>OX401922.1:47500-2447500 GCA_947859195.1 Drymonia ruficornis
GTGAGAATGTTCTCGAGAACATCCCATCACTAGGCCCGAGACTTCTTTGAGAAATTATCGCTAGTCCTCAGTTTCGAATTTTCCGGCCGAAGCCGGATAGTAGGGAACTATCCGGCGCCCGGCCGGATACCGGATAGTGGCCGGATATCTGTCTGTTGCATCTCTAATGTATTATACAAACATTGGGATAATCAAATACAACAGTTATTTATATAAATTTATTATAAATGCATTTCATTTCATAATTACATCTGTCTTTCACATCCAAAGTCATTGTTCTCGTCATAAACACGTCACGTCACACGTCTCGATCATCGGAGACAGTGAGAGCTCACACTACGCTTCTGCTCATAGTTTGTCACTCGGTCTGTCATCTCGCTCACTCACACATCCTACAGCTTGTTTATACACTACGAGATGAAAAATAGCGAACGTTTCGGGCGCGCGTTTCTTACTACTAAAAAAAATAGGTATCACTGCATATAGCGAGCGGCTAAAACGCCGCCGACGCCGTGCGGCCGGAACGAGATCGAAAAGCGCACCCGAAGTGCACACTATCATTATTATTCATCTCGGTCGGTCGACTAGAGGCACCGAGCTCGGCGCGGCACGTCCAGCGGTCCGTGCTACGTCGCAGGGTGCGTCCGCGAGGTCGGCGGCGCTCAGTCGTCGGCGGGGTGCAGCGCCAGCACGGGCGACGCGCCGAAGGGCGGGCGGTAGTGCAGGCCGTGGTCGGCGAACAGCGCGGGCGGCGGCGCCACGTCCGCCAGGTACACGCGGCCCAGCGCCGGCGCCAGCGCGGGCGGCGCCACGCCCACCACGGCGGCGCGCGCGGCCACGCCCGGCCAGCCGCGCGGCGGCGGCTCCAGCGCCACCAGCGCGCCGCGCGCCGCGCCCGCCCAGCGCAGCGCCGCGCCGTACCGCTCCGGCGGCGGCGGCTGCGCCTCCTCCAGCTCGGGGTCGTGCAGCGCCAGCAGCACCAGGTCGGCGCCGCCGAGCGCCTCCAGCGCGCCCGCCGACTCGAGCAGCGCCACGCCCGCCAGCGGCGCGGCGGCCAGCTCGCGCAGCAGCGCCGGGTCGGCGCGCGCGGGCGCGGGCGCCGCCAGCAGCGCGGCGGCGCGCGCGCCGTGCGAGGCCAGCAGGCGCGCGGCCGTGAGCCCGGCGGCGCCGGCCGCGTGCGGGCCCAGCAGCGCCACCACGAGCGGCGCCTGGTGCGCGTTGCGCGGGTCGAGCCGGCGGCCGCCGCCCACGAGGCGCAGCGCCACGTCGGCGGCGGCGCGCGCCAGCAGCGCGTGCGCCACGTCCAGCAGGCCCAGGCGGCGCAGGCCGGCCCACAGGCGGCGGCGCAGGCGCGGCAGCACGGACGGCACGGCCAGCCCGTCGTCGGTCACGTAGTCGACGGGCCCGCGCAGCTCGTCGGGCACGCGCATGGCGCGGCGCGCGACGGGCGCGGCCCCCAGCACGTTCTCGTCGTGCCGGAAGCGGCCGAGCTCGTCGGCCTGGCGCACGAGGTCGGGCCGGTGCGAGTTGCGCATGCGCTCGAACAGCGCGCGCTTGTCGAACAGCGCCAGGTTGCCCTCGAAGTCGAAGTCGTCGTCGAGCGCGGGGTCGGCGGCGTCGCCGAAGCACGCCTCGTTGCGGCGCCGCGCCTTGTCCTGCCCCGCGCCGCCGCCCCCGCCCCCGCCCCCGCCCCCGCCCCCGCCCCCGCCCCCGCCCCCGCCCCCGCGCGCCTTCGGCGTGGAGCCCGCGTGGCAGTAGCTCCCTGCGCCAAGTGTCAGTGTTTTATTGATTGATTGATCAATATAATATCGAGCAATTAAGCTGATCAATTTGATGTAGTAGATTAGATACTGTCAAACGACACTGACTCATTCCATTCTGGATCATCAGTGGACTGTGGTACTACTCCCGGTCTTTTATAAGTAATACAGTGAAAATATTGTTATGACTTTTTTAACTTGCAGCTATGACCATTATAACATAGTATCAACCAGCCGAGACAATCTAGACATCCACACATAAAGCTGCATTAGCTGCACTACAGTAGCGGCACGCTCTAATGGCCGTTTTTACATGTGGGGGGGGGGGAGAAAATGAACCTTATTGTAAGGGAATAAGAATGGCCATTTAAAAATGTAAGAATGTCTAAAATGAATGCGAGAATGAATCTTATTCCGTTATAATAAGGTTCATCGGTTCATCCTCTCCCAACATGTCAAAACGGCCACCATAGCGTGCCGCTACTATAGTGATATTCACCAGTGAGGTTGTTCTTGTTGGGCCGCGGGCCCTGTATGTCTATGGGTTTGCTGCGCGCTCCCGCCGCCGGCTTGCTGCCGCCGCCGCCGCCGCCGCCGCTGGACCCCGGCTCACCTGACGCACCGAAAGACAAAGATGAGATGGTTGTTTGTTACAATGCTCTCCGTGTACAATTTAATAATGCGTGCAGGGTGGGTCTGGGGCGGATCGTTTCTGCAGTGCACCGGGTATGTTGGCGGCTGCACGCATAAACTGTTTCCACAGCAATAACCACAAGAGGTGTGGGTCTCTGATGCGCACTGTGGGGGTGGGGGGGGGGGGGGGGGGGCAGCCCCAATGCCGTCCCGATGATGATAGCCAGGAAGTTATTATACAGGTTGAATTTTTCCAGTGCGCTTTCATGGCCGAATCCGAAACTATGAGGAATAGCGAAAAGTACACAAAGGAGCCTCGGGCCCGATTTTGATGAAAACGAAATCTGCATCATTGGATTTTTGAAATAACAATAAGTATTCGTAACCACGAATCGAACCAGCTGATTAAAAATTAAACACTGTATTATTACACCATTCGATATAGCCATTTTAAACAAAATACTATTTTATTTTTCTTAAGCCGGAAACCCACCGCGGCGCACGGAGGCCACGCACGTGGGTCAAGCTTCGCTTTGCAAGAAAATGTATGCAATCGTGTCCACCGCGGCGCACGGAGAGTCTACGCACGAAATGACGTCATGCATACATTTTCTAGCAAAACATGAACCTTAACTGATTAATTGTTCAAAATGATTGAAAAAATGCCAGCCACCTATTATAAGTTTTTTTTCTTCTATCAGAAACTTCGGTCCGGTGAATCTGAGTTTAGTTCACGGCTGGCCCTGGCGTAGTAGATAGATACTCTAATGGTAAGTATACCTAACCCGAAAATGTTATATGAGATGCTTCCATCATCATCATCACAGGTCAAATACGCCCTGTATCCATTCGCAGGGGAGGAAAACAACCTTTCGCAATGTAAACACCATCCAAATCGCGACGAAACCATAAAAATCGCAACTAAAAACTGCACAAAATAACCCCTTTGACTAAGGTCAAAGGGCCCCAAAAAAAAAAAAAAAAACAGGTCAAATACGTCGCGGACGTCAGACACGTCAGAGTTCTGATAGTATGTATAGTAGTATTAGTGTATAGTAGTAGTAGCTGATAGTGTGTATGTCTAGAACATAATGTATGGGCAGAGTGCCTTCCGGCGGGCGTCAGAAATTGTCTGATCAGACAATTTCTTATAATATGCGGCCTGCATGATTCTGCATATTTGAGAATTGCTTTTGATTTCCCTGGGATCCACTCAACAGATCCTGGCTTGGTGACAATGGGACCACCTCTGGAGTATAATAGTGTATACACTATAGTTATAGCCATAAAGGACACCATAGTTAAGAGTGTTAGCAAGGTTTATGGGTCATGAGATATGATTATTTCAAATTAATTTATTAGTCTACTGCACTACTGCACATGCTTAATAATTGATTAAAGTATAACCTATGTTCCCCCCACATACCTGAGCTGGACGGGTTGGCCTGTAGATTCTCACACACGGTGGCTTTCTGGCCCTTCTTGCTACTCTTGACGGCTACTGTGCTGTGGGTCTGCTCGATCGACTCGGGACGTGCTTCGATTATTCTCAGATCTTTAATATCCGCCGCGCTGTGTACGTCAATATCTCAAGCTACACTGACATGCTAGGTATATTACAAGAGAACACCTGTGGATCCACAACCAATGTATACTGAACGATAAACCACTTCAGTTTTTGGTAAATAAGAAATTCAACTTTCACCGGTTAGTTGAGGGTTCCATTCCCATTGGGGAAAATTCCAGAAATGGCCTTTTCGTAATTTACTCTGGTCTGGGATCACTTCCAGTCCATTGGACGGTACTTATAGTAGGTACAGATGGGTGATGCTTAGTTTGGGACTATATTAATACCTAGTTGATGTACTAGTCTGAAGATATTTATTTATTTATCCATTGTTTGCAATGTTTCTTTTACTTGTACAGTAGCTACCAACGCGAAGATGTACCATAGTAATTACGTACCTTCTTTTATACCTTCGCTAGGCATCAGAGCCACCTCCGTAATAGTTATAAAATATTGGTCATGTGCATACCCAAATAAGTACGTATGTTATTATTGCGTGGACACCCTAGTAGAGGGACACTGTACCACAATGGACCCTCACACTCGGCTCGTTTTTTGTGCAGCAGTTATCTGTCCAGTATATGTATAGTATATTTACGTTCGTGGGATCGACTGAGTGAAACTTACTTGAGGGTAACTTGAGATTTCGGGTATGGGAAGCCGTTTCTGAAAGCTTTGGTGAGAGTGATCGTGGTGCCGTCTGCCTCGACTATCGTTCCCTGGTAGCAGCCGAGCGGGTCGCCGCACTTCACCGAGATCGCGTACCCGACCCAGTTCGACATTATTTCACTTTATCAACCACTGACTACTTATTTAGTGGGTACAACTTTTACTTAGCGTTCTGGTCTCTGACAATATTCAGTATTCACATTTATTTTCATTTCATGATTTCATCACTCTCACATCACATCACAAGTCCTATCTAACCTACAACTAGTCATAGAGATGTACCGAGTACAGCTACAATATATTATAGTACTCTGTGGTACAGCCTGACTCGAGTACTGAGGGCCTACTCTTTTATAAACGAAAACGAAATACGCGTATTTCCTAATACGTTTCTCATTGATTCCGACATTTATTACGAACGAAAATTGTTTTACGTTTAGATTCGACCACGACGAAGACGTCAAACAATTTTTGTTTGTAAAAAATGTCGGAATCAATGAGAAACGTAGTAGAAAATACACGAATTTCGTCCGAAATTTCGTTTTCGTTTGAAACAGAGTAGGCCCTCTGACTCGACTACTTAGTAAGTACTCGGGTACTCGAGTACTCAGATTATAGGACTCGAGTACCCGGTACTCGAATACGGGTTCCGTGTACTTCACGGTTTTCAAATCCTAAGTCGGGTACTCAAATAAATAGAGGAACAATGTTCTTTTTTAATTTTATAGGGACTATGTTTATAAGGATATAATACCGAGGAAGATATTTTAAGTTTGAAATGATAATACCGAGGAAGGTATTTTATGTTTGTAGGCAGTGATCAGTGTTTTCATTGATTTTAATATCTAATATTCTTTTATATTTTATTTTTCGGGTCCCCCTTGAAGTGTGTTAATTTGTCAGTGAAATATACCACAACCACTTTACTGATAGGGATTGGGGTGGGCGCAAAGGTCTTCCTGCACTTGACGTAGCCAAAAACTTGAAATATTTATTTTACTTGACACTGGAATATGCGAAAAGCGACGCCATAATTAAAAAAATACATAATACAAAAGTACTTGTGTCCTTTTAAGTACTCGAGTACTCGTACAAGTATTCGAGTACCAGTCCCAGTCCTCCGACTCGATTCTTTTTTTAACGAGTACCAGAATACTCGAGTACCAAAAATAGCCGACTCGGCCTTAGATTAAGAATGTAGTACTAACCGATACATCGGAAAACATCGATGCACAGTTCCGATATATCGCATCGAAAAAAACATCGATGTTTTTTCGAAGTGGACACGTCTATTTTTCAAACTTTGTGTACAAAATTATTATTATTTTTTCTGAAGTAAGGAAACACCAAACACAATCGAGATGTCAAGTGTCAATTTCAAAGTCGCGATCTGTGTGGAGTGCGTTCCGATCCACGCAATGTCCGCTAGTAAAATTCCAAAAATCATTTTAAATCAGTGTTTTAAACATGAATAAAACATGGTAAAAGCTAGTGGAAAAAAAAACATGAATTAATCATAAAAAAATGATTAAAACGAATAAAACAAAAAAATCCTTTTTTTATTTCAATTTTCCTGATTATTTGCAACTCTGTTTTTTCCAAGTTAAAACTGCACAATTGCTTAACTTTTTTTCAGTAAAAAATACACACTTATTGTAATAATGAGTAAAGAAGTAAATTTTACGATTTACTTTGAATACAATTCTAAACATAATAAACAATTTTAGTTCTTGAAAACTGAACATCGTTACAAGGTTACTACGTCGGTGAACCCTTTTCTTTTTGAATACTAGGCATGTTACTCAAAAAATCAAAAGATTGAATAATCAATCAGTTGAATTGGTTGGAATGATTACTTGTGAAGGAATGTTAAGCATAAATGAATAACCACATTAATATGTACGACTATTATCAACTATTCTCCACTATTGTTGACCGTTGTCAATTATTTTGCCATCTTTGACCATTGTTGATCATTATTGACCATTTTCAACTATTATTGACTGCACTTGACCATTGTTAACTAATTTTGCCCATTGTTGACCATTTTTTAATATTTTTGACTATTGTCACGATAACTGCATTCTATTCACAGATGTTTGAAGTCCGTATCGATTCATTCAATTTAATCGATGTTTTTAAGCAGGTCACCTCACTATGAAGCTAAGACCAAGGAAGTTTTAAGTCTCTAACACCTGGAATGCGGACTTGGCAGCAAAAGTGAAGCCGACAGCGAGATACCATACTGAACGTTGTTTCCTTTGCCAACAAGAGTGACCATAATATTTTGAAATTTTGAGAACGTCCCCATGGACATCTAGTGAAAACGTGCTTTTGTTCCGAGATTGTTATGATAGGAAAATGATAAAATAAGGAAAAGGATGTTTATTTTCTTAAGAACATGAGTAGGTACAATAAATTAGTCTGCGGTGGCCAAACCACACGAGTGCCTGTCTGTATCTTGGCAACCTAAATGAAGTTACAAAATAGTATTTAAGATCGTAGATTTTGCCACTTTGTAATATAAAGTAACATGACACTTCACACGCTTGGACGTTGTCTAGGCTCTCCATATCTATGGTTTTTCCTATACTTATGTTTCATATACTTACTCTTTTTCTATGCTATAAAAGGTGCCTACTACTGTTAACATGTTATGTTTGATTTGGGCTGTGCAGGTTGTGACAGACGGACATAGAGACAGATAGACGGACAACAAAGTGATCATATTAGGGTTTAGTTTTTTTTCCTTATTAGGTACGGTACCCTAAGAATATCCAACTAATTAGACCATAAGACAAAATTAAAGGACAATGGGCAAAATTGTATGGGACTTGGTCCAAATATACACCACTGACGTAACCCGATAGACCACTAAATACTGAGTAACTTTTACAAAGACAGATCAACAAAATAAGCTGTCAGTAAAAAAAATATGGGTAGTTTAAAAAACTATTTTTTTTTATTTCACCCTTAGTATTATGTTTATACATTTTTTTCGAAAGGCAACAATACAAATACTCTTACTAACATTAAATAAAAATAAAATAAGCTGTCAGAAAGCAAAAACTGCCATGAAAAATATTTTATTATTATTTTTGTTACCTGATGAAAAGTGAACAACAACAACAACAGCAGCATTCTTACGTATTTTCTGATGTTGCGCTTCTATAAAATAAATAAGCAGGTACCTTCTATGCGTTACCTTACTTTTTCACTTATCATCAGGTAACAATAATAATAATAAAATATGTTTCACGGCATTTTATGCTTTCTGACAGCTTTTTTTAATTTTTTTAATGTTAGAAAGTGTATTTATATTGTTGCCTTTCGAAAAAAATGTATAAGACATAACATTAAGTGTGAAATAAAAAAATAAAAATATTCTTTTAAACTACTCATTTTTTACTGACAACCTATTTTGTTGAACTGCCTTTGCAAAAGTTACTCAGTATGTAGTGGTCTATCGAGTGACGTAGGTCTCGGAAGTGTTGGACATTTGGACCATTTTTGCCCATTGTCCTTTGTGCTAACGAAAAGGAACAGTGAGGGCAGGGCATTTTCTTTTAAAACTCCTTGTGTTAAATTAGGGACATAATCTGTCGGCTTAAAATGCTTGCTGCATATGACGGAATTTTGGGTAATTTTTCTGTAGCCAATAGGTATTTGTTGTAACCAATTTACACGCCTTGGATCTGTAAAAGACAAAATTGTTTTTTTGTTTTTTATTGCTTAGGAGTAATCGGGAAGTGTAAAGTCAAAAGTCGTCCCGATTTCAAACAATTTCAATCGACAAACCATCGGTCTCGGCCTTTATTTTATATTGTCCATCAAGGGTTGCAATGCTGACCGCGCTGTGGAGCCCTGGAGCTGCGCTGCGCCGCGCTTTCGGCCATCAACAACGCGCCCAGCAACACACTCATTACAGACCGTGGCAGTAATGTACTATTAAAAAGTAACAAAAGGGTAAAGGAAAGGGGCCCCGAGAATTACATTGCCTGAAAGGGTTAATCTGGCCCTAAACGTGCGCGTTCCTCGAGCGTGTGAACGACGCGAACGCCGTGTGCGAGCCCGGCGAGCCGTGACAACGCGGCGTGAGCGTCGCGTTTTACCAGCGTGTGGTCTGTCGCGCGTTGCAAATGCGACCGACTTCAAAAAGTAGCGATGTAGTCGTGCGGCAACGAAAAGCGCGACTTTATCGCTGCAAACAGTTCCCGTGGACGATATTCCTCAGTTAACACTGACACATAATAAGATTTATATTATAGTCCTTTTTACTAGCGAAATTTATGTCACCCGAACATCTAAAATGTACTTAACGTGGAAAACATAGTTACCCACTTACCTATGTTAAGATAATCCTTAATTCGGATAATATTCGCTTTTACACCCTTCCATTACGCATATTCTACCCATTTTTATGAGAAAATTCAGCACAATCCTCTAGATTTAAAATTAGCTGAAAATGTCGTGTGTCACGCAAATTGACGTTCTGTGTTTCAAGTTCTTAATTTTATTTCTGCTACGATTCCTATAGACATCACGGAACTGACAATTACAAGCGAATTATTAAAGAAGGTAAGTACTTATTTCCAGATATTTATTTATATTTGAAATTTTAATCTTAGGATATTCTTATACTTTACCATAGGTATTTCATTAATCGACTTTATTGTTTATTATTCTTAACATGAAAATGTACCAAGTTTAAGGTGATCGAATAAATATTAACTGGCAACACAAGGGATGAAAGGTTGTACTGTTAGAAAGGGAAAGAAGGCGCAGTTATAGGTATCTGGCTCGGACCGGTTTTTATAATGCGTGCATCGTGGGCGTTAAGTCCGTCACATAAGGATTATTCTTGATTAAATGAATGGAAAATAAAGTTTGTAGTCCACAGTCATGTTCAATGGTATTACGTCGATGGCTAAGACTGACAGGACAGTTGTTAAATGTGACCTGTTTGTTAAATTGACCCACCTGTAAACCTCATTTTTTTGTGAATCGATTAATTAGATTGCGACTCGAATTGATTTAAAAATCGATCTTTCCAGATAAGAACGTCCCTAAAGTCAAGTAAACCAACATAGATTTTAACTAGTGATGTGCCGAGTACGCTATTTTTGGTACTCGAGTATTCTGGTACTCGTTAAAAAAAGAATCGAGTAAGTACTCGAGTCAGAGGACTAGGACAGGTACTCGAATACTTGTAATGAGTACTCGAGTACTTAATAGGACTCGAGTACTTTTGTATTATGTATTTTTAACCACTCAAACGTCCGAGTTTCACATCTAATTAGTGCGTTGTACTTGAACTCGTGAAAATTAGCGAAAATGGCGAAAATTTTGGCGAGAGCCCCGATTTATAAAGTATTTTCTAAAAAGCTACAACTGTTACAGCAAATTAAAAAAGCCTGTATAAAGTCTACTTAAATATGTATTAATAATTACCTGTTTTTCCAATTAGAAAATATATCTTCTTCTTCCTAGCCTTATCCCATTATGAGGGGTCGGCTTTCAGTCTACCCTGATTTGGCTGATCACCGACATTTTTTTAATATATAACACTAATACAGCTCAGTGGGATAATAAACAAATCATTGATTGCACCACTATTTATTTGAGTACCCGACTTAGGATTCGAAAACCATGAAGTACTCGGAACCCGTATTCGAGTACCGGGTACTCGAGTTCTATAATCTGAGTACTCGAGTACCCGAGTACTTACTAAGTACTCGAGTAAGTACTCGAGTCAGGCTGTACTCGGCACATCTCTAATTTTAACTAATCTGTGGTGAACCGTGAACGGGTGGTGTGTGCAAAGAGTATAGTAAGTAGTAAAGAGTGACATCTTGCGGCGTTTAGGCGCAGGACAATGAAAGCGCGAGCGCCTCTGTACTTCTTAACAAAAAACTAATGCTGTAGCTACCTACCTATATATAGGTAGGTATATATATATAACGTATACTTTTACGAATGCTGAACTACCTACTGTTTCTCAATTATTGAGCTATTTTTTTTTCCAATTAAGCATATTGTGACAATGTTAAAATAATCTGACATTGAAACAATAACTCAACTAGAAAAAAAATAGCTCAATAATGAGAAACATTGTTAGTACAATGAAATAAAATATGGATGGATTGATGCGTACAACTCTTTATTAAATCATTTCAAAACATAACATTCCACAACAACAATTTCTGTAAACAAAAGCACAGCGATGCGGTATGGTACCCAAATTCCACACCCAACACAACACAAAGTAGCGTCTTTTTCGCAATATAACTACTGTCACTGGGAAGTTATCACAACAACAGGACGAAGCAACGACGACGACGACGCTTTCAGCAGAGAAGGCACTCCAAAATCAACAATTCTCACAATAAATAACAACCAAACATAAGTTTCTACGCTGCGGGAAAAAAATAACCTAATCAGCCGACCGAACGTTTTTCTTGTAGTTGTAGGGATGCCCGCTCTTAATCGATTTTCCGGAAGATCGATTCACGGCCATATGATCCCCGATTTTTAAATCAATTCAAGGGAATGCGATCGTCACTAAGATCTAATCATATGCCTATAAAATCGTTTGAAAAAAGTCGTATCAACTAAAACTTAAACATCAACCGAAACGTATCATACGAACGTACGAACCGATCTTTGCATACCTATCGTATTGCCGGGAAGGGGACAAAATAACTACGACAAAGTAAGATTACCTACCCACACATTAAATTAGATTATTCTCTGATTTTTAATATCATGGACTAAAATGACAGCTATAATTAATGTCAATTTATATTTAAATTAAATATATTTTTATGAGTGATCTTGTTTATTTTATTCTTTGGTAAATAAAATTTAAATTTGAACCAGAATCATAAAAATAACATAATGATAAACAGATAAAACACTATTTTACGTTTGACATAAAAAGCTGTCATTTTAGTCCACGAAATTAAAAATCAAGAGTATAGTTTCAAGTTACATCAAACGCGATAATGTATGAAATATGAAGGTAGGTATGATAATATTTTGTTTATTTTATTAGGTATCGGGTATTTTAGTTTTCTCTGATCTTTCGTTCTTTGATACCGTAATAGGCATAGGTAATATAATGTAAACTTTGCACGCATACTGTGCTTTTCTTTATTTTAATGAAATTACGATACGATCTTCCGAGATCTTCAAGGCAATACGATTAAATCGTGAATCGATTTAGGAGGTTACGATCCAGAAGACCGATTCAAAGCAAAAAATCGGGCATCCCTATTTTCTTCTCACAAGCTGTCATTGGTACATGTCAACATAACGTCATAACTGTCACTTAGTGAGAATTTAAAAATAATATTAAATATAATTTACAAGAGCAATAATAAATGATTATTAATTAATTATGGAGTAATTTATTCATAAAATAAAATAAATATTTTAAAAATACTATAATATAATACGACTATTGAGTATAGAGACATCTACCGTACATTTTAGCAGTTTGGTTTCATGTTAAGTAGTTTAGGTGGCGTGCCTGTCTTTTCCAATGGGCCTATTTGGTCTATCTTTCACCCCCCTGGGTGTGTGGTGTGGTGTGGTCAGGTGTGGTCCTCTGAACGCGGCCCGGTAGTTGTTGTTGTGTTGGTTACGTTGTGTGTTGTGGGCACAGATTAGTTAGTTATATTATTGTTGTGGTTGGCTGTTTATTAATTTCTAGTGGTTTTATATAATATAAGTTATAATACTTGTGTACGATACAATTAGAATTTCTCCCTTCTAAATTTTTGACTCATCTCTAGAGAGCTTTGATTCGTATGAAATAGTAACAAATAAAATTTAATGAAAATAATCATAATAATAACCAACCTGTTTAATGTCCAATACAATTATTTTCTTGTTCCTGTAGAAGAATATAGTTGTCATGACAACAATGGTAAGAATATAATATAAATTATTTCCTCTATAAACAAAGTAGTCACAGTAGTCAGTAGTCACCAATTTTTGGAGATCCGTAATAAAACTAAGAAAGGAACCCTTTTTTTCGTATGTTTGTCGGTCCGTCCGTATTGCCTTGTCCGTCCGCTTGTGCGTTTGTCTGCTGTAACAGGATTTTTAGGGTTCCATAGCCCCTACAAAGAACCCTTATAAGATCATCCAGTCCGTCCGACCGTCACGTCGTCCTCCGTCCGTCTCAGTCTATCACAGTGCCAAAATTGATGAAATTTAGTATAAAAAATATACTACTCATCAAAGTGTACGAGGGTGTTATAGTTGTTATTTTAAATTCAATATATTTTGTCGTAGATGTTATACAGGGTGTTTGGAAGCAGGGGGCAAAGCCTTGAGGGATGATAGTTGACACCATTTAGAATATTTTCAGCCATGCATGTCTTAGACGAAGTGTTGATTTTTTATTTTAAACTGCCTTTTTTTTTATTTTGATAAAAACACAATTGCCGACAATTAATTGCCAACAGTGCCCCAATTTAAGTACGTAACATACCTGAAATCGCGGTTCACATTTTGAAAATAATAAATGATTTTTACCAAAATTTTTATTTCATTTGTCCATTTAAAAATCTAAATTAATTTCCCGCAATTTGGTTCTTAAGGTCTTATTCTGAGAGTTGGTAAGATATTAGCTTAAATGATAGGTACTTTAAAAGAAAGGCCAATAACCGAGCATGTTTTTAAAAAGGTTTGAATGATCGAAGCTCTTTTATTTATTTTTCTAAATGCCATAATCTACATAGTATTTTTAAAATTCTTAAAATTTATACGACTTCAAAAGCGTCTAGTATTTTATTTCAATAACACAGATTCTTAAAACTAGGTTTATTAGATTAGGTATTCATCTGACAAACCATAAAAAGATAACATTTAACATACCTACTTTAATTGGGGCCCTGTTGGCAATTAACTGACGGCAATTGGGTTTTTATCAAAATAAAATAAAAATAGCAGTTAAAACCAAAAAATCAGACTTCGTCTAAGACTTGTATGGCTCAAAATATTCTAAATGGTGTCAACTATCATCCCCTTAAGGCTTTGCACTCTGCTTCCAAACACCCTATACCTACATCAATAGAAGCATTATTTAATGCTCATTTTAATTTTGTATCTCAATAAAAGGCCTTTAATAAATGTTTTATCATGAAAGAAACAGAGTAATTGGCCTTACTACGTATTGATCTGTTTCTTCTATTGTATATGTCTAGCTGTAATCTTTCCAAAAAGTATAAAATACAATGGTGCTGAAACCGAAAATAAATTTACTTTGACTTTTCAAAGTAAATTTTTTTATTCATTTAAGCTAGAGCTAGTAGTCCGGGTTCCCTGGTCCATTTTTTTTATTAGTATCAAGCTAATTTTCCGTGAGTAGCTTCATTTTGATGAGACTCCCAACAATTTCTGTACGAAAAATCTTGATTGTGGTAAGTAAGAGGGGTAGCAGAGATAGAATATGTTGATTTGATGATTCTCAAAAAATTATTACTAACTGTTTTTTTTTTGTTAAAAGATGAAATCCGTCGCGAGTCTCACCCGAAAACTGAACACGTGCTAACTGATCGTCAACAAATTGTATAGAGCTGTATGGAGGGTATCGCACCTGGTGCCTGCTTGGTAGCGCAACCAATTCGGTGTCGGCTATCGAATCACCTGCTGGTGGCGCAACCATGGTTGTGCGATATCGCACTTAGATCAATTATTTAATGCAATTTCAATTCAACCTGCATTATAAATTTTAATGGCCAGTACTTTTTAAAGAATTTTCGTAAATGAGTAATTGATTTAGTTGACTCGTTCTCTAGACAAAAATAACTTTTTATAAAGTTTCTCCCCTTACATGGAAAGTGGGGTACTTAATTTATTTTATTTATAACTGCAGAAAAATCTGAAAAGAATATTACTAGCACACAGTACAAAGTTACTACGAAAATGATCACAACAGTTATGGGGGGAATACCAGATCACGAGCTATAGTTCAATATAACTCAATAGTTCGAGTCAGAATTCAACTACAAAATATAACTATGTTTCTTATTATTATCACGACTAGTTATTGATCCGATTTATTTTCGTCATTAAAATTACTACGGAACCCTTCATTATTCATGGCCTGATATGCACTTGGCCGGTGTTATTATTATCTGCCGCGCCGCGCCCCGCCGGTGCGGTGCAACCGCAACGCTGCAACGAGTTTATGTCCTATATATGAATGCACAGGATCGGGACGAGAGCGACGTAGTAAAGGAGAATGTGATGCCGCGGGCGCCGCTGTCCACGTGGTGGCTGGCGGCCGCGCTGGCGGGCACGGCGCTGGCGCTGGCGGTCGCGGCGCGCGTGGACCGTGCGCTGCCCGAGCCGCTGACGCGCGCCGATGCACCGCCCGATCGGTTCGTGGCCGAGACGGCGTACGAGCATCTCCTCAACCTCACCGCCATCGGACCGAGGGTGCGTCTGCGTGCCGGTGCCGGTGTGTCGGCTCGGGTAGTGTACCGTGCGAGTGGCAGTGGTGTGGTGTATGACGCGATATGCGTGGACGCAGGTGGCGGGCAGCTACGAGAACGAAGTGCTGGCAGTGAGCACGTTGGTTGCGGCGATCCGGCGCATGGCGGCCACCGCCTCGCCGCATAACCGCGTCGAGCTGGACGTGCACACCGCCAGCGGTGCTTTCCCGCTCACCTTCCTCGACGGTGAGCCACCCCTCGGTCCTCTCTCCGCCAGATCGCACCGGATCGATTCTCGTTCAAAACAGAGGTGAATTGCCGAAGCATCTCGCAGATAGACACGACCCAAGCGGGAGCGATTGATTCAGGCGATCAGTCGACCGCTCGAAAACGTTTCTTTGATTATCTGTATGCACTACCGTGAATTCCGTGCGTGATACTGCAACGGATAGTGGTGGGTGTAGTGTAGTGTGTGTGTGATGGAGGCGTCCCACGTCACTACCGCGCGAGGGTGTTCCGCAGGCATGAACAACGTGTATCGCGGCGTGCAGTCGGTGGTGGCGCGCGTGTCGGGAGCGGGTGGGAGCGTGCGCTCGCGCTCGGCGCTGCTGCTCAACTGCCACTTCGACACCGTGCCCGACAGCCCTGGTGCGTATGTCGTCACGTGTAGGAGTGATGAGTACTGGGTTTCTTACTACCTACCCTCCCGTTTCCCGGAATAAAAGTTTCCAAAGGTTTAATGAGAGATCGTCATCAAAAGGAAATGACTACTCCACAAAGCCAACTAGGGTATAAATAATAAATATCAAATGATATTAAGTCAATGATTCCGCGGTCCGTCCACAACATAGTGAGCCTGGGCCTGGGCACTTTTGTGGCAGTAACTCTCACTACGTGGTGGAGGGACCGCGGATTCATTGACTTATTATCGTTTGATATTTATGCCCGAGATTTTTACTGCAGCTAATAACATAAAAATTAGTATTTAAGCAAGAAATAGATAGATCATTTTCTGTGTTTATGAAAATACTACCTCCAAGGGTGTAAATGTAAAAAAAACAAACCGACTTCAAAAAAACCTGGTGCACTAAAAAGCCTGAAATAATATTTCTATTACCACCTCTGCCTACCCCTTCGGGAAAACCAGACGTGATGGTGTGTTATCGAGTATTTGGGGTCGGTGCCAATCTATCTTCTTTTATAGTAGGTAGACTTGGCATACCAAGATTGGCACCGACTCCAAATACTCGATAACACACCATCACGTCTGGTTTTCCCGAAGGGGTAGGCAGAGGTGGTAATAGAAATATTATTTCAGGCTTTTTAGTGCACCAGGTTTTTTGAAGTCGGTTTGTTTTTTTTATAAAAATAATTTTATTTCACGATTTTTAGTGGCGCCATACCAATGAACATTTTGGCATATTGAACCGTATGAAGTAAGCCCAACAAAAGGTAACTGCTGTAAATCTTTGAGGAATTCCCTCGACTGTCTATGGTCTCCATCATTCGACCTGTAATGGCACTTATAACCCATATGGGTGTAAAGTTCTCTCCAATACAAATTAATCAAGCCCAAACACCAGGTAATTGCTGTAAATCGTTGAGGAATTCCCTCGACTGTCTATGGTCTCCATCATTCGACCTGTAATGGCACTTATAACCCATATGGGTGTAAAGTTCTCTCCAATACAAATTAATCAAGCCCAAACACCAGGTAATTGCTGTAAATCGTTGAGGAGTTCTCTCGACTGTCTTTTGACTCCATCATCAGACCCTTAATGACAGTCACAACCCATCTAGGTGTAAAGTTCTCATTAATACTAATTAATCAAGCCCAAACGCAAGGTAGCTTCTGTAAAACGTTGAGGAGTTCCCTTGACTGTCCCTCAACTTCATCATCAGTCCCCTAATGACAGTCACAACCCATCTAGGTGTAAAGTTCTCATCTATACAAATTAATCAAGCCCAAACACAAGGTAGCTACTGTAAAACGTTGAGGAGTTCCCTTGACTGTCCTTCATCTTCATCATCAGACCCTAAGGACAGTCACAACCCATCTAGGTGTAAAGCTCTCATCAATACAAATTAATCAAGCCCAAACACAAGGTAGCTACTGTAAAACGTTGAGGAGTTCCCTGGACTGTCCTTCGTCTTCATCATCAGACCCCTAAGGACAGTCACAACCCATCTAGGTGTAAAGTTCTCATCTATACAAATTAATCAAGCCCAAACACAAGGTAGGTACTGTAAAACGTTGAGGAGTTCCCTTGACTGTCCTTCGTCTTCATCATCAGACCCCTAAGGACAGTCACAACCCATCTAGGTGTAAAGCTCTCATCAATACAAATTAATCAAGCCCAAACACCAGGTAGCTACTGTAAAACGTTGAGGAGTTCCCTAAACTGTCCTTCATCTTCATCATCAGACCCCTAAGGACAGTCACAACCCATCTAGGTGTAAAGTTCTCATCAATACAAATTAATCAAGCCCAAACACCAGGTAATTGTTGTAAATCGTTGAGGAGTTCCCTCGACTGTCTTTCGGCTCCATCATCAGATCGACGCCAGACCTTCATAAAATAGTAGTGCTTTAAAATACTTAATGAAAAAAATTACAAACGCACTAGTCGCTCCTACGATTTTCGAAGGTTCCCCTCGATTTCTCTGGGATGCCATCATCAGATCCTGGTTTCCTAATCATGGTACCACCGCTGGGATATCTCCTTTGCAACAAAAAAAGAATCATCAAAATCGGTTCATAGAACGAAGTTATCCCCGAACACACATAAAAAAAAAATATATATACATACTGTCTCAAAAGTACGAAATAATACTTCAGGTACATATAGGTCAGTTGATATGTAGTCCGATATGTTCTAGCAAACTATACCTACCTCTTCTAGTTTCTGAGCTATTGGAGTTCAAAATTGTTACCAAAACTTTTGTCTTGCGACCCTTAAAAAATCAGCTGGTTGTGTAAATAAGCACACTTCAACGTGATTAAGGAGTGATAGATAGGACACATGTTTTGTACCTACTAACATAAATACTGAAATATGGCAAATCAAACACATTTATGGTACCTATGTTTTATATCATAACGTTGAGTAGGTAACTAGTAGGTACCTAACATAATACATCGAGTTTAGTAAAACTTAGACACCAAAATGTTTGATTTCCTTGATCTTGCATGAAAAAATATCTTCTTAGCTCAAATTTCTAACTCGTAATTTTCTATTCAATTACCAAAGGGCTAATAACAAAACAATATGCCACCATTTAAAAAATAACTTATTTAATTAAAAGTAAAAAAGCTAAACAACATTTAATTTTCTCAATTCAATAATTTTCACTATTTTTAAAATAATATCTTTGAGTAGGTAGGTAGGAACAGATTTCTTAGTCACATCTAAAAAGCCTCTGATCTTTATTCTATGATAATTCCATTGTCATGGCGGTAAATATGTATACATGGTGGCCATTTTTGGGGAGGATCTAATTAGATTATCGACCAATGACAAATATCTTGAATATGGCGGAAAATCCGCGATTGGTCGAGCTCAATATGAAGCGGTTTCCTTTGACAAAATGCAGTTTAAATGCATGTGGTTCCGCAGGCAATTTTTGTTTTATTTTAGTTCAAGCCCTGCATTTTAGGGTATAAATCTTTACTTATTGTGTAAATTCATCATCGTGCATGAGTTGCGTCATCATGCAATGTGATTGAAAAAAGTAATTTAACTTCTTCTTAGTGGAAAAACATAATACATAGCGCGCATTGTAAATTTCATAATTAATCAATTGCGTGGTTTTGGGCCTGTTTCAGAATCGTTACGTAATCTTTATTTTCCGAATAAATTTATTATTTTGACAGAACCGTAATGGATCATCGTCATTTTGGTTTTTTTATTATTATTTTACGGAACCCTTCTAAACTTCTAATAATAATTGTAAGTTCGTAGTAAGTAAGTCTTTCAGTTACGTAAGATCTGTCACGTATCCCGTTGCTTGTTAAAATGCCGGGTCGCGATCGTGGTAATAGTGGAGTGTATTCTAATAGTGTTTTTTATGAAATGATGATGTGTGTTGGTGCTGCTGACGGGAAGGTGCGACAAGCTCGGGATCTGTACCGGCGGCGTTTTATCCAAGGCCGGCCGCCCGCTGATCGACGCCAGTTGCCATCCTATACGGCTATACCTGCTTTCGAAACCTATGCCTTCGATCTCAAAGCACTGGTAGCTTTCACTCGTCGTCCACTTGAGTGGGATGACATAATACCTACTCACGCCGGTACGGAATTAGAAAACCAGATAAGTACCATCATTCTCGCGACAATCCGCGAACTAGCACACGACGAATTGCTACAGTATTTAATGTAGGTACATCACAATTTCGTGTGACGGACACTGAAAGACGATGGCCAACATCCTTACCACTTCCAACGTGTACAAGAACTTGCACCCGCTGACTATCAGCCTAGAATTCGCTTTTGCAGGTACATGACTAGCGATCAGGGAGACCCTGAATTGTCAGCGAGGGTGTTGTGTTCGGACGAAGCGTCGTTTACTGCAGTAGGTACGCCTTTGCCTATCCCTACGGGGAATACAGTCGTGATAATAGTATTTAGTAGGTAAACTGTATGTAGTTAGGTACTTTTAATCTGTTGATAAACTTGAATACCTACTCACCGAATTTTAAACACCGACCGTGTTATCACAATAAAGTTAAATTCGTTTTGAACGCGTGTCTAGTAAAGTTTTCCTTGTTAATTTTGGCCTAACTCGTCTTCATTTAACGTTTATTTATTTTTTAAATAACACGGTAAAACTTTCTATCGATTTTTTTATGAGTAGGCCTAAATGAAACATAATAATATCTTGCCGTCGGCACCGCACCGTACGCGTGTGAAGGCGCGCGGCCGCCGCGCTGCGCAAGCGACACAAGTAGCCGCGCTTTGTGTTTGTGTGCACGCCGACCGGGGGGGCGGGGCCTAATACAAAGGGGGGCCGCAACGAAAGATAACATAGGAGTCGTTGACCTAAAGTAAATAGCCGGAGTTTATTCGTGTAGAAGGGCTGTCCTAAAAAAAATCTGAAAAGTAATTTTTAAGATTTGTATGCAAAATAAGATGTATGAATTCGGACTTAACACTTTACCGGGTAGTTCTTTGCTTAATACCCATGCATACCCCGGAGTATTATTTCGTACTTTTGATACAGATAGTATATACGGTCGAATTGAGAAACCTCCTCCTTTTTGAAGTCGGTTTAAAAAAAAATAGGGAGTAAAAGGTTGTATGATGGACCCAATTTTTCTGAAGCATCATCCCACTAATCCCACTAATATTATAAATGTGAAAGTTTGGATGTATGCCACTCAATCACGCCAGAACGGCTGAACGGATCTGGATGAAATTTGGCACAGAGATAGATTATAGTCTGGAATAGAACATAGGCTACTTATTTATTATATTTTTTAAAATTATGCGCGGACGAAGTCGCGGGCGGAAGCTAGTATTATAATGTGAAGGTTTAGATGGATGGATGGATGTTTGTTACTCTTTCACGCAAAAACTACTTAACGGATTTGGATGAAATTTGGAACACCGACAGTTTATAACCTGGATTAACACATAGGATACTTTTTATCCCGATAGTATGTTCCCGTGGGATAAATTTTGCGCGGACGAAGTCGCGGGAAAAAGCTAGTTACAAATAAAAAACCTATATAATTTTCAACGGTTTTAAAAATTCCACTCTTTATAAGTTTGTACAAAACCTATAGGGCGCCAGCCTACTAGCGCGTGTCCGGATTTTAAAGGCGAGACTTGCAGAAAATAGGAATGATTGGCGGCTATATCCTCTTTGATGAATTGAGCTTGAGAAATTTGTAAAAATATATCACATTAATCATTAAACCCTCATTATTTTAATTCATGGTAGGAAAAAGTTCTACTTTAGTATTTTACTGTGTGAAAAAAAATATCAAACTGTTTTCGACTTTTTTCTATCTTGACAGCTTATCTTTTACTTCCAAAAACGTTTCCTCCAAGGAGGCTTCGAGAACCTGTCTACTTACCTACGACCGACCATCATGCAACATTTTTGTGCGTGAGTTATAAATGATGCGGGGTGAGTCATCTTCGCGTCGGTTAAGGTGTTTAGCGCGATTAGTTAGTTCAAATGGCTATGCTAATAGCGAGTCACGAACTCACGGCGCGGGCGCGGGTGATCCACACCACGCGCGCCTCATGGCGGCCCGCGGTGTGTGTGCCAAGTAGTGCCACTCTTCTCCGCGGCGATGCTTGGTACCTACTGTAGGACTTACTTACCTCAGTACAATAAAATAAAACTGACTCCTAAAAACCCTAGAGCACTAAAAGTCCACGGTACCGAAGCTCGGATTCGATAGTTGTGATTTGTGATTTGACGTTTCATCTTTCGTGGTCCCTACTCCGAAAGAATCCAGAACACTTCTGAGTAGGCGCCCTGTGATTAGGCCTTCAAAATGGGGTCCGTCCAAATGACCAAAAAATATTTTTCAAATTTTCATCCCACGATTGGCAAACATATCATTTTACATTTCATCATTATACTACAAAACGTTTCTCAAATAATTCAGTTCATAAAATAATTAGGTACGTGATAAACTTTCATTTTACAACGCTTTCATAGCTACGCTCACTTGGCCTTCAAGCTTGGTCATCATTGCAGCCCTTGTTGGCCGCGCTGTGGTGGCCTGGAGTTGCGCTACGCGGCGTTCTTTCTCAGCCATCAACACTGCGGCCAGCAATACACTCATTACAAACCGTGCATGGCAGTATTTAACTAATAAGTTTGTACGGAACCCTCAGGGCGCGAGTCCGATTCGCACTTTTCCGGTTATTTTGGGTTCTGTACCCAAAGGGTGCCAACGGGACCCTATTACTAAGCCTAAGCTGTCCGTCCGTCCGTCCGTCCGTCCGTGTGTCTGTCAGCGGGCTGTATCTTACTAACCGTAATAGCTAGAGACTTGAAATTTTCACAGAATGTGTATTTCTGGGACCGCTACAACAAAAAATATTAAAAATAAAGGGGTCCCCATACAAAATTTTGATAATTGAATACAGCGCACTCTAGTAGCATATATATAAGATTGATGATCCTCTAATATGACTAATATAGTATCTTTCAAATAAAACTTTAATGTGTTGCTCTGAAAAAACAAAGAAACGACATTTAAAGTCTATTATATAATCTTCTGTAATCTAAATAGAAATTAATTTTATTCCAATGTTTTCATTGTCTTTACGAAACGCCATATTGTTCAACTCCGTCTCGCCTGCTTTATCGACATTCCTCAATTAACCAATGACGAGCGAATGTCATTAATCCGAACTGTTTTGCCGACAGCGACAGCGCGGCAAAATTCAAATTAAAGAAAGGAACTAAACTTTCTTTACATCTCCCCTCTTGAAGTAGAAAATTCACACAGAATTTTCTTTAAATTGATTCTTCTTCCATTTCCTCATTTTCATCTTCTTCTCTTAGTATAGAGACTGGAATAAGTTTTGTGATATGAAATAGGTTCGATTCTGTTTTCTTATGACCTGTATCTATTCTGTATATTGACCTTGATATTTTGTTTATTATTTTATAGGGTCCGATTTTCAGTTCATCCAATTTCTTCCTGTTAAGCTTGTTTCCATTTTCCACATACACCATATCTCCTACATTAAATTCATAGTATTTCCGACTTTTGTCAAATAGTGTTTTGTTGTAATTATGGGATTTTATTGTATTCTCAAGTGCTATTTGCCGATCATTAATCCAATCACTATTGGGTTTTCCTTGCTTTAATTCATTTGGTACGACAGTAACATCTGTTCCATATAAAAGATAACTTGGTGGATAGCCAGTGACTGAGTGATTAGTTTCATTATATTTACTAGCACATTCCTGAGCTATTGTGGTCCAAGCTCTTTTTTTTCTGTTTTCATTTATTGTACATCTGATTTTATTTACTAATGTTTGATTCAATCTTTCATTTAGACCATTAGAGAATGGTGCATTTACTGCTGTGAAGACTAGCGGTATTTGTCTATCTTTGAGGAATTTCTTAAATTCTTTCGAATTGATACCGGGGTATTGGTCAGTGAGAAGCATTCCAATTTCTTCAGTTTCTGTTATGTTTGTAATTAGTTTAATAAAATCATTTGCATTCTGGGTTTTTGAAGTTAATATAAAGGCATATCTTGTAAAGTGATCCACTAACAGGTGTAGATATTTCTTAGATGATCTTGAACCTCCAAAACCTCCAATGGTGTCTATAGAGATTATTTCGAATGGCTTTTTAGCCGGACCTAGATGAGACATAAAACCAAATTTATCATGTCCTCTTGATTTATTTTTAATACAAATTTCACAGCTTCTACATATTCTCTTAATATTGTTCATCAAATTTTTGGCCGTGTAGTGTGGACTTATTGTCTTCTGCATTTGACTTATTCCAATGTGGCATAATTCTTCATGTACTTTTTTTATGAGTTTGATACTAAATTCTTCTGAAATAATTATTTTTTCTTTCTTTCTAATCTGTCTTAAGTATACCTTGTTTTTTTCAATCAATTTACTGCTATTTCTTTGTATTTCTTCATTTTTATTTTGATCTATTAAAATATCCTGCAATTTAACCATGTTCACAACTTTCAACTGTTCATCTGTATTTTTTTCCGATTCTAATACTGGATTCCTGCTTAGACAATCTGCTTCCAAATTTTTCTTCCCTGGAGCATATTTTATTTGAAACTCATATTGCGATAAATAATATGTTAAATCCCCTAACTCTTCATCGGTTCTAGATTTCAAATTCATGTTTTCAAGTGGTTTGTGATCTGAATAAACTGTAAATGACTTACCTATCAACCAGTATTGCCAGTATCTCACAGCTTCTTTGATAGCTAAACATTCCAGGTATATTGCTTTTTTTTTCTTTTGAGATTCATTAAGCTTTTTAGAAAAATAAGCCACTGGTTTTTCTGTTCCGTCTGTCTGTCTTTGTTTCAATATAGCTCCAATACCTTCTAAAGAAGCGTCTGTATATATGTTGATTGGCAAATCTTGATCAAAAATTTCAAGAATTGGTTGGGAGCATAACAAGGTTTTTATTGTCTCAAATGCTTCTTGGCATTTATCAGACCAAATGAACTTTTGGTTTTTTCTGAGTAAATTATGCAACGGGTCTAATATTTTTGCACTGTTTGGTATAAACTCGTGGTAAAAGTTAATTTTCCCTAAAAATTGTCTGACATTTTTCTGTGTTCTTGGAACAGGAAAATCCTTTATTGAAATCAAATTATCATTTACTGGTTTGATGCAATTATTTTGAATTATATGACCCAAGTATTTTACTGAATTAGAAGCAAATGTGCATTTTGTAAATTTTAACCTGAAACCTTCTGTTTTGATTGCTTCCAACAGCTGTGTAAGATGGTTAATGTGCTCAGCAAAGGTTCTAGAAAATATAAGAATATCGTCGATATAATTAACTGTAAAGTCCGTCAGTTTATACTTTCTAAGTATATTATGTAGTATTCTTTGAAATATAGCTGGAGATGTTTTTAATCCGAATGGTAGACAGGTCCACTGGTAATGTCCATCTTGTGTTACAAATCCTGTCTTGTTCTTGTCTTCGATTCGTAAAGGGATCGACCAAAATGCAGAATTAATGTCTAGCGTTGAAAAGTACTTGCAATTCCTGGTCTTTAACATTAGATCTTCAATTAAGGGAAATGGTTGAGCTTGAGGTACTACTATTTTATTTAAATCTCTGAAATCTATACATAACCTAGATCTTTTATTTTCTTCTTTTTTAAATGCCAAAGTGACAGGTGCAGCGAAAGGACTATAGGATTCTTCAATCATCTTATTATCTAGTAAATTTGCTATTTGTGTTTCTATCTCTTTTTTATCTTCTATAGTGCATCTGTAGGGCCTCTTGCTACAATATCTGTCCACTAGTAAGTCGATTCTCGCTTCATATCCATTAACAGTACCAACGTCGTATTTATCTTTCGCAAAAACTGATTTATATTTATCAATCAGTGTATTTATTTCCGTTTTTTGATATCCATCCAGATGATTTATCTTAATTTTAAAATTTTCCTCATTTACATGTTCATTAAAATTTATTTTGTATTCTTTTGTTGACTTATCGTTATCTATACTTTTTATTTCAGTGTTTGTATCTTCATGAGTAGAATTTTCTTCTGTTTTATTATGTAGGTATAATTTCTGTGTTATTTTTAGGTCTTCGTTTTGGATCAGTTTAAAATCTTTTATTAAGTCTAATCCAATCAAAAAATCATATTTGAAATTTTCTTCATCAATTATGTATACATCAGCATTTTTTTCCAATTCAAAGATTTTTATTTTTAGGTTTGTCAAACCTCTTGTCTTTTTAACACCATTAATTGTTACTAAATCTGCTTCATTCAAACTGTTTCCTTTGCCTTTTAATTTTAGTATTTTTGAATTAATCAGAGAAACATTTGAACCAGAATCATAAACTCCATATATTTCTAGTTTATCATTCAATAGTAGTTTGACATTAATTCATGGTGTTACTATTCGTTTTTTTGGTCAGTTTCGTTCAACTCGGCTTCTATCACCGAATTATTTACATGCTTAATGAAATTTTTCTTTAGTTTTTCATCTTCCTTGGCTTTGAACCAACATGTTGCCTCAGGGTGATAACGAGTGCCTTTATTCAATTTTTCGCAAATCTTACATGGGTGTTTTTCTTCATTCTTACTATTGGTTTTCATATTTTCATTTTTCTTTATAGCCACATAACCTTTTTTATTTACCATGTGTTCATACTTACTCACTTCATTAAACAAATCCACAATATCTTTTAATGTTTCTCTATCAATTCTATTTAGTATGAATTCTGGTAAACCGGCTGCTACAAGATCCACTAGGGTTCCTGTGTCAATTGTTCTTCTCATGTCCAACAGCAGTTTTTCTTTTCTCATAGCGTAATCCAATAATGAACCTTCTTTATATTTAAAGAATAGCGCGTATCTAACGGGGTTCCAGCCTTTGTTTGCAAAAGATTCACAGAATTTGTTTTTCCAAGTTAACCATTCCGAGTTCATTGTCAATTTTATAACCATTGAACTGTACCAGTCCGCACAACTCTTATCCATGAATAATCTGAGTATTTCGATTTTCTTTTCATCATCGGTTACATCAAAGCGTTTGCATTCACTTTCAAAAATATCGATCCACTGGTTAGCATTAGAATTTTTGCTTGTGAATTTTTCAATAACAAACTTTTCTGCAATCTTTTTCAAGTTTTGTTGTTTAACTTCTTGTGTATTTTGTACTAATTTCTCAAACAATTTTTCCAGCGTACCGGTTTCCGTTTGATATGCATCAGAAAATTTATCTTGATTTATTTCCTCCAGATATTGATCCTCAAATTGTAAATTATCATCGTCATCTATGTATGTCTTATTGAGTTCATCTGTCATTGTAATCCAAACTCTTCTCACCTGGTACCGTTTTTTCAAACTATTTTTCACCTTATTATAAACGGTTGTTTTCAGTATTTCCTTATGATAACTTACTGCCTGTAGCTCTTCAGGTATTGCATACACTTTATTATCGCTTGTGGTTATTGAAGTAAGCGAAAGCATATTTGATTTTCCATCACTTCCAGGCAATAGCGTAAATTCAAAACGAAGTTTATCCATTTTCAATTGTCGTTTATAAACAAAAATGTCGTTTTATAAGATTGATGATCCTCTAATATGACTAATATAGTATCTTTCAAATAAAACTTTAATGTGTTGCTCTGAAAAAACAAAGAAACGACATTTAAAGTCTATTATATAATCTTCTGTAATCTAAATAGAAATTAATTTTATTCCAATGTTTTCATTGTCTTTACGAAACGCCATATTGTTCGACTCCGTCTCGCCTGCTTTATCGACATTCCTCAATTAACCAATGACGAG
Source organism: Drymonia ruficornis (assembly GCA_947859195.1). NCBI lineage: Eukaryota > Metazoa > Arthropoda > Insecta > Lepidoptera > Notodontidae > Drymonia > Drymonia ruficornis. Next base: position 74,578 of record OX401922.1, read on the forward strand.
CGAATGTCATTAATCCGAACTGTTTTGCCGACAGCGACAGCGCGGCAAAATTCAAATTAAAGAAAGGAACTAAACTTTCTTTACATATATTTAAAACATAAGAATAGCTTATGATTTGACTATACCTAATTGCTTCGCTACTCGATAATAGATGGCGTGGTAGCAAAATTTTTTTTTACTCGATTACAGATGGAGTTGTTTGAAAAAACTATAAGTAAACAAACAAATCTTATAAACAAATTGTTTACAGGTACCAAAGCACTATGTATTTTTTGGTACGGAACCCTTTATGTGCGAGTCCGACAATTTTTCAAAATACTGCAAAATCTAGTATAGGTAAACTGAGATTAATCTTGGGGTGAAAGGCTAAAAGAGTGGCAACCCCGTGCGGTGTGTCGGTGCGTGACGTGTGGTGCGCAGGCGCGAGCGACGACGGCGCGGGGTGCGCCGTGCTGCTGGAGACGCTGCGCGCGCTGGCGGCGGGCGGCCCGCTGCGCCACGACGCCGTGTTCCTGCTCAACGGCGCCGAGGAGAACATCATGCAGGCCTCGCACGGCTTCATCACGCACCACCCGTCAGTATACGAGTCGAGTAGTAGCGCGCCGCGACCGCGCGCGAGCCACGGCCCGCGGCGGCGTCTCTGAGCGGCGGCCGGTTTGCATTGCAGGTGGGCCAAGTGGGTGCGCGCGTTCATCAACATCGAGGCGTGCGGCGCGGGCGGGCGCGAGGTGCTGTTCCAGGCGGGCCCGCACGACCCCTGGATCGTGGAGGTGCGGCCGCGCGACCCCGGGCCCCACCCCGGGCCCGGCGCCGCCCCGGTGCGGGTGCGGGTGCGGGTGCGGCGGTGACTGAGCGGTTCTTGTCGGTGGCAGGTGTACGCGGGCGCGGTGCCGCACCCGTACGCGTCGTCGCTGGCGCAGGAGCTGTTCGAGAGCGGCCTCATCCCGGCGGACACCGACTTCCGCATCTTCCGCGACTTCGGCGGCTTGTCCGGTACGAGTGAGCGCGCCCGGCGCCCCCTCCCCTCCCCTCCCCTCCCCGCCGCACAGTGGAACGTATTTGGCCGCCGGTATGTGGGCGCTGCAAATCGGCCAAAGTGGACTTGGCGATGTTCGAGACTTGGTCGATTTGCAGCGGCCATAACTCTGAAAGTAAGGCCTTCATGAAAAAGTGGTAGAGACATAAAATGCTTGTATTAAATAGGAGAATCCAAAAATATACATTATCAACTCCTACGTCCCAAATCAAAAACATTCCACTGTGCGCCGCCCCCCGCCCCTCGCCCTCCGCCGCCCCGTGTTGACCTGGCGTGGTGCGCAGGCGTGGACCTGGCGTGGAGCTCCAACGGCTACGTGTACCACACGCGGCTCGACACCGCCGAGCGCGTGCCGCGCGCCGCGCTGCAGCGCACCGGCGACAACGTGCTGGCGCTCGCGCGAGGTACGTGTCTACTATACAATATACATACACCCGCCGCTCGGCGGCAGCGGGCGCGGCGGGTGTACAGCGAGCGGTGCCGCGCGGCAGGTCTGCTGGCGAGCGAGGCGCTGGAGGCGGAGGCGGACGCGACGTCGCGGCAGCCCGTGTTCTTCGACGTGCTGGGCGCGTGCGTGGTGGCGGCGCGCGCGCCGGCGGCGGCCGCGGCCGTGGCGCTGGCGGCGGCGCTGGTGGCGCTCAAGCTGCGGCTGAGCGCGCGCGACGCGCGGCGCGCGCTGTACGTGCGGGGCGGCGCGTGGGGCGCGGCCGTGCGGCGCGCGGCGCTGGCGGGCGCGGCGGCGGCGGCGGCGGGCGCGGCGGCCGCGTGCGGCGTGGCGCTGCTGCTGCACGCGGCCGGCGCCCGCCTCGTCTTCTACTCGCGGCCGGCGCTGCTGGCGCCGCTGTACGCGCTGCCCGGTGAGTGTCCGGTCGAGCGGGCGCGAGTGCGGCCGGTACTCGCGGTGCTGAGCGGCGGTGTTGACGCGCAGCGCTGGCGGGCTCGTGGGCGGCGGCGCTGCGGCTGCGGGGCGGCGCGCGGCCGGAGGGGCGCGGCTGGTGGGGCGCGCGCGCGTGGCACGACGCGGGCTGCTGCTGGGCGGCGCTGGCGCTGGCGGCGTGCGCGCTGCGCGGGCTGCGCTCCGGGTTCCTGCCGCTGCTGTGGGCGCTGCTGCCGGCCGCGGCGGACGTGGCGGCGTCGCTGGCGCGCGCGGGCGGCGGCGCGCGCGCGGCCGCCTGGGCGGCGGGCGCGGCGCTGCCGCTGCTGCAGACGAGCTACCTGGCGCTGGGCTCGCTGCACACGCTGGTGCCGCTGGCGGGCCGCGCCGGCGCGGGGCCCGTGCCGCCCGACGTGAGTGCCGCGCCCGGGGCGGGGGCGGGGGCGGGGGCGGGGGCGGGGGGCGGAGCCGGGCGGCGAGCCCGTCGCTCACGCGCGCACCTCCCGTACTCAGGTGCTGATGGCGGCGCTGGTGGCGCTGCTGGTGCTGACCGCGTCGGGCTGGATGCTGCCGCTCGTGGTCGCCGCTAGGAAGCCGCGGCGGCTGGTGAGTGTTCGCGCTGGCGCGGGCGGCGTCCTCGGTCGCGTCGAGGTCGTCGGTCCGGTAACGCGGCGGGCTGCGGCGGCAGGTGTGCGGCGCGGCGGCGCTGTGCGCGGCGGCGGCGGCGGCGGCGGCGCTGGCGGGCTCGCGGCCGGGCGCCGCCTACAGCGCCGAGCGGCCGCAGCGGCTGATGCTGTTCCACACGCGGCGCACGCTGCACGCGGGCGCGGGGGACGAGGGCGCGGCGCGAGAGGAGTGGTTCTACTGGATCCCGGCGCTGGACGCGAACACGCCGCACTCGCTGGACGCGGCGGTGCCGGAGCTGGCGGCGGCGCGCGCGGTGGGCGGCGCGGAGTGCGCGCGGCTGCTGTACTGCGGCGCGCCGTACCACCTGCCGGCGCTGAGCCTGGTGGGCGCGTCGCACCGGCTGGCGGCGGCCCGCGCGCCGCTCGTGCGCCTGCGCGCGCGACTCAGCGCGGCGCCGCTCAACGCGACCGTGCACGAGCTGGTGCTCGAGTGGACGGGCCCCAGCCACGCGGTGGCCATCGTGTCGCCGGCGGCCGGCTGCCGCGTGTCGTGGAGCTCGGCGGTGGCGGCGCCGCAGGAGGGCCCGCGCTGGGGCGCGCGCCGCACCTACTTCTTCCTGCTGCACGACGCGCGCGCGGGGGAGGGGGCGGGCGGCGCCGCGTGGCGGCTGGCGCTGCACGTGGCGCACGCGCGCGGCGCGGCGCCGCCGCACTGGGCGGACGTGTCGCTGGCGGGCCACGCGCTGTTCGGCGCGGGCGCGCTGCACGCGGACCACCGGCGCCTGCTGGCCGCGCTGCCGGACTGGGTGGCCGCCACGGGCTGGGGCGTCGACCTGCACCTCTACCGGGTGTAGCCGACCCTCCCCCTCCCACGCCCCCATACCCGCGCTCGCACCCTCTCCTCGCATGCATCGTGCATTGCACACATAATAATATACCTATGTCCACCAACTTTCTGCCATGCGTGCCTAATCTAGAACAAAACGAGCGAAGAATGTTGTCAATTAGGGTTTGCATAATAATAATAATGAGTAATGCTAGCAGGCCGCGCGCCGCCGACCGACAGTTGTTGGCGGCGCCGGCGCGGGCGATGCTTCAATGCGACCGGCTGTTAGCATCTACGACGCACTAGAGTATTATACCTAGCAAATTAATTTTCGTGTGTGTCGAAACCACAGAGAAAATTGTTTACACTTTCGATGCGGCGCGGCGCCGACGAGTGCACACATTTTGTAACTTTCCCAACATTGAGATCGATCTTAAGATGCTGCTTTTGACGGATGTTCCATACATTAAACGTCAAAATTGCATCTTAAGGTCGATCTCAACTTTGAGATTTGAGTTTACCAGCGCTTAAATTCTTTCAATATTAAAACACAAAGTGTGACAAGCAATAAACACCACCTGCTAACTGTGATACTCACAAGATACATTTATTAATACGAGAATACTAAATGCCTATTGTATCTACCTTTTTTATTTATTACTATGAGTGAGGATAATGTAGATAGGATATGTATTCTATCTACTAAGTAGAATAGGTATTATCATAAGTGTTACAAATGTTTTTTTGTACAAGTATAATAAATGTTCATTACAAAAAAACGTGTTTTAATACTTTTAATAAGAGTTTGTTTAAAAAAAACCCGGCCAAGTGCGTGTCGGACTCGCACATATAGGGTTCCGTACCATCGTAGAATAAAAATATCAAGTTTCTTGTACGGGGACCATCGTCAAAGTTTATTTTTAGAATAGGTACCTATTAAATTTCAACCCCAAATTTTTGGATTTAAAGAGGATAAAGTGTCAAATAAAAAAAAATCATCCATGTATATTGAAAATCTTATATTGACTCGAAATCGTAGATTTTCGCAATTTGGCATATAGTGCAAATTGTAGCCCAAGATGCCATCTTTACGAGTATATAAAAGATATTTTGAAATAACTTGAAATTTTCGAGTTATTGAGCAATTAAAAAAAAACTAAAACTTATAAGTGCTATAACTTTTGAAAGAGTCGGTTTAATAAAAAATTACCCTGAATATAAAATGCTTGGATCAATTAGTAGAATCTAAATCCATCATCAGATTTTTTCTAAAGGTACTTCATTTTTAATATCGCTAATTCCATTTTGGCCAATTTTGAGCGGCCATATCTCAGAAAGTAAAGCACTTATAAAAAAGTGGTAGAAACATAAAATGCTTGTATTAAATAGGAGAATTCAAAAATATACATTTCAACCCCTAAGTCCCAAATTTTCAAATACGTTCCACTGTGCGGCGTGGCGCGGCTGTAGGTACCTAGTTATTTCAAAGTCAAGCCTGAGTTCCACTACTGTATTGTATACAACATGTTAAGAAAACCCTGTCCGAGCCGAAACCGGTAATTAGGTTCCCCAATCACATGACCAAATAAAATAATAATAAAAAATATATCATGATAGTAAATATATTAATGAACATTTAAAGTTCCATTTTTTTTTGCCTTTTTCCCACATAATGTAGCTATTTTAAAAATATGACAACACCGTTACCGGAAGTAATTATGTTAGATCGTGTGGCGTCACCTCAGACCACAAAGTATGTGATGACGTCATTTTATGAAAAATTTTTTTTATGTAAACGGGGTATTTGCAAACGGGTATTTGTATTACAAAAAAATATAGGAGGCCTTTGCCCAGCAGTGGGACACATACTATGCCAAAAAATGTTTTTTTTTTACATAAATGGAATCTAATCTCGATACCCAACAATACGTTTTCGGGTCGGACAGGGTTTTTTTAACATATTGTATGTATACTGTGGTGGTAGAGTCTTTTTCACGAAAGTAGTCATGCGACGGAATTTTGTTAACCCTCTATAGTTTAGACTCCCCAAAAATTTAATCTTCAATCAATCCGACCGATCTTACTAATATATAAAAAATATAACGTCACGACTTTTATCCACATGCGGGGGGTAGTCAGAGGCTTGAGTGGCCATACACCACCACATTGTGGAGGTATTAAGCCAACTCAAAGCCCACGTTTCACCAGATAGTCAGAACCCAACGTGACAGGTGGTGAACCGATCTTACTGTTTCAGTGATTTATTATTAATCCAACTCCTCCTGTCCTTTTTTCTGATTAAATTCGTGCGGGTTCCAAGACAACTTAGCTTTTCCCCGGGACTCGTCGAGGGTCAAACCTTGGCGTCATCGTTGGACACTCCTGACTTACAGGAGTAACAGTGGTGGGAAAATGTGGCGGGCTTAGTCCCATTAAAAAAAAATAACAATCTTAAATGTTTATTATCATTTTTGTCTTTCTGTCTAACCAATTGATTATTCAGAGCCGTGACGCATAAATAATGATGAAAATGCGTTTTTTTTTAATGGGAATGCGTTATTTATTTTTGTGCTCAATGCGTTACTTTTTCAGCAGCCTTGCTTACTTTTGACTATCGGGCGCTGGCAACACTGTATGTTTGTTTATTTGGTTGGCTTTTTGGCGGGAAGTGTAAAAGTCATGTTGTCATTTTTGTTTTAATTTCCAAAACTTGTGTTTTCGTGTATTATAGTGTGTAATATTGGTGGAATATTAACCATTATATGGTCATAAATGTGCGTGAGTGTGGGCAATTGGAACAAAAGTGATGAAACATGATTTTCGGCTTCTCACAAGAAGTCTAGTAATTTGTCAGTAAAGTATCCGCCACTTTACTGATAGGGTTTGGGGGGGTAGAAATAAGGTAGTTATAAGGTAGATTTAAGGTAGTTATAAGGTAGAATTAAGAAAAAAAATTTAATAAAAGTATACTGATGTTAGGCTCCAAAGGGCTAGTTCCCAGGGGCCGTAAAACTAATCTTATAAAAAAAAAAAAAAAAAAAAAAGTTTATTTGGTTGGCTTTTTGGCGGGAAGTGGAAAAGTCATGTTGTCATTTTTGTTTTAATTTCCAAAACTTGTGTTTTCGTGTATTATAATGTGTAATATTGGTGGAATATTAACCATTATATGGTCATAAATGTGCGTGAGTGTGGGTAATTGGAACAAAGTGGTGAAACATGATTTTCGGGTTCCCCCAAGAAGTCTAGTAATTTGTCAGTAAAGTATCCGCCACTTTACTGATAGGGTTTGGGGGGGTAGAAATAAGGTAGTTATAAGGTAGATTTAAGGTAGTTATAAGGTAGAATTAAGAAAAAAATGTAATAAAAGTATACTGATGTTAGGCTCCAAAGGGCTAGTTCCCAGGGGCCGTAAAACTAATCTAATAAAAAAAAAAAAAAAAAAAAAAAGTTTATTTGGTTATATTATGGGGTTTTGTCTCTCTGTCTTGTGTGTATATAATAATTAAGTAAATACCACAGTAATCCATGACTATCTCAGTTGGTAATATTTAGGCCTTCATTACCTACCAGAAATATATACATGTGAAAAATATAATGTAAGTGTATTTTTATAGGTTAAGTAGGTAGCTACCTTCTTCCTTAGAGCTATGTAATCGTGTTTGACTTGTTTGAATGGTGTCTGGTGTTGCGTGGCAGGCCGCCCAGCCCCGCCGCTGCTGCCGCCGCCGCCGCCGCCGCCGGCGCGAGCGTGGTGCAGCACACGATCGAGCTCAAGTACGAGGACACGAAGCGGTCCCGCGCGCTGCGCTGGGTCGCGGTGAACGCCGTGCTCTTCTTGGTGTTCGCGTACGACCTGTGAGTGTTTACATCGACGTCATGCGCGACTGCTTACCTGCATGGCTACTTCCTCGATTGGTGCGTCCAGGAGCCGTGCATGCCTCACCCGAGCACTCATGTTATGACAATAAGCTGCTAATTTTGATTCTGATTTTATTCTGCACAAAGCTCATAATCCGATTGTCATCTCGACCTATCGCGGACTATACCTATAGGTTGGAAAAGAAAGGCGGTCGGTGGAGAAAAGTTGTCTTGATGTTAGCAAATTATTATAAAAGGAACAATAAGTTTATAAAATAGGAAACATTCCTACATTTACATTTAAAATAGCTTTTCCTTTTTTGGCGGCACAGCCTAGCACAGATTGTTGATTCCCAGCTCGACCCCAGTAGTTATAGGTTGGCGGTGATGATATTTACCTACTGTACATTATTTTTTAAGTCAAATCATAAGCTATCTAATAGTGGCCCAAACCCCATTGATATTGGGTTCCGTGGTATACAAACAGACAAAATTCTAAAAACAATTGTTTTTTTATGTTGTGTGTAAAGTCTCACATACCCATTTCTAATCTATTTTCCATAAAAATATTAAATTTGTGCACTCCTTCTCCATGTAAACCTTAACTGTGTCAAATTTAATACACCTCCATCTGCATACTTTTCGTAAAAAGGGGTCGAAACTCGTATTGATTACGTATGCATACAAATAAATATAATAATGATATTAGCCGTTTTGTCGCCCTATTTGTATCCCTTCAAAGCCAGGGGGAATTGAACCTCTGGGTATCTCCTCCCCCGTATACTGAGTGACGGATACCGTGCGCCCGCGCCGGCAGGTGGTACAAGTGCCCGGGCTACACGTCGGCGCTGCACTACGCGGAGGGCGCGTGCGCGGCCGTGCTGCTGGCCAACGCGCTGCTGCACGCGAGCCGCCTGGCCGCGCCGCGCCGCGCGCCGCCCGCGCTCTCGCCGCGCCAGCGCCGCCTGCTGGGCCTGCCGCCCGCCCCCGCCGCGCCGCCCGCCCCCGGCCCGGCGCCGGGCACGCCGCCCGCCCCCGCCCCCGCCGCGCACGAGGCCGCGTCGCTGTCGCCGCGGCGGTGGCGCGCCGACGCGTCGCCGCCGCCGTCGCCGCCCTCGCCCGCCTCGCCCTGCGCGCCGCGCCTCGACCTCGCGCCCGACGAGTTCATCGCGGACCGGCGCAGCCTCGCCGAGTACCTGCGCGCGCACGAGCGGCGCGCGGCGGGCGCGGCGGGCGCGGCGGGCGCGGCGTGGGCGCCGGCCGCCGCGCCCGCGCCGCGCGGCTACCAGCTGGCGGCGCCGGCGGCCGAGCCCGCGCGCGAGGAGGGCGAGGCGCGCGAGCCGCTGGTGTGGCGCCGCCTGCGCCTGGACCCGCAGCGCCTGACGCAGTGGAATTTCAACCTGCGCCTGTGGCTGCACGTGACCATCCTGGAGCGGCTGGTGCGCGAGCTGGCGGCCGCGCCCGACGACCAGCCGCCGCCGCGCGCGCTGCTGCCCTACCTGCAGCCGTTCGCCGACCAGCGGTACGTCGTACGCCGTATCAGAGGTTCGTTACGAATTTAGATAATTTCGATTTTAGACAATATTTAGACATCCCTCTTTTTTAAAATTGCAAGCTGTCCTAGTCTGTCGAGGCGCGAGGGTAACGGTGTCTGTGTCGCAGAGCTGGCGGCGGGCGGGTGCCTGAGCGCGTACAAGTGGAACGGCGGCGGCGCGGCGTGGGACGAGAGCAAGCCGACGGACGCGGAGCTGGTGCTGCATCTGCTGGCCGCGTACCTGGACGGGCAGCTGCCGCCGGGCGCGCGCCCCTTCAGCGCCGAGCACGTGTCGAGCGCGGGGGAGGGGGCGGGGGCGGGGGCGGCGCCGCGCGGGCCGCGCGCGCTGGCCGTGCACCGCGTGAGCGCGCGGCCGCCGCACTACGTGCTGGTGCTGGGCGGCGAGACGCTGGAGGTGGCGCGCGGCCGCAACAACCTGCTGCACACGCTGCTGCTGCTGCTGGCGGCGGCGGCGCGCGGCGAGCCGCCCGCGCTGCGCGGTCTGCACCTGGGCCGCGCCGGACTCAACATGCTCTGGATCATCGGCCGGTGACCGCGCCCGGACCTGTCTCTCGCCGAGTGCTCTCATCAATAAAGCGTCCACCTTTTACCTCGTCTCTCATTCACCTCGCCGAAGTGTCGTCCTTTCATGTGTGTTCATTTAAAACTAAAATACAAAACAAATCTCTTTTGAAACTTAACATTTTAACAATATACCTAAATACTCAAATAATCGATGACTGTATAATTTATTTTATTGCATCCCTGATTCAGTCCGAGCTCCACCGCTGTCGGTGCCGGATGTTATACGAAATTTTAAAAAATGCCTAGTTGTGCCGTATTGAACTGTTAAAACTCCACAAGAAAAGTTGACCGAGATAAAAATAAAAGGGTCTTGACTCTTGAGAGGTCACAATAAGTAAAAAAAAAAGTGATAGTGAGTGGCTTGGTTTTCATAGTCGAGGAACATGCGTCATCTATTTAGATCGAAGTCTGTGATTTCATAAATACTATTAGGCCTAGGCCGCACCGCGGTTATATCCACGCTGTTAAAACCGCGTCCTATGGAATCATAATATGAACCGCAAGTGCGGATAGGTTCATAATATGATTCCATAGGACACAGATTTAACGCGGTTTTAACAGCGCGGATATAACCGCGTTGCGGCCTAGGCCTTAATATGTGCCTTAACTACCACATTTCAAGCGGTATCACTAATTTTAGCTATTTACATTTCGGCATCTTTAGAATAGGTACTTCGATGACTTTTTAACGGAAAATGAAAATAGATGAAATGAGTAATGTACACTACCTACTCATCGGGGACGGTATTTCACCCTTTACTTAGTTATTAGGTACCTATACCCATATACCCTTCGATCATCTATGATCGAAGCCTAGGTATACCTATTATAGAAAGCCAACAGGTAGTAACGTCACAGGTGACGTACAGAACATGAATACAGTAGACCTAATAGTTCTATACTAGAAGAAAAGGGGCTCTATCGAAACGAGGTAGCGCCCGCGAGGGAACCTTATAGGCACGGGCACGGCAGTACTTAGGCTTATAATGAAACAACATGTCGGTCATTATTATGATACAATATTTTATTTGAGAGCTTATCATAGTAAATCGATCGCGAAGGCATTCATGCAGGGTCGAGCATGTCCTTGGCGTCGGCCAGCTGGTCACGTAGCGCGTCGCGCAAAGCCGTCACGAAGGCGGGCAGCGGCGGTGGGAGGTGGGAGCGCGCGCGCCGCGCCGCCGCCAGGAAGGGCAGGCGGCGCAGCGCGCGGCCCGACGCGCCCGCCGCCGCCGCCTCGCCCGCCACCTCCCACAGGCGCAGGCTGGCGCGCGACGCCTCGCTCTCGGCGAAGCGCGAGCCCTCGAGCGCGCGCAGCTCCAGCACGGGCTCGCGCGGCGCCACCATCCCGCGCGCCATCAGCTCGCCGCAGCAGCCGCGCAGGATCAGGTAGGCGGCGCGCGCCGACGGCGGGCCCACGCGCCTCTTGATGTCCGCCCGGTCCACGAACGCCACGTCGATCGCGCCCGTCACGTTGGAGGTGGTCAGCACGAGCGCGTTGGGCCGCCGCCGCAGCCGGTCGAGCCGCGCGAGCAGCGCGTTCACGGCGCGGATCGAGTCGGAGGGCTCGAGGCCGGAGAGCGCCGAGCGGCGCGCGTGTGCCAACGACTCCACCTCGTCGACGAGCACGCACGCGAGCAGCCGCTCGTCGGCGACGATCTCGTCCACGCGCTCGAACAGCCGCGCGACGAGCTTGCCGCTCTCGGCGAACCACTTGGAGAAGAGGGCGTGCGCGTTGATCTCGATGAGGCGCGCGCGCGGGAACCGCTCGCCCAGTCGCACGGACAGTTTCTGCGCGAGCGCGCGGCAGAGGCTCGTCTTGCCCGTGCCCGGCGGGCCGTGCAGCAGCACGACGCGGTTCCACGCGATGAGAGTGGGGTCGACGCCCTTGTCCGCGAACTCAAAAGCAGTCTCCACGAATCTCACAGTGTCCTCTTTTAGCTTGGTGTCGTAAACGAGGCTCTCCCAAAGGCCGTGGAACTCTTGGCTGGGCAGCGCCCACACGTCGGCAGCGGCGAACTCTTCGCCGGAGGTCGTGTCCGTCATGGTATCAGTTTCGGCTCCGAAAGCGTCCAATTTGTATACGTGATACACGAGATTTGTTGCAGCGACTGTAACTTCAGTATCATGGTCGATGTCACAAAAAGTTATTGCTTGAACGTGTTCTTTTAAGTCGAGACTATCTTCTAGGTCGCTTTCTGTTATGGTCGCACCGGGACTGATTGACACAATATTTATTAAGAATGAATGCACCAGTTCTTTGACATGTTCTTTGGTTAAACGACTTGAACGTTTCTGAACAACTTCTACATGAACAAGAGTATTCATAGCTGTAGCTGGTACCAAACTTGCTGACAGTGCCTAGCCTAGCCTAATGTTATTTACTAAATTTATGCAAAACATGAAAGAAGTTTGCTTCTTATAAATAATAAACTAAAGAATGTTTGATTTCGTTCGTTACAAGTTTAAATTTTCTTTATTTTTTTTTATTTTTTTTATAAGATTAGTTTTACGGCCCCTGGGAACTAGCCCTTTGGAGCCTAACATCAGTATACATATTAAATTTTTTCTTAATTCTACCTTATAACTACCTTAAATCTACCTTATTTCTACCCCCCCAAACCCTATCAGTAAAGTGGCGGATACTTTACTGACAAATTACTAGACTTCTTGGGAGAAGCCGAAAATCATGTTTCATCACTTTTGTTCCAATTGCCCACACTCACGCACATTTATGACCATTGCTGCGTTCCATTCACCGCAATTTTTGTTATTTTCGTCCACAAAAAGTGTTAAAAACGATAATTTTGATCACTTTCAGTACAAGTTGGTGCGAGTGGAACGAGATTTGTGGACGAAAATAACGAAATTTACAAAATTAACAGTGAATGGAACGCACCACATATAATGGTTAATATTCCACCAATATTACATATTATATTACACGAAAACACAAGTTTTGGAAATTAAAACAAAAATCACAACAAGACTTTTCCACTTCCCGCCAAAAAAAAAAAAAAAAAAAAAAAAAAAATAACGTACCTAACTTGACAGTAAAAGGGTTACCAGTTTTTGACAAAAGAAAAGATAGTGAAGTGGTGTAAGAATGAACGAAATTGAATGAACTTATGATGTACTTATACAATATGTTAAAAAAACCCTGTCCGACCCGAAAACGTATTGTTTTCGGGTCAAAAAATTTTTTTTTCATTTTTTTGGCATAGTATGTGTCCCACTGCTGGGCAAAGGCCTCCTATATTTTTTTGTAATACAAATACCCCGTTTAAATAAAATATTTTTTCATAAAATGACGTCATCACATACTTTGTGGTCTGAGGTGACGCCACACGATCTAACATAATTACTTCCGGTAACGGTGTTGTCATATTTTTAAAATTAGCTACATTATGTGGGAAAAAGGCAAAAAAAATTGGAACTTTAAATGTTCATTAATATGTTTACTATCATGATTTTTTATTTTTTATTATTTTATTTGGTCATGTGATTGGGGAACCTAATTACCGGTTTCGGCTCGGACAGGGTTTTCTTAACATGTTGTATGTTAATATTTTATTAAATTTAATAACTCATCTTAAACACACTGTATACACTATTAACAATTGTAGAATTCTTATTCACCATGTCTTCTTAGTATACAATATCTTTATTAAAAAAAAGTAAAATTACATGATAATATTTATTTTTAATTCGTTTCTATTTGAAGAAAATAATAAAAGCAAATTACTTTTATTAATTAATAGCCATTAATTATTCTTATATTACACATCTTACATACGCATTTTAGAACTTTTATTTAATTAAACCATTTTTATCATTCGTTCTTTACGGAAAATCGTTCACCGCAACACATTAGCTTTAGTATGGTAATATTATTTCTCTTTTAACTGTCAAGTTACCGAATACGATTAAAAGTCGAAGCACAAAACGTTGCAGTTGTATATTGTAAACATGTAGTATAACTTCAAAAATTCCGAAAGCAAAAATTCTACGCCATGTCGGGACTTAAACGATTTACTAACGATTAGTAATTCTTAATAAGTTATATTTTATTGATTTTAATAAAACAGGAAACTCATTTAAATAATACCCTTGAATAGGTACACAATTTAGGGGTTTTTTGAGACCTGTATTTTTATAACAGTAAGGTTATTTTGTGCAAATTTTTGGAACTTCTTTCTCTTTCTGGCCGTCATTGCTTAAAAGCTATACGCTTGTGTTTATAAACGCGCTTGTGTGCTTACGTAAAAAAATGAACTTTTCAAACGGCTTTTCGTTTAAGCACCCTCTTCTAGTCTTGACTAAAGTTGTGATAAACGGCTTTATATTAAAGGCACGCTGTTACGCTTGTGCTTGTTTATAAAAGTCGTTGTAAAAAGTGCTCTTCTGCTTTTAAAAATTAAACAAAAATTCATCCGTGAATAATCCGACAACAAAAGCAAAATGCTTCCTAAACATAAGTTCAAGCAAGTAGCCAAAAACTTGTCCGCTGAAAAATTGATAGTGAGTCGTATATGCATAGAAATATGGTTGTTAATCTAATATAATTTAGTATCAATGTATTGTTTTATAGGGGTAAAGAAATAAGTTTCAATTTAATTAAATATTGATTTGAGTTGTATTGTCATACAAATAAAGTTACTTTTTGTAAACCTATGTAATTTCTTGCCGTCATTGCTTAAAAGCAACACGATTAAATTTGTAAGCGCGCTTGGGCGCTTACATAAAAAGGCGAACTTTTCAAACGGCTTTTCGTTTAAGCACCCATTTCTACGGCCGAGTGAAGTTGAACTGGAACGCGCGCGGCGCAGTAGGTACCTACGTCACTCTGTCACTCCGTTTTGTTTTTGCTATCTAAAAGTTCAATGCACAAAAGCACTAAAAAAAGTAGAAAGCACAAACAGCAAAAAAGTGAAAAGCAGAATTCACTTCCGCACTTTTTACAGCGACTTCTAAAATCAAGCACAACAAGCATTACAACGTGCTTTTAATATAAAGCCATTTATCACATCTTTATTTAAGGCTCTTTTAGTTGTTGTAGGAGTTGGCAACCCTGGGTACAAATCACAGAGTACTTTTGCTGCGTTCCATTCACCGTAATTTTTGTTAATTTCGTCCACAAAAAGTGTTAAAAACGATAATAATGATCACTTTCAGTACAAGTTGGTGCGAGTGGAACGAGATTTGTGAACGAAAATAACGAAATTTACAAAATTAACTGGAATGGAACGCACCATTTGTAATGTACAAATCGATTTCGATACTACCATGGATAATACTGTCCGTCTGTGTTTTGAAGAAAATATTGTTCTGTGTTTGTACTAGACACTAGTTACCTTCTGTTCTAACTCTATTTCGATTGTGCTGCTGTAGTTTAGTTGTTAGGTTTCGGTTCGGTTCCATGAATAGGATGGGGTTCGTCGTATCACTTTCGTATTGTCCTTTATAATATTCGCCCTTGCTTGCTTCGGCGTGTACTACCCTACAGATCGTAAGTAGAGAATATCGTGAACGATTCGGTATCGATCGAAGAGAAGAGTGTTCGAGTGAGGCGGACTGGTCCGTGGTAATGTGGTGCCTGAATTAAGTGACCGGAGGCTAGGCTAGGCGATGGCGGCGGACACTGCGGTGGCGGCCAGCCCCGAGGAGACGCTGGAGTCGCTGCTGCGCGAGGCTGAGGCGCTCAAGCAGAAACTCGAGGAAGAGAGGCAGAAGCTCAACGATGTCTCCCGTGAGTGCTGGGTCAAGTTCTCCACCACATTTCTGAGAGTGTGTCTCTCTATTAGCTACTGTTCCATGGATAAAGATATAAACCCAACGGAGTACCCAACTCTCAAAGTAAAACTGAGCTATTGGTTAAGACAATGTCTATGCATTCCAACGTCAACACTGATAGCTCGGGGGCACCTTAGGTCGCCTCATAATATACAGGGTGAATTTTACAAGTGTGCTGTCATGGCCAAATCCAAAACTATCCGTCAACACTGATAGCTCGGGGGCACCTTAGGTCGCCTCATAATATACAGGGTGAATTTTACAAGTGTGCTGTCATGGCCAAATCCAAAACTATCAGTTTCGGGCCCGATTTTGATAAAAACAAAACTGCATCATTGGATTTTTGAAATATCAATAATCCTAGCCAGGAATCGAACCGGTTGATTTTGAAAAAAAAACTGTATTATTACACCATTTGATAGTGTAGCTGATAAGGAACAAATCCTGGGAAGTAATGAAATACGGCAAACTTAAAAAAAGAGCAAATGTTTAACAAACAAACAAATACATTCAACATTTTCTGACATTACCTACCTATCAAATCCTGAAGAGATGATAAAAATTTGAAATTAGAACATAATGTTGTGAAGATGACTACACTGCGGGTGTAAGTTGAAAAAAAAATTGAGCATCATTTTGAATAAGGTTCAGGTACCCAATGTAGGTATGATATTAATTACATTACTATAAATTATGAAACAGTTTACTAAAATCCAACACTTTTCTTAAGTTTGCCATATAGGTATTATAACTTCTCAGGATTTGTTCCTTATCAGCGACACTATTGAATGGTGTAATAATACAGAATGTTTATTTTTTTTTCAAAATCAACTGGTTCAATTCCTGGCTAGGATTTTTGATATTACAAAAATCCAAGGATGTAGTTTTAGTTTTCATCAAAATCGGGCCCGAGACTCCTTTGAGTAGGTACTTTTCGCTATTCCTCATAGTTTCAGATTTAGCCATGAAAGCACACTTGAAAAATTCGCCCTGTATATGTATAGGTGTGATTACTGATTAGTATCACATACCGTATACACTTACCGGCATGGAAACTGGGACAAGATAAAAATATGATGTTGTATCAATTATTGTAGAATAAATAATTTATTTTGATGAGGCTAGGTACAAATCAGTCTTTCAGTAAATTTAATACCAATTATGGATATAAAATTAGGTACCTGGCCGGAAAAACCGCATAACTCAAAATTATGCGATTTTAACGAAAAACATTTAAAACTTTAAAACGATGTAGCTATAATTTCCTGATGACGAGTACTTAAAAATGTGTTGTCTACTGTCAGGTGCTACCTTTTATTGCTCTAATGACTATCACTATGGATCTGGCATATGGTTTTAATAATGTAACTAGGCGTCGTTTGAGGAAACTCACACCACAGCGCTACTGCAGAATAACCCAGCTCTTAGAGTCTTATGGGAGATCTATGAATACTTCTAATAAGTCTTTTTAACATTTCATAGACATGTTCTTCGAGATTCAAGTCAGAATTGCCCGCATACTGTGCAGTTTAATTTACTCTGACATCATTTAGAAATGTATTGTCACATTGTTTGCGTTTACTTCTGCGTTAACATCGATTAGAATTAATGTATTGTATGCAATGAAGCCTGTGCAGGGTGAATTGTGTTTTTTAAAGAATTTCTCAATGTATGGCGTTACATTATGATATTAAACGACAATTACGAACACCAAAGGGGTATCTGAAGTTATTCTTCAACCCCCTATAATGGACTACAACAATCACTGACGGTTTGTGTTGTGGTTATGCCACTAAATCGATCTATAGCTGTACTATACTGATGTCTGAGGTTACCTGGGCACAACGCCGACCTAAGATTGTGTTAAATTATTGCCCCTATCTCTCTTCTAATAGCCTATATACAACAATTGGTGTGATTACTGAATTGGAGCCGTTGACTCACATTAATTGCTGTAAGGAAACAGTTTTGCAAAAGTTTCGAGCTTTCTAAAGCGGTCTTCCCGAGCTAATATGCAACCCAAACCACCCTTTCTAAGCATTTTAATGTAGTGACTAGTCCCTTCATACTGTTTTAGGTCATACTGAAGAACAAAAGTTGGTAGATGATGGTAAAATCAATGTTTCCCATTTTTTTTGTTACATTTATTGACCAAAGAATACCTAACCGGATAGTTAAAGTTGCATAATGTTAATTTTCCCGCATAAATTTGATTTTAACAGGACCCCAAGCAATACTTTTATGGTTTCCAATTCACTGAGAGCTTAGAAAAAAAACCCTTTATGTTATTTTTTTTTAAATCTCTAGTGCCCGTTAACGTTCTCAAAAACGGTATTTCTACTAAAAGGTCAAGTAAAAGCCACCAATACCTAATTAAACAAAAACAACCATCTTAAAAATTGTTGAAAATGCTTGATTTTCTCATTTCGTTATAAAATTTCCATAGAATATACATAATAAAGTTTTTATCGTAAATTTAAAGCTTGTCCCACATTCTGTGCCGATAAGTGTATTTGGTGACAGAGATGAGAGAATACAATAGGTAGTGAATGTGATGGCGGTCTCCTCAGTGTCGTGCGTGGCCGAGCGGCTGGAGCCCATCACCTTCCCCAACCTGAAGCTGCGGCGCGTGCTGAAGGGCCACCAGTCCAAAGTGCTGTGCTCCGACTGGTCCCCGGACAAGCGACACATTGTGTCATCCTCCCAAGTACCTATGCTATTGATATTTCTACATATTACTAAAACGCCATCCTATTTGGCATCGCTCGCACAAACAGTTCATACTAGCTCCATACAAATTGGCACCTGTATGAACTACATTTGTATGGATTTCGTACAAACTATGTGCAAGTGACGCCCAATGATGATATTATCATATACTCTGTAGACATGTAAATATTGGCAAAATCAATACTATTTCATTTTAATTATTATTAGCCTTACAAAAATCAGATATTAATCAGTTCGATCGAATGGTTTGTTAACACCCTTAGGTCTGGGGACGGTGCGGGCCAAGGAATAGGGCTGCCTCTACCAATCTCTGAGTTTGGAAAGGCATTATTTAAATGGTCTCGCACGTTCAGTTGGTAGTGTGAAATTCGGCCCCGGCAAACCAGTATCCCTTATCCCTTATGTGAGCGGGTGTATGTGATGCACAGGACGGCAAGGTGATAGTGTGGGACGCGTTCACGGCCACCAAGGAGCTGACCATCGCCATGCCGAGCACGTGGGTGATGGCCTGCGCGTACGCGCCCTCCGGCAACATGGTCGCCGCCGGGTATGTTCTCCGCCGCGTTCTCTCTGTCGACGAGCGCAACTCGCACGAGATTAGGCCATAGCGATCTAGAGATTAGCAGTTTTTTATTTCAATGAAATAATTAGTAAAGGCATGTACAGGCGTAAGGTGACATGATGGTTCTTAAGCCTGTTTCTAGGTTCATGTTTTTGTTCATTTAGATTAGATTAATATTACAGGCATCCTATAAAAATTAAATACATTATGTTCATATTTGCTCTATATTGTATTTGCATTGCGTTTTTGAAAATGTCACCCCTAAGGGGGTAAAATAAGGCGTGGAAGTTTGTCGGGGTCTCAATTTTACTAAAGCTAGAGACATGCAAATCTCTATTTAGGCTACTCATTACAAATAAAAAAAAGTGCGAGTAGTAGAGATGTGCCGAGTACAGCCTGACTCGAGTACTTAGTAAGTACTCGGGTACTCGAGTACTCAGATTATAGAACTCGAGTACCCGGTACTCGAATACGGGTTCCGAGTACTTCATGGTTTTCGAATCCTAAGTCAGGTACTCAAATAAATGGAGATGCAATCAATAATTTGTTTATTATCCCACTGTACTGTATTAGTGTTATATATTTAAAAAATGTCGGTGATCAGCCAAATCAGGGTAGACTGAAAGCCGACCCCTCATAATGGGATAAGGCTAGGAAGAAGAAGATATATTTTCTAATTGGAAAAACAGGTAATTATTAATACATATTTAAGTAGACTTTATACAGGCCTTTTTAATTTGCTGTAACAGTTGTAGTTTTTTAGAAAATTCGTTATAAATCGGGGCTCTCGCCAAAATTTTCGCCATGTTCGCCAATTTTCATGAGTGCAAGTACAACGCACTAAGTTTGAGTGGTTAAAAATACATAATACAAAAGTACTCGAGTACTCATTACAAGTATTCGAGTACCTGTCCGAGTCCTCTGACTCGAGTACTTACTCGATTCTTTTTTTAACGAGTACCAGAATACTCGAGTACCCAAAATAGCGTACTCGGCACATCACTAGCGAGTAGGACTCGCGCCCTGAGGGTTCCGTACAATATTTATTATGTTTGTAGATATGTAGCCATCCCAAGATCCGATCTCGACGATTTTTGTCTGTTTTCGGAACATTACATCCTTAGGTAATCTAAATATATAAGAATCAAAGTCCTGATTAACTGACTGACTGACTGACTGACAGACAACGCACAGCCTAAACCGCTGATCGTAGAGACTTGAAATTTGGAGGGTGGGTTTGTCTTGATGTGTAGAGGTGAACTAAGAAAGGGTTTTTTGAAATTCAACCCCTAAGGGGGTAAAATAGGGGAA
The DNA here is from genome assembly GCA_947859195.1 of Drymonia ruficornis. Classification (NCBI taxonomy): domain Eukaryota; kingdom Metazoa; phylum Arthropoda; class Insecta; order Lepidoptera; family Notodontidae; genus Drymonia; species Drymonia ruficornis. The sequence goes on from OX401922.1 coordinate 94,313, forward strand.
TGAAAGTTTGTGTTTAGATTTCTTTCGTGTTTTTGGAAATTCAACCCCTAAGGGGTGAAATGTGGAATGAAAGTTTGTATAGGGGTGGTAGAGTTTTGTTATTTTGACGGGAAAGGGGAAAACGGGGTCAAGGGATGTTTTAATAAGTCATCCATATCTCGATATTGGTTATGATTGCTTATTTGAATTGACCAGACTGGGGTTTCCGTATTTTTAATCATTTTGACGAGAAAGGGGAGAGCGGGGTCAGCGCATGTTTAGTCATCCATATCTCAAAATTGGTTATGATTGTTCATTTTAAATAATCAGACTGGGGTTTCAGCGTTTTTAATATTTTGAAAGAAAAGGGGAGAGCGGGGTCAGCGAATGTTTAGTCATCCATATCTCGAAATTGGTTATGATTGTTCATTTTAAATAATCAGACTGGGGTTTCAGCGTTTTTAATATTTTGAAGGAAAAGGGGAGAGTGGGGTCAACGAATGTTTAGTCATCCATATCTCGAAATTGGTTATGATTGTTCATTTTAAATAATCAGACTGGGGTTTCAGCGTTTTTAATATTTTGAAGGAAAAGGGGAGAGCGGGGTCAGCGAATGTTTAGTCATTTATATCTCAAAATTGGTTATGATTGTTCATTTTAAATAATCAGACTGGGGTTTCAGCCTTTTTAATATTTTGAAGGAAAAGGGGAGAGCGGGGTCAGCGAATGTTTAGTCATCCATATCTCGAGATTGGTTATGATTATTCGTTTTAAAAAATTGGGGTATAAGCTGAGCTGAATATGGTAGGTACTACTTCAGTTTGATCCCATAAAAAATCATTTCGTAAATCAACACCCAAAAGGGGGAAACTAAAGGTAGAAAAGTACGGCAGAAAAATATGTTTGTACCCGATTGACTTGAAACTTAGTATGCATAGGGTAGGAGAGGGAGGAAGGGGAAGACGTAAGGTAGGGGGAAGTGGAAGGGGGAGGGGAAAGGGAAATGGAGGGGGAGGGAGCAGAAGGGATTTGGGATTTTGGCTCTATATACCTACCTACCAAAACACGCATTCACCGAATTAGGTACCGTGATAAAGTTTGTATGGCTCCAATAAAAATCGTGAAATAAAATTATTTTTATAAAAAAGCAAATACTGACTTAAAAAACCCTGGCGCACTAAAAAGTACTAAAAAGTCTTAAGTCACTTGCCCGGTTTTTTTTTATTTTGAAGTCTACGCGGACGAAGTCGCGGGCAAAAGCTAGTTATAATATATGTATGTTGTTCCGAAAACAAGTTTTTTATTTGTAATTAGTAGCTTGAATACAAATGTTCATGTCTCTAACTTCAGAAATCAGGGACTTCCATACAAACTTCCACCCCTTATTTTACCCCCTTAGGGGTGTAATTTTCCCTATGCTCCCTCCCTATGCTCTTCTACGCTATAAAAAATAACTACCGTCTAAATTTCATGTTTGTAAAACCAGCGGTTTAGGCTGTACACGTCTTTACAAACGGACGGACAGACAGACGGACAACAAAGTGATCCTATAAGGGTTCCGTTTTATCCTTTTGAGGTACGGAGGTACGGAAATGGGAATGTTTCCAAATGATTGCCTAGATCAATTTGCTTAACGGATTTTATTACGGTTCGTGAGATACAGCCCTCTGACAGACGGACAGCGTAGGCTTAGTAATAGGGTCCCGTTGGCACACTTTGGGTACGGAACCCTAAAAAACTACTGTCTATGCTTGACATCTGGAAAATACGTACTTATTTATGGGTATAAAAACATACATAATTTATTTAAGAATGTGGAAAAATAATTTGATAGTGTCATTTATCTAGTTCGAAAAACGGGTTCATACCCTACCTATTGCTACTGTCTACGTAGTGTCTTTATTGGTCGCATTGGCGGTTGATGGATTCGCTTCGCAGGGGGCTGGACAACAAGGTGACGGTGTTCCCGCTGGGCGGAGGGGGAGGCGGCGGGGGCGGGGAGGAGGAGCCGGCGGCGCGCAAGCGCACCGTGGCCACGCACACGTCGTACATGTCGTGCTGCCTGTTCCCCAACACCGACCGCCAGATCCTGACCGGCAGCGGCGACGGCACGTGCGCGCTGTGGGACGTGGAGTCCGGCCAGCTGCTGCAGAGCTTCCAGGTACCCGCCCGCCGCCCGGGGAGCGGCTCCAGCGGCTCCAGCCGACGGCTCCCACACACGCGCGCGTGTTGCAGGCGCACGCGGCCGACGTGATGGCGCTGGACCTGGCGCCGTCCGAGATGGGCGACACGTTCGTGTCGGGCGGCTGCGACCGCGCCGTGCTCGTGTGGGACATGCGCACCGGCCAGGCCGTGCAGGCCTTCGACACGCACGACTCGGACGTCAACAGCGTCAAGTACCACCCCTCCGGCGACTCGCTCGCCTCCGGCTCCGACGACTCTCGCTGCCGGCTCTTCGACCTGCGCGCCGACCGCGAGGTGAGCGGCGCGACGCGACCGACGACCGACCGACACCGACACGGACTGACGCTCCGGCTCGCCGGCAGGTGGCGCGCTACGGCAAGGAGAGCATCATCTTCGGCGTCAACTCGGTGGAGTGGTCGGTCAGCGGGCGGCTGGTGTTCGCCGGCTACAGCGACTACACGGCGTGCGCGTGGGACGCGCTGCGCGGCGCGCGCGTGTGCGTGCTGTGCGGGCACGAGCATCGCGTCACGCGCGTGCAGCTCGCGCCCGACGGAGCCGCGCTCAGCACCGCCTCCTGGGACGCCACGCTGCGGGTGAGTCACGAGCCCCGCGTCACGTGACGCGCGTGCAGCTCGCGCTCGGCGCCGCCTCCTGGGACGCCACGATGTGCGACTCCGCTCTGGGCTCGGCCGCCACGCTCACTGTGCTCCCTTGTTGCAGATCTGGGCGTAAGGTCGCGGCGGCGGCGGGCAGCCGGCGACCGCGAGCGCCTCTCTTCCTTGTCTGTTATGTCTCGATTGAGTTCCGCAGAGGGCGGCGACCGGCCGCTGTGTCGGTGCATTTCTCAATACCTACTTGTAGATTTAGTCGGCATACCTGCAGCGCCGGTCGACCTTGAAATGTTTAATAATTGGAATGTATCTTTAGGTGTTTAAAGCCTAAGCGATGTATGTAAATATTGGTTATTGAGCGCGTTGACGAGTGATGTTACATTTGCGAGTATTTATTTTTAGATTTAGTCGTCTCGAGTCTCGACCGTATAGTATGAAGGAGGGCGGCCGGCGCGGCGGCTCCGCGGCGCCGTTACCGCCCGATAACTCTGTATTAGCCTCCTCCATCAATAAAATTAAATGTTGAAAACTATCGTTTTATTTAATTAACTGATTATTCCTTTGGCCGATACCGTCGTGTCGACAGTACGACGAAAAAATAGTAGCGTTTTACATACCCATAAAACGCTTGTTGTGTCCGGAGACTTATTCGGGGTCATTTAAACATATATTTGAGTTTAGTCCTTCCGTTTCGCACAGTTTCATCGCTATATGTAGGTATGTACCCCTCCTGTCATGCAGCGTCGTGACGTATTTCCGGTGAACTTTGCCAGGCGGCACCCTATAGTGCATTCGTCATTGCGGCCTCAAAAAACTGAAAACTTTAAATCAAATAATAACCAGGCAGAGTTAAAAAAGTATGACCCCGAATAAGTCTCCGGACACAACAAGCGTTTTATGGGTATGTAAAACGCTACTATTGTGTCCTACGGCCTTATTCGGGGTCATTTAAACATATATTTGAGGCATTGTTTGTTATCGCCTGGTAAACCGGACGCCAATGTGTAATTAAAATCAGAAAAACGATCAACGAACTATACATTTCAAAAAATATAAAAATTCAAAAGATACATACCTATTTGTTTTCATTATAGATACTTACTCTTTCTAGAAACAACTTACTTGTAACCTTTTGTATCTAATCAATGAATATAACATACAATTTAGGATTTTATTATTATTATTATTTTTATATTAATTAATCGGCTGAAAAAGATTACTTAATGATTTTTTATTTACAGCGGGCTGATTTCTTCTTACTTCTTTTCTATAGAAAACCTTGAAAGTATTTCCTGATCTCCAGTTTGCTCTTGCCATGATCACTTCCAAGGATTCATTGTCCAGCCAACTTCCAGGGGCCGTGTTAATGCCCGCCTCCTTAAGAATTGACTTAATCCATCCTGCAATCACCGTCCGCGAGGCAGCTTTAGCCTTTCCGTGAATAGTCACGAATAATCTGTCACTGGAACACACCGTACGACGAGTCTTTCCAATATCTATTAACTGCTTACGCCACAGAACAGGATCCAGACTCGGATTTTGGCAGTTACTTATAAGTTTCCACCCTGATTGAATGTTATTTTCTGAATCACTTTTTGAAAATAATACTATCTTCATTAATAAAACATCTTTAATCTGAAACACTCAAAAGCGTAAGATTATGGACTCTTCGCCCCGAACATAATAGTAACAAAACTGCACAGATCCGTGATACTTCAAATAAACTCTGATTGTGAACTGTTCTTCCCTGCAGCCAAAGAACTAATGAATAAGTGTCCCAAATAGGACCCGGACGTATCTTAGGGGTCTTTAAAGATATAGATTTAAGTATTTGTTTAACTAAAATATCCGAACTCAACCGAACTTCATTCTTTGCATTGCAAAGAGTTGATACAACAGACTTGTGAAGTAAAATAGTACGATATGACACATTTTCTTTTAAGTGTGAATCAGCTAGAAATTTTGCCAAGTCTGCCCCCGAGGCGAGGGGTCGAAAAGCTTACAGCCGATGCTTCGCAACATGTCAACCATCTGCGCCAGGCCGGCTTATACGTGTTGATGGTTGATGATCTCCAGCCACCCCGGAGTAACTCTCTTTGATCCTCAGTCCAATCACCTACCGACTCTGTCCACCCCCACATCTCCAAATCTCGAGTGTCAGATCTTTTATCCGCGGTGGTGGTCGGCCCGTTGCTGTGTCCAACAATACATTCTCTAACCTGTGAAGTATGAACGGGGGTGCCGTCGAACGAGCTTTCAAGTCTGCTCTCCAAAAGGCTCGAGGCCACCTCGGTGCCACGATTAAAAATATACCTATTGCCTGATTCAATTTCATCAACACCCGAGGCATCAGGTTCGGAGGAGGAAATACCCAAGCTATTTTGAAGTGCCATGCGATGGCAAAAGCGTTGTGCCTCCATGCATTCTGGTCGCGCTGGTCTAGAGTCACATATCGGGGAACAACGTGAGCCGTGCTGGATGCAAAAAGATCGACCTCAGGGATGCCCCATTTCGCGAAAACAACCTCCGTTAGACTGGGTAGGAGATGCCACTCTGGTAGTATCGACCGACGGGACAAGCTGTCCGCTATGTTTTTGTACCTCCCAAGAATGTGGTGAGGCATGATATGTATGTTGTACTTCTGTAATACATGAAAAATTTGATAGGTTAAATTCATTAGGGTTCTTGACTTGTTTCCCCCCTCTTTTTTCAAATAAGCCACCACAGCTTTGTTGTCGCACTGCAACAGAAGGGATGTTTGGGAGAGAGTGGGAGCGTGCTCTAACAATACTTTCAAAACCGTCAACATTTCTTTGTAGTTCGAATGTAATCGAACTTCTTTCTCCGTCCACTCCCCGCTTAAATAAATGCCGTATAAATCTGCCCCCCCCAACCCGAATCGGCTGCGTCGGTGGTCAGAAAATTCTTTATGGGCGGAGGGTGAAGACAGGACTTGTCGCGACAATGTTCCATCCACCAAACTAATTCCATCATCACCTGGGGTGTCAGAGGGAATGCCATCAACGACTGGAGCTTCAAAAGGAAATTGCAATGTGTTAACAGATGTCGAAAGTTCAATCGGCCCAGTGGTACCGCCAGTCGAGCAAAATTCATCTGACCTATAATACTCTGAATATCGTGCAGCGTAGCCTTCTTCCGTTGAAGAAGTTTTGATATATTTCTAGGCGATGAATCTTCTTCTCGGGTAACGAGACTACATTGAGCCAAGGATCCCATATCCGACCCAAATACTCTAACGCTTTTTGAGGAACTAGAATTCACTTGCTATAGTTGACATGCCAACCTAACTGGCGAAGTGTTTGGAGAACCATGTTCCTGTGCCGTATTAAGGTTTGTCTGTTTTGGGCTACCAATATATAATCGTCCAAAAACACTACCACCTGAATTCCCTTCTCTCTGAAAATATCTGCTGTCCAGTTTGTCAGTGAAGCGAAAGCCTTCAGAGCTGAGGCTAGTCCGAACGGTAAATAGGTCATTTGGAATAGCTGGCCTCTGTACGACAAACGGAGAAAACAACGATGAGCGGACGCTATCCCCAAATGATAATAGGCCTGTGTCAGATCGATTTTCACTAACCAATCTTCTTTCTGTAAAAAATCCCGAATGCGATTTACGGAAATCAGGCGAAATTTCGTTACGGTTAAAAATGCATTCAGGCTTCTCAGGTTGAAAATAGGGCGTGTGCTTCCATCTGGCTTGGGAATTAAGAAGAGATTTGAAATAAAACTCGGCGTCTTGGGGACATACTCCAGAATATCCTGATCCAGAAGGGATTGAATAACTGCATCCATCTCTGGGGATGGCACGGTCTGAAATTGATCTTGTATCTCCCCCTGTAGGTACAGAGGTGGCTTTGCTTTGAAGGGAATACAATACCCCTTTAAAATTTTCAGCAAAGGTGCTGGGGCACCCAACTTTTCCATTCCGAGAGACAGTCTCGTAAACAACCCCCCCCCGAAAACCCCCCTGATCCGAGTCAATACTTTCTACTTTATTTACCAACCAACCCCTTTTCCCTTAAAAGTGGACGGCCTAGGGCCGGTCCTAAAATTTTTAGGCTGGAGGAAGCGAGGTCCTGCCAGCTGATAATTGCCCGGGGGTCGAAAAAAAATTTTCCCCCATTAAAATTAGGCATTGCTGAATTGAAAAACTGCCTTGGATACTGATTCTGTTAAGGCATATTAAAATTATAGGGCATAAATCTGAAGGAATTTGTCGACGGTGCAAGGCTGCGACCGGTCGATTGTTGTAAACCACTAGGTCCAGGGTACGCCGCCTGGGACCCGGGCATGTTCTGTTTATCATTATTCAAATTTACTTTTTGTAAACCAAAAACTTTGTTAACACCACCATTACTTTTAATAAATTCAGAAAATTGAGTCTTCTCAAACAAAAAATCATTAGAGGGTGGTATCTTCTTTAAACCAGATCGCATAAGTCTGTCTTTCACAAAGTTATTTAAAAGAAATCACGTCTCTGTTGTATTATGTTGGCCCTACGGCCACACAGTAACTGCAAACAATCATGGGATATCTTTTGATAGTTCCCAGAAAAAAAAAAAAAAAAAAAAAAAAAAACATTAATTTTATCATTGAGGGTATCTGGTTTTATAGAATTATTTTATTTTGCCCAATTTAACAAGTTACTAAAACCCTGTTGCATAGCTTCACTTTGCAAAATAAGCGCGTGGGTAACGGCAGCTTCAAACTTCACAGGATGAGCCAAATGATTTTGACGATCAAAGGGCTTAATTAATGTCATCATTGACCTCTAGGTCAACATAACCAGGCCGAGAGTTGTACAGTCTTTCAACGTCGGAATAACGAACATTACCCCAATTTTCAGTATTAAAATGTTGTAAAGATTGTAATATGGTCGGGTGCTCACTAGGAGTAGCGGGTACCGCCGGCTCTTTTAATTGAGTACATAAATCAAACTTTAACGGTTGAAAACTTGATTATGGTCTCGAATCCGGTAAAGATTCATCCTGTATATATATATATATTTTTTTTTCTTGTTGCACATGTTTCGCCATTATAAAAAATTGTGGGGTAGTTGTATAAAAAAAAAAAAAAAAAATTAATTCACCAACCTGCTCAGCAAGGTGCTTTATTACCTTGTCTTGGCCCCGATGGCGCTTACTTTTGGTAGATTTTTGCTTTTTCTTCCTTTTACCGTCACCTCAACAGTCTTCGGAAGAGCTGCTAGATGATGAATCGGATGTGGATCCGCCATGACTAAATTCTTCATCCGCCATCTTAAGCCATCCATTCACTTATTAATTACAATAACTCTAGTAATTCTATTATTGAATCAAAAATATAAAAAATATTGAACAACTGAAATTAATTCAAATTATATTAATTATGAACCGAACGCTAACAGCGTTTTAAAGAAGCGATGCGTACTGCTTGAAAATAAGGACGCCAATGACGAATGCACTATAGGGTGCCGCCTGGCAAAGTTCACCGGAAATACGTCACGACGCTGCATGACAGGAGGGGTACATACCTACATATAGCGATGAAACTGTGCGAAACGAAAGGACTAAACTCAAATATATGTTTAAATGACCCCGAATAAGGCCGTAGGACACAATAAAAAACTTGTAACGGACGTCGACTTTTGCTGCGTTCCATTCACCGTAATTTTTGTTATTTTCGTCCACAAAAAGTGTTAAAAACGATAATAATGATCACTTTCAGTACAAGTTGGTGCGAGTGGAACGTGATTTGTGGTCAAAAATAACGAAAATAACAAAATTAACAGTGAATGGAACGCACCAATTGTGGTTGCTGTACAAAAAAATGCTGTAAAAAAGTTGCATAAGGTCCAGGCCCCATTAGCGCGTTGCGTTGCGTCGTCGCAAGATTTTGTACAGGCGCATCACCCTCCCCCGCTTCGTCTCTCGCCCGTCGACCCTTTGATCCGTTGCGACGACGCAGCGCAACGCGCTAGTGGGGCCTCGCCCTAAGGTCCGCCACACAGGACCGGATTAACCCTTCAGAATAGGCAATTGCCTAGGGGCCCCGAGCACGCAACAAGAAAAAAAAATAACTTTACATCGAACGAAAATACATGGGACTGAGCATTACAAACTTTATTTTCCATTCATTCAATCAAAAATAATCCTTATCTGGCGGACTTAAGGCCTACGATGCACGCTTTATAAAAACCGGTCCCAGCCAAATACCTAGGTACCTATCGCTTCACCGCTTCACCCTTTGTCCCGTTCTAACAGTACACCTTTCAAACCCTTGTGTTGCCAGTTCATATTTATTCGATCACTTTAACTCGTGCTTTAACTCTAGCCTTCGCCTAAGGCCTAAGGTTTTAACAGCGCGGATATAACCGCGGTGCGGCCTAGGCCTAAGACTAAAATAAAAATCTTACCAATACTCGACGTTGTTGTTGGTATATGAATTTGTATAATTTGTGGGACCCGAGTGTATAAAATATGACTGCTCTGCTGGCAGCCCTGGTTGCTTACTATTTTATTTAATCTGTGCCAGTCGTGCCAGTTGCGGCCGCCATTTTATTTTTCGCCACCGCCCAGTGCTGCCAACATAGGTCTTTTTGCTCCAGATCTAGCGCTTTTTTGTTCTACCTACATAAAATTTTAGCGACGCGCTTTAAAAAAATAAAAAATGTTATAAGAACTGTAAGCACTGAAATAAATAATGAAAACTATATTTTTGGTCGAAAAAGTGATGTACATAATAGTTTTTTTAGAGTTCCGTAGTCTCTATTAGGAATAGTCCCAGTCTGTCACAGTGCCATAACTTTCATAGTTTTTAGCGAAAGATAATGAGATTTAGTAGAAAAATATCTCAATAGTAAGAACTCCATTCCAAAAATATAAGATAAGTAGTAAGTCCAAATATATAGAAGTATAGACTTACGCCGGCACTAAAACAACTTTTGTTCCTAGAAATGTTTGGTAAAACCATTATAAACTGGCTAAAAATCTATCTATTTTGGCAGTTCAATTTTTTTCACTGCAAACTATATTATTATAGATCTTGCGTGTTTTTTGGGATCTGAGAACGACCAAAAGCGCGTTTTTATATATAGGAGGAGTTGGCAGTACTGCCGCCGCCATTGTTCTCGCGTGCATTGAAAGTCGTAGATAGTCTTCGGACGGCTATCAGTCGATTGGGTAAAGTTTTTCGACAGTGTCTTGATTTTTCTAAGCAAGCACTGATAAAATTTTATAGTGTAATTAATTACGAAAAGACACAATGCGGTCCGAGGTTCTGATGCCGTTGGCTCTTCTATTTATAGCGCAAGGAGTCCCCTCAAGCGCACAGAGTGAGTAAAATTACTTCACCTTATTTGCAAACCGAAATTGTTATTATTTTATGAATACCTCAGGTTCTAGAGGGTAATTCAATTTGGTTAATCAAGTAACGGGCTCGTTTGGCGGTTGATAGCTCGTAATGCGACTACGAAGTTTGGATTGACGCAACTCATCGATATCGCTTCAAGTCCACTGCAGGCGTGATGTCATTGGATGAGTAATTAGCTGTGTCCTCAATACCAATCAATGATACGAATACGAATAGTTGCATTTACTCGAGAGCGACGCGGTCGCGACTCGCGGTGGACCTGCTGTGATGTCTGCGGTGTGTAATGGGACCAAGGACGCCCCCGTACCTAGTCGGTACCCGCCTGCACAACGTAACCATTCGATTGATCGCGATACGGACAGGATTCCTTCCAATGACATCGCGTCGTCGGTGGAAGGTTCTGATGCGCTCCATATTCCCAACATACGCCAGTTACTGCCCATTATCATTACATTATGTTACATAGTTTTAATATATCAGTCACATATTGTTATCAAAGACTTCAGGACTTTGGTTTTTTCATGACTGAGTAGAAATAATTTCAATATGTAGTGTGTGAAGTCAGTCAGTTGCAGGCACTGCCTTCTTGGAAGGTTACAGATAAAATCAATAAACAATAAGTCATTTGTGTTACCTATTTATTATTAGATAGGTACAATGTTCTAGTGGTGTTTGTTTGAGACAACCTGTGTGCTACGTGAATATCTGCATGTTTATCAGTTGTTGTGTGAGATACAGATACACTGAAACATCTCAGCACACTGTGTAATCTCTCCTACTGCAAATAGGTAATAACAAACAAAACTTTATATTTTTCATTGAAGAGATTAAATTGTTTAAATAATGACATGTCTGCCTAACTGTGTTTTAGTAGGTAATTTCATTATTTTATTAATATTTTCCATCCAAATCTGATAATACATGTGATCTGTTAGGCTGAAGGACTGACCACAGAGCCCCTTGTGCCATGCACCACCAGACTGGTGGGCGGAGGCCTCACTTGTTTACTTGTTAGTCCGAATGTACAAATACTAGTACAGTTAATTCAGAGGCACATGTCACAGATAGCGAGGTATCAATAGGTATGTTTGCAAATTATAATAGGTTTAGGTCACACAAGTAGACAGACCCGACCCGACTAGTTATAGACTGGAGAATCAGTATGCGCACGGTCTCATCTCCGGCATGCAATGGAAGAAACGGAATGTCGTTTAGGAACACTGCAGATATACTTTCCTTCTCGATGTCATCATCGGATTTCATAATAGCGAGATGTCTAAACCGGATCGACTTTTGATACGGAACCTACAGAGTAGAGTAGGTAGTAGAGCTGAGGGAGGGGGGTCGGTCGCTGCGGCTGACGCGTGGCGTGCGCAGACGCTGCGGCGGCGGAGGAGAGCCGCGTGACGGTGGAGGAGGGCGCGCCGCTGACGGTGGAGTGCGCGCTGAGCGTGGCCGAGAGCGCGTGGTGGCGGCTGGACGGCGCCGCGCCGCCCGGCGACCTGCGCGCGGCGCGCGAGGCGGCGGCGGGCGGCCGCGTGACGGCGCGCCTGCACGCGGCCGCGGCGCGCGCGCACCACGCCGGCGTCTACACGTGCGCGCGCCCGCCCGCGCAGCGCGTGCGCGTGCTCGTGCGCGCCCGCTCCCTGCCCGCGCCCGCGCCCGGTACTGCACGCCGGCCGCGCCGCGCGCCGCGCTCCGGGCACCGGGCACCGGGCACCGGGCCCGCCGCCCGGAGCCCGGGGCGCGGCGCTCGAGCTCGCCGCTGACTCGCTTCGCTCCATGTACCAGTCGGTAGTTTGATGCTATTGTGAAGTCTCATTTAATATCGGCTAGTTTCAGTAGGGTGCCTCGTAGTGGTCTATCAGTACTTAATATTATGAGAAGTAGGCGCAGATCGCTATCGGTCCGGTCGTTATCGCAGCGGTGTCGATTATTATGTGATAGATGGTATTAATTATTATACATAAAAGTATTAACGATAAGTATTAGCCACTGACGTAGGTTACCATTTTGTTTCCGTAGTTAATGCCTCCGTATTATTATTGTAACACGTATGATTTGCTCTCTTCCGTTGGTACAGTAGTCACTAGTGAATATCTATGTAGTTACGTGATGCGTTATTTAGTGGTAAGCTATTTCCCTACGTCTGTTATCTAGCGTGGCTGTGCAAATACACTGTAATTAGGTACGTTTGCGCAGTGTTGCGCGTGTAGGCTCCCGCCATAGTGTAGGTGCGTGGTCGGTGCCGGGCCGCGCCCGCACGCCGCGCTGCGTGACGTCATAGCTCGCGAGGGTCGTGTCGACGTGGCTGCGATGGGAATGGAATGTTTACAATTTAATTCGGTTCATTAGTGTACCCACCGCGCTCGGATGAAATTAATGTTTCCTCCGCGGTCTAGCTTTCGTGTGAACTCGTTTTTCGCAGCCGACGAGCATGCATGCATGCGGGACACGCATCGACGCTACGTCGCCGGGGCGGCGGCACTCCGTGCGTCGCCCCTACCATACCTACTAACAGCACGGCCAATAATAACATCATAATTAGTACATTACTGCCACGGTCTGTAATGAGTGTATCGCCGGCTGCGGTGTTGAAGGCGCGGCCAGCAAGGGCTGCAATGATGACCGAGCTTGAAGGCCGAGAGCGTAGCTAAGCTTAGCTTGAGGCCATCATAGCGTGGCCAGCAGTACAGTCATTGCGGACCAAGGCTTGTATAGTGATTTACTCAAAAATGACAATAGGGCGGCGGCAGAGTGAGGAACGGGAGCTCCCGGCGCCCGGCTCCTCACTCGACACGATAGAAATGTTTTAGCTGGCCGCGACACCACGACAGTAATGATATCTCATACTACTTCGCTGGAGCCTTTATTGCAGCGCAGCAATGTCGACTTTGCTCGAAGAAGATTTGCAAAATAATGACAACATTAAAGCATTTTTGAGAAAAGTTAATTAACGATAGCGTGAGCTCGACTAGGTCGATAGGATATGAGGGTCGTGGGCGCCCCCCCTGGCGCCGTTCCCCGACACGTGGTCGTGTTGCAGGCGAGCCCGCGGCCGCGGACCCCGCGCCCAGCACCGCGGCGCCTCCCGAGCCCGCCGCCGCCGCCGCCGCCGCCGCCCCCGGCGCGCCGGTCTTCTACTACAACTTGACCCGCTCCTTCGAGCTGAACTGCACGCAGTCGGCCGCCGACTCCGCCGATGGCTACGTGTGGTGAGCGTCGCGCCGTATTTAATATCCCTTAGACCGCCGACACAGTCGGATTTATTTGTTTATTAACGCACAAATTGATTATTAATTTGTAATTTTATGAAAATTTGGAATTTTGAATTTAATTAATATTGCTTAATAATAAGATTGTAATTTGCCTAATATTGAGAATGAATTTTGCACATAATGTGGATAATTAGATATTTTAAATGTACCTATACTTGACAAGACATATAATCGTTTTGGTATTATACTGTAAGCTCATATTGTCAGGAATACATAAATAAATAAACAAAACCGATTCCAAACGGAACAAAATATATATACTAGCGGTAGTGAATAGACGAGGGTCGCGGTGGTCGGTCTGGTGCCCGCAGGACGGTGAACGGGACCGCGCTGGCGGACGTGGCGGCGCTGCGCGACCGCGCCGTGCTGTCGCAGGGCGGCGCGCTGCTCACCGTGAAGGCCAAGACGCAGGAGGACGACTTCGGCACGTACTCGTGCGCGGCCGCCGGCGGCGCCGTGCTGCGCACCTGGGACGTGCACGGCATCCCCTACGCCAAGCTGCCGCCCAACACTAACGTCGTCGAGGGCCAGAAACTCAAACTGGTTTGCAAGGTACGCCTCACCTCTCCCCCCCCCCCCCCCCCCCCGCGTTCCCCGCCTCGTCTGATGAAACGAGTCCCCGGACGTTAACCGCGGCGCATTCCCCGCAGCTGTTCGGCAAGCCGTACCCGGCGGTGTCGTGGCTGTACACGGCGCCGGGCGGCAACGCGACGGAGGTGACGCAGGCGCCGGGGCTGGCGGAGCGCGTGCAGCTGGCCGCCAACGAGCAGGGCGTGGCGGGCGCCGTGCTGGTGCTGGCGGAGGCGGCGCACGCGGACGCGGGCAACTACACGTGCGTGCCGGCGGGCGCCGCCAGCATCGCCGCCAGCACCGAGCTGCGCGTCAAGGGCATGTACGCGGCGCTGTGGCCCTTCCTCGGCATCTGCGCCGAGGTGTTCGTGCTGTGCGCCATCATCCTCGTCTACGAGAAGCGCCGCACCAAGCCCGAGCTGGACGACTCCGACACCGACAACCACGACCAGTGAGCATCGCCCACCAGTACCGCTTTGTTTAATTTTATTCTCGATCGTAAGCGACGAGTGTGACGACCGCTCCGACGTCGGGCCGCTCTGGTGAAGCGATTGCGATATAATTAATATGGGCACTGCAGTTTGTTTGTATTCACGAATCGCCTCACCGCTCCGACCCCGGCCTTAACTTTGTATTCCTCCCATTTATAAATGCTGCCACCGACCATCTGTTTGGTGCTCGCTACTGTTAGCCCCGAGTTGTCTGCGCGCACTAGTCACTAGTGCCGCTCACTACTGACGCGCGGTTGTCTGTGTGTTGCAGGAAGAAGTCGTAAGCGGCGGGAGCGCCGGCGCGGCGGCCGCAGTCGCGGCCAGACGCGCCGCTCACTTGTGATCGTTTTCGTTTCGTTCGCAGTACATTTTTTTTATTATTTTGATACGTCGACGGCGCGCGCGGAGTGGCGGCCGCCTGGCTTCGCCGATACTGTACACTGTAACGCATTAATTATAGTCGCCAGAGCCGCCAGCGCCGCCGGCGGGCGCACGCCACAGCCCCCGTTCTTGCGATCCGATCGCGCCCTTATAATCAATTTAAGCTTTGTAATATAGGCGCTAATGTGTGTACTTATACTCTTTGTGTAGATATTTCTATTATTGTAATTTGTAATCGCTGAGATCTAACCAACTAACAGTTTCGTAACGCGTCGCTCGTGTAGTGTGGGCGCGGCCGGGGTCGGGTCGGATCGGTGTCGCGTCTGATGCACTCGTCGGCGCGGGTGTACTGAAGTGACGCGCGCGGCCGTTTTCCTATATGCCGTCGCTGCACGACACCGAAGCCGCTCCACTCCGGCCGTATATGTATATTATACATAGAACAATGTTATTATTAAATTATTATGTTGAAGTCTTTGTTTCATTTTGTCGACTATCGATATTAAACTGATGTTACTTGTTGGTGAAGGAAGATGGAATAAAAATTAATAGGAAAACCACAAATGTCAATTGGGATCTAGCTGAAGGCAAAAATTAGGGTAAAGGGGAGGAATGTTTAGTAAGATAGTCTCGCGGGGTCAAATGCCACGCATCGTCACCACACCACATACATACGAAATTCCCTTTCGAAATATCGAATCGGGGTTTCCGAACGCGATACGTTCATACATATGGATGGATTTACTGCGTTCGGAATTCCGATTCGATATTTCGAAACGGGATTCCGATTCGAAATTCCGTATGTATGTGGCGGGCTTAAAGCAGGCCTATTGCGTAACTTTTTCAACTATTTTTCAATTGGTTTCGTTCATCATGCTTTATCAATTGAAATTTGGTTGAAAGCGAGCGGGTCCGGACTCCGGACTTCATTCTTTCCGAGTTTCAATCAATTTTCGTTGATTGGCCGTTTTTCGATTACACGGCACGGCACCGGCGACGGCACAGTGACAGTTATTTGCGGGGTTTTCATTGGTCAGTATCCAATGACAACGAGTCACTGACCAATGAAAAAGCTGCCGCCATGCCGTCGCCGGTGCCGTGCCGTGTAATCGAAAAACGGCCATTTTATGCGACAAAGGCCGTTTTCACATTACACGGCACGGCAGCGGCGACGGCTGTCACTGAGATATTTGCGGGGTTTTCATTGGTCAGTAACCAGTTGTCATTGGTTACTGACCAATGAAAACCCCGCAAATATCTCAGTGACAGCCGTCGCCGCTGCCGTGCCGTGTAATGTGAAAACGGCCAAAGCAGCATGATCATCAACCATGTCAAACGCAAGAAGAAACGAAAGAAGAAATGTCAATTCACGACGATCCGTCAGCCGAAACGTTTCGTTTCGTATTTCGAAGTAGGCCAGCAGGGGATGAACCAAACCAATTGGCGGCGTCTTCATCAGGCGCATGCCTCGCGCGAGCACTCACTTTTGACGTCGGAACGCATAGACGTAATGTCATAATATGAGTGCTCGCGCGAGGCATGCGCCTGATGAAGACGCCGCCATTGAAACATTGCCGATAAAGTTACGCAATAGCTCCCGCTGGTGAAGAATGCGCGCGGTTGTGTATTAATAAAACAACTAAATTATTATGAAGTCCATTGATTTAATCCGAAAAAAAAGTGTAGATCTTCAAAAAGCATTGTATTTATTTGGACAACAGAACATGATTATGTATACGGCTTAACACAACAATACTATCGCGTCTAATATAATCTAAGTACATGTTATATACAAACTGGGTCTGTACAAAGGTCGCATTCTCGACCAAAAATAATATTACACTTGTTCTCGTCGAGCGACCGCGCGTGGCTCGGCACGAGAACGGTCTCGAGAGGCCGCCTCTCACCCGCCGCCCGCTCGTATCATCGGAGTCAACGCTTTAGCCTACGGTCCTCGCTACAAATTACCTGTGCCTACACTATGCACAGGTACTACATTCCACCTCTATTTCATGATGTCGTGGTCCGTCATAATACTTTGGTGCGTCGCGTCGTCGGACGGTACACCGTGTGTGTCGGGAACGGTTACAACTTACTGCCAGTGTTCTATCAACACGTTTGCGGGGTTATACCCGTGTCATTATGAGGACCGTAGTTCAAAACTGTAACACTATTCCCCAAATAATCATATCTAATTAATAATAAATACACAAACAGTACGGGAGACTAGTCGAGACGATCGTAACAGAAACATTGGAATTGAAACAACATTTCGATATCGCTTATTTTACATAGACAGCTATCATACACTGATTAGCATTGCACTGGGAACACAAAACACGTGCCCCGCACGATTTGTAATTACATTCGATGCGATGGTCCGGAGCGCGACACTCAGCGCGGGAACGATAAGTAATCGACGTCGGTGTGATAATACTAAATCACGGCCGTACCTGTCTGTACATCAGATAGCAAACAAAACAATGTTAAAATTACGGCTTGCTCTAAAATACAACCGCGACTCATGGACGCATGGCATGGTTCTTAATAATATGCCTGCGTATTTGACATCGCACTGGGGCCTTGTTGCGGCGCGCGGCTGGCACCGTGCGACGCGTGCGACACGCGCGTGCCTCCAGTGCGTGCCCACAGAGACCAGCCGTAGTCTATACTTGCACACAAATAATTATAGAGGACTACATGACAGTGTTTCGTATCAGTAACAACATTTAGTTCCAAACAATTTTTGTGCTAAAATCTTAGATACTAATTATTTTAGGGAAAATATGATTTCATCATTAAAACAGTATTTCATAAACACGATAGAAATATTTCGGGTATAAAATGATGCGTAGACTCGGTGTGCAACAGTCTTTCTTTGGTCGTCGATATGACGGCGGCTCCCAATTATTCTAGGTACCTATATCTCATCACAGTGGAGATATCCGCGGCCGCCGCGCCCCCCGCCCCCGCGGCCTGCGGGGGGGCGCGGCGTCGCTCAGTGCTATCCTACGGGGTGTAAACGATACAGACTAGGTAAAACGGTGTAAAAAATATACAAAAAATTCTTTACAAAAATGATTCTCGGAAGCGTAGTACTCAATACAAAATACAAGGTCCCGTCGCGTCGCGTCGCGTCAGGCGGCCGGCGGCTGCGCGACGCGACGCACACACGCAACCAACACGTCACGTCACGACACCGAACACGGGACTACACTACTATAAACCTTACCGATAACATACCCACGTGATAGAGCTTAGGATTAAATGTATAACGAGCGTCAGTCGCGGGCGGGCGGCGGCTCGCCTACAGCTCGCGGTCGGCGTCGCGCTCCTTGCCGTTGGCCGCGGGGGAGGGGGCGGCGGGGGCGGCGGGCGCGGGCGGGTCGAGCAGCGCGGCCGCTCCGGCGCCCAGGCTGTGGCGGATGAGTGTGTGCGTGCGCGCGCGCAGCCGCTGCAGCTCGTCCTGGATGCGCGCCGTCACCGCCGCGCGCGTCTCCTCCTCGCTCGCGTTGCTGGCGCGCAACCTGCACACACACACACACACACGCTCACATACACGACACGCGGCGAGACTGTTCATTAGGACCGACTGTCTCTGTCCGAGACATCGATTCGGATTTAGGAATCCGGAGAGATGGCCTCGATGACACTCGATGGGTGGAATGATCAATCGAAAAAACTTTTCAGTGACTTTAACTTTGACAGAGAAGCGTTAGCGATGGGAGGCGAATATGTACTAGTATATCATATTCCAACACTCCACTCGGCACCTCCGGCTCATCGCACGCGAACATCGGATATTTGTATTTGTCGGGTGCGTACCCGAGGCTCGAGCCGTCGCGCCCGAGCCGTCCGTTATGACCATAGACGTTACAGTCACAAGGGACAGGTCGGGCGCGCTGGGCTCGCGCCGGCAGCGGGCCTGACCTGTCGAGCAGGTGGTGTATCTGGATGGGCTCGCCGACGTGCAGGAAGACGCGCTTGCGGAAGTGCAGCAGGTAGGGCTCGGTGTTGGGCAGCACGGCGTCCAGCCCCTCGTGCCACACGGGCAGCACGAGCGGCGCGCGCGCGCAGCCGGCCACGAGCCGCCCCACGCCCCACTTGTAGCGCACGCGCTGCTTGTCCACGTTGACGCGCCCCTCCGGGAAGATGTGCACCCACTCGCCGCGCGCCAGCCGCTCCGCGCAGAAGTCCAGCGCCGGCTGCGACACACGCACACTAGCTGCTGACTACACGCTCGTTTCACTAGAGGCACTACTGACTAGTGCCGGTGTACTTACCACAGCAATAGAGAGGGCACAGAGGATTGACAGTTCTATTCGCAAACAACACGTGTCTTAAGTAAGGGACCAGCTGGCCTACTCCGAAATACGAACCTAACGTTTCGGCTGACGGATTGTCGTGATTTGACATTTCTTCTTTCGTTTTTCTCTACGATTTGACATTGTTTTGATCGTAAATCGAATCCGTACTTCGGACGATCCGTCAGCGACGTATTTCGGAGTAACCCCCCAGTTCTTATCTTTAAAAAAAAAACACTAAAAGACACGAATTAAAAAACTTGAATTGACTGTGTACTTGTGTATTGTGTGGGTCATGGACCAATTACTAAGGGGACTGGCCCTAAGCAACTCGGCCGAGTGGTCGGCCTAGTACTAACATCGACATAAAACGAAGCGAGTAGTTCAACTATTTACCGGTAGATAGAACAATGAAAATGAAAAAATCAATGCCCACGTTTTTTTTCATACATATATCTAATAAGGGCACCTCTTTCTTTAGTCTTTACTCTGTGGTGTGGGTAGTGGGTACCTGGTAGACGCCGGCGCCGCGCACGACGGGCACGCACTTGCCGAGCGCGAAGAAGCACGAGTGCAGCGCGTTGGTAAAGCAGATGTCGTGCGCGGCCAGCGACCAGCGCATGCGCGCGCCGCGCACCAGCACGCCCAGCTCCAGCACGCCTGCCGCACACACACCCAGCTCCATTATGTCGCACCGAGTCGGTTTCTCTCTCTTACTTAATGAATACAAGAGAATTAAACAACATCGATTTATCTCGCGTTTGGTCTCGTCGCGGCGCGGCCGGCTGTGCTACCAGTGCTATGCTAAGCACGAGTTTTGATAGTTCTGTGAAAACATTACGCACGCCTATCTAGTTAAGCTACACCCTAGCTAGCTACGCCCTAACCGCGCCGCGCCGCGCCGCGCCGGGGCGGGGCGGGGCGGGGCGGGGCGGGGCATCTGCCGGCCGAACGCATTATATGCAACCAGCAACATCACTACATCAGTATGACTCCCGCTACTGACTGGCGAGCACTTCAGCCTACGCCTATCTACATTCAGTATCTATTTTGGTAATTTTTAGTAGGTATCTACAAAATAATCTGATTACCCGAAAATATATTCTATGCGAAAGGTATGCCGCCCAAGTCAATCAGGGAAATCTGGTTTACGATTCTGCATGTTAATAATACGTATCTACCTACACCAGTTTACCTACTTATGCGTTTTCTAAATAAACCGTACAATTTTTTGTTGATTATTCGATCGAGCCGAGAGCGGGATGCCGAGGCGGCGACATACTTCCACGCGAAGTTTTGTTGGCATTTGAATTTTGAATGCAGCGACGTGACAGTAATTGGGCATATGTGGGGTCAGTATAGGCCCGGGTAGCGAGCACGCGCCGTCGCCCGCGCCGGCCGCCCGCGTCGCGTGCAAGCAGACGGGACGCGGCAGTGGTATGGTACTACATAACCATAACATACCGACATGTTAACTACTAATTAAAATATTGGTTCGACTCGTGCGTGACGGTAGTCTAGTAGTTACATACCATATTAATTAGTCTAATTTAATTTAAATAATGACAAAAATAGAACTAGCTGTTGAGGCGAAGACAAATAATAAAATATAGGTGTCATTACGCAGTTTAATATCCATCGTAAGATTGGGTGCCATTACAGATTGACGCAGCGCAGTTTAATATCCATCGCAGGATTAGAGAATAACTAATAGCACGATAGTAGGTACTCCCGTTCACCACAGGCGGTGAAGTGAGAGGATTTTCGCCTCTGGTTGTGAAATGGGAGGACTGTCGTGCTATTTGATCACTGGACAGTTGAGAATGATCACTGGTGGATAGTTGAGAATGATCACTGGTGGATAGTTGAGAATGATCACTGGTGGATAGTTGAGAATGATCACTGGTGGATAGTTGAGAATGATCACTGGTGGACAGTTGGAAATTGGAGTCCCATTTGACCACAGGTGGTGAGTTTTGGTGGTCAGATGGTCTTGAGAGTCTGTTTCGGCTTGTGTTGAAATTTTTACATAGTTGCGCCGAGTACACTTGAGCCGCTCGCTGAAGCAGCCTTGTTGGCCAACGCGATACGTACCGAACTAAGAATTGTTTTATGGGCGATAAAGTATCTGGCAACGAGTAGCTCTAGGCCAGGGCAGGGCTGGCTGTCAGATAGCGATGTTTATCGCACGAGGCACTCGGCAAGGTTAACGAAGGATGCTCGGAGAATTCACCGCGACGATGAGTGGCACACATCCTTTTGTTAAAATTGTATTTTTTTTATCGATGACGCGTGGCGCGTCACGTCACGCCATGTCTCAGATAGTAATATAACATTATGTGTGTGTGGACTTTGAATTTATATTCTTTGTTTCGTTATTCAGACCAATTCAGTAATTGCAATTTACCTAAGTATAATGAAGAACCAGTTAATGCTAATTAATCTGGTTATGCTAAGTAACAACCGTGTGTTCCACTTTGGGTGCAATAAATCTGCTATGCCACGTCCAATATGGAAATAGCTCTGTGTCTGTGTGTGTGTGTGTGTGCCTGCTGGCTGGGGTGTGTGTGTGTGTGTGCACTGACCCCACAGGCCGGGGTCGTCGAAGCACGAGTGGTGGTTGGAGACGGTGATGAGCGGCACGCCCGCCGGCCGGCACATCGCGCGCGACAGCGCCTCGCGGTTGTACACTGTCGTCTTGTTCAGGAACTCTGCAATGCAACGTCACACACATTCACATCATTGATCAACCCCTAGCAAACACCTATCATTCAATTAAATGAGCTTCATCGTTTTATAGCCGTTGGTCGGAGACTTTCTTTAGTCTTTTAAACATTGGAAGTAATAGTGAGGGGAGTCAAGGTTGAGGAGGAGCATGAGCAGCCTGCACCCCTGACGCAGGCCACGCGGGCGTGCGGGGTGTGCGGTGGGGCTGAACATTGTGGTAGTGGACATATTGCTATTACAAAGAGTGTCAGTACTCAGTAGTACACAAAGTATTTGTCCATGAATGTGTATATTTTGGGAGAGCTTGTGATGACGAGCGAGCCGTCACTTGCGTGTTTTTGACTGCTGACCTCTAAATTATAACAATACTATTTACATAATTTATATGACACTGTAGCTAGTGACTTAACTAGAAGATTATTCAAATAAGTACCTATTTGTAATAAGTGTCATATAATTTAAATATAAGGTAAAGAAAATGAAATAGACTGTCAAGTGTTCCTCAATGAAAATATTTATATACCAATGTATTACAAGACTCTTGGTAAACCTTATTACAATGGCTAGAAGTATCCGACACATGAATGAATATGTAAAAGGAAATAAAAGTGTGTGGGCAAAGTGATCAAATAATGAATGAATTTTTTTGGGCAATTAAAAGCAATAAGTAGGTTCGACTATTACATAATGCAAGTATTCCAAGAATACAGTAAATTGTATTGTATCTTATCATCATCATAGTATTAATACGTGAAGCAAATCCGTTCGGTACCTATTTTTCGAAGACGGAACAGCACGGAAAATTGGACGGAAATTTGGCATAGTAAAAGTTTACATACCGATTGAGTGCGAAGACGTTATATTTTAATAAAAAGTGCATTATAAGTGCACTAAATTATTAAAAAAAAACGTTACTCACACTACATACAATTTCACCCTTCGGTCAAGGAAATTCGTTAGTTTGACGTTTCACCTATTCACATAAACACACATATACTTCATATCTTTAGTTTTTGGTAATTAGCATATTAATATGGGAATGTGAGAAAAAGATTAAAGGTCTCAATAAATATGTAAATCTTATTACCTACATTTATTAAGTAGGATAATATTTTATTGAACTCAATTTAACATCATTTACCGTTTAATATCCAACCATAAATAATGTTAGCAATATTGCATGCTTCGGGAGCTCCAAGTACAGGTTGATGACCCGCAAATGTTGATTACCAAATAGCAACTAGCAGGAGGCCTGTGCAACACGCTCACCTACCGAGGCAACAGGAAGTCTGTGGCCGAGCGACCAATACCAACCAGTTATCATAGTGATTAACATACTTATCTCGATAGTGAGATTGTGGTTGAGCTAGAAAGCCACCAAAAAGATTTTATTTATAAAAAAATTATAGATAAATATTATCAACACAAAAGACACATCTGAAGGTGTGAAATGTAACAGACATTGTTTTTGTTGATGCAGGAAGTAGGAACATGCGACCTTCAGCACAAGATGTTTATTACATAAACAGTTTCGCATGGCAGCTTGTCATTGAATTAATCAACAGTTTGGCTAGTCCGTCTGATTGTGAGACGAGTGCGACGAGGGACTCCGTGCAACGAGCGTGCAATCATTTGGAATGTGAAATAAATTGCACACTCATACATGCATAATAAGCCACAAGTCTGAATTATTTTGATGGTATAAAGAACCCACGACACCAACACTTGGCGATGTTGTCACTTGGTGTTGACGAGTTATTTGGGTCATGTGGTGATATCGGAAGACGGTGGTGATGGTGTCAGAGCTATGACTGGACGCACCTATGATAATTTTGCTAAATAAACCGACGACCGCGACTGTGATGGAGCTCGCGCAGTTCCACAGCCTCCCGGGGCTCCGGAGGCGCGGAATGATCCACCTGATGTCGTAGCCCATGGCCGCGGCGGGACGAACACGACACACCACTACAATAACATAATTACTGTGATTAACTTTATACAAAAATCGATTTTACGCTTTCAATTCTACACTCGTGCAATCTTTTGTGCGAAACCTGTGACAACAACTAATTGACAGACCGCAACTGACTGACTGAACTATTATTGATGACAGCTATTTGACAACGTAACGTAGCATGACATTTTATGAGTAGTGTTGCCGTATTTTAATTATAATTAAGTACGAAATTCACGGTCCACCACTCAGAGTAAATAATATTTATAATATTTCTGACAGAAAATCCGTCGGGTGCTACAGTCAAAATATTATCGTCCATCATACGATTGAAAATTATTATTGAACCGTGAGTGCCCATGCATGGAGAATCCATAGCGCATGAATCTGTTTCTCAGGGCTGCCAGATCGTTTAACTAGATACACAATGTGTATAATTTGGGTGTCTTGAGAATCCTGTGTGTATAGCAAATTATTGTGTGTACTACAATTTTCACGGCTTGAGGCTAAGGATGTAAAAAGCTTGATTCAAATAGAGATTTTTCAGTCTAAAATTGCACGCCCCTCCAATAAACGTGATTATTTAATTAAATGTGTGAAAATAAATATTTATTGCATTTTTACACTGAAACACCTCTCTCTACCTACTTGTCGCTCTCTCTGTGCTGCTGGACGTCGGCGTTGCGTTGTGTAATGTATGGATGTAATAATTTTACAGTAAATTACGCAATAAAGGCATCATCCGTAAGATTTTATTTATATTATTTTTGGGCCCCACACAGTGCGGAATAAATAAATAATAAATAAATAAATATCGCCTGACTGGTACACCAACTATGGTACCACACAATGGACTGGGGGCGATCCCAGTGACACCCAGACCAGGACAAATTACGAAAAAGCCGTTTCCGAAGTTTGCCTCAGGCGGGAATCGAACCCGCAACCACCCGATGCAGTGAGCCGAGCGGCCAACGATCGGACCACTGCGCCAAGGGGTCGTCAAATGAATGGAATGGCACATGATTATCAAACCAATATTCACAATGATTTACATGTCGTGTTATTTATTTATCTATTACAGTAGGTAGGTACTAATTGAAGGTAGATACAGACCTAAGAGCAAGTATAGACAGTCCCACAGATTTCTCTGCATCTGGCCTGCCCAAAGTCTAAATTCCGACTGCATTTAGCATAATCCAAAGACACCTTTAGCACCCTTTAGCTCCCTCACGTACGATGACGACGGTTCTCTTTTCGCACACACTTAGTAACTATACCTACCTAAATTTTAAACCTAGGTAATCTAGCACGCGATTAGAACCTAACCCTCTTTTGAAGGGGAAGGTGAGTGCCGAAGCTAGGGGCTATGGAAAAATCTAGGGAAATTAGCTCATAGGAATAAAAAATGCTGACAGTGGGTCATTTAACAGGAACACTTGCAAAAACTTATCATAATAACAATATACAATTATGATTATTGGCGGCGTCTTCATCAGGCGCATGCCTCGCGCGAGCACTCACTTTTGACGTCGGAACGCATAGACGTAATGTCATAATATGAGTGCTCGGGTGAGGCATGCGCGCCATATGGACACAACTATTAACTTAGGTGACAATCTACGTACGACCTAAAGTAAAGCATTTGGCAATTAACTTACAAGATAATAATACTTTTTCTTTGGTGTTCCGAGCTAGCAGTCAAGCAACAATAAGTAATGGTACGTATACATCAACTGTAAACGGATCCAGTCGAGAATTCATCACTCGATAGACTCTTGACCGTTCACAGTTCCGTTCTGCTCGGCACTCCATCAGCTCGGCGCGTGTTCACGTTTAGTAATGAACGCTGTGGCGGCTGCCCGTGCCCGAGCCCGTGCCCGTGCGGCTCCGGCTCCGGCTCGGCTCCACCTTGATCAGGTTGAACTCGTACAGCTGCGGGCACTCCTCGCCCGCGCTGCACGGCGATGTCTCCACGAACACCTTTCTCTCCTCCGGCGGCGCGTATCTTTTGAACTTCCTTATGGTTTGGAGCGGATCGTCGTCTATTCCGAGTTCGGAGTCCCACAATGTGATAACTTGTACACGTTTCTCTATGTCCATCGGTTGGGTCGGTGGGATGGCGGGCGGCGGGGGCGGGGGCGGGGCTGCGCCGGCGCAGGCGGCGGCGGCCAGCAGAATCGCGCAGGCGACTGGTGGTATCATGTCGGCGATCAGCGCGCGACTGGTTTTCAAGTGATAGATCGCACCATAATATATACCACCGTGTACAGTGGCGTGCACGAAGTACAGGATACTTTTATCTTTTTAATATTATCTATATCAGATAGCGTACTGGTACTGGTACTGGCCTGCCACAAATGTATGACTATGGACACTTGTTATGACCCAACGACCCATGTCGTCTCGAGTGGCGGGTTGATTATGGTAATGTTTGTTTGCCGGTGCATGGCTGCTGACGTTATTTTCAAGTAGGTATCTGCGTCAAATGACCTACTTAGATACTTTTTGCTTGCATTCTATTAGCAGTAGGTAAACCCAGCAAGTGCATACATAGGTACCTATTTCATGTTACGGTACGTACATATTTACAGTTTTTTTTAAAATTAATAGGGCTACATACAATAGACACGTAGGTATTAGGTACGTTTGTACTCCGTTTCTTCGACAACCAAACCGATCCGACTCATTCTTTTAGTAGGTTAGGCAGTATTTACACCTAGGTATTATTAACTTGCGGACATATTAATATCTCTTGTTTAGGGCTCAATTGGCTAATTAAATTACGCTACCTAATGTCAGAGAAAGAGCTGGTTGGCGGTGTTCTGCGGCGGCGCGCGGCGGTGACGTCACGGTGTTTCCCGCGCGGGTGCACGCAGTTTGGGGGTTTCCGAATAGGTACCTACTTGACATAATCCTGCGCACGTCCGCGTCGCGGCCGTCCGGCTCATTGCCCAACCACCACCACCACGACCATCATCACCGGTGACCGGCTCGTTTATCCTTCACTCAGGTGACCTGCCTACTTACTATCTACGACTGCTTGAAAAATTTGATCTACTTTTACGTTTTACCGCATTCGTAGGTATTCAGTTTGTCACCATTATTATTTTGCTGCGAGGCTTAATAGCGACACTATGCATAATTGCAGCAATTCTGCAAAATCAATTCATTTTTACCTAGGGTAACGGCACCCAATATTGGCACCCCCTCCAATTATTGGCACTTTTGAAGTTATCTTTAAAAAATAAGAAAACAAAACATGGAAATAGTGTTTTTTTGTTAAAAGTCATATATTCACAGATTTTCACACCTACCTAGTTATTCTATCCGCTGAACTAAGAAATACCATAGAAATATGTATGGACAATAATTGGTGCAGGGTGCCAATAATTGGGGGTTTTACCCTACTTACCTGCCTAACATTATTGGATTTCCGTTATTTCGTCCATGTTCTAAAATGCGTTGATTATTCGTGATTAGGTAGGTACCTAATCTAGATATAATGAATTTCCGAAAAACAGAGGATTTCTTTACTATTCTACTTATACAAAATGCTATTAGAACAGAACACAAACTTGCATCAATCACCAATATACCTATGCATGAAGCCGGTACTACACTCGCGCCGCAAAGGCCCGCGAAACGCGGCGAGAACAATTTGTTCGCGGGCCTTCGCGGCGCGAGTGTAGAACCGTCTTAAGAAGGATGAATGCGCCAATGATTTTCGGCGAATAGGTAATCGTGCGTGAGTGACCTCAAGTGTAGCGTAGTGTAGTTTCCGCGCCGCGCCGCGCCCCGCCACCACGCCACCGCGCCACCGCGCCACCGCGCTGGGGCCACCCGCCTGCTGCGATGAGATGCAATGCGATGGCGGAATGCTCGGGAAAGCCCAGCCACAACATAACCATCCGCAGTATAGTACTGGTCACTGAACCACAGAGTAAAGCCCGCCACATACATACGGAATTTCCGTACGGAATTCCCTTTCGAAATATCGAATCGGGGTTTCCGAACGTGATACGTCCATACATTTGGATGGATTTACTGCGTTCGGAATCCCCGTACGGAAAATTCCGTATGTAACTCATGGTTTTTAGGGTTCCGTACCCAAAGGGTGCCAACGGGACCCTATTACTAAGCCTACGCTGTCCGTCTGTCTGTCTGTCTGTCTGTCTGTCTGTCTGTCTGTCTGTCTGTCTGTCCGTCTGTCTGTCAGCGGGCTGTATCTAACAAACGGTAATAGCTAGAGACATGAAATTTTCACAGAATGTGTATTTCTGTTGCCGCTACAACAACAAATACTAAAATTAAAATAAAACTTAAAAATAAAGGGGGTCCCCATACAATAAACTCGATATTTTTGGCGTTTTTATTGATAACTCATAAATTAAACAATATATAAAGAGAAAACTAACATTTTAACCATGAGTGATCATTATGACATATTTTAGATAAATTGTTGACAAAAAAAAGAAATGTAAAACTACATTTTTGACCCATAAATAAGTTTTAAATTAATAGTACCAGTCAAAGTAGCGCCATCTAACATTGTTATGATATCATTGGCATTACAGTGTCATAAGTAGTATAATAATTCGAGTGCAATACTAGAGATCATCTTAGCCGTATGGTTAAGGCGTTAGTCCACGTGTATGTGGGTATTAGGTTCGAATCTTACTATGAGTTGTTTTTTTTTTGAGTAATTCGCATTTTTTTTGTCGCCCACAGCTTAAATTAAAATAATGTTAACACTAAACTGATTTGTGCAAATACATTGTTTACGTACGTAAACATATTTGTAAATCAAGTTTCAAATGCATTCGGAGTTTCAAGCACAGAGTATTAGAACTATAGATGGCGTTGTAATAGTTTTTCACAGAATGTGTATTTATTTATTTGTGTACTTTATGTACCTATTATTGCAGGTGTGTACTAACAATTATGGGACTGAGGTGGCAAAAAAGCGTACAGCCCGCCTGATGTTGAGCAGTTTTTTTTTTATGGGAGTGAGGTGGCAAAGAGTAAATAATTGTTGCTATAACAAAGATAATATAAAATAAGAACCTCATAATATATAAAATAATAGTACCGCTACGCACCACTAGATGACGCTAGATGAGCTCCTAGATCGCGCTATGGTTTCGTTTTTCAGATCGCAATATAGTCACGACCAAAATTCGCCTGCTATTGACAAGTTTTGCGTTATCTCTAGGTTTCGATCGATTGGAAATTGTTGTATTGCTTTCATAGTGTCATATTTGATGGCAGAATACTCCCGTTGCCTCCGACTATAGTGTGCGGGGATTTTAATGTAGACTTACTGGAATCTAATGAGAATGCACCTTTAAAAAAATATTTTGACCATATTGGTTTAAATTCAAAACTTCCTCGTGTTGTTACCACAACGGGTTATACTCAAATAGATAATGTGTTTATCAATATTGACTTGAATGCTGGCACATACTGTGCACTCTTTAGTTACCATAGCCCTTTATGGATACAATTTCGAATTGAGCAATAGATTTTATCAAAACTATCCGAAAAGTCAGAATAAAATTTGTATTTCTGTTGCCGCTGTAACAACAAATACTAAAACAGAATAAAAAAATATTTAAGTGGGGTTCCCATACAACAGACATGATTGCCGTTATTATAGAATGGTACGGAACCCTTCGTGCGCGAGTCCGACTCGCACTTGGCCGGTTTTTTTTTTATGCGCTATACGTAATTGTTGGCCAGAGTGGCCTCTACAACTTCACCCGGACAGAGGGCGAACGCAAAGTGCACTCCAGTCGTAATTAAAGGGCAGGGGGACAGCAGGCTCTAGGGCGCCACGTTGGGCACGGCCTCGGGCTGCTGTCTCTCGAGAGAGCGGAGGTAAAACTACCACCGGATCGTAACGCGACCTCACTGAGAAGATCCGGCAAGAAACTCAGCGAGCTTGTCGAGTGCCTAGGTCCTGCTAGGCGCATAGTAGACGCACTTATTAGCGGAGGAGATGAACTCATGGGTGAGTGACCATGGGAAATAGGGCCTTACATATTATGAAATTAAAATAGACCATAATAAAGGTTATGTTTGTGTTTGTCGTACAGAAGCCTGATTCCTGGAATAGCGTAACCTAGGTGGCGGTTACTTCCCAAGTTAAAATATAATCGGGGCCTACAGGGAGAAGGGATCTGTTTGCCTTGTATTTCTCATGGTACCTAGCAAGCATGTGCGAGGATACAGCTCGACGGAAGCACTTCACTTTAGAAAATTAGTTCTCTGCGTACCTATGTAAGTAACACGAATATTATAGGTAATGGTATCTACTTAAAATGACAGCTAGAAACCAGTAGCGGATACAGAATAAACTCAAAGGGGGGGGGGGGGGGGGGCTCATATACCTTTAGGCGCGCCACATACATACGGTATTTCCGTTTCGAAATATCGAATCGGGGTTTCCAAACGCGATACGTCCATACATTTGGATGGATTTCCTGCGTTCGGACTTGTCTGTACGGAAAATTCCGTATGTATGGGGCGGGCTTGAGCCTAAAGGATAAATATAATCAAGTCGGAATCGGAATAAAATATAATCAAGTCACATGCAAAATTTAAGAAAGTTTTATTTAAACTGGTTATACGCATAGGTACAACCTATACAAGTCAATGCCATTTTTACCCGACTACGGCGGAGGGTTATGATTTTGACCGGTATGTATGTATGTATGTACGTATGTATGTATGTATGTATGTATGTATGTATGTATGTATGTGCATCTGTTCCCACCTAACTTCCAAACTACTTGTCGTAATTTGACAAATGAGGTATCGTTCGAAGCGGCTTAGTGGCGCGCTGTTTATAGGCTGTGTGACGTCACATAAAATTGCATATGGCGCCCTCTAGAGGACATAATGTCATGAACTAAAAAAAAAACATTTTTTAATAAAACCGTGTGGGGTATCAAATGAAAGAGCTTGATGAGCACATTTCAAAAATATATATATTGTTACCTATAACTCCAAAATAATTAAATAAAAAGTAAGTTTAAAAACTAAAACCCGACTACTGAAAAATCGCGTTCTAAAAAGTATGAAACAAGAAAATATCCTCATCTAGAGGATAGCCGTGGTCCGTGTTCATATGCCATTTGGCCCTAAAGGACCTACACGGACCACGGCTATCCTCTAGATGAGAATATTTTCTTGTTTCATACTTTTTGAGCGCGATTTTTCAGTAGTCGGGTTTTAGTTTTTAAACTTACTTTTTATTTAATTATTTTGGAGTTATAGGTAACAATATATATATTTTTGAAATGTGCTCATCAAGCTCTTTCATTTGATACCCCACACGGTTTCATTAAAAAATGTTTTTTTTTTAGTTCATGACATTATGTCCTCTAGAGGGCGCCATATGCAATTTTATGTGACGTCACATAGCCTATAACCAGCGCGCCATTAAGCCGCTTCTAACGATAGCTCATTTGTCAAATTACGACAAGTCGTTTGGAAGTTAGGTGGGAACAGATGCACATACATACATACATACATACATACATACATACATACATACATACATACATACATACATACCGGTCAAAATCATAACCCTCCGCCGTAGTCGGGTAATAAAAAGTTGCAATTGTGGTTCTCTTCCTTAAATGATTAATTCTATGCGCCTATTTTTCCTGGCAAATTGGTTGATTACATCGTCAATAGGACAATCGATGTCAGGGTGAGTGTTTAGTGCCCCGCAGGGGGGGGGGGGCGCCCCGCGCGCCCTCCATTTGTATCCGCCACTGCTAGAAACTAAGCATTTGGACTATGTACCTACCAAAAGTTGGAGAAACTAAAGACGGACTAAGAAGATTTCTTGGAAGTCATCAATTGAGTTGTATGACTGTTTCCTGTAACAAATACTTAAGTAGGTATAATAATAAGACTGTCACCACAAGGGCGTCTTGTGGGGGCCTCGAGTCGTTTAACAGTAATTCTCAATTGCGAAACCAGTGGTCTGTAATAGGTATTATCTTTGGGAATTCTTCATTGTAAATCAAAATTCTTGGTCGGCATATTGTTAACCAGAGCACCCTAACAGATGGTCGACTACATGTCGTTCGCCAATAATTTGCGATTCATAATTAAGAATTTACGAAGATAATATTAGTGACCAGTGGATAATTGTTAAGAGACACGACTGGTGCGTAGCGACTAGGCTCTACACGGACACTCCGGACCCAAGTTCTCATAGAATCCCTATCCCAAGTCAAACTACATAATAATTATAAGTAGAAGTTTTATTTATTTGTAAACATGTGTGACAGTGATGCTCTGTGCGACAGTAGAGCTAGTTTTTTTAGTGTCTTCTGGATTAGTAATAATAATAACAATAATATAATAATATTCTTGGACATTTTTTACATACGGCTACCTGATCCCAAACTAAGCAGAGCTTGTACTATGGAAACCAGATAACTGATATTACTACATATACTACTTTTTTATTTGTAAATACATACTTAATATACATATACACCCAGACTCGGGACATACAGACATGTTCATGCACACAAATGTATGTCCCGGGTAGGAATCGAACCTACGACCTGCAGCGTGAAGTGCGCCATCACGCCAACCACGCCAACGGGTTCGTCAATTAATAATTAATAATCGGTGGAAACAAACTGGTTGTAGTTTTCTGATCCCTAATGCCCTGATATCGAGTAGTTGGTCGAGTTGCAGTAGTAGCACCACACCACCCGGACGGACGCACGTGTCGCTCGCACGACTGCGCCCGCGCGTCGTCAGCGCGGCCCGCGGCCCGCGGCCCGCGCTGACGACGCGCGACGACGACGTGGCGTGCGTGCATGTGGGTCGCCCGCCTCGCATACCGTCGGAAATCCCAACTCATCACCATTACACAATTCGCTAATATACCTAAACATTGTTGTTTACGAGTTTAGTGCTAACATGCCGAAATATTTGCGCTATAATTGGTACGAGTATGACGCCATGTGTTGCTTTAATTGTCACATACCTAACACTTTATTTTACGTTCGATAGGTAAATCTGTATGTCCATCGACAACGTTTCTCTCAGATGTACCTAAGTAGTAGCGTCCCTCGATCGCGCTCGATCGCGCGCATAGTATACAAAGGCAGGTACCATTTTGGCATACCTACTTACAACTCTATTTATTATACCTATTTACAGTCAATTGATGGCCGATTATGAAGATCGAGAGCTAGGCTGCATGCTAAACATCTTACTTTTTCTTGTGTAATAAAATAAATAAGATACAATAAAATACGGTAAACTCCACACTACATCTCATTTATTTTTCTCGCATTTTTTTTCTCTCATACATCGCTCTCATCCACGTCAAAATAATTGGGGTGCACAAGTGAGTTAGCACGACAGAATACGTGAGCTTAAAGAGTCACACACACATTTCCAAATGTAATCTACGCAAGATAACGACGATATGGGCCCAGTGTCTGGAAGTGGTCCGTCTCGCGTCAGTGGGTCGGCTGGGTCCACTCGGTCCGCGGCCGAATCGCCGGCACCCAGTGTGGGTCCAACATCTTGTTACGGAGTTGGAGCAGCAGCGCGGTGTTCCCCTCGCGCTCCGAATCGCGGTCGAAGAAGCTTCTCCTGCCTCGTAGGTGACGAGGCGGTGCTGGCGGGTGCGGCTTTTCAGTGTCCCGGGACGGCTCGCGCTGGCGATGACTTGGGGTCGGCGTCGGCGGCGGCGGCGGGTGGTAGAGAGGTGTGAGGATGCTGCCGGCGCGCTCCGGCTGTCCCCCGCCCGCGCTCACCGCCACCGCAGTCAACAAGAGAACTGCGCCGGCTATCATCGCGCGTGCTCCGTGCCGCTGGACTGGCTGCTAGTGGTTGCTGGACTAGCGAGGGCTTCTTATTATACGGCTCGTCGCAGTGCCGGATTTGTACTTTTCTTAAGTTTCTATAAGCCACATCACTATGTGCCGCCTCTCCCTCCTTGCGTACTACCTATTTTAGACTATTGCTCTCAACTCTGCGACCGGTCTTGAGTAACTACCTACTCTTTTGAGACGCCCTTTTAAAGGTAATAAGTTACGGCATTTCCAAGTAAGCTCTCAGAGTTGAAACCGATCCTATGCTAGGCCTTTATTAGATAAAGTAACAATTTTACGTATTTATGTCGCAACTAGGTTTTTCTTGGGATAATGACGTGTGATATTCTTCACTTGTAGCTCGTTTCTCTAGAAACACCTATGTCCACAAAAATGCAGACAGATTGAGTACTTAATAATAATAAATTCCGATTTCTCTGTAGTCTTGTAACAGGAAACTGGAAATGTTGTAATTCCTGAATCAAATCATCCTTTAACTAAATCATTGAAATAAAAATAATATTGCACAAGTGAGTGAGTGAACTAGGTCGAGGCCTGCCCGGCCTTCTTGTGAATCCAGCACTGGCTTGTAGTGCAGTCAGGGAATACCCAGAACGAGGAAAACTCGTTCGAGTGCGCACAATAACAGGCTCTGATATTAGTTTGAACTCTTGACTTTAGCCGGTGTAGTGATGCCATGCTTTATTGTAATAATAATAATGACGCCAATCTGGTTTCGTCAATTTTGTAAGTATATCTATTTGTCTCCCTCATACACTACAACGCAACCATACTACCTATCAGGGACGTAGCTACCGCCGTATCAGCCGTATCAATGATACGGGGCCCCCGGGCTACAGGGGCCTCGAACGTGTGTGGAAATTCTTTACCTTTCATTTGTGAAAAAGCTTTAGTCTTCATTTGGGCCCCCCAACAAATTTTGATACAGGGCCCATCTAAGGCAAGCTACGCCACTGCTACCTAGTACTATTTATTATACCTACGATACTTTAGCTTGGTCGTATTTCTTTTGGGTAGATGGGAGTCCGTGGGTGGGAGTGATCCCGTGTATTTGTGAACCTACCTAATAATCAATTTAAGTGAAATATCTATAGTTAGGCACTGATCGTTCATCGTGCATAAATATTTATATCTCTTGGTGTTGCAGCGAGTTTCATTCCTACTCGACGCTAGATGGCGTTGATAGTCGTAAAAGGAATTAGTTTTATGCGATATGTCGAAACATGATTTCAACGACTATTTATTATTTTGATTCAGACTTTTAGATGTGTGTAGTGTAAATATATACTAAGCTGTTTAATATATTTTATGTAGTATTTTAATTTATCGGATTAATAAACAAATGTTATATTCTTTAACATATACGTAATTTTGGCCGCTTAGGCAACGACTCCGTGGCGCAACGGTAGCGCGTCTGACTCCAGATCAGAAGGTTGCGTGTTCAAATCACGTCGGGGTCAAAACAGCCTGTAAGCGAATGTTTTATTTTACACATTCGAACGATAAATTTTTATAGTGCCAAAATTTATTCGGCTTCTGTAATTATGAAACTATGAAACTATGAATTTCTGTACTTTTATTACTATAATAATAATGTGCTTTGGTGTTTCGAAGGTCTACCTTAAGTAGAGGACATCTTAAAAAGATTGACAATAAAATTGGAGTAATATATATTCCGTATTCGGGTTCGATCCGTGATCCAATCGTATCCAGGTGCGAAGGTTTGTTTTTCTCTATAGCTTTATAGAGAAAAACAAAACTTGGAGATGCCGGGGATCGAACCCGGGGCCTTTCACATGCAAAGCGAACGCTCTACCACTGAGCTACATCCCCATATGAAACATGATTCCAAATTAGTAAGTACACAGCAAGTAGTACTTTGAAAGATTTTTTTCAAGTTATCAGACCTAATCATCGTCATCATCATCATCGTAATATTAATACGTGAAGCAAATCCGTCCGTTCCCTGTTTTTCGAAGATGCGTTGGACGGAGGACTATAAAATTTGGCACAGTAAAAGTTTACATGGCGAAGGAGTGCACAAACCTTATATTTTTTTATATACCTATAATACATTATACATTAAATTAGTAAAAGAAAACATTACCCACACCAAATTCGATTCACCTATTCACATACACAACACATAATATACACTGACGTAGAATGTGTACTTATTTAGCTTTTTGGTATTTTGAAATTCTGTCACTTTGTTTTTTTTAAAGGCGAGAATTTTTTGTTAATAAAAGAAGTTCCTATTCAAACTTAAAATTTAAATGAATTATGGTCGAATTCCGACCACTCGGCGACCACTGCAAAAAAGAAAACTTGAAGTTAGACGTTGACCACTTAACTCTATGTTCTACGCGATGCAGGCAATTGGTTCTGTTTTTCTTAGCCAAGATTAAAACTATAATTTTTACCATTTACATTTTATTCCACAAACCATTTTTGTGGCAAAATTGCCTTTAATATTTACTGACTACTACACAAATAGTATGCAAGTCAGTAATTAAATAAACATCGATATCCATTTAACGAGCGTTAGTCGTCGTAATTTCTTGTCACTATCTACTTATTACTTAAATACCTACATAATCAACCTATTACATTGTCCATGCCGTGTACAAATTAATATCTTATACCTATGACAACTCTATTAACAAGCGAGTGCTAGCATATAGAACAACCGAGGATTATCCTCATGGTAAGATAAGAATAATTTATTTCAAAGATCCACATACATTACTGCTTTGTTGGGTATACTAAGTTGGTAGGCACGGTGTTACCGCGCAATACGTAGCGCACCCCTGTTTAATTAGGCTCGGCCTCCATGATGAACTCTGCCATCATGAGTTCCATGGTGGGCGCGATGTTGGCGTTGACGCACCGATCCCTGAAGCACTCGGCGGTGTGCAGGATGCGCCAGCAGTGGTCCTCCTCGTGGTCGAACACCTTCTCGCACGAATGAATTATGTCCACCATCTGGCGGGCCATGGCTTCACCTGCACGTACATTGATCACAACATTATATGCGGTATCGAAGGGTAATATCTTTGAAAAGAGCGTGAGTGGGAGGTGGCAAGAAGCCCTGGTCGGCTGGCTGATCGGCCGGCAATCGATATTGTCGCTAGTTCCGCAGAGCAGTTCGGGTCGGCGCATTACGACCCAATGCAGCTCGTCCGATACACGCATATTACGCGAGGTAGACGCATCAGACCGTGACACATGAGCATCAAGGTGATGGCCAGCCTTCCCTAGTCCCCTAGTACTCCTAGTAGTAAGTTAGTAGTGGGAGAGGCTCGCGCACGTGCAAGAAGGAGATTGGACGTCTGTTGATCTACTAAGCTACAATACACTATTATAATAAAAATATTGTCACAACAGTACCAATACAATATTCCTCTGATGATAAGAACGAAGCCTCGTGAGGGTAGCCAGCAAGCAGAATCAAGTGTTGTTCGCTAGAACCATGGGGTTTTAATGAAGTTAATTCCAGAATAGTTTGGTAGCATTGTGCTGTATTACCAACCATTAGGGAATGAGTTGATGAATGTCATGGTGTTGTCCTGGTGCATGCGGCTGGAGTCGGTGAGCAGGTTGTAGCTGCGGCTCATGCACTCGATGGCGCAGCCCAGCTCGCGGTGCTCGAACTTGAAGTCCTCGCGCCAGAAATGGAAGAACTCCTCCATCTTGTCCTCCGTCAGTTGAGTCTACAATACCCAATTTGAATTGCATTAGATACATGGGTCGCGGGAGCACGAGTTCATAGAGAGCAGCAGGTAAACTTGGAATACCTAAATAACTCATATATTGTACAATAAACATCCGTGGATGACCGATGATAGAGTTCGTTTTGCAGACTATGAAAGCAGCGAGGAGTGTGTCAAAGCTTGCGTTCTCACCTCCTCCCTGCACTTGTCGAGCGCCTGCCCGAAGCCCAGGGTGACATCCTTCATGACCTGCACGTCGGCAGCGGCCGGCAGCACCGCCAGGCAGCCGGCGAGCAGCGCGCACGCGCACGCGACCCTCGCGCCCTGCATCCTAGTCCTCAGTTGGTGCGCAGTCACTGCGCCGCCGTTATAACCGCAGGGTAATGAGCAGTAATCACAGTGCGCTGCGCAGGAGCATACCTACTTGCAGTGGGCGGGAGATTACGAAGGCTGACATATTTTGCTTGTATGTTTTTATGGATTGTGTGTTGCTTTGTGTATTTTTACTTCTAAATCGATACACACTACACAGGCTTGGTTATTGATATGACCTAACATAGGTGACAATAGGTACATTCAATATTTACCTTCGGAGAATAATTTAATGATGATTGTAGGAATACTACTTTCGAATCATTTTTATTATGTCGTCTCCTTCTAATATAAACTATTCTGTTATGTTCCATGTAGTTGATACTGGTGAAGGTTGATCATTGTGCATCAGTCTGGTGTGTATCGTTGCAGAACCCCCAAAATAGAGATTTTTAGCCAGTATACTTATACTATAACTCATATTATCATAACTTTCTATGGGGCAAATAGCATACGCGGTTATACGCCTGCGTAAAATGTCATAGCAGGATTGTATACTGACCACGAATTGCAGGAAACAAACAGAATGTACAAGGGAGATTGTTGAGTTGATTTTTTTTGGCACATTAAGACAAACATACTTAACTTAAGTGGTTGTTCGTATGATAATTTGTGATTACAAAGTGTACATAAGAAAAATATTGTCCCTCTGGTTTATGATTAGCTTACCTGCTTATTATCATAGGTACACAGAATGAACCGTAATTAGCTCTCATCGCGATGGCATGGTCGCATCACCACACACGGCTGGGTTTATACCTAAATGTTATTAATGAACTAGATTTTTATGATGTGTCATTCACAACTTGAGCACGTAATTACATTTCACGTCAGAACCTATGTAGTGTCGGCGTTATTCAACACGTCGAGACAAAACTTTCCATACAGCCACTGAGGAGTTTACGTATGGCTGCCAGTGCAGTGCTCATCTCCTCGGCTGGGATGATTTATCACTCAATTATGATAAAATGATGCAATAGAACTATGTATTTGCACAGCCAAAATGGCGTGATCAAGGAATGTTTTATTTATCTACCTGTTTAAAAATAAATGTAATGCACACGCAAAATTGAATAATTAGATTAACAGTAGATAACGCTAGGATAACAAAGATCGTCTAGTTTATCTGGGAGAGATGATTCTTCTCCCATTCGGGGTCTTCCAATTAAGCGACACACAACTATGATGACTTGAATGAAAGCATTAAAGAAAGGGAAGATGAGTGACAACACCGATTAACCGTGGATAAGGTATGGACTCTTTGCATGTAAATTCAACGTCAAGACGTGGAGCAGGTAAACGTTAGCGAGGGATGTTCGCGTGAACCCGATCACGTTTCGGCCGGGCTCGCGGTCGCAATAATCACCTTAATCCGGGCTAATTGCGGCTGGTCGCGCCTCGCGCCTCTGACATGACGGCACGGCACGGCACGGAGGGCCACGGAGGGCTCCGGCCGGGCACGCCCACCGCTGAATAAAACCTTTTCAACAAGAAAACGTTTCTACTCAGCCGAGATGAGAATTTTACAGATATTGTGTTGAGTATAGGGATGGTTATATTAGTCTATAACAAGAAGAAGATATAAGAGGGAGTGTAGGAATGGCGCCTGTAACTGGGAAAGTAAGAAGTAGGATGCTTTATGCATGTGGTGAGAAGAGATAAAAGCATATGACAAAAAGTAAGTTTAAAAACTAAAACCCGACTACGGAAAAAACGCGCTCTAAAAAGTATGAAACAAGAAAATATTCTCATCTAGAGGATAGCCGTGGTCCGTGTAGGTCTTTTAGGGCTAAATGGCACATGAACACGGACCACGGCTATCCTCTAGATGAGAATATTTTCTTGTTTCATACTTTTTAGAGCGCGTTTTTTCCGTAGTCGGGTTTTAGTTTTTACCCGACTACGGCGGAGGGTTATGATTTTGACCGGTATGTATGTATGTATGTATGTATGTATGTATGTATGTATGTATGTGCGTCTGTTCCCACCTAACTTCCAAACTACTTGTCGTAATTTGACAAATGAGGTATCGTTAGAAGCGGCTTAATGGCGCGCTGGTTATAGGCTATGTGATGTCACATAAAATTGCATATGGCGCCCTCTAGAGGACATAATGTCATGAACTAAAAAAAAAACATTTTTTAATAAAACCGTGTGGGGTATCAATTGAAAGAACTTGATGAGCACGTTTCAAAAATATATATATTGTTACCTATAACTCCAAAATAATAAAATAAAAAGTAAGTTTAAAAACTAAAACCCGACTACTGAAAAATCGCGCTCTAAAAAGTATGAAACAAGAAAATATTCTCATCTAGAGGATAGCCGTGGTCCGTGTTCATATGTCATTTGGCCCTAAAGTACCTACACGGACCACGGCTATCCTCTAGATGAGAATATTTTCTTGTTTCATACTTTTTAAACTTACTTTTTATTTAATTATTTTGGAGTTATAGGTAACAATATATAAACTCTTTTGCAAAAAAAACGGGCACTTTAGATTTTTTTCTCAACTTAAATGAAGAAGAACAAGAAAGAGGTTTTATTAATTTGACGATGTATTGGCATGTTATTTGAAGCATCCTGGCATGATTCTGGCATCCTGGCATGATGAACAAAAGAAAAATATTGATTATTGTGGATTATTGTACAATTGCTTTACTAATGGCGCGAATTGCTGAAACGATTTTTTTACTCGTTGCTAAAATTTTAAAACTTTTTGGATATATTCTGCAAATTAAACAATTTTATCTTTCTTTTTACATTAAATACCTCTTTTGATATGAGTGATAAAGCGATAAGGGCCGGTAAAATTATAGCCCTACTTGAAGAAGGTTGTTCGCAAACTTACGTGTCTCAGCGGCTAAATGTGAGTCGTTCAACTGTCCAGAGGACTTGGCAACGATATCAAGAGACCGGTTCGGCCAAAAGAAGACCCGGTTCGGGAAGAAAACGATGCACAGAACCAAGAGATGACCGCTTTTTGGTGAGTCAGGCGTTGCGGAATCGTAAGGCGTCAAGTGTGGACCTGAAGAAGAGCCTTGAAGAAGTAAGAGGAGTAGAAGTTAGCTTGTGGACGGTCAGGAGGAGGCTTTTGGCTGCCAATATCAGGAGTTACCGCCCGGCTCGGGGCCCTAAATTACTCCGTGAGCACCGTGTTGCTCGATTACAGTTTGCTCGAAACTGTGTTTCATGGACTCTGGAGGACTGGAGTAAAGTATTGTTTTCTGATGAAGCTAGAATCTCTTTGTGTGGAGAGGACAGACGCCGGCGAGTGCTGCGAAGACCACGGGAACGCTATGCGGAAGTATGTTTCGAAGAAATCACTCCTTATGGCGGCGGCTCCGTAATGTTTTGGGCAGCAATTAATTCAACGGAGCGTACGGAGTTAGTTTTCATAGAAAATGGAACATTAAATGCATACCGGTACATAATGGAAGTCCTAATTCCATATGCACAACCCACATTGACTGCACTTGGGGAAGATTCCATTTTTATGGACGACAATGCTCGCCCGCACCGTTCTGGCGACGTGGAAGCGTACATGCAAGAAGTTGGGATCCGTCGTTTAGATTGGCCAGCTCGAAGTCCTGACCTCAATCCAATTGAGCATGTCTGGGATGTTCTAAAGAGACGGGTAAGATCAGTGCAACCTGCTCCACAAAACATCAGGGAGCTAAAAAGAGTCATTGCAGAAGAGTGGGAACGTATTCCTCAAAACGTTATTAAAAACATCGTGGAAAGCATGCCCAGAAGGATTCAAGATGTGATTTTGGCACGTGGAGGTCACACTCGCTATTAGGTTTTTACATTTGTAACTTTATTTAATTTAACAAATTAAAAAAAATATTGTCTTTATTGCCGACCACTTCTTATTGTTTGGCCGTGTACATCGATTTTAAAGAATTCATCGAAATTTTAAAAAAATTGCCAGATTTCACTTGGCACGTATTAATTTACACGATTATAAATATACAGACTACGTCAAACAATTAAATTTCATTTAATTAACTCAAATTAACCTTAGAATGTAAATTTCCTAAGGTGCCCGTTTTTTTTGCAAAGGAGTGTATATATATTTGAAATGTGCTCATCAAGCTCTTTCATTTGATACCCCACACGGTTTCATTAAAAAATGATTTTTTTTAGTTCATGACATTATGTCATCTAGAGGGCGCCATATGCAATTTTATGTAACGTCACATAGCCTATAACCAGCGCGCCATTAAGCCGCTTCTGACGATACCTCATTTGTCAAATTACGACAAGTAGTTTGGAAGTTAGGTGGGAACAGACGCACATACATACATACATACCGGTCAAAATCATAACGCCTCCGTAGTCGGGTAAAAAGACAAAATTGGATCATCAAAATTGGATCTCTAAAAGACAGACCCAGAGCGATACCTATGAAGTGAGGGCTGGATTGTGTTAAACGTGATAAAGAAAGATAGAAAAAGCGTGGGGAAAGGGTGAAAACGATATATTGCACCAGCCCCAGATGATTGGTTGGAAGGTAAGGAAGATGATGAACTTAATACAGCTCTGGCTTGCTCTCCGAGTGAAAATTCTGCATTATAACTAACCCTTTGTTGTAATTTAATCCTTTCCATGTGTTGTACAATTTGCGCGGCGTTTATAATGGCGCAAAGTGCAGGCGCGCCCGCGCCGGATGCGCGAGCGTGTTCTCTTCAACATTTTGTCGGACGTGGCCACATTGCTTTATAATTAACTTTGCCGTGAACTATGAAATAATTGTTAATGCGAATAGGGTAAGCAGGTTCGGAAACACTTTCGCAATTAAATGGCCAGATATACAATAATAAGTACGGCATTGTTATCTTATCTCGGGATTGCAAACCATAGCGTAGGGTAGTGAGGCAGATAGAAAAGATTTTATGAAAAACTTTGTGCCTAAAGAAATTGTAATAAAAAAGGTGCCTGAAACATTTGTTGCGCATTCAAAATACTTATTATTAATCAATAAAACACCAATCACATGTGAAATATTCTGCTTCCACTTATTATACCTAAACTCTTAAATGCACCAGATTTATTAACTAAGAGTAGTTTCAGATGACTCGACGAAACCACGCATCTAGTCAGCGATTATTTGCGCTTTCTTACCTTGGTTATCATGTATTTAATGAAGGTGGGCTATGATATGTTTATAATAGTCAGGTAATTGGCTAGTGGAAGGGACAGTCGGCAACAGGTTCCACTGCAGGAGAGGACGCGCATTCCACGCATTGCCCTCCGCCCTCCGCCCGTCGCACTGATGTCTACGGCGCGGGCGGGCGTCCGGTGCACTGACTATGTTGCCAATTCCCCCGCTGATCTTTGATTATGTTAATTACTTATTCTAATATATGCTCGGCTTTGTAATTAGAAATTTGTTTGGTTGTGTGTAGAATTGCATCAATTCTGTGAGGCAGCTGGATTTCGTAATACGTGTTTGTTCATCAGATAGCTGTTAGGCTTAGTCTGAGGTGCATTTGTCCACATGTCACCGACGGTGTTTGGTACGTCTCAACATAATATAAGGTT
Source organism: Drymonia ruficornis (assembly GCA_947859195.1). Lineage (NCBI taxonomy): Eukaryota > Metazoa > Arthropoda > Insecta > Lepidoptera > Notodontidae > Drymonia > Drymonia ruficornis. The sequence continues at coordinate 137,675 of OX401922.1, forward strand.
ACGTATTGCCTAATTTCACTGGTATTGCCGTTTAGCAGGCACATAGTACACACTACACACCCGATCCAACAATGAGAGAGGTTCAGGTCATACCGCAACGCAGGATTCCTAAAGTGGGTTAACTCACTTAATAATTCGTTATGAATACCCACTCGTCACTTCGCTAATAAATCTACTTACCTATTCCACATCACTATAGTTCTTTAGACATGCAGGTTCTCTCGCGATAAAGTAGAAAGACCATAAACAGAAGTATCTAGATGCATAAGTCTTACGATGTGCGGTCCGTGGTGACCGCAGCAATCTTTTGCGTGATAGGTTGATAGTCTTGATGGCATGATTGATTGATAAGAATTATACTCGAGTATATAATTGCAGATATTTATTGATCACTTGATTGATATGATATGATACATGATAATGGCTGATAGTGAGCCGCGCGACCGTCTTGCTATAACGAACCGTGCGAACTGATGTAAATGATTGCCTAAATCGCGAGGCTCACGTAAGTTGCCGACGCGGCAGAATGTGCGAGTTGCCTCGTACATACGAAGATATTCAAGTCTTAACTAAAATTGGAATCTAAAATCAAGTTTCGGTTCCATCACAATATTTGCTCTACCGACGACGAGCATCCGGTACTGCATAAATTCTTGCGATTATTGCACCGCACATTTTAATTGATCCGGAGGTCAGAATACTAATTAGCGTGGCATTTGCACCAACAAGCAAATGGAGCCGGCACGAAGCTCGTCGGCTTAACGACGACGTAAGTAAGTATTAAAGTAACGGCGAGTGATAAAAATGTGAATGGATTTTACTCTTTTTCGTAGTCGGCATTTTAAGCGATTTGTTGCAGTTTTGATAACTGGGGGTGTAGTGTAGTGACGGTTACTTGTCGATGGTACCAGAGGGGTTACTTTATAAAACGAACGAAAGCTTCGGCTGACGCATCGTCCGAAGTACGGATTCGATGATCGTGATTTGACGTTTTTTCTTTCGTGGATCCTACTCGATTTCAGCGTTTGACATGGTTTTGATCGCAAATCGAATCCGTACTTCGGACGATCCGTCAGCCGAAGCTTTCGTTTCGTTTTTCAAAGTAACCACCCTGGCCTCGCTATTCGCGCGCAGGAAGAACACTAGATTAATTTAGGATATATCTAATCATAGTCATTATTAGACAACCATAAACTTGTAATATAACGACCGCTAGGTGCAGTGGTTCGAGCGTTGGCTATTCGGCTCATTGCATCGGATGGTTGCGAGTTCGATTCCCGCCAGAGGGAAATTTAGGAAACGGCCTTTTCGTTATTTACCTTAGTCTAGGTGCCACTCGGATCGCCCCCAGTCCCTTGTACGGTAGCTATAGTACAGCGCTATTTAAATAAAAATAAATAAAAAGTAGTATGTAGTAATATCAGTTATCTGGTTTCCATAGTACAAGCTCTGCTTAGTTTGGGATCAGGTAGCCGTGTGTACAAAAATGCCCCAGGATATTTATTATTATTTATTTAATAACTGTTTATCGAGATAACCCCACGAGTGATGTTATCGATACTTAGCAGATGGCGGCGCCCGCGCACTAGCGACGCGGGTGGCCGCGGTTCACGCTGTTTGTGATAAGGGGCAAGCAGTCGCATGAAGCAGCCGCCACATTACATGGAAGGGCTATTAGTGTATGATTTTGAACGACATTTTATATTGGATTTAAAGCGGCCGGCGCGACGCCGCGTCGCAACGTTTGCATAGCGGCGCAAGGATGCTGAAATAGCGACGCTTTCAACGACGACGTCTTGCTTGATAGTGTCGTCGCGTAGGCCATGGACCAATTACTAAGGGGGCTGGCCCTAAGCAACTCGGCCGAGTGGTCGGCCTAGTACTAACATCGACATAAAACGAAGCGAGTAGCTCAACTATTTACCGGTAGATAGAACAATGAAAATGAAAAAAACAATGACCACGTTTTTTTTCATACATATATCTAATAAGGGCACCTCTTTCTTTAGTCTTTACTCTGTGGCGTAGACCCTTTCAAAGAGGCGTTACGACGCATTCAATAGGGCTAAGTATCGCTTCTGTATGCAGGTTATACTAGATTCACAATAAACATGATGCTTCTAATTGAATATTGGAATGTAACCATAAAAAGTTTCATCAATTAATACCGATTATCAAAATTCGACTTCTTGTAACCACCAAATTGATAAATTGTTGCCGTAGATGGCAATTAAAGTATTCCGGCGGTGGCTGACTCGGTTACCAATTAACCGTATAATTACAGTTAAACATATCGTTTGATGTCGCCGCGCCCCCGCCGCCGCCACGTCGTGTGTGGCAATACCCGCTGTACTGACTTGTGACTGTACTCCTGAAGTCATTTAACCCAGTGCCTCTCAGATAGTTTTAAGTCCAAGACAAAAATACCGACTGATGTACATCGTTCGCGTTTGTACTATTTTTAACCCCCGACGAAAAACGAGGGGTGTTATGATATTATCCAGCACAAACACTTTACATTTATGTCCTAGCAAACTTGCAAACAAATATATTTGCTCTTACTCATATAATAGGCACCTTTGCTACGATATCGCGCACGCTTCTAAATCATCCATTTCTTAAATTGAATACACTCACGACCACGTATTTCCTGGTGCCAGCTCAATTAACAAAGCCTCTAAAATGATTGCAACCAGCCTTATAAAACAATGAGATAACGGAGTGATCACCGCGTAAGTTATCTACAGCGGAAGTGAGGTCGTAAATAAGCTCCTAGATCAATTATATTTGATTTAATGGAGCCAAGCGAGCCAGCGGCAGCGCGACTGGCGTAGTGCGAGCCGGCGACGACGGAGACGGACAGACGGATGATGCAAAAACGATGCAGAGCAGCAGATGAGGTCGCTACCATTGTTTATTGCGGGACCACCCCGGGACTAGGCGAATTTGGATTAATAATGTTTGAGAACAACGTTAAACCTTATGCAGGTTCGAACTGCAACGGCACTTGTAAATTACGTGTTTCTCTCCCTTTCAATAGATTTCATCATCAGCCTATTCTGTCTGATTCTGGCCTCATCTGATGCACCCTCTATACGTCTTCATAGTTTGTTGAATATCGATGTCCGCAAACTGCGAAAATATGTAATCTGTTTATTCAACATACGTCTCCTAAACGTGCCAATCGTCTCAGCATATTATTAGCCTGAAATGCTCATCAGAACAGGATAAGGGCTGTATCACACCTGGCGACGGGTTTGGCGACCGTCGCCAAGTAGAGTCCTGTCATATTTTGACATAATTCAATACGAATTATTGGTGACGGTACTCAGCGACGTCGCCGGCCACGTATCCAAACAATTGGTATTACCTGTCAAATTCAATACGAATTCGTTGGCGACGGCGGCTGGCGACGCGCTTGGCGTCCCGGTGAGATAGAGCCCCCTTGTTATAGCCTTAGACGTATCTCAAAACGCGACTTGTCACTCACAGGACAAGAGAAGGGTGTGGTTGTGACCGCTCCATCATCATCGCCGGCGACTTCCCGTGTGTCGGGGTACGCAACGCCGCCGCCGCGCCGCCCGCGCCGCGCGCCGCTGATTTCCGCGTGTGGCAAAAAACATACAACATACATCCAAATGCCCGCAATAAACATACCCTGAATATCTTCTCAAACGCTGCATCATCCGCATACTCCGCATACTCCTCCTGCTGGGCGTGTGAACTGCAGATTGTCAGATGTAATGAGGCTCATTATTTATAAAAAAAAGTTAGGTAGGTATATAAGTAAACCCAATCTGTTCACGTGGTCGTGGTTGGAGCACATTCAGCCACTGGCTCATTATTAAGCAGCAAGACATTATGAGGATCAAAAACCTAGCCCTGGGTGGGGCCTATTTTCATATAGATTGAGGAAAGTTTTATGTAACACACTGAACCGTCCTTACTGAAGCAAGTATAGTACCTAAGTAATGACAGGTTGTATGCCATGTTAACATTTAAGATGAGTATAGATGAACGGATTCCCGTTTAGTGGTCCCGCGCCCCGCGCCCCGCGCCTCGCGGCCCCTCCGAGACGTGCATGAAGTCGTGTCCGCGGCACATTGCACGCAATCCGCAGCTCATAGCGGTGGCACTACAACTGTAGCTACGATGTATTGCGTGTCTAGATCTAGATTAGCAATTAAAATTAGCTTTAAGCTCATCAGTATAAATGTTCCTTAGTTTAACAGAACTTTTTGCGTTTTGCCGACAAACAGGCTACAAATCGCAGTCCGATTGACTCTGAATTTAGTTACTTATTATGCTTTCAGTATTTAGCATTCACTTAAGGTATCACACACATTGTATGAAGACTTTCATACATCCTATTTTACCTGTAGGTAAAAATCTTTAGAGACGATGAAAATGCAACCAATTGAAGAATTACTGATTTCCTATTTGATTGAGAATCATATTAATACTGGTTGGAAACCTGGTTTACGCACGCCACGCAAACGAGGTGTTTACATATCTCAGATAAAATATAGATTTATGCTATGATGTGAGCGTGGTGCGGTAGATGCGCGGACACGGCGCGGCGTCGGCGCGGCGCGGTGCGGGCGGCGGCATGCGAGGATGTTGACAAATACAGGCGATTAAAGGCGCGCTTGCATGGGCGCATGCATGCACGCACTTGATTCGATGCAAATGGACTGTGTCGACCATGCTATTTGTATGGCGTCGACAGCCACAAGTGGCCAGTTATCATGGAGAACGCGCCATGCGCTTGACTTTGCGTGTTGCCGTCGTCTCGTGATGATCTAGTAAGCACTGCACAGAGCAGGTGAACCACTGAGAAAGAAAGAAAGAAAGAAAGAAAAACTTTATTACGGTAAGCAAAAATACAAAAAAAAACGAACTAAAAAGTATAAAACAAGTGCAGTGTCATTAAAGTCGGGGGACCGTTCTGTGGAACATATTTAATCTAAGAGGGCCCCCGACTGCAATGACACTGCACTTGTTTTATACTTTTTAGTTCGTTTTTTGGCAGGGCAGTCGTGTTTTTAATTTTTTAAATAATTTAATTTTATATTATGCATTTTAGTGACAGCAGCCAAAAATGATATATTTGTTTTGCATGTACACCCTACCTATGTTAAATTATGCCTATAAATTCTACAGTTTTGGACTGTGCTCATCAAGGCCTTCAATTTGATACCCATATTGTAATAATGGAAGAAAAAAATTTTTTTTTCACATATTACAGTTGAGCCATAATGCCGCCATATTGATTTTTTTCAAAAATAATTTACCCAGTGTTACCCGGAATGATGTAAGGATTCTAACGATACCCCATACATCGAAATCCGTTCAGGCTTTTATAAGTTATGGTGGAATAAAGAATCTCACATACAAACATACAAACATACATACATACATACATACATGAACCCTAAACACATATACACTCTTTTTTTTTTGGGCAGTCGTGTAAAAAATAACCAAAGAAAATAAGTAACTTAACAGATTGTGCTCACCGCAAACGGACCCAATTCAGCATGTGCTGGTTGACAAGAACCAGCGCTGGTCTTCCATTGGGCCCGTTTGGCGACTTCACGGGCGCAAACCTTCGAAACAACGAGCATTACTTTATAGGTGAACCATACCGCAATGCGAATTTATTAAGTTTATAACATTCTTGCAGTTAACCCGACAGGTGGGCACATAACGATTTACGAGCAATTACTCCTTTTAATTTTACCAGTGCAGATAGAGATAGGTGTATATAGTCAGCGTGTACATAGGTACAAGTAGTGAGGTGATTTCCTCATGCATCCTTTTAAGAGTATGTCGTCCAGTGGTCGCTATCGTCGGTGACAAATAGCGTCGATTAACCGCGTCGTTGCGTGCGCGCAGCTATTAAGACGCACTTTAATTCAATAAGCATGCTTAATGCGATATTATTTATAAATAAGTCCAGCCGCTAGCTATGGACGCTCATCACCGCCATTCACCCGCTGCTGGTGGTATTGTAGGGGGCGTGGCGTGACTGCTCCGCTGCTTACACACTGTGTCGGGTTTGTGTGTTAAAATTCATTTGGCAGTGCCATCAAATACCTACTGACTTCTATGTTTTTTTAAACTTCAGCGGTTCAAAAATATATGGCGTCTACATGCAAAATAAAAATTGCAATGGATTATTGTTTGACAATAGACGATCGTAATTAGGTTACCAAAGTCGGTGGTAGAGGGCGCGACGGGCGGCGAGCGGCGAGCGGTGATTGGCGCAGGAGGCGCGCGAAGTGCCCGCCGCAGCCAATCCGAGGCGCCTCGCTTTACTGGACGTCATTTCTCTAGTGATTTCATTTTTAGGGTTCCGTAGTCCCTACGAAGAACCCTTAAAAGATCATCCAGTCAGTCCGTCAGTCCGTCGTCCGTCCGTCCGTCTCGGTCTGTGACAGTGCCATTACCTACTTTTATAATTTTCGACAGACGTTTATGAAATTAACCACATAGATACCTTAATAGTACATAGATCTCTATTTCAAAAATAAAAAATGTTACATGCAGAGTAAGGTTTTTTTTGTTGGGTGCTCCTTCATGTAGGGTGTCGTTGAAAAGGTATTTTCAAATGAAATAGTGTTCCGTTAGATTGTTGGTGATCATGGCTGGGTTGGGTTGGTATCTGACATCGATTGACAACAAAAAATACAAGCAACGATCGCCCAAATTAAAGCAATGTTGAGTTCCCAGCCGTCTGAACAAACTTAAAAGTGAAAGTCAACAGTCAACCGCAAATACAAATTTGTTTCTTATAATTTACATTGGTTACGATAAATTTTCGTAATTGAAATGAAATGGATACGGAGCCCTGCATTATGCGTGGCTCGACACGCACTTGCCCAGTTTTTTATTTTTTGTGAGTTGCGGTTCTCGGTGGTTCGGTCACGATTTCAGTGGCAATCGGTGCCAATATGACCTCATGGCTCGCAATTATATTTAAACCGACTTCACCAAAGTTCATAAATATGTACCTCCTTAATTTGATTAGTAAATATTTTAATAATAGGTACTTAAGTACCTACTAAGATCTCTTTCTTCTCCGAAGTGTCCTGATGATCAAACGATTTCGTCATTTGATGTCCTATGTTGTCGTGGCTAGTCTCAGATCACTATCAATTCATATCTGCAGTTGCGTCCAAATTAATTTTGTCGGTCGCGATAAAAAGCCACGCTGTTTTGTTGTCTAATTAGTAGCTGTACATTACACATCCTATTGCTACTAATCGATAAATTAATGGGGCTGTGCCAAGTTTGCTACATTATTTTAAAAAAATCGACTTATCTTTGATAGATACGCCTTTTAGTGCGTCGCAAACTTAAAAGTGATAAAATAATAATAAAAAACCAATTGGAAGTTGACGTCAGTACAAAATCAAGTCGTGTTTGTTTTATAGCCCACTACCGTTCGCTGTGCAGCAGTTAAGTTCACGATAAGTAGTAACAAGGGAACGTTGCGCCGCGTAAATCATGCTGGTGCTGTGTGCGCCCGCGCAGACGCACAGCGAAGTTGAAGCGGTGTAACAACTTGTACTCTTTCGATTGAAAGAGGTTTAGGAGCTTCAAATAAAATTGTTCGGCCATTAGGAGCTCAGACCAACATAGGGAGATGAGGTTTTGACTCTCTGGCTACAGTTCTTTCTTTAGGTGCGGGAACGTAACTTTTTTTTATAGGACTACGGTGGCAAAAAGCGTACGGCCCGCCTGATGTTAAGCAGTTACCGTAGCCTTTAGAAGCTTACAATACCAAAGGCATTGCTCGCACATTGCCAACCTAAGAGGAGTAACATAAATAACAACTTAACAAATATCAACAAAAAGTAACATAAATTGATACCCAAACTTGCACACCACTCTTATGTTCCTTATTTACTGTTAGGAGGACAGGAGTATATAGCTATTGACAAACAGGTATTTTTATGTATTCACAAGGCATATGTATACTGTGGATCCTGTGTCAGGCAGTAGACTCGCTGTCCTATGCTGTGCTGTGCGCCGTGCTCTGATCCGCCGCGCGATCTCGTTCGCGCTCATTAACAAAGCTCGCCGCCTGCGCCTGCGCACGCCATTATTCTAACTACACACACACCTGCCGTGACCGACGTGCGCAGTCGCAGGCGCAGTCGCACGCTGGCTCGAGCAAGTAAACCGTTTATAGTTACTTGCAGGTACATTGTTGCTTTAATAGAATTGTAGAGTGGACAAGCAGGCGGAGTTGAGACGAGGGCAATCGAGAAGGGTGGAGTTGATAGAGGCGAATCAACAAAACGTTTTTGACCATAATTGTCTGTTGGAAGATGAAAATCGAAGGAGAGTTTGGGAGAGGAGGCTTGTAAAACAAACCGATCATTGTTGGAGGTTCTATTATCTTCTGAACATAATTTTTCAGTACTTTTTGACGTATTTAGGTAAAATGCAGAAGATCTATTGATTCACATATTAGCTGAGATGTCTATTGGCGTCCGCCTGTGCCACTCTGCTACGCGTATAATATCTTCGGCCAGTCCACGTTTCTATAACTGCTCCAACGGCCATTCTGCGAGCTTCTAGAACTAGAAATATCAATTTAGCAATATTTCCATCCAACATAATATATCGTAAATTCAATTGATATGAGTTTATACTGTCGAAGACTGTTCAGGTATTATATGTCTGTACTTAGATGAAGTAATTTTTGACTTGATCGGCATCGGTCGGTTTTGCTCGTAAAATTTTAATGCGTTATTACATCAAATTATTAGCTGTATTGTGAGAATATTAGCTTCGAGTAATGGGTTTATTGAGCGTAGGAGGTTGAGGACGGCCGCGGAGCGCTCTTCAAGTGGCTATCAAGTAATGAGAACGTACTAACATTTATAGCTGTAACGATGAGGCGTCCTGCTCGCGTGTTCACACAGCAAGATAGGTACCCTAAAACCTGTAAGATTGAAAAACTGATATGAAATTAGTTTGTAATTAAATATATGCCATTATAATTATTTCGTGATCCACATTTCCTTTGTGAAATTGTACCTACTTGGAGTCAATCTATGAATGAATTTCATTATTTTCCTTCTAGAGGATAAAATGTTGTGTAACGTCACGACTTTTATCCCCATTCGGGGGTAGTCAGAGGCTTGAGTGGCCATACGCCACCACATTGTGGAGGTATTAACCTACTCAAAGCCCACGATTCACCAGATAGAACCCAACGTGACAGGTGGTGAACCTTGTCGCCGAGAAAAAACTTGATAAAATGTTGTTGCTAGTATTCGGTGATATTAAATTTAACGAATGTCTCTGCAAGTGGGTGTATGGTGGGTGATTTGGTGAAGTTGCAAGTCCCGTCACATGCATAGGTGACAAGGTATTTCTGTAAACACCTGTTATCTACCGATCGCCGGCGTCGCGGTCGCTCGCCGGAAATCAAATCGATTTGTCTGCGCAATCGCCGCATCTCGCCGCATTTGTCACCGCGACGTATCGCCGTTGTTTGAATTCGGATAATTAAGCGGCGAGCATACCGTTGGTACAGTCTATGAGGGTACGGGAAGGAATTTGTCAGGCATTCCTCGCTTGTACCGCTGGGGAATAGTGTTGTATGAAGATTTAGTTTCTTTGATGTTCTCGGTCGTGGAAGCTGAATTCGTGACCAGATACCATCAGGCATAACTATGTATTCACTCTTACTATCAAGCATCACGTGTGTGTGTGTGTGTGTGTGTGTAGTATAAGCTCCTTCAGACGCCATTATTTGGATCATTGTATGATTGTAATCTGTTTTGTGTTCAATAAATAAATAAATAATATACTTCTCTACACCCGGATTTGGAACTTTGACTATGTCGCTTTGACATCGTCTGAAATTCCCAAATATCTTTTTATTGAGCACAGTGAAAGGGTCACTCAGCGCCGGCGCCGGCGCCGCGCCGGTCTACTAACGCATAGATATGAGATAAGCGCCGCGACAAACGGCCCTCGCCCGTGGGAGAGTCCTCGGACAGTAGACACACTCCAACATTAATAACTGAAAGTCGGTCCCAGTTGTTGTCATCTAGGCAGCAGTCGTTAAGCCTGGTCATAGGCCTTCGGGCGGCTTGAACAACTCTGACACCAGGTTGGCCACTAACCATACGGTTAGAAGAAGGAATAACTGAACTGCTGGCAGTTCAGCCGCGAGTATATTCAGATGCTTACGAACACAGAATCACTCTATGTAGAGCTTTATCTTCGGTTCAGTGACTGATTTTGAGACTGGCTTCAATACTCAGTTCGTCAGTTCGGATGTAGGCAGGTTTTTGATAGTAAATTCAAAGCTCAGTCGTGTCTCGTTGTCCGGTAATTAGCAACAAGCTCATTTTAATCGGCGAATAGCAAAATATCGTAAGATAAGCGATGGCACTCTAAACTCTACACGAATAACAGAGAGTTGGTTAACTTTCTCAATTTTTATGTAAGACTTATGTACCTTGTTTTTATGTATCTTATCCATGAACGTAATGACCTTGATCTTATCTTATGGGAATGATCGGTGTTCATTGACGTTTGGTGTATGTACCTACTACTTCCACCACCTATGTTTCAAGATTAAATATTGTGTCTGTCCAATCATAAATTAGTTTATAATTAATAGATTGCGGTTATAACCAACAAGCCGAGACGCCCGCGCCGCGGCGCCCGCGCCGTGTGGAGGTAATTTACACGCCATTATCCATTCCCATAATCATAACCCCGCGTCAACTCATACAAGTTTATTTTCGTCTTTTATCGATTTCGAATAACTTATCCGACGTTTTATGGGACCGCGACGTCATGTAGAGATGTAACGACGAAGTACATTATATTTTATGAAATATTTACACGGAAATAATGTGACACCACAAAAATACACGTGATCCGCATAAATTTACATAATTTTAATAAGAAGTGACCGGCATGGGCGTATGTAGGATGAGCTGTTTGTTAGTGTAGAATGAAACAGAAATAAGTGAATATTAAATATTTGTGCGCATTACAGAATATGAGGAAAAAGCAAAAATGCAAGATAAGCAGTCAATAGGATTAGCTGTATCTATTTAGACTCAAACTTCAGAGATGCCGCGGCGTAGAAAAGTTGTAAGTACATAGATACTTTGATGAACTTGTACCAACATAACATTCTGGTGCGTGAGCGTGTAACTCTATCTGGTAGAGTTCTTTGATGCGCAGGGTTGGGCGGGGAGGCGCGCGGGCGGTGCGGATGGAGGCTCTGTCACCCCGCGTTAGCGCAACAACATAATACAACCTGCGTCCGCGTCACGTCGCCGCCCCGCCGCCGCGCCGGGGTCGGGGTCGGGTTACGCCCGCCGCCGACGCGGCGACGGTCGTCGCCGTCGCGTCGCGCCACCCCGCGCGACAGGTGCGGCCGGCTCTGTGCCCTATTAGATTACCTACGATTTTTGGTACGATAGTTTGCCACGTTTAATTGGGATGCTATATATTATTACTCTACAATGTCCTTTTTTAACCCGCCCAAACATAAATCACGACAAAGAAAATTGCAAACTAAGCATTTTCGGCCAATTAATAATGATCGTAATGTTCTATCACACTTTCGAATATTCTTGAACTTTACGGTATGTAGAGTTGTATTGCTTGTCAGTTCCTGTTATCTGATATTACCGCTTGGTGAGTTTATGCAGATTAATCGTCCCTCATAACCCGCATCCTCAGAGCCCCTAATCACGGTAATGTTCTTAACTGGAGCACTCAATAGCAGCCCTCGCTGCGAGGATCGTGGGACACCTTCATTATGTACTCATCTTTGAAGTCATAAAACACATAGGTACTTATATAAACTTAATTGTTGCAACGTACGCAGATAATATTTAGAAATAAGATTTGCTGATGTGAAATGGATTTGCGGAAATTATAAAGCTGGTTTATTCTGTGTGCATGACCCGTCATCAAAGCGCACTATATCTTCGATGATCAATGATCTCTAGACATACCTAATTGTATATCCTAAGCCTTTGCCAAAGTAAGATTTTAAAAGCCGATACGCTATGTACTAGCTTGGGTCATTTCTTATCTTCATGAGCAAGATTATTTAAATTGTAATCAAGATCTATGCACATAGTACACATAGCGAAGGAAAGGTTATCAGGGAGATGTATCGAAGCGACAAGCTGTTGATTAAAAAGTGGGAATGCGTGATGCGCGCGCGCAGCGGGGCGCCATCTAACCACTTATTTTGACTTCCTTCGGTATTAATTATGATTGTTAATTTTATTAATATGTCTGGTGGAGTGGTTCGTCGGGATTATATTTCATAGGATGGTGTCTTGCAACTTTGTGCGTCGTAAGTTTGTTATTTCATAGTTGAAGGGCAAAGAACGTGGCATTCTCCACTGTATTGTAGGAATCTAGGATAATTTTCATCATAAGCCGACTAAATCATGAATTCATTCGTATACCTATCTGCCAGATACCTACAAGAAACAAGTTCAACACGTAGGTTCAAGTTCAACCTATCTGATACGATAATTTTACGATACTGTAGAGGTTTGCCCAGTCCAAGTAATATTTCCGGATGTAAAGAAACATCAACGCTTGCATAATGTAACTGTTGACGCACCAGTTGTTCCAGACAGACGGGCAGACATGCAGACGGAACACCCGGGTCCCGAGTCTGGTAGCATTTAACCACTGGAAAACCACTGATAATTAATATTATCTTCGTGAATTCTTTATTATAAATCGTAAACTCTTGGCGGGCGACGGTGTAGGCCATCTTTTAGCAGTCCTCTGGCCGGAAATATGCCGACCGTCAAGAATTTATGATTTTCAATTAAAATTTCACGAAGATACTCCGCGCTCTGGTGGAGAAGGGCTATCGTAGTTGGAGTATACCGATAGCATATGAGGTAATGAAGTGCATATTGTAACTAACAAAACTCTTGATTCGACTTCTAGAGCGCTATCGACTATAGATTTCGTAATCTTACTTCTCCATGAGATGTAAAGGTAATTCATACTTCTCGTGTCAAGTGCAGATGAGCGTGAAATAGATGCTAATCTTCTTGTAAGCAGATGCGTATCAGTCCAATTATAACGCGATTAGATCGTGACTAGTGATCAGCGTCGCTCGCCGCCATTAGATGGAGTTCCTCAGATGACTGCCCAGCCGTGAACTGATGGTTCGGGATTGATATGTCGCATGGGAATGTAGTTGGTCGTAAAGTATTAGGTAAATACTATGGTCACTAAAGCAGACTTCATACTAAGTACCAAAGCATAAGGAACCTTCGTTATGTGATATAGATTTCAGGCCAACCTGCTTTCAAACGTTTTCTTCGATAAAATAGAATGTAGCGTGGGATGCGTGAGAAACAAATTAGTTAATCGTCCATATAAAGCAACTAAGGAATTTTATAATCAGTCAACACCTTATATATTATGTAAAACAACAGGAAATAATAAATCTCAACGAATATTGCAAATGGAAGATTAAAATCAATTAAGTCACCAAATGACTGCAATATATCAAAACTAGCTTGCTGTTTGAGCAACCGAACACAGTCGTAAATCAGCCGAGTGTTGCCGTTTATAACTAATGCTCAGCAATAAGCAGGCGAGGTGGTGCTCGGCGGCGGCGGCGCGGGCGCCGCGGAGGGCACGCCCGCGCCGCTGCGCCTGCGATGCCTCGTCAGTCGTCAGCGCACCGATTGACCGTCGTGGGAGCGCAATCATTTTACTTTTATCTGTAGAGCTTTTTAACGCAAAAAAGCTCCCGAGCAGGTTGTGGGGAGTGGCGCGGGCGCAGTGGCAGTGGGGCCAGCCAGTGCGCGCTCGCCGCCCGCCTACGACCGACGTACGCGCATGCGCGATCGCCGTACGCCTCATTGGCCCGTTGTTCGAATCGACCGCCGAAATCTGCCGAACCTTCGCGTGTGGATTGCGAAACCTGCCTGTGTGTGTGTGACGGCAAGCACGAGGTACGAGTGCGAGTGTGTGTGTGTGTTGTGAGTGAAAAAGTAGTCAACATGAAAACGTTGCGGCGGCTTCATTTAAATGAGGGCTAGACTGCAGCGGGGCTGGTGCAGCGGATGAAGAGATAAATCTTGGTGCGTTGACCGGGTGCAAGTTCGACGCCCGGACTTGCAGTATTTGTGTCGTTGCGGGCAAACGGTAACTATCTACTAGAAGTAGTAGGTATACAAGGTGCAAGGGACACGCTAAGTGCACGCCGCACCGCACCGGCATGCGGCACGGCGATGCGGCGGCGGGGCGGCGGCACCGGCCGCGGTCGGTCGGTACCGCGCTTAACGAACCTACTTTCTCTCGTAACTGATAAATACAATACTTACAGAAAAGCTCAGCACCCCACTATCTAGCACAGCTATCTTGGCTAGCTTTAACGTGCTAAAATGTAAAACTAGGAAACAACTATCCCAGGTTTATGTGCACATACCGAACACGGCCAACAATTTGCTGTTTAAGGAAATTCTGCAACAGAACTAATAGCAGCCATGATTCTTGTAGAACCTGCGAGGGGCAATATCAATAAATCGTGTAAACTACGCGTTAATGGCGTAAAGACAGATTTAATATTAAATCTTATTAATTACACAATTGGTACGTTTTATGAAGTACTTCTATATCTGCTGTATGTCGAAGGAAATAGTTGCTCTCAGATTTGACATCGACTTGTTTATATTCGGTCTCCAATAAGCTTGGTTAATCTTGACAAGGTTAAATATTTTCCTGTTTAATCCTCTGCACTACGGCAAATTGGTTCTAAAATGAGCAGATTTTATAATTGAAACTATATTTCCTGCCAACCCTTAATCGATGAGCTTTTCCGGCAACGTAAGAAACAATCTGCGCACTTGTAACTTAGTTCCAACAACATTAACGACAAAGTAGGAGTTTTCAAAGAGGTATGATCATGCAAATGACACTAAATAAGAGGGGTGTGAACATGAGCTGTATCGCCCCATCAGCACTGATCGCGGCTGATCCTCGCCCTGTGGTTGTAGCGGCGCCGGCGCAGGCGACTCAGACCAGGGAAGCGAATCCATTTGCCAAATCATAGGGCTCAAGTTGGTGCAGGTGAGGTTATGGAAGTACTTTAGTTAATGTGGATAAAATGGCCGTTGTTAGACATCTTGCAACTATTACGAGTAGTTGTAAATGATGTAGTATAATTGATGAAAATGCTCAGCAATTAGAAATAATCATTGTTACATTAGCTCATAATTACTTACGAGATGGAGTTAAAAGGTAAATAAATGGAGTTTAGATTAGTGTGTGATTATTGCAATTAAAGTTTTAATTTACCGCGCAGACAATTGCTGCCACTGTAAAATGGAAAATGATGATGCGGACGTATGATTACATACATATAAAAGAATCGTAAAAATCAATATTTTTAATAAATAACATCGGTGAACTGGTTTATTATTGCGTAATTTTATATAAAAATACGTAGTAAAGATAACGATGTAAATGGAAAACTTCATTCTTGGAGTTTTTATGGTCAGTTTTATTTTCATGATTCAATTCGAGACGCGACCGTTAATTCAAATGATGGACACCGCGACGCATACAGATGCGGTGTATTTATAGGCGGAGCTGACACCCGACAAGAATGTGATTGTACTTCGACAAACGTATTGACGAAATAAAGATAATTCTGAACATAAGTACCTATATAGAAATATTTTTGCAGTTACGTAGGTAGGTACTTTGTTCTTACCAAATATAAAAACTAAAATTGATTTGGATCAGTTTTAAAGCGGCTCCGAAGCAATTGTAACTGGCAATGCGAAGTAATTGTCCGTAACAGATCAAATGGATGTAATAGAGATTATAGTGAACGTTAAAGATGAGGGTTTTAATTATAACACCGTGCCCGCGCCCGCGCAGGCATCTCCAGTTGTCTGACGAGCGGCTGCGGTGGAACAAATGCTAACGATCACAAAATGTTCGGAATCACTCACATGAACTTCATACTGACCCGAGTCGACCTGAGTGTAGGATTATCAGCCAATCATAAATGAATCGAAATGTAATCACCAGTAGGTAAACCTATTAATGGAGTCCTCTTTGCTGCAAAAGTTAATTTTAATCTTAGATTTAAACCAATATCAGCACTTGTAGCACAGCGAGACCGCGATAAGACAAAACGAAATTTTGTCTCATTCTCTCCTTTGCATTAAGGTAGAGAGAGAGCAATTCGGTGCGACATAAGTCTTGTCTTGGCGGTTGTGCTAGCCCCACAGCTGTTTAATATTTCAATAATGGTTTACTACATCCTTGTAAACATAGTTTAGTATCTGCTATGTACCTAGTGTAGTGTACAGTGATGTTAGTAAAAGCTTCAGTAACGTGAGCCGGGCTCGCTTGCGATGCGCCGCGCGGGCGCAGCGCATCCGTAACACTCGCTCTTGCATGTACTCTATCTTCATGCCAGCTAATGGCGCTTTAAATCTGTGCCATTGCGCAGCCATCACTCGTGTAGAGTCCGTTACTTGAGACATGATCGCAACACAAAAACCACAATGTAATGTGATGGTCCATTTGCCGAATTAAATCAATAGTCATACAACGGTACCATTAAATGATAATGGTTATATGTTGACGATGTATTGCGAGTTCAACAGAAAAGTAACGACAGAACAAGGCAGAAAACCGGAACAATAATAAAATGAAATAAGTACAGTGAGTGATACTTTATACCAGAAAGCTGCGAGTGGAAGGGTCAAGCAATTGACACCAGAGAACTGTTTATTTCTTCATGATTCTGTTAATTTACTAGAGAGGACTGTCAAATAATTGTATCTGCTCAAAGATATGTAACTCGAGGTATGCTTAGCGTGTTTCACAACCATCAATGTTTTATTACCTCTCCAACTGGGGAAATAAAATTACATCACGTTTATATTCAATAAAGCTTTGCGATCATTATGTACATCACAATCGTTTCGCAAGAGACCCGTCGAATTCCCGGCTGCTGCTCACCGGTCGACACAAAAACATGAAGGTTCATAACAATTATACCATTACTGGCTGCACGGAGAGGCTCCGGAGCACCAGGGTTCTTTAATTGGACGAAAATGTTCAAATGGAGTGCTGCGAATCGACTGAATAATTTGGGCAATATAGTTTTTTGTAGCTCAGGTATTTTGCCAATTAGACTTAACTAAAAAAGCAAAACCTGTTTTGTTGTTTGCACGATCTATATTGAATTCGGTGGAAACGAGATTTGCTATTAAATTGCAGATTCTTGTGGTTCGTTTGGTTGTTCGTAGGTCTGTTGTTGTTTAAGCCGGTGGCCAACTCTGGTGTTAATGTTTTCAGGCTGCCCGGAAGCTGCGATGGCTTCTGTGGTAGGAAGATATTGTCTCGTCACTGTGTTGCTGTATTTTTGAATTTTACATTCAGATTGTGGGAAAAAAGCGACTGTAGCCTAGGGGTGAACAGGTTGGGCTAGCAATCAAAAGGTCCCAGGTTCGATCCCCGGTGGGGCATGCACCAATGGATGAATTTTCATCTATGTGCATAATTTACAGTTCGCTAACGGTGAGGGAAAACATCGTGAGGAAACCTACCTATCCCTCGGGATTAGGTGATAGTCAGTTCCTGTATACACGGCGAGAAGGTTCACCACCTGTCACGTTGGGTTCTGACTATCTGGTGAAACGTGGGCTTTGAGTTGGTTAGTACCTCCACAATGTGGTGGATGGCCACTCAAGCCTCTGACTACCCCCGAATGGGGATAAAAGTCGTGACGTTATATTTATTTATATATTGTGGGAAAATAGTGGTACAAGATTACGTTATTGTGCTTTTAAACTAAGTAGGTAAGTACTATAGTTATCTAATAAGCAACATTTCTGTTTGCAATAAATTCCTAAGAACTGATAACACTACCAAGAATGTTCGAACAAGCGGTTCTCTGTTGTCTGGGGTCGTGGATGTCGAGCGATATCGCCAGCGCGATGCGAGGAGAGGCATCCTCGAGGTAAAACATTTACTTCTGCATACTGAACAATAACATCACGTAGTTAAGACTACTAATGTTCTAGTAAACCTTTTAACAAATAGTAAGCAGTAGAATTGAAAAGGATTTGAATTTGAAAATAAATTGGCTTAATAATAAAATAATAATATTTAGCCCTTTTAACGTCCCACTGCTGGGCGTGGGCCTCCCCTCAATGCGAGGGGGATTCAGGCTATAATCCACCACACTGGCCCAGTGCGGGTTGGTGGATTTCACATGTCTAAAGGCATGCAGGTTTCCTCACGATGTTTTCCTTCGCCGTAAGCAAGTGATAATAATATTAAAGTTATGATTCACACATAGATTTCGAATAATCCAGAGGTATGAGCCAGGGTTTGAACCCAAGACCTTAAGCCCGCAAGACGCGTGCTTAAATAATAGTCTACCACATGCTTAAATTTGCTACTTTCGCGTATTTCACATAGGTACATAATTATATACTATAAGAAGATTTTTGGACCACGTTAAAGGATTGAATCTCTTTGATATTTCACAATTTGTTCCTTTTCCAAGTAGATTTGTTGTCCAGGAACGCTGTTGTGCTAAATATGCATTGTTCTTGAAAGACTTAACGACCTTTCATATTCCCTTTACGGAACCTATTTTTACATGTGTGTGCATGCTCATGTGTGCAAGGTGCAAGGTCGTCGCACGCGCTGCAGGTGCGCAGGCGCAGCGTTGCGGTGCAGCGGCCGCGCGCCGCGCCGCGAATGCGTGGGGGCGGGAAACCCACGAATTGATTTAAAAGGGAAATTATTTCCCGTTTTGAATTTTCCTTATGATCGGCAAGGAACTCCCTGTCGAGATAGGGCTTCGGTCCTTCACCACTAAAGCGGCTCGGTAAAGGCTCTCAGACATAGGCAATTTCTAGAAGGTTGTCCCTAGGTTTCTTTGAAATTCTGACCATGAATAAAATTTGTCTCAATATGAAATCGTTGTCAAGCATACACTGTGAGGTGTATGGGGTATTTTAAATTATTTGGAACTTAGCTTATTGACTTCGAAACTTGAAAAAGGAACGAAAAAGAACGGAGTATGTAGATCTGTTTTGTTTTACCAAAAGGTCGTAACACGGTCTTGGTTCGGTGATATTGACACTAAACGGTCGGACACGGTGCGCTAATGTGTCGGCAAACGACCGCTGCGCCGCCAGTGCCAGCCCTCCTCACAGAGTGTTTGCCGGGCACACATATTATAGGGATCGGTTTCACGGCGGGTTGTGCCGGCAGGACATGTGGACCGGCTCGGGTAGCGGAAACGTAATATAAACATAGAAAAGCGCTGTTTTAAGATTAGAAAATAGGAATCAATTAAAGGGACTTTCTTGAGTTTCTAGGCAACTTGACCTTCTGCCTTGCAAAAAAGGCTAGTGAAAATCGTTATTATTTTATACAACTTTTCTGAATGAATTATATTCTGCTAAACCGAACACGATTGAGTTGAATAAGTTTTCAAATGGCCAAAAACATTGTGCGCTTTATTCACGCCATTGAATCCTGCACTCTATCTCGTTAATTAGCACTCAGCTCGACAAGGAAGTTATTAGTAGAGGCAACAGTGATTGCAGGATCGCATCCCCGAGGCAGCTCCCGAGGCGAGGGATGCTGCCCGGCGCCACGCCTCGTGTGCCATTACTCGGATGATTTACTGCAAAGAATTACCTAGTGTTATTGCTCCTATAGGTTACGGTTCTCATTATGCGAGAACAGTGGCGTTTTCAGTAATAAAAAGGCGGAATTCCATTATTTTCTATTTGAGTCACAGACAATACAATTTTACAACAACAAATGCAATTGGTAACTCGTTACCGCAATATTCTGTGTCCACTGGTTATCACTGTTGTATATCATTACGGTCAATTCTCTTCACTGTGTGAGTTGCTTTCTTGATTTTACAATATGGTGTTTATTCCCATCCGTTCAATCCATGTTATGTTACTTTACTGGCCTTGTCTTGCTGTTTCTTGAGCAGTGGCGTCCTGCCAATGCGCTCGGCCTCAGCGACTGTGTCTGGCAGCTCGGTCTTGGCTGTCTCTGGCATGAGCAGTGTTAGGAAGCCCGCAAGTACTGACGTTATTCCAAACAGGAGTGTTGGCAGGCCGGACCATATTGATATCTGGAAGAAATTGTGATCTTACTGATGCTATACAAATTTTATATGGGTTGACGACGCAGTGAATGTAGAAAAGGAAATAAAAAATGTTTTACTACTATTGCAAATAACTAGTTTATAAATCGGCGAGAATTTAAAACATTATTGAATGAATTAGGACCACTTAATTAAAGGCAGACATACGAGCAGCGGCGTCTGCGGCGCGACGAGCGAGCCGACCCTGCCGATGGCGGAGCAGATGGCGTGCATGGAGTTCCTGGTGTAGGTCGGGAACAGCTCCGACGTGTACATGTACACGATGTTGTACGAGAACGTCGCCAGCATCTCGAACGCCATGAACAGAGTCAGCCCAACCCACGCGTAGTCTGGAACATACAGATATTACAACATTTAATGGATTGAAATTGATTGGAAATATGGGTATCATTTTGAAGTGGTCGAAATACTACCTTTCGGTACAAACGGTTGGGAGATACAAAACACTCCTCCAATAAGGAAGGAGACGAACAGCGGCATCTTGCGGCGGTACTTGGCGAGCGCGACCCAGTAGAGCACGTTGGCTGGGATGTCCATCAGCATCAGCAGCGCGAAGTTTACGTACTTGTTGCCGGCGATGAACACCGCGCTGATCATCATGCCGTAGTTGATCAGCGTGATCGTGAACCACCATACCACGCACACTAGGAACCTGCATTGAAAAAAAGTCTAAAACACGGAGTACCTGATTCAACTTCAAATAACGCACTTTTTATTGAAATGAGCGAAATGTGGGTTAGTAATAATAGTACTCATATCATAAGCCTTTCAAAGAATATATGGTGCATCATTCAAAAAACCTTATGAAATCTCTCTGAACAACTTTAAAACTACAAACCTCTGCAGCATGATCCTCGAGCTGAACGTCTTGAGCAACAGCTTTCTATCGTTAATATCTCGCTTCTCTTCATCCACATAGTCTAATTTAGTCAGCAGTGTCTTGTCTATCTCCACGCCGTTCCTCTTGGCTATCTTCTGAATCAGCTTCACTGCTTGCTCCTTCTTGCCTTTGCTGTAGAGCCAGCGAATGCTCTCGTCGAGGAAGAAGGAGTAGGTAAGTATGAGGAGGGTGGGTGCGTATATGACCCTCAGGAAGTTGCGCCAGTAGGGCACCGCCCACGCGATGAACGGCATCACGATCAGTCCGCACGTGTAGCAGTTTAGCAGAATCATTTGGAATAGAACTGCGCGTTTCTTTTCTACTATTTCAATGCCTACAAATTAAAATACACTTGGATTCATTGTGTACCTGGAAAACTAAAATGGCATAAGGTGGTGAAAAAAGGTAACATTTTTGAAGAAATTTCTTACTCAACATGAACATAGGCGAGAGCGCGTCTCCGATGGCTGCCTCGAGGCCCTCCAGCGCGATGTAGACCCAGAAAGAGGTGGCGAAACTCTTGCTGAGGCCCAGCACAGCGCCCATCGTGCCCGCGAATACCGCCGCCGTCTTGCGACCGAACCTGGTGCCAAATGCATCACATCACCGCTTTACAATGCTGCTGTCAACCAACCCTAGTGAATATAGAAATCTAAATGAGATAATGGTCATGTTGGTGTTTTGACAGGGTCTGCAACTAGAAATATATTCGTAGTTCGTACAAAACCGGTTCAAGAAATACAAGAAATAGGTATTATGGTCAGATTAACGAATAAAATTCTCAAAATTAAGTTACTGATTGCTAATAATACTTAGTCCAGCGACTGGTTTTACGCATGAAATATACATTCCGATAAAACAAGTTTTATCTCAATCGCATCATTAAATAATTTCTACGACGAGCGACAGACAACTCTGTATATTTGCAACTTCGAAGGCAAATTGCCCTATTCATTAATGAGTTTGTTTAAGTCCCCATTATGGAGAGGTCTGAAGTTTTTTTTTTTTATGGGACTGCGGTGGCAAAAAATCGTACGGCCCGCCTGATGTTTAGCACTTACCGTAGAGATGATACCGTACCTATAGATGCTTACAATACCAAAGGCATTGCTCGCACATTGCCGACCTGAAGCGGACTGGGATGGAGGGGGGGAGGGGGGGGGTGGGCTTTCGGCTCTCTCACTCATTGAACGAAACGCAGATGAGTGGTTATCAGTCAAGAAGTCCATTAGTTTCTTAACTGACCTGCCTGCTGCCGGTCAGTAATTAAATATAACATAATGTACGTTGCATTTTGTCATAAATATTCTGAGACCATTTCACGTGCCAGCCTTTACATTGCATCTTCACTACCTACTACTTCAGTCACAGTACACACAGTATAAATACTGTGCTATGGATTTTCGCAGGCAGTAAGACCAACCCAAAATTCATTCATATCTGGACGGACGTGTTGCCCGAAATAAATGTTTCGTTGGGCTCTTCAATTAGTATATAACCTGTCCGAGATCTGTCCCTGGACCAGCAGCCCCAGCATGTTGCCGAAGCTGTGCACCGAGCCCACCAGCGTCTGCTTCCACTCGTTGCATGCCAGCTCGAACTGCAACACAACAGGCACATCCGCCAGTGCAATGCAATACCAGACGCGAAGGGTTTCATCTTGACAGCTCGTTCTAAAGGAGCCTTGGATTATCTGGGACAGTTTATTAGGTCGTAAATCGTTATCTTTTCGTACCTTCTGCAATTTGTTTTGGAGATACTCCGTGGTAGTCAACTATGTTTACATTATCAATAGTGGTAGCATAGTTATAGGAGTTTCTGGCTGTGGTCATAGAATCAGATTACGATGAGGTAGATGACATTTTAGAACTTATGGAGTGAATGAGAATTCTACATGTAAAGTAAGAGCCTTGAACGACATTTGAAATGTGTATTCGTTCATTCTTTATTAACTTTTTGAACATGTACCAAATCAAATCAAATCATTTATTGCATTTATTTACCTACTTTGTTTTGTGCTATATCGAAATTGTTGAAACATGTTTTAACGTGAATATCTTTTATGGGTTCTGTGTTGCCTATCAATGTATTGTTTATTTTCTGCTGTTGGTTTTCTTTGTAATAAAAAAAAATAGGCATGCAAGTAATAAGAAATTTTATAATTAAAGTGTATAAGTAAAGATAAATCGATCGATCGCAATTGCCAGTTCCTGTAATCTATTTAAATGAGCTGCATGCGGAGTGCAGTACATCATCAGCCGGCAATAAAAACGGGTGCAATCAAGTCGGTGTTGGTAACATGGTGTTTCATTAGCCGTGCCATGGTGGAGGGGGGGCGGGGGGGGCAGACATACGGACTAGATCACACCAAGCAATTGCAATTATAAGACTCTGATGGAAGTTGGTACGTGTGTTCTTGCTTGATGAAATGTTCTCAACAGGTTTTAGCACGGGTTTTAGGGACAGAATAGATGGAAAACATTGGCATCGTTCAACCTTACTAATGAATGTGTGATAAAGATGAATTTGCACAGCAATATCAATTGCGGTTCACACGTTATTGGGAAATTATATCGAATTTCCCAATAACGTGTGAACGAATTTCGCGATTGAAAAAACGGGTTATTTAGCCGCCGGTAATTTATAAGTGGTATCTTCACTGGCGACGACGCGGTTACTGCGCTTAATGAAGGCGTTCGTCCAATTATTTCGGAATCGACCGAAACCCTATATTGGTCACGTGTGTAGGGTATTCTGCTATGCCTATAAAAAAATAAAAATAAAATATAACGTCACGACTTTTATCCCCATTCGGGGGTAGTCAGAGGCTTGAGTGGCCATACACTACCACATTGTGGACGTATTAAGTCCACTCAAAGCCCACGTTTCACCAGATAGTCAGAACCCAACGTGACAGGTGGTGAACCTTGTCGCCGTGTATACAGGAACTGACTATTACCTAATCCCGAGGGATAGGTAGGTTTCCTCACGATGTTTTCCCTCACCGTGCTATGCCTAATTTTAAAAATAATGAGTATAATACTATTCAAATGCAAATAGGTAAGAAACTTTGAGAGCTCATACCTCTGGTAGTAGTTTCATAGGTTGTATGAGAATTTTCACGTAATCAGGGGCATCTTCAATTTTGAAGCAACTGCCCTAAAAAAGACTTATCTAATTGGTAAGACCAATCGTCAGTGATTCCAAATTGCTGAATTTCTGTTTCAAATGACAAAAGGGCAAATTTATTATGACCTAACCTCTGCAATAAAGCTGTCCGGTTTCTCGTACACCCACGCAGAGCAGTCCAGCATGACGGAGTGGTTGAAGTCCGAGCAGCCGCTGGTGGCGGCGGCGCGTTGGCACTGCTTCACGGTGGCCCCCTCCACGTGCGGGTGGGAAGCGTTCAGCCAGGACACCGCGAAGCTCGTCTCCTCGCACGATGGGATCTTGCATCTGGGAAGGATATAACATTTCATTGATACATTATTCTCGTCAAGTCGGTTCAGCGCTCTATATTTTTCTTCCTTCTTCTTCTTGCGGTGCCTCTCCACTATTGAAGGTTGGCTGTCATCTCCGAATATTCTACTCTATTTCTTGCCACGCTAAGTAGGTGTTCTACGCTGGCGATGCTTTCATCTTGGCTGATCCCTAATATGTAGTACGGAGCAACGATATCTTTCTTCTTCCAACGCATCGCTTCCCCTTCCTATATTTTTTAGTAAACCTCATATAATATCTTTAACTCTGCTTTGTGATGGCAAACAAATTGTCATTTTCGATTGAGACGTGGCTCAAAGTTCCAACAACCGTGTTGTGTCCTCATTGTACCTGTATCCGACATCCTCGACCGCGAACACATAGTTGACGTTGTACATGGAGTTGGTGGCGTACACCAGCGCGAGCATCGCCACCGTGACCACCTGGTGCCGCCCGAACGCGCCCAGCTCGCCCAGGATCGCGTCCACGTGCACTCGCTTGCCATCCTCATTTAAATCAGCCATTGTTTTAAAGGAGACTAATCAAATTGTGTAGTCCATTCGAGGAGTCAGGACGCTCATAGGAACTATTGATTTATCACTGACACAGAACTGTGATGCCGGTGTCGCTTTATCAGTCGCATTATACCTACAATCAGGTCCACTAAATGTCAGAGAACCGGTCAGAACTTTTACTAAAATCCACGTAATAACATCTAGAATTTCACTAAGTTTTTGTGGGTTGCTGTTCTTACACTTCACTCTACATTTTGCTATGCACTGTCCATTGCCTTCCCAATGTTTCACGTAATGTATAAATAGAGTCGTGTGTATATCACCGGTTTCACAATATAAATAATACTATTTATCTATGTTTATACTGAATGCCGAATGTAGCTGCAACTGGGTGCAGGTTGCAGTTGTGACTCGTGTCCGTGTGGTGTGGTGTGGTATCGGGGGCCGCGCGGTGTGCCGCCGACGGGTTTTATAGTGTGTTGTTAGGTAATTAAATATTTAACGTGCTACAGGCTGACTTCAAAGTGATAAGATTATGTGAGACGTTACAGTTAGTCATGTACTTTTATTATGTAAGTTGTATGTATGCAATATGTTGAGCCGCGCTGTTTCTTGGACGATTTTAAGTTATAATTCTTTACTATTTTGGTTAGAGTAATGTGCGTTCCTGGTCTTTCGAACAATGATTTTATCGTACTGGTTGGTTTGGCGATACTGGTTGTGTTGAATTAAATTTTGATTGTGAATAAATCTGAACTTTACACTCTTAGGAAAATGAACTGTACTTTAGAGACAGGGTACATGGCGCGTAGCTGCAAGCCATCATCCAAAGATACGTATTTATAAAATAAATTATATCTCTACCTTGTTATATAAAATATGAAGACAAATTCAAATCGGCGAATAAGACATTTGCAAACGATATAGTATTATGACAATCATTAATTTGTTATTCACCACAGCACGTCGCCTCCAGTTGTTTTGCATAGACCGGCGGGCTTGTGGAATTAACACTTGTAGAGTCGCGTGGAGATGTTACTAAGTGCGATAAAATGTCGGATCGTCGGTAGATCTTTCGATCACAACCATTTACAACACTATAATACTAGAAATTATGTGAGAGAGAGATAAACAAGGTCTTATTTTTCTAATAGTAGAGTCACCAAAGCTGTAATAGAAGTAAGTAGCAACAACTGAGTAGCAACTTACTGATGATGACTTCACATATTGAACTTTGTACCAACAGGGCTATTACGTATCTCAGTTGACAACTTTACCATCAAAGTTCGATGTACAACCGAAGCCAGTTGTCAACTGAGATACGTAATAGCCCTGCTGATAAAGTTAAGGAGTTACGGTATCGTTAGATTATAGTAAAGTTCAATCACCGGTGGCGTTGGTAATATATCAAGCGGTGCGTCGATGAAGATGTCTCCTGCGTGCGGTATCATTAATGAAACATCTAGTTGATTAATGTACTGTCACATTGTAATACTAGTCCTCGTAAGCTTGCTAAATCAAGTTTGCATCACATGCAATCCACATTGATAATATTTTAATATGGTATGTGAAAATCGGTGGTATGTACGCACGACACGCAAGAGATTTTGGTTACTCGCATGTCATCTAGTGCCAGAAAAAATGTTTGTTGATGATAACGATATCACAATAGGAGTAAATCTTTGTTTAAAGATTTGACGTGTATTAAATTATTGTTTAATTAAATGAGGTTTGCGCTGTTATTTTAAAAGTAAATATGGTAAAAAAATTGGATACGCAAACAGATTTAATTTTTAATGACAAAGCAAAATACTGCAATGCAAAATAATGCAGATACTTCTAAGCACTTCAACTGGAACATCCAATTATCACCTAAATTATACTCATTAATTGGAGACCGCGCATGCGACCGGTGTTAGTAAATCCCTTCGTGCATATAACAGCATCTTTAGACCGACTGGGGGTGATGCCCTTCTAATGACACCATTGATGATATTACCACGCTTCTGTGTAAATTGTATGATGAGTGTTTGTGCGCATCGGGTTGCGGGGTCAAACGCTAGCGGCCTCCCGCGGCCTTGCCCCGCCCTTTGCGTTGACGCATCGCCGTGCGCCGTGCACTCTGCGCGCGCGCATTCCGCCCGGCATTGTTTATATCTAGCTATTGTCGTGGTAGAGCCACGGGATTGTGAGGATACGGCACATTAATAATTGAGATTCATATTTTTATTCAACGTTTTTGCATTCCATTTTCATGCCTAATCAAGTAGTAATCCGTAAGAAGTCATCTTCAAGTATTGATCATATCACGTGGAATATTTTTTAAAGTGTCCTATAACCGCATTTTTTTCTTCTGTGCAGTGTATTCTGTGTATTTCTATGGTCGATAGTCGTCTGCTGCGACGTCACGGTGTAATTGCTCGGTTCACGCTTGACATAACCGAAAGGTCCGTGAAATGGATTCGACACATTTCGGCCTTGTCAATATTTGCTAGACAGGTAGAACATGGAATCCATAAACCGCCCTTTTACCTGCAATGATTTATATCATCACATTCAAAAGGATTAAGTTACTTCTATGAAAACACATGCATACATCCTTCCAAGCATGTGTAACATTCTGACACCTTTGTCCAAAGCAACGGGACCAAGAGCTTTGCGCTTACGAAGCTACAGATAAGCAAAGCTCCGACTGAACAGTTAAAGTTGTGATGGAGGTGCGAACTCTTGCGCCGCGGCCGCTGCGCGTAGGTTTGGTGATGTGTAAACAGAAACTTGTAAGTTGTAGATACATACATGGCCAGTCGGACGCGGCGGAGTGGACACCTGTTTGTCGGTCCAGATAGTTTCTAAATTATGTGTGATTGATACTTTACTGGAATGTAAGCCCGTCAAGAGTTCCGTATTTTTTAAGTTTCAGTAGGTAAGGTAACATATAAATCGCTTCAAGGCTCTATTGATGCTATAAGATTAAGTACTTTTAATATTGTTATGGACTAACTACCATGACGTCATGATTTTTTTATAAAATGTATTTTTATAAAATGTAAGCGATGACTTTAATTTAAGGAATACTGTACTAAAAACGCGTATGCAGCTTCAAATAGTTATAATGTGATATTAATTAATTACAAATTATTATGTTAAGCCTAACTATAGTTCGCGACAGGTCGAGATGACATTCGGGTTATGAGCTTTATGCAGAATAAATTCCGAATCAAAGTTAGCAGGACCCGATAAACAATTAAAATCGCCTACAAAATTATTAAATTAAATTATTTTGTGGCGTTGCGGGTCTTAATTTTGATTCGGATTTTATTCTGCAAAAAGCTAATAACCCAAATGTCATCTCGACCTGTCGCCCACTATAGTACATTCGTCAACTTCTAAACCACGACTCCTTAGCCTATATTAAAATAGTGCGTAACGCGGCGCTTGTTTATTCGTCCCATGGTGGAATTCAGTTATGTCAGCATCCCGGTCGAGAACAAGGGAAAGGGACCATTCACGAAGCCCGCCACGGAGATGTCATCGTTGCTAGGTAGCATCGCCAACAAAAATCATTTGGTGCTTCCAGATGCCTCACATGCCTCGCCCGAGCACTCATGTTAAGACATTATGTCTGTGCGTTCCGACGTCAAAACTAAGTGCTCGGGCGCGGCATGCGCCGGATGTAGACGAAGCCATTCGTGTCCGTGGAATGTTATACAATTTTTCGTTGTACCTACAGCTCGATACAAATTAATTCTATGCAAAAGTATGTAGTGGATGCGATGCGGTGAGACGACAAAAAACCTCGCGCTGATGAAGCGAAACAAATGCGATCTTCGGTTACAATTGTTAACAGATGAGAACACAGCGTCACCTGTCGCCCGCGGTGCCGGTGGTCGGCCACACAATATTAATTGTGCTTACATAGGTTACCTACCTTAAGGTAATACATATGTTCAACTGGCTGGGTCTAAGTAAATGGTTTGATGAAGCAGCTGGCTTATGTGCAATATAAAGTATACAACATTAAACCTCATATGGTCGGGAATAAAATGGCTTAGCCGATTTACTTTAAATGTTACCAAATTTTGTAGAATACGATTTCAAAATATGAAATTGCCAACCTTAATCGTAAATGTTCTCCATAGCAACTGAACAGATTTACGTGAAACCTATACCAGAAATATTGTCAAGACTTGTCTAAGAATCCGTGGATCCAAGATTTAATATTAGTCATTTTATTTAAAAAATAATCAATAATAACCTTAAATATGCTACAAACGTCATGGGTCATCATGACTTGGACTGCAAAATGTTCTCTGGCAGTAGCGCGATGGCGCCGTAGAAAGCTGGACGTGCGCGCAAATTTTTGCGTGAAATACGTAAAAATGTTACGTCTACCTATCTTTTTATGAATTAAATCACGTTTTAAATAGTTTAAATATAATATTGAAGATAATTTTTAAGATATTATATGATTACCAAGGAAGTTTTAAGTCTCTAACACCTGGAATGCGTACTTGGCAGCAAAAGTGAAGCCGACAGCGAGATACCATACTGAACGTTGTTTCCTTTGTCAACAAGAGTGACCATAATATTTTGAAATTTTGAGAAGGTCCCCATGGACATCTAGTGAAAACGTGCTTTTGTTCCGAGATTGTTATGATAGGAAAATAATAAAATAAGGAAAAGGATGTTTATTTTCTTAAGAACATGAGTAGGTACAATAAATTAGTCTGCGGTGGCCAAACCACACGAGTGCCTGTCTGTATCTTGGCAACCTAAATGAAATTACAAAATAGTATTTAAGATCGTAGATTTTGCCACTTTGTAATATAAAGTAACATGACACTTCACACGCTTGGACGTTGTCTAGGCTCTCCATATCTATGGTTTTTCCTATACTTATCTTTCCTATACTTACTCTTTTTCTATGCTATAAAAGGTACCTACTACTGTTAACATGTTATGTTTGATTTGGGCTGTGCAAGTTGTGACAGACGGACATAGAGATAGATAGACGGACAACAAAGTGATCATATTAGGGTTTAGTTTTTTTTCTTTATTAGGTACGGTACCCTAAGAATATCCAACTAATTAGACCATAAGACAAAATTAAAGGACAATGGGCAAAATTGTATGGGACTTGGTCCAAATATACACCACTGACGAGACCTACGTAACCCGATAGACCACTAAATACTGAGTAACTTTTACAAAGACAGATCAACAAAATAAGCTGTCGGTAAAAAAAATATGGGTAGTTTAAAAAACTATTTTTTTTTTATTTCACCCTTAGTATTATGTTTATACATTTTTTTCGAAAGGCAACAATACAAATACTCTTACTAACATTAAATAAAAATAAAATAAGCTGTCAGAAAGCAAAAAATGCCGTGAAAAATATTTTATTATTATTTTTGTTACCTGATGAAAAGTGAACAACAACAACAACAGCAGCATTCTTACGTATTTTCTGATGTTGCGCTTCTATAAAATAAATAAGCAGGTACCTTCTATGCGTTACCTTACTTTTTCACTTATCATCAGGTAACAATAATAATAATAAAATATGTTTCACGGCATTTTTTGCTTTCTGACAGCTTTTTTATTTTTATTTAATGTTAAAAAGTGTATTTATATTGTTGCCTTTCGAAAAAAATGTATAAGACATAACACTAAGTGTGAAATAAAAAAAAAAATATATTCTTTTAAACTACTCATTTTTTACTGACAACCTATTTTGTTGAACTGCCTTTGCAAAAGTTACTCAGTATGTAGTGGTCTATCGAGTGACGTAGGTCTCGGAAGTGTTGGACATTTGGACCATTTTTGCCCATTGTCCTTTGTGCTAACGAAAAGGAACAGTGAGGGCAGGGCATTTTCTTTTAAAACTCGTTGTGTTAAATTAGGGACATAATCTGTCGGCTTAAAATGCTTGCTGCATATGACGGAATTTTGGGTAATTTTTCTGTAGCCAATAGGTATTTGTTGTAACCAATTGTTTTATTTGTTTTTTATTGCTTAGTAGTAATCGGGAAGTGTAAAGTCAAAAGTCGTCCCGATTTCAAACAATTTCAATCGACAAACCATCGGTCTCGGCCTTTATTTTATATTGTCCATCAAGGGTTGCAATGCTGACCGCGCTGTGGAGCCCTGGAGCTGCGCTGCGCCGCGCTTTCGGTCATCAACAACGCGCCCAGCAACACACTCATTACAGACCGTGGCAGTAATGTACTATTAAAAAGTAACAAAAGGGTAAAGGAAAGGGGCCCCGAGAATTACATTGCCTGAAAGGGTTAATCTGGCCCTAGACGTGCGCGTTCCTCGAGCGTGTGAACGACGCGAACGCCGTGTGCGAGCCCGGCGAGCCGTGACAACGCGGCGTGAGCGTCGCGTTTTACCAGTGTGTGGTCGGTCGCGCGTTGCAAATGCGACCGACTTCAAAAAGTAGCGATGTAGTCGTGCGGCAACGAAAAGCGCGACTTTATCGCTGCAAACAGTTCCCGTGGACGATATTCTTCAGTTAACACAGACACATAATAAGATTTATATTATAGTCCTTTTTACTAGAGAAATTTGTGTCACCCGAACATCTAAAATGTACTTAACGTGGAAAACATAGTTACCCACTTACCTATGTTAAGATAATCCTTAATTCGGATAATATTCGCTTTTACACCCTTTCATTACGCATATTCTACCCATTTTATGAGCAAATTCAGCACAATCCTCTAGATTTAAAATTAGCTGAAAATGTCGTGTGTCACGCAAATTGACGTTCTGTGTTTCAAGTTTTTAATTTTATTTCTGCTACGATTCCTATAGACATCACGGAACTGACAATTACAAGCGAATTATTAAAGAAGGTAAGTACTTATTTCCAGATATTTATTTATATTTGAAATTTTAATCTTAGGATATTCTTATACTTTACCATAGGTATTTCATTAATCGACTTTATTGTTTATTATTCTTAACATGAAAATGTACCAAGTTTAAGGTGATCGAATAAATATTAACTGGCAACACAAGGGATGAAAGGTTGTACTGTTAGAAAGGGAAAGAAGGCGCAGTTATAGGTATCTGGCTCGGACCGGTTTTTATAATGCGTGCATCGTGGGCGTTAAGTCCGTCACATAAGGATTATTTTTGATTAAACGAATGGAAAATAAAGTTTGTAGTCCACAGTCATGTTCAATGGTATTACGTCGATGATGATTACAAATATTTTTAAATTAATATTTATGTCAGTGACGCGTTTTGTTGTCATCATAGATTATGAATAATATAGAATGATGAATAGGTATATGATTAAAAAGCATAATCGTCCTCTAAAAACCGCTTACCTACTTTCTAATCTTATTGTCTTGCCTAACAACAACAACAGGTTGGGCTAACAATCAGAAGGTTCCAGGTTCGATCCCCGGTGGGGCATGCACCAATGGATGAATTTTCATCTATGTGCATAATTTACAGTTCGCTGACGGTGAGGGAAAACATCGTGAGGAAACCTACCTATCCCTCGGGATTAGGTAATAGTCAGTTCCTGTATACACGGCGACAAGGTTCACCACCTGTCACGTTGGGTTCTGACTATCTGGTGAAACGTGGGCTTTGA
This sequence comes from Drymonia ruficornis, assembly GCA_947859195.1. Taxonomy (NCBI): domain Eukaryota; kingdom Metazoa; phylum Arthropoda; class Insecta; order Lepidoptera; family Notodontidae; genus Drymonia; species Drymonia ruficornis. Next base: position 170,377 of record OX401922.1, read on the forward strand.
GTTGGTTAATCCCTCCACAATGTGGTGGTGTATGGCCACTCACGCCTTTGACTACCCCCGAATGGGGATAAAAGTCGTGACGTTACATTTCATTTTTTCATATTTTTTGTCTTGCCTATGATATCTTTTTATACCACTGAGTTGCTACACAAACTTGTTTTTTTTTGGCGGGAAGTAGCGAAGTGCAACATTGAAAATCTATATTATTATAGATAGGTACTTGACACTGGCTATATGCGACAAGAAAAGCCAAGACAAAAAAACATGCGTACGGCCCGCCTGATGTTAAGCGTGTTTCAGTTGATGTTATTCATACTACTTAATATTAGTAGTAGTATTATATAGCGACTGTAGCCTAGGGGTGAACAGGTTGGGCTAACAATCAGAAGGTCCCAGGTTCGATCCCCGGTGGGGCATGCACCAATGGATGAATTTTCATCTATGTGCATAATTTACAGTTCGCTGACGGTGAGGGAAAACATCGTGAGGAAACCTACCTATCCCTCGGGATTAGGTAATAGTCAGTTCCTGTATACACGGCGACACGGTTCACCACCTGTCACGTTGGGTTCTGACTATCTAGTGAAACGTGGGCTTTGAGTTGGTTAATACCTCCACAATGTGGTGGTGTATGGCCACTCAAGCCTCTGACTACCCCCGAACGGGGATAAAAGTCGTGACGTTACATTATTATTATTATATTAATACGAAATTATTTTTGTTTTTTTATTTTTAAGTTGGACTAACCACCGTTTGGTGGGGTAGTACCACCCTCTCATAGAAGATCGGCGTAAAGCAGCTATTACAGCTGCGTTTCGTACGATGAGTGAGAGAGCCGTAAGCCCAAACCCCCCCGCCCCTTCTCCCCTACCCCTTCCCTTCGCATCAGGATTAAGTTGGGAGACCGGAGTTCAATGCTCTACATTACTAAACCATACATCAAATAAACATGACAGCTTCTTAGGGATGAGTCCAAATTTAATAAGCCGCTAAATTTGCAGTGCTAAATTTATTTAGTGTCATCACCTGTTAAATATTTTTTTAGAAATGTAACGTCACCACTTTCATCCCCATTCGGGGTTAGTCAGAGGCTTGAGTGGATATACACCACCCCATTGTAGAGGTATTAACCAACTCAAAGCCCACGTTTATACAGGGTGAATTTTTCAAGTGTGCGTGGATGGCCAAATCCGAAACTATAAGGAATATCGAAAGGTACTCAAAGAAGTCTCGGGGCCGATTTTAGTGAAAACTAAAACTGCATCATTGGATTTTTGAAGAAAACTAAATTCGTAGCCAGGAATCGTACTAGTTGATTTCGAGTTGAAAAAACCACTTACTGTATTATTACACCATTCGATAGTGTCGCTGATAAGGAACGAATTCTGGGAAGTAATGACATACGGCAAACTTAAGAAAACTGTGTTTTTTAATAAATTGCTGCATATTTTCAAGTTGACTGTAATAAGTCATACGTACATTACCTTTACCTTGTTCGAAATTATGCTCAATATTTTTATTTATTTACCTTCGCAGCGTAGTCATCTTCACAACATTATGTTCTAATTACAAATTTTCAATCATTTTTGAACAAAATCAGCCCCTAGATTTTTTTGAGTACTTTTCGATATCACTCATAGTATCGGATTTGGCCATCCACGCTCACTTGAAAAATTCACCCTGTATAGTCAGAACCCAACGTGACAGGTGGTGAATCTTGTCGCCGTGTATACAGGAACTGACTATTACCTAATCCCGAGGGATAGGTAGGTTTCCTCACGATGTTTTCTCTCGCCGTCAGCGAACTGTAAATTATGCACATAGATGAAAATTCATCCATTGGTGCATGCCCCAACGGGGATCGAGCCTGGGACCTTTTGATTGTTAGCCCAACCTGTTCACCACAGTCGCTTGCAGTGCAGTTGTTATCCCGAGATTCGAGTCTTCATGATTTTCCCTGTTTTCGGAACAATACACACTTAGGTGTTGTAATTATTATGTATTGTTCCGAAAACTAGCAAAGTGGAAGCTCGAAGAACCCCAGTGAGACAGTGGAGCACATCTTGCTTCATTGCCCTGTATTTGCACGCCAAAGATATGATGCACACACAAACATAATAAAATTTGTACGGAACCCTCAGAGCACGAGTCCTACTTGCACTTGTCCGGTTTTAATTTGTAATGAGTAGCCCAAATACAAATTTTCATGTCTCTAGCTTCAGAAAAATTGGGACGCCTATACAAACTTGCACCCCCTATTTTACACCGTTAGAGGTGAAATGATCAAAAACGCTGAAATTACTATTCTTAGTTAATAAGAAGCCTAAATACAAATTTTCTTGTGCCTAGCTTTAGAAAAATTTGAACCCCCATATAAACTTCCACACCTTATTTTACCCTCTGGGGGTAGAATTTTCAAAAGCGCTGAAATTACTATTTTGTATTTGTATTAGTAGCCTAAATAGAAATTTTCATGTTTCTAACTTCAGAAATGAGGGAATTCCATACAAACTTCCACCCCTTATTTTACCCCCTTAGGGTAAGAATTTTCCAAAATCCTTCCTTTGCTCTTCTTTTACGCTATGAAAAGTACTTACTGTCCAAATTTCATGTTTGTATCACCAGAGGTTTGGGCTGTGCACGTTTTGACGGACGGCCAGATAGACAGACGGACAAAAAGTGATTCTATAAGGGTTCCGTTTTTTCCTTCTGAGGTACGGAACCCTAAAAACTCACAAAACGAGGCGTTTTGTGGAGCAAGTATTTTAATTTTAATTATACCATATATTATTATTATCATGGAGCTGCTCCAGACCCATGGCTCTGGCTTGAAAATCTTGACCTTACATGAAAATTAGTATTTCGGCTACTCAGCCTACAAATACAAATATTCATGTCTCTAGCTTCAGAAAAACTGGGACTATCCATAGATACTTTCTCCCCTTAATTGTTGAATTCTCAAAAATCCTTCCTGTGGTCTTCTTCTACGCTATAAAAAGTTAAAATTTCATGTTTCTAACCCAAGCGGTTTAGGCTGTACACGTTTTGACAGACGGACAGATAGACTGACGGGCAAAACAGTGATCCTATGAGGGTTACATGCATGCCCGGCATGCGTTGCATTGCCACTCCATCCGTCCGTCATCCTCCATCAATCCATCAGTCAAATAAGGGTTAACCTTTTCCAAAAATGTGCGCGTACTAGGTCGCAGGCACAGCTAGTAACTAATAAGGATTAGTACTACTTTTATTTCAGTTATTACCCGATGTTGTCAACAATTTTTCTTGTTTTCAGTTATTTAGAATTTTAAGTTGTTTTAATTTTACTTATTTTGTCCTATAATATTAAATATTTAAATTATGTACTAGTCTTTTTTAAGTAGTACTACCTATTACCCAGTGTTGGGAAAAATTAAATTTCAGAACAATTAAAAATTAACAGTTAGTGAGCTTTTATTTACAATATCAACAAAATAACAATAAAACAGATTACAAAGAAAAAATAACCTACCCACCTACCTATTAATAAAAATGTAGTACTTAAATTGTACTTAAGATTTAGTGAAAATTTTCCTTTACGAAGTTACCCTTATACGACTAAATAAAAGTAGGCAAGATACGAATTTAGTATATGAGTCACTTCTGTTTTTGATTCATCATGTCGACTTTTTGATGTATCGTGGCGTATCGAAAATTCTAAATTCAAAAAATTCAACTTGCGGTCCTACGACATTGTTTGAGCAAAAAGCGGTCAACCTCGAGCTGTCAGTTGCAATGGTTCCAGCCTTAATAACCACACACTAGTACAGCACAACATTATGCCCGGCCGCACATCATCAGAAACTATCCGATATATATTTTATGGACGACCTTATGCAGTCCACATAAGGCACCCAACGGGGACTCGTTGCCAATTTCTGATAGTACCTTATGTGGATTGCATAAGGTTAGTCATAAAATTTCTATCAGAAAGTTTCTGATGATGTGCGGCCGGGCTAAAAGTCTCACAAAAAATCTGCAGTTTCGCGGTCACGCTGGTGCCCATGTGCCATAGGTACTTTGCTGCCAATATAGATTCTGCTGCACGGTATATGCTAGCATTTCCCGAAGCGACCACGCAAGGCTGTGCAATCAATCAGCATGCTGCTAAAGAGTTTCAATAACGTCAGGTATTCCCGATTCGGAGGTTTGGGGTATTTTGTAAATAGTGCTCCATATTTGAAACGCTCTGTGCTTAAAAACAAGTCAACCCAATCTTTGTATTATATCTGTGCATTAGTTTTTCGGCGTCCTGTGTTCGGCCCTCGGCGCTTCGTCATCGGCTCCCGGCTCCCGGCTCCGGCTCCCGGGAACTTTTCATTTTGTTCTGACTTGCAGTTTCTGTCGTCTCATTAAAAGTTCCGGTAGCTCGTCGTGGCCGGAGGCGGTAACTCTAAGTGGAAATCTGTTGAGCAACGTGATTCATATTACTTCAATGAGTCTCTCTTACAGAGTTTCTGTTTGTTCAGAAACTACAAATTTTATTGCTTACGCTACCATGTTGTTATTCATGGCAATCCTGTTGTCGTATAAGTATCTACTAATAAAAGAATCCATCTGTAAAAGAATCAGCACTATTGACCAATTATTTATTGGTCTTAAAATTGATAATATAAGTTTTTTTTTATGTTGCCTATTTCGTTTCCCATTGCTGGACAAAGGCCTCCCCTTTTTTCTCCATGTGTCCCTGTCTTGGGCTTATTGTGGCCGCGTTTTACCCGCAAAGGTGTTTAGATCGTCGCACCATCTTGGCTTCGGTCTGCTAAATATTTTATTTTGTTTTCTTTTTGTGCTGTTTTTTTACTCTTTTCAATTCTGCTGGTTCATGGCTGGTTCAGAACTGACACTTTTTATCATTGGTCATCAGGTTAGCTCGTGTGTGTTGTTTGAGGTCATAATTCGATGGTTGTTTGCACGTGCCTCGCGATGTTATAAACGATGTCATTTATAACTGATATAATTCCAACAAGTTGTTAGTATGAAATGTTATATTCGTAGTGCCGCGTCGGCGGACCGGTTCCATCTGCGCCTTGTATTTTACCAATTAATATGTTAATTTGCTCTTATACGTTTATTTGGTAATGTAGAGCTGTTAATTCTGTTTCAATATTAATTTCTAGTTGTATGGAATATTTAATATCATTCAATAAATATGCGATTTCACACCACACTCACTCGTCACTGTTCATAGCTCCAAGTTAGTTTTGTTAACAATTTGGTTTAAAATATTATAAGTTACGTAGACAATTACGATATATGATACGACTACTATAGTGACCGTATAAACTCGACCTAGAGCTGCAGAATTAGTATGTCAATATTTTAGCAGGCTTGTGACGTCATCAAACAGGTCCAACCCGCGATGTGTCTAGTATGCATCTTCTCCTCGAGTGTTTGGTTCACACACTTCAACCATTGTATTATTCTTTTCAATATCTTCTCATCCGAAAGGTTGTAACAAAAATAACATTCAAGAGGCTTCATCTATTGAGCGCCGCCTCTCGATGACGTGTGTACGTCAACTTGCGCCCGCGCCGCCCCGCCCCGCCCCGCGCCGCGCCCGCCGCACATACAACGGCGATGGAAGGTTATGACACCTCACGTTAAAATACACTATGACAGGCAGGTACCTCGTACTAAAAAAAAACATGTTGTACCTACAAAATAATAATATGAAATTAATTGTTTTTTAGTAGCTGGAATAGCTCCACACCCTATGGATGTCGTTAGGCAACTACCTACTAAAAGAAATAGGTTCCATTGACCATAGAATACACGATGGTATTATTATAGAAACGACCTACTTATCCCGTACTGGCGGGACCCATGCCACAACCAAATCGACGAATATTCAAACCTAAATCTACGTTATTTTTTTTTTCAAAATGTATTTTCAAGATTTTCAGTAATTTCAATTGAAATTAGTTGTTGTGCTCGTGGTTCGCCTCAAGTCTGACATCGCTAGTAGGAGAAACTTACGTGAGCTTGTATAAAAGTTGGCGTAACATATCTGTTCAAATGTTAGTTGTGGGAGAAAGTTCGTGATTGTGTGTAAAATAATACCAAAGCCCAAAGCCAATCCCATAGTGATTAAGTGGCGCGCTGTCAACGCCGTTGCTTCAACACCATGCGCCCGCACAGCTTCGCACCTAAAGCCGGCTCCACACTCACGCCGCGAAGGCATTGTTCTCGCGGCGTTAAGAAAGGTTCGCGGGCCTTCGCGGCGTGAGTGTAGAGCCGGCCTACGCTGTGACACCTGTCGCTCACACTCGGTCTCTGTTGCAGGTACTGGATTGGACACGCCGCGCCGACCTGCGTGACTGCGTGTCAACAACTGCTCCAAACTATTCGATAGCTCGGCTGTAGTTAAAGGCCTTTTATGGCCGTGGCCAAATGCGGCCTTATGAGGGTATTCAGCTTTCACCGTCGATAGAGAGAGTCTTCATTAAGTGACGAATAGTATAGACCGACGACGTAATGGTCAACTTCTGGCAAAACAACTTCAAATGAATATTGCGTAGAACACGGCCAGTTTTATTTGAAGTACTTACACATACTTGAGCCAATTACAAGAGGTGCTAATTAGATTAAGTTAGATGTTTTTTTTTTCGAACTTAAATCAAATGATTATAGCAATAATGATATTTTAAGTATTGACCTATTTGTCCTTTTATGCCTTCTTAAATCGATACCTTTACATAGTACCCATTCACTAGTCCGCACCTCTAAATGAAGCCAGCACTTGTAATGTCCAAACGAGTATCCGCGGGGCGAGGGGGGCAGGCAGGGGGGGACTGATCAACACTTGTATCGTGGGTCATGGAGGTTGCGCTTCACATAAGTAGGTACCCATTTTAGGGTTAGGTATCGACTGGCTCTTAGCGAATTGGGTTTAGTTTGGATATCTTTGGTATGAGCTTTTTTCGTTCGAGTAGGTACCTAGGTCACTCTGCCACCCTTGAATAATGAGATAAATGGCGCCCCTTAGAATTTAATTTAATTCCTTCCTCATCGTTTAAATTCATACGACGTAAAAAAGTTGAAAAAGCAATGAATAATTGTGTGTAATGAATAGTGCGCCCTATTTGTATCATGTAAGCTTAGTTTGGTGATGTAAACTTCAAACGCATACAAAGGTGTACGGGACTGCGGCGCGGGCGCAACGAGCCGAGTTCCAACGGACAACTTTTAAAAGCTATTCTTTGGGCGGTAATTTTCTACCATGAGAATACAAAAAGCTTCGAGTCACCTACACAAATTTGAACTTAAACTACTTTGAACTAAAGTACAAATTGAATTGCTAATGTAAATTTCGTTTGTATGTTTCCATGACTGTGTATTGAAGTGAAAATTTTTAATGAGACAAAATTAATTGATATTTTGACGGTAGTTGACGCATTACGTAGACACGTCGAAACATACTAATGAGGAATCTCTTTGTGAGTACGACACGAATAGTTTGGAGGGTAGGTACCTACTAAAACACATCACTATCAGTAGAACATTATGTGCAGTGCCAATCGATTATTTCCAAGGAAATTATTTCATAGAAAAACTGGAGATTAATTCTAAATTCAAACCAAATAAAGTGCCAGTTTCAAATTCAAAATCCGAAACGGTGATAATAATGTACAAACGGATTTCAATCAAAAATAGTGAATCTTTAGAACAAATTTGAAAACAGTGAATCGAATTCTAAATTCAAAAGACAGAGCCGCGTCGAGTTCCACAGTGATTGCAGTGTGTCGTGGCGTCGCGTGCGCGTCGGATGACGTGCGTGATAGATGCAATGGTGATGATAATTGTGTGATGTGATGTGATGATGAAACGCAGCAAGTCGTACACGTGGCTGTCGGGGCTGCTGAAGATGAAGGCGGAGGAGCCGGCGGAGGAGGAGTGGGGCGCCGTGCCCTGGGTGCGCGCCGAGGTGCTGCACCAAGACAGGTTAGTGCAATACATACATATAACATAGAAAATAAACCCGCGAAATAGAAAGTTAGATATTAACAATGGTATTTTTGTTACTTAGTTTTTTCCAAACTTAAATAAATAAGTAATAAGTGACACAGTTTTGTACGCTGATATTCTATATCATGATACTCAACCTACCTGCTATATCAAGAAAACTCCTCTAAAGGCTATGAATAATAGCTCCTCGGTACAATTAGCACACGAGTCGAAACGCGGTGCATTCCCGATGCAAACCAGTCGCGAGGCGGCGCGGGCGACTGTGCGACCGGGAACTGGTACACCGGCGCGGCGCGGGCGCAAAAACTCGACCAACAGTTACATGTGTAACTACTACTACATGGAGGAGCTCGTTGCAATTGGAGTGGGATCAAGAGGGATGAGGGGATCTACGTAGAGGTAGAGCGAAGTTGCTTAGTGTGTTTATACATACATCCGTCCTTTTTAATTTGTAGCTGAGGTGGCAAACAAGCCAACGGCCCGCCTGATGTTAAGCAGTCGCCATAGCCTCTAAATGCTTGCAATTCCTAAGGTATTTCTTGCACGTTGGCAAGCGTAGGTGTCTCTCCCAAAACGTTGATTATTTTCAAATTCATCCTGTTCCTCACACCAGCGCCATTCGTATCCTAGTGACCAAAAAACTCACAAATGATGATTCATTTATTGAGCGTGTGAAACAGAACACAACATGAGCATTGTTTGTTACCAAAACACATCATAACAAAGATTTTCATAACAGAGTTAGCTAATTATTAAACAATGGTGTATGACATAACACGAGGTCGAGCGAGCCGCGACCACGCGTGCCGGAAGGTCGCGAGGTCGCGGGGCTAGAGTCCTATCTAGAGCAGTAGGTGCGACTATGCGATTGTGCAGCTGGATATGGGATGATATTGAAGCAGCCTCTCTGAATTGCGTCCGAGTACTCGGTCGTAAGTCATAATGGCAGGGAAGGAATCTGTTTCTAATGTTTTCTGTCCTTCAGGATACTACCCTCGCGTGTTACGGGCACATACGCAAGTGCATCAAAACAAAAGGAAATTAATAGACTTTTTCTTTTTGGGACATTCCACGGGTTAAACTTGTAAACTCCTGCGCTGGTCGTCGTAATATGATTTTTTTGTGATTTGATACTCCACTGCTAACACTCTTATTATTTAGGATTGTGTAGTACAGGAAATAATATGAAATGCTAGTCCGACTGTATTAGTATGTTGTGTAAGCAAACCGCGGCTGACATAAACCGCGCTGCGCGGGCGCAGCATCGTGGTCGAGTGGTGAATGTTACTCGTTCCCACTGGTTATGTTTATAGCATGACTGCGGTCTGTCAAGTGATAGTCGACCGCTTTATAATGGACCGGGAGCCCATCGTGCTAACTGTGGATTTACTCCGGCGTCGCCCAAACCTATTAGATTCGGTAGATTAGATGATAGGAAGAATACATTGTTCTAGATGTTTCCACTTTCAGCGGTGGGGGAAGCGTCTACATGACAATTTCAAAATTAAAAGAGCAATGACATGGAAATACTCAAGCGTGTCAGATATTGATATTTTTCATGCTCCACACGAAAAATTAAAAAAAAAAAAATCTCGAGCGCGTCAGATTTTGTAAGCATCTAGGCTACGTTAACTGCTTAACATCAGGCGAGCCGAACGCTTTTTTGCCAACGCAGTCCTATAAAAAAAAACAAATTTCAGAGGGGGTGTTCAGGGCAACTTACAGATGCTCCCATTTCTTAGACTGACGATCAAATTAGCAAACTTGACACTTTTGACACTTCTTAGCTAGTAATGAATCCCCCTTATCTTAATCTCACGAGTTCGAGTATTTTAAGATGGTCTATTATTTTTTTTGGTTCCCCTGAGCGTACCCACCAATATTAAGGGCTCATACTGGTTGGAGGTTCTTATCAATTTGTAAGGTATCCCCCATATCTTAATCTGACGCGCTCGATTAAATCCAGAAAACCCTTCTACGGCTCCCCATCTATAAGAAACATGCGCATATAGAAAACTCAAACAAAAATGCTTCAAGATATTTTTTTAAGAGTTGTCTTAATAGGCTGAGTGGACGGTCACTTGTAAACCGCTCCGAATCGAAAGGATAATCTATTTTACTTCCGAAGCGACCCACGATCTCTATGTCATTTACCTGAGTTTACAAGCCCCGAGCGGCGCCCGAGGTATTATTTATGTCGTTATGTCTACGCGGTTAGACGTCAAAACTGACTGCTCGGGCGCGCCGCGCCGCACGGTGGGCGGAAAAACGGGGTTCCCTTTCATAGGATTTTTGAAAAATGAAATGTTTTTTTTGGTAAATTTGAGTATACAGTCTCGTTGGTAACATCGTAACATTAAATTAACTAGTAGTCACGGATTTTTTTGTAACTAATAACACCATGAAATATGGATTTGTAGATTCCAAATGTATGGAAATGGAATTTGTTTTCCTCATAACTTTTTTGTGTTTCGAGTTGTAAAGCTGAAACTTTTACTTATTGTTACTGAGTTAGTAATAAAGCCATATGACCTTTGACCTTGACCCCGAACGATCCCGTTCAAGCGATATTAATTTTTGAAAATGACCGTTTGGGTGACATTCATAGAGGCAATTTACGTTAAAACAATGAGTGTAATAACCCTTCTAATGTGAGATATTGATACCAGGTCAACCTGACTACAACTAGATTGACCTTGACCAAGAAAATCCCCGCTAAAAACATAAAATTAAATAAAAAACAGATTGTTATTACCAATATTCAGTATTATATTGAGTTACACATAACTCGTACAAATCCTATACATTTTGATTAGCTAGGACTACCTACCTATTCAAAATCACCTACAATAACAACACAATTATTAGACAATCCTTAATACCCCTAATTAGTGAAACAAACAATAGACAATGGGGGCAGGTAGTTTTACTAATTAGGGGTATTAAGGATTAAGGATTGTCTAATTATTGTAGGTGAATGTCTGTCATACAAGATAAAACAATGTGTATTCGGATAAATTCGGGCCATTTGATTTCCGAACTCAACCAGTCAGCAAACTTCTTTGAAAAATTGTATCTAGTGCTATTAGCAGATTAGGTACTCATATAATAATATATTGCGCAAAACAAGTTAAGTTTGGTCTTTTCTTCTTCAGGCAACAATGCAGGATTTATAGAAGTTAACACATTTTGAATCAATGTGTTCGTTTCAAAAGAATTTTGCTTCATGAACACAAAAACAGCAAGATTTGAAACCTGACTTAATGAAACACGTCAACAACAACAAACACAACACCAACAAAAAGTTAAAATTATTTTAGGAGATCGTTGAGGGTACGAAGTTGTGATTATAAGTGAGACGAATAAAGGTACTGTGATTTCCAGGAATCTTGTATGACAAACACACACCTACAATAACAACAAAATAATTAGACAATCCTTAATACCCCTTATTAGTGAAACAAACAAATAGACAAAGGGGGCAAGTCACTACCTGCCCCCACTGTCTATTGTTTGTTTCACTAATTAGAGGTATTAAGGATTGTCTAATAATTGTGTTGTTATTGTAGGTAATTTTGACTAGATAGGTAGTACTAGCTAGTCAAAATGTATAGGATTTGTACGAGTTATGTGTAACTCAATATTAATACTGAATATTAGTAATAACAATCTGTTTTTTATTTTATTTTTATGTTTTTAGCGGGGATTTTCTTGGCCAAGGTCAATCTAGTTGTAGTCAGGTTGACCTGGTAACAATATCTCACATTAGAAGGGTTATTACACTCATTGTTTGAACGTAAATTGCCTCTATAAATGTCACCCAAACGGTCATTTTTCAAAAAATCATATCTCTTAAACGGGATCGTTCGGGGTCAAGGTCAAAAGTCATATGGCTTTATTACTAACTCAGTAATAATACGTAAAAGTTTCAGCTTTACAACTCGAAACACAAAAAAGTTATGAGGAAAACAAATTCCATTTCCATACATTTGGAATCTACAAATCCATATTTCATGGTGTTATTAGGTACAAAAAAATCCGTGACTACTAGATAATTTAATGTTACGATGTTACCAACAAGACTGTATACTCAAATTTACCAAAAAACACATTTCATTTTTCAAAAATCCTATGAAAGGGAACCCCGTTTTTCCGCCCACAGTGCGCCGGTCAGCTCATGTAGACACAGCTATTCGGCTATCGAGAGGTTGCGTTTGAATAACTATTAGGGGTTAGCTGCACGAGGCAATAGGTTTTGAGTTATTACTGACCATAATTTTAAATAGCTTTTTGACGTATTGCACATTACTGAGAGTTGTGTTTGGTTCGCAAGGTGCGATGGGATGTGGTTGACCGCACGCGAGACAATAGACTCCCTCACCATCGACTGTAACACGGAGCTTGTACAGTGTGCACCGAGCCTGCAGTTAGCATCGCGGTGTGACCCCGGCCTATTTGCAGTTTACAGTACTGTGGGCGGTGATGGGCCACGCGTGGGCCCAACCGAGGAAATATTTGCGTTTTTAATTTAGATTTTATTGGGCCACTTGATGACGGTGTTTCTCTATATTGGAGAGTCATCACGAGATGGTTATTACGCATGATACGCAGTTAAAACCTTCCAGGATTAACACGTGGTTTTAACTAAAGATTTGACCAGCTGCAGTTCCGTAAATTTTTAATGAGTCGTAATTCCCCCCCCCCCCCCCAGGGGCGGTCTGTGTCTCCCCTACAGGTCGGCAATGTGCGAGCAATGCCTTTGGTATTGTAAGCATCTATAGGCTACGGTAACTGCTTAACATCAGGCGGGCCCTACGCTTTTTTGCCACCGCAGTCCTATAAAAAAAAAAAAATGGTGAACAATTCATAGTAGTCCGTAATGATTTGTGATAAGTTTCCTGTAGATCGTGTACAGTTATCTGAGGTTATTCGCTTACTCAAATTTTGCAGCTTTTGTTCAAGGGCTGACGTTAAGTAGCTATCTATTAACGGCTCGCACTTCACCCCTCGTGCTAAGGCCGTGAAGATATACAATTTAAATCACGGCCATAAAGTTTCCCCCGCACTCCCTCCCGCCATAAGTGCCACTTACCATACGCCCCATAAAAGTCGAGTCAACTTACTTTACCGTCACTTGCAAGGTGAAAAGGACTTATTTGCGAAGAGAAAGAGTTTGAATTTGGACGAGGGAAATCTCAAAAATGGTCCAAAAGGCGACATCATTCATATAAATGGGTTTTGACAGTTTTATTCTTTAACTAGCTGTGCCCGCGACTCCGTCCGCGTCCAGTCGGTGAAGCCCTTAAATATAATTTTGTCTATCGTCTAATCTGTATTACGTCAGTCTGCATCAGTCTGAGTTCGTCTGTCCGTGGCGGTCTATCTTTACCAGTCTATACCAGTAAGGTGGTAGAGTCTGACCAGTAAGGTGGAGATCGGCATTCAAGTAGCTAATTTACCTTCGTTTCGTATGATGAGGGAGAGAGCCGGAAGCGCAACCCAGCCACCTCCCCGTCTAAGTCAATAGTCAAAGCGTTTATTTTGTTTAGGCCTAGGAGGGCACTTATAAGTAGTCATTTTACATGTTTTCCTTAAATTCTAGCGCCGGATCGGAAACGCGACCTCGCCTGAGAAGTTTCTATTTGATACCCACATTGCTAATTCAAAGTTAGCAGGTCCTCCAGATTTATGTTTTAAGCAGGCAGTTACCCAGCAGCATCATTCCTGAGGGGTTGGAGTTCAGAGTTCAATGTCTATGTTTCTATTACTACTTAATTCAAAATCAGCAGGTCCTCTAGACTTACTTCTTAGGTAGGTAGCTTCCCTACGGCATTAGTACTGTGGAGATGAATTCCAGAGTTAACGTCTAAGATTCCGCGTGATATAAAGACCCGCTTAATGTTTTTTATACGTAGGAATAAAAAAACTAAATTTCTTGAAGCAAGGAAGATATTAAATTTTGACATGTGGTGCAAGGCAGGTATTGTCTGATTTTAAGTATAGCGACATCTAGTTAAGAAAAACGAAACTTAAGATTGTAGAACGCAGCAATAAAATATTTATTATTATTATTAAAATTAAGATTATCTATTCCAAATAGTGTCGGATCACACACAACGTAGGGCTCCGTAGGGCTCCGCTCTAAATAGACGTATTTCAATAACTAAAACTTATTTTTTGCTAGAATTTATGTGTGGTCATAAAAATTTACAACCTAATATTTTAGAAAAAAATATCCTAGATGTTAAGTTGGACTATTAGTCATATCCATGCCAAATTTCATTGAAATCAATCCATTGGATTCGAAGTTGTGCGTGTTCGAATATTTAGGTAGTTTTTGAATGTTTTGTGGCAACCCTAAACTTTACCGAAAAAAAATATATGCTAGATGTTAAGTTAGACTATTCGTCATATCCATGCCAAATTTCATTGAAATTAATCCGGTGGATTCAAAGTTGTGCTCTTTCAATCATTTAGAACGTTTAAGTAGTTTTTTGAATTTTCTGTGGCAACCCTAAACATTTTCGAAAAAAAAAGTATCCTAGATGTTAAGTTAGACTATTAGTCATATCCATGCCAAATTTCATTGAAATCCATCCGGTGGATTCGAAGTTGTGCTCTTTCGAAAATCTGAGCAAACATACAAACATACAAACATACAAACATACCCACAGACAAAAATTCTAAAAATGATAAAAATGAATTCTGCTGGTCCATCTAAGTCCCCTCCACTATTTTTTTTTTTAAATATTTCGAATGTACAGACGCGACCAATTTTACATTCTTATTATATGTATAGATATTGTCGGATATTGCGGGAAATGATGACTCACACGGACTGCTGAGCGATCCAGGTATGAGAACACCTATAAGAGCATAATATTTATATTGACGGGGTATGGGGCGTCTCACTCCAATAAAAGGGCCCCCCTATCTCTACTTCACTGTACCAGTCAAGAAGTAATATGCGTTACTAGTTTTTCTAAAATAGTAGTATTCTTCTTATTATCGTATGGTCAGTGGCAAACGTGTCAGAGTAGTACTAGTAGTAGTAGTATTATATTTATGTGATAGTGTTTGGTGTGGGTTGGCCCGCGCAGATGACACTAAAATATCCGGAACGGTGCGTATCAAGCCCTCCATCAAACGTTACATTATGGCCCTTACAGTGAGCCACCTTGCTTTCTTTATGAACTGTATTTTTTCAGAACAAATAAAAAGGTTGTACAAGTCAGTTGTCCATAATTTTAGTTCCTGGAACCTCACAAAAATAAACTCTTTGTTACCCATGGGTCGTTTTCTGAAGTGGGATTTAGAAAAAACATACGTCCGAAAAGTTATTCCTACACCAAGGTTTGACTCCAAAGAAAATGCGTTTTCCAATTCGTTCCTGGCGTGCGATATTAGTAGCGATAGTGTCCGATAGGTGTCGGCCGGTGTCGGCCAGTGTCGGCAGTGTCGGCCGGGCGGTTTATGGGATGCGGCGCTGCTATCACACTTTATGGCCATGATATGAAAGATTCGCAAACGCTAATAACGGAGTGAGCGTTGCATTTTAAATTGTCTGACATTGTGGTTACGAAATAAATTGTAATGAAGTTGCTACACTGGTCATTAGTCTTTTATCACTTAACGGTGAAGATAAAGATTGTGAGGAAGCCTGTAGATCGTGTAACGGACCCGTGAAGATCGCCAATATACTCTGTGCCCTACGTGGAATGGCCTAAATCTTCGTCGCATTGAGAACGAAGGTACCCGGTGCAATGGGATTAGACTCGCCCCTTGGGATCTAAATGACATCGGCTCGAGCTCCTCTGCCTACCCTTCGAGGTAAAGCACGGTGATAGTGATGGTAGGTTACGTACACTGAGCACGCTCATAATGCGTCCGCGCGTTGTTCATTGCCTTAACTGTTTTCATCCTTATTACGGAGTCTTAGAACTACCGTGAAGGTAAGTACACATGAAAGGATCTTGAGATATAGCTAGGAGTACCTAGTACTGGGTCAGAATTTTTTAAGCCTACCCTAGACTAGCTAAGTAGATAATACGAACTTAGGCAAATTAGAGTGAACTTTTGATTTTTGATTGTATGCTACATCTAGTCCATACATGTGTATTATGTAGATAGCAAGATAAGGATTGATCGCTAGTCTGTTCTGTGCTTTATAGAATGAGATGAGATAATGATTGCGCGTAGGAGCATCCCATGTGAGTTCATTCAGAAGGTATATTTGACAAATGAGGCACGTGGCTGAGGAAACACAAAATTATTATTTTTTATCGTTATTGGAACTGTAACTTTAAATATTACTGCGTTGTTACCTTAACACTTTTATAACAACTTAAAATACTCGTATTTTAAACTTCCGAAATTCTAGTAATTTTAAAAAACTACGTCTCACTATTTTACGTCACATTACTTCGCGGCGCTAACACATGTAACGGAATACCATAAATAAAATTTGTGTTGTGACTAGTGACAGGGCCGTGCCGGCGCGGGCGCGGGCGCAGGGATCGCAAGTGTGAGTCGCGCCCGCCGGGATCCCGACTGTGCCTCGTGTTTGTATCATCACACAGAATAAGCCTCTGTGTATCATCCATCATCGTGCTAGTAGAAGGTGGACACATACTAGGTCATAACAAATGCTATTTTAATATACAAATTACTGACGTAAAACCCAATTACCTACTACCAAAAATAGTACATTGTTCTCCGAGGGGCAAAGTAACTTATTAATTGGTCCCGAGACGGGGTTTGGTAATATTCGCTAATAGTTCGAGGGACCAATAATAAGTTACTTTAACCCGAGGTAAACACTGTGCTTTTCATCACGAATACAAGGAAAGTAAAAATAAAAACATAAATTAAGTAGTTAAAGAAAAAAATTGTAAGCTATATACTTCTACAACTCGAAAACATAAATGAAGATCGGATCGCCGCTTACCCGTCATTTTGTTTTTTTTTTGAGTGGTTGTAAGAAGGTTGGAACTATTACATTCTCTTTGGTTGGAACATGGTTCAATAGAAATGTGAAAATAGAACTCGTATTTTTTATAATTTGACAGAATCGTTGACATAGCGGGCACAATCGTATATCTGGATATACGATTGTGCCTGTTCTGTCAACGAATTTGCCCGACCTAAACAGTATCACCTTCTGCCGGCTCTTCAGGCACCTTTCGACCTACTTTCCGCGTATGAGTGATGAAAAATATAATAGGTAGTTGTAACCAGTAGAAAAAAAAATACCAAATTCTAATTGATGTTTTAGTTTAGATGCCTATATAAAATTATCAAGATCTCTTTTAATATTTCTGTTTGATATGAAAAAAATCTTAACTCAATGCCTACGCCTAAGCCTACGTCGTTAATATTCATCTTCCACTTAATATTTTGATTCGCAGTATAAATAAATGTTCTTGATGTGCAGTGGTCTCGGAAGCCTCTCGCTCCAAGTCCAAGCTCACACCGGAAACGTCTGTTGGTTTAATAGATTACGGGCGGGCGGTGACGCGCATGCGCCACGCTATAGTGCCTCATTGCTATGTTGAGACAGCTCAAAAGCTTCGTGTCGGAGCAGCGCCTGTTTATGATTACAGATAAATACCTTATGATAACATTCATGCGAAAGTAAATTGACTTATTCGATAGCTTATCGTGTTTAGTTTGATTGCGTAGTAGATTCTTTACAGTGGCCTTACTCCATCTGTTGTCTCGCTTCCCTGTAACTTGTAAAATTGAAACGATAAAGACTACACCCGACCACCTACTTCCTGATTTTAGTATTCTAACGGCCGAATACTCGTACGCAACTTAAATTTGAGAGCTGCTTAACTTTGACGCGCCATACAAAAAATGACAGTTAACGACGTCTCAAACTGCTAAGTGGGACTTAAATATTTAAGTAGCCTTTGAGTATTCGGCAGTAACACTGATAGGACTGATGCTCATAAATATACGCCAGTAAGCGTAGTTTATGAAAAAAAAATCTAGAAGTTATGTCATTATGTCAACTACATAATAATTATTAATACGACTCGCGTTAATGGTGTGTTCAGACTTATAGTAAATTATTCTAAAAATGTAATTTATAATGCAGACAGGTTTACCTCGTATAGGAAAGATAATTATTTTGCAATATTACCATCCGATGTTCGATTTGAAAGGTGATCAATCATGAATATTGAATTACAAGCCTCGCAGACGATATTACGCTAGAGTCTCGAAGAAATTACAGCAATCGCACGACTAATCGCACCTATTAGTCGCTGCGGCCACTGGTCACTGGACATCGCCGAACACCGGCTCTGCATATTAAGCTTGAAATGCTGTGCAATTAACATAATGCCGCAAACTAGACACGCACGCTTCAGATAAATCAAAAGCATAGATAAATTATTGTATGTTGTCCTGTGCAGGTGTCAGAGAAGGGAGCTTAACAACTGTCTTTAGATTACTTACCTTCGTCTGACATATTCTCTAATTTCGTAAAGTTAGTGGACGAATTACGTGAGATAATTTTTGAGATTTTCGACCCCCCTCCCCCCTAGGTGAGATCTCGTGAGATTTTGCTCGACCCCCTCCCTTTTCCTCTAATCTCACGTGAGGTTTTTCAAAAGCTATATTCTAGTGGAGAAACATGTTTTACTTAATTTAACCCAGTTTTTTTGCAATTTTACACTGTTTCTTGCAGTAAGAAAAATTACGTGAGATTTGCCGATGTCCCACTCTCCCCCACGTGAGATTTGGTGAGATTTTGCTCGACCCCGCCCCTCCCTAAATGCCTCACGTAATTTATGGACGCCCCTTATGTAGAGAGAGCCATAGCCGCTGCGCTGAATCTTTAAAAACATTTCAAGTTCAAACATTATTCTGACGTAAAACTTAGAAAAATGAACTGTTTCTCGATATTTCAAATGTGTTTATCCAATAAATACCTATAATACGGGAGGCCGCTTTCCATTAACATTTTCACATAATAAAACACGCGCGGCCTGCACTCAATAAAAAATAATGGACAGTCATAGTGATTTTTACGTCAATTTCCCGCACGCGTTCCCGCGTCCCGCGATCCCGCGTCCCGGGCCCGGGATTGGCGAATGCGGAATAATGCACTAGTGCACAGCGTTTATCTGAGTGGCCATAAAAATGAGCGCTACTACCGTTATGGCTGGGCCACAAACTCTGTTGAGTCATTTTAAACATTTTGTACACAACATTTAAAGTGAATTAAATTTGTATAATTTAAGAAATAGGTAGTGACTGAGGGTTGCAACATAGAATACCCAAGTTAAATCAAAGATAGATCAAATATTTTTTCGTGATGATTTTATATGATTAGCCAAATTGAGTAGACGCATCAACCGCTTGGCGTAGTCTACCGAGCTGGTCGCGCGGCTCACTGCATCGTTTGGTTGCTGGTTCGATTCTCGCCAGAGGCAAATTTCGAAGACAGCCTTTTCGTAATTTGCCCTGGTCTGTGTGTCACTGGGATCGCTCCCACCCAGTCCATCGTATGGTAGCCATAGTACAGTTGATACAGTTGGTATGTATGTTGTCTGGCGATATTTTATTTTATATTTAACCGATTCACGACATGTGGGCAGACTTGCTTCAGTAAGTACACATTCCCAAAGTGCAGTGTTAAACCATTACATCAAAATTAAAATGTTATTGTAAAACCGCAGCTTTCAGAGCCCCTTAAGCCCGCGCCGCGCGCCCCGGGCGAGAGTCCCTCCCCGGAATATAAACTTTATTTCAGGAGCACAGATTGATGGCTCCCGGCACCCAGGGATCAGACGACACTTGACAAGGATTATGCCGGGATTATCTTATAAGCATAAAGTATAATTTACGAGCGTTCTACCCCGGCCTCACACTAGTAAATCAAACCAAGGAACCTACTAAGGAAAATCAGTAACTACCTCCTTCTTTACAGACCACCTAATTTTATTACGTAACAAGGTACATAAGACAATATTCATATTCATATTTATTTAGCATTGCACATTGTTAATTTATAAAAAAATATACATAGGTATGTTTAGTTAGGTGATTGTAGGGTATTGTGCCAGTTTTCTAATATTCTGAATAGGTACCTATATGAGAATGTTCACATTGGGCTATTATTCCTGGCAATTATATTATTTTTAAGAATAAACATTGTATTCCTGTCGGCCCTCCTCAGTGGAAGCAGTATTTCGTACCGCTGGTTGATACTGACTGTTTACAATTGCTGTTGGCCGACAAGAATAGGTTTTCAAACTTTTATATCGGGATTACAAGTGAAAACTCCTCACAATAGCCACAAGTATTATCCTAATCTGGTTCCCTCCGCCTCCGCCTCCGTCTCCCACGTCGGCTGAGCGTCACTGCACGATAAATGACTGTTCTTTTAAACAAGGATTAGGTCGAGGGGCAGTAACGGAGTGAAGAATGGCGAGCCTCCCTCGCCTCGGCCGGGCTCGCCCGCGCGCCGCGCGCCGCCTGGAGCGTATTCAACCAAGGCTTATCGACACCGTTATTTCAAATAGCTTGATCGTAGACGGAGATATTAGTTTGAATTTTAAACTTTAATGTGCTTAGCCAAATCTAAGATTTAAGGAAATTAGGACTTAACATCAGGCCCGATTTAAAGAGACGGAACTACAAGAACATACTGATAGATGATAACAATGATCATAATGTGCTAATTTCTTAGAAAAGCGTAATCTCTCTTATTCTAGGTTATTCTCAATAGTTTTTCTAATTTTAGGTTTATTTTATCTATACAGGGTGAATTTGAAATCATGGGCATCCTTTTAAACTGTGTCTCAACACATGATTCAGAATATTTTGAGAAAATAAATAAAAAATCTATTGATAAAAAAATATTGCTCGAGTAAGCAAACTAGTTAAGTGTTATACCTTATCCGGACAATACATTTTTATCAATTGATTTATTGATTAATATTTCCTAAATATTCTGAATCATGTGTAGAATCACCGTTTAAAAGGATGCCCATGATTTCAAATTCACCCTGTATATTTCTTCTTCTCCAATACCTATAATACTCACAATAATAGTTGTTAATATTATCAAAGAATATAATTGTGCAATTCTCATGGTTATCGATGGACAATATTATGCTATTTTGTGGTAGTAATCAACTTACATCACTAGATGACGTCAATATCGTGCGCGCTAACTGAAGTGTAATTTCGCCATCTTTCGCAACGACTCCGTGGCGCAACGGTAGCGCGTCTGACTCCAGATCAGAAGGTTGCGTGTTCAAATCACGTCGGGGTCACATATATAATTTTGTGTCCATTATTTTATTTTATGTGAATTAATTAGGAAATTTAATAGATTTACTAAATATATTCCCTTGTATTTCATTTAATATTTTTTGATGTAGTAAAACTACCATACATAATTGATTGTGGGATCTATAAAAAGTCTGATTTTTAATTAGACGAAGTAAACTGACAGGTGCAAATGTCTCGTTTCGATATAAATGTCAAAATATTTTTATTCATGTCTAAGCTAAATCAAGCTCTTAATATGAATAGTCGACACAGGTATGTACCTAAGTATTTGTAATATTGTATTTAATTCGAAATATTAATTACTTTACTAATTTGTTTACAAAAATATGTACAACCAAATAATAAAAAGAAAATAAAAAGAAAAATTAACCTATATCTATACATATAATAAGAATGTAAAATTGGTCGCGTCTGTACATTCGAAATATTTGGAAAAAAAATAGTGGGGGGGACTTAGATGGACCAGCAGAACTCATTTTTATCATTTTTAGAATTTTTGTCTGTGTGTATGTTTGTATGTTTGTATGTTTGTATGTTTGTATGTTTGCTCAGATTTTCGAAAGAGCACAACTTCGAATCCACCGGATGGATTTAAATGAAATTTGGCATGGATATGACTAATAGTCTAACTTAACATCTAGGATACTTTTTTTTTTGAAAATGTTTAGGGTTGCCACAGAAAATTCAAAAAACTACTTAAAAATTCTAAATGTTTGAAAGAGCACAACTTTGAATCCACCGGATTAATTTCAATGAAATTTGGTATGGATATGGCTTATAGTCCAACTTAACATCTAGGATATTTATTTTTTCGAAAATGTTTAGGGTTGCCATAGAAAATTTGCAAAACTAAATATTAAAAATTACTTAGTTTTGTGTTACATAGCTTATTCAAACAAAAGACATTAACACGTTTTAGAATTTTTAGGGTTGTCACAGAAAATTCAAAAAACTATCTAAATATTCTAAATATTCGAACGCGACCAACTTCGAATCCACCAGATTGATTTCAATGAAATTTGGCGTACATATCAATAATAATTCAACTTAACATCTTGGATATTTTTGTTTTCGAGAATGGTTAGGGCTGCCACAGAAAATTCAAAACATTAAAAAAACGACCTAAATATTCGAACGCGCACAACTTCGAATCCAATGGATTGATTTCAATGAAATTTGACATGGATTTGACTAATAGTCTAACTTAACATCTAGCATTTTTCTTTTCGGTAAAGTTTAGGGTTGCCACAAAACATTCAAAATCTACCTAAATATTCGAACACGCACAACTTCGAATCCAATGGATTGATTTCAATGAAATTTGGCATGGATATGACTAATAGTCCAACTTAACATCTAGGATAGTTTTTTCTAAAATATTAGGTTGTAAATTTTTATGACCACACAGAAATTCTAGCCAAAAATAAGTTTAAGTTATTGAAATACGTCTATTTAGAGCGGAGCCCTACGGAGCCCTACGTTGTGAGTGATCCGATACTATTTGGACTAGATAATCTTAATTTTAATAATAATAATAAATATTTTATTGCTGCGTTCTACAATCTTAAGTTTAGTTTTTCTTAACTAGATGTCGCTATACTTAAAATCAGACAATGCCTGCGTTGCACCACATGTCAAAATTTAATATTTTCCTTGCTTCAAGAAATTCAGTTTTTTTATTCCTAATTACGTATAAAAAAACATTAAGCGGGTCTTTGTATCACGCGGAATCTTAGAATCTCTGGAATTCATCTCCACAGTACTAATGCCGTAGGGAAGCTACCTACCTAAGAAGTAAGTCTAGAGGACCTGCTAATTTTGAATTAAGTAGTAATAGAAACATATACATTGGACTCTGAACTCCAACCCCTCAGTAATGATGCTGCTGGGTAACTGCCTGCTCAAACCAGAAATCTGGAGGACCTGCTAACTTTGAATTAGCAATGTGGGTATCAAGTAGAAACTTCTCAGGCGAGGTCGCGTTTCCGATCCGGCGGTAGAATTTAAGGAAAACATGTAAAATTACTATTTGTAAGTGGCCTAAACAAAATAAACGCTTTGACTATTGACTTAGACGATAAACTCCGGACTGGGGGGATGGGGAGGTGGCTGGGTTGCGCTTCCGGCTCTCTCCCTCATCATACGAAACGAAGGTAAATTAGCTACTTGAATGCCGATCTCCACCTTACTGGTCAGACTCTACCACCTTACTGGTATAGACTGGTACAGATAGACAGCCACGGCATACGAACTCAGACTGATGCAGACTGACGTAATACAGATTAGACGATAGACAAAATTATATTTAAGGGCTTCACCGACTGGACGCGGACGGAGTCGCGGGCACAGCTAGTATATAAATAAATCTCAACCCTCCCTCAACCGACGGCAGTGCTTGAGAAGATGTATGAATGTGGATGAAGCAAAAGAGGTGTGTCAAAATCGTAGCATGTGGCAATCTATAGTCTCTGCCTACCCCCTTGGGATACAGGCGTGAGTATATGTATGTATGTGTATAAATAAATCTAATGCTTAAAATGATATAATATTATTTTATACAGATTCGTTGAGCCATGAGCTATTCCGATTTCATTACAGAAATATATTGATATGAGAACACACAAAGCGTATCTTGAGAGCTCTATACATTGAATATAACCCTATCTTTCAAATAAGAGGAAAATCTAGAACGCATCCTATTTATTATGCTAGACATTTCAAGATATATAAAATAAAACATTGTATATACCTACCTACTGATACAAATACTAATACTGAATACTGATTTTTATACAAATAAATAAAAGTGTCTGTTTGTAATGTCAAAATAACAGCTTTTCACTAAATACACACTACATACGGTAATTATAACAAAAACACAATAATTATTTTTTGTCTGTCTATCTGTAAGTTTGTTCCGGGTAATCTCCGAAACGGCTAGACCGATTTTGAAGGGACTTTTACTGGCAGTTAGCTAATTTTACATGGAGTAACTTAGGCTATTTTTATTATCGAAAAATAATTAGGATTCCGCGGGGAACGTTAAAAACCGCGGGATTAACGCGGTTAATGTTTTTCTAAAATGTACGCGTACGAAGTCGCGGGCACAGCTAGTTACCTAATAAAAATCGCCCAACAATCCCCCTCCGATGTCAGGCGGCAGGGTGCCCAGAACGCGATATAAATATATATAGATCGATATAAATAGAACAAATAAGGTTCAAATTCATAGAACAATGACATTTTCAGCTGTCAGTCTACTTCGTTTAATTAAAAATCGGACTATAAGCCTAATAAGATGACTGTTATTGTTTTTCATTTTTTCTGTGATCACGTTGAGACCGGCAGGTGTACGGAACGGGGCCCTCTCCTTAGTTCCCACAGAGATGCGGATCCAATGATCTCCGTCATTTCACGCTCCAAGGGTTCCGGTGCTACTGGCTACAACTGACGCTATACCCGAGCCAATGAGTCTATCCCACATTTACCAGTCTTATGTCTGTGTTGTGTTAGCTAAGTAAATTAAAATAATACTAAGGTCGTATGATGTAAATAATTCCTATGAGTACCGGTGACTATTTGGCTTCGTTGACAGAACTACACACATGGATAACACAGCTAGCAGAATATCTTAATATCACAGGCGGATAATACTGGCTAGTATCAGATAATGCAACAGTGTGGTGGAGGTCGTTTCGACACTGCTGGTTTTGTCACATTAAAATACCGGGATTTGTTCGTCTCATAAATTATGTTCGGGAACTGGTCGTAGACAGATGCAGTAGACATGTCTTGGTGAAGTATAAAAATAAGAATAGTTAAATGCGTTAAGTAAACTGTTTGGCTGCTGGTATTTACAATGGTCGCTTCCTGTGCGCAGTGGCACAATATTTGTGGAATGATTATCGCGTGCTGTGTGACTTGCGGTGTAACTGTACGTTTATCAAGATTACGTCAATCAACTGCCATTCATCCAGCTTACTATCTGTCGCATCTACAAAAATCTTCAACGAATAGTAGGTACCTACTTAGTGACAAAATAATAAATTGTGATGTTCCATTCCTAGGCCCTGTTTCTTCCGCCATTGGGTCAAATTCAGGGCTATTTTTGGCCTCGTTGTTTTGTTTATACGTCCTCTACCATGATTTACTCGCTCGCTAGCGTGTACCAAAAAAAATGTATGGCAGAAGGCCAGCTCCTCAGACGGCCGATGGGGCAGTATACAAATTGCTACACAAATATTTTACGTAGGTGTTAGCGAAAAGCTTAACTCATGGTAGCTTGTTCCACGTGTTCATACGAGATTCTATTTGATATATTATATTAGACTATCGCTTGGGAAAAATACAACTGATTGAATTTTGAATTTTAATATCAATGACTATATTAATTTCACAATCGATCAATGTACAATTGTATAGTCATCACCAGCCTATTACATTCATAATTAATTTCTCTGTGAGTACCGTATCAGTGTACGGAATGACTTCTGTGGGAAACATTCAATTGTGATAATTGTTCCAAAGATTGGAAGGGCCGGCGGGCGGCGCGGCGGCGGCGCGGCGGCGCGGCGCGAGAATTGGAAGAGATTGAAAAGTGCGCTGTGACCCAATGAAATGATTTTTATTTACATTATAACACATTTTCAAATGAATTAAAATTAAATTATTTCTCTCTGTACGGATCAGGACTTTGTGATTAAAGTCCTACTGTTTATGTTATGCATCGCTAACCTCTGGAGATTGAAAAATAATGGTGGGAATGCTGAAAGCAATCTTTATTTCATTAAGATTTTTGCAATTTCAATGATCATCACCAGCCTATCGCTATCTACCGCTGGGCATAGGAAGCACGCCATTGAGCTCGATCTTATGCTCTCTGGAGCCACTTTCCTATCAGGCCATCACTCCAATTTAAACTTTACAAAAAACCAAGCTTTAAAAACGGAACTGTGAAAAGTACAAAAGAATACACGAAATCCTTGTCGTAGGTATTTTCTTTGGAGCCCCGCAGGTCTCAAGACACGACCTCAAGACACCTGCAGTAATATCTTAGTGTTGTTTTGTCCCATAGTGTTCAGGCAATATGCTAATGGGTGCGGTGCCTCAGATGCGGCCTGCAGGCTGCAAGCAAGGTGTGAAGTAGCGCAGCTCGCGTTCTGTCACCTTTTGTTTGAAGACGCCATCGAAAATTTGAAATAATTGTGCTTATGTGTTAACAGTTGGACGTAAATGGTTTGCTTTAATTAGCGTTGGTGGCTGTGGCTTCGGTGCAACTATTCTTGCATGTTATAAGATAACTTGCATATAAAAAAGTTATATGTTGTCACATACAGTCCGTAAGTGATTCTTTAGACATGTCGATGGTTAAATTAAGGACTCTGGTAAGCGCTTTGCGATACCAATACCACTTAACTATGTTCCAATTCCGAAATCAAATAGATTTTAATACCAAATGGGTGCGTCGTCACAGTAAGAGTCATCTCGGTAGTCTGTCCTTGATGTTCTGAGATCAAGTCATCGACCAGTCACCGGATCGTGTCACGATCGGCTCATTCGTATGAACATCACGTGCTGTGACAAGTCATTGAAATTATTCCCATTCAGACGCTAGTGATTCAAACGTTGTGAAATAGTCGAGTGAAGTTCTCTAAAAAGTGACTAATTTAATATTTCCCGTGTAATTCGTCAGGATAGAAATATTTAACGGATCCATGGTCGCGTAAGCTGCAAGTGTTACTTAAAGAGATCATGAGATATTCTCATGCTGAAATAATCTCAATTGAAATGTGGTACATTATTAATATTATTATATCTGTGGAAGATGCTATAAAAAATAAGGTTAGGAGCTGACTATATGCTCATCAATCAAACCATCAGGTTTAGCACGCCTTTGAAAATGTTAAATACATACATTTAAAGGAATAAATTATACAAACTGCTTAATGCAATCAATAAAATAATAATGAAAACGGTCCTTACATTTTCATTAGGAAACATAAACATGTAGGTAATATTGCGCAACAAACAGCCATTTTAAATACGTTTAATTGCGTATTAAAAAAAAAGGACACGTACGACCACGTCGCATCAATTAGCGGCGACGCAGGAGTCAGGTCTCGGCCACGTCGCTACTGCATTCTTCCGACCAGCAACCGTTGCTGCATCTACCATCTTTAAACCTGCTGTAGAAGGTTCAAATTCTTTTGTGTTGATAATAAATAGGTTTGGTTTTCCATTCACAATATTTTTACCGTCTCTGACTTCTTTGTACTCTGTAATTTAAGGTTTAAATTCCTTTAACTTAGTGACATTAGTTTCTAATGCTAATAGGCCCAGTTTTTATCAAAGACGTAGCTCTGGAGACCATGTCTTTGGTGCCTGGACATGTAAGACTTGTTCGTGTTCATGTTCATATTGTGATTGGCGAGAAATATGTTGTTGTATTGTGTTGTTGTAGATCACGTAGGGAAGGACAACATCATAATATGCACTATAATTGAACGAAGTTTCAGATGTTTGAAGTTTCTCTTATTATATTCCGTGTTTATGTATGTAGGTCCGTGCGTCTATTTATAATCGGTGCCTGCCCTTCTAAAATAAAATGCAGTTCATTTCATATCCGCTCGTTACAAAGACAATTTTCCTCGTTTTTAGTTTTCTTCTTGCGACTGTCCAATTTGTTCATCACTATTACTTTCGTATCGTTTGAACTGATTGCGTTGATCGGCGGTGTGGTCAGTGCGGTCGGTCGTGCTGTGGTCAGCTGAGTAGTTCTGACTCGGACCGTGTGGGAGTGGGAACCGAGCCGACGAGATGGCTGCAGTTTTATACGAATTAAGATTGGGGAAGCCAGGTGGTAAGTCTGAGAGCTATATACTGAACATCCTGAGAACTTGTTGATTGTTAAAAGTGTTAATATTCATTGTAGTACGACGAGGAATAGGACATCTATTAAAACCGTTTGTCAGTGACGATGGTCTCGCCATCTGACACATATTCGACATTCATTTCCATAATAAGGTGAACAGTGGATGCGGTGTTGTGGTCTGAAAGAAGATGTAGTGACAAAAATTGAGAAAAGTATGCTGAGATGGTTTGGCCATGACGAGAGAATGAATGAAGAACGATTGACGAAAAGAGTGTATAAGGCGAGTGTGAATGAAAGTGTTGGAAGGGGTAGACCTAGGCGGACGTTTCGAGACCAAATCAGGGACGTCTTGAAAAAAGGCCAGGTCAAGAGTACCCTAAACCGAAGAGCATGTATGAAGGGAATAATGAAAGTGGACGAAGCGAAACAAGTATGTAAGGATCGTAGCAAGTGGAAAGAAGTGGTCTCTGCCTACCCCTACGGGAAACAGGCGTGATTATATGTATGTTATATGTATGTGGATGCGCCTAATCTTCAATGACTATCCCATTGTGGATCACGATCTTGATGTTATACCTACTTCACGTTTTGATACTTACCTCGATACTGGTTTACCTACTCATGTCTCCTAAATCTGTCCAAATATACCGAAACTGCGCCAAACCTGTCGCATGTGTGTTCCTCGTTATAACAGGTTTGTGAGTGGGTCAGGTGCACCTCGCCGCGTATTTCACGCGCATGCGCTGCGGTAACGGCGCGTCCATGTCCAGTAACCCGTGTTAGAAAGCCTATGATGGGTGCGCGCGCGCGCATATAACATGGGCGCAACATTGTCTATTTTACTTTTACGACACGTGTAACTTCAGGGGTACTTTGGGTACCGTTTTTCAATGCTTTTGGGAAAGAACAATTTTTTTTTTAAATTTCAGGGGATTGCAGTGTAGTTTTCTTTCACTATTCTTGATAACTAATATAACGTTGAAAATACATCCCCCTTGAATACCTCCCTCTCTGAGAGTATCTGCAGTGGAAGGTTTTCCTAACCCTTTGCTTAACTTATGGCCGGTGCCGGGACCGGTCCCGTCCGCACTCGCTGCGC
This sequence comes from Drymonia ruficornis, assembly GCA_947859195.1. Lineage (NCBI taxonomy): Eukaryota > Metazoa > Arthropoda > Insecta > Lepidoptera > Notodontidae > Drymonia > Drymonia ruficornis. The sequence goes on from OX401922.1 coordinate 199,665, forward strand.
TGTAATGAGCAAAAAATTGCGTCTCTGCCCCGGTTAGGGTTACAAACAGATACAAATGCAAACACTGACGGACCAACAGTTTATTTAGATTGAAAATGCCTCTCTTTCTGCGTCTCATTTGTTGTACTATTTACATTGGGGGCAATTTTTTTTATGTGCAATTTTTACGACTGCTTGTAAGTTTTACAAATATTTTGTCAGGGAAAATTATGAATTATGAAAATTGGTTGATAAATAATAAGAAACTTTGTCTTCCATAAAGAAATCAACATTTTGACTTTCTTTTTCAAACTCTTCACAATAAGTACCTACTGCCAGTCCCGATGATTATTGGATAAAATAAATATAACGTTCGTCCTATAATCATGTTGTTTACCCTTATAAGTAGCAGTTTAACGACAAGCGCGATTTATTGCGATTGGGACACGGACAAGCGAAACGTGGCCATAAATCGCTTAAACGAACCGTCATGCTGTGATGCGAACGAAAAATAGCTTGTTGTAGCACTGTAGCCCGATTCACGTAACCAAAATCGTAACGATGTCTCAGCGATATAGTTGTTGATAGCATTTTCGTATTACGAAAAGGCTATCAACGACTATATCGCTGAGACATCGTTACGGTTTTGGTTACGTGAATCGGGCTACTGGTAGCTGTACAGGGATCGCGAGACGGGCAAGTTGCAGTTATTAACCAAAAGCTAGTATGTTTTTAGTTTGAGGATAAGTTAAAAAACGCGGTTTTATTTTGGAGTTATGATTACGACCCAATTAAGATCAGCTTTATTGATTGTTCTTGTTTGTCGCCGCTCGGCTGGCTAAGGCACCGTTTTTCGCTTCCTGCCGAGGTAATTAACGTCTTCTTGTAATTATTCCTGTTCTGGGTGTAACTGGGAACGCCTCCAGTTTATCGTACGGCTCAGACCTAAACGTTGTTTAGTTTGGGACCATACAGTTGGTGTGATTGTCTGGCGATATCAAATAAACAGTACTAGGCCCGTATTAATAAATCAATCTCGAGATTGAGATCAAACTTTAAGATGTTGTTTTTGTCAGATGTTCCATACATTAAACGACAAAACTGCATCTTAAGATCGATCTCAACTTTGAGATCGATTTATTAATATGCACCTAAGAATCTGAGTCTTATCAGTGATCTTAATTTAGAACACGTCAATAATAACAGTAAACCATTTTCTTAAAAATATTCATAGTAACAACAGCAAATACAGCAATCGGGTCATTAGGTAGGTACGGACCCGGGTTCGGTTCCCGGAACGTGCAAAAACTTGACGGCGAAATTCGCGTTTAAAGCGAGCTGTATTATTACGCTTTGTCTGGGAGATGGATAATGAATGCTAATGGCTGGTTGCTGGTTGAACGATATGGATCCAAAAACTAGATTTAAAACGTTAGTCTGTCAACTTATTTAAATATTTCTATAATCCATGAACAAGTTTTATAACCAAGTTTTTAATCTCTTAAGTCTATATTGACAAGGGATAAATTACTTAACGTTTATTCAGCTTTAATTGGAGAAAAAGGCGGAGAACTGGTTTCAATATGAAACAGAATACCTACCTACTTAGGTTTCACAGTTGCTGTTATAATCTCGTCGTGAGCGGCCTGCCACTGCCAGGAGCGGGGCTTGCACTGGATCTGAATAACGCCTTGATAATTGTTCTTTAAGGGGACCCGAGACGATCAATGGTAATTGTCAATGTGGCTACATTATTGACAATTGCAATTGAAGTGCCAACTAAGCTAACCGAAGCGACTGTAGCCTAGGGGCGATCACGTTGGGCTAGCAATCAGAAGGTCCCAGGTTCGATCCCCGGTGGGCCATGCACCAATGTATGAATTTTCATCTATGTGCATAATTTACAGTTCGCTTACGGTGAGCGAAAACATCGTGAGGAAACCTACCTATCCCTCGGGATTAGGTAATAGTCAGTTCCTGTATACACGGCGACAAGGTTCACCACCTGTCACGTTGGGTTCTGACTATCTGGTGAAACGTGGGCTTTGAGTTGACTTATTACCTCCACAATGTGGTGGTGTATGGCCACTCAAGCCTCTGACTACCCCCGAATGGGGATAAAAGCCGTGACGTTATATTTATTTTTTATTTATATTGAAGTGCCATTGATGCAGATTGATGCAGAAGACGTGCGAATGACGGAAACGATTGTCAATTACTCAGTTAAACGGTCAATTGGTAGCTTCAATGGCTCTTGTCAATGAGCTCCAATCAAAATTTTCATCAATTGTCTTCAATCACGTAAAGTCATTGACAATCGCATATGTAAACGGTCAATGGCGATTGACAATCACGTAAAATTGACAATTGCCATTGATCGTCTCGGGGGCACTTTATTCACAAGACGCCGGCTCAGATTAATAAGACTTATTGAGGTTGAATTCGGATTGAAGTTATTGTTAACTCCGACTTAATGGAGGAAATTATGTTAAGTATTAGTGTAATTCTATTGCCAGGTTGTCTCCTGTCCGATTCTCACACGGTGTTCGTTTCATAAGTAGACGATTGATTAGACATTTTTTAAAGAAATTGCTTCTATTTAGTATTTAATAGTTTTTTTGTCCCTAACTATTCAAAATATCTGTCTGTCAGACTGAGGTTTTACAATAATGATGATAAATAAAGGATTTTTGGCGACAGCGCGGTGCATCCCTACTTAGCGTGCTGATAAAAAGCAGTCTGCGCCCGCGCCGATAAGTGGGCCCACTGGCGTTTTTTGGTGGCTAGGGATGCCAACGCAACGCGATTTGATCGGCCGCGGCGATTAACAATACATTTGTTATAAATAAGTAAAATTGAGATAAGCATGATTTTTGAGTGGTGTTTGTGATGTAACATCGACTACTTGAATAAAATACACCGACCAACGTTCCTTACGTGTACTGTATTCCGGTTCCCGTACCAAAACCGAGACCAAATACTTGCTCTGGTCTCCACGAGCCATTACAAATTCCATGAAACTTGCCAAAAAATGAAGTGCAGGCAAATCACAAACTTCTGTGGTCTTTACAAAGAAGGGAAGATTAATTTTAGGGGAGGGATATCCCCTAAAAATAATGTAACTAATTGTTTCTCACCAAAGCGAGTTAGTCCCCGCACTATCCGGCGCGGTCCCACCCGTGAAACTTAATTGTGCACAAATATTTAAAGAAACCGCCTCCTGCGCCGCCGCAGTCTGATAGAGATCTGAGTAATTGGGCAGAGTTTATAATTAGTCGATGTTCACATGACTCTTAAGGTTATGACAGTTTTAAGTGTTTTGAGAACTATACAGTATTTTTTTAGCTTTTGTAACTATTCTAAGCATTGGTATTTTATTATAAGCAGTGGTAGCCGATTGGTTAAGCACGCGTCTTGCGGGCTTAAGATCGTGGGTTCAAACCCTGGCTCACACCTCTGGAATTATTCGAAATCTATGTGTGAATCATAACTTTAATATGATTATCAATTGCTTACGGTGAAGGAAAACATCGTGAGGAAACCTGCATGTCTTTAGACATGTGAAATCCACCAACCCGCAATGGGCCAGCGTGGTGTATTATGGCCTGAATCCCCCTCGCATTGAGGGGAGGCCCGTGCCCACCAGTGGGACGTTAAAAGGGCTAAATTATTTTTATTATTTTGTAACTATTCTATAGCCGAACAAAAAAAGATGGCTGCAATTCCGTAAGTGCGATATCGTACGAGGCAACCATGGTGGCGCCACCGGCTGGTCATTCGGTAGCCGACACCGAATTGGTTGCGCTACCAAGCGGACACCAGGTGCGATACCCTCCATTTAGCTCTATATATTTGGTTGGTGGAGCGACTGGTTGCGCTACCACTGGTGTTCTCGTGCGATATAACGATTTTTACCCGCGCCGCCGCGTCACAGATTAAAGCCAGTAGCCCGATTCACGTAACTAAAACCGTAACGATGTCTCAGCGATATAGTCGTTGATAGCATTTTCGTAATACAAAAAGGCTATCAACGACTATATCGCTGAGACATCGTTACGGTTTTGGTTACGTGAATCGGGCCACTGGTCGCGTGGTTGTCGCATTGTCGTCTTCACGTGTTGTATAAAACGCCCTTAATGTTGTCAGAGGATGTTCTTTTTCTAGGTTTTCGCCAGCAGGTGGGTTTCGCCATGTGCATAGGCCCTAAAGAAACCAACGTTTATTTAGTTTTTTTCAAATTGAAGTCCAAATTCACGCCACTTCTTAAATCATAAATCTTTCAATGTGCACTTCTTTTATAAGTATTTTATAGCAGAACGCCTCCAAACGTGTTATCTTGCGGCCGCAATCGGTGTGGTGCGTGAAAGTGTTGGATTTTCATTAAGATAGTGGGTGCGCGGGCGCAGCCGCCTAGCCGCCCCGCCCCTTCCATTACGCGCGCGCGTGACCTCGGCATTGTAATTTGCTGTTGAAAAATTGTAAATCACATAGTTCTTGATGGTTGATTATAGAATTTAATGGCAGTAAAAGGGTGGTACTATTGGGAATTTATTTTATAGCGTTTTGCGGTTGGCAATATTGATTGTGGGACTAGAGATTGAATGTGATGTTCCATGGAATTAAATAGGTACTTATCTTCAGTTTATAGGCAGGTGTAAGGATTCCATGACATTCCTTCAGAAAATATACTTAGGTACAGGAAAACGTTTGCAGAAACTTGAACTTTCAATAACGGGACATAGATGGAGAGCTAACAATATTAACTGTTCCTCACAAGTTTGGCAATAAAATAATACCTCCAACCATTGGTGTATTATTTTAGCAGATATGATACCTCCTAACATTGCAAACTTTGTGCTCAGCGCACCACTACATGCAGCAAAATTCGCATTCTGTTATCGCCCTCGCAATTCGACAATCAACTTAAATGCATTTTAATGTGTGTTATTTACCAGACGATGAGTCAAATTGGCAGTAAGGACATGTTTTCAACATTATTTTCCACGAACGACTGAGTCGTACTGTGTCCATAGACTCTGTTTTACTAAACATTGTATTTCGTTAGTATTTCCTACTGGAAATACTATTTTCGATCACATGCTTCCCTCTTTATTGGTAATGTCTTTGCCTCCAACGAATAAAACCAGTTTAATGGCGGACGCACACCGCGCGACTCGCGGCGAGAACCCGTCGCCGTCGCGTGTCGCGACATGTGCGCCGATCGTTACTATTTTAGTGTCGATATGAACTTCCAAGTTTATGATCTCCGTTTATGATGTGGATTTGGAGGGACTTGGAAATAAATCATGTTTTATTGTACGGAATATGGACTATTGAATGGCTACAAAAGCGATTCCATATTATAATTATATTTAAGAATCACCTGTCACGTTGGGTTCTGACTATCTGGTGAAACGTGGGCTTTGAGTTGGTTAAGAGGAGGGTTCGAAATTTGGTTGATTTTTCTATTCTACTTTTTCTTTAAGTAAGTATGTGGACTAGGAATCTTATATTTAGATGTATGATTTTTGACTATATTATCTTGAGTATCTTTAAATCCAAATCACGATTTGATGAAATTTTCTCGATAAAAAAAATTTATGAAATGAGCTCTAATTATTTACAATTTTCCTTGCTACCACGATGTTTTTACGATTTAGATCACGAAATTATTTCTAAAACATAGCAAATAATGATATCTAAACTACCCTTCAACCATATTTTAATTCATGAAGTAGTTTTTTTTTAATTCAAGTAAATGTGGTTTGGCGCTTACGTTGTTTATTTCCGAGCGCGCGCACAATATCGCCATCTCACATTTTAAGTACTTGAACTAACCATGTCTCTCTCTAACTTTGTATTGTCAGTGTCCGCTCGGACTTGTTCGACGTCGGACCTGTGAAGGATTTTTTAAAAAATATTACGAAAAAATATTACGGTCGTGCCACATTACAGGTACAGTACAGTATTTACAGTCCGCCGACGCCTATGATAAATAAATAAATATCCTTGGAAATTCTTTTACACATGACTACCTGATCCCAAACTAAGCAGAGCTTGTACTATGGAAACCAGATAACTGATATTACTACATATACTACTTTTTGTTTGTAAATACAAACTAAATATACACTTAATTACACCTAGACTCGGGACATGCGGACATGTTCATGCACACAAATGCATGTCCTGGGCAGGAATCGAACCTACGACCTGCACTGCAGCGTGATTTTCGTTTGCTTTTCCTTGTCTTGTGTAATTTCTTTTCATCTCTTGTCATTTTGTGTCATCTCTTGTCATTTCATAGTTATTCGTGTCATTTCTGTAAAAACTCCCTATTTCGCTTACTGTTATATACTTGCAGCATGGTCTTGGGCCGACAGTGGGAATACATTGCTTGTCAAAACAATGGAGTCGCTTTATTGCGTTTGTTGTAGGTGTGGATGGGCAAGTAATAAATATATCATACATCAATAAATTATCGTAAAAAATAACATTACAGATATGGATAGGAAAATGTTTGTCCGTCCTATTCAATCTATTATATTATAAACGAAAGTAACTCTGTCTGTTACCTTTTCACGGCTAAACCGCTGAACCAATGTTGATGAATTTTGGTATGGAGATAGACTGGGTCTTGGCGGAGAACATAGGCTACTTTTTAGGGTTCCAAAGGGTGCTAACGGGACCCTATTACTAGGCCTACGCTGTCCGTCTGTCTGTCTGTCCGTCTGTCAGCGCGGGCTGTATCTCACGAACCGTAACAGGTAGAGAGTTGACATTTTCACTGAATGTGTATTTCTGTTGCCGGTGCAGAACAAATACTAAAAATATAATAACATTTAAAAATAAATATCAAGTCTCAAACTTCATATTTTTGATGTGTTTATTCTACGGTGGTACGGAACCCTTTATGTGCGAGTCCGACGCCTTCAGATCTTATGAATGTTTTCTTGAAATAAATAATTATAGTGTATTTTAAGTAATTAACTGGCCAACCCTCAGGTTCTACCTACCATGTTAGGATCTTTTTCGTTCTAGCGGGTGTAAACCGTGATTTAACGAGTTAATGTGATAATTTTTGTATTTAAATTATTCAATTCAATGTATTTGTTTCAGACATAGTCCAATATTGATTATTAAAATTATTATAATTTCACAATAAATATAAAACAATAAATAAAAGTAAAATTATTAAAAAATAAAATAAAAAAATATTTTTTATTTTTCATGTTTTATCATTAAAATACAATATAATATAACATAAATTAAAATAAAATACAATAAAATAAAAACCTACCCCTAATTAAACAAATACCGTCCGCGTGGGATACTGGCTGCATGTCCTCCCTGTATTCAAGCTGTTCCTGTTGTCAAGCGAATTTTTTGAGCAAGGAAAGAGCCAGCCCTCTTGTCACCTGTGGCGGTAACCAGTCTAAGGGTGATTTTGATAGATAAAAAAATAAAGATAAAAAGATAAACAATAAATAAATGCATGGTTAAATCAATAAAATTAATAAAAACTGAAAATTAAATTAAAAAATAAATTAAATATGGTAAAAATAAATATTATGACACCGCTGATGACTTCATGATCGGCATCGAAGTTAAGTACCAAAGTATTCCTTTGCCTACGAAACATGAAAAAGATACTCATATCCGGCAGTCAGTCACTGACACAGAGTATGTACATTTTTACCCGACTACGGTGGGCGGAGGGTTATGATTTTGACCGATATGTATGTATGTTCATCTGCTCCCGTATAACGTCCAAACTATTTTTATCATAATAATTTGACTAATGAGATATCGTTGGACGCGTCTGGATCGTCCGCTGGTTATAGGCTATTATACGATCGAAATATTGTTATACGTATCTATCAGCATATTGTAGGTATCGTTTGTCTTCTTTTGACTTACTTTGTCTTCAGCAATAAAAACAACATAGAAATTAAATTATTTTTTTCAAATACACTCGACATAAAAATCCCATATAAAACGAAAAAAATATATTTGAATATTTTCATCCATTTCATCTATTTTAAAAGGTGCACTGGGACATATTATTTTAATTGTACGAATTAAACAATATTGTTCCTTCAAAAAATAACTATACTATAGTCTACTCCATAGCTGTTCTGTCCTAGCTAAGCGAGAGGGATATATCCTTCGGCAGCTCACGCGACGCTAGCCACACCCCGAAACTAAAATTCATTTTTTTCATGTATCGTCTTAATACCTCCACAATGTGGTGGTGTATGGCCACTCAAGCCTCTGACTACCCCCGAATGGGGATAAAAGTCGTGACGTTAAGATTTTGCGAGGTTCGCTTCTGTTTCGCTAATGCTATTGGACCCAAAGTAAAGGGGAATCTATTGCAATTTAACGGACTTATCTGAAGTTTACGCAATTTCTAACAGGTAACATAAATAACAATGCAAGACACGGAAAGAGTTAAGGTCTTTTAATATTAGCGTACTTCGCTGACCTGACTCTATTAAGATGGGCAAAGGCCCCTCTCCCAAGCACCAGTTGTGTGCCGCTATAGTAGGCCATTCTATTGGTCAATAACTAACTAAACTATACATTCTCGTGTTTAAAATTCCTAAAGCTCTCCCAAGCACCTAAAAAACCCAATAATAAAGATAGACATCCATCATGCATAGTCAAATATCGGCACCTAACCGAACTTGGAATATAAACAACACAATAATAATATCAAATAACTCATGGTTAACATTGTAAATAGCACTTTAAATTTACTACATAGAGTTAACATTCCTATGAACATAGCTGTAAGGTTAACACGTTGTTGATTATATCGGTGATTGTAGAGTAAAATTGAATAGAGCGGAGAGGCGCGTGCCTCCGCGTGCCGACTCTACCTCGAGAATATTAAGTGTTCTTGTACTACACCATGTACTAACAATAGGACATTGAATATTGGCAATGTGCGTCTACCTACTGAGTAGAGAATTTCAAGACAAGTGCCATTTAAGTAGGGTCACAGTTTTCAGCTCAGGCTTATAAAAATACTGTTAGCCGGGTACAAACTGACGAGCTATTGGTGAGCTCAGTCTATGCACATGTAAATCTAGAAATAAATCGGTTTCCATAGATTGTGATGGCGAAACATTTACACCGTATGTTGCCATCCCTGTTATGACAACACAAGATATAGAGAAGAACATTGGTGTAAATATTTCGTCAGACCAAAATGTCCCAGATCATCAGTCTATCGTGGGAATCCTCCGCGCCGCGCCCGCGCCGCCCGCGCCGGGGCCGGCCGCCTCCCCTTCCTCGGATAGGATCTAGTACGTGCCGATATTTCTACGATATAATTATACACAAGCCGTGTTCGTGACGGTGTGTTGACTTATGATGCTATCATTCTGTAGGTTTTTATTTTAAACTTTTGAACTCCTCCGATGTAGAGTTCTATGAACAGAGCGTCTGTTGTTTCTGTCGTTTTCATTATTCTATGGTACTGTCTCCTAGATTGTATTTCAAGTTAGCATTTTATCCAAATTTACATTCAGTTCTTCAGTAGCTCTACCAACAGTTTATACGTCCGCTAGAGCCGTTAGTCGCTAGCGACTACGTAAAATTGTGATATGACAAATTATCAGTTCTGCGCATGGCTGATGTGTGCTCTATAATGTTCCATTCCACCTAAAACTTATGGTAGAGCTGCAATTCGAATCTTCAGATACCTTCACGTACGTAAGTCACGCTTCGCCCGCCCGCCCCTGCCCCTGCTCCTGCCCCTACCGCCTGGCTTTTTGCCCCATCTATAGTTAGCACTTATCGCGTGAAAATGCACTACTAAGATTGGATAATGACAGTTTCGTTATGGCGCGTGATTGAGCAGCGTAGTCGTAACGCCTCCAACTAGAGGTATGCTGCGGAATTTGAACCTTTTGTAATGAAGGGGCATGTCTGAATCGCACTTGCGTTGTTTGCAAATAATAGATAGAGGATTTGACTCTATATTTCCTAATCCACTTTTCAGTCGCGGGCTCTATCACACATAGCCATTACTAATCTAAGTACCTAACTACCTATAGCTTATAGTACTTTACATTTGTCACTTGGGCTTAGCTGAGCTGAAGCAACTTAATTCGCCTGTTAACTGATTGATTTTAAAAATATTTAACAAAACACGTTCCTTCTAAGTTAATAAACAAGGTCAATATGAAACGGTTATTTATAAGTATGAGAATAATGTCAAGAGCAAGAGCTCAAACATCACATATTACGAGCATATTACAGTATATTCCATAGATGTACCTTATTTTTCTTTGTACTCATACATTATGGTGATGAATTTAACCGTCATGTCAGACATTATTTACTATACAACATAAAATAATAACTTTTATGTGTCGTCATTCACTATTAATATTAATACCATGACAGTCATACTGCTGAATTACAAAACTCATTTGATTTTTAGTGTTTTTATAATTTGTGGAAACACCATTGAGCTATAAAATAGAATTCCGAACGCTAAACACCTTCCAAACGTTTACTGCGACCCATAAAAGCGGAATGTTTAATTAATTTCAACATCCATGGATTATAAACCTTCATTAAGTATACTAAGCGTTAATGTAAGCGCATGTGTCCAAGTGGGCCGAAATATAAGTAGTTTTTTTTTTTTTTTTAATAATTATAATAATATCCTGGGACATTTTTTACACACGGCTATCTGATCCCAAACTAAGCAGAGTTTGTACTATGGAAACCAGATAACTGATATTACTACATATACTACTTTTTTATTTGTAAATACATAATTAATATACATATACACCGAGACTCCGGACATACAGACATGTTCATGCACACAAATGCATGTCCCGGGTAGGAATCGAACCTACGACCTGCAGCGTGAAAGTCGCCTCCGCGCCAACCACGCTAACGGGCCCGTCAGCCTAAAAAGTCAATACAATAGTCGACACGATTGTCGTTTCTATAATAGTTAGTTAAGGTTTCATTGTATGACAATCCTGATCGTCTCTATCTTCTTTATTTCAGCTAGTAATAGTTATTCACTCATCACTATTTACCGAGCAAGGTAATTTCTCAAACAATCCCACATTTCTAATCAAACACTCATTAAATACTATTAATACGTTTACAATTACATTACGCTATCATATTACAACTGAAATAAAGTATAAATTACTTCGATGTTGGTGTGGCAAATTTAATTTTGCGGCTGATGTAGGAAAATGTTCCAAAGATTTGTTTGAGATTGTATTTTTCTCAGCGATATTGGTTGAAATGGTAAATTAAAAGTTTAAAGTGAAACAAATAACTTTAAACTTGTGTTTAGAAAAGCTTCTCGTTACTCTAATTGTTATTAGGTATAAATTGGCTTGGCAATTAGTTTGACAGCGGTTTTATCGTGGACGCTTAAGTAAAATTGATAACTTTTTATTTTGTAAACGCTCATTAGTGGGGCCACTAAAACAGGTATGGTGCAATTACAATTTTAATAATGTCGTATAAAAAATACTTTTTCACAGTTCATTATCCCAACGTTTTACTTATTATTAGTACGATTAATTAATTAATGTTAATTAATTACTGTGTTGGTTAGATTTAAAAACATAGTAATAATAAAATTTAACCCCAAATAACACACCGCACTATGTTGTAATACCTAATTATTTATTACATTAATTAATAAAACACTCAAAACCTTTTCAAACACAAGCCGCATGCCTCGCTCCGTCCACTATCGCCGTTTCCATGGCCCGATCATACCTGCCCCAATCAACAATGGTTAAGTAACTGATATCCGTTGGTTAAGTTAACGAGTGTCGGCGACACTGTCCTATGTCGACATTTAGTGGCTAATGATGTAGCGATATTATGTATTAGAGTAGATTTTTATGTGTAGATATTTCTGAATGGTAATATTTAGAGCGATTTAATTAGAACCACAAGTCAAATATTTCAGATAAGGTGGCGTGGGAGTTAACAGGGCATGTTATAAACTTAAACCTTCCGGGTAGGATCATGAAATGAAATCGCTGTAAACTTTGTATCATGTGTACAGAAATTGCAATACAACCAAGGAAAAGGCAGAATCCAAACTCTATTACCGTAATTATTAGCTATCGACTAAATAACAACTTACCAAGTGCGTAAATAGCGTAACGAGATTCCATATATTCAGCTATCTGTTCGACACCACTTAGGGCTATGCAGATAAATCTCAATCCTACTTAGGTACCTACCTACTAATTACTACCGTATAATGTTACGTACTTACTGTGTATGAACTGGCAGCGATTTACAACCTCAGTTTATTGGAGTGATATTAAAACCCAAATTTCCTTCCTTCTCAAAAACCTTCGCTATAAAGCGTCTGGTCGCTATTACTATTTCATATTTTAAAGCTGATTCAAATCAGAACATAGCTTTAGACTCAAAATTCAACTAGAACTAATAAAACTTGTACGTGGAGCACAGACCACGCAAAAATTCTGCAAATTCGTTGCATTATCTTGATTCGTCTATGACTGTTATAATATCTTTGGCTATTCTTTCAGAACCAATCAGTTAAAGATCACATAATCACTACGTTTTTAATTGGTGCGTCCAGAGGCCTCGTCCTAGCACTTATGTTAGGACATTATGTATGTGCGTTCCGAAGTAAAAACTGAGTGCTCGGGCGCGGTATGCGCCTGATATAGACGCTCTCATTGGGTGCGAGGCATCTGGACGCACCAAATCGGTTATGTATGGCACAATATAAATACACGTGGAGTGTATATTTTACTATCGTTTTAATAACAATGAAATAAATAACAAAATAAATGTATGTGTGTAGGGATCCACTCGGTGTCTGTACCCACAATCAGGTATCATGATGGTGGTAAAGCCAAGCTGTAGCCAATTGACTGCAGCTCATATACGGGTTGGCTCGATCGTGGTAGTACCACCCTCTCAACGAAGATCGGCGTAAAGTAGCTATTAGATGTGTTTCGTACGATGAGTGAGGGAGCCGGAAGCCCAACCCCCCCACTTTCCCCCTCCATCCCACTCCCCTTCAGGTCACCAAAGTGCGAGCAATGCCTTTGGTATTGCAAGCATCTAGGCTACGGTAACTGCTTCACATCAGGCGGGCCGTAAGGTTTTTGCCACCGCAGTCCTATAAAAAAACTTAATTATTCGTCATCACCAAAAGTAGCCCAGCGAGTCCTGTTTCACAACCATCTATGGAGCAAAACATAAAACAGCATATTTCTCGGAACGCAACGATTGGCCATTACTTTACGATTATCAAATCTTCAATTAATTATATCGAGAATGTCCTTATATCGGCGGTACACGCGATATTAGACTTTATTAGTGGTAGGAATACGGTTAATGTCGATGCAGTAATGCGTTTCACAAGATGGCTATCGATGGAGTCATCTGGTCGTCATGGAAACGGCGACACGAGTTCTGAATTCGAAGTTCCGGAATTCGGAACGTGCTTTGTACGCGGTTGACTATACAACGGTCTTGATACTTACTTATTTTTATGTCAGTATATTGTAATATTCTTATTGTTAAGCTTTATATGATGCATTTGTACTGATGAGTGTCCTTTATAACTTGCACATGGGCATTTGCAAAGTTCTGTAAGTTTTATTAAGCAGGTCGTTGTCAAGTCGGCAATGTGCGAGCAATGCCTTTGGTATTGCAAGCATCTATAGGCTACGGTAACTGCTTAACATCAGGTGGACCGTACGCTATTTTGGCACCGCAGTCCTATGAAAATAAAGCAGATTCTGCTACACCTTACGGGCGTTAAAAACAATTAAGGACACTGAACCTGCAAGTATATTGTTATCATTACACTCTCTTACATCAATTATTTGGGGCGCAATGCAAGTTAGCAAAAAATCTGTTAACATAACTAACATTGACGAAACTTCATATAAACCCCACTACCCTGAAAGTATTAAGATCATTCGAGTAACGTATACGGGTGCGTTCGGAACTGGTGCACAAGTCACGTCTCCGTGTTTCAATATGTCGCATGTCGGGGCCGGGCGGGGTCGGCGGGTGGGACACATGTCGAACAACCATCTCCTCTGTAAATGGGTATCGCTGAAAGGTACACACAATATTGCCACGGTACAGCCTCTGGTACCTATGTATTTATTGAAGCAAATCGTTAAGTAATTTTCAAGGTGGTAGAGCCAAGCTGTAGCCAATTGACTGCAGCTCATATACGGGCTGGCTCGACCGGGGTAGTACCACCTTCTCACAGAAGATCGGCGGCAGCTATTACAGCTGCGTTTCGTACGATGAGTGAGAGAGCCGAAATCCCAACCCCCCGTTACCCTCCCTCCATCCCACTCCCCTTCAGGTCGGCAATGTGCGAGCGATGCCTTTGGTATTGCAAGCATCTATAGGCTACGGTAACTGCTTCACATCAGGCGAGTCGTACGCATTTTTGCCACCGCAGTCCTATAAAAAAAACTACGTTCTATACAGGTTATTTTAAGGACAGAATGAATATATTCATACCCAAAATGGGAGGGTCTAAGGTTTTTATATTCAAAAAGTTTATGATAAGAATCAGCATCCAGCTTCAAAGTCAGAGGTAAAAAGTGACTTTTCCGGAATAATATCAGCATTCGACATTAACCAGAAGATTTATTGTCTAATGATACTTAGATAATCTAATAATAATCTCCAAAATGTCTAGTAGTGTATGTAGTGGACTTCCCACGGACCAATTAACCGGCCATCAAGAGTATACTGCTGTAGATATGATAACTGGCCCCAGTTTACGGGTTTCGAGTAATTATCGAGTTGCGTTATGGCTCGTAAAATTAGAGTAGTTCGGGTGAACGCTACAACTGTGGCCCGATTCACGTAACCAAAACCTTAACGACATCTCAGCGATATAGTCGTTGATAGCCTTTTCGTAACAAGAAAAGGCTATCAACGACTATATCGCTGAAATGTCGTTACGGTTTTGGTTACGTGAATCGGGCCCCTGGACGATCTCGTAGTTCCGTAGCGAATGGGAATTGCCTCGTCTGTCTGTCCATCATTTGTTGTTACTGTAGAGAACTTTGGTTCCTATGGTCGTTCGTACGTTCGTATGGGCTAGCAGCCAATGATGTGTCGGAGTTTCGGGCCGCCTGAAGGCCTCAGACGGCTGGCCCTTCTGTTTCGGGCCACTGTATGTTACTAGCAGATAAGTTATTTTGGACTTACTATACGGGATGTGATTTTGGTCTCATTAATTTTATTATTAACTTAATTAATTTAAATATCCACAATCACCTGCCCGTCTGGACAGCTTTTACCTGTATATTTTAATATGTAGGTACTTAATATAATTGATTTTTAATTAATTCATAGATTATACTTGCAAATAGTTTAAGAGCGCCATCTTCATGTAGTTAATGGAATTAAGTGGAGATTAAACACAGTATTTATCGGACACGGCCCGGGCCCGGGCCGGCTGGGTGACGCTACCGTGTAGGACGCTACATGGAGACTTAATGTCATTAATATTTATATTAATAAGATAAATGTATCCAATTCTTTACGGGCGTGTTTGTTTGTTTGTTTGTAGAGTCAGTATTTAGAGGCAACGTGTAAGAAGATAGCCGATGACAGTTGAAGTAGTAGTCTTAGGGCGGAAACCCACCGCGGTGCACGGAGAGAGAGGCTACGTACGAAATGACGCCATTGACGTCATTGTCGAACAAAATTATCATCATTGACGTCTCTCGTGCGTAGCGTGCACCGCGGTGGGTTTCCGCCCTTACCGTAGTATTTATTTACCACGGTTCGGTGTCAGACGTGGTGACCTGGGTCGGACAACGAGCGGAATAGGTACGAATACTTCGGGGGAGGCGCATTTCGACCCGGTGTGCACTACATTAGACGCAACTCGTCCGGTGCATTTTTCAGCTGTTTTTCATGAATAATCGTTGTTTTGCTTATGGTTCGGCTCAGGGTTTGCCACCACCTTATGGGGTATTAGGAATCAGTTAAGCTGACCCATTCATAATTGCAAAATAAAAAACTACTTAGAATGTATCATTTAGCCGAAGTTACTGTGCAACTTGTAATCATTGCCCAAATCTTTTTCTCGTGAGACGTGAACGTGTGGTCCCCACCGTAGTCTTGGCCCGCCTCTTGCGTGTCCGATGTTGAGTAGATAGTGTAAGTACGTACTTAGCGGAGGTCATCTGTACTTACCGACTGGCTCGTCAGATCCCCGATACTCCATTGTCTGTAATTTGTGTCCGCCGAACGTTGGCCGTGTCTGGGCGCGGCGCGCGGTGCAATATACGGCAGCCCTCGCCACTCGCGTCCTGCGGCACTGATGGATCGCCTCTTTTAAAAAGGGGATGATAATTGACTGCCTCGTTGAGTCCTCTCTTCGTTTACAAAATTTAATTTAGCTAAAGCCGGAAAACCACGGCGCACGGAGAGGCCACGCACGTGGGTCAAGCTTCGCTTTGCAAGAAAATGTATGCAATCGTGTCCACCACGGCGCACGGAGAGGCCACGCACGTGGGTCAAGCTTCGCTTTGCAAGAAAATGTATGCAATCGTGTCCACCGCGGCACACGGAGAGGCCACGCACGAAATGACTTCATGCATACATTTTCTTGCAAAGCGAGGCGGCCCGTGTGCGTGGCCTCTCCGTGCGCCGCGGTGGGTTTCCGGCTTAACTGTGTACCAAAGTCCATAGCCTTGCGTATCAAACTCATGGGCGTACCTAAGATCAATGTAGTTTAAACCACTGGAGAGAATTTGATCTCCCGTGTGCCATATAGAATCGATACCTAGTTTCAACTCTCCACGATCGATCAACTACCATTGATCTCACGGCCCTTACTAACAAAAACACATTCGTATTATTAAACGTAGGGATATCCGAATGGAACATCTTTCAGTCTTATATCTCCGTAATAGCAAAACAAAAGAGGTCGTCCCCGCAGATGACGCGCGCACGTGACTGCCGTGCTAACTCGCTCCCCCAGATAAAGACTTCCGGTTATTGCCGGATTAAGATGCGATCGACGGTTTAAAGTTAAGGGATATTGGAGGGGGGGGGGGGAGGAATTGCCTTGTTAACATGCAGGTGTCGGATGGCATAAAAGTGAGATCCGATTTTTTATACGTTTGGTAAGATTTGAGATTGTGGGGTTTTTATGTGAAAGTTTCAGGAGAGGGAAAATTAATCGTAAACATGCCTGTAGTAGGTAGTGTAGCGATGTAGTAGATCGGCAAGTTCGCTAATTAACTTCTGTATCCATTATAAGTTTTGAGTTTAGGACCTTATAAAGTTTATATTTGACGTCTACAATAATTATTTTAAAGGAAACATACCACCTGTTAGCTCTACCATGTGTTACCACGTTGGCTAGCACTAGCAGTCGCTCGTCGCTATCGTCTACGTTGATTATTTATATGAAAAACTGTGAGGTCGTTGGATGGCCAATGCATGCCGTTTAATTTGCTAAAACTAGCATAAGGCATAGGCCCTCACGCTCACTCTCACTCACTTAACTACAGTAGCTCTACTTTGGTAGAGCTGCTAAAGTATATTTTCCCTTACTTGTCATATTTAGTCAACTATCTTGGCATGTCTATTTAATGTAACTCGTTATTCAACATAATGAAAAGACAATTTTACATAAGTGCCCATTCATAAACATTTTTAACCTAATAACGTGTGGGGAACTAGTATTTACATATACTTAATTCAAATATGCTAAGATTGTTTAGTAAATACGACGGGTAGTGAAGAATACACTTCATATCCCAACACCCAATTAATATTCCATAGGCAAGTGTACCAGACCATTTATCATCCGAGTCTTTTCATCCGAAGTCCAAATCCGTGGTTTAGCCTCCTTTATATCTCATTCGTCTCGGCGTCGCGCCCGCCGCCCGCCCCGCCCGCGCCGCGCGGCCTCCTCGTGGGCTCCGTGGTTGTTGTAGCCGGCTGCTTGCCATGCGAGGCACGGCTCTTTCCGCCTCCCTTGATCTACTTCTGTTACCGCATTTATTATTTCAGTGACTTTCTCCCTGGTTATTGGAATCGAACTGGATTTTTTCTGAAGGTTTGTTGTTGGCTAAAAGTGAATAATTTGGTCTCATTCTATATTATTTAAATCATACGTACCCTATTCTGTACTGCACGTGTGGCTATTACTTTATGATATTAGTTCGCAATCTTAAGGTAATCTTGTACAATAGACTGGACTATAAACTCAAGTGTTTATTCCCCATAAAGTCATTGGTTGTATGAAATATTTACGACTTTTAATAAACGTGGTGTCCCGGTGAAGCCTAATGAAGGCATTAAAGTAGATTAAAATAGGATTTATCAGAATTAATGTAATAGACGCTTTGGACACTCGTTTTAGGAAGTTTATTTAGTGGTAAGGGCGGATATCATTGGTAGTCTTCCAAGAAAGCCACTATTATTATCTGAAAATAGTGATAAATATAGAATTCTGTTAAATTATCTTAAATGGACACGATCTTAAATGAAATTAATTTAAACTTTTGCAATGTTGAGATCATTGATTGATACCACAACAGAAGAGAACCAAATTAAAATAAAGATTCAATCTTGCTCTCGTGATTATAATCTTGATTAAGTTAACTGCTCAGCTCGGTGATAGTAAAATTTATTATTATTCATTGTTCATATAAAGCTTCAGAAGCAGTGTAAACTACAGCAATCGGTTTATCATGTTTACGATTTCATAAAACAGCTTCAATAAAACCCTCAAGACATAAAAACCCTTTTACGCAAGCAGCTGCATGTTGCGACCAGTCATGGGAACTGATTTACTAAATAGAAATGTTTCCCTCGCGAGGTGTAACACGAGTGTTAGATACCTGTGGACATCGGCCGATAGGAGACGAGACTCGTTCATATGCACCATCATATGGCGATGTGGGTTCAACCGGTCCGAACAGCGACGCTAATTGACATCAGACAGGTACCTTACACACAACTGATTATAAGCTAGCACACGGACCACGCAAAATGGACCAAACCTCGCATTAAATTCAATTTACTGGCGGTGCGGTGCGGCTATGCAGAATTCACTGAGCATTCGACTGCATACACCATAAAAGAAAGCTGCGGAAACTTAACACACGAAGCAGTGGAACATTGATCTGTTGTCTTAACGGAATAAAAGTCATTTTATTGAGTGATCGCTCGCAGTTGTCACGTTTTATATCATGGCAGACCCTGGAACCCGTTATGGTGATGCAAGGGTTTACTAGCGGCGACGTTTAAGCTATTCTGTGTTTTATCTCGGTCAGGTCAGGGTTTCGTGTTGTTTGTGATTTGTGTGTCGTTTGTGTTGTTTCGTGAGTGCGGGTGCGGTGCAGCAGGCCGGAATGCCCGCTCCGGGAGAACCTGTCCTCTCTCTGAGACATGCACTTGAAGTCTGTTATATAAAAGTCACGTGAACATTTACAACGCCGATGATTCACTGTTATGGCGATGTTATCTTTCTAGAATATTATTGATAAGCCTTTATGGCTCGTTAGTTGAATTTGGATGAATTTATCATTCCTTTTTAAAATTAAATTGTCCAAATTAGATTTTTAATTTCCTTCCTAGCTCATTAGAAGTAAGATTGTTCGCTCGTTATAAAGTTCAGTTTAACATTTCTAGTTTTATTATACACTAATTTATGGCCACTTTATTTATCATCATGGCTTATTAAAAGATAATAATAATCAATGTTTCCTGTTTGTTTGTGTGCTTGTGATAACATCTAAATATGAAACAAGTTTGAGTTAAGCTTGCAAAGTCAGATGTATGTAGATTGTCTACTATTGTACATTACGGATTAGCGTTAGGTCTATTAGTCATTTTATCTTTGTGTTGTTATTTGTCAACTAAAATATATTTCACTTGTGCGACTTTGCCACTCGGTGATTGTCTAAATATACATACATACATACATATTATATAATCACGCCTGTTTCCCGTAGGGGTAGGCAGAGACCACTTCTTTCCACTTGCTACGATCCTTACATACTTGTTTCGCTTCGTCCTTCCTTCGTCTAAATATAAAACCGAAAAAGACGAGTTACTTGTTCAATATTGGTTCGACTCGATCATTAATCATTATTTAGCATCATTTTAGTCGCTGTTAACGATCTGTCAGCGCTATGTCAACAGTGTCAACACGTACATTGCCGATGTGTGTGCGCAGTGACCGCTTTGCAGTGATTTGTCAATTGGACAGTGACTCGTCTGTTTGTTGTCACACGAGAACAAGTTGTGTTGTTTAATCTTCAGCTGACCTTGATCTTACAATATAGTTTTAAAAATAGTCATTGTCTTTAATCTTTGTTTAGTTTAATTATACTTTACCAACTTTACACCTAGTAAAGCCCGCCAGATCAATCGTAGTTTATGCTACGGGAGAGTTTAATCCGTCGTCTTCCATATACATTTATAATCAATAGTTCAAACTCTCCACGAGCGCTTAACTACCATTGATCTCACGAACCAGAGGATACCGTTTTGACTTCTAGGCTAGACAGTTTACGACTGACAAAAATAGACAATCGGAAGAATAATCCTGTATATTACAATGTGGACCGATGACGTCAGTCGCGTCGCAGGAAGCCGGCGGATGCTAGTGCCGAGAACTATATGTGTGGAAGTGATTCGCGGAGGCCCGTGTCAGCTAAGGATATCTTCCGGCTGATGGACCCACCCCGACTGGCACAAAAATAAACGAACAACAACTTCCGTTATATCAAAAGGGTCGAAGTATGAACCAAAATTAATTTAACGAAACAATGCGTACCGGCCCGGGAACCGAACCGAGCGCGTCCCGAGCGGCCACTTAATTCCATTACTAATTCACCGAGCGATCCCACTGAATTAAAATAGCCATACATAATCCAATACCATTACTATCACACACAAAAACAAGCCTTACCGACCAACTTTTGGGAAACTTTTTCTGAAAATTTCCATGGATTTTTGTTGGTGGTTCTGCCGTTATGGGTGGTGTACTGTGGTATCTGGATGGTCCGCGAAGAGGTTTTTTAATCCATAATGGCCGGGGGCCGCCTCTGATAACGGACGTATGATATACCGACGCTGTGGAAATATTTGGGTGAATTCGTGGTTAGCAGGTATGGAGAATGCTTAATATGGTGGTGTCCCTAAATATTTAATGTAGGGACGTCTTTCCAATTACCTTTAGTTAGGGTTTTAAGGATCTGCCAATATTTTGAAGCCGCTACCTATATTTGGGGCATAGTTTCAACTTCATAGTGGCAATTATATGATAAATTATATGCAATTATATGGCAAATAGATATTATTTATGTATGTTAGTTTGTAACTAAAATATTATATGTTCGAGCATTTGTTATTCTATACAGTTGGTGTATTCTACTACAATGTAATTTATTGATGTATCTGTTGTAAAGATTATTGAACAGATGTATTTGTCACTTTAATTATCTATTTATGTTTTTTTTTACAAATTTGAAATACAGAATATTTGCCACTCTAATCAAGCTCGGTCGGCAAGCCACGATGCCCGGAAGTGAGGTCGCGTTATTAATAGCTCGATTGCACGGGACCCGACACGGCACCGAACCTGCGACCCGCCGCCCACTGCGTGCTTTATCGTACACACATTACTTACTGACGCTTTGTATACAGATGTTTAAATGATAAATGAAAACATTTACTGATACACATGGTGACCGCTTGGCGAAGTGGTACGAGCGCTGGCCGCTTGGGTCACTGCATCGGGTGGTTGCGGGTTCGATTCCCGCCAGAGACAAATTTCGGAAACGGCCTTTTCGTAATTTGCCCTGGTCTGGGTGACATTGGGATCATCCCCAGTCCATTGTATGGTAGCCATAGTAGGTACAATTGGGGCCATACAGTTGGTGTGTATTTCTGGCGATATTTATAATTTATTGCAAGTCGAGTACAGTATACTCGTAGTAACAGTATTTACTCCAAACTCCTAGGTACCAGGATAGCAGAAATTCAAAAGACCTTCCCAAAACAAGGCCGAGGGTTGAATAAAACAATGATAAATGTCGATTACCGGAATTAACTAAAACCGTAACGACCCCAATGTTTCCTTTATGCCGCCCACTAACATTTATGCGCCGCGCAACACCGCTGATAAACAGGATTGTACTCTGGAGGCCTGTACGGCCTGTCGACAGCCTGCCGACACGATATCCGCGCGTTCTCACTAGCTCGCATGCGTCGCGAGTGCAGTATTTCATAATTATGGGACTAGTTAATGGATCCTGTCATAATAATTTCCAAATGAAAACTTTTGTGGAAAATAATGGGCCGCTTTTTCTTGGCTGTTAAGTTGATTGTGTGAATGCAAATGAGATATAAAGTGTGTATATCATTTAATTCATTAAGATTATTGAAGTATCATGTAGTAGGTACGTAGTTTGAAACACTCGCTTTTTATAATGTAGCTAAATAAAAACAAAGATAAAATGATAAACAAATTGGCGATTTCATTTTTCTCTGAAATTGTTAAATAAGGAAATAAATATAAAATAAATGTTATTTTGTACATTTTTTGTAAATACCTAAAGTTTATATTGTACATAGCATAAAATAATTGTTTCTTTATTAAAAAAAATCTCCAGGCAAACACACCAACTGTATGGTCCCAAATTAAGCAAAGCTTGTACTATGGATACCGAACAATGGACTGGGGGCGATCCCAGTGACACCCAGACCAGGGAAAATTACGAAAATGCCGTTTCCGAAATTTACCTCCGGTGGGAATCGAACCCGCAACCACCCTATGCCTAGAGCCGAGCGGCCAACGCTCGAACCACTACGCCAAGCGGTCGTCCACTCTCTTACATGCGTCCAGCAGATCTATTATAGGCAATTTTAGAATGACAAAATCTTTTCGTTGTAACTCCCGTACTAAGTACCTAAACATTGGCTCAATATGGAGCCCTGAGCCAAGTTATTGCACTGTAAGGAGTATTTTATTGGAAGGACTACCTCAGGAATCCTCAACTTTGTTGCTTGGACACCAGACCGTGTGGAGTTATGTCGCCATTCAAATACGATCGCTGCATTGGTTATAGAACGAATGCCGCTGTACTGGTCATTGCTATCAGTTGCTGAATAATCAGCGGTTTTTCTGTTATGATTATAGTGTATACTTCTTACAATTTTTCGTTTATATTCAATGTGCTTTTTGCTAGATGATCCTCTTTAGACGGAGCAGATTTTCAATGCATACACATCTATTGTAATTTTATATTTCTGCTATACACATCGTATAATGTCACCCTACAGTGAAGTCTCATTGGAAATCACACCTACTGCATACAATGCTGTACCTTCACCGTCTTCAGAAGGCTTACACCCATGATTTATCTCTCGAGTGGCGATCCCGACCATCGACATTTAAAAGCCACTGAAAACTTTGTAAGAGCAACTGAATTAAACATTTTTTGAAAAGGCCAAGTGCTGGTTGAGTTGAAATTAGCAAGCATTACCGTCGGAGTGTTGAATAATGCGATCATAGGCGCCATTGTATTGAAATACGCGGCGCGCGCGCACCTACCGCGGTGAGAAATCATCGGCCATTGTTGGCTCTTGAGTTATGTACTCCAACAATATAGTGTTAAATATTTTAAGAAGTCAATCGGTACTACTCCACCAAGCCAACTAGACACTCGGGTATAACAAGTCAATGATTCCGCGGTCCTTCCAACACGTAGTGGAAGCTACTGCCACAGGAGTGTCCAGGCATTGGCCCAGACTCACTACGTGTGGAAGGACTGCGGAATCATTGACTTATTATCATTTGATATTTATACCCGACGGCCTAGTTGGGTTGATGGAGTGGTAAAGTAAAGATTTTCATTAAGACCCTACGTTTGTACTAGATGCACTGTAGTAACGTTTTATTTTTAAAGAATCCTGCGTTGCGATTCCCAAGCACGCAAGTTCACGCAACTCCCAATTCTTATCAGTGAGGGAGGGGGAGTTCGATCTGGGCCTACTTTAAATAATAATAGAAACTGTTTGGAGGAAGTATGTAGGCCTTTGTTACGGGCCTGCGATTTTCCTTTCAATACATTTCCATACATTTGAAAATACAAAGGAGAGTGAGTCTCTACATTTCGATTCTTTCCTACGCGTGTGTATTTATTTACACTTTAGGTGACGATATGGAAAGATCTTCACTAAACCTAGGTCATGGCTTAAGACTTAATACTAAAACTATCTCAAATTTGAGGGCTGCTAGATCCTAACTCGTGATAACAGCGATACAAAATATATATTTGAGTGGGGATCTTAGGTATAATCATAGCAAAACGTCTTGTTTAATTTGAGTAAAAACTGACATAAAACAACATCTCTACATTTATATTTTTAACAGCCTCCCTAACTTAATAACTTAACGATCTAAGTAAATGCGTAAAGCAGAGAGCCAATTAAGTTATAGCTGTATTCTAACGGTGTTTTTCCATTTGTTTCAGGTAAGACAATTCACTTTACGGAGTGATTGGGAGTGAGTAATCCCTCTCTTGCAGGAGGAGGGGGAGGGGGAGGGGGAGGGGGAGGGGGAGGGGGGGGGGGGTGCTGGTGTTGAGATGCAAATGAGCCAATCGCGTGAACCAGCCCTTATTTATTGGCATCGTTGGAAATACGGCGGAGTGACCTTTGGTACGGGAACGGCGCGTTTTTCACTTAGGTATGTAGGTACATCGTATATGACGTAAGTATTGTTACATATTGGCTTTATTTTAGTACATAAACACATGCGTAATCGGTTTCGGCCTAGCTTAGTGGACATTTCAGAAAAACGCCCACAAAGTTAAATTAAGCACTTACTTTTTACCCGACTACGGCGGAGGGTTATGATTTTGACCGGTATGTATGTATGTATGTATGTATGTATGTATGTAAGTATGTATGTATGTATGTATGTATGTATGTATATATGTATGTATGTGCATCTGTTCCCAACTAACTTCCAAACTAATTGTCGTAATTTGACAAATGAGGTATCGTTAGAAGCGGCTTAATGGCTGGTTATAGGCTATGTGACGTCACATAAAATTGTATATGGCGCCCACTAGAGGACATAATGTCACGAAATAAAAAAAAAAACATTTTTTAATAAAACCGTGTGGGGTATCAAATGAAAGAGCTTGATGAGCACATTTCAAAAATATATATATTGTTACCTATAACTCCAAAATAATTAAAAAAGAGTAAGTTTAAGTATGAAAAAAATCTGAAAATTAGGATTAACCTTAAAACGCGATATATAGATCCTTAGCATCAGTAGTCATTTAATAAGTTTAAAAACTAAAACCCGACTACTGAAAAATCGCGCTCTAAAAAGTATGAAACAAGAAAATATTCTCATCTAGAGGATAGCCGTGGTCCGTGTTCATATGCCATTTGGCCCTAAAGGACCTACACGGACCACGGCTATCCTCTAGATGAGAATATTTTCTTGTTTCATACTTTTTGGAGCGCGATTTTTCAGTAGTCGGGTTTTAGTTTTTAAACTTATTAAATGACTACTGATGCTAAGGATCTATATATCGCGTTTTAAGGTTAATCCTAATTTTCTGATTTTTTTCATTCTTCTAACTACCCAAAGCGAAAGTTATTAGACACCAAGTTGTTAGAATGACACCCCGGTGCAAGAGAGAGCAATTACTTCAAATACCGTTTCATATTTAGGAAATATTTTACGTGGAAAATACTCTTACGGTGGAAATGTCATCGGCGATACGGTCACATCTGTAGCTCTGTGTGTTTCCACGTATTTATAGAGAGCGCGGCTTAGGGCGCGGCCCCACCCGCGATAAACCAGATCCACAGATTCGCAAGATTTGTGCCGCGCCCGCCGCGCCCTCTACCGGCGACATTGTTGCCCATTACAATGACGATCTATACCCACTAGAAGGGACAAGATGCAATAAACAATATTTTAGAACGAACGAAGGCGAAGGCATTTTCTACAAATCGAATTTAAAATCTTTATAGGTCGTACTGCTTATGAGATTGCTGCGTCAAATACCGTATTTTTTAAATAGTTTGGCGTAAATATTTTCAATTAACCGGGAATATTCGGTATTTTTTTCTTTAAGTGACTATACGTATGCAGAGTGTGGTTTTGGTTGTGACGCGCGTGGGGATATTGTGAATATTCCGAATATCCTGGCAGTGGGACATCACTGCTTGCAGGTAAACCAGTATATTAGGTATAAGAACTCCTCAACTACAACTCGCCGTCTCTCACGCCACTTTGAAGGATATGTTAATTATACCTACGTGAAAGGAAAACAATAAAAAATACAGTTTTGTAGCCTTAGTTTTTTATAGCAGAGCAAACAAACATACAATTGATGAATAGCGTGGAGACAGGTGATTATTTTTCAATAAATAACCTGGGTAACTGGCGCGGCCGGTGGCGCAGCTACTGGTGCGAACAAATCGTTTCAATACGCGATCGTAATACGCTAACGAGCTCGGTACGGCCACGCTCACACAGGATATGAAGAGACTTTATCTGTTTTCCAACAAGCAATTTATCAATAATGCCCATTGAGTTTGAAAAGGCGTGTAACTAAATTAATTATTCTGGACTCTATTTTGCTTTACATTTTTTTAAGTTAAACAACTCAAGATTATCGCCATTGTTGCCAAAGTCAACACTGAATAGCTACGTCCAGAAGTGTCACATGCCGCGCGAGGAAAATTTTCCTCGCCCAGTTTGACTTGCCTCACGTGAGTCAAATGCGCGCCCTGCCTCACCTGAGCACTCACATTTGCCTCGCCTAGTTTGGCAGTCGTGAGACAGATCGATGTCAAACGTGTCAAACTGATTGATTGGGTATACCTTTCCCTGTCTAGAGTGTCAGTTGCCTCGCCATTTGCCTCGCGCGGCATGCGACTGAGGCAAACGTCGTGCTTCGCGAGGCATCTGGGTGAGCAGCCTCGCGCGGCATGTGCATGTTGTAGACACGTCTAATCTCTCAAGAGTTGACACATCTAGCAGCACCATATCATTGTAGATCGTAAAGTAAGTAGGTGTTCAATGGATCGCAGTTGTGCATAGAGTCAGCACTTAGAGGTAATGACTCGCTGGCCGGAGGGTAGTGTAGTGACGGGACTACTGTCAGAGTTGCGCACGAAGCTTGCCTGGTTACTAGTTATTGTCAATGAATATACTATTGACTATGACTATAGGCATTCATTGAAACAAGTTTAGTGCGGAATTTGATCACTACACTTGTAGCTATTTGATACAAAAGGGCACCTAAAAAAATAATGAATGCTCAAAGTCTACGTTGCATAAAATTTATCTCGACATTTGCACATAGTGAGATGCTAGTTCTGATCTCTACTATCTAGTTATATATTTCTTAAAAACAGTGGAAAGTGCAAGCGTCCAATTTGCCCAACTATTTGGAATAATCTGGCCATAGATGCTGACTATTTCAATAAATTGCATAAAAAACATATCAATATGCGCACACGCACCCGCAAGCCAGTGACGGACGGACAGACAGCTCGACGGAGTACAAGCTGCAACAATGTACAGTGGAGTGTTACTGACGAGTCTATTCCCGACAACATGAGACCTTGCGAGTGCCGGCTTCAATAATTCAGTGAGCTTCGACACAGGAGTGAAATGGTATGTAATGATAAAATACATCGCAATACCAAAAACAAATGTTCCGAAGGTCCAAAATCTTTCATTGGACTGGTAGTGGTCACAGTAAACTGGACCAGGCGTTGATCACGAAAGGTATCAGGCCAAATACGAGAAGACAATTGGATACTCCTAACTCGTAGGTACTAACCGGCCAGCTTTGGATGTATAATTGTCAATAGTACTTATCCGTCTTATGGTCGTAATACTTACCTGAGACAATTGATGGAATCAGGCGTAACTTGGCGGAAATCTATTGTTAAACAATTATAGAGAGGGACCCACCACTCACCCTCGGAATTGTCAACCTCCAATATTATGAACCAAATGAATTGATCGATATTAGAAGAAGCCAACAAGACCTAACTCCCTGTCAGTCGAGAGTATGTCTGTCATGAGTCATGGACCCTAACAATTAGCAATTCTCCGCAGTAAAAGCGAATCCTAAATAAATTCGACACGTGTTTCGCCTCTAAACGAGGCATCCTCAGGAAAGCTGAACTGCGACTGAGCGGCTCAGTCGCAGTCCAGCTTTCCTTATACTGAGCTATAATTCCGAGGGTGAGTGGTGGGTCCCTCTATAATTGTTTAAGTGAGACAGCAATTTTAGTTGTGTACTATTTTTGGTCGTACTAATTTCTAGCTTCCCATTTAAATAAGGCCTACTAACATCCAATTAGTGCTCCTTGAAACAAGGTTTCTTCTTGGTAATTGGTGACATAGTTGAGCAACCGCTGCGAATGACCACTTTTTACCATTGCATGCCATCTTCGTGTTAGTTTTTCTTGAAAGCGGCGTTATTCTGTTAGTTCTCACAATTCTATTTGCCTTCACACCACGCCTGGCCGCGGCGTGTGTTTATTCGCACTTGCACGAGTGAGTCGTGGCTATAAACATCTTGTAGACTGGCAGGAGCGGCGCGGGCGCGGGCGGCTCTGAGCGCGACCTGCTTCGTTATGACGCTGCCCGCTCTATTCATCACTGCGTCTGTGAGCCGCGCTTTATTTATCAACAGTCAGATTTTAATAAGATAACGGTTGAGTATGAAGTCTAGTATAGTGAGCATCACATAAAAATAACGCTGGACGATAGTGAAGCGAATGGAATTATTATGGGAGCAACAAATGTTCGAACACATTTAATCGATATAGACACACATAAAACAATAGGTAAATGCTATGGTGCGCGAGTCTATCCACGCAGTCGCTCTACTGTCATCCAGCGCTCTTTTTACGGGACACGCACTTTATTGTCCTTTTGTAACTTAGCAGGTTGAAGCAACTAGCAATAACATTTGCAAATTGAAAGCAATAGCAACAAATATCGAGATAGACGTTGCCTATTTGTTGCTCTACAATCAGGAACAGAGCGTAGCCAGATCCACGGCAAATCAGCATATAATTCAGAGGCGATAGCAACAAATAGTTCGGTGCGACACTCGCGCGCATTCCCACGGATGCAAATTGCGCGAGCGCACCCGTATCAGATCACGGGTCGCCAGCATTGGAGCGGGAATTATGGGACAACACAATAAGCAATCTCTCGTCTCTCATCCCAAAGAAATATCTTTTGCACAGCATTTCGGATTTGCTTGTGTGCCACCGACACATGGTCACTACCATTATTTTATTTTCTTAGGTCCTTCCAATCACCCAAAGTAGCGCTGGCTGAAGTTGTAGAAGATATTATGTGAATGGAATCATAATTCAGGATTAAGAGGAGGCGGTGGTTGGAAGAAAAAGCGTAATAATATCAGGCTGTTGAAGACTATAAGTATGATCAGTGGCGTAGCAAGACGTAAATTTCATGTGGGCGACATACATTTTGCGAGGCCCTCTGGTAACGCTACGAATCGTTTCAAAAACAGTTACGTTCTCAGTCCTTTTTAGGGTTCCGTACCTTAAAGGAAAAAAACTGAAAGGGTGTAAAATAGGGGGTGAAAATAATAATAAATATAACATGGAATCGATTTTTCGTGATTATTATTATATTAATCGGATACTCAGGATACTGATTTCTTTGGTTCGTGAAAGTTTTCGGAGTTTTAAACGCGACAAGAAATTTTACTCGTCCTGCCTTCGAGGTGCGCGGCCCCTAGGAGTGCGAGGCCGTGGGCGATCGCCCAATTCGCCCACGCCTTGCGCCGCCTCTGAGAATGATTGTCATTCTGTTCTAGTTTATATTATCCAGGACTTTTTCCCACATCGCATGCCACCTGGTAGCTTTAACCCAGCGGTACCTGCGCGGGCGCAGCGCCGCGCGATATTTGCATACAAGCGGCACATTCGCCATTGCACCCTATTGGTTATTGTCCTTTAATGGCCGCCCAGTTGTCGCGCACGGAATTAAAATGTATGCCGCGCTTACAAACAAATCGGTTTGAGGCAGATTCTTGCTTTGTTTTTGTATTGGATGGACCCATGGACCAGTTACTAAGGGGACTGGCCCTAAGCAAGTCGGCCGAGTGGTCGGCCTAGTACTAACATCGACATAAAACGAAGCGAGTAGTTCAACTATTTACCGGTAAATAGTAAAATGAAAATGAAAAGACAATGACCACGTATTGTTTTATACAAATATCTAATAAGGGCACCTCTTTCTTTAGTCTTTACTCTGTGGATGGACCTTTCTGCTTTTAATGTGGCACCTTTTAACACTTGTTTAAACTATCAAGAAGAGCCTAACTATGGCAACAAGGATATTGTAGAGACACTCACTATTTCCACAGTCCATAACTCACTCACGAGTGTCTCTTGCGTCCTCTCACTGCTAATAGATCACTGGCGAACAATCCCACGGCTACGTGGCCGCCGCCGCTGCCGGGTGTCGCACCGCACAGCTCGGCGACACGTCCCGTCCGGTGGAGGCTGCGATAAATACAATCACTCTGCCTACACACCGTTAGTGATCATGCTTATAACTTAGAACTTAGATAATAACTTAGAACTGTTGTTCATACGTCTGCTTAGGTTACTCAAATATTAAAGTCCCTTGAAACGTATGGTTCATACATTTCCGATCGAGTGGAAGAAGAGAGAAGAAATAAAGAAAATAATGTTTATTTGCTCTACACACGGCGACAAGGTTCACCACCTGTCACGTTGGGTTCTGACTATCCGGTGAAAGCCCACGGGCTTTCAGTTGGTTATACCTCCACAATGTGGTGGTGTATGGTCACTCAAGCCTCTGACTACCCCCGAATGGGGATAGAAGTCGTGACGTTACATTTACATTTTTGCTCCACAAAAAGTAAGTGGCACCATACCTAACGATGCTTATGAGATGGATGTGGATACAAATAGAACTCTGCCTCAGCATGTTGCGGTTCCATCAGGGATATGGTGCAGCGCTGGTATTCTGACGAGTTTCATTGAAAGTGACGAGGCAGACGATTGGCAGAGGTTTCTGTCTGTTGTTCTTTAATTTAATTCTGAGTTCGTTTTTGGAAATACATGTCCGTAATCTTCGAAGATCTAAAATGCGATTATACTAGACTAGAATCGATTTTACTTAAAGGCCTAAGTGCTAAGCTTTATGGTTATCTAAGTCTAACTAATATAGTCCAGCGTATAACGGTGCGGCAGGCTGGCGGACCGGTCGCCGGTCGCCGGTTGCCGGTAATTGCTCGTTTTACACTAGACTCACAACAAGCGGTCCAGTTGTTTTACAATTATGCTATCGGTGTGTCTTGAATTTATGGGGAGAAAACACGAATAGGTTTAGTTATAGAACTGTTCCCAATTATGTATACGGTGTTGTACCAAAGCCTTTCCAAAGCGTACGGCCACTTGGCTATCATTGCTTTAGCTTTTCCGTCATCAAATGAAGGGCAATTTTTTTTGACTTGCTTCTAGCCTTAAATCTGCCCCTTAATTTTTTTTGAAATTATTTTTCTTTTATTTATCTTCTCTCTTTTTTTTTAGTAATAATTACATAAGGTGCACAATATCTCCTGTAGCTCGCATCGGTGCATCTGCGCGGGCCTCAATCCGCGCGGTTTGGGCGGGCGGCAGTCGGCGCCCAGTCGCCGCACCGTCTGCCCGCCCGGCGACGTCACGCCGCCCGCCCTACGTTACTACGTCACGGACACGTGTTCATTTACGATGTTGATACGTAATAGATAGATGAAAGGGAATTGTACATTCGTGAGACTGTTTCAAGTTAGATATTTGTTATAGTTATTGTCGGCTAAGTTTTTAATTCAATATTTTGGAATTTGTCATGAAATTGTAAAGATTTTGTCTCTTTGACTGAAAATTATTCTAAAGGTGATAAGTTGTGTGAAAAATGTTGATAACTGTTTGAAAAGAGAGGTGCGGCAGCTGAAACAGGAGAAAACATTTGTTAACTGTCTCATCACGATATAATTACAGGTGAGTAGGTTTTTTTAAACCGTAATATAACAATAGGTAAGTACGATAATTACAACAAACAAGTGTGATTTTATTCGTTATCCCTTAATAATTTCCGTAACGTACAATACCTGTTTTATGCAGTACAAGTACTTACCATGAACCTAAAAAAAAACAATGCTAAGTACAAAATGCTAAATCTAAAACTGTCACCAATCACAAACGTATCCACTAAAGAACAACTCAGCAATATCTTAAAGTCATTTACCGCTTAAATGAACAGCTTAAGCGATCTGACGAACGGAATGATCGCGCTGTTTGTGCACTTTCGTAGCCAATTAAACATAACGGAGATAATATATTGTGAGATAATGTGATGAACCCGACCCCCTGTGTCTTCACTGTAGAGTCTATGACACTATTAGTAGGGTCATCACATTCAGTTACGGAACCAGTTTTTATAGTCCCATTTCCATGGATTACTTATTTGATTGCAGCTCAGAATGTATACAAAATGAATCTCTACATATAAATCGGCAATGTATTTGAATGTGAAGAAAAACATACTATTATTGATGAAACTCATATATCAGAAGTTTTTATTGGTTTCGGAACTCACACACAAACAGGGACGCTACGTGTGACTTTACTCTTATTATATTATACTGGGTGAAATCGAAATCGTGGTCAATATTTTAAACGGTGATTCTCCACGTGATTCAGAATATTTAGGGAATATTAATCAACAAATCAATTGATAAAAAATTATTACCCAGGTAAGGTATAACAGTGAAATGGTTTGCTTATTTGCTTACCCGAGCAATATTTTTTTATCAATTGATTTGTTTTCCCAAAATATTCTGAATCATGTGTTGACTCATATTTTAAAATATTGCCCATGATTTCGATTTCACCCTGTATAGCATCCTTCAACTTAAAAAGTTCACTCTGAAAACATTAACAAACTTAATTATTGTCGGTAGCAACCGTAGCAACCTATTTTATTTTTCCATAAAGACATTCATATTATGTTATTAAATCTGTGAAGTTTCAAAAATCCGTTATAGTAGACTAGAATCTCCATTTACAAAATCTAAATATAATTTACAGTTATTTGGTCCTGTAGCGCATAGTTTTCACCAATTTTAGAAATATGTATGTACATTGTAAAATCAAGAAAAGATATTGTACAGTCGATGTTTCGCTACAATGGGAAGCCGCCAAATTAGGACTTATAGAACTTGAAAGGAGTTGAGAGTAATAAGTAGTTAGTACCTAAACCAAAGAAGTTATGTGCAACACTTCATCGTCAAACCCAAAGCCGGATACGTAAAACTTGCCAACTTGTATTGTTACTGATAAATGAATGTAACTATGTAACCCGTGGTTCAGTGGGTAGTTACCAGTAGTTACCACGCGCTCGCGGTCGGAAATAGCGCCGTCGTCGAGTCGTGTGTAATAAACAAACGCGAGGTAAATCTGTCGCGGCGCGGATATGCACGGAATGCTGCCTTTGAATACACTTGCTACTTAGATGCTGGTGGAACGAGTTACTAAACACAGCTTAGGAAAGACAGTTACTCACGTATAACTCTGTGTTTTTGTCACGTCAACCAGGAATTTAATGCTGATTAATTTAAATTATTTGTGACGAATACTTGTGTTGTCAAAAATCATTAAGTAAATATTTTCCTAAATATATTTTAGTTAATTACTCATGTGTGTTTTGCGCGCACACACGGCACTGGATGAGATTTATCTAGTATTACTAAGGCCCGCCACATACATACGGAATTTCCGTACGGAATCCCGTTTCGAAATATCGAATCGGGGTTTCCGAACGCGATACGTCCAAACATTTGGATATTTATAGGACTGCGGTGGCAAAAAAGCGTACGGCCCGCCTGATGTTAAGCAGTTACTATAGCCTATAGATGCTTACAATACCAAAGGTATTGCTCGCACATTGCCGACCTGAAGGGGAGTGGGATGGAGGGAGGGGAAGGGGGGGGTGGTGGGCTTACGGCTCTGTCACTCATCGTACGAAACGCAGCTGTAATAGCTGCTTTACGCCGATCTTCTGTGAGAGGGTGGTACTACCCCGGTCGAGCCAGCCCGTTTATGAGCTGCAGTCAATTGGCTACAGCTTGGCTCTACCACCAATAATGGATGGATTTACTGCATTCGGAATTCCATACGGAAATTCCGTATGTATGTGGCGGGCCTAACTATTGTCTCTATATAAATTGCGTTTCATAGTAATCCAAGAACTGCTTAAATTTTACGCTGAAAAATTCAAATCTGGGACATAAATAGGTACCTACTTGAGAAGCGTTTGTGAATTTATGCGGTCATTAGTCCAGAGTGAGACTGTAGAGTAACTCGCTCCAGTACTCTCCCGGATTGTAACGCTCCCGTGCAGCGTCCGGCCGCTGCCGTTGCACGTGGCCGCCGCGCGTCGCCCGCGCTGGATACATACTCGTAATAGTACTCGTTTGTGAACTAACCACTAACTAGTTAAGTTTCAAAGTTCATCCCATTGTAGTACAAATTAATTTTGTGTATAAATCTGTTTATGTCTGTTGTGCATTTTGTACTCCAAAATAAAAGTCATATCGATGGTCCTAAACAGACCGACGAGGAATAAATTTTTATACCAAAGAGTGGAAGTATTAAAAAATTTGAGTATTCTACCCTTGGCTACAACCACTACCAGAGGACAAATAAATTCTCAAATTTGAATTTTGTGTTTTACGAAAACAGTGTTTTCGTTCGTATAAACAATTTAACCCTCCTTTGCGGGTCCATCGAATCAATTCACCCGTTTACGCTGACTACCGAATAAGAAAACTATTTGCGAAACGGTGCGGATCCCCAAAATGAGTGCGCACATTCCGCGGAACCCATTCCCGGTCGCCATTTCAGTATGCAAATCAAACGCGCCCCAACAGTGGCGAGACTTTCACAAGCTGGGGCCTACCATGGGTCTACGAACTCAGAATCGAGTAGATACGTACTCGATGTAGCAAGTACAAAAAATATATATTACTTACTCTATAACTGGTCCATGCTTACTCTAGTAGAAATATTTTTTGTACGTATCTAAATGTTATACTATTCTATAAATATCCAAATCGTCACTTACTTACTCAATTATAAAAGTGCGATGTTAAGCCGTCAAAGAAAGTAGGCGAGGAATTCTACTTAAAACGGAATTTACTTAGATCAACTTTGTAATGATATCAATGTGGCAGAAAAATAATATGTAGTCTAACAACTGGCAGTGTTACCCACATTTCGACACGATTCACTGTTGATTTGATTTTGAATGCGAAAATTCGAGAATTATAATTTTTAGGTTCGTAATTTTTCCCTATTTCGCGGACCACTAGTTGCCCCCCGTTAGGAAAACCATTCGATTTTCTATTAAGATACCGCGCCGGGGCCCGCGGTGTCGTTTTATTATTGTGACTCGCGACATATTTTCGTCAGCATGAAAATCTGTCAACTTGAGATACGATCCCAGAGAGTCAGTCAGCCGATAAACTTCCAGAGGTGGCACGGATTAAAAAATGTTGCTGATATTATATTACAATAGCTACCGTTATCTGAGATCGATTATGAAAGATTTCTAAAACTACAGTACAACTAATACTACTACTATCAAGTACCTATTTTAGAAATTAAATGTTTGTACGGAGTTCAGAACTTCAGGTTTCTTCTTCGTCATTTAAAAGTTTATAACTAAGACGCTTGGTCTGTGACCGCTCAAGATCGTGCTTTGTGGAGAAGTCAAGGAGAGGCCTTTGCTCAGGAGTGGGACACAAAAATACGCTAATAAAATAAATAAATAAATAAACTAAGACGCGACCCCCTTATATTTTATTAGTATCAAGTAAGTATAAAATCGTACCTAATAATAAATACTGATAACGTCACAATTTTGAAAAAAAAGGTGATTTTAGGAAACCAAATCATTTTAATATCTAGTTTCTGCCATATCTATACACTAGCTAGTCTACAGACCCCCTCGAGGAACGACGGTGTGAAAATATGAATATTATTCAAAGTGATTTGTCACAGATTGGATGACGAGCGGTTATCGGCAGCCGGGCTCGCCACTCTGCGCCGCGCGGTGTTTTGACAAGTTGCTTATATCCTCAGGAACAGCTTTTTACATAAAAAATTATACAACTTTTTTAGGGGTTATAAGTTAAAGAAAAGCGGTAAAGAAGTTGGGAAATTTTTAAAATATTATATTTCATAACCGACTCCAAAAAGCTCTAGAGCACTAAAAGGCCATAAATAATGCATTATCGACTATGTGGAATGTAACGTCACGACTTTTATCCCCATTCGGGGGTAGTCAGAGGCTTGAGTGGCCATACACCACCACATTGTGGAGGTACTAACCAACTCCAAGCCCACGTTTCACCAGAAAGTCAGAACCCAACGTGACAGGTGGGGAACCTTGTCGCCGTGTATACAGGAACTGACTATTACCTAATCCCGAGGGATAGGTAGGTTTCCTCACGATGTTTTCCCTCACCGTCAGCGAACTGTAAATGAACTATGTGGAATTGGTGTTAATCTATCTTAATTAAGTACCGAAGACTTACCGCCAAATTTATAGATATTTTCTCCAGTTTACAACGGTTTTCAAAAGCATTTCTAGGAATAAAAGTGATTTGTAATGCCAGTGCAAGTCGATCATAACTATTTATAAATTTAGGGGTTAAATTGCAGTGACTGACATATTTTCTGCATAACTCTTACCGTATTTTAAACCAATTACCAGCTGCAAACCATTAAAATACTAAATTGTAGAGTATAGAACATGCAGCATCCACCTCGTGTTTGTCTGTTCACGAAACACCTATTAGCCCGACCCGCTAAACCGATCCGCAGCGAACACCGAATTAAATGCCGCGGCCGCGCCGTGCGGGTTCGATTCCCGTCATTAACAACCATCGGTTTAATCTTATAGCTTAACGGTCGAGATGTAATTGTTGTAGCTTTCCTTTACTCAAAGGTGAGATATTTTATTGGTAAATTCTTCTTTGGAATCAGTTACCTATACTTAGTAGTAGGTACCGACACCGTTGGGAAATAAAGAGAGTTTGTAAGGCGTTGTAAAAAAAACAATTATTTTCATGAAAAATACTGAAACCTACATACCTACATTATTTTTGTAATTTGGCATTTTGATGCGTACAGGTAAGCTATTATTGTCCAGAAGATGAGACATATCGGCAATAACTACAAACGACTGACCCGTACTGTGCTCGTGGACTCCGTTCAGTGGGACAAACTATTTTGGACAGTCATGTTTCTCCCTCTTTTTAGGGTTCCGTACCTCAAAAGGAAAAACGGAACCCTTATAGGATCACTTTGTTGTCCGTACGTCAAGACATGCACAGCCCAAACCGCTGGTGTTACAAACATGAAATTTAAACAGTAGGTACCTTTGAAGAACAGCATAGGAAGGATTTTGGAAAATCCACCCCTAAGGGGGTAAAATAAGGGGTGGAAGTTTGTATGTAAGTCCCTCATTTCTGAAGTTAGAAACATGAAAATTTGTATTTAAGCTATTAATTACAAATAAGAAATAGTAATTTCAGCGTCTTTGAAAATGTCACCCCTAAGGGGGTAAAATAAGGGGTGGAAGTTTATATGGGGGTCCCAATTTGTACGGAACCCTCAGGGCGCGAGTCCTCCACGCACTTGGCCGGTTTTTTGGCCATGTCTTTGCTACAGATCAATATTTTATTGAATCTTTAATTAGTTTCTATACGCCTCTTCCTACTAGCGACATCTAGCGACTTCATAAAGAAACATAACATATTTTTTTCTTCTTACGTTCTATTCATACCCCCAATACATTGGCACTAAAACTGGTCATGAACCGTATGCACTAGGTATTTGATTTTTCGAACAATAATTGCCGATCTCACGGTTCATACGGTAGTGTGAGGCCACCACTGAGGGCTTTTAGTTTTGCTTTGGGAGGTGATTTTAATTAAATGAAACAAGACAACTTTAAGAATCTCCACTTTCAGCTTTATAAATATTTCCAAAAGCGCTTAAATCGCTTTTAGAAATCCTTTAATTAACATTATTGAGTATCAAAGGTTCCACGTTTGCACCGATGCTTAATAACTGTCACATAATATTTTATTGAAATATTATTTGTTTTATTACACAAAATAAAAAAATATTTTTGTAAAAATATTTCCCTGACTGACCCTCCAAACATTGCCCAAACTTCACACAAATTAATTTCCAGGAAAATGTCCCGCCAACCCATCTCACGTCACGAGAGAATAAAACCAACAATTTTTAATTTAATAAACTTTTGTTTCAGGTAAGCATCGGCAGGGTTACAGTACGTTTCCCGGTGAGTTCCCGGCCGCTAACCCTACCGCTGCGGGTGCGTCCAATTTATGCGTGGACATGTGTCCGCAGAACTTGGGACGTGTCGCAGCCGGAGGGTTGGACTGATTCATGCAGGACACTTCTATAGTTGAACTGCCATACAAAGTTGATGGCACTGATGTGATATAAAATTCTAGACCTATTACAATGTTGTTAACTCTTGTATTTGTATTTTGTATGAATCGTCCGAGAGAAAATTTTATAGGAATTAAGTTTTATTATTTACGTTGCGTTGTTACGTCGTAACGTATTAAAAAAACCGTGACAGCCGATTGCTTAAGCACGCAAAAGTCCAGGGTTCAAACCCA
Organism: Drymonia ruficornis; assembly: GCA_947859195.1. NCBI lineage: Eukaryota > Metazoa > Arthropoda > Insecta > Lepidoptera > Notodontidae > Drymonia > Drymonia ruficornis. Next base: position 238,478 of record OX401922.1, read on the forward strand.
TTATGTCTACGTGGTCAAACGTCAAAACGAATTGCTCGGGCGCACTGCTCGCTATATTTAGACGCACCCAATGACGGATTATAATACGCGCGCGCAACCTAATCATTTATTAGGTACGTTATTACGTTAAGTTACGTTAGTAAAATTAGGTGTTCGACAAATTCATCTTCGACTATGACTTTAGAGCCTTATCTATTCTGTGCTTTAGATGCTTAATTTTATTTTTATTTCCTACACAAGTCTATTGCAAATTCAATAGATTTTATGATCGAAGAATATAATGAATTAAATATTTACCCATTCGGATTGCGCATTGGTGTCATTTACGACGAACATATGACGTCACTTCAAATATTCGTCCCAAAACCTGAAAAATAGTCCCAACAATTTGCATATTACACAAAATGTGTTCGCATAATAATTAGGGTACCCACCTGGGTTAGCATTTACTGTTTGCAGTGACGGGTTAACAAGATGCGAGATTGGTCACGCGACTCTGGGCCGTTTCAACCTTAGCAGGGTTAATAAGTTACACTTCGATTTTATATTATTTTAGTACTTAAGATATTCTTATTGTACAATCTTACCTACGTCCTTATTTCAAAATTCATTATTGTGTACATACACATGCTTTTGAATAAACTTTTCTCATTTCCCAACTAACCCTCTAGTGGCACTTGATAAAATTATTATTATTATTTATCTAGAGTGCAATGTAAACTATTGAATTTCAATATTGGAACTCGACACGTGCACATAATAGCGCCTGCACACTGACGCATCAGAACACACATCGAAAAATCTTCTCGTTCACTTTCCAATGCGGTTTTTGAATAGATCTTTTCTGTTTCTATTATAGAAAAAGTGAAATGTACAGTGTCTGAAACATTTTCAGTGTATGGTACGTGTTATTGTCGTATTTGAGAGGGGCTAGGGGCGCCCATGTTTAATGTTTATGCGTTTTGTCCGCTGCAGGGGTGCCTATAATGAGATTGTGTCTACGAATATAAGCAACGATGTAAATAATTTACAAATAGTATTGTAGGCGTTTGAGTTGATGTGCGATTCAATTGATACCTACTAACAGTTCAGATTGGTAGGTACATAAATTGAAGGTGGATTGAAATGGATTATAATTATTATGCTTATTTGCAAAAGCTACCTATAAAAAATTTTTGGCGCAGACAAATAAAAGTCATACTATAAAATAAGTAACGTGATTAATATTATTATTTGTTGATAGGGGCGTAATTATAATGTCTACTCTACTAGGTAATATTATCCTCATTGTTTTTATGTAAATAAACAAATAACAATATATTATTTAATACATTATCGGTTGCGAACGCAAGGTCAGGGGCTCCGCGGCTCCACCCCGCCTCTGCGTAGTACGCGACAAATGAATGAACGAGTGAGGGGTGCGCTGGACACACACGGGGTGCTCTACGTTGTACACGGGACAACACCACTTGATACTTGCAGTCTTAACTATTTGATTTTGGAAGTTACTTACATTATATTATTATATCAGTAGTACTAAGGAAGCTTTCTCAAACTGCTTTGAGCTAAGTAACTAAGAAATGTAAGTTAGAAAATATGTTTGAATATTCGTAAATCTGGTCGTATTAGACTCGTGTCTATTGACATAGGTATGTATTTACTTATCTAACAAGCCATACCTACTTATCTCTTAATAACTTGACTTAAAATTCATGTAATAGTAATGTTTTAGGGAATACATTATGAAGTAAATGCAATCTTAAATGAATATTTAATCTACAGACTCTTACTCTACAGACAAACATCTCGACTACATTCATGAATATTGACGATCAGACACAAAATTCATTCACCAAGTAGGTACCTAGTAAAATAGCTTGCCACGTCATAGCATTTCATAAACGTTTATAAAACTCAAATTATTTATACATATTTTATTTAAAAATTAATGCGAAAACACGTTCTAGAGTTACAAGGATCAAGAGTTTTAAATCTTGAATAGGTTTTACGATCCCCGAGTGCACGCGGCATGGCTAGGTTAGTTCGCAACGTGGCCGCCTGGCTGCGCCACCTCCCGCGCTAAATATTAAAAAAAATCGAACGCTCCATATTTGAAATAAGCGAAAATATTAATTTCACAATGATTATTATGTGATTCATTTCGGAAAACGAAGTGCAGTGTGTTGGACTCTTAATAGCGGTGTCTCGATGTTTTGGATCAGTTTTTCTGTCATTGTTTACTGTAAAATTAGTTTATAATGTGTGAAACGATGACCGTGTTAGCATCTAAAACGTATAATTTGAAATGAAAAATAGTAGAATATTATTACGTAATCGAGAAATGCAACTTGTTGATCGTATTTTGTGATTGAATGTACCTACGTGTACCAATGCAAAATTTTCTTAACATACCTACCTATTCCACGGTGCTCTATTGATTTTCTTATGTCTTAAAATTATAGAAATAATGTTAAGGTATAATGTAGACACACGAAATGCAAGTGTTTACAAACAGCGGTGCATCGATTTCACATAAAGTGGCACCTCACGTAGGGCGGGCGGCATAGAGTGAGGGCGCGGAGCGGGGGCGGACTGTAGCTGTCAAAATACGCTCATTTCCACCTCGTGGGAAATCCGTTGCCCTTTACAACCAGGTCTACGGTGGACATGATTTAGCTAGGAAAGCTTAGCTAGGAATAATCTATATCCCACTGCTGGCCAAAAGCCTCTACGTCTCTACTGGTTATTTTCGTGACTTTTTTATGCACACTGCATTTTCTCTTTAAAAAAAAATCCTATCCTAACTCAACGTTTACACATAATGCTTTGCACATAACTTTAATATTTATTTTACTTTTCCAATACTCTATAAAGGATAACTTAATTCAGATCACCCGCTCTCACAGTACCCTCTACTTAATCAACAACACGTACACGGCAGCGTCGGCAGCACCGCGACGCGACACGGTGCGCCTGTGTGCGCGGGGCTTTACTATGAGTCACGCTGCGGCCCGTTGCCGCCACGCGGGCGGCAGGCGCTGGCGACACTACTGACGTCACTGGCGATGCGTTCCAACTTTATGACACACACCAGTAGCCCGATTCACGTAACCAAAACCGTAACGATGTCTCAGCGATATAGTCGTTTATAGTCTTATCGTAATACGAAAAGGCTATCAACGACTATATCGCTGAGACATCGTTACGGTTTTGGTTACGTGAATCGGGCCACAGTACTAGGCAATGGAAGGGTTATGTTTGTACAGACATGTTTATAGTTTGAGTAGAGATGCGTAGGTATAATCTACTGGCAAATTATTCTATAGGTAGCTTATTATGTGATAACGTAAAAAAAACAGTCATGCAAACCTTGGCCAAACGTTAACGTTTTTTTTAAATCAATAGTACAGCCATATAATATATGCGATTTTTTTTTAAATGTGATCAATGCAGGAACAGCCGACTGTGTCTAAATTAGGGGATCTCACCCTATCCTTTTCTGATACAACATAAATTCGACCATATCTACGTGGAATACAGTTTCAATTTCAGTGTGTAGTTGTATTGTTTTGATTCGACCCCGGGATAATGAAGTGAAACGCGGAAAAGTGCAGTTAACACAACACTGCGTGCACAGCAAGCGGGCTCACACGTGAGATGCGGCTCTAGGACCAGCCTAGCTATTCTGTAACGACAAACTCACTTCGCACGCGTGAATTTTCTAGTGAAATGCCAAATTTCGATACAAAATTTGACATATCAGCTGCAAATTCACGCGTGCGAATTGAGTTTGACGTTACAGAATAGCCAGGCAGGACTGAGGGATTTTTTTATGCTCTCTAACGAAAAAATAACCGGCCAAGTGCGTGTCGGACTCGCACATAAAGGGTTCCGTACCACCGTAGAATAAAAACGTCTAAAATATCAAGTTTCCTGTATGGGGACCCCTTTTATTTTTAAATATAATTTAATTTGTAATATTTGTTGTTGTAGCGGCAACAGAAATACACATTGGCCGTTTTTCCACCAGACGGCACGGCACCTGCACCGGCACAGTGACAGCTATTTGCGGAGTTTTCATTGGTCAGTAACCAATGACAACTGGTCACTGACCAATGACAACTGTGCCGCCGTGCCGGTGCCGGTGCCGTGCCGTCTGGTGGAAAAACGGCCATTCTGTGAAAATTTCAACTCTACCTATTACGGTTCGTGAGATACAGCCCGCCGAGTAACGGACGGACGGACAGCCGAGGCTTAGTAATAGGGTCTCGTTGGCGCCTTTTGGGGACGGAACCCTAAAAAACATAATTAATTTAAATTGTAGACTTTTTAATACAAATTGTATCAATATTGCTCGAATATTTGACCAATTTTAATCGAAAATAGTCACCAATCTTGAAGGTATAGTGCCATCATATATTTTGAAAGAATTATCAGAGACGGCTACCAATAGTGGCCAATAAATCACTACATGCAATAAAGGGTAGGATAAGGGTAAGTGTGCCCCACGCCCCGCGCCCTGCGCCCTGCGTCGGCCCAAGGAAGGCACGAATTTCCTGTAACCTCATCATTGGACATAAAAAAACAACTGAAAAACTTTAGTAACTATTTTATAATTTTCGTGAAACGTGGATATTCCTCTGGGACTGATTAAAATGTTTCACACACCTTCACGGTTATGTTCAGAGATCGGAGTAGGTAGATTGATTTTTCGAACTTGCGCCATGAGGTCATAACATGGACATGCCATTTTTCCGGAATTACCGGAAATGGAACTGGGATGTCAAAACATTTCGTAAAAAATATATTAAAATGTAAAACGTTTAAGTGAGCAAATTACATCATTTATTGTTGTTTATTTTTATTCTTCATCGGTTACAATTTGTACATCCTGATTATGTCTCTATACAATTAAAATAAATGACCATAAGTTTTTCAATGTTTTTTAATTTCAATCTATTTCTTTTGACGTCTAAAATCCATTTATAAGTAGAAAATGATCATTCAACATCTGTAGAAGTCTGAGTCTTATCCATATTAACATATACGTTTGACGTCAATACCTTAAATCAATCTACCTACTACGATCTCTGGTTATGTTTGATGTTAACTAATAATAATTCAACTACCTACATTATGTAGTTAATTTAAAAGATCTCGGATAAATAATCAGACGACCAACTCTTGTTTGTAGCATGGCACTAATCAGTTACCGTAAACCGTCAATCAATCTAATCTTAATATTGAGTTGTTTGTGGGATGCACGCTGCACCCTCCGGCGCAGCGCGGTGCGGCGGTGCGGCCCTCTGCAAAGAGGGCGCGGTGCATTGTGATAACTTTAATCAGACCAAATGTATTGGAACATTACTGGTTCTGTGTGGGCTTAGATTAGATTTTTATTTGGTTAATGCTATTGCCGTAGTAAATAAAGTACAAAATACCAACAATAGGAGACTTATGTAAGTATACAATAATACTTTCTTCAGTAATTCTTCTTCTTCTAGTGCCGTCTCCTATCGGAGGTTGTTAATCATTAATTGATGGAATCAGGCGTAACTTTGCGGAAATCCATTGTTAAACAATTATAGAGAGAGACCCACCACTCACCCTCGGAATTGTCAACCTCCAATATTATAAACCAAATGAATTGATCGATAATAGAAGAAGCCAACAAGACCTAACTCCCTGTCAGTCGAGAGTATGTCTGTCATGAGTCATGGACCCTAACAATTACACAAATTCGACACGTGTTTCGCCTCTAAACGAGGCATCCTCAGGGAAGCTGGACTGCGACTGAGCTAATCAAATGAATAATTAATGGTTAATCATTAAGGCTATTTCCACTTTTGAGACCGCAGCTCGGAATAGTTGTGGTGTTGTCTTGTCGAACCACTGTCGTAAGTTTTTCAACCACGATAACCGTACGAAAAGGCTATCAACGACTATATCGCTGAGATATCGTTACGGTTTTGGTTACGTGAATCGGGCTACTGGCCTTCTTTTTTAGTAATTCCTCTGCGTTATACAAGTTCCTTGCAAACACTCCCTCCAATTCAAACATGAGGCTTAAAATTTAATTTCTAATCTTAAATCAACCCTTTCCGTGCTACACAGCGCTATAAATTGCGCTAAATCCGAGTTAGCGCAGTACGCTAAATACAGTTTAGTCATGTTACATGTCATACGAAGGGTAATTATGTATAACTACTCTGCTTGGGTGTCGTTCTCGGTAACGCCTTTGGATTCAACTTAATGCTACACAATTTTTGTATAAAAAATGTTTTCGATATTTTCACGGGGTACGATGACTAAAATAATAATAATATCCTGGGACATTTTTGTACACACGGTTACCTGATCCCAAACTAAGCAGAGCTTGTACTATGGAAACCAGATAACTGATATTACTACATATACTACTTTTTTATTTGTAAATACATACTTATATACATATACACCCAGACTCCGGACATACAGACATGTAAATACATTTTGTATTGCCTTAATTGACCCTGACAGTGCACTAAGTTTTGAGCATTCTTGTAAATTCCATCAAATGTTCGCATACAATTGAACTCCATGAAGTATCTAATGAATTCATGTTAGCGGGCGACACCGTTCGTGTGTTTGCAAATTCATCATGAATGTTAAGGCTCGCGGCACGGGAGGGTTGCTCACTCTCACTCCGCTACGCAGTTAGCGGGCACATTATACTGTAGCATTACCTGTTGTATTGCTGTTGTATTGCTTGCTGTATGAACAGGTCGGTAATTTAGTAAACCGATAGATTCGGCTCGGACCTTAGCAGGGTGACAGGATTATAACTTTTGAAATCTACAATGCTTCGGAGAGCAAAAGTTATTGGTTCCATTTATTAAGTTTTATAAAATCTAAGCTTATAAGATATAGTCAGCCAATGTGTAAAATGTAAAGAAACCGATAACTTATAAGTAGATAAAGTAAGGTGTAACGTGTTTCCAATTGACGTAGTGAACAAGATGCTGAAATAAAAGATATACTTATTTAAAAATAATGAGCCGTAACAATAACTGCAACTTAATATCCATCGTATAACGTCTATAACCATTCGGATTATAAGTTCTGACACCCTTCGACCCTTCAAAAGACTATTCTCGAAAATTTCATCTCCCGAACAGCATGACGTCACTGGTATAAGTGGTGGTGTGTGTTCCGTACACCTCTGCTCCGCTCCCTAGTTTGGGGCTTGAAGATTTATTGCTTCGCTTACCGGTAGTTCTCTTATTAAACGTTTACTGCATATCGCATCTCTTTCTTATTAATACTATTAGTAAGGGATGGAAGACATTTCTTTGGTTTCTTTCTATGGTTATATTCTACAAAATCTTTCATGGTCTCCTATAGGTCGTTCTGCGATTTTGTTAGTAATTCCTTAGTCTATGTGGTGTAATATCCTATTGATTACACTTTATATGTTAAATAAGCAAGTGTTTTGCATTTACTTTGAACCCTAAAGTTATATCTTTAATAGTTATATTAGCGACACCAAAATTAATCGCCTTTGATTACAAAGTTGTCAGTGCAACACAATATCTCATATCACCGTTGATATAAGAATCAAATTTACCAGACTCAAGTGCAGTGTTACAATGGGTTTGATTTGGAGTATAATCTATCACGGTTGAATTTAATAAGCGCTGAAACTTTGAAAGATTAGTTCGTAGAGCGGTTCTGAGCCGTTGAGATTTTGATCTATTTGGCGTTTATTTAGTTATAGTTTGTATCGTTTATCATTATAATGATTTGATGTATTACCCCCAACCCCCTTATGCCTGAACTTTTGGTAGGTATACATAGAAATAGGGTAGGTGCCTAAGGTACGGTTAAATTAAGTTAATTGAAATATTGGTAAAACTCGTCTGAAATCGTATAACAATTTTAGTTACTTAGCAATTTGCATTTCTCTATTCGAATTATCAGTCATATTTTTTTTTTTTAAACTAAACCAAAGAACCAAGAAATCTAAATAGTAATGGCAGTGTTGGATAGTCCGTGATGGTTCCGTACAATTATTGTGTATGAGTGTCGGAATAGACAGTGAGGATGACGGAGCACTGGTCGTGGCTGACGGGCGCGGAGGCGGCGGAGTACACGTACAGCCCGCCCACGCGGCCCAGCCGCCCGCCCCACCGCCCGCTCGTCAAGCTCGCCACCAGCGCACACCTGCACACTATCGCCAGGTGAGTAATGGCCGGCGCATACTGGTGACGGCAAGGCATGGCATTTTAATTTTTATCAATCGAATTCAATACTTATCCAATTGAAATAAGGTCTATATTTCAATGCTCGGTGATCGACATCGGAGCAAGAGAAAATGCCATATTCGTGACATATTACTTACAGTAGTTTAAACATGTTGGAATTTCGACAATCTGCATCTAAATATGTATAATATCATTTGATATAATATAATATCAAAAATGAGGTCACTCCGTTATTTAGCCAGTTATGATTTCTATGTATTTAGCTCAATGGGTTACTTTTGAAACTTTATTTTCTTGTTAAGTTAATGGGCAGAAGAAACTTTTGCTAAATTCTTCATTAAATTTAAATAAAACCAGATGAGCCTACTTTTCCTTATTACATTTTTAAGGCACAATAATAATAATTAAGAAATTGAGACCGGACATTATTCCGCGGAACTCTGAGCGTTAATTTAATCTTAGGATTATAAAAGGAGGTAGGTATTTTATGTAAATACTGTTGTATTAAGTCTTTGTGCCGCGCTCAGTATTCACGAAGTTGTTTCCGTGAAAAATTGTGAAATTCCCCATGGAGTCCATTTTCTTTACAAGAACCAAGTTATATTTGCCGCTGTTATCTCAAATTCAAATCTGAAATCACCTTTAAGACCTCGCAATACGGATGACTTTCTATGAATTCTCAGTTACAGACGTGTGAATTTACTTTTGTGTTACTTGACTTCTGTTTTGACTGGTTTCTTTCAACATTTTACTTTAAGTTTAACTCGTATTTCATTGTAACAAAGTACATTATTCTCTGTCGCAGTTGTAGGAAATTTCCTAATGGTGTTTTTTAAAACAAAGTTGCATTTGCGTTTGAATCAGCTACTTTGGCATATATTTCTAAGGATTTCAGGTGCAAATACAAGTTGGTATTGCATACTGCACGGACAGGTGATGGATTATTGCAGGGAGTGAGTGTTTCATTACTGTTGATGTATGGACTCACGTGCGTCATACATTTGCACGATATTTTGATAACGTTCTATAAGTACCTAAGTGATATAAGGAAATATGTATAAAAGTAGAGCTCCGTGTACTCAAGTGTTGCAAATCACACAAAAGAAGTGTTATTGTGACTGAATTCTAGTTCTAGGTATTAGCAAAATACATAGCCCCCAGTCCATTGAAAGGGATATAATTCGTTTTTTTTTTAATGACTACATGTTGTTGGCCAGAGTGGCCTTAACAACTTCACCGGTCAGAGGGCGAGCGCACAAAGTGCGGCTCCAGCCGTAAGGGCAGTGGGACAGCTGGCTCAAGGGCGCCACATTGGCTGATATAATTCATAGTAGTAGTAGTGTTCGCTACTTGTGCTACTTGAATTTCATAGTGATAGTAGAGCGCTTTGAAGCACCAGGCAGGATGCGTCTATCTCACGATAGTACATTTTTACACCAGACGATATGCATCAGATCGAAATGCGTCTGAAACATAATATACACTGTTTGTATCGCACTGCTTCTGTGCGGTGAAAAGTAGACTTGCAACGAATAGCATACTCGGCCATACGCCGAATACCGAATATTCGGCGAGCTTCCTGGCCGAATAGCCGAATATTCGGCAAAAGTATTCGGGCGGTGTGTGGAAGGAAGGGAAGGGGGTAGTGTTTATTCAGAGCGTCTTTTCCCTGAAGCTGGGATAGTCTACGAGAAAAAAAGGATTTCTTTAATTGTACCATTTATCTCAATAAAACAATATATTCTTAAGTATTCGGTATTCGGCTGAATAGCATGTAGATATTCGGTATTCGGCCGAATAGCATGTAGATATTCGGTATTCGGCCGAATAGCATAAAAGTAGCCGAATAGGCCGAATACCGAATAGTAACCGAATATTCGTTGCAAGTCTAGTGAAAAGTCTACAGATTCAATATTTATCTAAGGTGTAGCTGTCACAGAAGATACGTCTTGAGAAGATACTTTGTCTTACTAAACTTATTTGCAAACAAATTCCCTCCTCAATTTTATTACCGCGCCATATTTCACGCACCCTTGTTTTTATCTGTTTCCCAAACACCTGCCTACACCCGTCGCAAAATTATAAAGCCACACACGACACAGGTTTATTTGATGGAAAAAATATAAAAATTTACATACATACACTCGTCGATTTTCCCGGGGAAAATATTTATTTCTCCCCTGGCAACACTACGTGATTCGAATGGGAGCGAGGCTGGCAGCCCAGGCGACTATTACTCATTGTCTCTGCTCCCCTTTAGTTTATAGTCTGTGGCGGGATTGTTTTGTGTCTTTGAGATTTAGAATATTTTAAGTTTCCCTCATCTGGAGAAAAAGCTTCGGCTAGGTAGGACAGTAGAAGTTAGATCCTAATCAAAGTATTAAGCTTTGCTTGCCCCACAAACCAAACCTAGGGCCCATGTTTTTAATTTAACTTGAGTAAACTCAACAAAATAAGAAACACTTTTCCATTTTTCTTCCACCCCTTGGAAAAAGCTGTCAGAAGTCCGCTCATTACCGCTGACAGATTGCTTCACTGCCTACCCCCGAAGCGCACATGATTGATGATATTTCGCTGCGAAAAATCGTAGTTTCGGTCACCTATTGCGGAAAATTAGATTCCTTATTTTCAAAATACTTCTGTTTGGAGTTAATCAATCCGTCAAACGTTAAGTTCGTAGACAAGTTTGAGACTCCTGTCATACTATATAGACACGCGATTTTGGAGCTTGCAATACTTGTGCATCTTGCGTGCACATTTTTTGATCAATATGACATTGAAAAATAACTTTTCAGTCAATATAATTATTAAAACAAGGCGCGCTAGTCGCTATCTTACCTCTCATCACCTCTACCTGCACCTTTCTGGGATACAGGCGTGATGAATACAAAGCATAATGAGACTCTCGCTTCTGTAACTATAGATTATTAGTTTAGCAACCGTAGAGCCGTTTTTCATCTTGCATTCCGGGCCCCTAACGCACGACTGGCGGGAACCCGCTCGTATGGCTGCGACCAATGGCCCGTGGGATGGGAAGCGTGCACCGAATACAATGATTGGACGAAAGTGTATTGTTGTTACCGATACGTTTACCCATGGACCAGTTACTAAGGGGACTGGCCCTAAGCAAGTCGGCCGAGTGGTCGGCCTAGTACTAACATCGACATAAAACGTAGCGAGTAGTTCAACTATTTACCGGTAAATAGTAAAATGAAAATGAAAAAACAATGACCACGTTTTGTTTCGTACGAATATCTAATAAGGGCACCTCTTTCTTCAGTCTTTACTCTGTGCGTTTACCATACATGTAAACTGGGATTGCCCCCAGTCCATTGAATGGTAGCTATAGTACAAGCGGACCATACAGTTGGAGTATAAGTCTGGCAATATTAACATGCCTAAAACAATACAACCAGTACTTCGCCAAGTACAGGCAGCTAGCAACCTTAACTAACCATTAACCAAACCACTACCCTCGATATGACTGGCAATATTCACACCATATTTACGTCTTTTGACAAATCATCAGTTAGAAACCGCGCTATTGCATTTACAGTCAATCCAAGTGATAAACAACCTTATTTCTTTGTAGCAACGGATGGAAGATATGCAAATAATGATAGTTACATTAATAGTATGGAATTTGGACAAATAAAAAAGTTTTTGTATGATATAATGTGCGGAGAGTCAGTTGAGGGGTCAGTTGTTGAGGATGTCCAAGTGCTGCTTGTTGTTCGGTATCGCCGCGTCCATCATCAGCTCGGTGATGGGCACGGCGGAGGTGATGAGCCACGTCACCGCGCACTTTGGGAAGGCTCTTGAGGAGTGCAGAGATGAGGTAAGATTCCTTTTGATTTATTTTTGTAGGTAATTAATATAATTTGATGTTTCTTCAATACTTAGTTAAGACACACCTGGTTACTTATTTTTTCAAAATAGTATGTCTCTTAATCAGTGGATGATGATATCTCCATTTCAGTTCAACCATAGCTTACTATAAATTTAAATCCATCGCCAAAAGTACATAATAACAAATAACGAGAACACATAATCGTTTTATTTTATCGGTAGGTTTACCATCGTTACTAAATCTGAAAGTCTGTCCAGTCAGGGTTGTCTGCGGAGATCTTGGAGGAGTTCCAGCACTTCTGGCGCGAGGACTTCGAGGTGGTGCACCGAGAGCTGGGCTGCGCCATCATCTGCATGTCCAACAAGTTCTCGCTGATGCAGGAGGACTCCAGGATGCATCATGTCAACATGCACGACTATGTCAAGAGTTTTCCTAACGGTTAGAAGTTGTTTACTCGATGTAATTGGGTTGTGTCGGATTGTCTAATAAGAGATCAAGATTGTCCTTACGAGACAACAAGAGTCAATAAGCATATTCATAGTCAAGAGCCTGAAAAATTTATTAATTGTAGTTTCGTAGAACCTAATCTAATCACGATAGTATAAAGTAAAACAACCACGAAAAAGCATATCCCTAGTTACGACTTATGAGACAATGGATTCAAAAGCAAAGTAGAAAGGAAAACGCTTTTTAAAGCTAGAAAAAATATATAAAAGGTAGCAGTAGCTACCTTTTCTGTATAGCCTACAGGTATATTGTACCTACTTGAACAAAAGCTGCAGCAATTTTAACAGGAGAAAAACTATGGTGCATGCAATTTATGGCATTTTAGCACGAACACTTAAAGTTTCGCTACCTTTGAAAAGAAATAGCAAATGCTTTCTAGTAAATTGAAACCGGCCACAAATCTATCGATGTGTCAACCTGGTGATGTATGGCTGTACCATTACCGGCGACATGCAATCCAAGTACTATACCCAAATATTCAGACAGCGAACATTTGATATACATTAGTAATTTCTTGATTTTGGATAATTCTAAGTAATTGAGAAGAAAGAACTAGTCATATTTTGGTTCCCTTAGTTCACTAAAGCATAGCTTGATAGACTAACGCTTCGGCTTCAGGTGAAACGTGGGCTTTGAGTAGTTTAATACCTCCACAATGTGGTCGTGTATGGCCACTCAAGCTTCTGACTACCCTCGAATGGGGATAAAAGTCATGACGTTACATTACATTACATTCATAGACTATTTCATATGTACAGTGGTTCCATAGCACTAACTCCCCTGTATCACGACATCCCACAGGACACGTGCTGTCGGAAAAGCTAGTGGAGCTGATCCACAACTGTGAGAAGCAATACGACGACCTGACAGACGACTGCAGTCGCGTGGTGAAGGTGGCTGCCTGCTTCAAGGTCGCCGCCAAGAAGGAGGGCATTGCGCCAGAAGTTGCCATGATCGAAACTGTTATGGAGAAGTATTGATGATGATCATGCTGTTGGACCCTGGCTTCGTTTTGAGGGAAATGATTGCTCTAGCTTTAGTTGAATGCAATAATGAAAAATTACAAAAAAATATAATGACGAATAAATATTTTTTTAAACAGATATGAATAGATGCTTTTATTTTCAAATAATTATTTACCTCCCGCGAATTATTATTACGTACGTAAGTGGTAGGTTAATAGGTACGAGGGAATCAAAAAGACAAAGTTACTTCATATAAATAATGCTCTAACATAATTCTGATACAGTTCATAAAGATCTACGTGAACAAAATCCTTTTACAGCTTAATGATTTACTAGTGGCGATAAATGACAGGCAGCTCAATGTTACCTCACACATGCACTTAAACGGAAAACCCACCCGTCAAATGTTGATGAAGTAATTGCAGCTCGTATGGAAGATTATGTTGTTACAACTCCGCCCGCCTCCCTAATTGTATTACTTGCTGTGGCTTTGTAATGCGCCAGCGGCGGAAAAAAGGCTGGCTACTGTGTGCTGTTGGATTGAAGGTTATATTTAAAAAAAAAGTTTTATAGAATTGAGCTGGTGTAGGATTAACGAGACGGTAGGGCAGCCTAACATGTCCAACATAAGCTCTTCCTAGGGTTCTCTTAATTATGGGTGTCAATACCAAAGAAAGAGAGCTTAGCTTATGACGTGCAGGCGACCGTACACGTTAAGGTTAATCAAGCGATGACAAATTATTATTGAAAAAGACAATGAACTGTATGAACCCGGTAAAATAAACCACGAAATGATATGAGAAGAGATGAGAAGCACGTGACTAAAACAGTAACGAATATGAATGTGGACGGATACGAGATGAAGGCTCAAGTAAAGATAGATGGTACGTATTATGAGCTCGAACGAAATATGAGTGATATAAAGGAGGTTGGAGTGGAAGTGAGTATGACAGGAATAGACACGAATAGAAGGAAAAGACATACTGCGCCGACCACAGATAAAGCCCGCCACATACATACGGAATTTTCCGTACGGAATTGCGTTTCGAAACACCGAATCGGGGATTCCGAACGCAGTAAGACCATCCAAATGTATGGACGTATCGCGTTCGGAAACCCCGATTCGATATTTTGAAACGGGATTCCGATTCGGAATTCCGTGTGTATGTGGCGGGCTTAAAGGGTAAGGCAGATGCATGGGCAGATGATGGTGTCATAAACATATGCAATGCTATAACGCTTTGCAGTCCATTTTTAAGCTCAATTAGAATTTTCCGATCTGCGGCATTCTGCTTAGAATGCTTCAGCTTAGATCGCTCTCGTTTCAACATTTTTGAACCTCAACAAAAATGGCGTGAACAGCCAACCCTAACAAACGACTCACTAATTAACCTGACTCTAGAACAAACGAGAATGACTGCACTTCAAACAGATGGACGCAACCAACAATTAATAATATCAAACAATAATTAGTAGCTGGTAATTAGAAATCTAACGCGCTATATAAATATGTGACAAGGCTCAGTACTATCAGAAGTGGGACGCTAGATATTGGAAGATGAAACTGTTAATAGCCGCCGCGGTGTGCGCAGCGCTGGGCGCGGGCGTGGGCGCCTCGCAGGAGGTCATGAAGAAGATGACGCAGCAGTTCGGGAAGGCGTACGAGGACTGTAAGAATGAAGTAAGTATTATTAAATTAATGTTATTTGAGAAAAAGTAGAAGTAGTTAAATTTAACTGTTTAAATCTTAATATACCTAGGTCTTATTGATGATCCTGTTGAAAATAATATGTATTGCATTTTTATTATGATCAAACAATATGGAAAAGATCTAATTATGTAATCATAATAAAATATTATAATCTTCGCCGATAAATGGCTTGCAAAATAGACCAAAAGCCGGCCTTTATTAACATTATTATAATTTTCAGCTACTCTATTTTCCCACCATATTTCTCCTCCTCTCATTAACCAGCCCCTTCCTATTCATTCCTGCCATTATCATAATTGTTTTTTTCCCGTAAATAAAGGCTTCTAACGATTAAACTGCCAATATGAGCCCTCAATTTAAATCTTTTCAAATTCATATTCTCATGTCTATTTATTATATTTCTTTTCCTCTAGCTTAAATTGCCAGACTCGGTGCAGCAAGATTTAATGAACTTCTGGAAGGAGGACTACGTGTTGTCGAACAGGGACGCGGGGTGCCTCATCATGTGCCTCTCCTCCAAGCTGAACGTGCACGACGAAACCGGGAAGCTGCACGATGAGAAAGCGATGGAGTTCGTCAAGTCTCACGGCGCTGGTACAAACTTTATTACATTCATCATACAAACTTTCATCCCCTACTTAACTCCCTTAGGGATGGATTTTCAAAAATCCTTTCTTACAGCTCCTGTCCAAAATGTTATGCTTGTAGGCCCACCAGTTTAGACTGTGCGTTATCTGCCAGGGATTTTTATTATTAATCTATAAATGATTACCAGACGATGCCACGGCGAAGACGATGATCGAGCTGGTGCACAGCTGCGAGGGCAGCGCACCCGACAACCCCGACGGCTGCCTGAAGGTGCTGGAGATTGCCAAGTGCTTCAAGGCCGGGATCCACAAGCTGAACTGGGCACCTGACATGGAGGTCTTGGCCGAAATTTGAGAACGGCGAGAGATGTCTGAGAACTTACTTGAAGGGCTTTAGAAATATTTGGTTCTGTTAAATCTAAACTATTCTTTTTTTGGATATTTGCTAATCTGGTATCCGACTAGTTCAAGTGTGACGACAGCTAAGTAGTTAGAGCATGCTTTTGTGGGACTAGGCCGGCCTCTATCCGACCACTGTTAGTCCTGTAGGCCAGAATCAACAGAGGTGTCCAACGATGGCGCCGAGGTTTGACCTTCGACATGTCTCGGAACCCGCACGATTAGAGGAGAGAATAGGAGGAACTCCTCCTTAGCGCGAAAATTATTCACTTCTATCCATTGCAAAGCGGGAGAGAAAAACTGTATGGGCTGATTTCTGCTGATTCAATCAGGAGCATCACTCACTACTGAAGTGTGTCAAGAGAGTTGTGTGGAAAGTATCTTAATATTATGATCTGTAGTCACCCCTTCAGAGATTAACTTAAAATACAGTTATCGTTTTCTATTTGAGCCAGTATTCAGGATCCTTCAAGTTAGTTCTGAGGTTCTTTTTTAATATAACTACATGTTTACCTATTTACATAATTTATTTCAATAAAATAACGGTGAAAGGTTATGATAATAATATAATAATGTAATGAAATTGATTTGTTATATTTGCATGTTTGGTGGCAGGATTAGAACGCTGAAATATATATAAAATAAGCATTTTTTCTGAATAAATAAATTCTATGAGCACTAAGAAAATTATTTCACTTGTGTATTAGTCCCCAATTTTTATAAACAACAAAACATGTTTTACACGACGACACAACACGACTCTGGAAAAACATTTCCAGTTTTCCAATTCTCTTTTTTCCAATCTTCTTCTCGATCTCCTGATGCCCTGCATATTAAAGTGAGCTTCTTCACTAGATACAGTACAGACCAATATTTTGTAGCAGCACATCTTGGTTATCGTCATATACGGCGATAATAATAATATGAACGAGGAAGTTAGCATCCCGGAAGCATGAATGTTTGAGTAGGGACGTTTATCAACTATGATTTAGTTCAAGGGCAATGAGTGTAGAAATATCTAAAATGTAATGTAATGTAAATGCAAAGGTTATTTTGACGGATGATACTCATAACCCTAGCGATTAATCAGGCGCTTTTGCCGCAATGTTACTGGTGCAAGCTGTGATAGCCAAGTTCATCCAACACTCGCATTAGCGGTGGTGAATTGAATGAGGACCCTATACAGGGTTATTGAAAAAACATTAACAACCTTGCAGGACTGTATTACAGACATCATAAACAACAACTTTTGTTCCAAGACTTTTTGTTAATGTTTGTCCAATAACCCTGTATAGTTATGGTATTTTAAGTTGTAAATAGCATGTCTTTAAATTAAATACCAAGACATGAAAGGAAACATTCCTCCGTCTCCACTTGTACAGTACATGATGGCGATAGTCGCCACAGCCACTCGTGAAGATTGATTCTATTATTCAAACAATCCTAGGCAGAAATTTTCATGTTCCCAATCAACGAACTAATTAACACAACACAAATTAATTATTAGATAGTAACGGCAGATTATTGGCGGAAAGTATTTCTAACTCGCGTAAACAAATACTCCAGCAATGTGTTAAATCATCAAGTGTTCCTAGACAATGTTGTGCGAGATGAAGGCGGTGGTGATAATATTATCAGTCTGTTGTTTTTTAGTGCTGTGTCAGCAATCAGAGATCATGAAAACGTTTAGCGAGAGTATCGGTAATGCTGCAGTTGAATGCAAGGAAGAGGTGCGCTGCTGCAGTATTAAGTATAAACACTCATTATAGAATAGTCCTTGTATAAGTACTTGTGGTCTTTACGATGGCAACTATGCATCAAAGATACTGCCATGTAAATAACCTAGTTATCGTTATAACAAGGGGCTTTTTACCCGACTACGGCGGAGGGTTATGATTTTGACCGGTATGTATGTATGTATGTATGTATGTATGTATATATGTATGTATGTATGTATGTATGTATGTATGTATGTATGTATGTATGTATGTATGTATGTATGTATGTGCATCTGTTCCCACCTAACTTCCAAACGACTTGTCGTAATTTGACAAATGAGGTATCGTTAGAAGCGGCTTAATGGCGCGCTGGTTATAGGCTATGTGACCTCACATAAAATTGCATATGACGCCATCTAGAGGACATAATGTCATGAACTAAATAAAAACTAAAACCCGACTACTGAAAAATCGCGCTCTAAAAAGTATGAAACAAGAAATTATTCTCATCTAGAGGATAGCCGTGGTCCGTGTAGGTCCTTTAGGGCCAAATGGCATATGAACACGGACCACGGCTATCCTCTAGATGAGAATAATTTCTTGTTTCATACTTTTTAGAGCGCGATTTTTCAGTAGTCGGGTTTTAGTTTTTAAACTTACTTTTTATTTAATTATTTTGGAGTTATAGGTAACAATGTATATATTTTTGAAATGTGCTCATCAAGCTCTTTCATTTGATACCCCACACGGTTTTATTAAAAAATGTATTTTTTATTTCGTGACATTATGTCCTCTAGTGGGCGCCATATGCAATGTTATGTGACGTCACATAGCCTATAACCAGCGCGCCATTAAGCCGCTTCTAACGATACCTCATTTGTCAAATTACGACAAGTAGTTTGGAAGTTAGGTGGGAACAGATGCACATACATACATACATACATACATACATACATACATACATACATACATACTTACATACATACATACATACATACATACATACCGGTCAAAATCATAACCCTCCGCCGTAGTCGGGTAAAAAAAAACATTTTTTAAAGAAACCGTGTGGGGTATCAAATGAAAGAGCTTGATGAGCACATTTCAAAAATATATATATTGTTACCTATAACTCCAAAATAATTAAATAAAAAGTAAGTTTAAAAACTAAAACCCGACTACTGAAAAATCGCGCTCTAAAAAGTATGAAACAAGAATATATTCTCATCTAGAGGATAGCCGTGGTCCGTGTTCATATGCCATTTGGCCCTAAAGGACCTACACGGACCACGGCTATCCTCTAGATGAGAATATATTCTTGTTTCATACTTTTTAGAGCGCGATTTTTCAGTAGTCGGGTTTTAGTTTTTAAACTTATTGATTCACATGTAACTTAATTTTAACTTTTTAAATTTTACCTAAACTTGATCCAAGAAAATATTTCACCAGTCAGACACTTTGTTATTGCTCTCTTAACTGATAATAAACATGATTAAGAGCTGCTGTGAATTGAATTCTATTTCTAAGGAGAAAATGTCTTTTTTCTCTCTAAAAATTTAGTTCCACTTGGAGAGATTCTTTGTTTCCAAAGGAATGGAGACATCCTTTTTATATTTTTAACTAGCTTATGCCCGCGGCTTCGCCCGCATGGATGTCGGTTATCGCGACCAAAAGCTCCCAGACGGCTTATTTTTTTCCGACACCTCCAACAAATATCATTATATTTTAGCCAATGTATACAAAAACTTGACAAATTATATACTAGAACCTTCCTCGAGAACCACTCTATCTATTGGTGAAAACAGCATGAAAATCGGTGCAGTAGTTTTTGAGTTTATCGCGAACAGACAGACAGACGCGGCCGAGGACTTTGTTTTATAATATGTAGTGAAGTATTATTTCTAGATTCAATTCGGTAACGACATCATCCTTGAGTTCCTGTCCTTCTGGGACCCGAAGTACATGCTGCGCAACAAGAGCGTGGGCTGTGTAGTTCTGTGCATCACTTTCAAGCTGCAGCTGCTCGACAAACATGGCAACTTGAGGATAGCCAATGCCCAAGCCTTTGGCAAGTCTATCGGCTCCGGTAATAATAATATTCAATATGGTTGAATAATGTACTATGTGTGAAAAAACCGCAAAAGATTCCCCATATAAATATCATCGCTTGTACGGATTCAAACGGACGCCAGCAAAATGACAGCATGTGGTTGCAATAAAATGCAAACGTTTTTTTATTTGCTCTTGAATCGAATGTGTGACCATCATATCGAATGAGACCACAACTAAAATCAGATCACAAGATCACGGCAACACGTTAGACCCTTCAGAACCTTTAAAATGTCTCAATAATCAAGGCCTCCCTCTTCCGTCTCCACAAGGTCTTGGGCTTGTTGTACATGCTACCTATAGACTAAAAAATATTGCATAGGTAAACAGTTTTGATTTTAATTTTCTAGATGACAGCACGACCAACAGACTAATATCCTTGTATAAACTGTGCAAGAGTATGATTCAACCAATGGCGACCGAGTGTGAGACCTTGTTTGAGCTCACCAGGTGCTTCCGATACGGGATATTCCAGCTGCACTGGGCACCTGACAACCCCATGATACACTAATGATGAAATACATTCATTTTATTCTTGAGGTTTTCATTATTTCATTCGAAAATCTTAGATGTAGAGTATGCCTTTAACCGGATTTATGCTTCGATGTACGCTTTTGTTGAGATTGCACTTAGTACGCCATGTTATCCTAAAAAAAATATGGTAAGTAAGGCAATCTAAAAACGACAGAGAAATAATACAAGCACCAAATAGCAAAGAGCTGTAATATTAAAATTTCTGTGTTGAAACAAAATACATGGTTCACTATTAATGTGAACAAAGTAGCTGAATATCGTCTAGTTACTTCTAAATTACAATGTTACTTCAATTTACCACTAATCAATGTTTACAAGTAACAATTAAGACACAAGCCGGACCTAATTGCTTGTATATAAGGTGCGACACTTCACACCGTATAACAGAAGATCAGAAATGGGACGTATACGCATGTTTATTGCGATATTATTGTTCACGACAGGAGTGAGAAAGATAAAATCATCAAAAGATGCGCTAAGGTATATTACTTCAGGGTTTGTGAAGGTTTTGGACGAGTGTAAACATGAGGTTAGTAAATTAAAGGTTAATTTTCCTTTCCATAAACGCGCTTTAGTCGGTTATTTTGGTATTCCTAAAAATACAATTTCTTCCTGTTGAACCTCTCAGACCAGATACTACCAGATCTGTACCACTACTGGAAGCTGGAGTACGATCATCTGAGCCGCGACACCGGCTGCGCGATCATCTGCATGAGTCAGAAGCTCGAGCTGATGGACTCCAGCGGGAGGCTGCGCCATGGCAGTGCGCACGAGTTCGCCTTGAGCCACGGCGCTGGTTCGTCAAATACTAAGCAATTTTGTAAAATTAGTCAGCTCACTCTAGCCGGTCGGGCCTAAAGCCGGTTAGCCGGTCGGTCGAGGAGGTCGTAGCCTAGTTGGTAAGACGCCCGATACATCGGCGCGTTAAGCCACGTTCGGCTCGGTTGGGCCTGGGATGGGTGGCCGAATTATAACATCTGACCTCCTCCGTGCTTCGGAGGGCACGTTAAGTTGGCGGTCCCGGGGGTCATTTGAAGATCTTTGACAGTGGTTACAGGCAGTCAGAAGCCTGAAAAATATGATAAAAATGGGCTTACCCTTAGGTAGCCGATAGTCTCACTAGTTGGGTCTCAGAGGGCAGATGGCAATCGCACCGTGTAAATATCGGTGATCTGATGTTTACTAGACTGTGCTAGTGTTTCAATTTTAATGTACAATTGTAATTACCTTCAGCATCCGAAGTAGCCTCCCAACTGGTGGCTAGCATCCACGAGTGTGAGAAGCAGCACGAGGGCAGTGGCGGTGAAGACCAGTGCCTCCGAGTGCTGGAGGTGGCCAAGTGCTTCCGCAGCGGCATGCACGGGCTCGACTGGACGCCCAGGATCGAGGTCATAGTGGAGGAGGTGCTCACCGAGATATGAGGGACATGTTACTTTGACCGAATTAAATAGTTGCGAATTTTATTGTTATTTTAATTAATTAGACCTAGTAGATGTTCCTGATTGGCATAAGCTTTACCGTTCTTTAGGTCTTATAGTTTTTAAATGGAAGTTTTTTTTTACTTTCTATCTTTTTCACCTTCCAGTGCGACTCTCAAGAGATCTCTTAAATTAATTTTGACGTGACTTAGGTGACGTAAAGCCGGAAAGCCACCGCGGCGCACGGAGAGGCCACGGACACGGCCACGGCTACGTTTTGCAAGAAAATGAATGGATGACGTCATTTCGTGCGTAGCCTCTCCGTGCGCCGCGGTGGACACGGTGACATACATTTTCATGCAAAGCGAAGCTTGACCCACGTGCATAGTGTGTGCGTGGCCTCTCCGTGCACGGCGGTGGGTTTCCGCCTTAAATGAAATCGAAACTGGATACTAAGGGATAAGTACTTATTGCAGAAAGGGGTTCTTCGAGTTTAGGAGTTCTTCGGGGAAAAGGGACTCTCTCCAAAAGTGTTTATGTAAATAGTTTCACGCACGAGGCCGAGATCCAGCCGTTTAATTGTGCAATAACTCCACGACTATCGGGCCATTCGGGCCATTAGCGCGGGACAGGACAATCGGGCCGAGCGCTGCGCGCGCGCAGTTCCGACGCGCACCACCACGGTAATCGAACTTTGATGGAATGATAGCGGATTGTTCTTGGCTTACACTGGGTACAATGTGTATGGCCAATCGTATTTGGCCATAGTTTAGGAAACGTTTTGGGTACTGCTAAATAAATTCGACTGTTCTCTAAAATATTTAACTTTTTATTATCATCATCATTATGATTAGTGTTATGCTTGTTATACTTGACACAAATGTCAGATCCCGTGCTGTTGTGTATATTGGGATATCTACGTCTACCACCAGTAGTAACAAATGAGTAGCGGCAACAAAAATTGCGATGATTCATGCCTGCTCCCCGAGTGCATCAGCAGAGGTGCACGAATCACACTCATTCGAAAGATTCATAACGTACAGGTCTATGAAAGTACCTACCTATCCCTCGGGATTAGGTAATAGTCAGTTCCTGTATACACGGCGACAAGGTTCACCACCTGTCACGTTGGGTTCTGACTATCTGGTGAAACGTGGGCTTTGAGTTGGTTAATACCTCCACAATGTGGTGGTGTATGGCCACTCAAGCCTCTGACTAGCCCCGAATGGGGATAAGAGTCGTGACGTTACACTATGAAAGTAAAAGTGAATATCCCATGTTTTTGAAATCTATTTCAACTGTAGGTAAGCACAGCAAACAAACGGTCTGGTGCAGTAGTTATATCTGTTCGGGCGGCAATCTGGCGACGCACCTGGGCTCTGAGCCGCGCGCTGCTTGTTTACTATCCTTTGTAGACATGAGTTACGTGGATTATAGACAGAAGGTCAACTTGGCGATGTGTTTCAAATATTCTTGAGGTCTGAAGTCAATTGCAACTAACTTGGTATACGTTCATGCAACATTGAAGATGGTTAATGGCTTGTCATATAATTCTCAAATTGTCATGTTTCTCTGATGTGTCTTTTGATTTTTATGTGGCCACAAGTGATACTTGACAAGTTTCAATATTTTACATGGTTAGGTGATTTAGTTTTCTCTCATTTTATCAAGAGTAATATCATAATGTCCAGCATTATAACAGTGTTATGATCACCTATAAAACTTTTGGAATGTTATTTTGTTGCAACTAAACTTCCACCTCTCTCATATGCAGTGCTTGGTACTTCTGTCGCTCCTCTGTCTTTGCGCCCTCTCCTAAGGGCGTGACAAGAATACAAAGTGTAGTTTTCCTTATTTATTATATTATTTGTATTTGTTGGGGCGCGTGCGAAAATCCGCGCCCACACGAGCGAGCGCAGCTGCGATACATTTTATTACCGTTTCTCTGAACGTGGCTGTGGGTCGTTTATTCAATCATACATTTTATCTGTTACGTTGGTAGTAATAGATATTTTTTTGTCATACTTACTCCTATTCAAAAAGCAGCCTAACGGTTATGAGCTGAACTCCGTATAATCGAAGAGGCCATAATCCCTCATGTTTCGCAGGCTACGATCATTACGTTTGATGTTCGATCATCAACGGAACAAAGTAATGAAATAAACAGAATAGATAGTACTAACCTCAAATATATTAAGCAATAAAAATTTTATAAATTTATTAAAAACACCTTCCACCTTATAAATAAGCTGACGAGAGGAGACACTTAAATTACATCAGAGTCCTTTAAACGTGGTCATGGTTGCGTCCGTCAGTCAATCGTTGTATCTCCTATACAGCGGTCATAATTTCCTCCAGCACCACCTCCATAGATGGCGCCCACTTGAGTTCATGTATCTTGTTCTTGAAGCACTTGGCTATGTCCAGGACTTTGAGGCAGGGGTCCTCCACGGCCTGGCTGGTAGTCTCGCAGTCTTTGATGATGCTCACCAGCTGTGTTGCCAGGGCGTCGTCTGAGGGTACCAGGGATCATAAATCTTAAGAAAGTTTGAATACAAATTAGTGGCTGTTCAAATAAGTTCCAGAGGACAAGGCCTGCCATAATCTGTCTACCACTGTATAGTAGGCGATAGGTCGAGAGGACATTCGGGTTATGAGCTTTTTGCAAAATAAAATCCGAATCAAAATTAGCAGGACCCGCAACGCAACAAAATTTTCATTGTTTATCGGGTCCTGCTAATTTTGATTCGGATTTTATTCTGCAAAAGCTCATAACCCGAATGTCATCTCGACCTGTCGCGAACTATAGGTACTCTGGTAAGCTAGCACCAACAGTACGCAGGTGTAACCTTCGACGAGTCCAAGCGAAATGCTAAATTGTCTTTATTCGCATGAATTAATTATAGAATAATTAAATAAATTGCTTGTCACGATCACATATTCCTATGTCTAATTAACAGTTCGGGCTTCTTAAAATATAATCTGATCTCTTTCATGCTTTGGGAGGTAAAGCTGGTGGTCGTAGCTTGATCCTAATATCCTTGCCAACATACCGAACAACTAGAAGCCTGAACAATTATAACTACTAGTCTTTCCTACTCGTCGCATCCTTATGACACCTTAGTCCCACTAGTTGGATTCCGGATAGCTGACAACAGTTGTTGCTCTGCGTAAATAGGTGCGTCAACAAACTCCGAGCCGCTGCGCTCGAGCATAAAGTTATGTCATTATTTCTAAGAGCTCAGACGTCAAAAACAATTGGGAATCAGCTTGAGGACAATCAGGGTAATGTGTGGAACAGTTCTCACCGGCGCCATGTTTCTTGGCGAACTCGTGTGCGTTCCCGTGGTGCAGGGTCTGATCTTCGGCGACCAGGTCCAGCTTGGCCGCCATGCACATCACCATGCAGCCCAGGTCGCGGTTCACCAGCTGGTAATCCTCGCGCCAGAAGTCGTAGAAGTCTTTCAATACGTGGTCTCCTGCGTTAAGCTGCAAAACGACCAACAATATTCTTTATGAATTAATACTTGTTTGAGGGTTCCGTACATCAAATTTACTAAGGAAATGTCTCAAAATTGGCTATGCACACGGGCAACTATTGCGGCAACTGGCAACTCGCAACTAGCAGTTTTCATATAAAACTATCGCGGCAACTGTTGCTGCAACTGGCAACCTTTAACAAAAAACGATAAGTTGATAGTTTCGGTAACTAAGTTGATAGTTTCTTCAACTAAAGTTGCTCCGAGTGCATAGCCCCTTGTTTTCGAAGGTGGCTGGGTTTGTAATAGCGGCCTTACTGACCCCTATTGTCGTCGATTTGTCTAATTATTTCATAAGTTAGCTGAACGCATAAATTTTTGAAGTCATGTGCTGTAATTTTATCTAGGAGGAAGTCTATTATATGTTAAATAAAGTTAAATTATCTCACCTCCGTCTTACACTGATCTAGAACCTTAGAGAATCCGGTAGTCAGTTTCGTCATAACTTCTTGCGATGATGAAATCATTTTTAAATTTATAACCGAGCAAAAAACACAAATCATGAGCCGCCATTTTGTGTCGGACGCCATCTTGTCGACCGCGTTGCTAGGCAACTGTCTCTCGGCAATGTCGAGCTCAGTTTTTATGGTAACTTTGTCAGTTAATTGGTGTTAATGAATGGACATTTAATTGGTAGTTGTAAGATTCATGGAAGTGTTAAAGACAGGTGTGACAGTGACTTTGTAGTTTGAATTCAGTGGAAGTGGTGATGATAGTTGGTGATCCATTCATTAAGCGTTAATCTGCAACCTAACGTTTTGTAATTACAGGCAAATCATTTATAAACTTTGTAATGAATTCGACACACACGATCTAAGGTTGTCGGACAACCCTAGATCAGTCTAGATCTTGTATTATATGCTCACCTATGCAGCCATGCAGGTAATTTAGTTTTTACTTACGAAAGAAATAATGACTTTGCTTACTTCAAATGTTGAAAGTGAAAGTGACGAAAGACCCCCGTTTTTATTCGTGACGAAACAGCGCTGTGACGAATTCATCCTAACCAATCAGATCATAGTTTAACCCCGTATATTGATAGTCATAAGTGTCATAACAGAGTGGTAACTCCATTAAGTAATCGTAATGAGTCGTATTGAAGCGACACGACATTGTGTTTAGCGCGACATTAGCTTAAATAGCTTTGTGTGTCCCGTTGTTAGGCCATGTGTCCATTGTTTATCACGATACGGTAATTTATATTTCAACTTTACGAGTTATTATTTTTGAACACAGTTCCAGATTAAATAAGATCAAGAGTAAGTAAGGAGCGCTATTAAAAGATCGAGCCTAATTTACTCATTTAAGATCGACACCAAATTTGGTTAAAAACTTAAATAATCGCGTCTAAACATAGATAAAAAAAGGTAACTAATAAATAAAGGTCAAGATGAAATAAATGTCGTGACAAAATTAAGATAGATAAGATTTAAGTGTTGGTTTAGGAGTAGTAAATGTTATGATTTAGGAATCCTTGGTGAAAATGGATACAAGAAGATTTAGTTATAAAAACTCCAACGCCTTCATGCATGTGGTATCGTATGACCATGGAACCCGGCCCTCTGCACCGCGCGTGCTTAGCACGCTAAACCCTCAATAACTCTCCATTAAATCGCTAACTAAGTTGGTCATAATTTATATCACTTCACTCCTAAAGCTCTACGTGAGTTCAGACCATACGTCGAGTACCTAGCTAATACTCGTCTATGGTTCAGACTGTTGGTTTTCTTAATTGGATAGGTCCTTTACAAAAACAACTAGTTTCTATTCTTACTAGTTCTAGTGAAATTGTCTAACAAGCTTAGTGCGGTTAGAGAGATGCCCTTGCCCTTTCACCACGTAGTGGGAGCTACTGCCACAGGAGTGCCCAAGCATCGGCCCAGGCTCACTACGTTGTGGACGGACCGCGGAATCATTGACTAATTATAATTTGATACTTTTGACGGGTCCGTTAGCGTGGTTGGCGCGGAGGCGCCTTTCACGCTGCAGGTCGTAGGTTCGATTCCTACCCGGGACATGCATTTGTGTGCATGAACATGTCTGTATGTCCCGAGTCTGGGTGTATATGTATATTAAGTATGTATTTACAAATAAAAAAGTAGTATATGTAGTAATATCAGTTATCTGGTTTCCATAGTTCAAGCTCTGCTTAGTTTGGGATCAGGTAACCGTGTGTACAAAAATGTCCCAGGATATTATTATTATTATTACTTATACCCGAGTGCCTAGTTGGCTTGGTGGAGATGTATGTTTTGTTCATAGTTCCAACTGCGTAATCAAATAGTGCGTGCACCGGAATTAATGAACGCTGCATTCTAATCGATGTGAGTCAACCCGTTGAACGCGCGCGGGTCCGCGCGACCCGCGACCCGCGGGCGCCGCGCGGCCCGTAACTCACAGCACTCGAGGCACGCGGACGCGAAACAACGAACAATTGATTCCGCAGACTGATTTATAGCTTACAACGAGTTTTGGTACTGAACGTTCGGTTTTGAAACAAACTATAAATTAGTCGTAGTTAATCTAACTTGGTTTGAATAAATTAAAAGCCACAAGTAGCTACGTACCTAATGTGTTTTTTTTGGTTTGTTGCAGGTATGTACCCTAATGCATCATCTCTGGGAGTAACACGGGAAGGGATAATGTGACTGGTAAGAAAGCGTATTTTTTGTGATTCTCCACAAAATCTTAAGTGAAGGCTCTTGAAAGAACATTAGATGTTTTGTTAGGCGTCAGTCACTGAAGTGGCTCCAAAAGTTCTATAGCTTTTGAATATGTAATATTATAATATCATAACACAATGATTATAATAATATAAAGCAACATTTACTTAATCCAGTAGCGATAAACCCCTGCTCTCTCTAATATTCTTACCTTTTATCTTACAGTCAGGCACTAAAATCAATAATATACCCCTTTTAATCCCAATCGACATTACCGTCACTAATAAATCCATAGAATTAGCAACATTACGGCGCGTCGTCCACCTGCCTGTCCCGGGCTTGATCCCGCGGAATCCCGCGTCGGATCCCGGGTGACGGGATTTAGGCGACAGCTGCGCGTAACGAGCGCTATCTTGCACTGAATGATTGTCGGCGATTTGTCTGACTGACCCTTAAGACAGTGCATTATAGAGTTACGAATGTAATAGAACATTCTTGGTTTACGAATTATTTGAAATATTCGTTAATAATTCATTTTCAGCGTGGATTCTCTTGTTTTTATTTGTTTAAAACATCTTAATCATTGCAATACTGTTTTCTTTTTGTTTTAAATGTAATAGGAGAGTGATAACTGCCAAATTAGTTGTTGAAGTCCTTATACATAATCCTTGAATTTTCCTTTGACTCAGCTCACTTAGTTTTTGATAAGCCAAATCTTTTCTTCTAATCACGATTAATCGATCACAATCGATATACTTGTATTCTAATGCACTGCTGGTTGGCTGAAATTTATAGTTCAAAATACAACTTATATTTATTCATTTCCACTTCACTCGGAGCATTTCATTCGTCTTCTCTACCCCTTCCTAGTACAGTTTCAATTCAAATCTAGCACAGTCGTCTCGAGACGCGGCTTATCTTGAATGGCGGGGTGTTTGCGACCCCGGGCCGGACATTACGATACGGGCTCAGCGGGGGGTTACGAATGACTCGAGGCGCTGGACGTCTTGGTCATTTGGACCCGATGGCAAGATTAGGGTTGTTGCGATTTAAGTGTTGTAATGTTGGGTCTTGAGGGGAGAATCTATCGAGTATAACACATAGGACAGTGTTATTATTATTATATGTAGGTACTTACTATTATTGTATAGCAAGTAAGTACTGCTATGTAAGTGATTGACTGCATTTAATTATAAGATCATTGATCCTAAGAGCCATAACACACCGGGACGCCAGGTGACGACGCCAGCCACCGTAGCCAAAAAAAATGTATTGACTGGCGACGTCGCCATTCCGTCGCCAGGTGTGTTACCTCCCGTACATTTCAATACGAATAGTTGGCTACGGTGGCTGGCGACGTCGCGTCGCCATGGCTAGCCGGTGTGTTATGGCCCTAAGATTAATGATTTGACTTAAATTAATCATCTTCATTTAATTAATCATTAAATCGTGGCATATTCAATTCATTTGTTAGTATCTAGTATTCAACTCATTATATAGCTCTTTTTAAAGCCCATTCTATCTAATTATTGGGTATAAATAAATAATTTACAAATTCTTTTTAATTTTCCTCGGATCATTGATTATTGTCGCGGCGCTTAAAAATAGTGGTTTGCCCCACCATGTCGTCACCCGTAACTAGATGTAGCAAAAACATACCCCTCGTTCCCGGGCAGTCGGGCAAAAACCGCGCGCGTCTGTCGCACGCAATAAATTGTCGGAGCGCGATGCGTTTGTCGCGTCGCCTAATTTATCGCTTTTCATAATTATCGACGAGAGCTCTACCCTCTGCCCTCTCCTGGCGACAGATTAACGACGCGGCTAAAGACAGGTTTGAAAATTTAAAAAATATTTTTTGCTACAAAAAAATTTCAAATCCCTCGAAGTTAATTCATGAAGTCACTTTTGGGTCCTTGAGCCTAATTCGTTTGGTAAAGAAATCTGACTTAACTATTCTAAAACAGGTACCTATTAAACTATCTGATATTTAAGGGTCCCTAATTCTTTAATTCTGGAAACGAGTCTAACTCTAATCAACCTCCCTTATTTAGGGAAAGGGCCTCTAAATATCGGGTTGTGCAATATCCGAATAAGTACTTATTGCCACTTATTGCCCATCTTGCCATGATCATAATGTCTGAGCAAGACAACAATATTTTCGCTGTGTCAAATTAATAAACCATATTTTTTAAACAAAAGAATTACCATCGTTATTTAATGTTTTATTCGAATACTAACATACAGTTAACCGACACTTACCAACTACTATGTACTCTGACAATTTTCAAACTTTAACAAAACAAACAGGTTATCAAAAGGCAATAAATAACATAATAACGGCGATAACGAGTGATTTATTTATGCATGATCCGTTACGACACCTGCATTCTGTATTCGCAGGGTTAACTTTCTTAGAGTAGTTGCCACTACTGATTCATAGGTGGCGCTGTTCACAAACTTTGTACTAAAAGTAAGTTTTGTATAGTTCGCGACAAGTCGAGATGACATTCGGGTTATGAGCTTTATGCAGAATAAAATCCGAATCAAAATTAGCAGGACCCGATAAACAATTAAAATCGCCCACAAAATTACCTATTAAATTAATTTTTTTTGTTGCGTTGCGGGTCCTGGTAATTTTGATTCGGATTTTATTCTGCAAAAAGCTCATAACCCGAATGTCATCTCGACCTGTCGCCTACTGTAGGTAAAGTTGGTACAAATTGGAACAACTGTACCTGGGTGGGGTGAATTTGATCTACGTTTGTGACATATTGCACATAATGCAAAACTTGACAGAAAAATGTAGTGGAGTATCTATCCCAAAAAAAAAAACATATTAGATCGTTTTTTAGGGTTCCGTAACCAAAGGGTGCCAACGGAACCCTATTACTAAGCCTACGCTGTCCGTCTGTCTGTCTGTCAGCGGGCTGTATCTCACGAACCGTAATAGGTATAGACTTGAAAGTTTCACAGAATGTGTATTTGTGTTGCCGCTACAACAACAAATACTAAAAATAAAATAAAGTTTAAACTTAAAGGGTATACCCATACAAAAAACTTGATATTTTTGACTTTTTTATTCTACGGTGGTACGGAACCGTTTATGTGCGAGTCCGACACGCACTTGGCCGGTTTTTATTCGACTTGCCTGGCTTGTAGGTATGTAGACTAGTTCGGTGGCTTGCTTTATTATAATATTAGAATAATATCTCATGGAAATTAAGAAAAGAACAGTAAGGTTATGAGCATCGATTAAACCCCATAACATAACCCCCATTATTCCAGTAATCCTATGAATGCGGGCGGCAGACAGTCGGTCCCTCGCGCGCGCCTCGGCAGGGCTCGCACCCAGCACTTTACACGAACATTAAAAAAAACTATTACTATCTTAGTCCTAATGTAATAGAGGCCAATCAGCCATACTAGGCACATCCTCCCTCGAGGGGGTTCGGGCCATAGTCTACATCTTCCTAAATAAAAGTTTCCTCACGATGTTATCAATCACCGTTCAGCTAGTAATAATCGTTGAAATGAGATTCGCTTAATAAAACCTAAAATCTCACAGATGCAAAACAGTAGAGCCACGGTCTAGTAGTGATAGCGCCTTACTCTACTCACAGCTTGTAAAAAAATATGTCAGTTTTCCTCATTTCTCTGTATATCGAACTATAATTCATAGTTTCATTAGTTCATTAGTTGCGAGACGATCACCTGAGCACTCACACCCATTCGTATATAACATAGTTTGTAAATTCTGCAACATCAAATCTAGGTCTATGTTTGCATGCAAACAAATTGTAAAAGAATGGCTTCTTACACTTACTTACGACGACACGGAGGACATTTTGAAACCTCTCCGGTAGTATTACGACGTCCCTATGGATGTACCTATTATACACACTCACACACTCAACACTCGCCCTTCCCACTTACACTAGACACACTCTCTCTCTCCCTTCCTTACACATCTGTCAAAACATCTCCGCCACACTCACTCATACACACCCCTCACACAACAGACACAACAACTGTTACCACAACTCCTTGGTCTCATGATACAGGTTCACGCCTAGTTTGAGGACCACCAGAAATTTATTATATGTGTGTCTTATTATGATAAATAAATTTTTATGTCTTTTATGTCTTTATAGGTAGGTATATTTTATT
Organism: Drymonia ruficornis; assembly: GCA_947859195.1. Taxonomy (NCBI): domain Eukaryota; kingdom Metazoa; phylum Arthropoda; class Insecta; order Lepidoptera; family Notodontidae; genus Drymonia; species Drymonia ruficornis. Next base: position 270,888 of record OX401922.1, read on the forward strand.
GTGTCTGGTTATGGTCGTTCGTTAAGTTTAAATAAATTCTCGCTGTTTTAGTTGTCTCACTTATCCGAACTGATAGTTCGTTCACATGTTCACATTCTAAGATTGTTATGGCAGCCCTAGTGGTAGTGACGGGCGGCACGTTGTGACGTCATCGGCGCCAGAGAGGTACTGCATGTGCTCCCTCGACTCTCAAGTGCGCCCCGCCTCCACTCGTTAGTTCCCGAAACGTGGAACCTCGGCGTCGTCGCTCGTCGCGTCGTCGTGTCGTCGCCTCAACAAGTCACTTGTTGAACTCGCTACTTGTAGGCTCATATTTCGTAAACACTGTGAAAAACAATAGGACTCTTGATGTGAGGGGAAGAACCTTTGGTTTAGACGACAAACGCTCGATTCTGTAACTGTACCTAATAAATCCTAATACAAGCATTTCCTTATTTAGAGGGACTAATGGAGCTACTAGCTATGTGATAAATTAGTCATATTTATTGAAAAAACAACCTATAATAAGTAGATATTTTTTTTAAATCTTGGTATAGTTTTATTAATATTCACGAACATGGCCGCCGCAAATCTTTTGGCTGAAATAATGATAAGTACTAATATAGTCATTAAGTAAATCCTAATAAGTACTCGTACTTATTACAAAGTTTACACATTATGTAGTAAGTAAAATAAAAAATAGTTCATTTGCACAGAAATTAGACCACGCATGGGCGGAAATATCTGCGTATTTGATAAGATAACGGAATCATTCCACGTAGTCCGGCGTAGGCGGCGTGGTCCACGGAAGCTACATTTAAGTAGATACGAGTTTAATTGTATTGTTACAAAATTAATACCTATGACTAATTGTAACGCGAGTACAGTCAACAACAAAATTTCGTTGGTTTTACCATGGACGAATTTGTTTAATATGTTTGTTTGGTTACAATTGTTACAAATAATAGCGACTCTTCCAAGCGGAATACCGTGTTATAAATGCTGTTTAGTGTACCTTATGGTACACGGTAAAATGTACAACCTATTCCTACCTAAGTATTATAATTTTAAATCTAATTTGTTCAATTTCTAGCCATTCTTTAATTTTTTTTAATGGTATTCCGTCTTCAATGTAATAGTCTGTCTTTGTCTGAGAATTTTCTCTCAGCTCGTATAAAAACATTTTGTTACCTGTAGGTACCAAAGCTGGCGGTATCAGATAGATGCCGCAGGTGAAATGTATGCAAATATCGAATTTACAATACTGTCAAGACTGGTACGGTCGCGTGCACATCTATGGTAACATTTCTACATGAACTGAGCTCTCTTCATTACGGACGTCCATAATAAAGAGATGTCATCTTATGTTGGATGTACGCACGTACCATTATCATAGTAGAAAAATGGGTAGTAAGTTATCTTTATAGAAACGCACCGCGCGCGGCTTGTATTTGTGCGCCATGCGTATCTATGCGTCGCGCACGCACACTCAAACCAAAACTAAACCCGGTTATCAGTGCGAAACAATGCATGTGATGTTTGAGTGTGCGTGCGCGACGCATAGATACGCATGGCGCAAACATACAAGCTGCGCGCGGTGCGTTTCTATGAAGATAACCTACTATCCATTATTGTCGATATACGAGTATGAAACAATAAATATTTGATCAGGGAAATTGTATGTAGTAACGGGATCCCAGTACTTTAGTCAATTGTTTATTGACCACCCCCTGCGAGCCGCGACCGCGAATCAATAGTCGTGTCTACAACACGCGCATGCCGTGCGAAGCAGCTTTGCCTCGCGAAGTTTGACATGCCGCGCGCGAGGGAAATGCTCGCCCTGCCTCACCCGAGCGCTGTTATTCGCCTCGCCTAGTTTGGCCAAGTCATGAGATAGAACGATTTTAAACTGATAGCTCGGGTATACCCTTCTCTCTTTAGAGTGTAGGTTGCCTCGCCATTTGCATCGCGCATCATGCATGTGTGGGAGCAGCTTCGCGCGGCATGTGTATACAGGGTGAAATCGAAATCGTGGGCAATATTTTAAAATATGACTCAACACATGATTCAGAATATTTTGGGAAAACAAATAAAAAAATCTATTGATAAAAAATATTCCTCGGGTAAGCAAATAAGCAAACAATTTAACTGTTATACCTTACCTGGGTAATATTTTTTTATTAATTGATTTGTTGATTAATATTCCCCAAATATTTTGAATCATGTGTAGAATCACCGTTTAAAATATTGCCCACGATTTGATTTCACCCAGTATAGTGGACACGCCTTTGTCGCAAAACCATAAGCTGCCGGCAAGACATCTGCCGGTTAATTTCCGGGGTCCCTTTAAAAGATGGATAAAGATGACGGTAGCGAAGCGACTGTAGCCTAGGAGCGAACACGTTGGGCTCAATCAGAAGGTCCCAGGTTCGATCCCCGGTGGGGCATGCACCAATGGATGAATTTTCATCTATGTGCATAATTTACAGTTCGCTAACGGTGAGGGAAAAACATCGTGAGGAAACCTACCTATCCCTCGGGATTAGGTTTTAGTCAGTTCCTGTATACACGGCGACAAGGTTCACCACCTGTCACGTTGGGTTCTGACTATCTGGTGAAACGTGGGCTTTGAGTTGGCTTAATACCTCCACAATGTGGTGGTGTATGGCCACTCAAGACTCTGACTACCCCCCGAATGGGGAAAAAAGTCGTGACGTTATATATATATATAAAGATGACGGTTCTCGTTAGTGTAACTCACGTATAGTAGTAGTAACAAGTTTCAACATATGTAGTAACAAGCTTCATGTTATAACATTGGAATAATAATCATGTATTTAATGGAGTACCTTCCTTAAGGAAATTATGTTGCTGTGATGTGATACTTTATACCAATGTTTCTCGTGTCGGACTGTAATTAAAATTCAAAACCTGTCTTGTCGCTGAAGGCACATCTCTCCATACAATATACATAATTTAAGAATAGGTACTTAAAAAAAAATTGCGGCCAACAATGTTGGCAGAAGACTACTGCTAACAGATGGCCGACAAATGACGACAACCAAGAATTTACCAGTTGCGTGCTGCAGGTGAGATGCAAACATTAGCTCTCATACCTATCTAGATTGTCATATTAAATAGGTAATTGATTCAATTATCCAATGGTAAAAGTTTTTCGACTTCGGGCGTATTATTATGCGATTTTTGCGCAGTTCATGTACCTAACTGCTCCAGAACTGCCAACCAAAGCGAGGAAGAAGATTCAGATTTTGTAAACAATTGCTTTGGTGTGATGCCTTCCGTGCCTGAAAGTTTAGGAACAATGTTGTCAAGAGGAAAAATGTGCAGACCAGTCCCCGCAAGCAGTGCCCAAACCCGAGCGTGACTTGAGTCTTGAGCAGCGTACCCTCAGGTACTAAGTATACGTCACTACTATCACGTCGATTGGACAATACACGCCACCTCCACTCACAAAAAATAATATACTGTAAAACTGAAAACTAAAGTTTAAAATCGTAATTATGTTATTATCGTCAACCTCGTCAGAAGGCACGTCACCGATAATCGTCGCGTGTTAAATTCATTTCGACTTTAATGTGTAGCGGATAGAGTGCGAGTTCAATCGTGTGGTATGGGGGTTGATAGTGGAGCGCGCGGGTATCGACCACGGTCCACGGCCCGCCGCGCGACGCGACGGCCCGAGACACGGCCCCACACAACACAAGTGTCAAACCGCTCGGCGATGGTTGACGCGGGACGCAGCGCTCCAACATGGCCCACGCGCGCGTCGCGATGTTTCAGCGACAACTGGCCAAGTACCAGAAGACAGTTTTCCTCGTACTCTTCTACTTGACAGTATACTGTCTAATATCTTTCGCGCTGAACCCCACCGAGAGGACGATCACGTTCGTGAGCGACGACGTTCAGATTAGTGACAAGTACATATACATGTTCCTGGTGGCGCCCCAAGCGCCGGTGTTCACCGACTCCGAGGGCGCTGATGTGTTCTCCAAGTGCGGCAGCTGCATACTCACCAACAACAAGGGCTTCATGCCGCTGAGCGAGTACGACGCCGTACTCGTCAGCGAAACGAGTATACTCACGCAAGTCGTCGCGTGTGATCCGTCGAAGAAGTACTCGTTCAAGTCAAGTAAAACATGTCTCAAAACCAAGTTGAAGGGTTGTATCAACCAACCTGTGGCGACGTCGCTTGTTACCAAAGACGAGTATGATCTGTGCAGTTTGTGTGAAACACTGACTATGAAAAAACTGAAGCTGTGATGTGATGTGGTGCCTTGACTGAAAATTATTTCTGCTTAAAGCCAAAAAAAATAAATAGTAAATGATGATGCAGAGTGTTCCAGGAGTCCAAATTAATAATTTAGTTACGGTTGCTGTTATGTAGATGAATGTAAAGAAGGAAAACGGACTACTATATGTATCTATTATACCTAATTTCTGAGTTATGGGCCTTTGAATATTTTGTCACAACTTTCCGATTGCGGCCTTAGAACACAACCAATGGCATACAGTCTAACTGCATCAGCCACCAATATTTAAGGAATTGTTTGTACTTTTGCACAGTACTTAAGTAGGTTTTTATTTAGAAAACATGTTTCAAATGTTTATACAGTTCATAGTATTATTTGGAACTCTTGAAACATTGTGTATATTTATTTATGAACTTAATTAAATGACTGTGTGACGCGGGCGTTGTATAGGTAAATGAGTTATTAAATATTCCTCTTATGCATGTTTACTTGTATGTTAGTTACGAACTTGTAATACTTTGTAGCCTATTGTTTTGTTCCTAAGTGTACTTAAATGTTACCTATTGCCTGTCCCGTATATAATGAATCTATCTCAAGCCTGCGATCGATATTAAGATGCTGTTTTTGACAGATGTTCCATACAAACGTCAAAACTGCATCTTAAGTTCGCTCTCAACTTTGAGATCGATTTATTATTACCGGCCTAAATGTCGAGCTACCTCTAAATCATGTAATCATGTTGTTGTTTATGATAAGCTAAATGTTAAGAATGGAAAATATTTTTCAATGAATATAATTCATATTTTAATACATTTCACGTGGTATGTCTCATTCCAAACCTATAGTCTGATTTTTAATTAGACGAAGTGGGCTGACAGGTGCTTATGTCACTTTTCAATATAAATAGAACAAATAAGGTTCAAATTCATAGAGCAGTGACATTTTCAGCTGTCAGTTGGCTTCGTCTAATTAAAAATCAGACTATAGTTTTCCATTTCAAAAGTACCTACCTCGAAGTCATTACCAAGAAAGAGGGAGATATGTGACTGTTCTACTAAACTGAGTCCATGGACACATTATTTTCGCGGAAAATAATGTTGAAAACATGTCGGTTTTTCCAATACCTACGGATCATCTTCTGGCGAATAATACGCATCAAAATGCTTTTAAGTTGATCATCGAATCGCGAGTGCTATAAACAGATTGAAGAATAAACAGATTGCTATAAACAGATTGAGTGTGAATTTCGCTGCTTGTAGTGGTGAGCTGAGCACAAGTCTGGTGACTGCGACCTACTATAGTCAAAGTCAAAGTCAAAGTCAAAAGGTTTTTATTCATGTAAGCTCATTAGAGCATTTATAAATAGTCAATATAATAATAATACATCAATATCAATGTAAGCCTGTCCGTGAAAATAAGTTTCCAAAAGCTAGCTACTTTTCCCGCTATCTGTACCAACGAATACAGACAACAAAATAGGCTTATGTGTATACAGGGTGTAATGGACAGCCCTCCACATACTGATGACTTCAGTATGTCGTACTAAGATGATCGGTACATGAAATTAGTTCAGGAACTTTATGGTAGCCTAATAAACTCGGTTTGTTTTATTAGCTTATACGCAACCGTACCGTTACCGTAACAAAACGCACGTAGCCAACGAACACCCTCCCCGCCACAGGGTCAATGTTTGCCGTCGAACGCGCTCGTACCACGTCATTCACGTGTTTTTCTTAAGAGGAGTTCAACATCCATTGCTGGTTTTTTTTAATTTTAGCTGTTTTATTTACAGAAATGGAATGCTGCGTACCGATAATGTAATTGTACATTGAAATATAGGAATTGTAACTGAAAAAAAAGATTTAAAAAAACAATTTTCCCAAGAACATTTCTAGTGGAATATGATTCAAAATAAGGTCCTCAATTCACCCTGTCAGTATGCGGAGGGCTGTCACTTACACCCTGTATATTTTATTTTTATTTTTACTGTTTTGATGACCCCGTAGTTAAGTGTTTTTTGTTTCTCTACACCGAGTACGATTGTTGGAATTTGCACTGGGTGTCACTGGGATCGCCAGTCTATGTACTGGGTACCCATAATACGCGTTGCTAAATTTAGGACCATACAGTCAGCAATATTTATATTTACCTGTATTATGACATGTTTTTACGTGACTATGAGTGAAGTGTTGTTATCGAGTTGCAATTTATCGATAGGTATCTACGCTATCTTGTGTTGGAGTTATGATAACGAGTGTGGGCTAGGCTGAAGCAAATCGGTAACGATTTTTTATTTGTATATTTATTATATTTAGGTATATTATTCAGCACATCGAGCGCTATCTTCTAATGGTGGTGACAGACGCGAGCAAAATTTCCCTTATTTTCAAATATGTCCATGAAACAATAGTTCGTATCGCGATTTAGCTGAAGTTAACCGTATCACTAACAAAAAAGCACTATACTTCGTAATAATGAAGTACTTAACTAGCACTTGACCTGCTGTACTATACTTCGTAATACTGAAGTAGGTACTTAACTAACACTTGCCCGTGGCGTTGCCCGCACAAACTTCGAGGATAAAAAGTAAACCCTAATGTCATTAGATGTGTCCATATGGCGCGCATGCCTCACCCGAGCACTCATAATATGACATTACGTCTATTTGTTCCGACGTCAAAAGTGAGCGCTCGCGCGAGGCATGCGCCTGATGAAGACGCCGCCATTCCAGAACATAACTTCAAGTCAAAGTCAAAATATTTTTAACGAAGTACTTATCAAGGAATTTATAATAATAGTCAACATTATTATTTTAGAGTTACCACCGGTTCGTACTGCTTCATTGAGAAGAGCCGGCAAGAAACGCAATCTTTACAATAATAAAATTGGTTCAGGCGGTTTTGATGATTCTTACAAACGAACACACTTCCTCCTTAGTAAGGATGTTACGTGAGGATGGAATACGCAAAAAAACCCAAAAAAATAAAAATGTAGTGGACCAAACCGGAATAACTCTTCCGTCTTATCATTGAATGTCATGAATCACACAGACGTTATCATTTAGTAACCTTTTAAATGATAAATGATTCATCATGGATGTATGAAATTTACGTCTCCATTTGAATACTTATCTACTAGTATTTACCCAGAAATAATAAAAGTATACCCAGAAACTGTGACAATAGTAATGTGCCATTTCCAGTACCTAAGGTATTGATAAAATTAGGAACTTTGATATCATAATCAAAATTCCCAAATTTTCCACATTGGACCCGGGAATATTAAAGAAGAATATTCTCAGAGGCAGATTTTAAACCATTTTTACAATTTGCCCGGGAGTCGAACTCCACCTAGCTCTACCATAGTTTTATACGATCATTAGGAGTCGATCATCGTAATTCGCAACCATCTACATAAAAATGTGGAATACTGGCGTATTACACATTTATTTAGTAAAATCGTAAATAATTTAGCACCTTCTCTGTTCGTGGCTCAATGGGTAATGGCGGCTGGCCCACGGTTGACAGCCGCCAAAAAGCTGCCTGCACTAATGATGTGCAGGTTGCATATAATCGACTGAGGTCGATTGCGCGTGAACATTCTCCGCCCCTTGGAACAGCTGGCTGCTTCCAATAGAATCCACAGGTAGCTTCACAACTCTGTGAACGGCTCTTCTTATTGTGCCTCTGGCGGTGTACAAGTCCACTACACGGCATATTAAATCTGATCCCAAATGTAAATGGGTGATGCGACCCAAGCGCCATCTTAATGGCGGCTGGTTGTCTTCTTGAATAATGACTAAATCGCCAATACTAGGGTTAGCGGAGGCTGTCTTCCACTTGACGCGCTGCTGAAGTTCGGCTATGAATTCCTTGCTCCATCGATTCCAGAATTCTTGTCTTATCTTTTGAACAGTTTCATATTTCGATGGTCTGGCATCTTCAGGCGGTACGGCGGGAACCGATGTTAACGGCCGTCCGATCAGGAAGTGCGCGGGGGTTAAAGGGGTTAAGTCAAATGCATCAGCAGATAGAGGAGACAAAGGTCGAGAATTAAGAATTGCCTCTATCTGTGCAAAAAGGGTGGTCAACTCTTCGAAAGTTAGAGAAGCGTTGCCTGCTATTCGTTTTAGATGAAACTTTGAAGTCAAGTAATTTCGATTTACGATTGATCTTTTTTCCGAAGATTACATGTTAAATTATGTTCACGGTCGCCACATGTGGAATACTGGCGTATTACACATTTATTTAGTAAAATCGTAAATAATTTAGCACCTTCTCTGTTCGTGGCTCAATGGGTAATGGCGGCTGGCCCACGGTTGACAGCCGCCAAAAAGCTGCCTGCACTAATGATGTGCAGGTTGCATATAATCGACTGAGGTCGATTGCGCGTGAACAAAAATATTGGAATGGATTTTTTTAGTTCCCTAAGTAGATAGGGTATGGTATGGTATGGGTACGAATTACGATGATCGACTCCTAGTGATCGTATAAAACTATGGTAGAGCTAGGTGGAGTTCGACTCCCGGGCAAATTGTAAAAATGGTTTAAAATCTGTTTCTGGGAATATTCTTCTTTAATATTCCCGGGTCCAGTGTGGAAAATTTAGGAATTTTGATAGGGGTACAATTTGGCAATATCGACTGGTATCGACCTAGTTACCGAAAATCTATTATGGGCCAAATAAATAAAAACATGTCGTCGTTAAATATAGTTCGCTAATGGTGCTCTATTGTGCTATTTATAGCAATAGCCCACGTCACAGCCGGGTTAAGACGTCACACCGCGATACTTGTCAAATAATAAATACAACTAAAACCATGGGTCTTGGCAAGTTCCACACACGAGTCATCACGAATAGCATAGCAATGATTTTATCAAGATATATGTCTCGCACACTACACACACCCTACACTAAGAATATGGGCACAGTTCCTACAGAAAATGACAATTGAAATAAAAAAGAAACTCAATGGATTTAATTGTAGTTATAATGCAGCGTTTATGAAGGTATAAGTAGGTAGCTAATTATTGCAGTATTTTACAAAAAAAGTAGGTAAGAACTAAAATAATTATACCATATAATTATTTCCTACCGAAAATGCTAATTATTGCCAACGGTGATCCAGGATCGCCCCGTGTCTCATTATACTACCACCATTAAACTATTGGCCGTGTCCACAAGCCCCGAGCTACCACGCTCCAACAATCAGATATGACGGTAAGTCTACGTGTTTAGACGTCAAAACTGACCGCTCGGGCGCGCTGTTCGCCACAATTTAATATCGGGTATCGTTATACGTGTATTAGTAACAGAACTACTAATATTAACCTCATATTGCTAGTAAACTTATTAATATACAAGTGATCGAAGGTCAAGCCTTCAGTTTCCACGTTTCCACTGCATCCCGGTTTCGCAAGGCGTCGCAATCAGGATGCGCCGGCGCCGGCCGCTCGACCGCGACCGTGGCGCGCTTCACCCGCGTTGGCCAACCAGTGTAGCACGCACCGCCGCACGGCTTGCTGGAAATGGACCCGAGATCGTGCTCAAGGTACCTGCCCCCCTAGCCAAGTGGCTTCGTTTACAAGCGTTTCTACAAAACGACAAATTAAATGTATGGGAATGATTTTACAATTCGATAAGAAGACCACGTGACTTATGTCATTGCCATACATGAAGCGTAGCGATTTGTGGAAACGCCTGTAGAGAAGCCACTTCACTAGGGGGCTGACATTGTTCCAAATCCAAATAATTCAGTGCCGAGTTTGCCACAAACTTATCTGGCCCAGTGGCCAAAAGAGGAACTATAATTCTAAATAGAGAAATGTCATATTTTGGCAAACATGTATCAGCACTAGCGACGCTCTCAGCGGATCAGATAAGTTTGCGGTACTTGGTGATTGAATGCACGAGTGTGTGACGATACTTGCAAGTTATGTCGATTGTGTATTTGTGAGGTACTCTACGCAAAGTATTAATATAATACAATGCGAGGATAATGAGAACGAGGAAAAAGCCGTCCACTTCGATAAATGATTCGAACCACGAGCAGAACCACAAAATCAAAATTTTCTCCTGATCCGATATTTTCAGTAAATGTTCGTAGGTTTGCTCGTAATTCGTCTGTCACTACCATAACGCACACATGCACTTGTGAGATGCAAGACCTACACACAACAGTCATTTCTGATCCAGCACAGCTGGTCGTGGCAAGAGAAACCACGAGAAAAATCGATGTTATCTCATTCTCTCCTATTCATTAAGTAGAGAGAGAGTTACTCAGTGCTAACCCTACAGGTATTAGCGAAAAAAAATACACAGTTCAACTCTCGAGTCAAGCAATAGGTAAGTACTTACACATTTTAATCCTATATAGTACAATACTGAAGGGCTGGCTAGTCCTGCTGGCATCCACTGCCAGCGCGGACTTGTTCTCCAAGGCCACGAGGAGCAAGGCAGATGAAATGGACGTCAGGAACAGCGTGTTTGACTTCATCATCGTCGGCGGCGGCACCGCCGGCTGCTTGCTGGCCAATAGACTCTCGGCTGTCTCTGATTGGAAGGTACTAAGTCGATAGTCATGAGAGTTCAAGTGGTTCAAGAAGTTCTAGACTAAGACTAGATTTGACTAAGTCACCTGACATGACCAGAGAATTTGTTATTTTTCAAAGTTAACAAGTGAGGTCCACATTTGCCGCGTCAACCCCTTCAGTAAGCTAAACCCTGGTGCTCAGGAGTCAATGGTGCGTTTGGTTTTAACCTCGCGACCTCATCGCGATAAGAAGAAACTCTTTAACTATACGCTAATTCGAAAGTCTGGAGAGTTATCAGCGATTCGCAGGCTAAAATGTTAATTTGTGATGCAGTAACCATTGAGTAGTAGTAGCTATTGACAAAATGTACACCTTATATTATATTTTCCATGTAACGATCCCTACCCTACACATTACAGATACTAGTTCTTGAAGCAGGGATAGAGGAGAACATAGACTTCGATATACCAGGAGTGCCAACAAACGACTACCGGCCCATCCTCTGGAACTACCGCACCGAGAGGAACGGGCACTCCTGCCTCTCCAGGCCCGGCGGCAGCTGCGAGGTGAAGACCGGGAAGGTCCTCGGAGGGTCCAGCGTCATCAACAGCATGAAGTACACCAGAGGGGCTAAGGTGGACTATGATGGATGGCATAAGGGCGCGTTGGGATCACTGGATTGGAAGTTCGATAATATTATTGAGTATTTTAAAAGTATTGAAGATAATGGTTAGTATGTTAGATCTATTTAATTTCAGTATGTGACCAGTGATCATGTCAGGTAGGTAGTAGAATTAGATACAAAACAATTTCAGCTTACCGGATGTGATTTGATTCGATTGTCTTTCACTTCTGTGTATCACTACAAATACAAATTAAACGAAAAATCATCTACCACGATGGAAGGCATTTTTTTAAAAGTGAAGTTATGACATACACATATGGACCCCACATGTGTATACACTTCAGTGTCTATGACCACTCATTTCAACCTACCGACCCCTGGAAGTACCAAAAGCTTGGATGACCTCATGACACATAATATCAGGGGAATACCCTCTCATCCATCGGCTTTCAGTCGACGAGTGTGATGTCACAGTCCAACTTGTGCGTCGACCCAGACTACGTTTTTGGACTCGTGGTTCCCATTCTAGAACCTTTCTGTCCTAACGCCCAATATGCCCTGATCCCAATCATATTGCCTGTAGGTGTAAATCTATTGAACTGTTGGGTTCACAGCTTTAGGATTTTGGTACGATGAATATTAAATTAATTTCTATCAACAATTGGCAGACAAACGTAACGCCTGTCTAGACATACTTTTAATTGCACCAAAAAAGTACACACCAGCTCGTTAATTTAATAAGAATTTTCCCAACACGGTACAGTTTATCGTGTGCTACAGCTAAATTGAGGAAGGAAAATGTTCAATCATAATGATAAGGGTATGAATGAACACATTACAACTCCTTACTGGAAACAGCACGGGCTTTTTACTAAAATAATAGTAGTTGTGTTTTCCTGGGTTTAATATTAACAATTTATCACGTTTATTTTCCTTAATGGAGTAGGAAGAGAAATCCTATGTAGCCACATTGATGTTGTAACTATGTAGATGATTCGCTTATTCGATGAATTTTATCCACATCCAATGCCATCCACTTTCAAAGAAATCAATATTGTATTAATCATTTATTTTATTTCAAGGTGACTACGACGTATTAATGAACTCCCACTATCACTCTCGCGGGGGAGAGATGCACGTACAGAGGTTCAAACACGCCGACAAGTACATGGAGATGTTCACTGCTGCTTTTACCGAAATGGGCCTCCGGACTATGGACATAAACAGCAATGTACAGGAGGCTGTCGTTAATAACCAGTTCACAGTCTCAAACAATACAAGGCTCAGTACTAACAGCGCTTTTCTTAAGCCTATACGTCATAGAAAGAATCTCAAAGTTATAACAGGAGCTACTGTAACTAAAATAGTTATAAATAAACAAGAGCAAACAGTGGACGGCGTTATGTACGAAATAGAGAAAGGGAAAGAAATACCAGCGTTTACTAAAAGAGAAATATTAATTACGACTGGAGCTATTAATAATGTAAGGCTGCTACATCTATCAGGTATAGGCCCCAAAGCTGATCTGAAGAAACGGAATATAACAGCGATACATGATCTTCCTGTAGGACATAATTATCAAGATCAAGTCACTATAGGAGGCCTCGCGTTCGCATTAAACGATGTTCCACCAGTTACAGAGACCGAAGTCATAAATGATTATAAAACGTGGTTTGAAAATCGCAGTGGATCGCTCGCTTCGAGAGGTATCAATCAGATATCAGCGTTCATACAATTATACGAGAATTTAAACGCTCCTGATGTAGAGTTATCTCTTGAAGGTAATTTTATTAGAAGTGATAAATTTATGCTGACTAACGTGAGTGTGCACGCTGCCGAAGAATCTAATATGCCGTTAGCTTACTACAACTTAGTCAATATTAATCCAATTTTATTAAAACCTAAAAGCAAAGGAAAGGTCGTGCTTAATAAGAGGAACCCGAAGTACGGTAGACCAGTTGTACAAGCGAATTTTTTCAAAGAATCCGAGGATCTGGATTCCATTATAGACAGTGTTGATATAGCACTACAATTACTCGATACGAAGGAACTGAAGAAAGCTGAGGTTAAATTTGCTCCGTTAGACCTTTTTCCTTGTGACCGGTTGAGTAACAGAGACCAATGGAACTGTATAGCCAGACACTTCACTAAAGCTATGAGTAATCCTATAGGCACTTGCAGAATGGGCGAGAATAAAACAGAGTCAGTAGTAGACTACCAGTTAAGAATTCACGGGATCGAAGGGCTCAGAATCGTAGATGCTTCGGTAATGCCCACTCATGTAAGAGGAGGTATCTTCGTGCCAACCATGATGATCGCCGAGAAGGCAGCAAAGATGATCATGAAGGATTGGAAAGAGACGAATGGCCATTACTATAATAGGCGGTGATAATAATGTTAGGTAAATAAAATAATTGTATTAATACCAAGTTGTTTTTATTAAGTCACTCCCTTTTTCAGCAATCATTATTACAGGCGCCGCTGTAGAACCTCTAGTTATCTTAGGTATGATGGATGCGTCGACCACTCGTAAGTTTGATACTCCATACACTTTTAAATTGTTATCAACGACTGATCCAGGATCTTTTTCAGGACCCATCTTGCACGTGCCGACGTAGTTGTGTAGCGGAGTGGAAAAATGCTTTATGATACAAGCCCAAAATTCTTCAGACACCCTCTCGTAATCTTTACATACATTGTGTAGTATCGGACGAGGATCGAATTCATATTCCGCAGTTTTGAATACTTCTGTATCAAAAAGTTTTACTATTTCTTGTATACCCTCCAACAATTTCTTTTCGTCGGAAGGATCTTTGAGAAAATTTGGGTAAATTAGAGGGTTACCAAAGACAGGATCTGTAGCGTTCAGCACAACTTGACCGCGACTTTTAGGCGTCAGCAGCGACACACATATTTCAATTTTGTCATAATACATGTTGGAATCGTGTCCTTTGAATCTTATTTCTATATCAGGGGTTCCCAATATCTCTGAAATACTGGATTCCAAGAAGGCCACCACTTGAAAGTTAGCCGACAAAGGCCCAATACCGTGGGAGTAGTATGTCGATATATCTTTCAGTTTTTCAGGAAACTTCGTTATTGTAGCTGTTTTTGTTACCTTAATAACTGGCAAACAGACCGATAAATGGTCGTGAAAATTAGCTCCAACAGGTAAATCAAAGTTGACTTTCATATCCAAATATTCTAAATAATCTTTAGGACCAATACCTGATTGCATCAATAATTTTGGACTGTTGATAGCACCAGCGCTTAATATAACTTCTTTCAAAGCTTTCACTTTGACTTTTGTACCATTTTTCATATATTCTACACCTACAGCTCTTAATCCGTCTTTAGTTTCATCTACTACTATCTTAAATACTAAAGCTTCAGTCACTATTACAAGATTGGATCGCAGTTTCTTAACTGGTTCTATAAAGGCTGTGTAAGCGCTGACTCTTTCACCATAATAAGACATCGTCTGTATTCTCATGAAGCCCAACTGGCTTCTTCCATTGACGTCAGTGTAATTATATCCCATCTCGTTTAAAGCACTCAGTAGAACATCGACATTGTCGTCGACGAATGGATACCGACCGACATCCAGAGGGCCTTGCGTTGAGTGGAAAAGCTTGTTTTTAGAAATGTCCTTGTCATAGTTTCCTTCGGAATACTTGAAGTATGGCAGGACATGATTGTAGTCCCAGCCCTCGTTCCCGTTCAGGGCCCACTCGTCGTAGTCGGCGGGGCTGCCTCTCATGTAAGCCATATCGTTGATAGTAGAGCTCCCTCCGAGGACCCTGCCCAAAACCATCTCGCATCCCTTCTCGCCACGATTCTGACAGAATCTGTAACGTGAGGTGACTATACGATTGATGAAAACTACGGTTGCCTTGCCAGGATCTGTCGACTGATTGGTTTAAATTAACAGTAGGAGTGCCCTGATACTTAAAAAAAATAGTTGTAAAACATGAATTAATTTAGGTGACAATAAAAAGCAGTCAATCGACAGATCCTAAAGTCGATAATGCAAGGGATGAAACAAAACTCACCCCTTCTTGGGCCTCATGGAGTACCGGTAGTCCATACTGGAGCCTATGAACTCGCTCGTGAGCCCTGGGATCAACGCCATCTTCGGCTCTTCAAGGCCAGCTTCGAGCACTAGGATCTATAACACAATTGGCGAATTCTGCAGATTGTACGATACAAATTATATGGTCAATCTGTTGGTATGTTTGATCTACAATTATTTATATCGTCAATCTGTTGATTGATCTAGATATTAGTACCTACTATCTAGATACTAATATTCTTGATATTATTACTCAAAAGGCAGTAGGTATAATGATGTTTATGGAACGGCTGGTTGGCCCAAATTTTGACATACCTTACTGTGATGTAAATCATGCATATTAGATACTAAAGTATACAGGGTTATTGGTAAAACACTAACAACCTTGCAGGGGCGTATTACTGACGTCAAAGACATCAACTTTTGTTCTATGACTTTTTACAAAACAAAAAAAAAATATAACAAAAAATCACACTCTAAAATGTATGAAACAAGAAAATATGCTCATCTAGAGAATAGCCGTGGTATGTTTAGGTACTTTAGGGCAAAGTGGAATACAACCACGTACCATGGCTTTCCTCAAGATGAGAAAAAAAAAATTCATACATTTTAGAAAGTGTTTTCTTTTTGTTTTTTTTTTTTGTTTTGTAAAAAGTCATAGAACAAAAGTTGTTGTTTTTGATGTCAGTAATACGCCCCTGCAAGGTTGTTAGTGTTTTACCAATAACCCTGTATACTGATAATATTGAGTTATCTTAATTTATCAAGTAATACTTTAGTATTTGATTTAGTTTTTTTTGTATGTGTTTGTTTTTTATTTTCTATTCTTTTTTATTTGTAGTTTTCATTAATAAGTACCTACCTTCCATTTTCTATTTTCACTCAATCTGCTAGCAAGGACGCAGCCGGCCGTGCCACCGCCGACCACAATAAAATCATACTCAACCACGACACTATCTGACCCTTTCCTCTCATTAACGGCCTTATCAAAATAAGGGTATTCTTTATAAGGTCCAACGTGCTCTCCCCCATATGGTTTCTTCCCTGTATTCTTGATCAATTGCTTCTGGTTTCTGCCTAAATAATCAGGTTCTGGGCCTATATGACCATATAGAGTGTGGACTAGAGATATTAAAAGTATGGCAGTAGGTGCACACTCAATTCTTCCGTCACAAATCTTGCATAGCTCATCAGTTACGTTTGCAGTCATTGCATCTTCGTATTGATTGGTTTTCAGATCCTTAGCCACATCTTTTTAATTGCTGTTTAAATTAAAGATTGGTTTAGATCATCTCTTGTTTATTACTTTGAATTCCATTGGTAATCTTATAATATCATATCTTATCTTTAATCAAATTATTTCAACACTTCAATCCTAAATATTGATATTTTTTTTTAGTGTTATGTTTTACTTCATCAATTTATTTTATTATCGCTTAAGAAATTCAATCGTCAGTTTACTTATTGCCACTATGACCGATCCACTTGTAATGTCGTACAGTTTTGTCACTATTCACACGACGTATGTCGATACTGACGTGTCGCGTGTGACTCCAGGAATTTGTTGTTGTGTTTCGTTGTTTGTGTGTTCGCTTCCAGCATTGTTTTGAGTTCCAAGATATAAGTAGATAATACGGCTATTGAGTTTGAATGTGACACCGAACAATGTAATGCAATGTAACAATAAATACAAAATACCGCGGGGTGTCGACTGACGGCGTATCTCACAGTCCACAGTTTCATTACTTTTAGGGTATCTACTATAATGACTTTTAGTATCATCACCATCACAAAAAAAGTAATGAGATCACTCATTTATTTTTATTCCAAATTCTTTGGAAATGTAAATAATATCAAACTTAATAAGCTCGACAAATACTCGTAGTATTGATTCAACCTTCTCATGAACGTAACGTTTAAGCAAGGGAAACATAATTTTAGTGGAATCTATTTAGTTAAGTTAATAGATTAAATAAATAAATATCGCACCAACTGCATGGTCCGAAACTAAGCAACGCTTGTACTGGCTACCGTACAATGGACAAGGGGCGATCCCAGTGACACCCAGACCAGGGCAAATTACGCAAAGGTCGTTTTCGAAATTTGCCACTGACGGGAATTGAACCTGCAACCACCAGTGCAGTACACTGCGCCAAGCGGCTGTTAAGATTAAGATAAAGTAATGTGTAGTATTGTGGTGGTCAGGCAATTGTCCTCACATTGGAACAATTAGGAACCCACTACGAGAATTAATTAATTAATTAACATAGCAGCTCAGTCGCAAATGCCCAACCAATTCTCATTCAAGGATACAGTTCTACCTACCTCACTCGACTTCGAGAATAATACTATAGATTATATTATTATGTATAATCACAAAATATAACCCATTTCTGTACGTTCATACCTATTATATCTCACCAAAAGACTACCTATCACCGAACGAACTAACGAAACAGTCAAATAAACAAAATATTAATTTTATGTTTATCTTTTTTCAGGTAATAAACCCAAGAATGGTGGTCCACTTCTCCATATTGGTGCGATCGTAAGTCACAAAAAATATTCATTAAATAAACGCCTGACAGTATTTCAATAGCAACGTGTCTTGAGCACGTATAAGCAAGATAAAAGTGACAGGCGAGTCTGCTGGGCTGGCTACTGCTTTCTGAATGGAGAACTTTACAGTATCAATTGAACAAAGGTATCTTATGTACGCAGTATTCTACGTAATTAGTTGACTGATTCTAAAAGCAATTTCACAAACAGGAAGTAGGTGAAGGTGAAAAACTGTAGTGAACTCAAGTCAGAATAATCACTAATAATAATATTCATAGTCTGTTCCCGCTTTATAACAAGTGAGTTCCATGGCTGCCGTGAAATCTGTCCCTGAAGTTTAATTAATATAATAACTTATAACGTGCATTTGACGGCCAAAGTTTGTATGTGCACCTCTGGGAAGATTCCCTGATAACGTAAGGGCTAAGTTAGATCGAAGTTAGTGGGGAGGGAGGTTAATATTTTATCAGATCGTGTAGTGCTAGCAGAGTTGGGCAAAATTTAATTGCAATAAATTAATTGCTAATTACATGTGATGTTACAATTAACAATTAATTGTGATTTGTTCGCGATTGACGAACAAATCAAAATTAATTGTTAATTGTGACACCACATGCAATTAGAAATTAATTAATCGCAATTAAATTTTGCCCAACTCTGAGTGCTAGTGAGTTAGTTATTCTTGGTTGTATAAACCTACCTTTAGTTCGTCCTCCTGAATGTCATTATTATGAGGTTAATCAGCTAATGGAAACCACGACAGCTGTTTGAATCGATAATCGATGACAAGCAATAAATGACTTAGAAATTCAAGGTACTTACCAACATACTATCATAGTATGTCCGCAGGAAAATGAGTTAATAATATAAGTTCCTATAAGTAGGAAAATAGTATAGTTAGATATACCAACATTCCAAAAATATCAGCTGTTATGTTTAACCCTATCGCTGCTGGGCTCATAAATCGTGCCTACCTATTCTTTCCAATTTCAAAAGACCATTTAATCTTATGTTAACCACTATTACGTAATTAAAAAAGTTAATTGACTACTCTGTGTGCATAATATCCAGTGGGCCTAATACTCTAATACTTTGAATCTCTGTTGATAGTTATCATGTGACAAAAGGCGAGAAACTTCAATTATAATAAAATACTCCTTCTTTCCTTTCTCACAGAATGTAATCGTGACTAAACGTTTTAAAATGTCTAGTCATTACTCGAAAATGTCATTTCCTTGCCACCGGAGTTGAAACTATCATTGTAACATAATGCATCTTATTTAATGGCAATACATGTCATGTTATAATCATTTGTATTTCCTTATAACAGATCACAGAAAATTGACAGTTTCCATACCCCTTTATTACTATACTTAGTACCTATAAACTTTTTATTATTTGTAAAATTATAATACTGTGGTGTTCTGTATCGGTTATTATTTTCAAAACAGATTAAACTTACCTACCTACTCATAATATTTTATATTTTATACATGTATACAATAAAAAGTAATTCGAGCGAATCGTTATCCATAATTGAATTATTTATTACGACCCATTTACCACCGTCATTTTAATAATTGAGAAATTAACATTAATAATCCTCTGTGGTCCGCTCATTGCATTTGCAATGCGAACTTGAATTAAAAGCGCAATAACAATGTAGTTTAATTATTATTGCGTTCGGAATAGTCGATATTACACAATTACAGTTGAACGGGAACGCAGGGCGAGCAAAAAGCGATAATAAACGAAAATATGGACGGAACCCGACCGCAGAGCAATTACTTTTAATACGCGCCGTTAAAGGGTTAGTTCGGTTATTAGAAATAACGCCATCTGTGATCGGGTGTGGGAGTTTTGTTTGATTTAGTTCCGCTACTGACCGCCATGGCGCTATGTGCCGTAATTTTTATAGCTGAAGGGTTAAATTGAGAAGTCGTTAGATAGGTGTTTTTTATAATAAAATAATCTACTATGACCTTTTATTCGGGGAGAATCTTACCTACTGCGTACACATATCACATCGACGCGAGGGTTTAAATCCTCAAAAGGTAAAATTAGGCACTGACTTAATAAATTATAGAGACATTAATATAGAAAGTACATAAATATAGCTTCCTAGATCGACACACACCATCTTATCAACTTATAATAATCTAAGGTCATATTAAAAGTTAGTTTAAAGTGGAACTATGAACTTAGTAAGAACTATTTATGTTACTGATACGTTTTTAGTTAATTAATTAATTGGTGTTGTTTTAATACTTACCTAAAACTAAATACCACGCAACATAGGTATTTAGGTGAACAACCTCCTGGCTCGCTCGCTACGCACGCAGCTCAGTGGATGCCGGCATAATTTCAATACACGCAGTGCAAATTAAATAATCTTTAATTACCCATCGGACCATAGAAGGCTAAACGAGAGATGTTTCTCGTTATCGGCTGCAGCGGCAGGGTTGACTCGACTGACTAGAAATTGTATTTACTTCTAAAACGTGTATCTTCTTTGTTATGTCACATTACCACCACGCTGACCCTCGAAACGTGGACTTTTGTCTAATAAGAACTTTACGCTGTATGTGTGAACTGTCATATTTAGTTCAACTTTTATTAAGTAGGTATGTAATACCTCTGGAAAAATGAATAATATGAAACTATTTAAAAAAAACTTTACTTACTATAGTACAGTAGGTAGTGAAGATTTACCCCCAAATCAATATATATTTTAATCCACTTACAATGGTTTTGGGTGCAAAGTATTTTTCAGAACAAGAGTTTAACTTTCTATAAATAATTCGAATGGGCAGCCCTATTACAAGAGAACACTACGAAGTATTTTCTACGAGTGTACATAATGCCTATGCTATGTATTGTCTAATTTATGTAAAGCGGTGAATTGAGGTGCACTGCAGTGCATTTCTACCTACCCTTCAGGGAGAGCAGGCGTGACGGCGGTTTCCACACAACTTTTCCCTCGATTATCACCATAAATGACTATGGGAAGTCACTAACGCGATTCCCCGCATCTTCCTAGGCCGGCTGTCAGTCAGCTCCGACTCGTCAGCCCGCCTGTCAGTCTACCTAACGCCTGGGAAATACTTGGTGAACATTTTTGTGCAACTATGTATTGCTAGTGTGACCAGCTGTGACGAGATAACGGGACAAGTAGTTAATTTAAAATATACTTTTTTTATATGACTAAGGCGGCAAAAAATCGTACGGCCCGACTGATGTTAAGCAGTTACTATAGTCTATAGATGCTCGCAATACCAAAAACATCACTCCCACGTTGCGGGCCTGAAGGAGAGTGAGACATAGGCATGGGGGGAGATTGGACTACCTGCTCTCTCTATCTTAAACTCATGTTTTCACGAAAAAAAAATCTTTATTTAAAACTTAGGTAAGTTCTCGCGATCTGCACCCTTGTGTAATCTAGGTATGTTATTTAAAATAGCATGTCTCATGAAAAGTGGAATTTATAGCAATACTATTGTTAGTCGGGTCCCTTCAAATAAGGTATGTGTACCAGTCGGCTTCCAGTCGCGGCAACATCAGACCCACTTTCTACGTCATTCTAGATGTAATCTCCTGGGATTGCGCGATGTATCTACATAAATATGGGCAATCTTCTAGAAAAGTAGTTTAATTATGAGCCAGTTCTCTCAGGCGTTTTGAGGATCTTACGGGACTACGGGGCCAAATTAGATCGTTTTTTATTGGTTGAGGCATTGCCATCTACTGCTTGGTGGTACCTAAAAATAACACCAACTGTGTGGTCCGCAAGTTCCGGTACGATAGCAGGTCCTAGTAACACCCAGACCCAGAAAGTACAAAATATAGTTTTCCAAAATTGCTCCGACGGGAATCAAATCCGGGCTTTCGCTCAAACGACTAGACCAAGAAATCGTTATAGAGATCAACTATGGCCCGAGTCCTCTCACATTGAAGGGAGAGTGGGCCCAATAGATTCCACTACAGTGCCCAATATTGTCGGTGACATGAGAGTGTAGAGCAGCGCAACTCTACTTACCCTTAAGTGGTATACAAGCGTGATAGTGTATCAAACAAAAATCTGATCCAAAAGATAGTCGGCAATTTGAATGGGTTCCATCCGGCGCGGACGCGGCGGCGGCGCCCGAACACGCAGACGGACATAAATCTCCGTAGATATTGATAATAGCCCGTAATGGCGGGCTACGGGACCCGCCGTGATTGCACCAATTTGGGGGCCCGCAGGTAAACTGTTCCAGATCACATGAGATTTAGAAACAACGTATTGTGAGAACGGCGTGTATGTAAAGACCTTTAAAACTAAATTTTTAAATAATATAAGTGTATAGGACCAAGTTCACCCACACACTAAGGGACCGTTAAAGCAGTAACCGATCGTTTGATGTACTGGTAACAGTCCGTTTACTGCTGTTAGTGTGTTGATGATCTCGGCCCTTATAACAGCTATGTAGTGGTTACCTGTTGGCACTTAGTTGCCTACCCAAGATTAACTCGTGATAACTTTTTGTCAAAACTGACTTATATGCTGTATACATAGAAATATTCATATAGATGGAGTCACGACACGACGCTACCCACATTCAATAATATTTGACTCTATTCTCGACTTCCACGGAGTAGCATATTATCAGTTGGCGACCATGGGTTGCATCTCACTTGCGAACTAGTGAAAACCCCAATAGATGAAAGGTCTCAGTATTATATCCTTGCCGCCCTCCGAGATATGACAAAATAATTCAGTTTTTCTAAGCTACAATTTCTCAAATTATTCACAGTATAGAGGCTCTACCGTGACGATATAAACATTTATCTCCATCATTGGACGAGATATTAAAAACGCATTAGGTACTAATATTTCATCACAGTGATAACGCAACAATACTGCAGTTATCCAATGGCATCACACGTCACTAACATATTAAAACTAAATTAATTTCCTCAAAAACGTGCCGTTATTACGACAAGTAATTCACGTCGCGACAGCCGTTGAGAATGTGTGATCGATGGTAGAGGCGAGCGAGTATTCTGGAGGAAGCGGCGGTAATATACGTTATTGGAATGAGATCGTTTCGACTCTACAAGTTATTTGTACTGTATGAAAATGGTAAAAATGTAAGGTGAGGTAGAGAATTTCGTAAAGCATTACGTAAGAGCGACTATTAGGACATCAGAAATACTTTGTCAGCTACTAGGCAAGTACTACTTTTGTTACTGTCAACCGTGAGAATAAAATATTCATACGTCATATTAGGCCTTGCTATATTTATTTATTTATATTTAATTGTTTTTATTTATTTATTATTTATTGGGCCCGTGCCCAGCAGTTGGACGTTAAAAGGGCAATTTTTTTAAAATTATATTTATTTACCTTTTCAACAGAAAATTATATATTGTAATGACCACTTCTCAAATCTCGGCTGGTAACAGTAACACCTACCTATTCAGTCATAAGTACTGAAAAAAGTCAGAATAAGTCGCTTATAAAATATTCTACGATTTGTTATTTAAAAATTTGTCAGTATCAGAATTTGGTTTAACAATAGTTACATGATTAGAAGTCAATTTACAATTTCACACTGCTCATACAACCAATCAACAATATTAAAATTGATCTCATCGCATAGGTGATGTCAGAGATCGTGACATAACACAAATAATAAGTATACCTACTTATCAAAGTACCTATTACTTACTACCTATTCCCAGAAGTTGCACCAGTGAATGTATGAGTTAACTCCGAAAATAATAATTAACATTTTATCAACAAAAGCGCATCCAATTAAACCGCGAAACAAAAGTAAAACGCAAGGAGCTTGCATGTAATCGGTGCGCGCACGCAACTCGATAGTATCGCAGCGCGGGACTCAGCCCGGGACCCGTTCCCGGGATCCCGGGACTGGCTAATTAGCCGCCCCGGGCTTGCGCTACCTGCGGATACCTGACGCCTTCATTTGAGCTCTTTAAAGATTTCGCTTTGAAGATATCGGGTGCGAAGTTTATTTGTTGTCTCCAGTTGTTTGAAAGGAAGCCTTTACCAGCTGACTTTGTATTGTGCGTAGTGCAGCGGACAGGGGTGAACAGGTTGGGCTAGCAATCAGAAGGTCCCAGGTTCGATCCCCGGTGGGGCATGCACCAATGGATGAATTTTCCTCTATGTGCATAGTTTACAGTTCGCTGACGGTGAGGGGAAACATCGTGAGGAAACCTACCTATCCCTCGGGATTAGGTAATAGTCAGTTCCTGTATACACGGCGACAAGGTTCACCAACTGTCACGTTGGGTTCTGACTATCTGGTGAAATGTGGGCTTTGAGTTGGTTAATACCTCCACAATGTGGTGGTGTATGGCCACTCAAGCCTCTGACTATCCCCGAATGGGGATAAAAGTCGTGACGTGGCATGTTTTTTTTTTTTAGTAGGTTAATGGACTTCAATACATTCGGTCCAATTCCCGTCGAGGCTGGACGTCACTGGGATTATCCAATTCAATTGGTGGTGTTTGGCAAAATTTTATAAGAAACCTAATTATAAATCAATTGCTCCAAAATGTTGGAATACTAAAATTAGTTTAAGTTTATTTTAATTAGTATTTCTGTGTTTTACAAATGATCTTAATCTTCGTTAAGTTTGTATCACCGGAAACAGAGATGGGAAAAGGAAACTTTACCAGCTAGTGTTGGCCTATGGTGTGGCCAGTTATTGACCCTATAATTAATTAGACTATAGTGATTTTTTATTCATCAATGATAATGGATTCATAACTGCGTGGGTGATAGAGGCCATCATACACGAGAAAAACACACTGACGTTACACAAGATCTTGATATAATTCAGTTTATTTTTTGTCTACATGCCCATAATTTGTTGTCCGAATCGCTCGCGGCCCGCAATTTGTATATCTGCATTTTAAACACGCGATGTAAATGTGTTTTTTGTGTTGCGTTGGTAAAATTACTTATTTAGTAGTTACATGCATAGTAGAATGTAACTACATATTTACCATAAGAACACTCATGGACCAATTATTAAGGGGACCGGGTCTAAGCAACTCGGCCGAGTGGTCGGCCGAGTACTAACATCGACATAAAACGAAGCGAGTAGTTCAGCTATTTACCGGTAGATAGATGCCACGCATCCCGGGATAATGACCACGCGTTGTTTCATAGAGATATCTACTAAGAACGTCTCTTCTAATTAAAATCTCTATGAGAACACTAATATCAACTACTACTCCACCAAGCCAACTAGGTGCTCGGGTATAAAATATCAAATGATAATAAGTCACTGATTCCGCAGTCTCTCCACAACGTAGTGAACTTGGGCACTTCTGTGGCAGTAGCTCCCACTACGTGGTGGAAGGACCGCGGAATCATTGACTTATTATTATTTGATATTCATACCCAAGCGCCTAGTTAGTAGTACGTAGTAGGTTCAGACCTTGGTAGGTTGATACCCGCTTGGGCTGAATTTCATGGAATAGTGGATCGATCGATACGCATCTATTAAATTAAATATAACTAAACTGTGTGGGGAATAGAGCCATCGATGTCGTGTCGTGTCTGCGACACATAAACGCCAATTTCTGAACTTTTAGGATGTAAACACATATAAATAATAATTTTACAAATAATATTTATGAAAACATAGGTACCTACATTACATTAATAATGTCGAAAGCGACTGTAGCCTAGGGATGATCAGGTTGGGCTAGCAATCAGAAGGTCCCAGGTTCGATCCCCGGTGGGGCATGGGTGGGCATGGGTGGGGCACCAATGGATGAATTTTCATCTTTGTGCATAATTTACAGTTAGCTGACGGTGAGGGAAAACATCGTGAGGAAACCTACCTATCCCTCGGGATTAGGTAATAGTCAGTTCCTGTATACACGGCGACAAGGTACACGTTGGGTTCTGACTATCTGGTGAAACGTGGGCTTTGAGTTGGTTAATACCTCCACAATGTGGTGGTGTATGGCCACTCAAGCTTCTGACTACTCCCGAATGGGGATAAAAGTCGTGACGACGTTACATAATCAAGCATTATCACTGTCACTATCATTGGGATCGCCCCCAGTCCATTGTAGCCACAGTGGGCAGGTCGGCAGTTGGTGTTTGTCTGGCGATATTTATGAATATCACCCTGTCCTTGTATTACCCAGTAGAGTGCTGTGTGGTCCCCACTGAGCAGCACGCGGCGCTTAATGTGGGACATATTTTTGTACTTATGACAGCACTGCCCCTAGACAAGTGTCTTCGTTTATAAGCGTTTCTATAAATCGCTACGCTTCATGTATGGAAATGACATAAGTCACGTGACGTTATCGACTTGTAATGTCATTTCCATACATTTAAGCGTAGCGATTTGTAGAAACGCTTGTGGACGAAGCCACTTGTCTAGGGGGCAGGAGTTTTTGGCTTCAACGCGCGTTCTGTAGTTATTTCAACATGTACCTCAAGAACTTTGTAGTAGTCTTTGTACGTATCTCCATGACTCATGATGCTTAACGCCTTAGGGTACAAACGTTGATGCCCTGTCTAATTACAGACCAAAATTGCGATTAGATTATCAACATTAATCACTACCATATAAGGCTGCAAGTGCAGATAATATCATACCAATCATGACATACACTATCCGTTCAAAAGGTCACGAGATATTGAGACGCTACTAAAAGCATAGTGACTATGCTGATTGTCAAAGTCCGAAATATATTCTATGGGCTTTTGACGGGCCCGTTAGCGTGGTTGGCGCGGAGGCGCCTTTCACGCTGCAGGTCGTAGGTTCGATTCCTACCCGGGACATGCATTTGTGTGCATGAACATGTCTGTATGTCCGGAGTCTGGGTGTATATGTATATAAAAAGTAGTATATGTAGTAATATCAGTTATCTGGTTTCCATAGTACAAGCTCTGCTTAGTTTGGGATCAGGTCTTTTTTTGGTTGGCAACACTAGCCACCGGTCGTGCAAAAATTGTCTCCTGCAATATTTAATTGTAAAAATCTATTAAAGTTATTATTAGTGCGTGTTTATTAGTGAATTATTGAATTACCAAGTATTAGTGATAAGTATTATAGCTGAAGAATGAAAAAATCGTAGAAAAGAAAGATCAGCTGTCAACAGAACGACGACAACGGCCAGGATTTGAAATTTTCACTCAATCCGGGGGAGTATTGTTTTCAATTATTGTATTTTTTACTTTAATTACACACTCCACAACACATAAACACGACTCATAACTGTGAGTTACGTCCAGAAAACATATTGGCATCGTTTGTCTCCTTTTGTTTGACAAATACCCGGTGGAAACAAAATCGACGACAAAACACTCGCCACAGTCATTAAACACTACAAATAATACTGTACAAATTACACTACAACCTCACTATTGTATTCTAAGTGTAAAAGTTTTATTGCCCTCTGCAGTTACATCACATAGAACTTATTTGTGTTATGATTATTATAACCTCAAAATTGAATTAGTCATTATTCCTAAAACTGTTTATAGTAGGTGTACAATTAAAAAGAAATTACTGTAAGGAACTTGTGTATATGCCTTTAACCTACCCAATACAAAATTAGTCTTATTCACCACTTTTTTTCTGCCTAATTCATGTCTACAAAACTTCTTTTATAATTCACTTCATCTTTTATTAATTTTATTATTTAGTGTTTCAATTTCCTATAACAGTCTCCTACTTCATCTGTTCTTGATTGTCACTTATCCTTCACTGCATTTTTCAGAATGTCCACAACAGTGAAAATGATGACCCGAGGAGCCATAACCCGTGACATGGAAGAAAAGCTGAGGGCAACACTTAGGGAACTGGAGTCCTCAAAGAAGCTGTGCCAACAGTTGCTGCAGGAAAGAGAAGACAGTGAGGTGGAAGTTAAGAACATTATTGACAAAAACACCGAGCTCAAGAACGAGTTGGCTGCGCTTCACACACAGCACATGGACACACTTGGCCAATGTCAACAGCTTCAAGATGTCGTTGCTAGCTTCGACCAATGCAGTGATGCACACGAGCTGGCTCTAAAGCAAATCACCACACTCAAAATTCAATTGAGTGAAGCCCATAAAGCTATATCTAATTTGGAATCGATTCAAATCACCAAGCAGGCCGCCTCCACCCAGAGCCTGTATAATGAGTTGGTGGTATGTGGTGGATCCAGCTCAGTGAGTGGCTTGCCGGCCATCACGATTGATTTGACTGGTGACGACACCAACAATAACATACGTCCTTTTTTCAAAAGTAGTAATAAAATTAAAAAGTACATTAAAATTAATAATATTATTAAAAAAACTAGAAAGGCATTAAAAAGACATAATTATTTAAAACGTAACATTTGCCTTAGAAAAGAACGTATACAATTGGTAGAAAAGTTAGAATTATGTACAAATGACTTAGAGCAAAACCAGATTATGTATGATATAGATATTCAGTGTCTACGGGATGAGTTGACACTTAGGGAAAATACAATAAGGGATATTTTTAATAAATATGAAGCTGCCCAAGCACAACTATGTGAGCGCATGCGCGAGGCCAGTGAGCTGATGGACCTGGTGCGGTACAATGCCGAGAGATACGAGTCGCTGACAAACAATCTCTCGTCCGACTGCGCCTGCTCAGCGTCTGCTCCTGAGCCTCAGCATGCTGCATCTTTGCCTGATGCAACTCTTCCAATAGACAGCTGTACTAATCTAAACAGTGAGAGTAAAACTTTGATATTTTCAGATGAGTTTGGTGTAGGATTTGGTTCACTGTTAGATGATAAACTTAGTCATAATGCCACTAATTATTGCTTTAGAAACCTCCCTTATAACTTACTTATAGAAAAAATTGTTCAAACAAAACTTGATAGTAAAACTACTGTAGTGTTATTACTAGGTAATAGCTTTGGTTTAAGAAAAAAGGACATTGTAGATGGTGTTGACACCTTATTTAAACTTAACATGGGGAGGCTCATGTTGTGTGCCCTCCCTTACTGTTACCATCTGTCAGAGAGACATAATAAATACATTCAGTATTTAAATAATTTAATGTTTACTTTGTCATGGTATAATGACAATATTTTATTTTTTGACACAAATAGGTTTATAAGTAGCTTTAGACTGACCCAGGAAAATATGTATCTTCCTAAGAATGATAGAAAAAAGATTGCTACACTGATAGCTTATAATATTAACGCTGTTGTAGATTCAACAAAACTTAGCATAGGAGACGAATCAGTATTATTTAGTTATTCGAATAATGCTGTGATTGACTGTTTAAACTTCCGAGGCCGACAATAGAGGTACATTCTAGTATCCCTGGCGTCTCACAAACGTGCGAAAATTATAGGAAGGAAGAGAGGCCTGGAACGCTAAGATTATTTCACCAGAATATACAGGGATTTTTATCAAAAACATTAGAAATTGAATTATTTTTAGAAAAGTCACAATATGATATTGTTTGTATTTCCGAGCATTGGCTTAATGAGCATCAAATGTTAATAAATTATGAAAACTACACGGTCATAAGTTGTTATAACCGCAAGTCCAGGCTTCACGGTGGTACATTAATATTACTTAGAAATATTATTAAGTCAAAAGAACGTAAAGGTAACCGTGTGTACAAAAATGTCCCAGGATATTATTATTATACTAAACTATACGATCATATTTTAACGCATAACAAGCTTACGGCCCGCCTGATGTTAATCAGTTACCGTAGCTAGTAGATGCTTGCAATATCATCGCCATCGCTGCACGTTGCTGACGGAAGAGGAAGGGGCATGCACTTTTAGTTGATGATAGAGCTGCTAAAAAACCGTATTTGTCCCCAAAACCTTACAGCCATGTACCTAATGGGGCTCTATCTTGATCTGACTCATGCTCTGGCGGGTATGACGTCAGTGAGCAACATTGCGAGTAGAGCCGGAAGCTGTGCTCGTGATCTGCACAACCATAATTACTAAAACTGGTGGGCGGTATTCAAATAATAAGAACTCTATAGAATTAGAAGGAATTAGATCCGATGATGAATTTATTTATCGTGAGAGTTCACTTTTCAGAACTACGTACGACGTTCTACGAGCAAAACGTAGTAACGTAACCTACCTATATTTTTTTTCCAGTTTTAAGCTACCTAATGTCATCGTCTACATCAGACATGCCGCGCCCGAGCACTCAGTTTTGATGTCGGAACGTACTGATATATAAACGTCATGAGTGCTCGACCGAGGCATGTGAGGCATCTGGACGTACCAAATTATAACTTCGTATCAACTTGACGAATTTTTGTATCTTTCCCTCAAATTTATACGGTAGCTGGTTTCGGGATACTCAGCAAAAATTAAGGCAATATTTGACCAATTAAATATTTTATGTACCTAATATGATCAGGGCGAGCTTTGCTTGCGCATCCTCAGAGCTGCGATACACGCGACTGCTTGTAGCTGCCCATCTCGACCGCTTGAAGCAGACGCTGCACGGCGAACAGCAGTTTCAGTACAAAATTGCCATTTACCATACACGGACTGCTCAAGCAGTCGGCGAGCGGTCGATGCGTATTTCCAAAATATAACTTATGGCTTTTGCCCGCGACTTCGTCCGCGTAGAATTTCAATTTAAAAGAATGGATCCCATATCCCGGACCCCATTTCCCGGATCCCGTCTTCCTGATCCCGTATTCCGGAAATCCCGTATCATGGTTTCCGGATACCGTAACTCGTTTTCAGGCTCCTGGATCCCGTATCCCGACTCCCGTATCCCGGACCCCGTATCTCTGATCTCAGATCACGTTTACCTTATCCCGGATCTCGGAACCCGTATCTCGGATTCCGTTTCCCGCATCCCGTATGGCTAATCCCGAATCCATTTCCCGCATCCCGTATCCTGACTGCCGTATACCTGATCCTAGATCCCATTAGGTTAGGGTTAGGTCAAAGGTTACGACGTGGGTTACGTGTTAGGTTACTGGTGACCCTAAATGCACGGGGCTCCGTCGACCTTGTGATGGAGTAATATGGCTGACAAGTGAATGTACCTACTTATTCTGTGTTGACTTGTTGGCTTACTCCAACCTGTAACCGATCATAACTTTATGGAGCGCTGACATTATAATTTGTAAATACGCCGCTCTCTGACAGGTCGTTTCCACGAACGTAAATGAATACTGGACAGCTTACTGCAGCACAAAAAACGAGCCGAGTGAGAGGGGCCCATAGTGGTACAGTGTCCCTCTACTAGGGTGTCCACGCAATAATAAAATTTTAACGTACTTATTGTATTATATAGGTACATGAGTAACGCACATGATTGATATTTTATAACTCTAACGGAGGTTTCTCTATGCCTGTCGAAGATATAAAAGAAAGTACCTTATTACTATGTTTCATCTTCGCGTTGGTAGCCACTCTACAAGTAAAATAAACATTTCAAACAATGGATTAATAAATAAATATCTCCAGACAATACATCAACTATTAGGTCCCAAACTAAGCAACGCTTGTACCTACTATAAATACCGTCCAATGGACTGGAAGCTATCCCAGACCAGTGCAAATTACGAAAAGGCTATTTCCAAAATTTTCCCCAACGGGAATCGAACTCTCAACCAATCGGTGCAATGAGCCCAGCGGCCTACGGTCAAACCACTGCGGCAAACGGATGACAAAGTCATGTGGTTTTATGGCCACCCTAGCTGAGCATTATTACCAATGTTACCATCTAAAGATAAAAAAAATCCGATCTTTTACAAAATATAAATAATATTCAATATTACTTGCTATAAAAAATATATGACTACAAATTAAAAATATCAAAGTCAAAGTCAAAGCGTTTATTTTGTTTAGGCCTACGGGGGCACTTACAAATTGTCATTTTACATTTTTTCCTTAAAATTCTACTGCCGGATCGGAAACGCGACCTCGACTGAGAAGATCCGGCAAGAAACTCAGCGGGCTTGTCTTTTTTACATTGTTGTTTTTTTTTATCGATCATTATGATCATTTAATGATCATTATGAATCCAACATGTTTCGACGAAACAATAGTCACGACACGATAAAAAATAAATTAATTTATTTGGTTGATTTAAAAACTATCAATCACTACCCAACGATAATATTATTTTGGCATGGCAACTAGGAGTGAGAGGGACACGGTTCCAACTGGGGCCTCTCGCTCGGTTCGTTTATCTGTCTAAGAATTGTCATAATAGACCTTAAGGCAGGAGAATAAAGTTGAATTTCTTAATTTCTTCTTAACCAAAAACTCAAGTCATCAATCCTTCATTATACATCCGTGGTCGCTTCAGATCAAATCCCCAATGTTGCCAGATGACCATGTGAATTGTTCCCAACTTTTTTCGAAATCCCTCCTAAGATTCGTTTTTTGAAAAAAAAAAAAAAAAAAAAATGATTTTGCTCATTTAGGAGAAATACAAAATCAAAAATACTCTCTTAATTTTTATATAAGTTCAACTACATATTTATTTCAAGTCCGCATTCTTAGTAACGAGGAACCGTACTAGATGTCGCTAAGCGCTTGGGAATCTCTGCCCTAGCAGAGATTCCCAAACTATTTTGCCAAGACGCCCCTTTTCCTAAATGAACTCAACAAAAAAACTGTGTGATTCAGTCATTCTTATAACAAGTTGGTATACGTAATAGTTACAACTTATACGGTATCTTGAAAGTTTCAAATAAGAACTTGTGTTAATTAATAGGGGTCGATTTTTAGACGTCGTCGACCCCCAAAATCAGTTTTCGTTTATGTCGATATGTAACCAATATCGACCACTTTGGGAATCCCTACGCTAGGGCAACTAAATATGATTGTTTAGATTGGGTTACCCCTAAAAATATAACGCCCCTAAAAAAATCCCATCCCACTTATTTACCCCCTAAATTTGACTCCTTTAAATTTAGTAAAAACTATTTAGGAGGATTTTTTTTCTAAAAGTGAATTTTCGGGGGAGTTCGAATAAAATTGGTGGGAAATTCACATGGTCATCAGCTGGCCACACCGGTATTATATAGAATGCAACGCGCAGGCGCGCGGACCGCTACAAGCAGTTCGTGTATGGTAAATGGAAATTTTGTATTGAAACTGCTACTCGCCGTGCAGCGACCGCTTCTAGCGGTCGAGATGAACTGCTACAAGCAGTCCGTGTATCGCCGCGCTACTGTCCAAATTCCGTTAGATCACATATTTAGTTTATATGCTGCGACCTTATTCGAAGCGACCGTTGTCATAGGATTTTCAAAGATTGATAAATCGCCAGAGTAATGTGGAGGACTGCAATGACCATCTATTTCTCTTAGAGCATCCAAAGATATTCTCTATGATCCAAAGACATATATTATTATGTTTAGACCATTATGCAATTGAGCACAGATAATAGATCCATTGACTTGGTGATGCGAGTGGCGACGTGGTGTATTATGCGCCCGCGCAGTCGGTAGCGGCAGAGCCGGCCACACGTCGTCCGCACAAAAACATTGAGTGAGATCTGCTTTTATAGAATCAGACACTCGTGCGGCGTAAGGGACGAGGTTTACGCTGCCATCACTTTCATATAATCAAACATATTAACACGTGATGAGAAGAGAATGAAGTATGTGACGAAGTTTTATAAGAATAGAAGTGGGTAGATACAGAGCGAGGGGAAGATACGAGAATAGATAGCTGGGTGAGTGATGAAGAGGTTGGAATTGACATGAATATGACTGACCAGCACTATGCCGCGATGGATGGAAGAAAAAGACATACAGCGCGACTCCACATTATGGAAAAGGGAAGACAGATGGTAAATACATAAAAACATATCTATTATCCATGGCTATACTGAAAAGTGTTTTATTTTGGTTTGATCAACTGTATACCTACGTTTGGCCTTCCTTATATCTATTATATCTATTCCTTCAAAGTTTGATCAATTTTTAGCTCTCTGAAAAATACACCACCATTTGCTTGTACTTTTCGTTGCTATAGCCTATTCATTGCCTCAAGAATACAATAAATAGCGTATGGCTTGCAAACATTATCCGAAGTTCGTAAATTCCCTTCGACACATCCACGTTCCTTGGAAAATGCTCAACAGGTTTTTACTCATTACTAGTTTTGTAGCGATCATATCCATTCTCTGTTGCATCCATTGCTTTATTTATTACACCTAGTGGTTTAAGATCTTCATCTTCAGCTGGTAATGTATGGTGTGTGATACTAAATTCAGGCTTCGGAGTTGGTTCGTCTGGAACCAGATCACGTGTTGTGTGTGTACATAATAATTTTGTTGTAGTATTTTAATTACGATTTTTATCTTTAGCGAGGGTGATTGCTTGGAAATGTATGGTCATTTTGTATTTGAAGGCGCTATTTTTCAAGTTTCTGTTTTTATTTTTCTTTTACTATTATGCAAATTATTAACTTAACGGTAACAGGTATACGTTAACCCCCTTATTCATAGAGATTTTAGCCAGTTTACAATGGTTTTGAATAGCATTTTTAGGAACAAATGTGATTTGTATTTCCATTGCAAGTCGATCATAACTTTCTATGAATAAGGGGGTTAGTCTCATTATTATCTTCTTTATAATTTAATTTCAAATATTTATCGAAAACAGAATACCGCAGTGGGTAGGTTGTTAGCATAATTTGTAACTAATAGGAGTAGGTAATACATGAAAATCATAACTAAAGATATTTTGTCCTTTTTTCAGGTAGGTATGTCGCATTCGGGTATATCTCAGTATCTCACTACCTCTATTTTATTAGCAAGTGTTTTTAATTGCTGAATTATTTCCCGTGCGTGGAATACTCCTTTTATTTCTTTCTCTATCTTTACTCTACATTTTATAATGTTCATTGGTTCTCATAATCTGGTGTTTGGGAGCGCTGACCCATGAAATAATGTTAATAGATTCAAAACATCTCTACTGCGGCCTGTCATTACGTGTAATTTGGACACCGGCCGCTGACAGGTTCCGATAGGGTTATCAAAATCACCATAAGAAAATATAATTTTATTCGAATGTGTTCTAAAAAAAATATTTATAGCAAAGTTAGGAAATTAACATAAAGAACCTTAATAATAATCCTAACTTTATTTTTGCTCTTTTTAAGAAGCTAATGAAACGTCATTTAATTAAATTCATCTTTTCCCATAACATAATGGGTGAGGTAATAATGGTGTTGTAATAGGAGGTATGGTATAGTAGGGTGGTCCTATTATTTATTTGCGCTAGAGTAACTATTTCAATCACACTAGAAATACCAAAAGCTACCTGAAGGATAGGCCAATTATTTGATATTATAGAAGTACCAACCCTACAGCCGAAGAGACTACCACAACGTCTTAAATTACAAGCAATTTGAATGATTCCGGACGTTTATGTTCACATTCTTTCGGATTATTGTACATACTGCACTCCGAGGGAACTTATACAGCCCACAAAATACGGATTTCCTTTTATTTAACACGACATTTTAATTGGAACTGCTTTTGATTTAAGAAAACTGACCAACACTTGTGTTTTACTTGTTCTGAAAGATTCAAAAATGATTTGAACACGACCGTGGTACTAATTTACATTCAATAATTCAAATGTAGTTTCTTAAAAGTAATATTAAATCAATTCTTTTGTCTTCGAAGGGAATTACATGTTTTGTACTCGGAATCAAGATGACTGATATTAACATTACAGACCACCGACATTAATTTTGTGGTAAAAAAATTCCGACACGTGCTACTTGATACCTACCTATATTATTTTATAATGTTTCCTATCTATCATTTAAATTGCCTTGAAATTATCTTGAACGCTAATTGGTTAATAATCTCCGAAAGCAAAGCGTCTATTTATTTCAGAAACGTTTAAAGTTTTTGTACGTACTTAATACTATGTTGAGTGAAATTATTTATTTGTGTAATAAAATCCTTCAGCCGCGCGGGGTGGTTGGGTAAGCCCGCTCGCATCGACCAAATTCGATAAGAGACTACAGAAATTACTAATAAACTGCATAGTTACAGCGATAAGCTGTCTGTCTGTAAGATTGTAACTGCCTTTAGTGTCTTTGGTGGAAAGTGTTTGTTCCAAACATATTCAACTAATATTGTGTTGCATCTTACAACTCATCAATCCAATATCTCATCACACTTTACTCTTACGCCACCTTATACTCTAAAGCCACTTCATACTCTATAACCACCACATACTCTAAAGCCACCACATACTCTATAGCCACCACATACTCTAAAGCCACTTCATACTCTAAAGCCACCTCATACTCTAAAGCCACCACATACTCTAAAGCCACCTCATACTCTAAAGCCACCTCATACTCTAAAGCCACCTCATACTCCAAACCCACCTCTGTGTTTTGTATCACCTGTCACTTCCTTCGTCATGTTGCAAGCAATTAACGAAACGCCCCAAGTTGTGGCGCCGGCTTGTTCACCAGCACAGCGCCCCGCCTATACCTCGTAAGTTTTTATTCTGCCCGCAGGTTAAGAAGCAATTAATTGCCTATTTGGTGCAACGGAATTTGAAACTTATATTAACTGGTTGAATGGCGTGTGTGGTGTGATAAGGTCGTTGCCTATTTTTGGTGCTTCAGGTTTTCTGGTATTTGGCCGCGTTCTAGTTGCTACAGAATGTTTGTTGATTTTTATAAATGGGTAAAACTGTGAACATTTATTATAGTATCTGCTGTAAGAGAAACTTATAAAAGAATATTTGGTTTCCCTTCTTCTTTGTCGTATCCTCATAACTGAGGGACGTAATTTTCTCTCCAGAACTCTGCAGAGTTATACATAAGCATACGAATAGCGCAAGACATGTCTTGCGCTATTCGTATGATTTTTTGCAATGTCGCCCCTGTTGCCTCTCCATTGCGTCGGTGTGCGTTCCCTGCCTCACTTTCCTTCGACACGACCAGTGATATCAGCCTTACTTGGTTTAATTAGAGTTAAATTAAGTTCTGGTGAAATGAAGCAACAATCATGATACTTATTTCTCCAACATTTGTACATCCATCTTTTACTTACCTAAGTGGTTGTCCCTTACTATTCTGATGTATGAATTAAGTATCTATTAACCATTTACCCAACATTTATTTTCTTTAGCACATAATTTGTTTAGATCAGCAATTTCTCGGACACTTTCAACGCGAACGATCACTGGAACGGTTCATTTGAGTTTTACAAGCGATTGTTTCGCGAACAATGAGCCATGATTTACGGGACGCGTGTTTGCGGTGCGCGCGCGCCGGTAACGGTGTGCGCCTGCGCGGGATGCGGGAAAGGTCTTTATTGGAACCGCTTTATGCACAAGTTCCGAGAGGGTAGAGTTACTACACCACCAAGCCAACTAGGAACTCGGATGGAATGCGGATTCCCCGCCCGCACACCCGCAACCGCCTGCGGCTTCCCGTCCGCCACACCTGCCGCACACCGCCACCACCTTTTTGTGCGGGTGACGTCACATTTGACAGGTTCCTAGTTGGCTTGGTGGAGTAAGTATTGACGATATTTTGGCGCAGTGGTTCAAGCGTAGGCCGCTCGGCTCACTGCATCGGGTGGTTGCGTGTTCGATTCCCGCTGGGGGCAAGTTTCGCAAACGCCCTTTTCCATGTCATTGTATGCTAGCCATTACATATTTTATCTACGTCATTACATATTTTAATTAAAGAAAATAATTGCACGCTGTAATAGACTTCCTACAAGCTAATATTTTGTATCGAACAGCGAGATGTTCAATCAACGAAGCGATCTATCGAACAACAGTGATGCAACTAGTACCCACCTGCGACGGCGCATTTCAATCAACTTGACACGACACGCAAAATAGCTCCGTAACTCCTGATATAAAGTGTCCAATATCCTTTACTGATGAATTTAAAAGTTATGATGTTGTTGATATTTTGTTAAAAAACCAATACGACTGTAGCCTAGGGGTGAACAGGTTGGGCTAACAATCAGAAGGTCCCAGGTTCGATCCCCGGTGGGGCATGCACCAATGGATGAATTTTCATCTATGTGCATAATTTACAGTTCGCTGACGGTGAGGGAAAACATCGTGAGGAAACCTACCTATACCTCGGGATTAGGTAATAGTCAGTTCCTGTATACACGGCGACAAGGTTCACCACCTGTCACGTTGGGTTCTGACTATCAGGTGAAACGTGGGCTTTGAGTTGGTTAATACCTCCACAATGTGGTGGTGTATGGCCACTCAAGCCACCCCCGAACGGGGATAAAAGTCGTGACGTTACATTACATTACATTAAAAAATACAACAAATATAATAATAAATATATAACGTCACGACTTTTATCCCCATTCGAGGGTAGTCAGAGGCTTGAGTGGCCATACACCACCACATTGTGGAGGTATTAAGTCAACTCAAAGCCCACGTTTCACCAGATAGTCAGAACCCAACGTGACAGGTGGTGAAAAATACAACAAGTTCAGGAAATTGGATTTTATATGAAAGGGTTAAAGATGAAGTTCGTGATGTAGATCAATCGGTAGCGGCAGGGAAGCGCGTGCGCTCAGCTGGGCTACTATTGTTTTGAAACTCGAATCTCTGTGGTCGTCTTTTACATCATGTATACTATAACCACGTAGTGTTCAGGGATTCCTATGAAGTCATTAGATTTACTACTTAGCACAAGGCGAAGCCATATACATACATTATGTCTACGATATTACAAGGTGGTAGAGTCAAGCTGTAGCCAATTGACTGCAGCTCATAAACGGGCTGGCTCGACCGGGCTAGTACCACCCTCTCACAGAAGATCGGCGTAAAGTAGCTATTACAGCTGCGTTTCGTTCGATGAGTGAGAGAGCCGTAAGCCCACCCTCCCTCCCCCTCCCTCCATCCCAGTCCCCTTCAGGTCGGCAATGTGCGAGCATTGCCTTTGGTATTGTAAGCATCTATAGGCTACGGTAACTGCTTAACATCAGGCGGGCCGTACGCTTTTTTGCCACCGCAGTCCTATAAAAAAAAAATGTCTCGAAGCCATAAATTTGGTTGCAACTCCAAAAAGGCTGTCAAGATTCTTGTGGCTTCCATTCAAATTGGGCTCAATAAAATTCTAAATGAAAAAGGACGCAGCGTGATCGAGATAGCATCGAGAACCAGCCACCGCAGGTCGAATCAGCCGGCTGTGTAGTTATTACACTGATTGCGAGGTAGCAAATGATACCGGCGCGGCGGGCTGCGGGTTACGGGCTGCGGCCAGTACATTCTGAACATTCCTGTCCTGTAGTCGGCCAGTCATGGCGAATACTCTGGAATAGGAAGTGTTGGCGGAAGAGGACTCTCGTGTTACAATAGAAAGTTGGACAGCAATAGATTACCGCAGTTTCTTCTCAGTCCTTACTGCTATCGTCATATTTAATTCGTTGGCTTGATTGTCCCTCTCGTTTTCACAACAAAACAAAAAGCTACTGATGGCAAGTAATGGCAACCCAGTTTCAACATTTAAAGTGAATTTATATTTAGGTACCTACTAGTAAATCATTTTTGTAACTCAACCACTGATTATAAGACCTCCAAAATGTATCTTATGTAGTCTAACCAAATGCTGACATCGGAGTAGGGAGTACAATCAACTACGCAAGCAAAACGTAGAGCCGTCAGCCGAAGCTTTCGTTTCGTTTTTCAAAGTAACCCCCCCTGGTCCGTTTCATCTCTACACAGCATTGAAAGTGTCCAATGAATGCTCAGTAAACGTCTGCATCCGCATCCTGTCCTCATTGCCTCACTTTCATTCGCATTCGATAGAAAACCCGCCTGATTTGTCAAGAAACATGAAATATACCGTATTGATGCAAAATTCAAATCTATTGGATATATCTTAAAAGCTAGATGGCAATACAAACTGCTAATG
The DNA here is from genome assembly GCA_947859195.1 of Drymonia ruficornis. Taxonomy (NCBI): domain Eukaryota; kingdom Metazoa; phylum Arthropoda; class Insecta; order Lepidoptera; family Notodontidae; genus Drymonia; species Drymonia ruficornis. The sequence goes on from OX401922.1 coordinate 310,827, forward strand.
CAATATGCTCATTTAGGAAACCATTTAACAGCTTCCTTGTATACATAGATAAAAAGCTTAATCATTTCCTTACGATGCTTTTACATTGCGGTTATATAACGTTGTACATGTTATAACTCTAGTGCAAGAGCTTTTACAAATAGTGTTAACAGCAATGAACCATAAATTATAATCCTGTCTACCAACTGATGTCTGTAATGTAATGTAACGTCACGACTTTTATCCCCGTTCGGGGGTAGTCAGAGGCTTGAGTGGCCATACACCACCACATTGTGGAGGTATTAACCAACTCAAAGCCCACGTTTCACTAGATAGTCAGAACCCAACGTGACAGGTGGTGAACCTTGTCGCCGTGTATACAGGAACTGACTATTACCTAATCCCGAGGGATAGGTAGGTTTCCTCACGATGTTTCACCAACCACCGATCACCAACTGATGTCTAAACTTAGTATTTCGTAAACTTAGTTATATTACCAAGCTCCTCAGATCAATTGCAACAGTATATGTGAAGTTCCCTACAATTGTACGTATCTGTCTGATTAAGAAGTTTTACATCATGACTTAACAAGCATTACAAGTGTTATTGATTTGTCCCTATCTCCAAACGAACATGCCCACTCGCATGTGCGCATCCATTACCATATTAATGAACTTCTGTTAACATATTCAAATGTAACTCCTATACCTGCTCACTGTCAATAAATTCGTAGATAAACTATCGCTGTCTCATAAATAATATCGGTAACTTTCCACTTTTCTCCTCATTACACTTTAATTAAACTTGACCAGTTCCAATGAGATTGGCTGCGCGTTATCTTCAGTCGTAATCCGTTGACATACATTTGAGTATGCAAATGGAGAATAGCTTTCTTTTAAACACTTTTGTTTGGATTCTAAATCCATAGGATCCATCATACCTACGCAACTCTTAATTTTGACACAACATACAAATAATGACAGGTGACGGACGACGCATCAAACAGCTGACTAGGAAAAACATTTGAGTACCAATTTGACCGTTAGAATTGCAAAGTTGAAGTGGCAGTGGACGGGGCACATAGTTCACAGAACAGATGGCCGTTGGGGCACAATGGTTCTGGAATGATGAGCCGCCATGAGCCGGAAGATAACATAGACCAATGACACATGCGACGCAGGGTCATGGTGGATGCAAGTTGCGGACATTGGAGGAAGCCTATGTCCAGCAGAGGACGTGGTCCGGCTGATGGAAGGATGGTATGAGTTCTGAGACCTACCGGGCTGTCAATTTAGTTCAGCCTTTTAGATGTAGATGAGTACTGAAGGCTTTCCGAAGTTGTTGGACAACATTTTGGAGACTGCGAATTTCTTCGATATTTGCTCCGATGTGGGTATCCACAAAGAAGTGGTGGTGGGAAGTATTTCCCAAAGCTTCGATATAGAGTGTATAAATAGTGCTCTGTGACTATATTTTATTAAATTGAAGCCAATATATCAGTAAACTTTACTTTTAACTTTTATATTCCGGAGTATAAGGTCCAAGCAAGACGCCGCGCGGGCACACACTACACCCAAGAATTTTAATAAGTCCCATAATAATAACATATTTTACTCAACAACCCGTTTTAATTAATGAAACAAATAAAACTATGTTTCATACTAGTTAAAGGGATGGTTTTGTATATTACTATCCTTTTTCGATACGTTCAAAATTATATTTCCCATCTCAACTTTGAAGGCTTCGCGCGCAACGGTTGGCTGCCTCAGTGTCACTCAGTTGCGCACGCGCAGCCGCTGGAAGCGTTCGCGTTTGAAAATAGAACGTTTTTCGCGCGATTTTGCTGGCCAGTGTTTTAAACTTAATTTTCGAACTTTTTGGATGACGTGTTATTAAAGGTGTGTGTTCACTGCGGATTTACGGATGCGTGCGTTTAGACGCAGTTGATAGTGCGTTTTTGTGATATGAAAGTGAATTTGCGACAAAGGATTACAGTGTTATTGTTTGGAGACACGTGAGAACCAATGTTTATTGGCAGTTGCGTGAGGAGGGAAATTAATGAGAACGCTTGTTATGACATGGGCTTAACGTTTTTACGAGAATGTTAATTGGCTTGTCAGCTGCAATGGAATACCACCTGATATTTCCTAATGCGATGTTTTCGTAAAAAGGGAATGCTTTCATAGAACAAATATTTCATCTAACTAAATGAAAATCGTGACAGAGCCTAACCCAAAAGTTTTCAAAGTAAGCAACGCTTTTGATACAGGCAGGATCTGTACAATAGTCTAGAAACAATCGGAATAACAACCAAAACAGAATAGCGATTTTCCTTGAACGAGTTTCCTTGTGATGAAACCTCTATTATTAGCTTAGTGAAAACAGTAGATTCAGATCTTTTAATTGAAATTTAAAAGATGACAAAATATGACCACAGGAGCGTAAGTTGTAGTTGGACTTATAAACAAAAGATTCAAAACACTATAACATATACAAAATACTCTAATTAACGATGCTCATAGTTAGGAATATTAAGCAAAGATTAGGGGTAATATTCCTACATTCTACGGTTAGGACATTGTTGCAAATTATGTATAAATATGGAACCGCCAATATAAACATTTAATTTATGGTTCCGCAGCATTAATCGGTTGTAAAATCGTAATCTATGGCCATTACTTTTTATCATAATCTGTGATAGAAGCATAAAGTACCGATATCGCCCACGTTGTGCGATTTACTTATTGCAAGGGGTCTCTATGACTATGGATCGTTAATTTAGATTTTAATTACCCAGGCAGGGGCTAACTATGAACATTACAAGGACACATTATGGACTAGCTTTGCTGAGCTTAGATATAAGAAGAGAACTTTTAAATTAAGTAGCTAAGCATGTGTAGATAGTAGAGACATACTATTTACTGACATCGACTCTATGCGTGAGAGTCACGAATCATATTTTTTATCTCTAACGAGCATCAAACAGACAGGAGAATTTTATAAGTAGTATTGTGAGCTCATCACTGAAAAAAAATATTTTCAGATTAGTACCAGAAATTTTGATTAAAATAAGACCTTATCATAACTATCCTCTAGTATGCAAGGAAAGTTTTTTTTAATATAAAAATGTAGTAATCTAATATTTGAACCTCCTTGATTCAGCCCTAATGGAACCTCACTGACTGCAAAAAGCACAAAGCATAAAAACCCCTTTCAAATGCGTCCATTAAAATTCCAATACAGTTTATAGAATTCGCAGTGAAATAATCAAGCAGTGAAACTCTCGCATTTATGTACAGTTTAAATGGAATAACTGAGATCATATCACTGGAAGTAGAATTAACATAAAATGCCGATGATCAGAATATTTTATAAATGTCGGGATCCGTTAATGATCAACAAATAAACAAATTGTAGTTGATAAGAGTAATGATAGTATCCCTTGGGTATTTTACAAATATCTTCTATTTCGGAAATAGGCCCTTCAAAGCTGGTAGGAGAGCCACTTCCTAACGACAGCCCGAAAAAATATAGACAACGAACACGAAATAAAAGACCTACACGATGTAGGTATGAGATCACTTGTCAAATAGACGAACATAGACATGCGAACTTGATAACTATAATTCTGTTGCTACCATCTACTCAAGGAACTCTGAAAGGCTTTGTGATAACCTCCATTTGGAATTGTCCACATTCAGATATAAGATGCTATGCAAGATACGAACTAGCTTTAAGGTCAGATCACAGATACGCAGGTGGTATTTCCCAATCTGTAGATCTAGAATTCACGCAGTTTGGTCCACGTTTTAGGTACTACGTCGCTTTTCATTTATAAAATTGAGGATATAAAATTGTCAATTGATTCTCTCTCTGTCTCTGCTATTTGTAAAGTCAATTGTAAAGTTAACTGCATAGTCTACAAATAAATACCTGTGTAGGAGATTAAACGCACGGACTTGATTTACATAAATAAACATTACCTAATCTCAAGACGACAAATAACATGAAATACTATGGTATATATGTATATGTACTGTACGCTGACTAATTGTTTACTTTGGCCTCAGATTAAATAAAGCCTGTGTTTGTGACAATGGTTATGAAAATTTTGATTTATCTATCTGTATGTAGGTCGGCGCAACATAATTGTACAAAACTCATTGTTGTGAACAAAACTAAATTGGCCATTATGGCGGAGAGAACAGTCGAATGTCGGAACTGCGCGCCTCGCGGACTTCACTGCTATTGTTCCATCTGATGAGAAGACAGACATGTACACATCACAGTCGGGCTTGCGAGGAATACCTACTCCTACCTAATCCTCAATGCAGGATTGAACGTGACGATGGTGCAGAAGATACCCCAGCGCTAAAGAAATTGAAATACTACCCAGTTTTATCAAAAATTCTAATTACGAATTTACGACACATTATTATAGAGAAATAGATAGTGAGATTCAAAATCACTGTCTTAAATATTATGGCTATCAAGTTCCACAAAAAGTTTCCAAAAACGTATGAAGTTATTTATCCAACCCAACAAATACTTTGCATCGATCAGCCGTAAGTCCTCCACTTCTGGAGATAGGCTTCCCTCAATAACGTCCACATTCAACTTTCAACAACTTCCGCTTCCAATTCTTCGTTCTTTACGTTTCTTATTATTAGCAAGTATTATAACCAACTTAATTAAAACCACGTATGATACAAATAGCGTAAAAGCCAATACCGCAAGTGAAATTAAAGTGATTACCATTTGAATGGCAGTGAGCCCGCGGAATGGAGTCACGTCTGGTACCCCGCGCCGACACAGTGGGTGTAACGGGGCTGATATTATTATATAAATCGTATCAATTCCAATCTGAGTGATGCCAGTACACCCCGTAACTTGATATTCATAGACGGAGGATGAAATAGAATAAAAACTGTAAATAAAAGTTTGATTTTATTTCTCAATTAAAAAACCATGTGAACTGATTTTTTAAGTGTTATCGATAATATTATGGTTGTTTAGGTTTGGTGGTTTTGCTCGGGTGCACCGCCGCAGTTGCGTGAATATTTTGGAAAAAGGTCTTCAATTTCCCCTGGTGTGGGATTATGTACCACGGTACCCATTGCTTTGTTTATGACCGTGCATGGTTTGTCGTTCCAGCAATATTTAAGTTTGTTTATTTTATTTTGTCCCAGTTTCATTTTGATTTTGCTCTTCATATATCTCAAAGTTTAACCACACCTGTCGCATCCTTTTTATAATAAAATTCTTCAATACTATTTTATAGAAATTATTCCACACATATAGCATACGTTTTTCTAACACTTTCACATCAGTAATATTGTGACCGAATATGGCGTCCTCAATCAATCACGCGCAACGAAACAGTGTAAAAAGTGTCGGCGAGTGCTTGTCAGCCCTTGAGGGACACCTATAAGGGATTATACGAACAGTATGTGGACCAATAAGGAAGTGAGGAAGAGAGATAAATACTTACGTGGAAGATGATTATATTACTGATGGGGATAGCAAAAGGATCTTAGGTGAACTTAGAGGTTTGGAATACAAGATGAGGATTCTTGCTAAACTTATTTGTAGCGTTATCCCAATTTGTTTTGAAGTGGCCTTAGCAAATGCGGCTCTCTGTAGGACCTGTCTAGTGTGACTATAATGAGCATTCTTGAACAAAAGATGTAGGTTAAACTTAATTCCGCTGATACCGTTAAGCCGAAAGACAACAATTATCATATCTAATGAACGTAAAGATGATGATCTATTAGACAGAATTCTATAGCTGCTTTTGCACAAGACATATAATTGCTTTAAATTTTAAGCTATTCAAAAGCCTCAGTCAAATCTAAACAATACATGCTCTGTGCAAGCTTGTAAAGCATAACTTGTAAATTGTAAGCTCGTGCAGAACATCCTGAGATTGGTGCAACAAAACGTGCTAAAATAAAATGTAGCGATGCTATAATTGGGATCCTAAATCCATCTATCCGGTGCGAGCTAACGACACCTCACCTCGCTCGCGGTGGAATTAGGAGCGTGCCCAACAAAATATCATCTCGGCAAGGCTTGGTTGGATGCAGTACCGGTGTTGCGATCGGTAATTTATTTTTGTGCTTTCATTATTTTTATTTCGTTGTTGTTTTAGCTTGCTACGTGTTCACAGCTTTACTTAACCTACATGTCTGTCAGGATAATATCACATATTCTTGATGTTAATATTTATTTTAATTTTATATCCATTTGGCCACATTGATGAATTCTTCCTAAAATAGGTTCCTTTAATTTAAATAACGTTACCTAAATATGACCGGGACTCAATATTATTTTTATCATGCGTCATATCTCTCGCATAAGGATTTGTTTGCTTTACTCTATTACGATGATGATGTACTTCATCCAAGCAGGAGCTAAGTGCACCCGCATCGACTCCGTAGTGCCGTTAACAAATTACGATCCTCGAGTGCCGAGCGACGGAGCCGCATCTTAGATTGAGTGCCTTTTACAGGTTATCAATAATGAGAGAAATGGCGAGCATTTCTTAAATTTCCTGGTCTTCAGCTATTTCAATGATGATGGATGAATGTTCACTTCTTTGGATTTTTATACTGCCTCTGTTTGAGGACTTTTAGATGTGTATGTTACCCTCAAAACATATCTTGCACATCCTTAATTACCAACCCAGCATTGCTCCTTAAGTGCTAGCTGCGTCTGTCAGTTGCGCTCCCCTTCATTCGGAGTCAGGCGCGGGCTGTAATTTAAACAGGACCTAACCTCAGGCAGTCATTACCTGTCCACCGTCACACCCTTATCACAAAGCGATAGGGTTCATAATTAGGTACTGAATCCAGTGGTAAGTGGTACCGGTTGCCTCACGGCCACCTAAGACTACTGCTTTGTGGTTCCCTTATTTTTTGTAATGTAATTGATTTTTAATGGACTCTTGAGTGTTTTGTTAGGATGATTCTTGAATCGAAGATATGGAATTTGATGATCATTTGCTTGGTGCATAGTAACTTTTAATCAAATCGACGATTTTGGGCCGTAGTGTCGATATGGAAAAATTGTTTATTTTTTGTAATACTGTGACTGCCAGTTGTTTTAAGTAATGGGATTGGCTTTATCGATGTATGTTTAATGGTTTGTCATACATTTTATTTAAATGAATATTACTTAATAACGGCAATCTGAGAACATAAAACCTTTCCTCAAATTTCGACTTTATATCTCAATCGCAGCAACTGTGGGAACCGGCTTACGGTACTAAAAATTATGTCAGTAGCTATAAAAAAACTGCACCATATTGAAGGTCCTGGAAAAAATCGCTTCAGTAGCAACTAAATACAAAATCCTTTCACGTCTGGCGAACAAATTTCCAACATCATTATGTACTGTCGCAATCACTCTCTCATTATTCTCCCAAGCGTGAATGGGACAGGTGTAATTCTGTTGTTTCGTTTATTCGTCTGCTCATTTGCATGCGCGCGCTGCGCAGGCGCAGGCTGCCCGTGTTCGGGGTTAATAAGGCGATGTAAAAGATCCGATAACGGTGTAACAACCTGTTGAATTCCTATTGACATTTTGTTAATACGCAATGTTAGTGTGTCACGATTTTACGGCGAGCGAGAGCTTTTGCGGAATACATTGATTTTTGATCGGGGATTATCTAATCCGGGTTTAACAGGCCTTGTAGAACGCTAGCTCTAGTAGTAAGTAGTAAAACAGTTTTTTTATTGCTGATGATGATCATGATGATGATGATTTTGATATGTTCGATGTGGATCTACCAATTTAAGCCTCAATGTGGGGATCAGATTGAAAATTTCGAAAACCATTATACCGTTACTCTCGTACTCTTTCCCCTTTACTTCCACAACTTTTAGCAAACTTAGTTGTAGGTTGTAGCTTTGATGAATACGTGAGAACAGTTCTCTACAGGCCTCAATTCAATAAAGTATAACAATCGTATTAGTCGCATGAGCGGCTGTAATAACCGACGCCCACGTTTACTTAGAAATAGAAAGTACAAAGCGGTGTACAGCACACAATTAACCGATAAATCACTCGGCAAAAACACAACAGACGAGCCGAGACAACCGCAATCGAGATAAATAGTTAGTCAGGTATGATCGGCGGCTATTTTAACAATAATGAAGAAATTGTGTGAGAAGATACAAGTTCAGATATACGTTCGATTAAGGAAAAAATTGGGCATCAATGAAAACTGTATCTTAAGAAGTCATAATTAAGCTGCCTTGTCTAAATATATGTTAAAGCAGACGAGAATCAACGTGAACCATTTTACATGTTGAACATGATTAGTAACTACAGAAACAAACAAGTCAAAACAGAACGATCCTGTTACCGGCTATATTGCTCATAAACCATATTGCTATCTAGTTTGTCATAAATCAAGTTAACGGCGAATAGAGTCAACAATAATCGAGACACAATGGAACTACCGGATTGAGAGGCTCCGGCCCGGGTAGCCGGGTAATCGCCGGCTGCTGAACGATCCGCTCGCAATTTAGCTGTATAAGGAAGAGAATATAAATCGATTTGGTTAGAGGTTCGTGGGATACGCAGACGTGTATTTATATTTTGCAATATGGTATAGATTTTTTCCTTCACATAACTTGTGAACGTCTTTGTTAACTACAAAGAGTATGGCTTGGACTGAAATGTTTTATAGATTTATAGATGAATCTACATTACTTACGTTAGTGAATAAGTTAAACATTTACCAAAATTAAATAGGAATTCTGTTGAGTTCATTAATCAAATTTTATAAGACGCTCTCATTAATTTCCCTTCAAAAATCAGCAAAAATGTCGGCGACCGCGACCCGCCACGTGAAGGAATCAAACTCAGCGAACATTCTAATGTGCAAACAATGGTGGAGAGTGTGCTGGATGTACGGCGACCAGGAGAAGTACTACAGACAGCTCTACGGCAAACGGAGACTCAACAACACAAACTTCCTCAACTTCAACGACATGGACACTAAAAGACCTGGCGCGCAAATAACAGAACTAACTGACGATTTCTTCGAAGACAACAGTTCACAAATAGAACCAGCGCCAGACGAAACCGACAAACCAAAAGAAGTAACATTCGATGTCGAATCAGAACCAATTTACGGCTTCGATTACCAAACCACGTGGCAAAGAGACCAAAGACGACAACCTATACAACAGAATTACGACGAGTATATGAACACAACAGATTTAGATAAGATCCTCAACACTAGCATCAACGCAGATAGTATTAAGAGTATGTTAGAAAACGGTCTACCTCAAAGCAGATCTAAAGTGATAGACGCTAAGGAGGAAGTAGTTAGAAATGGAAACACAGTAGGAAAGACTTCAAAGACTGTCTGTAGAACGAAAAAGGGGGCTATAGTGACCGAAGAAACCGAAATTTCTACTGACGGGAAGACACTAGCGCATCTGAAATTTCAGAGGTCCACGGTAAAGACGGGGCCTAACAAAGTGAAGGAAGTGTTGCAGCCTGTGAAGGAGGATAAGGTGTTGGACGAGTGCTTGAGGAGGAAGTGCATCGGAGACGTGCTGACGACGACCACGACGACCCTGGTCACGGTCTCGCAAACCTCAATGACATCTTGTAATGAGTGAGTAGTATTTTTAATTTAATAAACGCACAGGTGGTAGAGCCAAGCTGGAGCCAATAGACATATTCATAGCTCATAGCTCATATTCGGATTGGCTCGACCGATGCAGTACCACCCTTTTACAGAAGATCGGCGTAAAGTAACTAATTTAGCTGCGTTTCGTACGATGAGTGAGAGAGTTGGAAGCACAAACCCTTAACCGCCTCCTTAACATCTCATCCCCTCAAGTTGACAACGTGCTAGTGATGCCTTTGGTATTGCAACCATCTATAGATTACGGTAACTGTTTAACATCAGGCGAGCCGTACGCTTGTTTGCCGTCTTAATTGTATAAATGTCCATGTTCTTTTCTTGGTTAACTTGCTCTAACTCAGTAAATCATTGAATTCCTATTTTGACACAGACTAGCCGTTCTCATTTTTGCATCTCAATCAACAAAAGTAGTCGCCACAGACGGTTCAACTTGCAGCATACAGTCCACAGCGTGACAGTAATTTACATTTCTCTTTTTATCCATTTCTGAAATTACTAGTCTGTCTCAAAATTACTGCCGTACCAAATCCAACCCTCAAATTTACAGAGTAAAGTTGAAATTCGCGGGTAAGGCACACCGGCGCGCACGCACGCGAAGCCTCCCCTCTACAGTTCCGCCAATAATGACGTTATGTCGGAGCGGACGAGCTTGCGGTGTTGCGGTTTCAGTCTGAGGTTTAAGCCGGGGGCACAATAATAAACTTTTTAAGAAATTTTCTTTTTATAAAGATTTTTAATGTTGGTACCAACAATAATAATACCATATTGGCGGTGATCCTGTTGGTACACATACTAAACTTGACTAAACGGACTACATTTTCGTCCTACTCATGGTTGTCACTTTTCTCTCTTGACCATACGCAAGACAAAACAGAAAATATACTTCATTATGATTATTTTATTATCGATTAATTTTAGATTTTTAAAGATATTCCCCTTTACATAGTCACCAATCTTTGCTATTTTAAGCTAAGTCCCTGTGCTATTTTTGAATCGATCGATTATCATCTTTACATAGTAAATGAAACAAGAAATAGGCGGCCATTTTGTAAAAAATCTGACAGCGCGCCATAAAATGAGTTACAAGGTGAAAAAATATAATAATTCCCATTCAATAAATCTCAAGATTGATATCAGACGATTTATGGAGTAGAGCAGCGACTTTAAATGAACAATGTAGCGCAGGGCGATGTTGTAAAAATGTCTTCAATGTTGCTAGAGGAAAATAACATCAATGTTATCTTTAGTGTTGCTTGTTATCGATGTAAAATGGTCTTCCTAGGATTTAAAAATAGATTTCCATAAAATCTGCAGTTCTTAAAGATTCTCGTCCAATCTTTGATTTTTTATATTAAAATTGCTTCTGGTAATTTTTAATGTAATTTTTTGATGATATTAGTAAGATAGGTACCACAAAATATAACATCCCGAAGGCTCTTGAACAAGTGCCCGTCGTCGCGCCAAAATAAATCGAAAAAAAGTAAAAAAGATGGCGTTGAGCGGGCAGGACAAGCGATCTTATCTCCCGGCTACCGTTTACAGCATCTTCGAGGTACCGCCGCCACACGAGTGATCGATGAATTTTACTTTACATTAAAATGTTACCAACTTCAAAAGGAAGATCTGAACATCTGTAAACATTTTCTGTTGAAAACAGGAATTAATTTACAAAGCAAATAACTATCTCAATTGAATGTCACAGTTTTGTAATCACTTTACAATGTACCTAACATTGCAAAGTGATTGCAAAACTGTGGATTCTTTGCGTATAAGTAGTGACTTCCTGATTGAGGGCTGGCTTAGACTTACTTTTCTACTATAAGTAACCTCTCCACGCTATCTTTTACATCTTCAATTGATAATTGTGTCCTTTAAGTATGCGTATGGTTTAAATTCCTTATTTCATCGCGGCAATGTAAGGAAAGTTTCACAAGACTTAATCAAAATGTTTTGTAACCAACTTGCTGACGCTCCATAGACCTAAGACCAGCTTTTAAAATTATATTTACGTTCCTAAGTAATTTGTGGAGTTAAAGTTTTTATCCGGAAAGCATCTTAACAAATCTCTAACGCTGAAATGTTAAATTAAAACGACATTTTAATCTTAATTATGGTAAGTCGGTCTGTATTTGGAATATGCTGGTAATTCTAAATTAATATATCGATACTAATCTTGTGATCTCAAGTAGTTTGGTTGAAAGCTCGGCGTTTATGAGTATTAGTCCTTTAGCAAATAATTTCATTCGAATGATGCACCTTGTCTTTATTATCTTAAGCCGCTTTTGACTGAGCTCGATCATTAAATCTTAAGGATCTTAGACTTTTAACATACCGACAATGTTCCAATGTTCAATGTGTAGTCAGTTCCTGTATACACGGCGACAAGGTTCACCACCTGTCACGTTGGGTTCTGACTATCTGGTGAAACGTGGGCTTTGAGTTGGCTTAATACCTCCACAATGTGGTGTATGGCCACTCAAGCCTCTGACTACCCCCGAATGGGGATAAAAGTCGTGACGTTATATTTATTTATTTATTTATACAATGTTTGCCTTTTAATGCCACAATAATTAGCTCACGTACTAAACTAAAGATACAGCGAAAACATGCGTATTGCTTGCGTTTTATTGCGTTGGGTATGTAATGCTTTGCATAATGACTATTTTAGTATACTTATCGTATCTTCTTCCAACTCCTTTGATCAAATTCGTGCGGGTTCCAAGACAACTTAGCTTTTCCCCGGGACTCGTCGAGGGTCAAACCTCGGCGTCATCGTTGGACACCATTGTCGATCCTGGCTTACAGGAGTAACAGTGGTGGGAGTGTGTGGCGAGCCTAGTCCCATAAAAAATACTTCTCGTATTTCCTGCATTTCGGTCTTCGTCTCCCCTTACACTCATATATCATCAATTCCCTTGTAATCATGTCAGCTTCAAAATTACTTGTATTTAAATATGTTGAGGACACAAATACCCTTCAAGCCGAGTTCGTGTATCGAAAACTATATACAATGCGTATAAATCATAGTTCGCTTTCGCCGCAGCGGGACCCCAGGGGTCCGAGCGACACCGCCTCCAAAGACTAATGCTCCAATACACCTTTGAATGGTAATGAAATTCAAATGAGCGTAGGGTATTAGAGATTCTGGAACGTATTTTCTGTGCTGTGTTGTGGATTAGCTAGACCTCTCTCCTATCTTTTCGTAGATATCCATATTACAAGAACAAGGTTTTGCATAGGGTCAATCACGGTTTTGAAGTAACCCTGTTCGCTGATCACTGCCGTCTGTTGTCCGAGTCCTTACAAGTAGGGCTACCGGTAACAGGACATAGAATAGGTGGAATAGGTTTCAGAATTGTTCAGGATCCTAAATTCTGACTGTCCGCAACGACTGACACAGATGGGACTGAGGTGGCAAGCAAGCGTACGGCCCGCCTGATGTTAAGCAGTTACCGTAGCCTATATCTATAGGCTATATATAGCATCTGCTCTAGCATCTGCTTGCAATACCAACGGTATTGCTCGCACGGTGCCGATCAGAGGGGGAGTGGAACAAAGGAAAAGGATGGGGGGTTGGGCTTCCGCAGCTGTAATAGCTACCTTACGCCGATCTTCTGTGAGAGGGTGGTACTACCCCGGTCGAGCCAGCCCGTATAGGAGCTGCAATCAGTTGGCTACAGCTTGGCTCTGCCATCAGGAAAACTTCATAACCTAAATGATGCTATTGTACAGCATCCCATCCCAGATCCTACATGGTACTATTTCGACTATAACTCTCGTTACTTTCACATAATCGATTAGCTGACGATAACAGTCGATCAGGTGGTAACTGTACTACTACCATTAACTGACCTCATATGTTATACCGATAGCAGCCTCCGTAATCAATCAAATTTATCTCTAATCACATACTTAAGTTATTTGCCAATAGAAGCTACTATGTTAGATTCAGCGGGGCGATTGCGTAACTTTTTCGTCAATGTTTCAATTGGTTTCGTTCATCTTGTGTTGCTTTATCAATTGAAATTTATTGAAATCGGGAAGAGTGTACTCCAGACTCATCCGGATTTCAATTAATTTCAACTGAAAATGCAAGACGGGATGAACGAAACCAATTGAAACATTGACGAAAAATTACGTAACAATCAATATTGGAAACATTAAACACTATTATAGTATTTTTGTTAGCCCAAAACGATTAGATATCTACTACCTAATAGGTACTACCCGCGAAATTACTACGAAAATGGTGTTAAAATACTTGAGTATTTTACTACTTTCGTTCAGTCTTAAAATATGAAAGTCTCCGCAATCACTCTCCGCCTATCTAATCTCTAAACATTCCTATTCATTATTTACGAATAAAAAATATAAACAAACATGAAATAGACACCCAAAACCACAAGCACCAAGGATATCAAGATAGACCGTTCACCGAAACGGGACTTAACGATCGTAAAACCGCGCGCGCAACTTTTCGCATCAATTTTAACATTCCATTTTCAAATTCGTCACGATTTTTTAATTGTCTACGGGAGACAGTGTTCCTCAAACTTTAAGGGGCATCGAAATAAAACGTTATTACAGCTGTGTGTCGTGTCTGCGGGCAATAAATATGAAATGCGCGCGCGCATGATTTAGATCGCGCTCCTCGCTCCGAGGAAATTGGAAATCTGCCACGCTGAATGCGATAGCGATTAATTGATGGCCATAAATCGTATAATTATAGCGTCTTGAGATGTTATCACTTTGAATATTATTTTAATTGAAATATATATCCGCGGCCGTAATGTAGGCGGAGGAAATCTATGTTTTCTGCATTTGAAATGCAGGCGATGGTGGCTTTTTACATTGATTTGAGTATTTATGTGACTACACTGTACGACTAGATTAATAATAATAATAATATCCTGGGACATTTTTACACACGGCTACCTGATCCCAAACTAAGCGCAGCTTGTACTATGGAAACCAGATAACTGATATTACTACATATACTACTTTTTTATTTGTAAATACATACTTAAAATACATATACACCCAGACTCGGGACATACAGACATGTTCATGCACACAAATGCATGTCCCGGGTAGGAATCGAACCTACGACCTGCAGCGTGAAAGGCGCCTCCGCGCCAACCACTCTAACGGGCCCGTCAGATTTACTTAAACATTTCTATTTCTAAAAGCTATTAATAATTTTATTTAAAAAAAAAACCTTGTCACTCGCTCCTGTTTTGATTTCACAACAGTAAGCCAACCGTTGCTCGAGTGTTTATTCACACATTTTTCTCCCACTGTTCCCATCCCTTTTACACTTCCACCTTTGTATATTGCTCGAGTGAGACGGATATGTTAAATTTCTCGGTAGCCCGCGATGTGTTTGTGGTGCTCTTCAAGCGAAGTTGGGTTTAGTAATTATTGAGCAGGCAGGTGGCTAGACTGGTGGTGTGGCTGGCAAGTGGTGGTTCCTGTGTGGTAATGATGTCACGATATTATTGTTAGCGATATCTACCTATTTTTGTAGGACGTAATTGAGAACTTGAGACCTTAAGCGCTGACATACACGGACCGCTTGTAGCTGTTGGTACCGGCAGCTCTAGAGCAGTTGGTTACAGTCGACCGCATCGACCGCCGACTGCTTGAGCTAGAGCTGTCGGTTCCGACAGCTACAAGCAGTCCGTGTATGGCGAGGCTAAGATTCTAATTGATGTAACATTCTTTCAAGGACCGTTAGACCCTTCAACGAAGCTAAATGCTTGTGCTACGGGCTGGGCTTACGTGGGCTTACGTCAATAAGGGTCGAACCCGAATCTTTTCGGTTATGAGGATGACACTTCTATCTAACCATCTATCTATCTATCTTCTATCTATCTGTAGTCTATTCGTCAAAACAATCACAATTTTATATGATATTGCTCAGCCTAAATTGGTTCTAGATGCGACAGCCATTTTATGCACTTCAAGCCTTATTTTCCAGGTTTATGATCGCCCATAACGAGGACCGTAAACTCAAAATGCCCTAACTTCTTTGCAAGAAAAATACATCTCTATTCATAAAGACTATTTTAAAACCTGCTGTCAACTATTGTACGCATTACCATAGATTATATATTTTAACGGTCCATTAACCAATAAACCCATAATTACCATTAATTAATACCAAACCCCCACAAGAATTCGCTTATCTTCAGACAATCTATTCCAGATTTTCCAATTATAAATGCTTATATGCAAGAACACATCAACCAAGAGAGATTACATTTCTAAAAGTGCACTCTATAAATCTAACTTAGAGTTCATTATTGCAGTTTTTTCTCGGATTAATTAAAAACATTTGTGTGTACTGGCTATATAAATAGTGGTGGATAATTGGGTACAATGTTTAGGCTTCGGTACACGGCGCGCGGCACTCGGCGATGTTCGGCTTCACTCGGCAATTTTCGTCTACACTCGGCTCATTAGTTGTGGTAATAAGTGGGCTTTGCGAATGTGAATGTTGGACAGTGGCGCTCAAAGTTTTGGTAAGCCCACTTAATATTTTAATACGTATGAAATTCAACCCGCGTCTGTTTATAACATTTTATTTTCCTTTAGTGATTAAATTATGAATATATTTTTACCTACTTATAAAATAAAGTGTAATCTGTATTATGTTAATCACATTTAATAAAAAATAGTTATTTAAACCATTTCTTCAACACTACAAAACAATACAGTTGCACCGTTTTACCTAAACATCGGTAGAAGTTCTCTTTAGCCTGCATATAAAACTATTACCGGAGCGTGTTCGGTAAACCTCACTAACAACTGCCCGGTAATTAGTGGAGAGTTTGAATGCCAGCGTTAGTTTACAAACCAGCTGCACTACGACATCAAGGGAGGATATTGGAAACGGATTGGATGCGTTCTTTCTTTTTTGCATTATTTTTGGCTGGTGTATCATGAATGGGTTGTTGCAAACGTTAAGTAGGTTAAATGTCTTCGTCATGCGACAGTAACTTAATTTGTTGGACTAAAGTGAAGATTGTTGAATGTAAATCTAAATGATTGATCTCAAATATCTAAAACATTAAAGGTCTTATAGGTGGAAGGAAAAGGGAGACTTTTTACCCAGCTGTGGGACTGTGGCCCAAATATATAAATCGCCGACTTATAAAGTTATATTTCTATTTCTCCAAGCTACGTGTACGCCAAAATTCTTCACCCGTATGTTTCCTTTAAAATTAGTTAACCGCGTATCTCCCGAGGCTACGAGCCGGCTCCGGCGTATTATCAACACGCGAGCAGGTCAGAGCTGCGTTTTTCTATTCCTTATTAATAACTGTTTACGACACGTAATAATAGACCGTGCTGAGAATAATGAAGTATTGTTACCAATGAAAAAACTGATGACATTTGGTTAAAAAATATTAACTACCTATGGGCGTTTGTCTGAACAATAAAGACGGTGATCATAGTATCCTGAATGTTTCCTAATAATGCAAAAAGGGTAGAACTAAAGTTATTATTTGAAAGCCACCTTAAGGTCAGCTTGGACAGTAAAACATATAACTTCGGTATCCTACGTTTTGAGATATAGAAAGGAGGATAATGTACAAAACATAAAATCTGCCTTAAAAAATAACGATGATTTTGTTTTCTTCACTTGATTTATAAGTAAGTACTATGATATATGTCTTTCAATAGAAATTTGAAATGAGTTAAATGTCTGCGACCACATGATATAACGGTGTTTACTATACCTACGCACAGTGGGATACTGGATACACTAATTACGTTAACATTCAATAGGACAGTAAATCAAATAGTTTCTTATCAGTTTTGCTATGTTGGTACTAATTGACGTTCTTGCGTCGTAATGTTGGTACTTGTATACGAATTAATAGGCCATTCAATAGAATAAACCTTTGATTTGAGATTAAATTAAATGTCTTCGATTTCCGACTTAGAAATAATCGTAGCGGTCTAATGCTACGTTGGCTTTGAATGAAAAATGGTAATAGATAATCTAAAATCGAGGCTAACTTGTATGGCAAATTATTAGTTCCTTTGATCACCTGCTGATACAAATATTTTACGTAGACGCTCACCTAGCGAGCGTACAAATTATGATAGAGCAACAGGATCTAAACTGCAATCGTAACAGTTTTTAACTAAAACTGCTACTCAGCTACTGCAGCTCTACTTTGCTCTATAAAATAGGCAGAGTAGAGCTATTATTTTGTTATTTTAATAACATACATTTATTCTCAACAATAGAATATGGTTTCACACATTTCTCTAGCCAGTGACGTGGCGAAATTGTATCCATTTACAAGATTGATATCTCAATTCCACGGGCTAGCCAAATGGCCTGTCAACAGCCGGTTGATGGTATTAAAATATGCAGGATGAGTATGGCCTAAAACGAGTTAGATGAATAACTTGTTGAGTTTCTATGCAAGATAGCAGTTTAACAACAATTTTGTCATGTTTCGTCTATGATCAACAAAAAAAAATTTAAAATATTTGCTACGTAAACAATGTAATTTAACAGGAGTGATGGATTTAGCTGTTTCAAAAATGAGTGCAATAGCTAAAAATCTTGACTACATGAATTTGCAATTCTTAACATATTAGTAATAAAAAATATGACAGAATTCCACCACCTCACTTTTGCTATGATAGTGATAGCCATTAAACTACCTACAATACTACACAGTACAACATGCCCTTTAGTGACGGCACCCCACACTCTCCGGTTTTTTCCTAGGAGCCTCCGTGACCCGTCCGTTACCCGCTATGAGTAACTCGTTTGAATTCCAACATCTTTTGTTTTTACGTGCCACACACCTTTTACCCGCTGCTTTTTATCCAGCCAATTGTTAACTTGTTTTATTGTATGTTCAACATTGTTGAAGCTAGTTCCGTACGGATTGCAGATAAGTTTTTATGTTTTATGTTTATGTTGACGTATAATGTTGACCATTCAAATTTGGCGTGACGGGAGATATGTTGTTAAAAAAATCTTATGTGGCAATGGTTCTCAAAGTTATTCCAAACGCCCACTTATTAGAGATGTTACATATTTTTATATCAAAAAAATATAAAATGTTTATCTTGTAACATTTTATATATTATTTACCTAAACACTTATCTATATGTCAAACTATCAATATATCAAGCTAATTTAATAAAAAAATACTCACGACAAATACCATTTCTCGCGACTGATATAAATAATAATGGCGAAACAAGATTTTTTTATATTATTTGCACCAACCTCTCAACACACGCCGGCGCCGGTGATAATCAAATGGTCATGGGCACGACAATAAAGAACCAATAAAACAGCTTCTTTTATTAATAAACATTCGAATTATTCATACGAAACGGTAAATTCTAAATGTCGCGACTAATAAACTCATTAAGAAAGAAAAAAGCAGACTGTTAAATGTAAACCAGTCTGTGTCTCTACAAATGTATACAGGAAGTTATTTATTATTACTGCATGTGGTTTTATAATGATCGATTACAATTTAGGTACGCGCAAATGTATCAATCGTGGTTAACAATACTTTTGAAGTAAATATAAAACAGATTTTGCTTGCATATTTTATCTACATACTTACAAATCCGAAGTAATATACAAATTACGCCCACAATTCAGAATTAATGTTTGGTGCAACTGCATAAAATGATAAAATTGACTATACCACATAATAATAATAATATAATATCAGCCATTTGTGTCCCACTGTTGGGCAAAGGCCTCCTTCCATTTCTTCCACTGCTCCCTGTCGTGGGCTATGCTCCCTGTCGTGGGCTATACTACCACATACAAAAACTTTTTATTAAGTAAAAACACCTATTGCCCTATTGCACAATTAAAGCTTTAAAGTTACAACAATTGCTTAAACTTTTATTATTTTTTTGTATTCTCGTATTCACACGTTTTCGATGCACAAATTGGAAACGCTTCAAACAAATTAAGCCATCTATAAAATGTTGGACCAGTCGAACCGGCGACCTTGTGTAGAGAACTAGACACGCCGTGACCGATACGCTCCCGTGCCGACGACCGTTCAGTGATTTCTATCTACGAGTATACTTCCTCAACTTTGTATACAATATGTTTACAATTAGATATCGTAATAATGACAACGAACCTCATCGTGTTCACTTCACTAGTCCTCGTATCTATCACTGGCTGGACCAACATTTTATAGCAAATGAAACTGCCATATTTTTTAATAAAAATATCGAGCTCTATATTTTTGTATTAAGTAACGTTATGTTATGTGACTACTGCACTCAAAGACATAAATTACACTTTTTATTTTTCCTGCTCAGACCCCTGAGTGCCCTTCCTCGATTCCTGATTGAAGCCCCATTTCGATTTCCGGGTCCATCGAACCGTGTACGAATTTTAAGGTTGGGTCCTGACTTTGGAGTCGTCGATGAGTGACGGATTGGACATTGATTCTGAAAAAAAGTATTATTATACCCCTAAAAGTAGCAACATTTTCAACTCCTGTCATATCTATACCTTACGTGATCTCCTTCAAGATGGCCAGTACCAGATTTTTATGTAATTTAATAATGCTTTTACATATTAATATTTATGATAATTTTTCAATATAAATCAATAATGGTACTTTGCATATGGCAGAATAGTAAATTTTTACAGATTAACAATTAACATATTTTTTATTAAAATAAATCCGTGTAAATTAATCACCGCCGCTTCTCAAACTTTTCTAAATATCCCACCTGTGGTTAAAATATTTTTTACATATACTTACAACTCTCGCCTGTCAATTTAATATATCAATTTCCAATCCATGACTAATGTAAGATAAGTAAAATGTATAAAGTTAGTACATGTATCCATTATGGTAATTTTGACCATTAATTCGGTGATTGCTTTCACCGTAGGATCGTTTTCGTATCTCTTTATAATGTTTATTGGTATTTTTGACCCACGGTCGACCACCGAACGGTAGTTGATGTATAACGGCCATTATTTAATATGGTAACTGTTGTAAAACTAAACGTATTAAAAAAAAAAAAAAATGTTCTCTCTCTGGGCAGCTCAATGGCGGTCTAGCGGTGTTACTTACTTTCGCAATAAACTTTTTCCTAACTTATCATCTTTATTATTTGCTGGCTCATAACCCATCAGGTTATGGGCCCAGGGTCGTTTGCTGCGCCCTGCATCCTAAAGTTTGCGATAGGTATACACTGTAATATCACTTTACAATAAATTGCGACAAATCACATGTGCAATAATAAAGATCTTATGTTTGACTTTGTGTTTACCAAACCGGTAGCTGTAAATGTGGCGAATGGTGAAAAAGTCTCTGCACAAGGACACGGTAAAGTTTGAGTGCGCCTGGAGAACAGTGTAAAGACAATAAGTAACGTGTATTTTATACCTAAACTGTCAACTAACTTACTATCAGTTAGTGAGTTAAACAGGAAAGGCTATAGTGTTGTTTTTGAATCTAAAGTGTGTAAAATCTTAGATAGTAATGAAACAATAGCCACTGGTTCGAATATTAATGGTGTTTTTCAGCTTAATATTGTTGAGAATATTTTAGTCTGTGGGGAAAAGTCAGAAATGGCCATGAACTCAATGTCTGCGGAGTCTGGAGATGGTAATATGTCATTGGAAGATGATAGAACCATACAGCTTGAAGATGACAAGGAGGTCAACATGGAGTCTGGAATCTGGCATCGTAGACTGGCACACCTGAATTCGAGGAGTATGAATTTAATGAAAAATGGTCTAGTTACAGGTATGAATTTTAATAATGAGTCATTCAGTCCATGTGTAGCTTGTATAAAAGGGAAGCAAACTAAGCTACCTTTTCCTAAAAAGAGTTACAGTAGGGCAACTGAAATAC
Organism: Drymonia ruficornis; assembly: GCA_947859195.1. Classification (NCBI taxonomy): domain Eukaryota; kingdom Metazoa; phylum Arthropoda; class Insecta; order Lepidoptera; family Notodontidae; genus Drymonia; species Drymonia ruficornis. The sequence continues at coordinate 332,364 of OX401922.1, forward strand.
TAGGGTTGGTGCACACTGATGTGTGTGGTCCAATACAAACTGCATCATTTAGTGGTATGCGGTATTTTGTCACGTTTATTGATGACTATTCCCGTAAAACTTTTATTTACTTCTTACACAGTAAGGATGAAGTGTTCGAAAAATTTAAACATTTCAAGGCACTTGTTGAAAATGAAACAAGTAAAAGAATAAAAATAATAAGAAGTGACAATGGCGGGGAATATACTAGTATTGTTTTCCAGGAGTATCTCCGGACGTGTGGGATCAGGCACCATACTACGGTTCCTCATTGCAGTGAGCAGAACGGAGTTGCAGAGAGAGCCAACCGCACAATTATGGAGAAGGCTCGCTGCATGCTCCAGGACGCAGGGTTGGAAGAGCGTTACTGGGCCGAAGCTGTCAACACAGCAGTCTACCTTAAGAATCTTTCACCATCCAAGGCTGTAATGGGTTCAACTCCAGAGGAAAAATGGACCTCTAAGAAGGTAGATATTAAACATCTACGTGTTTTTGGTTGTATTGCATATGCACTTGTCATGAATTGTAGAAAACTTGATCCAAGAAGCAAACAATACATTTTTGTGGGTTATTGTGAAAATACCAAGGGCTATAGGCTCATAGACCCTACATGTCCAGGGAAGTGTGTGAAAGCCAGACATGTAACTTTCTTGGAAAATGTATTTTTTGAGGGGGAGGAGTCACATGATGAAAAACATGAGAATGGAGTAGATTTTTCAGAAAACACATCTGGTTCAAACAGTGATGAATCACCTAGTAGTCCAGTGATCCCTGACGCCATACCATTATCGCCTGGTTCTGATGACATAGATCTCCAACACACAGGCACGGATCTAGATAATTCAACAATGTCATATGCAGATGACTCGTCGGATTCCACATACATTCCAGGACCCTCGGACATTGACTCGGAAGATTCAAACCCTCCATCATTTGAAGATGCTCTAGAGGCAGGTGGATTTGCCGGGCTAGCAGGGTTGATGAGTGAGGACAATGTACCGGAGACTGTGGAAGATGTAATGAGTAGCCCTGAAGTACAGCAATGGAAAGAAGCAATGGATGATGAGTATAACTCTTTTATTACTAATAAATGCTGGACACTGGTGGATTTACCCAAGGGACATGTTGTAGATGCAGATGTTTGTACTAAGCCTTTATCGAATGAAAAACACCTTAATTTTGTGTCAAAATTACTTTCTTGTGATGTTTAAGAGCTATTATTGCCTATACTTATTTGTTATAGTTTAAAGACTAGTGTTGTACTCCCCTGTTATGTTTAAGGGCTAGCATACTTGTACTTTTTTATTTTATTGTCATAGTTTAAGGGCTAGTGTTGTAAAACTAAACGTATTAAAAAAAAAAAAAAATGTTCTCTCTCTGGGCAGCTCAATGGCGGTCTAGCGGTGTTACGTACTTTCGCAATAAACTTTTTCCTAACTTATCATCTTTATTATTTGCTGGCTCATAACCCATCAGTAACACGATACTAGTAATAAACCACGGGAGAAATTGATTGCGGTCGCTTGATGAACTTCATCTTACGGTCGAGAGTATGGAAAGCTGATTTCAAAAGTGTAGGTGATTAAATTTTAACGATTTCCTTATAAAGTATTAAAAAATAAATTGAGATTAATGGGTAGCATTTTTTCCTTTTTAGCACTTAAGTAAACTAGAAAATTGTAAATAATTATTTAGTAAGTATATAATTATGTTATTGTTTCAGGTAAGTACGACTACAATCGTGATCCATCACAACAATTGGAAAGTGTCGTAAGTGCTCTCCGAAAGAACCCATTGTTTCGCAACGAACTTGCGATATTAGAGTGCCTACTAAAATATACTACTCCACCAAGCCAACTAGGCGCTCGGGTATAAATATCAAATAATAATAAGTCAATGGTTCCGCGGTCCTTCCACCACGTAGAGGGAGCTACTGCCACAGGATTGCCCAGGCATTGGCCCAGGCTCACTAAGTTGTGGACGGACCGCGGAATCATTGACTTATTATCATTTGATATTTATACCCGAGCGCGCCTAGTTGGCTTGGTGGATTAGTATTTAGTACATACTATTGGTCGCCCGTGGTCGAAATTCGACCATATATGATCTCATTACTGCGTACTGCATGTGATTACGATGACAGGAGTAGCTATTAATATTCTTAGATTATTATTGATTAACAGAAAATTAGAAATAAAATAGGTTCGTATGTCAGCCGGCCCTCGGCCACTGAATGATTGATGGACACTCGGACCGTTTGTTTCCATTGGCGTACGGGAAATTTCTCAGATATAGGCAATTTATAATCAGTTGAAATTTCCGTTCTGAAATTAATATAATAAAGAAATGACTAACTAGTGATACATTTTAATTAATACAATAATTTGAGAAAATAAAAGGGAGCAGGTAGAAGAAAAGGCTAAGGATAGCGTAGTTATTTGATTATTTCTTTACAACTTAAATATTTTGTATACTTATTAGTTGCTAGGAAAATACCTATATCAATTTTGACCTTATCGATAATGAATGGTTCTTTGTAACTGCACGGAATAAATAAGACTCGTACACACGTCACGTTAAATATGTATCAATGGAAACGCACTTCACCTGAGTTTAAACAAGTACATACACATAATTAAAATTGAACACATGTAGTTATTTTTACATGCAACTTACAGAATTCAATTTAAAATTGTAATTAGAGGAAATTGAATTGTAATAATGAACGTATTCATATGTTCTTGTATGTACCTATTATTATTGCTATTAATGTTTAAATTTTAAGATAGGTAATTTGTTTTCTAATGGCCCACAATCTAATCTTATCTAAACCAATTGCAATCTTTCTCACAGTCGCTAGTCATAACGTATAAGCAAGAAGGAAATACTTTTAGAAGTACATTATGTACATATAACGTCAAAAGTTTAGTCGCAATTGATGACAACAGAAGCATCATCAAATCAATGCCGTCTATTAAGTCTGTGTTGCCAAGTCACAGAATTAAATTAATGCAGTAAATATTATGTCTTGCCACTTAACATGGTCGAGCTTGTCAATTTACATAATTATATTTGAATAAATTATTTAGATTATACCGAATGTTCTCAAATTTAAAAAATACGGTTACGTTATCATTAAAAAAATCTTAATCAATATAAATAAAAACGCAAATAAAAAAGGATGTTTAACTTTACTATAATTAAAATAACAAAAGGACTCGCAAAACATCTATGGTTTTAATAATTTAAATGAAAAAAAAAAATTTGACGATCGAATTTCGAAATAATCGAATGGTTATTTAAAATTGATCACAACACAGTATCAATGCACTTTTGTTGGAGTCTGCATAATCAGCCACCACGTTCAGCCATTACGCCATTTTGTTTTATTTTGCATTTTATCGCATCGTTTTGTACCGCCCCGAGTTATCTCCTGTAGCCCGCTTAAAATCTTTTTTATTTTACTTTTATTAGCAAATCTAGACGATATAGCAGGTATGAAGCTGTTAAATGCTTTTAACTTTTGTGTTAGCAAATAGGCATACATGTAAATTTATTCTTGATTCTAAGATGCATGATGATTATAATTAAGTATGTATGTTAAGGGTGCCTATTATTATTTTTATGAATCTCCGTCAATAATATGCTCGGCAGTTGAAAATTGAAATGATTTTGACATTATACTTATTTTATTTATTTTTTTCCCTAATGGCCTCTTATTGGGTTAAGAGACAAAAAGTTGCCCTTTTACTATTTATCAGTTAAATACAGTTCTTCATCTTGACATCAGTGACAGACAAATCCTTTAATGGCTCACTTTATCTATAGTGACGGATCAAAGTACACTGACAGACTTGGTGCGGTGACATGTAGCATAGTGCTTTTATTTATAAGCGCAAGCTGGTAACAAGTATTTTTGGTCATAAAAATTGAAACTGCAAGTTAGTAAATAAATTATCAAAATAAGCGAGGGGCGTTAAAAAAGCTTTGGAATCGCTGCCCAACGTTCAAAACCATAATCTGCATTCTGCATGTGTGCTTACATAAATTATCATATAATGTGCTAATATCTTACCGTATTTAATGACTGACCAAGTAATCTACATTGTGTTCATTATCTTAGGGTAAGCGCGCATTCAGGAATCCATAATAATAAAAATGTTATGTTGCATAACGCTGTCAACATATCTAGTCTAGAAATGAAAATATGACTTTGTAAACAGCTATTTGTCAGCTTTAAAACTACTCTTTTTTAACAGAAAAAACTGTACAAAATTCTTACGATGTTTCAGCTTTATTTTAAAATAACAAAATTTTCTTATGACTTTATGTATGCTTTTAACTTTACTATATTATTTCATTCCACTTTTAACTGGTCAATAATTAAGATATTTGAGATTTTATAAAATAAAACCCACAGGCAGTGTCATGAACGCATCATACCATAGGACAGGCGTAAAGATACCGATTAGTAGATACAACCAGCAAGCGCTACTCGAGTAGCGAACGATTATCTCGATCCAGTGCACAATGTGCAATCGAGTGGACCTCCGATTGTATCGATTATCACTCGCGGTTACTTCATGAGCGGTGTTCTTTTTAAATTCGGAATGTAAATTACATATTATGAAACTTTATGCTCGTATTAATAAAGGCTTCTCAAAGTTGAAAATACGCTGTTTTTGACAGATATTTCATACATTAAACATCAAAAGTGCATCTTAAGATCGATCTCAATCGTGGCATCAGAATTCGCTACCCACGCTGGATTTTGGCATAACAACAATGTATGTATCTATGGGTGCGTCTCAATGTGGCGAGCAGCGCGCACGAGCAATCATTTTTGACGTCTGACCACGCAGAAATAATTTCATAAAACCGACTTCAAAAAAAACTTGATCACTAAAAAGCCTGAAATAATATTTCTATTACCACCTCTGCCTACCCCTTTGGGAAAACCAGACGTGATGGTGTGTTATCGAGTATTTGCAGTCGGTGCCAATCTTGGTATGCCAAGTATAGCTACTATAAAAGTAAGAAGATAGATTGGCACCGACTCCAAATACTCGATAACACACCATCACGTCTGGTTTTCCCAAAGGGGTAGGCAGAGGTGGTAATAGAAATATTATTTCAGGCTTTTTAGTGATCAAGTTTTTTTTGAAGTCGGTTTTTTTTTTTTTATAAAAATAATTTTATTTCACGATTTTTAGTGGCGCCATACCAATGAACATTTTGGCATATTGAACCGTATGAAGTAAGCCCAACATAAGGTAACTGCTGTAAATCTTTGAGGAATTCCCTCGACTGTATATGGTCTCCATCATTAGACCTGTAATGGCACTTATAACCCATATGGGTGCAAAGTTCTCTCCAATACAAATTAATCAAGCCCAAACACCAGGTAATTGCTGTAAATCGTTGAGGAGTTCTCTCGACTGTCTTTTGACTCCATCATCAGACCCCTAATGACAGTCACAACCCATCTAGGTGTAAAGTTCTCATCAATACTAATTAATCAAGCCCAAACACAAGGTAGCTACTGTAAAACGTTAAGGAGATCCCTTGACTGTCCCTCGTCTTCATCATCAGTCCCCTAATGACAGTCACAACCCATCTAGGTGTAAAGTTCTCATCAATACTAATTAATCAAGCCCAAACACAAGGTAGCTACTGTAAAACGTTGAGGAGTTCCCTTGACTGTCCCTCGTCTTCATCATCAGTCCCCTAATGACAGTCACAACCCATCTAGGTGTAAAGTTCTCATCAATACTAATTAATCAAGCCCAAACACAAGGTAGCTACTGTAAAACGTTGAGGAGTTCCCTTGACTGTCCTTCGTCTTCATCATCAGATCCCTAATGACAATCACAACCCATCTAGGTGTAAAGCTCTCATCAATAGAAATGAATTAAGTCCAAACACAAGGTAGCTACTGTAAAACGTTGAGGAGTTCCCTTGACTGTCCTTTGTCTTCATCATCAGACCCATAATGACAGTCACAACCCATCTAGGTGTAAAGTTCTCATCAATACAAATTAATCAAGCCCAAACACCAGGTAATTGTTGTAAATCGTTGAGGAGTTCCCTCGACTGTCTTTCGGCTCCATCATCAGATCGACTCCAGACCTTCATAAAATAGTAGTGCTTTAAAATACTTAATGAAAAAAATTACAAACGCACTAGTCGCCCCTACGATTTTCGAAGGTTCCCCTCGATTTCTCTGGGATGCCATCATCAGATCCTGGTTTCCTTATCATGGTACCACCCCCGGAAAATCTCCTTTCCAACAAAAAAAGAATCATCAAAATCGGTTCATAAACGACGAAGTTATCCGCGAACACACATAAAAAAAAAAAAAAAAAAAAAAAAAAAATATACGGTCGAATTGAGAAACCTCCTCCTTTTTTGAAGTCGGTTTAAAAATGGCCGATTTTCCACTGGCCGACACGGCACCGGCACAGTGACAGCTTTTAGCGGAGTGGAAAATGGGCCAATCATTGCTCGCCTGTTACGGACGCACCGATTGTCAATTTTGAGTTGGTGTCTACTGTATGAAAGTACATACTAATAGACATAGACAAGTTTAAGTAACCTTTTGCACACGACAAATCCCGCCCCCACGTGTCGCGGTGCTGCGTAGGCGGCGCGCACGCCGCGGCTATCGGCCGCACGAAATCGCGACACCGCGTCTTGATGTATGTGCCACGACACGACACGACACGGTGCGTCCGACGCGACACACGCGGACCGTACCGATTGTATTGGATTTATTGTTACTCTTTTACGATTGGAATGTATGGACTATGATTCCATTCTGCAGCTATTTTCAGAAGTGTAAAAAAATACAGAATGGGAAATGAGCTTAATAATTTGAGAGCAAAAAATCTTGAATAAATCGGGTTCTGCTTGCCGGGCGACTTTATTTAAAAAATACGAAATAAAATAGGCTATGTGAAGTTATATCCCTGGAACTTAAACTATCTTAACTTCATGGCTGATAAGTGTCGTCTAACATCTACATACCAGCTTAAAAATTAAGACCCTTTTAGATGGTAGTACCCAGGGTAACCCAGGGTTTTCGAAGGAGAATTTATTTATCTCCATATAATAGGTGTTGTGCAGTCTCCTTAATTCTCAGTACAAAATACAGCCATCTACTGACACTACGACGCGGTTTTGTGCGGTTTTCCTATCTCACATACAAGCTGGGGCCTTACCACCACCTCTTATAGCAGTTTTGTTTTAACGTTTCAGCGGCCATTTGTGCAATGACGTTTCTTATTGCCATGACAATAAGGTACGTCATTGCACAAAAAGTCGCTGTATCGTTAAAACGTTCCTATAATTGAATCGCGATGAGAGGTCATGGTAAGCCCCCTGTACCTCAATGTGAATGTATTCCAATGTATTGACAGCAACGGTGCTCAAAGTTCCGTTTTACAATGCAATATATTTCCGATATCACGCAATTGGACGTCAACGGTTGTTTTCTGTTTAGAGCAGTGATACTCAAAGATTTAAACTTCATTTAAAAAAATAAGTAGGACATTATGTCTCTGTTAATAACATTTTGTTTTTTTCTGTGGTGTAATAGGACAGGGTGAAATGAAAATTGTTCCAAGATAATGCTAAGTACTTCATTCCAAGGAACGTGTGGTCTTACATTAGACAATTGTACCGTACACTGGCCTGATAATTATTGAATTTAAACATATATTAACCGAATTTAATGACCAGCTTGTATTCACATAGCTCCTATAATTTATGACTGCTAATAAATAGTCCCTACGAACATGCAATACGCATCTACTTAAGACCTCATTATCTTACAATGAGCCCTCGAAGGTATTGCCGGTGTAGGCCATGTTCTAGCCCTATGCTAGGTATGTATCGTAAAAGATTAATTGTAACGACTTGTTGAAGAGATTTTATTACCCATTACAATCAAGGAGGCAATAGTACTTCGGACCCATATAAAACTGTTTGTTTAATTAATTTAATGTGTTGATTCAAAGTGAGTACATTCGTTTAGAAAATAAATCCATGTTTCTCGGTTTAACTCGACGTTTCAGCACAATTAAGTAAGCAGGTTGAATTTGAAATCATGGGCATTCTTTTAAACTATGACTCTACACATGATTCAGAGTATTATGGGAAAATAAACAAAAAAATATGTTGACAAAAAATATATTGCACGAGTAAGCAAATAAGTAAGGAAACCAATACATTTTTATCAATTGATTTGTTGAAGTAATATTCCCTAAAATATTCTAAATCATATGTGTAGAATCACCGTTTAAAAGGATATCCATGATTTCAAATTCACCCTGTATAATAAATAGACACGGGCCTCCCCTCAATGCAAACAACTTTGCAGCGTTGTTTAGTTCGACTAAAGATGAAAATCGCATAGTATCAAGTACATGTTGACTAATAATAAATGCAATGCCACGAAAACATTAAATAAACGCGGTGAAACTAGAAATGAAAGATTAATCTCCGATGACAATCATCGCGAAAGTGTTTTCCGCTACATTAATCGCTAATTGGCGGGCGGGGGTGAGCAGAGATGATTTTACGGTGTCGCGAGCCGCGCTCAGAAGTTTCATGGTTATTATAATTGTTCTGATTTTATGCGCCAGTGGGCCGAAGCCGGGAAATGTAATTAAAAGTGGACTTTAAGTAACGTAATGCAAACGCAACGCAATGTAAGGGCCACCGCAGACTTGCTACTTTTAGCATCAGCGATCGGCGATTTTGATGCTGCGTCTCGCTCGTTCGCGCTCTAAGAAACGCGACGCAGCAGCATCGATACGTCACAAAATCGCAGGTCGCTGATGCTAAAAGTAGCAAGTCTGCGGAGGCCCTAAGCGACTGTAGCCTAGAGGCGAACATGTTGGGGTAGCAACCAAAAGGTCCCAGGTTCGATCCCCGGTGGGGCATGCCGCATGCACCAGTAGATTAATTTTCATCTATATGCATAATTTACAGTTCGCTTACGGTGAGAGAAAACATCGTGAGGAAACCTACCTATCCCTCGGGATTAGGTAATAGTCAGTTCCTGTATACACGGCGACAAGGTTCACCACCTGTCACGTTGGGTTCCGACTATCTGGTGAAACATGGGCTTTGAGTTGGCTTAATACCTCCACAATGTGGTGGTGTATGGCCACACAAGCTTCCGACTACCCCCGAATGGGGATAAAAGTCGTGACGTATATATTATGTCATGCAATGCAAACGCAACGCCTTGCTTGCCTATTAAAAATAAACGAAATTGTACTCATTAGGGAAAATAAACTAATAAATTATTGCAATAATAAACCATCCCTAGTTGTCTAAAATCGGGTATCATTAGTTTACCAGAAAATAAGTAAGATACTACAGATACCGCAGATACAGATACAGCTTAAATTTGACTGGGCTGGTCATGTCTGCCGCATGCCTAACACCTTTTGGGCCAAATCAGCTACCGAATGGATCCCACAAAATGTAAGACGGGCACGCGGCAGGCCCAGACGGAGATGGCGTGACGAACTGGACACCTTTGAAAGGGATTGGTCAGGTATGGCCCACGACAGGGAGGAGTGGAAGAAATGGAATGAGGCCTTTGCCCAACAGTGGGACACTAATGGCTGATATTATTATTATTATTACTACAGATACGCCAGTAATAACTTTAAACTAAAATTATGTCATAAAAGAAAGTTTGGGAACCGCAGATAAATCGGCGCATGCACTAGTCACTAGACGATGAGGCGATAGCCGCGCGGCCGCAGCTAATGCGACGCCAGCCGCGCCGCGCAATGAATGGCCCTCTTTAGATCAACGATAAACATACTACATGGAACTATGTGTTGTATGTTATTGACTCATTGCCATTTGTTGCATCGCGCCATTAGAAGATACAAATAAAGGGATATCTGTAGCTTTTTTATGGGACTGAGGTGGCAAAAAAGCGTACGGCCCGCCTGATGTTAGGCAGTCACCGTAGCCTATAAATGCTTGCAATGCTCGCACGTTGCCCACCTGAAGGGGAGTGGAACGAAGGAAGGGGAAGAAGGGGGGGTGGGCTTCCGGCTCTCTAACTCATCGTACGAAATGCAACTGTAATAGCTACTTTGCGCCGATCTTCTGTGAGAGGGTGGTACTACCCCGGTCGAGTCAGCCGTATATGAACTGCGGTCGATTGACTACAGTTTGGCTCTACCAGCAATAAAATGTATCTGTAGTATGTGATAGGCCGGGGTCGCACTGGTAAGGCTAGCTGCAAGTAAGTTTGTTCTGTCGTCGTATTTACATATTTACGACCTTGTCTTCTCCGAGGCTATAAAAACCTCTCATGCTGATTACACCACAATGACAAAACCTGATATAAATTTCGGCGGCTTCTCATCTGGGCAGAAAGGGATAAAAAATAATCAACAACGCATTAAGAGTTATGCAATCTTATTTATGCGTGTACACCTGTTGTTAAAGCGAAGGATTACGGTTGATTTTGAGATAGCAAATCGAGTGTCGTAAGTTTGTTCGGTGTCTTATTACATGGTAGGGAACCTATGCAAGCGATGAGCGATAGAAACGTATCCTATCTCACTAGTAGATACTGTTTTACTTTAAAATCAGTCCTTCATGTAAGTATTATATCGTGATTCATAATGATATTATGTTTTTAATTGCAGTCAATCAATCAGTTTACTAGACTCTGTTCCTTCAATTTAGCAGGATAGGATCGAACCCAGAACTTTTTACGAAGGGTTACGAAAGTGGCCCTGTCAATGATCTATTGACGGTTACAATTATTTTAACTTTTTTACCCGCATCGTCCCACTGCTAGGCAAAGTTCTCCCCACAACTCTACAACGACTCACCTATTACTTACTTATAACTTACCAATCAAAAATACATTACATACATACATATACATTATATTAGGAAACTCGGTGAAAGAAGGTCGATGTAGGGCGGGGCCTATTTTCCTTTTAATTTCTCGCTCCAACACCTCCAAAGGTCTCTAATCTCTCTAATTGATGGAATCAGGCGTAACGACTGAGCCAGTCAGCCAGTCCAGCTTTCCTGAGGATGCCTCGTTTAGAGGCGAAACACGTGTCGAATTTATTTAGGATTCGCTTTGTATGCGGAGAATTGCTAATTGTTAGGGTCCATGACTCATGACAGAAATACTCTCGACTGACAGGGAGTTAGGTCTTGTTGGCTTCTTCTATTATCGATCAATTCATTTGGTTTATAATATTGGAGGTTGACAACTCCGAGGGTGAGTGGTGGGTCCCTCTCTATAATTATTTTCTAATCTCTCTCTCCAAATTCTTCTCTTACTTATCCCACGTTCAGTTCCCGCTCTGCGCTCTAACTAGCACCCCACCCTACATACAGATTCAGACAGCCGATATGAGCCGTTTTTCGTCAGCTCCGAGCAGATTAAGGCTGTATTAAGTACCTTATTAACCGGTATCGCAGCGCAAAGTACTTCGGCGCGCGTAAACAAGGCATGAGGTACACTATCAAGGGATACATCGGAGAGGTTATCAGCAGCTTTGTATGACTTGATAAATGGCTCTGGAGTTTGTAAAAATGTTTTAAGACATGTGTATACCATTAAAATGTACATCGCAAAATTGAAAAACATACACTAAGAAAAAATTACGACAACAAAATGGTTTTTGTAGTTCCTAGTAGTCTTTTTAGTATGTTTTACAAAAAGTTTTGTATTTACAGCAAATGTTTTATAAATGCGAGACATTACATACAACATTTGCTGTAAATACAAAACGTTTCGTAAAACACATTAAAAACACTACTAGGAATTACAAAAACCATTTTGTTGTCGTAAAAATTTTCTCAGTGTAAATTTAAAAAGAGATAACCCTTTAGTTTCGGGTCCGGCCTGTCCATAGCATTGCATACTTTGCCTTGCATATTACGAATAGCTGGTAGAGTCTTATCCAGACATCATTTATAACGTTTCTGACTATGCATAATATTAAGTACCTGTTATAAAAGTTAATGGTTTACGTGAAGAAAAATATTTCTGGTCGGTGTCAGCCTAAACTGTAGTTGGTCCACCCGAGGGCCCGCCCGGCTATTTCAAGAACAATTATAAATTGGCAATAAACTCGGCGAACCAATTATATTCGTTTAATAACTTCATTTTGTCGTCCGTTGCTGCTCGTAAACATTGACAATTTATTGCCTCGTATCAAATATGTAGTGGACGACGCGATGCTTTTAATTATCGATAGGGTTGCTATACTTGGAAAATAATAGTAAAACCGGCCAAGTGCGTGTCGGACTCGCACCTAAAGGTTTCCGAACCACCGTAGAATAAAAATGTCAAAAATATGACGTATCTTGTATGGGGACACCCTTGATTTTTAAATTTTATTTTATTTTTAGTATTTGTTGTTGTAGCGGTAACACAAATACACATTCTGTGAAAATTTCAACTCTCTACCTATTACGGTTCGTGAGATACAGCCCGCTGTCAGACGGACGGACGGACAGACGGACAGCTGTAGCTTAGTAATAGGGTTCCGTTGGCACCCTCTGGGTACGGAACCCTAAAAAGCAGGAAAAGACTTTGTAAGCTTGATAAAACACACATAAAATACTCATACTTCGAAAACGTGTATAATAAGAAGCCTGTAGCCAGCTCTATTAACATTTGCATATCTCGCAGTCTTCATAGTCTTAAGATACTTGTGGTGGAAAGAATTTCAACAACTATAGGTACATAATATCCTCTCCTAGGATGAAGTAAATATGTATGTCGTCTTGCCAGAATAATTCGATTTACTGGCAACCCTTAGTTTAATGCATTTTCCAGTGTGCAATTAAATCAAGATAATTATCTATGCGTGAGTGAATTATGACTGACACTTGATGTCCTGTGCAAATGATGGCTAAGATAAACATGCAAGGTGTATACGATCTACAGGTTACAGTGATATAGGACCACTTCCTCCCCAGTTTTCTGCTGTTAAGGGCAATATTGAGGCTAACAGTGCCCCGAGTCTATAATTTTATTCTAATTATTTATTTATTAAGCATTTATTTTAATCTTCTTCCAACACCTCCTATCCTTTCTGATTAAATTCGTGCGGGTTCCAAGACAACTTAGCTTTTCCCCGGGACTCGTCGAGGGTCAAACCTTGGCGTCATCGTTGGACACCATTGTCGATCCTGGCTTACAGGAGTAACAGTGGTGGGAGTGTGTGGCGGGATTACTCCCATAAAAAAGCATTTATTCACGGTCTCTAATATTATCTTCGTGAATTCTTAATTCTTAGCGGTCGACATGCTGTCCTCTGGGCGAAAATATGCCAATCACTACGAATTTACGATTAACAATAAAGATGGTATTAGAGATTCGTGGTTTCGCAATGGTTAAATGCTAAAAGACCGGGGCCCAATTAGTTTGCACTGGCGAAATATTCGCACTGATTTATCTTACGTCTTATTTTTAACTGCACCAGAAACTGACAACATCATTAATCGGCGTTAATGTGTCGGAGGTGCAACAGGGCATTATAATAATAATAATAGGACCCTGTTCCCGATGCCGGTGGGGATCTATTTTTTATATTTTTAAATGTATTTTTTTATATTTATATTTAAAAATGTAAATTTATAGGATATATAAGGAATAAATGGAATAATAATAATAATATCCTGGGACATTTTTTACACACGGCTACCTGATCCCAAACTAAGCAGAGCTTGTACTATGGAAACCAGATAACTGATATTACTACATATACTACTTTTTTATTTGTAAATACATACTTAATATACATATACACCCAGACTCCGGACATACAGACATGTTCATGCACACAAATGCATGTCACGGGTAGGAATCGAACCTACGACCTGCAGCGTGAATGTCGCCTCCGCGCCAATCACGCTAACGGGCCCGTCAAAAAGCAAAAAAGCAAAAAGCAAAAGCATGCATATAATTCTTAATACAAGGAATTATTTTAAGAATCATAATAATTATTCTCAAGTTACCGTCCCTTCGCTTGATACATACAAACCATCTCCCGTGTACTACACGGTACGATTAATAACAAAGCCTCAAGTAGAGCGTGTTAGAGTGTAACGCTAGACAGACGGACGGACAGGCGGCGCTGGCGCACGCGGCGTGAAGCGTGAAAGTTGACGTGTTGGGTTACAGCGGGTTAAAAGTCAACCACTCTACCATGAGTACGCTCGCTAGTCGCTACCGTCTACGCAAAATGTAAAGCCTCTTACACACGTTCCAGTATACTTGTACGAGTCTAGACTTGCGCAAGTATATATTGGATGTGTGGCCGGCATATGGAAAACTGTATACCCACAGAACTAAAGAAACTAGTGGTCGCCCGTGGTCGAAATTCGACCATTTTTTTAATAGCCTGCTAACTGTCCCACTGCCGGGCAAATGCCTCCACAACTCCCGATCCTGAGCCATTTGCTGCTTCGTTCTGTCCGCAAAGTTGTCCATATCGTCTCTCCACCTTCGAAATGACAAGTTTTCGTCGTTTAAAGTCTCAGGGTAGAGCTATTATAGTGTTGTTTCACCAGGTTTCACCAGGCTCGCCATGTTTTTATCTCTATACAATATTTAAAAATTTAATTAAATTTTAAAAAACCCCCGACTAAAAAAAATCCTTTAAAAGATAAAAATAATACCTGAATATTTTCACCCAAGCGTCGTCGTTGCATCGGGGGACTGCTAAGTACATTACATTTAGATTAACCTGTAGATTATAACCATGACCGGCGTACTTAGCGGTCCCCCGACGCAACGACGACGCTTGGATGAAAATATTCAGGTATTATTTTTATCTTTTTAAAGGATTTTATTTGTCGGGGGTTTTTTAAATTTTTAATTAAATTTTTATTTCATGCTTTTTAAAACTTATATTACCGGTGTACTAACTGCCCAGCTTGTATTAGCATGTACTCGTCAAAACGCATCGTATGAGCCCAAACACAAGGTAGATGCCGTACACCGTTGAGGAGTTCTTCTGATGATGCCTGCGCATCAGGTCAAGGTTGTCATACTTTGTAATATCATTGACAAGTGACAGGATTTCAAATTTCGTATCGATCAGACCTGTGGAAGTTGTTTATATCTTTTCATCAACTAGAAAAGAGCTGATGGTCTTCAAACGGCTGAGCAGATTTTCTTGAAACATAGCTAAGAACACTCTCGATTAACTCACCTTTCAAACAAAAAAAACTAAATCCAAATCGGTCCATCCGTTCAGACGCTATGATGCCACAGACAGACACACAGATACACAGATACACAGATCCACAGATACACAGATACACACGTCAAACTTATAACACCCCTCGTTTTTCGTCGGGGGTTAAAAAGATGCTTTTATAAAAGAGTCCAGTCAATCCCTTGCAGCCCGCTGACCGCCATTCTTCACTGACGTCACAGGATTTATGGCGTGATTCATCAAAACGGTCATACCTGTCTGACACGCGCGCCATCTGGCGAGGATCCATTTCATTTTTATGTGCATACCTTCTGTCCTTCAGCAGCTAATATAAAGGACAACGTCACCTTTTTGTAGTCATAAATGGTCCACTAACTAGTGACCAAAGCTCAGTTAATATGCAAAATATTAATTCAAAATACTAATACAATAGTAAACCTACCCCAACACCAATAACCAAATTGATACTCCCAAATTTATAGAAAGTTATGATGGACTTACAATGGCATTACAAATCACTTTTGTTTATAGAAGTGCTTTGTAAGACCATTGTAAACCGGCTATAAATGTCTATAGTACGTTTTTTATACTTGTCCTATTTGGTAAGCAAAGATGGCGTCCAGCGGGGCCATTGCGTAACTTTTTTGTCAATGTTTCAATTGGTTTCGTTCATCTTGTGTCAATTATAAACAAATAGGACAAGTATAAAAAAACTTAGTATGTACACTTTTATTGCGAATAACATAACGTCATAATATTAAGATCTCTTTCAATACATACAAATGACTAAAATTGTTTCATTATTATATTGTATTTAATCCATGTAATGAAATACAATAATGTAATGTAATAAGTACAGATAACAAAACGTAGTTGGATTATAATTTAACGAGAAGAAATTATCTTAAGCTGTGCGTGTATGAATGGAAAGTGGGCATGTAAAGAGAAAGGGCGTGTATGTAACGAGCGGGCATTGTACAAGTTAGATGATCACCTTATTACTTATCCTCTCGTGTAACATAAACACAATATTCTGGAAACATTATAATATATTGAGAAACTGGTGCTGTTTTAAGTACACCAATGTTCGTGTATGTCGGGTCTATTATATAAAACGTCATTGACTGCACACAGATGGCGCTATTCACCAGGGGCGGATTTCCCTATAGGCTGAGTATGCCCGGGCCAAGGGCGGCAAAATTCCGGGGGCGGCAGGACTTGGCGACATTCACAAAACTCGCAAATAAAAACGGCATGCATCCGTATCTAAAGAAATTTATTGAGATAATTTTATCATTTATTTTTTATCTTTATTTTATCATTTTAATTCTTATACATTATCACTAAATTTTTAGTGCTTTAAAAGGAGTAGGGGGGCGGCAATCTTCCATAGACCTAGGGAAGCCAGTGTATCGAATCCGCCCCTGAGGGCCTACTCTGTTTCTGACGAAAACGAAATTTCGGACGAAACACACGTATTTCCTACTACGTTTCTCATTGATTCCGACATTTCTTACGAACGAAAATTGTTTGACGTTTAGATTCGACGACGACGAAGACGTCAAACAATTTTCGTTCGTAAGAAATGTCGGAATCAATGAGAAACATAGTAGGAAATACGCGTATTTCGTCCGAAATTTCGTTTTCGTTTGAAACAGAGCAGGCCCTCAGCTACTCACAGTGATCGCAACAAAACCAACAACGATTACTAATCTGCCATTTCCTTTTAACTGCTTGCTACTTTTCTCTGCTGTTCACATGAACCTTATGTTTTATGTGATAAACGTGATTTTTCTGTGTTTACTTGTATGTTTATAAGTTGGTATAGGTACATCATTAATGTGCTATTAAGATTCTTTCCCAGGGCTGTGGAAGTTCTTGAGTGAAAACACGTTACTACAGTCACATACCTAAATGAAAATCTGTATCTCAGTCAGTGGGAATAAATATACTTACCGCCAAACAAACGGTCTACCGTATACTAAGCAACGTTGTCTAGAGGCATTAAATTGTTAAATAAATACCGGGATTTGAACCTGCACACCTTGTTTCCAAAACGTGCGTTATACCACTTAGAAAATGTCGGGTTAATAAATCACTTATATTTTATAAGCGACTGAAGCCTAGGGGTGAACAGGTTGGGCTAGCAATCCGAAGGTCCCAGGTTTGATCCCCGGTGGGGCATGCCCCAATGGATGAATTTTCATCTATGTGCATAATTTACAGTTCGCTGACGGTGAGGGAAAACATCGTGAAGAAACCTACCTATCCCTCGGGATTAGGTAATAGTCAGTTCCTGTATACACGGCGACAAGGTTCACCACCTGTCACGTTGGGTTCTGACTATCTGGTGAAACGTGGGCTTTGAGTTGGTTAATACCTCCACAATGTGGTGGTGAATGGCCACTCAAAGCCTCTGACTACCTCCGAATGGGGATAAAAGTCGTGACGTTACATTTACATTACATTTATATTTTATATCACAATTGTAATTCATACCCATTCATCATTCAGTACAATTTATAATCTAGCTTAGCTGAATCAATTTATGCTCATCTACAAGTTATGACTTGTGCCTACACCATGTTAATTTGAACCCTTATTATATACAAATACTGATCAAAACGAGTTCTACAGTCTATGGTAAGTTTGACAAGTATTGGCTTCGTTAGCACCCTTCAATTCGGTGCTTAACGGTGAGTAATAAACGTCCAATTTCCACCGGCGGCACTATAAATAGTTTGTATGGGGCAATCCCACGCCATTATAGATGTAATATTTTCTGAATTTTATTAGTGTTATTCGGTTTTAATTAGCTTTAGTGAAATGTAAAAGAAATATTTTAATTGCTAGCATTTGGGAATCTCGTTAAATGCGTTTTTATGCGTGAACGCTTAATTGGTAACACTAAAACTGCGTTTGGCGACAAACATTTATAAAATGTTATGATGCACTTACACTGGCATTACAAACCACTTTTGTTTCTAGAAATACTTCGTAAAACCTTTGCGATAGCAACATATTGAACATAATCAATAATTAAATAGGCTCTTTAGATAATTAAGTTAATTAGATAAGATAGATAGGTAGTGAGTAGTATTTTATGAAAGATCTTGTCAATATCTACTGGAGAGAGTTTCTTACATTACTTTTTTGCGGCGACCGTCGCCGCGTCGCAGACGCATAGACGGGGTGCAAGTGAGACACTGCGAGCGACCCAACACAACTTGATTGCCAATTTGATCGTGAACCGTGTTTGTGTTCTTTTACGGGACTTCCCGTTCTCGCGTTAGTAAAGAATCTTTCTGTTATTGCCGAATTAAGTTATTGATTTATTCTTTGACCATAAAAGCGATGAATCATTCTTTGTATCAATCACCTATTTACCACGCTACAATTTGATCACATTGGCGTGATCTGACGATTAGTCAAATAAATTAATCCGATTGAGCGCAGGTCGCTAGGCTTAGGGCCATAACACACCGGGACGCCATGGCGACGTCGCCGGCTACGTATCCAAACAATTTGTATTGATCGCGACGTCGTCACCAGTCCGTAGCCCGAAGGGCTAGCCAAGTGGCATGAACGCTAACCGAATAGAATAGAATAAACTTCACAATGTAAGGAAATGTCAAACGTCAATATGTAAATCAACAACAAGTCGCTATGAAGAATACGCTTGAGATCACGTGACTTATGTCATTTCCATAGATGAAGCGTAGCGATTTGAATGAACGCTTGTAGACGTCAGCCACTTTTCTCGCCCTTCAGGTGTGTTACCTGTCATACATTTTAATACGAATTAGTTGGATACGGTAGCTGGCGACGTCGCCATAGTGTCCCGATGTGTTATGGCCCTAAGCCTAGCGACCTGCGCTCAATCGGATCAATTTACTTGACTAATCGTCAGACCACGTAGATAGTTAGTTAACCCCGCGTGTACACTGCACTAGTGCGTTTCAGATTTATATTAAGAATCGTCATAAGATGCTGTGCGCCATCTACCGAGGTTTATAGCAACTATTCCTTTGCTATCGGTCATCTAGCGACATTTCGCCGCAGGTTTTTAACCCGCTATATGCTCTAACTTAACTGTTCCTCCAACCGCAGGAAATAGCAGTTAATAATTGTTTAATTGAAGTTAATAATCACGGTTACGTGTGGTTACAGGTTTCCGTGCTATTAACTATACCTTCATCAGCCGCCCGTTAGCAAGTGGGATAATTACCACTGGCCATTTGACCATAACTTATAGGATTTCAATTAAATATAAAATGTGTGTTATTTATCTTGCTGTAATTATAAAATATTCAGACCAATCACTCCTGCAGTCATCATAACGAAATTTTGAAGACCTATCCACTGAACCACGAAATAACGATTGTTTGGTCATTTGTTTAGTTTTAGCTTTGAATTTTGACACATTTCCGTAGCAAATAAGTGTGAAAATCATGACACGAAGCACGAACGAAACATATTTAGGGTGCGTTTCCACTGACGCGGAGCTGGGCAGAGTGGAGCGGAGCGGACAGTGAATAGGCCAATCACAGTGCTCGAAATCTCCACTCCGCTCTTAGCCCGTCACAGTTGGCCAATGACAGTCCGCCGCTCCGCTCCACTCCGCCCAGCTCCACGTCAGTCGAAACGCACCCTCAAGGGTTACTAATAGGGTATCTGCACCATAGACACCGCTAGAGGTTATCATAGTCCTTGGTCATAGACTAGGTACACCCACACGACCTAGGAGCAAGAATTATATCTCTATGAACACGACAGTCTTTCTTTGCCGTTTTTCGATACATTTTGACAGATTGCCCGCATTCCACACCCTAGCGCCTAGTATGCACAACTGCAAGACTCTTCCTACCGCTATACTAACTAGCTATTGCTTAAGTTAATCCATAAATCTGGCAATCAGAAGTTCCAAATAATTATTTGATTGCTTGGAGTAATCTTGACGTTTCCGGTCCGCTGCACCGGCACCGGCTGGCTAGGGCGTTGCCATCTGTTCCGAGGCAAAAACTTTAATTAGTCGGAAGCTTCAACTGATTGGAGCCGATGCTTGATGAGAGATTTCATGCTCGCCGGACTCGGCAGCGTGAATATTGAACTCGAAACAAAATTACGTTAAAAATATCTAACATCTGTGTTGGTAAGGGCCACCGCAAACTTGCTACGTTTAGCATCGGCGATCGGCGATCGGCGATTTTGATGCTGCGTCTCGCTCGTTCGCGCTCGAAGAAACGCGACGCAGCATCGATACGTCATAAAATTGCCGGTCGCCGACGCTAAAAGTAGCAAGTCTGTGGAGGCCCTAACTCAGTAATCTTTAATTGCTATATTTTCTAGCGACAATAGTGCTGCCTGCTTAGTTGCTCACATTGCATTGCTGTTTTAAAAATGTACACAATTTTTCTTTTTCTATTTAAAAGAGTAACGATTGAGTTCCTTTCCGAATCTTTTCAATAGAAGCAGCATTACGAACCGGTGGAATTAAAACTAAAATATTTATGTTGTTCCTTTAGCCTACATGAATAACAATATTTCGACTTTGACTTTGACTTCAGCTTTGCTATGAAAGTATTTTGTAAAAATGTAATGTAATGTAACGTCACGACTTATTTTATTTGCTTTTATTATTTGTAAATTATTAAAAATCTGTGTTTCCTGTTTTTAAACCGACTTCAAAAAAGGAGGAGGTTTCTCAATTCGACCGTATATTTTTTTTTTTTTTTTTTTTTTTTTTATGTGTGTTCGCGGATAACTTCGTCGTTTATGAACCGATTTTGATGATTCTTTTTTTGTTGGAAAGGAGATTTTCCGGGGGTGGTACCATGATAAGGAAACCAGGATCTGATGATGGCATCCCAGAGAAATCGAGGGGAACCTTCGAAAATCGTAGGGGCGACTAGTGCGTTTGTAACTTTTTTCATTAAGTATTTTAAAGCACTACTATTTTATGAAGGTCTGGAGTCGATCTGATGATGGAGCCGAAAGACAGTCGAGGGAACTCCTCAACGATTTACAGCAATTACCTGGTGTTTGGGCTTGATTAATTTGTATTGATGAGAACTTTACACCTAGATGGGTTGTGACTGTCATTATGGGTCTGATGATGAAGACAAAGGACAGTCAAGGGAACTCCTCAATGTTTTACAGTAGCTACCTTGTGTTTGGACTTAATTCATTTCTATTGATGAGAGCTTTACACCTAGATGGGTTGTGATTGTCATTAGGGATCTGATGATGAAGACGAAGGACAGTCAAGGGAACTCCTCAACGTTTTACAGTAGCTACCTTGTGTTTGGGCTTGATTAATTAGTATTGATGAGAACTTTACACCTAGATGGGTTGTGACTGTCATTAGGGGACTGATGATGAAGACGAGGGACAGTCAAGGGAACTCCTCAACGTTTTACAGTAGCTACCTTGTGTTTGGGCTTGATTAATTAGTATTGATGAGAACTTTACACCTAGATGGGTTGTGACTGTCATTAGGGGACTGATGATGAAGACGAGGGACAGTCAAGGGAACTCCTCAACGTTTTACAGTAGCTACCTTGTGTTTGGGCTTGATTAATTAGTATTGATGAGAACTTTACACCTAGATGGGTTGTGACTGTCATTAGGGGACTGATGATGAAGACGAGGGACAGTCAAGGGAACTCCTTAACGTTTTACAGTAGCTACCTTGTTTTTGGGCTTGATTAATTAGTATTGATGAGAACTTTACACCTAGATGGGTTGTGACTGCCATTACAGGTCTAATGATGGAGACCATAGACAGTCGAGGGAATTCCTCAAAGATTTACAGCAGTTACCTTATGTTGGGCTTACTTCATACGGTTCAATATGTCAAAATGTTCATTGGTATGGCGCCACTAAAAATCGTGAAATAAAATTATTTTTATAAAAAAAAAAAAACCGACTTCAAAAAAACCAGGATCACTAAAAAGCCTGAAATAATATTTCTATTACCACCTCTGCCTACCCCTTTGGGAAAACCAGACGTGATGGTGTGTTATCGAGTATTTGGAGTCGGTGCCAATCTATCTTCTTACTTTTATAGTAGCTATACTTGGCATACCAAGATTGGCACCGACTCCAAATACTCGATAACACACCATCACGTCTGGTTTTCCCAAAGGGGTAGGCAGAGGTGGTAATAGAAATATTATTTCAGGCTTTTTAGTGATCCTGGTTTTTTTGAAGTCGGTTTTTTTTTTTTATATTCCAAATAAAAAGACTGAGAAAAAATTATTTACATTTAAGCTAAGTTAAGACAATAAAGACTCTGACCCCCATGTCAGAGGGTGATCGCGGGCCGGGCCAAAAAGCGCCCGGACAGAAAAAAAATAAAATAAAAAAAAAGTCACGTCTTTTATCCCCGTTCGGGGGTAGTCAGAGGCTTGAGTGGCCGTACGCCACCACATTGCGGAGGTATTAACCAACTCAAAGCCAACGTTTCACTAGATAGTCAGAACCCAACGTGACAGGTGGAAGTATTTTGTCTTATGTAGCAAGTCGGTACTGAAATGGACCCCTACTTGTTTCGAGTAAACTCAAGTCTAGTTATAATGTGTGAAAGATACAATCAAGATGTAACGTGTAAAGTTCACCAACCTGTATGGCCAGTCTAAATTCCCCTGCATTGAAAATTAACTATTACTTACTACATTTAACACAAACGTACACGTAACGTTTTACATCACGAAACGAATAACATTCCACAATTATTTATTAACGCGTTAACATTGTCAAACCCGTTATTAACGAAATAACCGTTATTAGCGCCACTCGACACGATAACTTGCGTTATAATAATTGTCGGGAATATTTATTGTTGTTTTGGATTTCATTTGACTTGAAATTCTTGCTATTTATATTAGGGAAAAACCACAGGGTAAAGACTAAAGAAAGAGGTGCCCTTATTAGATATAAGTATGAAAAAAAACGTGGTCATTGTTTTTTCATTTTCATTGTTTTATTTACCGGTAAATAGTTGAACTTCTCGCTTCGTTTTATATCGATGTTAGTACTAGGCCGACCACTCGGCCGAGTTGCTTAGGGCCAGTCCCCTTAGTAATTGGTCCATGGGAAAAACACATAAAAATCGGTCTCTTCGCTACTACCTCCGAATATAGTACCTATCACCGGGGTAGTAGGTATAGTAATCCGGAGTAGTACCTCCCTTTCACAGAAGATCGTCGTAAAGTGGCTATTTCAGCTGCGTTTCGTACGATGAGTTAGAGAGCCGGAAGCCCAATTCCCCTTCCCCTCCTCTGCTCCACTTCCCTGCAGGTCGGCAACGTGCGAGGCTATAGGCTACGGTAATTGCTTAACATCAGGCGGGCCGTACGCTTGTTTAACACCTCAGTCCCATAAAAAAAGTGCCAGGTGCCAGATCAGGTCGTATGGAGCATGTTCAATTCAATTCAATTCGAATCATTTATTTTGTTTAGGCCTACGGGGGCACTTACAAATTGTCATTTTACATTTTTATGGAGTGTTACCAAAATCCGTGTATTTTGAAACAAAACACCTTTTATTTAGAACTAGCCATTTATCCATTCCTCTCCATTAGAACTCGCTCCACGTATTACTACACCCTGTAACAATAGTACGATTTGGTCCGTCTGTATGCTGGTCACACGCGACGCTGCGCCTGCGCATACGTGGGAATGTCCGTCTGCGCTACCAACAGCTAGCATGGATGAAATATTTAATCATAATGTTTTAAAATTAGAATGCGGATGCTGGTTGACAGTTATTTTTTGAAACCGTCGCCGTTTACCCCATTGTCCACTCCACCCGTTCGACCTCTGTCAATGTGGCAACTCCACTTGTCTCACTAAACCCGGTCCTGACTTCCCCCCATATGTTTTACTTCTGATTACAGTCTTCCCAAACATAAATATCTGATATAAGTTCTCATACATTGAGTGACACTACTGTATTGATACTCATTATGTTATAGGTATACCGCAAACGCGGTACCGCGCCTTAGGTATGCGCGGGAGGTGGGAGGGTGGGACAGCGAGAGCGATGACGGGTGGGGGAGTGGGACGGCGAGAGCGATGAGCCTCCCGTGTCGCTGCTCGCGTACCTAAAGCGCGGTACCGCGCTTGCGGTATACCTATAGCACACAAACTAGACTAAACTAGAATGTGTTACCATCTTCCTCAAGCTCGCAAGGTTTAAACGAGACATCAATATTCTCCGTTATATCAGCCAGCTTTAATTTTTTACAAAAAGCAGAGAGACAGTAGCAGAGTGGCCTAAAGCACGCAGTACACAAAACGTTGGTGACACTAAACCCAACCTGTTGCTGTTGACAAGAGGTTGTTTGTATTCCGAAGCAACCAGCAGCGGCCACATTACACAGGCTGCTATAAAAACCGGCCGTCCATAGAACACGTAATAAAACTATACGATGCATCCATCGAGCAGTACATCTCGATTGTCACTTTTTTATCGATATTATTAAGCTAACACACTTTTATTATTTACGAAATGAGATAACTTGGGAGTTTTCTTAAATAATATTATTCTAAAAATAAAATAACTTAATTACGTATACACCGTGTTTATGTTCATTTGCTTTAACTTCGACATAGTGCTTGGAACATTAACATAAACTTATCCCTTAAACCGTTTTACAATATTGGAAAAAAAAGTGTTTTTTTTTTAATAAAATATTGTTGTATTGTCAATTTGACGTAACACATGCGAGAAAAGCATAGATATATAGTAATAGATCGGAAGCTATTGTTTATGGTATACATATTTGATGCAAATATGGACCACATTAACGAAAACATATCTGTCTCATTCTTACTCGTGACAATTTAGCTATGTAAAACAGTACAGTATATGACATATATTTCTTTTTTCTGGAAGTTTTTGGTTAGTTCCGTCAGTAAGCCGCCTCCCTGAGGGCCTTTTTGGACCGCCATATTGGGTTGACGGCTATGGTCGGGTCACTATGGTTAGTACTTCATCTGTCATGTCAGCGTATTATACAAATTATTTTAAATTTTACGGTGAGCTGTGTGTATTTTTTGACTCTTTATTATATTATTTAGGATTATCAAGGAAAAAACAATATAGTTTAGTGATGCGTTAGGGCATGTAGTTCTGATTCTCGAAAGAATTTCGAAGGTTTGTTATTTTCCAGGTTAGTTGTGTTATTTTCATATTTAAGTGTATTTATAGTGTGTGAAAATAAATTTTGTGTACATTATATTCATTTTTAATTGAGTTCCCGTCTATAATCGTACTCTCTAATTGATATTTTCAACTAAAATAGAACTAACAAATATTTGCTATGTTTACATAAAAACGTAGTGTTGTTCTTACATGTTTTGTTTCAAAGTTATCGATACATATTCTATTCACCTACACGTCGGGCCGCGCCGTCACCCCGGGGTGACCACAAAGAAATAATTTTTGTTTTGGAAGGTGCGTGACTGCGCCGCCTTAAAATTGTTTTATAATATTTGTCAGCGCTACTCAAGACCATAAAGATTCACGAAAGAGATAACAAGTTGATTTGGGTGGTTCCTGCGAAGCTCGATTTTAGCGGTCACACAGTCTTATCTCTGTTCTTATCAGAGATACCGATTAAAAGTATATTTTATTCGTTTCTTACTACATTTGTCTATTTGGAAAACATAATTTTGATTTCATAAATAAATAAATTATACACCCAAACTTCATTTGAAAACCAAAATCGGGGTCAAATTAGCCGTTCTCGCTGTGTCACACGCTTCACTTTCATGAAACAATAGCGTTTAACTTTTCGGTAAATGGTGTTAGGATCGTGTTATAGACATCAAAAAATTTGTAAAAATATACTCTTTTTATTGATTACAAATTCAATATATTTTATTGTTTAGTTTAAATATTAAACAGCTATTTGTGTTGGTCACACGTTTGTGCACATTTTTACGGCGCATGACTAAATGATGTATAAGTCTACGATGAAACGATTTATGGTCTTGTTTCATGTCACTACGGACAGGCAGTCATGTCGAGGCAGTCCAGCAGAGAGATGATCGAGGGTGTATCCCTCCGCGATGAGATATAGGGTATCAAAGACCAAAAAACATGTTTTTTTGCCGATGTACCGGAGTTTTGTGGACAAAATTTATTGTTGTTTGCAGTCACTTTAGATACTGGGGTTTTTAATACGTATTACTTAGCTGTCGAAGTATGATTTAGTGTTCTTTAATTTAAACTACATTTTGAAGTGTAAGAATAATAGTGAAATATGTTTAATTTGACGAGTTTCGTGGCATGAGATTCGTGGCAATTTCTCCACGAATCTCATGAAATTACCACGAATATCATTTTCCGTAGGACTTTTCATGTGATGAACACGTCTCAGTGCCATATGAAGTACCTACATATTGGCATCAGACACTGGTTGAATCCCTCACGCAGCGATCATCATTGCTGACGCTCATGATTTGCCCGTCGCGGAATGATTGTTTTGACTCACAATGCTTCGCTATTTGTTTATGTCCATGGTATCGTAAAGCTCAGCGTTGATCGCATTTGCTCCATACTGCCATCTCATTGCATTATTAATTGCTTATGGTTGTGTCCGTTTTTCCTTGTGATTTGTCCAGGAAAATCAAGAACAAAATTCAAAAATATATTTTTTTTTATTAATATAAACTAAACCCGCACGTCGTGACTGGCCTATCGACCACCGATCCGATGTTTGCTCTGAAAACGATTGCTGATGAATATCACTCCAAAAACCGACCATTGTATGTTGCATTCTTGGACATGGAAAAGGCATTTGATGATAAGGTCCCAAGAGACACAATCTGGTGGAGCCTTCGTAAGAATAATGTCCCCAAACAATACATCAACATCGTTGCCGACATGTACAAGGGTGCAAGATAGATAGTTACAACAGGCACTTTTATCTTGGAAACATAAGTTGCAAGCCGTGGCCTTGTGCTGAGTGTAGCAAAGACCCAATTTATGTGCTTTAACGAACCAGGTCCAAGCGACAGCAGTTCGATTCCCATCGATGGGCAATTGGACACTTTGTGCGATCAACGTACCTGGGGAGTATGATGTACAATTCCGGGAACGTAGAATGCAAATTTCAGCACCGAATAGCTGCAGCGTGGCTAAAATGGCGAGAAGTATCTGGTGTTACATGCGATAAAAGAATGCCTTTTAAACTAAAGGGCATGGTATATAAGACCATCATAAGACCATTCCTCATGTATGGCAGCGAAACGTGGGCCATAACCCAAAAGAACGTGCATACCATTCAAGTTGCTGAAATGAAAATGTTGAGGTGGATGTGTGGCGTTATCAGGCTTGATAAAATCCGTAACGAGTACGTGCGAGGAAGCCTGGGCGTGCGCGATATCGCCGACAAGATGCAAAAGAGTAGGCTGCGATGGTATGGTCACGTGAACAGGAGGCCGTCTGAATACGTAGGGAACTTAGCACTACAACTTTCCATTCCCAGCCCAAGACCCCAAAGTAGACCCAAAACAAGATGGAAAGCTGTAACGCTAAAGGACATGAAAGAGTGTCAGGTATACGAAGACGATGTCGAGAATAGAGCGAAGTGGAAGGGAAAGCCTAGGAAGGCTGACCCCACCACCATGTGGGATACATAGTCAGGAAGAGAGAGAGGATAAACTAAACCTGCAACGCAACAAAATAATTTAATTTAATAATTTTGTGGGCGATAGTATTTGTTTATCGGGTCCTGCTTTTGATTCGGATTTTATTCTGGACAAAGCTCATACCTAGGTAGTACTTATGAATCGTTAACATAAACATTTTAGCGTATTGCTTTCATTGAGAAGAGCCGCAAGAACATTCCTCGTCTATTTAATTTTAAGATACACCTGACGGGAACCTCTATTGAGAACATAGAGCTGAGATCCCCCAGTCCAGACCAGGATATCATCAGCAAATTGAAAGTGCTAACAAGTACACCAATACTCGCCATTAGCATCGATGCTTTACCTTTTCCAGTGGGGAAGGTAAAAGATATCATTCATCATCATAATTTCGAAGATGGAACGTCTCCCTGTCTGACATCTTTGGCAATTGGATCGGTTTCGAACTCTAGTTGGTCCTAAAGCTGGATTGATTGAGGTCCTGCTAGTATTTGCGCGAATGCTCCCAGGTGAAGTGTCAGAGATGCGCGGTCATGTACTTTTCTCCTCGATAAAACATAAATACAGAGTTCCTTAAAATGCGAGATCGCTTTAGAATTCTGTCGTTTACGAAGATGTCTGAACAAATGGCAGTCCAGATGGGATATAGCAACTAGTTCCGCCACCTCCGTGAAATTATTTCCATGCGTTTGTGAGCATCTGGAGAGGACATGGCTAGAGGTGGACCACAGTGTGGCTCAAATTTTCACAAGTCGTTACATCTTTTGGAGTACCGAAATTATTCTATTTCAAATTAGTTTCTTCACCTCTATAACAATGTTCGACGCCGCATAACGATCACAAACAATTTGCATATCACATCTTTTGGGAGTGTGGTATCTGGTAAAAGGAACGGAACTCTATGTTTAATAGCTTGCAAGTGACATCTGGAGTAGTATATCACACAGACCTTGTAGAAATCAAGGAAAATATCATTGGAATCAAGTATAACCAGCTCACAAGTTTATGTTAGATTTTTTCCCATATTTTGTCTTTTATATTCATACAGAAGCAGAAATTGTGCTTTTATATTCTCTTGTTATTAAACACAAGTCCCAACAACCATAAAGAGAGCAAAATATAATGTAAAGTACATAAATAATGCGTAAAAAATACCCCGGAATTTACTGCGTGAGTTTCGTGTGGTACAGCATGAGTTACGTGGCACCATTTTCTTCAACCTTGAATTCTGTCCAAAGTTATCATCAGATTTACAAAAGCGATAGAGCTTTGAACTTGTATAAAAGGCTATATTATGTTATTAATATAAATTATGTAAAATTAACAAAAACAAAAATTACCACGAAAATCACGGTGAGAATCTGGTTCGCAGGAATGACCCATTTATGGATAGTGAAAATTTTAAAATTAAATGTGAGATTTTTTTGTACTAAGACGGCTTAAAGAAGTTAAAATAGAGTTTATTCAAAATCGCCCGATTTCGCAAGATTTTTAGCTGATATATTTGTCGATTTTTAATTTTACGCTTTTGCTACATTGGGCAGGGGTAGGTAGGGATGATGGCCGTGTACCTATGCATTAGGCTCTCCACAGGTGCATATTTTCATGGTTAAGTTGAGGCTCCAACAAGGCCGAGATATCGAAATTCTGGTCGTCTCTAACGTTAAATTGCGAACCCTGAAGAGTTGCCATGTGAAAATTACTTTACTTGAGCAGCAGCGTCACTCTGCACAACCATTTTAGAGGGAAGAGGGTGACCCGCTCCACAGAGCCACCGCAAGCAAGCAAGAACATTAGAGTAAGCATGACCATGAACCTAATACTAAAGAAGGACTGGGTCTAAGCAACTCGGCCGCGTTGCTTAGACATCGCACAACTCGGCCGCTGACGTCATCACAGTAGGCGTGGCTTAAGTCAGTGTGCTGTTGGCGTTCGTCCTGTGCAGACGTCTTGCCAACGTTCGCATCCCAAATATAATTATATTCGACACTAGATGCCGTCCCTTTGTACGTCATTTTTTATCAGCATACACTTAGTGACATCTAGTGAAAAAAGTTAAACTACGTACTAACATAAAACGAAGTGAGTGGTTCTGCTATTTACCGGTAGATAGATGCCACGCATTTCTTAACCCCCACCATCCGCGCCTTCCCGCGCAAATTTCCACGCGTTGTTTCATAGAGATATCTACTAATGGTGCGTTCCATTTACTGTTAATTTCGTTATTTTTGTCCACAAATCACGTTCCACTCGCACCAACTTGTACTGAAAGTGATCATTATTATCGTTTTTAACACTTTTTGGGGACGAAAATAACAAAAATTACGGTGAATGGAACGCAGCATAAGAACACCTCTTTCTTTAGTATTTACTCTATGAGTATGACCGATCCATTACCGCATTGACACAGTAGTAATAATAAAAACATAATTTTGTACTGCCTACCCCTGATTAACGTGATATTTGTGCTGCGGTCTCTTTCCCGCGTCATGACACTTGACTGACCGACCTTTGTGTAGTACACCCGCCCCGTCGCGGTGCTTCCTGTGTCTAAAAACCTTAATCGCACGAAATCTACTCAATCCTTTGTGTAATTGTGTTGTGTGAACTGGATAAACCCAAGCGAGGGATTTAGTGATGTGCCTGCGCAGAAGGACGTGAGGATCCAGCCATACCACCCTGGAAATGCGCCCGCCTCCATCGTGCCGGTAATGTACACGCTTGACATTGACCTGACCCTAACAGATATGTGTCCCCCCTTTTTTGCCTTATTTGATTTAGCCCAGCATAGCTGTACCTACCTAATCATGACCCAGCACTTTTCCAGCGACATGATCGTTAGGTATATCGATATGGATACTATCTAAAAGTACAACACTTTTAGCTGTGGGCGGAGTCGCGCCATTTTGGACTGCCGTTTGCTCGTGTTTGGCTTCAGATGACGTCACATAGGGCCAGTCCTCTATCTTTCTTATGGTCAATGGAGAAAAGTAAAAACAACATCAAAACGAACTCATTTATTTAAACCTTGTCGTACATAAGTAACATTGAAAACTCTTTACTTACGAACGAGACGAAAATAGTATTGAATTATGTGAATTAAGAAGATTTTACACTGGTTTAACTTAAATTAGTGATTAAATTTAGATTTTAAATAATTTGAAAACGGTACGAGTTAGGCACTTAGTTTCTTTGAGAAATTAACTCAATGAGATGTAAGGAATTTACCCTTAAAGTTAAAGCAAATGAACATAAACACGGTGTATAATAATAACTTCGTACATAATATTTACTCCAATTTATCATTATAACAAACTACAGTAACAAATTGTCGCACGCACGGACGGAGTCACAGTTTAATACAGGAATCCGTACCGGCTTCATCTAAGCAATTACTGGCAGTCGAGTGATGTATCGATAGTAGCAGATCGATCGTATCGATACCTTCGTGAAGATCGGTGCCGATAGCGGCTGCGGAGACCGGCGCGCGCGCCGTAGCACGCGGCTTCACTGAGGGTTCGTCGGAAGGCAGGAGGCATAGCTATATGACGGACCAGATAAATGATGATACATGAACATGACGATGAAGATTGATTTTTTGCTAGTCAGCTAATGAAACTGTAGGTTTATTAATGCTACAGTTTTTGGCAATTTTGAGTATTCCTAATAGAGCTTCTAAACGTTGGCCTAGCCTGGCTAAATGAAGACTGACTTCAACATTGAGCTGTATAACATGTAAGCGGTGATGCTCCATTTGGCTTAGATACCTTAAAGACAGATAGACAGCCAACCAGTCAATTGCCAACTCATATGCGTCATAAGGGCCACCGCAGACTTGCTACTTTTAGCATCGGCGATCGGCGATTTTGATGCTGCGTCTCGCTCGTTCGCGCTCGAAGAAACGCGACGCAGCATCGATACGTCACAAAATCGCCAGTCGCCGATGCTAAAACTAGCAAGTCTGTGGAGGCCCTAAGTGGTTCGCAAAGAGATACTCTACCTATTATAAGTATTACTTTTGACCAGTTTGTGGATACCTTGCGAACAAAACCAATATCACCGTATAATGGCAATCGATTTTTGAAATGGATGCCACAAAACAGGCCATAAATGGCAATTATTTGAATCCCATATCAAATAATTGCCATTTATGGCCCGGTTTGTGGAAACCGGCCTAGAAGCAGGTCACCCGTTTATGGGGAATTCTAATAGGAGCCGGTGTCATGTCGGCTCGGTGGAGCTAATCGCTCGCGCATATTCAACTACAAATTACAGGATTGTGTAGGGCTGGCTAACGGTAGGTTTTATCATTTTTCTTGACTTGGTTGTCTCGTTCGTTCGTGTAAAATACTGTGTTCAATTTCTACGTTGGCTAAGTTTGGTAAAATCCTAAATAGCAGAATGATCGAAGTTAAGAAGTGTGTCTTTTTGTCCCTATTATGTTAACAAACCCCGCTACAAATTACTTACTCTTACGCACAACTAAGAGCGACGGAGATAAAGAGGAAAGGGACTTGTATTTTTAGAACTACTTTTAGGTCCCTACTTACCTTTATGGGCTCTACCTACTTCCTTAGTGATCACACATTTTGATATAAAGTTATGTCGCAAGATAAACAATAGTAGGTACTAATCAAATGTTTCTTAGAAGTGGACAACCCTATGATTGTAAAGCTGTGGCTCCACACGCCGCTTTCCATTAAACTATTTTTATTCAGAGCCGTTTATTGCGGGTGTTAGCGTACAATACAAACTAGTTTCCTTTCGTTAGCCGATGGCGCTACGACCGACGACGTGGGTGTGGAAATGCAGGTTATATTATAATTGTACTGAGATGGATTCAAACATTTTAATGAACGATAACTGGGCCTAGTGGCCCCCGCTACTCGCAAAGTACCACCAGTTAAGAAAAAAACGTGCTGAGGGCCTACTCTTTTACAAACGAAAAAGTAATTTCGGACGAAATTCGCGTATTTCCTACTACGTTTCTCATTGATTCCGACATTTCTTACAAACGAAAATTGTTTGACGTCTTCATCGTCGTCGAATCTAAACGTCAAACAATTTTCGTCGACTCTGGAGCAAGTCGGTCTCCTGAAACGAGAGTACATACATACCATGTTGTTCTTTTACTATACGCAAAATTTATAAAGTTGTTTTTCTGCATCCCATTCGCCCCATAGATAGTAACATAGATCGATTGTAGACAGTCAACAACACCGTATGCGCCATAGACGTGATCCAATGTAATCAGCATATCATCATTACTATAGATATCATTGACTGTTGTTTGTTCTAGTTTTAATAACAACAACTAATACCTAATGATAGCAATTCTGTTGTCGCCAAATCCAGACTAAACTAAATTTGACACTAAAACACATATTAATAAAATTTGTCTTGCTCATTAATACGTTACGACTATGACAAGGATGGCAATGCAGTTTGTTTAGTTAAGTTT
Organism: Drymonia ruficornis; assembly: GCA_947859195.1. Taxonomy (NCBI): domain Eukaryota; kingdom Metazoa; phylum Arthropoda; class Insecta; order Lepidoptera; family Notodontidae; genus Drymonia; species Drymonia ruficornis. The sequence goes on from OX401922.1 coordinate 365,741, forward strand.
AGTTGTGTACCAACAGAATCAACCCCAATAACTTAATAAATCAAAGCTGCCGATAGATGGTTACTGTGAGATAACCTACAGTTAGTAGGTGCGGTGCAATCAGGCAGCTATGTCAGACATGCTGCCGCGTCACGAACCGCGCGGAACAACGGCTGACTTGACGTTATAATGTTACGGGTATTAGTAATGTCCCGTTCCCGGCCATATGTTGGGCACCGGAAATTCCCAGGAATTGCACGTCACTAGATGATTGATCAAATAACTATATTTTTTTATGGGACATACGGCCGAATACTCAAAGGCTACTTAAATATTTAAGTCCCACTTAGCAGTTTGAGACGTCGTTAACTGTCATTTTTTGTATGGCGCGTCAAAGATAAGCAGCTCTCAAATTTAAGTTGCGTACGAGTATTCGGCCGTAAGATGGCAAATAAGAGTACGGCCTGCAATAGCCTATAGATACTTGCAATACCAAAGACAACGCTCGTATGTTGCCGACCTGACTTCAGACTCTTTCACTCATCGTATGAAACTCAGCTGTGATATCTACTTTACGCAAATCTTCTGTGAGAGAGAGGGTGGTAATACCCCGTTCAAGCCAGCCATATGAGCTGCAGTCAATTGGCTACAGCTTGGCTTTACCACCAATTTCCGAATGTCTTGAACATTGATATATCTTAACCAATTATTTTCTCATTCCAGGCCCGTCTGCCGCAACTGCGTGGTATCACCAACCGGCTCATCACCGCCGCCGCTGCACGAGCAAGCGTCATCACCTCCCCCGCCCGCGCCCTCTTCACCAATCACCTCCCCCCGGCTGCTCCCTTCCTTACCCTCCCCGCAGCCGTCCCACAGCGGCTCGTCCGCCCCCAGCCAGTCCAACTCCCCCCACCCTTATTCCTACCCGAACAGACGGAGTCAGAATTACCCGGAGTTCGGGTTGCTGCACAGTCATTCAGGATCCCAGCTCCAGTACCATTCGCCGCAGTCTCCCCCGTCGGCGATGTCGCTGTCCCCGCACCCCGTGCCGCAGGGGAAGCTGCGGGGGCTGCTGGAGCAGGCCGAGCGGCTGATGAAGCCCGGGGACCCGCACCGACACTCGCAGAGTGACGACGACTCGGGGTGCGCGCTCGAGGAGTACACGTGGGTGCCGCCTGGACTCAGGCCCGAACAGGTCAGTGCGCATAAATTACACTAGGTCATTGATGTATTATTTTAGCAGAGACAGAGACACATGCAGAGAAATTCACACATCTGCCCCTCTACACAAGTGGCTGACGTCTACAAGCGTTTCAACAAATCGCTACGTTCATGTATGGAAATGACATAAGTTACGTGATCTATATAGCGACTTGTAATGTCATTTCCATAGCGTAGCGTTTTATAGAAACACTCATAGACGAAGGCACTTGGCTAGGGGGGCTCTTATCGCACTCGTCATTCGACAATATTGCCGTATTCGATATAATAGCCATGGTTTGTGGTCATATGCCACTTTGTCCTAAAAGAAGGACCTAAACAGACTACGGCTTAGAGCGTGATTTTTCAGTAGTCCGGTTTTAGTTTTGAACTTTTTTTTAATCACACCAAATATCATTTGAAAAATATTCTTCAACTCCGACGTTCTTTTAAGAATTAAATAAAAACTAAAACCCGACTACTGAAAAATCGCGCTCTAAAAAGTATGAAACAAGAAAATATTCTCATCTAGAGGATAGCCGTGGTCCCTGTAGGTCCTTTAGGGCCAACTGGCATATGAACACGGACCACGGCTATCCTCTAGATGAGAATATTTTCTTGTTTCATACTTTTTAGAGCGCGATTTTTCAGTAGTCGGGTTTTAGTTTTTAAACTTACTTTTTATTTAATTATTTTGGAGTTATAGGTAACAATATATATATTTTTGAAATGTGCTCATCAAGCTCTTTCATTTGATACCCCACACGGTTTCATTAAAAAATGTTTTTTTTTTTAGTTCATGACATTATGTCCTCTAGAGGGCGCCATATGCAATTTTATGTGACGTCACATAGCCTATAACCAGCGCGCCATTAAGCCGCTTCTAACGATACCTCATTTGTCAAATTACGACAAGTAGTTTGGAAGTTAGGTGGGAACAGATGCACATACATACATACATACATACATACATACATACATACATACATACATACATACATACATACTTACATACATACATACATACATACATACATACATACATACATACATACCGGTCAAAATCATAACCCTCCGCCGTAGTCGGGTAAAAAAAGACAAACGTTCCCAAGAAAGTTCTTATACTTGTAATAAAAGAGCCATCCCCTAACGGATCACTGGCGCGTCCACCCGCGGATGGTCCTCCGACCCCAGACCGACCGTTCATTACGAGGGCCCGCGACTCATTCCAATTTTTTGCTCCGCTGCCTTTGCTTCATTTTATCGTAATTATAAATACCGAAGACATTTGGTATTCAAAGCAGCGCCATAACTTAGAGACCTCCTGCGGGCCTGTGACTGCGGGTATTTGTTTATTGAAGTTATTACGCATTTCATTGTAGGGTTTATGTCCGTTGGTGTTATTATACAGAAAATCCTGTTCTTCTTCTTTATTAAAAAAAAACTCACTGACCTCAAGTTAGTGTCTCGCCACTCAGTCAGTATTAAATGCAATACAATAACCTACCTGCTTTAAATTATTAACAAAAAAAAAAATGTAGAAAATTAAATTCTAGTGAGCATCTATGTATTTTGAAAAACCAAATAGATGTTGCTCAGCTAAAACATTACGAATCAGTAGTAACGCTAAAATATTTTGACGATTTATAAGTGCTATTTATAGCTTACATGAATAAAAAAGTTTTGACTTTGACTTTGAAAAAGTAATCACTTAGAATGGACAGTACACAATTCCCCAAAAACACTTTCATCTGTGCTCCATCTACACACAAAGCTATAAAACGATAGCACCGAAAAAGAGCAAATCGTCGCGAAACAATAGCTCTGTGCCGGACAAAAGCGACGCTGTAGGCACAATGGTGGCCATTTTGTCGGAGGCTTTGCAGGCAAAAGCCGATTGTTTGTTGTGGGCTTGCAAATAAAAAAAGAAAATGGAAAATTCCAACATATAATATCCCCTACAGTACTAGAATGAACAAACTGAACAAAGCTGAAATTACATGGTATATATACCATTTACATTATGGGTTTGGAAATTATAATATCCTGGGACATTTTTTTTACACACGTCTACCTGATCCCAAACTAAGCAGAGCTTGTACTATGGAAACCAGATAACTGATATTACTACATATACTACTTTTTTATTTGCAAATACATACTTAATATACATATACACCCAGACTCCGGACATACAGACATGTTCATGCACACAAATGCATGTCCCGGGTAGGAATCGAACCTACGACCTGCAGCGTTAAAGGCGCTGTCAAAATAGCAAGTAAAATTACCAACATTTAGAATCAAACTAAAACCATTCCAAACCCGCTCAACACCAGGCGAGCCGTACGCTTGTTCGCCGCCTCAATAATATAAATAAGGCGGGTCTTTCCTGGAGGTCTTAGAACACAAATTCGTGTGCGGTTGATAACTAGATGAGTTATGAACGTTCATTAGCATATAATTAAAGGTGCGCCCGCGTCAGTGGGATGCCGCTCACGTGGCTCTGTCATTACGGTCCCACATGCTTCATTACCATACATTACCATCTCATTATTTACTGATATTATTCGCGTTTTATCTGCTGTTGTAATAGCGTCCGCCCAAATCAAGAGTAGTTGGAATCAGTTGGATTGATCAATAGCCACGTCCAAATGTCTGACATGCCGCGCGAGGCAAATTGCCGCACGACGTTTGACTTGCCTCGCGCGAGGCAAATGCGCATCATGCCTCACCTGAGCGCTGTCATTTGCCTCGCCTAGTTTGGCATAGTCATCAGACAGAACGATTTCAAACGTGTCAAACTGATTGCTCAGACCCTTCTCTGTCTAGAGTGTCAGTTGCCTCGCCACTTGCCTCGCGCGGCATGTGACTGAGGCAAACGTCGTGCTTCGCGAGGCATGTGGGTGTGCAGCCTCGCGCGGCATGTGTATGTTGTAGACACGCCTATTAACTAAGGGGCATTCCAATATTTTTCCCGATTTTCAGACGTTTTACTGAAATTCATGGTTCTACTCATGTCTGTTCAATAAATAAGAAAAACCATATTGTCTCATTCATGATATTAGTAGGATATATTCCCCCGCTTTCATTACCAGGGAGATATTTAATAAACTAGAAGATGCTAATGAAATATTACGTGACAGGAATGACGAGTGTTCTCCGGAACTCGCTGAAAATCATTTTTTTGTATCGAAAAGGAAAATACGAAACGTTGGTCAAGAGAAATTGTGCGGCCATTTTTATTTATTATTTAATTAATCTTATAACACCGCTATCTGTACTGACCAGTCCGTTTCATATTTCATAGCTAACAACTTGATCCCTCGTATTAATGGAAGATGTATTACAGGGGTGGATGTCTCTTGTAATTATTTTCACTCGAATGTGGAAGTTATGAAGTTTTCAGGAAACCTTTTTATTTTATGAAACAGAACAGGGTGACTTTGAAAACGTTAGCAATATTAACCTTTGACTCTACATTATTCAGGTTACTTCAGGAATATTTAATTGGTAAGAAATAAACCTGAAAATAATACAGTAAGCATATAAACCAAAAAAAATGTGATATCCTGTTAATTACTTTTTAATTAAATGCTTTCCGGATTAAAAACACTCGATCGATGTAAACTCTATATTTTATCAAGTAATTACTTATATGACGAAACACGGTATTTGTCTAAGGTGGCAAACAAGCGCACGGCCCGCCTGATGTTAAGCAGTTACCGTAGCCCATAGATGCTTTAATACCAAAGGCATTGCTCGCACGTTTCCCACCTAAAGGGAGAGGACGGGGAAAGAGAATGGGGCTGGACTTCCGGCTCTCGTACTCATTGTACGAAACGCATCTAATAGCTACTTTACGCCGATCTTCGTTGAGAGGGTGGTAGTACCCCGGTCGAGCCAGCCAGTCAATTGGCTACAACTTGGCTCTACCACCATAAAACTACAAATTTAAATGTATTTTGCGCGTGACTAAATGTATCTGGTCTAGCCCTCTTCCCTCTAACATTGTGTTCCCTGCTTCCAGGTGCATCTGTACTTCTCAGCGCTGCCCGAAGACAAGGTGCCATACGTGAACAGCGTCGGCGAGAGGCACCGGCTCAAGCAGCTGCTGCAGCAACTGCCGCCGCAAGACAATGAGGTGAGGAGACTGCCCGCTTAGACCTCTGTATGATTCATCACGGAATTACGGACAGACCAGACCCAATTTTGATGAATTTTAGTATGGAAATAAACAGGACCTGGGAGGACATAGGCCACTTTTTATAGCGAAAATAAATAGGGGATGACAGTTTGTATGGGAGACCAATTATTTAAAAAGCGGCTGTAGCCTAGGGGCGAACACGTTGGGCTAGTAATCAGAAGGTCCCAGGTTTATCCCCGGTGGGCATGCACCAATGGATGAATTTTCATCTATGTGCATAGTTTACAGTTCGTTTACGGTGAGGGAAAACATTGTGAGGAAACCTATCTATCCCTCGGGATTGGTAATAGTCAGTTCCTGTATACACGGCGACAAGGTTCACCACCTGTCACGTTGGGTTCTGACTATCTGGTGAAACGTGGACTTTGAGTTGACTTAATACCTCCACAATGTGGTGGTGTATGGCCACTCAAGCTTCTGACTACCCCCGAATGGGGATAAAAGTCGTGACGTATATTTCATTTCATTTTTTTTTACCAATTATTTCTATAGTTTAGTGATATAGAAATGGCTACTGGAAGTACAAATTCTACGCAGACGAAGTCATAGGCACCAGCTAGTTACTTCCCCAGTAGCAAATAAGGTCGGCGACGAAAAAAGACGTCAATCTGAGGTCAGTGACGTAAACGTACGTCTTTATGACGAAGACGTACGTCGTAATGCTACTAGGGTTATAAGTACCATTTTCTTCTAGTTTTGTTATTTCATCATGGGAATGTTTGAACTGCTCTTTCCAGGTCCGTTACTGCCACGCGCTGTCGGACGAGGAGCGCAAGGAGCTGCGTCTGTTCAGCGCGCAGCGGAAGCGGGAAGCGCTGGGCAGGGGGCAGGCGAGGCAGCTGCACGCGCCCGCGCCTTGCGACCGGGTATGTACCTACTGCTAGTTATTGACAATCTTTTGTAAACTTGATTAATAAATGCTTGCTCTGTAAGTCAACCGGGCCGAAGCATCCTGACCAAATAGTTAGGCATCTTAAGTGAAAGATTACGTGAGGCATTTATGGGGGGAGGGGGTCGAGCAAAATCTCACCAAATCCCACGTGGGGGAGAGGGAGCGTCTCGGCAAATCTCACGTAATTTTTTTTACCGCAAGAAACAGTGTAAAATTGCAAGAATACTGGGTTAAATTAAGTTTTTTTTTAAACTAAACTTAACTTTAACTTTTTTTTGTTAAATTAAGTAAAACATGTTTCTCCTCTAGAATATAGCTTGTGAAAAATCTCACGTGAGATTAGAGGGGGAGGGAGGGTGTCGAGCAAAATCTCACGAAATCTCACTAAGGGGGAGGGGGGGTCGAAAAGTCTCAAAAATCACCTCACGTAATTTATGGACGCCCCCTTACTACTTTCGGTGGGACTATAACTTAAGCTCCAGCTTGCATTCTTGTCGTTATTCATTACATTTTTCAATTAGTTGGGCAGTGTGTTCCAATGTGCGCGGTCGTCAGTGCTGCTTGTCACCCGTCGCACGTACCGACTTTATATCTTCATCCCGCGGGCGAGGGGAGCCCAATCATTGCCGCGGCCAGGACAAGACGTTCACGGAATATCATTGCTTATTTCATTAGCCTTTATGATTTAATTAGGAAAAGGGCGTATGCCATTAGAAAATAACAGCTCTTCCATTCTATTTACGAAGCGTTACGATAACGGTAGCGTATTTCGTCCAATAGAATGCATAAATAAGAATGATACTTTTTTTTTCAAGAACTCAGTACGCGAAGTTATGTTTCAATTTCAGCAAGTTTCGTATATAGTAGAGATCTATTTACGTATTTAAAACAACAAAAGCGTGTTAAATATATTCGCAGTTAATAGTGAATAGGTAAATAAATAAAAACGTCTGTTGCAAAGCCTGCTCATTAACCCAAGAGGGTATTGTATCGTAAATCCGGGCAATTTATTCAACCGTTGCGCATTAACACCTCACGTTTTTATCCCTCATCCCTCGTGCCGCGATGTAGAGGGTGCGAACATAGTGGCAATACCTACGTTAACGTCTGCTTCAGAAAGCAGACTAATGTTCTTGCAGTATCTTGCAGCTATTTCTACTGCCATTTATTGTCAATGCATAGGCCTTTTTCGGCGTGCTCTAAAATACCTGAATGCTATTGCAGAACTCTGGGCTGTAACTAAACCCAACTTTAGTTTAACACAGGTGTTAACTGGCCACGGCTACCACCGCCAATATCTGCACAGAGATTACTGAAACTGACAAATTGTCAACAGTTATTACCATGGACCAATTACTAAGGGGACTGGCCCTAAGCAACTCGGCCGAGTGGTCGGCCTAGTACTAACATCGACATAAAACGAAGCGAGTAGTTCAACTATTTATCGGTAGATAGAACAATGAAAATGAAAAAACAATGACCACGTTTTTTTTTTCATACATATATCTAATAAGGGCACCTCTTTCTTTAGTCTTTACTCTGTGGTTATTACCCATGTAATTACCCTAAACAAATTGACATCGGCATCTGATGATAAACAAAAATAAAACCTGACTACTGAAAAATCGCGCTCTAAAAAGTATGAAACAAGAAAATATTCTCATCTAGAGGATAGCCGTGGTCCGTGTAGGTCCTTTAGGGCCAAATGGCATATGAACACGGACCACGGCTATCCTCTAGATGAGAATATTTTCTTGTTTCATACTTTTTAGAGCGCGATTTTTCAGTAGTCGGGTTTTAGTTTTTAAACTTACTTTTTATTTAATTATTTTGGAGTTATAGGTAACAATATATATATTTTTGAAATGTGCTCATCAAGCTCTTTCATTTGATACCCCACACGGGTTTATCAAAAAATGTTTTTTTTTTAGTTCATGACATTATGTCCTCTAGAGGGCGCCATATGCAATTTTATGTGACGTCACATAGCCTATAACCAGCGCGCCATTAAGTCGCTTCTAACGATACCTCATTTGTCAAATTACGACAAGTAGTTTGGAAGTTAGGTGGGAACAGATGCACATACATACATACATACATACATACATACATACATACATACATACATACATACCGGTCAAAATCATAACCCTCCGCCGTAGTCGGGTAATAAATCGCTAATAATCATTGATTAGCCAGAAGAAGGTACCATCTTCTTCCATTGCAATTACTAAACTCGTACTCGGCGCACCATTAATGCAGCGAAACTCACACATAATTTCTTTGTTTCTTGAGTTAAAAACACCTTTTTACCCGACTACGGAGGCGTTATGATTTTGACCGGTATGTATGTATGTATGTATGTATGTATGTATGTATGTATGTATGTATGTATGTATGTATGTATGTATGTATGTTTGTATGTATGTATGTATGTATGTATGTATGTATGTATGTGCATCTGTTCCCACCTAACTTCCAAACTACTTGTCGTAATTTGAAAAATGAGGTATCGTCAGAAGCGGCTTAATGGCGCGCTGGTTATAGGCTATGTGACGTCACAAAAAATTGCATATGGCGCCCTCTAGAGGACATAATGTCATGAACTAAAAAAAAAACATTTTTTAATGAAACCGTGTGGGCTATCAAATGAAAGAGCTTGATGAGCACATTTCAAAAATATATATATTGTTACCTATAACTCCAAAATAATTAAATAAAAAGTAAGTTTAAAAACTAAAACCCGACTACGGAAAAAACGCGCTCTAAAAAGTATGAAACAAGAAAATATTCTCATCTAGAGGATAGCCGTGGTCCGTGTTCATGTGCCATTTGGCCCTAAAAGACCTACACGGACCACGGCTATCCTCTAGATGAGAATATTTTCTTGTTTCATACTTTTTAGAGCGCGTTTTTTCCGTAGTCGGGTTTTAGTTTTTAAACTTACTTTTTTACATACATAAGAATAAGTACATTGGCATGTATTATTCACCAGAAAATCAAATTAGTCATATCTAAATATTGTAGAATAATACTGAATAAATTAAAGTTACTGCCATAAATTGCCGAAATTTCTTTAACCATATTGTATAAAAATAAAATAGTTTCCAAACAATATTTTGCACGCTACCCGCCCCCTGCTATCGACGCACCCCAGCGAGGCAACATTTTAATCCGGCAGTACATAAATCAAGGCAGCACCGGTGCTATTGATACTGCCACTGTTTGCCCCCGATGTTTGTCTAGTCAGTTATTTTGCCGTATATTTCACTGACCTTCTTCTAACTAAATACATTTTGTGTAACATACAGATACACGATGGTGAAAAGTGATAAAAATCTTTGTTAAAAACGCCACCAGTCATTTTATAGTAATCATTTTTGTAGTGAAATACGTATATGTATTATTTGGATAGTAACATTGTAATTTTGATTTTAAGTCAACAGTTCAAATACTGCTTCCTTCTACTTTGTCAATTTCTTCGCAAATTACAAAGGCTTAGTGTAGTTTAGTTGATGTTTGTGGGGTATTTTACTTATCTTTCATTCAAGAGGCCTCCCCTTAATACAAGAGGGATGTAAAGTCACATTCAATAAGCTAAATTAACAGTTAAAACCACCGTCAGCATACCGTTATCTCCCGCCATCTTTATTTTGAAAATGTTCTAAAAATTTGTTAAGACTAACTGCAGTTTTAATTTCGTTTTCCCCTTAAATTAAAACTCGCAATTAAACTGTGCAGTAACAATTACCGGTGAGCGAAGCAGGGTTCGACTCCCGGAGCGCAACTTCTGGAATTGTTCACTTGATTACTTTTTTTGGGCCGTCTTAATTTGTAAGAGACCGTTTCGTTTAATTGTGAAAGTTCGCTCTTCTATTGCATGAAATAACTGTAAATACTTTTCCCTAATTAAGATGGACTCGGCAACTGTACCAAGGAAATATCTTAATACCAATGTATTCTATACCTAATACTCTACCATGGAAGTTAGGTACCTACTTACGCATTGATATGCGAAACATTACATCCCTAAAATTAGCTGAGTTAGTCAATGGAGAGCGCATTGGAGAGAACATTCGATCTTTCCAACTAAGGTAGAGTCACTAAGGTAGAGTTCAAAACTAATCGTTGTGGCCTCAAACAACCATCAGGGATCCACAACCAATCCTTTTAATTTAATTTATGACCTCAAACTTTAAAATAACATAGAGCAATGCAGTCTTCATTTCCCGTCTTGAACTTGAAGACAATTCAATTGAGGAGGGAGAGACCTCTTCGGAATAGAGATGTCCAACTCATTTAAAACTGCCGACAACTCGGAGAATAGTGTTGTGTTCATAATAACATCGATATATTTAAAGGGACTTTTAAGATTTCAACACTGAAATAGCTCGTTCCTAATTATTTCCTCCATTGGTATTGCTTATTGATAAGTAATCCAATTTGGCCAACCTTTAAAAAGGTATGTTATTGTTTTAACCGATTGCAGGAGCTAATCAATTTACTTTTAAAGATGAAAACACTTTCTAGCCGTCCTCTAAATGTCCCGAGACTTTTTTTAAACCCTGGAGTCCACTGCTGGGCGGTGGCATACCTCTCTATATTTTGAATTGCTTTCGAAGATTCTCGCTTCGTCTCTCCATTTATACTTAAATTACGCTTAAAACAGACAATTTCTTCGGTAATCCATTATCGACTATCCTTCAGATCGTTCCCCACACTAGTCACTTTAAATCTTAGAAGCAGACATCTCGGGTAGAGCAAATAAAATCAGAAACCACGGACATCGAACCCCCACCTACCCCCCCCTCCCTACCCCCTCCCCCCGCTAGACGTGCCGTCACCCTCAACCCTGTCTTGAGAAAGGGGAAATTCTTTTTATTGGTTTCAATTTAATGAATATCATTATAATAAAATAAATTTAAATTTTTTAACGGTAACGAGATTTTCAGCAAGGGTTTTAGGTACAGAGAACTGAATATTATGACAATTAAGTGGGGAGCGGGAATCAGTTTAGTTACTATGTATTTGCAACATGGATTTTGTTTATGTGGTCTGTCTTCGCTATAGCAAACTGTAACCAAAGATTACTACACTATAGCAATATAGTACGTGTGTAGTATTGAAACACTGCCAAAGTCAGAACCTTTTTATTTACTTTCGCAAAACATACCATAGGTGCTACTATAGTACGTTTTTATATACTTGTCCTATTTGATAAGCAAAGATGGCGTCCAGCGGGGCGATTGCGTAACTTTTTGTCAATGTTTCAATTGGTTTCGTATATAATTGACACAGGATGAACGAAACCAATTGAAACATTGACAAAAAAAGTTACGCAATCGCCCCGCTGGACGCCATCTTTGCTTACCAAATAGGACAAGTATAAAAAACGTACTATACTTAACTACTTTTAGGAGTTATGATGATGTAGGTAACTAAAGGGCTGCAGACCCCTACAGCGCACTCAGTATCCCTATACCTTTCACGCGAAGTCTCATGCAGAACCGACTCCGAAAATAAGTCATAAAACTGTGTCAGTTCTATTCGGCAGTCACCGCGGCGTGAAATCAGCGGTTATTATAACCATCAGTTTGTTGAACTACCGCCCGCGAAGCCGCGGCATCACCCCCTCCCCTCCCCCTGCCACCCGCGGGTGGTGGTGACCAATTAGCGATTAATGCAGTGGAAACACTCGCACGTTTGAAATCTTCATCTGTGAGCACTCTTTCATATTCTGTGAGCGTTTTCATTGATGGTGATAACACGATAAACAATCGTCATTGGTGATAAATTGCTGCTTTCATTCTGTCTTCAAACAGTCACCTAGAATTAGTTACTCTATTGATGATTTAATTATTTACGTATATTTTTAAGCTAGGTATGTTATATGTATTTTCAGAGTATAACCTACCTAAAGTACGTTTTTTTATACTTGTCCTATTTGGCAAGCAAAGATGGCTTCCAGCGGGGCGATTGCGTAACTTTTTTGTCAATGTTTCAATTGGTTTCGTATATAATTGACACAGGATGAACGAAACCAATTGAAACATTGACAAAAAAGTTACGCAATCGCCCCGCTGGACGCCATCTTTGCTTGCCAAATAGGACAAGTATAAATACGTACTTTATACGCCACTTTCGTGGGGTCTACTTACTTGTTGACAATTTATCAATCTACGAAGTTACTGATCTTAATTTTATTTGTTGTATTTGTCGCAGTAAAAAATTATAATAACGTCACGTCGTCCATTGGAAACAGTACTTTGCCATTTTGAAACTTCCCTCTCTAGGTGTACAAGAGTGGTGTCCCGGGCCGGAGGCGACGCGCGCGCCCTCTGTATCACACTCTTTGCAAACTAAATGCTTCCGAGCACTTTGTCTGTTTGATGTCCCCATTACTGAGGTTTTATGTGTTTGAAAAGCATTAAAAGATTCGGAATTGTTTGATGGGGTGGTGTTGGGCTGTTAGTTGCGAGTTCGATTTCTGGTGAGAGCAATCTGGTTCCATATTCCATGTAGGTATATTATCTACTAGATACCTAACCAGCCTATGGAAATTAGCTAGAGTCTGGGTGCAACTGGGTCATCGATTCAATACTATTTTAATATAAATATTGTCTTTAGTTCTTACATACTTGTATACAAGTTTTCTTATCTCTACATTTCATTTGGTCCCTAAACAACATAATTTTCCAACTCCATTATCGCAACAAATCTACAATTACATGTTCGCAAAATGTGCACAAAACATGTTCGTAATATCTTAAAACGCAAACATTATATTCATGGCACTTCGCAAACTCATAACTTCCCCATTTGAAGTTCCCAGTTCACAAACACGAAACAGTACCTGTAATGTATTATCGTACATACAGCGCCATCTGTTATGCATCACCAGAAGTTATGTTGCGTGAGGGTTAAAAAATTGTTTAGCCTTTAGCAGAATACCGAAGATTAGGGTTGTAACGTATAGTTTTCTGTGGTTGTAGCTTTTTACAATACACCATCGCCCCAGTAGGTACCTTTTGCCTGAAGTGGTAGGCAAATGTGCATTCAGTACACCCACATTTGGCCAACACCATATTAGTCCAAATAACTTGGTCGTGAGTCTCCTAACAATTGTTCATTTCGGAACCACTGGTCTTTAATATTATCGTCGTGAATGCTTTATTATAAATCGTGCATTCTTGACCGTCGACGTGTTGTCGGCTCAGATAGCCCTAGCAGTCCTGCGGTTTAATAAAAAAAAAAATAAGACTGCTGTTAGGTACTCCTGGTAAACATTGTTTTGTAGTTTACTTACTATTGGGATTAATATTGTTTCATGTTTATTTAACATGTCGCATTTAATATTGCCTGCCTTCATCCTCTGGTCTGAAAAGCACAATTTAACACATACTCCGCTCTATAAATCTCGGCAAACCGCTATCTCGCGCGTGTACCATACATTACTCGGTACAAAGGCTAGGCCTCGTGTGGTCGGAATATGGCCCATTAAGCGACGCTGAACAATGCGGCGCCGTCGAGCACAGCTGGAGACATCGGATTAGATCGGGCTTTGGGTTTCGCTGAGTCAAGTTATTGTTTAGACCATCTTGTATATGGCCTAGAAATGCTGTTACTCGACAATCGAATACTATTTACTACAGGATAGCATTATTTTTTTATTAACAACCGATTTGATTTTTGTAAATCTTCCCTAACATTTAGTTGCGCTAATAGCCCAGTGGGTAGAGCGGCTGCCTGTGTAACCGAGAGGTACCGAGTTCGATCTCAGCACAAACGCCTATAGTCTGATTTTTAATTAGACGAAGCAATCTGACAGCTATAAATGACACTGTTCTATGAACTTGAACCTTATGGGTTCTATTTATATCGAAAAGTGACATTAGCACCTGTCAGTTTACTTCGTCTAATTAAAAATCAGACTATAGTATGTTTGGTTATTTCTTTATTCTAAGCCAAAATCCAACTAAAAACAAAAATTGCAATAAAACATCGTGTAAAATGTCGCGAACGGTGATTGAAACAACTTTTCCAACTGAACACCTGCAGCCACTTCCCAAACTGCGATCATAAACACAATCTTTCCACGATTTCCCAACTTTTAGATAAATCGCTGAACTTCTAGCGCCCTCTGTTATGATACTTATGATTTATGGCTGCGAGTAATGAGCACGTGTCGCCGACAGATGGCGTTGCTGAGTTGTTTATTGGAATCCCGCAGATTTATTGCCGGGAGGGATTGTTATAATATCGCTAAATGCTTATAAAACAAGCCTTTATTGTTTCTCTTTGAGGGGAAATGTCATACTGTTATTGTAGAAAAACATACCTATGCGTATATACTAGAAAGGTATAAGGTACACATTTCATCGACCCCCCTCCCCCGCTTGAAGTGTGACGTAATTTATGGATGGCCCCTAATATTAATACGATAGTTTAAATTATATTGATAAACGAAGAAAATAGTAATTATTACATTAGGTACGACACCAAGGATACCTACGGATCCTACAGATTTTTTTGGTCATAGATCTATGACGATTGACGATACGATACCTACCTAGATAGCAGGAAAGAACCGTTGGAAATCATAACACTAATGAACGAAAATGTTCTCTTTTGATTCAATTTATTTATTGGTCATTTTCTTGTTGGCTGCAACTGTTGTTGAACTGCAATTTTCAAGTCGAAAAGTCGAAGGTAAAAGATGACCAACTCAACATTGTCCATTTTTCATTTTTGACTAAAGTGCCCTCTATTGTGGAATAGACAAACAAATTGCCATGTATGTATACAGTTCAAAAAGTTTTACTACTCACCGCTAGATGGCGTTATACCCAAAACGTTGACACTAGATGTCGCTTTTCACATTTTTTACTCAACATAATGTCGACAGGTGTCACTTATACATTCTCTGTAAAGATAACTAGATGGCGCTGTATATCTCATTCCTAATCTCCCAAACCAAAGAAAGTCACATCCATTATTATTTTACATTCGTAATAAAACCGTAAAACCTTTCCGCGAAGGTGTGAAAATCATTTTTGTTCTTCTTACTTTTTTTTTAATTCTCCACCACTGGCGTGGGAACCGCGCAGGTAGTGTTTCATTTATTCATAGATTATAGAGCGTCGTAAAAGCTAGCGTTATTGTTGTTTATTGTGCTTAGTAAGTTGCTTGCATCACGTTTTGTGCGGCCGAGGTTACATTCTGTGGCTGCGTGGCGTTCCGAATCGTCTTTATTTCACTTAGATAACATATTTTTTAGGACAAAGAACATTTTTAGGTAATTGAGTACTACTTACAGGTATTAGGTACAATAAAGCAGCTACTTGCTTACTCTGTCGTTTCTGTAATGATGTTTATTGAAGTCGTGACCTAAATGTACAGTTATGTAACGAATTTGTTTGCCGTCTATTATTATTATAGGTACCTACCTACCTAATCTACCTATTGCAGTTACCTAGGTAGGTAAATTGTATATCTAGTTCGTGGGAAAATATTATTATATTGAGTAAAACTTTTGAACAAGTTGCATCGCTCTACTTAAGTACATTATTTTAAAGGTGCTTGTGTGCTACTACCATGGACAAAAGACTTGCTACCACTGATCTAGTCTGGTTGAATTAACCTTCCTGTATAAATCTAAACAAAATCGGTTGAGTAGTTTCGGAGATTAAACGTTGCAGACAAACAAGATTCGTTCTGGGATATCATAGGTTTTGTTTGTAAGTCTACATAGTATAAGTAATTAATTATAAAAACTGAACTATAGCAGCTCTACATTACCCACCATTTTACTTTAAATCGCAAAATAGTTAAATGAACATACTGCTACATATTTTAGGTACTTACCAGAAGTTGAAAACAAGTTTTAAGACCGTAAACTGATCGGTAGAGTCCTAACAATGGATATAACCGCGCTCTCTTTACCGTACAAGTAAACAATTGTATAACCTACTTTAAAAAAATACGCATCATCACTATCGTATAGTAAAACACTTCTTTTATCTAAAAATATCCATTCAGGCAACACACGTTAATTTACAACGCGATTTTGAACTCTATCACAATGCAAATAGAGGTGTGATGGAGACAAAAGGATTTTTTACAGCGCGATGTGAATGGACAGGTTTCAGCGTCGGATGAAACAGTTTATTGCTTCACGGATGTTTGAATGGACGCGGGGGGAGGGGGGTTGAACAACCCTTTGAATTGGTTGTAAATACATCAACGAAACAAAGTTAGTTGTGGCCGGAGGAAACAATGATGGAGTCATTACTGGTCAGTACCGACGTCATTGGTTACAAAACTCAACTGACCCTATTTGTAGTCATAGGACTTACTTCGGCCCGTATTAATAAATGCATCTCAAAGTTGAGATCAATCTTAAGATGCAGTTTTGACGTATGTATGAAACATCTGTCAAAAACAGCCTCTTAAGATCTTAAGATTGGTCTTTGAGTTGCATTTATTAATACAGCCTTAACGCGTCAAGACATACAAATCGTAATTAAAGGACGCATGCGTACGCATAGACAATTCATAGACAAACTACGCAAATGCGTATAGACAGGCAATTCATAATCAGAGGACTCAAGGCGTCCGGCGCCAATTACGAACCCGGACTATCTTGGTGGTTACTTTGAAAAACGAAACGAAAACTTCGGCTGACGGATCGGACGATTTCCTACTCAGAAAGTGTTACGGATCCGAAGTACGGATTCGATTTATGATCAAAACCATGTCAAACGCTGAAATCGTAAATGTCAAATAACTTTCAGAGTAGGATCCACGAAAGAAGAAACGTCAAATCACGATCATCGAATCCGTACTTCGGACGATCCGTCAGCCGACGCTTTCGTTTCATTTTTCAAAGTAACCCCCCTGTTTCATTCGTTCGTGATTTTGACAGTTACTACGGAAATGGAAGTCCGAAACGGATTATTGCTTTCGTACCGGATTTGTGAGCCTTGACGCCTTGATTGATAGGCCGAAGAGTATTGTTCCAGGAATGTAGGCACCACAACAGTCGCCTCTATCTTGTGTGAGTGACCGGCGACCGCGCAGCGGTCTCCTCGGTCGCGGCGCGTTCCCGGGAACCGCGCTAAATATACCCGCGGCCCATTCATGACTCCAGTGTACCAGCACCGAGATAAGCTGCCGACTGCTGACAAATAGGTTCAATAATGAACTAATAACGCCACAATCGCCGCCGACAAATAGGCATCAAACACTGACATGGAGAAATCTGTTGTAACAGTCTTTTCTCCGTGGCTATCAACCTATAGACCTATACTGTTATTTTTGCCACTCGCTTTGCTTTGCTTTGGAAGTGGATTGTCATCTTCTAAGTCCTATCCTTTCTTTTGATTAAATTCGTGCGGGTTCCAATACAACTTCGCTTTTCCTGGGACTCGTCGAGGGTCAAACTTTGGCGTCATCGTTGTACACTGTCGATCCTGGCTTACAAGAGTAACAGTGGTGGGAGTGTGTGGCGGGCCTACTACCATAAAAAAATACATGGAAAAGCTGGACCTAAGATCAACATGACAGAAAGACAATTCAATCGTACTTACAAACGCTAATAATGATACGCATCCGTGATACGATCGTATCGGCTGTAGGATTAATTTAATACTACCCAAACCGTCATATTCTATTGCCAATAAAACTTCACGCAAAACTGTAATACATCTTTGATGGATAAGCCTAACAATGAATAATGATTACCTCTACCTTTATACCTTAAAAAAAAACAATGAGTCCTAATAAAATTTCAATATGGCAGCACAAAGGGCGGTAAGGGCTCGTGCCTGACGATTTTTTGTAAAAAAAAATCGTATTCAAATCGTGAGGGAGGCTTTTTGCCCTCACTAACACACCTGCCGCGCGGCTGTCGCTGAGCAAATAATATATAAAAAGTATTTTTTTTAATAAAACATAGTAGGTAGGTACCTAATACAATATCACGTGTAGGAACAGCTCGCCTCAAGGTGGAACAATGTCAGCCCACGCGTCACAGGGTCGCAGGATGCGAGTGGTGGAAGACCGTGGTGTAAAGAAAGCCATTGGAAGACATCGTTATCTAGTTATGGTAGATCTGGCTTATGATCCTTTGCCAGGATAACCAAAGACAAGATTTTGTCTTTGGTTTTGTCAGTATCCTCAAAACGGTAAACTACATATTTATTTCTAACACTATTCGGCAATATTGTAAAGAGCGCGTTGAAATCGTTTCATGCGTGTAGAGCTAAACTTGTGACAACCCTATTTCATAAGTAGTAAGTATCTTTGGCGTAAAAAAAAAATCAACCAATCTTATTACACACACTAAAAATAACAATTTCTTGTACTTAAATCTAAGTATCCCTATAAGGATCGCCTGAGATGAAAGCCATGCGCCCGCGCCGCTCCCGGGCCGAATTAACTACCATTTTATGTAGAGCGTGTTATGCGATGATTACACGCGATTGGTTTTAGATAATTTTTTGCACTGATTTAAGATCTTTTTATATGGGTAATTTATGAATTCTGGCCACCTTTTTTTTTTTTTTAACTAAGGAAAGTCGCACGTGACGTTAGTATCGACTGAACTGCGTGTACGGATGGGCACACGATCCAGGGATTAAGGCGGAAACCCACCGCGATGCACGGAGAGGCCACGCACACGCTACGCACGTGGGTGGATCAAGCTTCGCTTTGCACGAAAATGTATGTCACCGTGTCCACCGCGGCGCACGGAGAGGCTACGCACGAAATGACGTCATCCATACATTTTCTTGCAAAACGTAGCCGTGGCCGAGTGCGAGGCCTCTCCGTGCGCCGCGGGGGGTTTCCGGCTTTATCACGAAGTTAATTCTTTTTTGGGTATACTTTTTGTAATAATTAAAAAAGTAGGTGTCCCAGGTTCGATCCCCGGTGGGGCATGCACCAATGGATGAATTTTCATCTATGTGCATAAATTACAGTTCGCTGACGGTGAGGGGAAACATCGTGAGGAAACCTACCTATCCCTCGGGATTAGGTAATAGTCAGTTCCTGTATACACGGCGACAAGGTTCACCACCTGTCACGTTGGGTTCTGACTATCTGGTGAAATGTGGGCTTTGAGTTGGTTAATACCTCCACAATGTGGTGGTGTATGGCCACTCAAGCCTTTGACTACCCCCGAATGGGGATAAAAGTCGTCACGTTACATTACATTACATTACAAAAAAGTAACATAAGAAAAAAAATGTCAACACATTAGTAGGTACCATGCTCTATCTCGGTTCATCATCATCATCAGTCTGTTGCTGTCCAAGTGTCCAGTGGACATAGGCTTCCACCACCGCACGCCAGCAGCTCGGTCATGCAGAGCCAAATGACTTGATTCTTAGTCCTTCTGATTCACTTGATTTTTTTGCATTATTAATGGATATTTAAAATAATAATAATTTAGCCCTTTTAACGTCCCACTGCTGGGCACGAGCCTCCCCTCAATGCGAGGGGGATTCAGGCCATAATCCACCACGCTGGCCCTGTGCGGGTTGGTGGATTTCACATGTCTAAAGACATGCAGGTTTCCTCACGATGTTTTCCTTCACCGTAAGCAAGTGATAATCATATTAAAGTTATGATTCACACATAGATTTCGAAAAATCCAGGGGTGTGAGCCAGGGTTTGAACCCATGACCTTAAGCCCGCAAGACGCGCGCTTAACCAATCGGCTACCACTGCTCCCTCCCAATGGATATTTATGACCGCTAATTATTTCAAACAGCAGCCCCGTAGCAGCAGGCGCCTCCTGTAACATCCTCTATTTAACCTCAACCAAAGACCGCTGTTTTTGCCCAATTTTTTTTTCAACCCCCGCCGTCTAATATTATGCTTATGTTACTATTTTTTCTATTACTTATCTGGGTCTCTGATGACTAAAAAAACTTTTTTCTTTCAAACATATGGCATGGCGCGTGCGCACATTGCGTTCGGTTTTTTTCGCATCCGATTCGAAATTCAAAATTCAAATATGGTGGCGCATGTGCTCGAGCGCAGATATTGTAGTCGGTTTTTGTTTTTTTTTTTTTCTCTTCGATGGAACGTCTGGTCGTGTGGAAAAAATAAAAAGTTATAAACAAATAAAGTGGTATTATAATATTGGGAGGCACCAGGTGGATGAACTGAGGGGAGGAAACATGGGGAGGTAGAAAGGAGTCTTAGGCAAAGTAGGTAGCCTAAGATGTAGAGTCGAGAGAGTTAATAACTAAATGAAATTATAAATTGATTCATTTAGAAACAAAGTTTTAGCTCTAGTCCTACCCGTATCTGGGGCAGTTACCTCACTGAAAAATTAGTTTTCAATGCTACACAAGCAACATATAACAGTGTATTTTACATTTACAGACACACATTATCCAAATTCCTCCAATTATCCAATTCATGTGTATCCAAATTCTCTAATACGTTAGCAGAACCAAATGCAGCCAGAATAACGCTAAAACGTGTATTCAGATTCTTTCACTGAAGTTTCAGAGTTACATAGAGTAGGGTGGGAGCCCCACTTCGAGTACACACAATTTTTTCCGCTCACTTTTTGTCGCGCCCGCCTGTTACTTTTTTCGTATCATTACGACGGGTGTTTAAGGGATATTTTACGACGCGCCCACCGCGATCATATTTTAAAGACTTTCGCGGCTTTTTAAAGGGTGCGTTTAATTAATGTGTTTTGCGGGATTAGCACTTTCTAATTTGTTTTTGTTATTAATAAATAACCCGTTAACGCGTGGAAATGTTGGGGAGAGTTTATTTATGTTGTGTTATATTTAAATTTGTGGTTAGAAGTGAACTTATTAATTTAATAAGATAGAGATATTGGATAGTTAATTACTTCCGTGACGGTGTTCGTGTTTTTATTAGGCAATTCAAACTGTAATGTATGTAATGGTAGCGAATCACTGTATCATTTGCGGTGTAATTTAAACTGTATCATTTAAAGTCTATACAGTGATTTTTTTTTTGTATGTTGCATTACTCTTTTCTGATACGGTCAGCGCTTTAAAATACTCAAAAACAATTGTCATTTCATAGTTAATGAGATTTTCGTATCTTCCGCTAACTAGATATTTTACCCTACACTTTGAAATAAAGATTTCCCTCTCAAAAGCACAATAGAGAGAACTAGGATGGAATGTCTTCTCAAATCACTAGTTTGAAGGCTTGCAGTGGCCCAACGCTGGCCCCAATCGTGCAATATCTTGTGCCATAATCGACGTCAGTCAGACGGCCGCGTGCCTAAAACAGTGTCGCCCACCTGAGGCCGACGACCTTATACCATAAACTCATGATGGTATAATGCACAATTTGGTCTTGCTGCTGACTGAAGAACCATCACGAAGGAAAGCTATAAGGAGTAACTGAGGTTACTTTTATTTTAGCAAACATCTACTACTCTACCAAGCCAACTTGGCGCTCGGGTATAAATATCAAAGGATATTAAGTCAATGATTCCGCGGTCCCTCCACCATGTAGTGGGAGCTACTGCCACAGGAGTGCCCAGGCATTGGTTCGGGCTCAATACGTTGTGGACGGACCGCGGAATCATTGACTTATTATCATTTAATATTTATACCCGTGCGCCAAGTTGGCTTGGTATAGTAGTACAAAAAAATAATAATTTCACGACGAAATTAGCGACTGTAGCCTAGGGGTGAACAGGTTGGGCTAGCAATCAGAAGGTCCCAGGTTCGATACCCGGTGGGGCATGTACCAATGGATGAATTTTCATCTATGTGCATAATTTAAAGTTCGCTGACGGTGAGGGAAAACATCGTGAGGAAACCTACCTATCCTTCGGGATTAGGTAATAGTCAGTTCCTATATACACGGCGACAAGGTTCACCACCTGTCACGTTGGGTTTTCACTATCTGGTGAAACGTGGGCTTTGAGTTGGTTAATACGTCCACAATGTGGTGGTGTATGCCACTCAAGCCTCTGACTACCCCCGAATGGGGATAAAAGCCGTGAAGTTACATTTCATTTAAATTTGACGCGTATGAAGTCGCGGGCACAGCTAGTAGATAAAGATAATAAAATCTGAAAATGGTGACGCAATATCGTAATAAAGACGAGACGGGGTCAACGGCCCTTATCTCGGATATCTCATTGTTCGTAATGTATGTGATTTGGCAAGCGCCGCGCCGCCCGCCCGCGCCGCCCGCCCGCGCCGGCCACGGCTCAGACTGCCTCCCTAGCCCTTATAAATTACAGCTGAAAATGTGTGGGAAGATAGTGATGGGAGGATGTGTTTCATACATCGATAGTTGGATATCGATATTGTCTTTGTCAAACTTATTTTTTATTTTAAAACTGCAGTATTTTTTGCGTCAAAAATGTTTCAATTTCGATGCTGAAACCGACTAAGTTGTATTTCTAAAAGCAATTTCATAATGTATCAACTTGATCCATATAAAATGCTAGTGTTGTGTTACTTTATCTCTAATATATTTTGTAACAGGTAACCTCCAATCTCCTGTATAGAGTCTACGATTGTTTCGTATCGATACTTCAGCACATCACTAATATATCATATATAGATAATAAGTATCAGACTGCAGTTGTCCTTGTCTGTTTGCCATAGTGGTGGACCGGCGGCGGCCCTCCATGGGGTTTTGGCAAGGAACACCATGCTCACGCCATGTCACAAAGATTTATTGAACAGTTAATGTATGTGCATATTTGGAGGCTTTCCTTGGTATCAAATAAATGTATAAGCGGTAACAATTGTTGGGAATACATACCTACTCGATAACTGGCCTACACTTTTTAAAAATAAAGCTTCACATAATTAAATTATGAAGTCTCACAATAATATTGTAAAAAGAAATAAATTCAATAGCAGAGATTCCTAAAAATAACTATCAATCCTTTAGTTTGTAACATCAGTTTCATTTTAAAATTGTTTAATGTATTTATAATTTAATACCTATGTATTCGTTTTGAAAATTGCACAGCGTCTATGCCGAGTGTCCACTGGCAAGAAATTTTGCACAAGTTGACTTGCTCAAGCGACTTCCAATGTGTAAACACTCACGCAAGTGGACTTCTGCGACTTGCCGAACTTGCTGCAAGTCCCACATGTACACGGTTGTGTAAAATTGCAGTCAGTGGAAACACGTCGGCAAGTGACTTCTGCAAGACATTGCGGAAGTTACTTGCCAGTGGACGCACGGCATTGGTAAATGTGCTATACAATATTAAACGTAGACGTTTGCGACAACGTAAACCTCGTGGTAGAGCTACAGTTTTTAGGGAATAAAACTATAACGTTATTGAATCTTAACATTAGTTCGAAGGCAATCGTTCCCCTCCCCCACACATTAATCCATAACTTATCGTAGTTTATTATGATAATAACTCTTTATGACGCCGTCATAATCATGTAGTTCACCGCGACTCTACCGGGGTAACGTTTTATTGGTTGTCGATACCGAGCCAATCAGCTTTATGACACAGTGCTATGAATTGGATGAAGCTTAGAAAATATGAGTTTTATTTATTCAATTAGTAAGGAATTTGTATTTATCTACTATGTCTCAATTTGCAAACTAACTAAGTACCTATACGAAAAACGGTACTGACATTATAAACCTTATGTTAATTAGGTACTTATTTTAACTACTTTTCTTGTTAATTTGTCTAATTTAGGGCCAGATCAATATTCAATATCAATATTCGATCGATCGAAAGCTTAAACTATCGATTCTATATCGAAAACGGAAGATTAAACTCTCTCCCGTGGTTGAAGCTACAATTGATCTTACGGCTATGTTTATCAAAATAGATGATAATAGGTCCTTATAACATTTTTAAGCTATGTTAATTTTTATGAATCCAATCGTCTATCACTCGACCGTGTAATAAATCTGACAGTAACATTAAGTGCCAATCCGAAAGCTATATACTATTACAAATAAAGCATCGAGCGATATCTGGAACTTAGCACTAAAATTAAATCTCACTTAGTGCTAATAATACCTAGTTGGGTATAAATAAGGAATCCGCGTGCATTGCCGCGGCATCCGCCGGTATATTTAGACCACTGTCTACTGAGTTACCAAGTGTCCCGGCTTGGAGGGACGTCTAGTGCATTTGTTCGGGACGGTAACTGACCCGAGTTATCATGCAAACCAAGTTTGGGGACATACTGAACTGTGGACTTGTTAAAAACCTGCGTACTAAGAAAATCTAAAACATGTTTACAAGAAATGAATATACTGTGCCAGACCGTCGTCCATTTTCTCCCAAAACTAGATGAAAGATGACATGTTTTACCGAACTTAATTTACCTACTTACCATATTTTTTTAAACATTGTAAACGAACCATCGAACCACCAACCAACGAACGTGCATTTTATTTTAATAAAAACTCTGACGTAAAAATATTTTAAACATTAAGTTAATAAACTCTGACCCCCATGTCAGAGGGAGATCGCGGGCCGGGCCAATAAGAGCAAGGACTAACAATTAAAAAAAAAAAACGATCCATCAGAAAAATAACCAAGAAAAACTTCTCAATATTGAAAAAAATACGTAGTTCTGTTCACGTCTGCCACCACCATTATCTGGTTGCGAATTGTCAATCCCGTACTCCGTCAATCCAGAGTGGCACCAGGTCGTCCGTCTAGACACACGAGTCACAGACACTCGGAATAAATATGTACTGAATGCATCGCGGTGAGAGTTAATTGCAGCACCCACGCGGACATGCTACTCCTCTTATTGCCCGCTAGAGGATGTCATGAATGCTGGGATGGGATGTGTCACGTTGGGAGAGCATTACAGGAATGTTGGGACTATTGTCATCACTTAATGTCATCAAAACACTGTCGCTTGTCATAATATGTCGGCAACATTTTTATTTATTGCTTGCATTTAATTAAATACGTACTAATTTAATCTCCATCCATATTTCTTGTTAGCTTGTACAGATTCACTGACAAGTGGCCAAGTCAAGACGTACTTCCCTCGAGGGCCTTGAGTTAGTCGCAACTTGCAGCCTGAGCCTGAAGGCCCCCTCCTTCCCAGACATAGGCCCACATTCTATCTCGAGGTGCCCTTGAGCTAGTATCGTCGCCTTAACCAATTGCAAATCATACACAAAAAGCCTCGCCCTTTCGTCAAGTAATGATAATTTATAAGACCAACAAAAATAATATGACTAAGGACTCAATATTAATCTCTTCATTTAAAGAAAGAAAATATTTTTACATTCTTATAAAGTTATCAATTAAGCATCGCACAGTGGTTCCGCTCACCGAATTACGGACAAAAAATAATCACGCCAATGACATTTTTATTGCACATTTCATTTTATAACCGAAGCTCATACGCTGCGATTGCAATCAGTTCCCACTGTTACAACAAGTAATTGCGCTTTAAATGTTCAACTTTCAATAAAAAGACGGGGAAATTGGTTTTGTCTGATGTTTCGCCGCGAGAGGGTGCTAACGACGCTTTCTGATTGAACAACAAATTACAACTTTAAAAAAATATGACAATGTTTACACTGTATAATGTGACAAAACTTACATTTTGTATATGGCAATAAGTAGTATAATTCAGAAGAATTCCCAGAATTCTCTCTCCAGACGGAAATTTCTGAAAGGTTATTGTAACTAAGCGCCACCTAGCGCCATTGCCCATTAATAAGAATTATTGTCCCAGGATATTTATTTATTCCACTGAACATGACGTTTCTCTTGTATCTAATTCGCGAAGTTACTTCTATTCCCGTCTGTCTGTGACTGTTTTGATAGCATTTAGCTGAACGCAGCTTTTAGCCGGCGATAGCAAATAAACGACGCACGCGCACCGACGGCCCCCAACAGACTAGCAATGCACAGAGTAATGAACTCTAATAAGTTAGACAAAATTAACAATTTGTCATAAAAACATTACGAAATATTTTTATTATTGGAACGTGCCTATTTTACGTAGAAAAATATTTATGTTATTTGTATGTGTTATAAAAAAAATCGTTACACCTATCAAAGGGGAAGTTCCTGTTTTTATGTAACAAAATTCATCGTATTTTTTAAGTATAAAAATAAACTTTTGTGTATTTTCGCATTCGCATTCGATTTGCTGTCAATGCTACAGCTACCCTGTCCCAACACATCGCATGCCCAGATCAAAGCGGGCGCACGCGACGGGATGCGCAGACGACGTCTCGACGCATCACCCCCCCCCCCGGCCCGCCCCACCCGTGGCTCCCCTCCCCTCCATCGCCGTGGCGCCTGCACTCCGGATATTTGCATGCGCCGCACAAGCTATTGAAGCGAATTAACAATGTCAATGATTGAATCCATAATGTGGGAGGATCGCTATCAACTAGATGTAGATTTATGTTTGTTAAGCTACCAATCATTGATACTACTCTACCAAGCAAACTAGGAACCTGTCAAATGTGACGTCACCCGCACAAGAAGGCGGTGGCGGTGTGCGGGAGGTGTGGCGGGCGGGAAGCCGCAGGCGGTGGCGGGTGTGCGGGCGGGGAAGCTGCATTCCATCCGAGTTCCTAGTTGACTTGGTGGATTAGTAATTACAAAGGAATCCGGGCAAAACCATGTCTTTGCTCCTTAACAGGTTAGATTGCTTATCAATACAGTTTGCTTAAAATATTTGGTCCCGCTGTATTTATGGGAAAAATACAATTTTTACGGCAACTTTTTCATATAACAGGTACCTATATTCTATGATTATACGTCATCTTTTGAACTCTGAGTCACGTAGATTCTGTTCCCTAAAAGCTTTTTGATGATTGGAATGGTTTAATGAATAGGTTTATTTATAGAACAGTTTCATTAAAATGTATTATAAGCGTTTATTTTAGTCACAATACATTTTTACAATTATTATAAGTCAATGAATGACAAATAGTTCCCTTTTGGCAGACGATGTTATTCCTGTAACAATTTGTAGTGTTATATTTAGAAACTAATGTGAAGAGCGGCGGCCTTACTGTACAAGTAGAAACGTTTGTCAGTAAGTATGCACCTACAATTGTACAATTCAAAGCTTTGATAATTATAAAATAAAAATAAAATAAAATATGTATATTGCACCGCATGTCTTACTCGACCCACTAGTAGAAAGGTTTTCCGAATAAATAAATAAAATAAAATAAATATAACGTCACGACTTTTATCCCCATTCGGGGGTAGTCAGAGGTTTGATTGGCCATACACCACCACATTGTGGAGGTGGCGTGGGCTTTGAGTCAACTCAAAGCCCACGTTTCACCAAATAGTCAGAACCCAACGTGACAGGTGGTGAACCTTGTCGCCGTGTATACAGGATCTGACTATTACCTAATCCCGAGGGATAGGTAGGTTTCCTCACGATGTTTTCCCTCACTGTTTTCCGAATATTACACTGAAATTATCAACAATAAAGCGCAGAAGAATTATGAATAGTAAAATTATGAATTATTATGTACCTACATACTTGCAAAAAATGTATAAAAAATAAAAGTCATGTAGACAAATTAGTATTACTATTCTATGATTAGATGTTAATGTGGAATGTTTTATTCTGAGAATTTTACAAAATTCCCATAGTGCCAGAAATAGTAAAGGGCGCCAGCCTTTATCATGTAAATATCAAATATTAGTTTTTTGTATAGAAAACCTTCACATCAATCATGGCAGTCATAACAATGAGTATGGACGTATATCTGTGGTTTGTTTGTGAGAAAACTGAACCGTATCTCAAACAATATTCAATAACCTGAAATTGTATTAGTTTAATTTGGTTCCGGTTTTAGTTTTTGGGATTCAGAGCCACTATGATTTTATCAGAATGCTATAAATATATATCTTAAACTCCACTAAATTCAAAATAATAAAACATCCTAATAATTTCTAAATATACACTACATTTTTATCTTAAAAGCTACGCAGGCAAAGGCACGGGTAAGAGCTAGTCCTTAATAAAATTCATATTTTTCAAGATTTTCCTTTAAACTGGTTATACAATTTGGAGAAACTAGCCTAGTTTTCAGGTGGAATGCCTAAACTTCTACAATTTAAGGCTGGATGCTCACGAGACGCTGTTAGTGTTCAGTCCAGTCGCAATAAAAGTTCTAACATACTTCACCTACGCAGACGTAGACTGCCAGCCAGACGGTCGGTGTTTGCTGTAAGTCATAAGAAATTGCGAACTTATGTGTCGGTAATTTATGCCTACGGTTGTAGCTATCTACTGATTTTTTCTGATACACTTCGGTTTAAGTATCGGTGCCCATGGCTTAAGTTTTTCATGATACATACAGATTAATTTAATTATTTATATTGGTGTGACAAGACGTGTCGCTTAACTAATCATTTCTATCCGAAACCGCTCTGTAGATAAAAAAATGCTACATTCCCTATTGGTCAGTTACTCAAGTTTTTAAGTATGTGAAAAACTAACTTATTTATAAATCACACATTGTCCGACACAACCTTTTATTTTGCCCAATCGCTCGCGCGTTGCACCACAGTGCAAAAGTTATTTCGGAGCAGACACAAAAGAAGGTTACCGTGCTTTTTTAAGGAAATTTCCGAATAGTCACAAATACCCGGTGGGTGTTCTAATCACTTAGCCGCTATATATTTTTGCACAGTGCTAATGATATCGTAGTCTAGTCATCGAGTATAATGTTGGAAAAAGCTGAAAATAACCCCGTATTGTTGGGTGTAATGGTGTTAGGCGCCGGTAATATTTTACGCGTTTTTTTAGTCTTTGTTGCTAGGTTATTAGAAAATAAATTGGTTCGGCGACGACACATAAATTTATTCAGACGTTTATTTTTAAAAACAAGTCGTAACAAGATTTGGGCCACGCAGTAGTATGAAGAAAACACCTGATTTTTACTTGTCAAACCCCTTTAGAATGAATTTGATCAAAAAATAGGTGATGATGCGATCGGTGACATACAGAAAGCTCAACATATCGTTTATGGAATACAAATTGTCAAATAATTATTTATACTGTTATGTGCGCCTACGCTACACTGCGACCAGATTTGACAATATTATATGCTTTCGTAACCGAATAGTAGTCACCAATATCCCGGGGTTGAGTACACCTAAGGGGCTATTCACACGGGCAACTTTTGCGGCAACTGGCAACTCGCAACTAGCTGTTTTCATATAAAACAATCGCGGCAACTGGCAACCTTTAACAAAAAACAATTAAAAAGTTGATAGTTTCGGCAACTAAGTTGATAGTTTCTTCAACTAAAGTTGCTCTGTCTACATAGCCCCTTAGGTACGTAGTGAAAACTACTCAGTAGGCTGGACAAACTGTTATTCGGCAGAATGACGTCTTAATAGCTAACATCTGAATCTAAACAAAATACCTAAAATTACTTCATTTCAGTTGTGTCAAAATTGTTTTTAATTGAAAATCTATGGACCGGATCAATCAGGCCATTTCCTTATTGCTGTTTTCAGCATTAAAATGCAACTCACATAACATTAACCAAATCTAGATTGACGCGCGTTATAAAATTTTTCTGTAAACTCATTTTTTATGATTAGCATTTGCCCAAACTAAGCGTATACTTAAATAAATAGCTAACCCACCTAATATATGAAGAAATTGCTCAATATCTAATGTTCTTGCAGCCTAATCCTTGTGTTAAACCAATAAGACCCCAATCCCATTATCGTTCTTAGCTTGACCCACATATTAAACATAACGCATATAACAGGATCAGATAAACCGCTACTCGTTGTCATGTGCTTAACGCAGCCTCCTTCGACATCTCGAGAACAGCCAGCGACATCTGGCAGGCCTCAACCAATACACATGTCTTTTTGTCCAATGACTTGATCTTCGAACTACTGTGCGCACTTATTCATATCACGATAGAGCTTAATATGGATTAAACATTTCTGCACAAGGATGAGAAAGTTATAAAGTTATAAACAGTGTGTACTATGTGGAGTTATGTTAGAGTTCAAATTTGTTTGGTATCGTTTGTGGTGATTTTTTTTTCGGAAGTAGCATAATTCATATGGTAAGGAGCGTGTCGGGTTGCAGGCAGATGCGCGGGTGCGTTTTAATTTCTGCGCACGCGCACGTCTCGAGACACATTGAAATTTTAAGCTCCATTAGGTGCATGATGTTGGCAACAACGGATTGGATTTGTGTTGATTGGTACACAGGCTCCCGCGCGCGGCCCCATACCTTTTAAGGGTCCCGAGAAAAATAAACAGTTTCCACTCAGATTGCCTAACAGTGAGTTTAGCCTGTCAACATTACTGTATACAGTGCTGGATAACGATGTCATTTTAGTTATGGTAAGGGCAGTAACTAGCCATTAATCCACCTTAGACTAGAAATAAAAGTCAGACACACTTTCGCGTAACTACTCTGAAGGAACCATAGCTAAGAAGTCTTCGATTTACGATATGAGATTCCCCTGCTCCCCTACTCACGTAATATTTAAAAAGGTGGCAAGGAAAATCCAAAACCATCTCTGCTATTCTTACTGGCAGATTATTATGTTTTCTTTCCCACCCTGCTACACTCTCTCTCAAGTTTTATTGCTTAACCGAGTTCCAAAAAGTACTCCAAACGGGTGTCCAGCACCAGCGTGCTGTTGTAGTTAGATCAGGTGTAATACCAGATGGTCTATCATCAGCTCTTTGCTGTCCACCGCTGGACATAGACCTCTCCCGATGCATGCTCCAGAGCTCGGCCGATTGTTGCCAGCCACTCTCCGCAGGTCCAACTCCACCTGGATAATCTAAGGCCTCATTATCCTTCACCACCTGTCACGTTGGGTTCTGACTATCTGGTGAAACATGGGCGTTGAGTTGGCGTAATACCCCCACAGTGTGGTGGTGTATGGTCACTCAAGCCTCTGACTACCCCCAAATAGGAATAAAAGTCGTGACGTACCTATATTTCATATTTTTTTCATTATCCTTGATTGGTCTTCAAGGACGACATGTAGCGAACTCGACGCGTCTTCTCAAGCCTATCTTCAGGTATATGGTTCTTGTGAACCATCACACATCTATTTGTACCTTCTAAGGTCTATTAACAAGATAAAGGGTCTGTCGCCATCTCGATGCACACACATGCAAATCCCGTGAACTTGTCGCACGTGCGGTATACCTGCGCGCGCGCGGCCCAGCTGCGCGCGCAGCTGTCGCGCTAACAGTACCGCGCGGGCGCCGCCGCCGCCGCGAGCCGCGCCAGCTGGCAGCCTCCGCACATGGCACGCTATAAATAGATCCTAGATGCAAGAAATGCACGAAAATTTAAGAAAATGGGGGAAGAATTCAAGTTAGATACCTACTTAGCTTCACTTTTATCTCCTCCATTGTCCATGAATCCAACCATCCATCCATCTAACACGGCAATAGGCACCTATAGACTTGAGTGGAAACCCCAGTTGATAAAATATGCTTTCCCTCTTCAGGAGGTACAGTAGAGTTGGGGCTACCTCGTAGAGATAGAGCTCCGTCATTGTTAACCCTTAATATTAGACACGGGGTGTTTCGACAAATTGTAATTTTAAATTATTATGGGTATTGCTGATTTGATATACACAGAATAGGTGCGGAAATGTAGAACCACTATTGTAGGTTGAGGATGCCTAAACAGCATGACTTGTTAGAAACTAGAATTCAAAAGAGGCTGTATAAACAACAGCTCTCGTGAGATGTTGCAAAAATCGTGCAGAAATGTTGTTTTGGTCCAATGCTAATTTTCATAATAAAAGCTAGTTATTCTAATTTTCTTCCTCATCGCGTGCTCACGAATCCTATGTGTTACGTAAGCATTATATTGTAATGAATAATTCAGCAAAAATACGGGAAATTATCCCAATCCTCGGCCGCGGGCCGGGAGGCTGCGCGCGCGCCTAACGACATGATTGGCTGCAAACACGAAACCTTGTTGTGACTGCGCCGATGGAAATACACACATTTTTGTTCGAGGGAAATTATTGGATGCTTAGAATTTGATAATGATCGTGTTTAGCATCATAATTTCATCGGAATTTGTATTATTTTTCTTTTTTATTTACCTATTGGCAACTGCGAGGAATATGCCAGTGTGAAAAAAATTGGTACGAAAGCTGGCGTGCTTGTAAGAAGCTAATATATTTCTGTTAATATATGGCTAGAGAGGCTTGAAAAGTGTACTTAACCACACTGTATCACTAATTATTAATTCAACATGGTGAATGGTACGCAAAAAGGTGAGTTTTCGCGTGTATCTAACCACCGCAGGTGAACGTATCCATACCGTAACGTACAATTACGCGCGCGAGTTTCCGAACGCACGCGTTTAGCTTCTATTTTTGAATTTTGAACTGTTACGTTCGATAATCATTGCTATTGTTTTATTTTATTTTTTATCTGTAGGCTGTATTTTTTGTTGTCGAGTTCTTGTTGCAATTTAAGAGCTTACTTTAATCTTAGATGATGATTTTAAGGACTGCTTTATCTTAATCAGTGCAGAAAAATGAGAGGATAATGTCCTATTATAAGCATAATAAGTCGTCTTTAACCAGGCCCAGTGGGAAGGTAGGTACACTATACGATTTATTTTTAAACCGTGCAAAGGCCGATCCATAAAGCTTGCGATACTACTTTTTAAACGTGTATTCCGTTCAAAACCGCATCGGTTGGCTACTTAAAACATGTTAAACACCGCACTTCATAATTTCTTAACCGCAATTAGGGGTTGCGATTTGAGAACAAAAAAATGAAGGAGTCATTGCCCTCACGCCAGATGGCGCGCGAGTCGCAAGGGCGCGGGCGCTTTGAACAGAGGGCTTTAGTTTTACATGGTACTATTTTTTATGGATTAGATCCCAATATAAATTATAGTAAGGTATAAATGAAAGCTTGAATCAATATCGCTCGGGATTAGGTAATAGTCAGTTCCTGTATACACGGCGACACGGTTCACCACCTGTCACGTTGGGTTCTGACTATCTAGTGAAACGTGGGCTTTGAGTTGGTTAATAGCTCCACAATGTGGTGGTGTATGGCCACTCAAGCCTCTGACTACCCCCGAACGGGGATAAAAGTCGTGACGTTACATTATTATTTACATTTATTATTACATTTGAATCAATATCTCAGCGAACTACATTCCTAATTAATAATTAACCATACAGTTTTCAAACAGAGTTAAATTACCGACATTTGTATATGGTGGAGTATATCTTAGCCCCTATATCTCCTTCAAAACCACATTGATAGTAATCAATTTAACCATGTTGGCCAAATTACCCAATTTCTCTTACAATCCAATCCTGAAACATTTATACCATAATCTTAACGAATTCATGAAAAATATGTTCCAATTTCCAAGCGCCGCACAGTGGCCGGATTTCAGGGCTTCCCTTTCATAGGATTTTTGAAAATTAAAATGTGTGTTTTGGTACATTTAAGTACACAGTCTCGTTGATAACATCGTAACATTAAATTATCTAGTAGTCACGGATTTTTTATTAGCTATTAACACCATGAAATATGGATTTTTAGATTTCAGATGTATGGAAATGGAATTTGTTTTCCTTATAACTTTTTTGTGTTTCAAGTTGTAAAGCTGAAACTTTTATATATTGTTACTGAGTTAGTAACCAAGCCATATGACCTTTGACCTTGACCCGGGACGGTCCTATTCAAGAGATATGATTTTTTGAAAAATGACTGTTTGGTGACATTTATTCAGGCAATTTATGTTCAAATAATGAGTGTAACAAGCCTTTTTATGTAAATTATTGTTACTGAATCAACTCTACTACTACGACTAGATTGACCTGGACTAAGAAAATCCCCGTTATAAACATAAAAATAAAATAAAACACATTTTTGATGACTAATATTCAATATTCCATTGAGTTACACATAAGTAGTACAAAACCTACACATTTTGACTAGGTAGGTAGCAGTTGTCACTACCTGCCCCCATTGTCTATTGTTTGTTCTACACACAGGTGTCACCAAATGTCAGGTTTCACTAATTAGGGGTATTAGGGATTAAGGATCGTCTAATCATTGTGTTGTTATTGTAGGTGAATGTTTGGCATACAAGATTCCTGGAAATATTTATTGTTCGTTCCATACACAGATGTCACCAGATGTTTCGGTTTCACCAATTAGGGGTATTAGGGATTAAATATTATAGATAGATATATAACTCTTTATTAATCCACCACTAGAAAAAAAATACATTAACTATAACATAAATTACATAGAAAGTGGAAAATGGGCGGCCTTATACCTAACTAATAGTGCTCTCTACCAGGCAACCTTAGGATGGAGAGAATCTAAAGAAAAATATTACGGGATAATAATAATATAATCTAATTATTGTGTTGTTATAGTAGGTGAATATCATACAATATAAAACAATGATTCTTGGAAATGGTAAAGAAATTCTAAAGTACAAAATTAATTTTATGACTAAAATCACATAAATCACAAAATAACTAAAATCATAAATTTCCTACATCAACAAACTCTAAATTTTCTTCATCAGAACTAGAAGTGATCACAATTCGGCTTCATCTGATAGTTGTTTATGGTGAAGTTTACTTATCTTAGGTCTAAAACTTGATAAGAATGGGTCAGAAGACATTAATAAATTGTGGATAATATCCTCATTTGTTGCGATTCATTTGTTGTATTTACGCGTGTGGAACGCTCTAAAATTTTTAATATCTTTATTGCGTGCTTCAGAGGCCTCTTCAGGGAGTTTACCGATTGGGATAGTTATTCTGCTTAATTATATCAGCACCATGCATGAGTAGTTTTTGTACGCTAGAGGGCATATACTACCATGCATATAGCTCGACATATTTATGAGCTGTTGCAGCACAATATTGCTGGAACTTTTCCACGTCAATAAACTCTCCACAAGAGACTACCTGAAGAATAACTGCAAATCTTCTGATCAGCTCTTCATCAACACCCGTTATCTATGCAGTTGCTTCGGGATTTTCAAAAAATCTTCGTGCAGTGTCCATCATTTATAGTACCTGCACCTTGTTTAACTATGTCCACGTTGAGACCCGTTTCATACCGAAAATTTTCTTGGATAGTTTTCTTTTAAGTTATAAACAATATGTTCGTTTCAATAATTTTGCTTCATAAATACAAAAACGACGAGATTTTAAACCAGACTATCCATACTGAACAAGTCAAAATTGTTAAAGGAGAACATTTAGGATACGAAGTAGTTATTATAAGTGAAACGAAATAAAGGTACTCTCGGCATTTATACTGCTTTCATTTAGAACCCTAAGTCATTTCCAGGAATCTTGTATGACAAACATTCACCTACAATAACAACACAATAATTAGACTTAATATTTAATCCCTAATACCCCTAATTAGTGAAACCTGACATTTGGTGACACCTGTGTGTGGAACAAACAATAGAC
Source organism: Drymonia ruficornis (assembly GCA_947859195.1). NCBI lineage: Eukaryota > Metazoa > Arthropoda > Insecta > Lepidoptera > Notodontidae > Drymonia > Drymonia ruficornis. The sequence continues at coordinate 401,473 of OX401922.1, forward strand.
AATGGGGGCAGGTAGTGGCAACTGCTACCTACCTAGTCAAAATGTGTAGGTTTTGTACTACTTATGTGTAATATTGAATATTAGTCATAAAAATATGTTTTATTTTATTTTTTTGTCTTATAACGGGAATTTTCTTAGTCCAGGTCAATCTAGTCGTAGTAGTAGAATTGATTCAGTAACAATAATTCACATAAAAAGGCTTGTTACACTCATTATTTGAACATAAATTGCCTGAATAAATATCACCAAACAGTCATTTTTCAAAAAATCATATCTCTTGAATAGGACCGTCCCGGGTCAAGGTCAAAGGTCATATAGCTTGGTTACTAACTCAGTAACAATATATAAAAGTTTCAGCTTTACAACTCGAAACACAAAAAAGTTATAAGGAAAACCAATTCCATTTCCATACATTTGAAATCTAAAAATCCGTTTTTCATGGTGTTAATAGCTAATAAAAAATCCGTGACTACTAGATAATTTAATGTTACGATGTTATCAACGAGACTGTGTACTTAAATGTACCAAAAAACTCATTTTAATTTTCAAAAATCCTATGAAAGGGAAGCCCCGAAATCCGGCCACTGTGCGCCGTCTCCCCTCTCGACAAGGGGGAAGCCGGTACGTGGCGTGAGCAAAGTCCCGGCCATTTGTCAAGCCAGTCGATTTAATCTTAAATCGGTTTTGGCCGCCATATTGTGGCGCCGATGAAAATTGGCGTAGGTCTACATACATTTTTACCTAATATTTCTACATTCGTAGATATAAATCAACTTGACTTCGACCAATAGCTAAAAGATAAGATAGAAGTAGCAGAAGACCTTAATCCAGTAATTATACAATTAACATTTTTTTTTTTTTTAGAGTAGGCACCTAAAATAAAACCAGCATTTCCTTCACGTTTGCTGACAGTGAAATAAGTATTTTAGATGAATGGCAAGTAACCTAAGTAAATTACTCACACACATTGTAGTTCTATATCGTAGAGGCATCAGGTTTTACAGCCTACTCTGAAACAGTAATATCTCTTGCTAACTACAAAACGCCAATTCCAACGTTCACTTCTGTAAGGGTTGTCACTATAAAAAATCTGAATAGAATCATAAATCCCTATAACCTCCACTATAAACTGCCGAACCACCACCCCCTCCCCCTCCAACCCTTCCCTCCCTCCCCCTCAGTACACGATAGGAACAAACACGCGAACATTCTCAGTGCTCCATTAAACAGTGGTCTCGATGATCACAATCGAATCGCGCTATAATTGAAGTACGCTCTGCGCACTCAAAAACTCTGTCGCCTCGTCGACAATTATCCGCGGATATACTTTATACAGGGTTATTGGAAAAACACTAACAACTTTGCAGGGCTGTATTACTGACATCATAAACAACAACTTTTGTTCTATGACTTTTTACAAAGCAATAATACATTTAACAAAGAAACAAGAAAATATCTAGAGGATAGCCGTGGTCCGTTTAGGTACTTTAGGGCAAAGTGGAACATAAACACGTACTACAGTACTACGCGTACCACACAGTCCTGCAAGGTTGTTACTATTTTTCCAATAACCCTGTATAACTGGATCGGTCGCTCTAAAATAATTATTCGTTGAATCTAACTTGGAGATATGAGAATATGGGCTTGCATTTTAGATATTTCACCTAGCTCAGGAAACCTATAATTGGTCGCCTTTAAGACCACTTGACCTACAACTGTAGAAGGCTTCGTTTTTTTTTTTTAATTCATATTAGGTACGTTCATGTTCCGTGACTGTGTTACTTTTAAAATATTTGAAGCTAAATAATTTTTTTCTGAATTTCTTTTCATCACGACATTTTAATCAGTTAAATCAATTAATTTATTTAGTTTTCGTGTGGAATATGCGACTTATTTTGTTAATCACGTAACGTGCTGTTACTATATATTAGCGTTTATTAATCTGAACATCTGAGATCAGCTGACCAGATTAAATGTCTTTAGAAATTTTGAACTTTCAACTGTCACATAAGTTTACCTTAAACCTACAAGCCACTCGAACTATCACTCGGTTTATCGGGAAAATAATATTTGTGTCACTGCCGAACAATCAAAGGTCAAAGTCAAAGTCAAAGTCAAAAGGTTTTTATTCATGTAAGCTCATTAGAGCATTTATAAATAGTCAATATAAACAATATTTTAGCGTTACCACCGGTTCGTAATGTTGCTTCCATTGAGAAGAGCCGGCAAGAAACTCAATGGTTACTCTTTTCAAAAGAATAATTGTATACATTTTCAAACAGTAACGCTATGTGAGCAGGCAGGCATTAACACAGTGTGAGTAAAAAAAAACAAAATAAGGTATTTAAATAAAAATAAACAAAAACTAGCATAGAAAGCTGTGCATGCCTACTCCCACTTAACAGTCAAACCAAAAGGTGAATATTTAGAACGATTGTTTTGGTGTGATGCCTTCCGTGCTTAGGTCTGGTCTGTAAAAGTTTTGGAACAACGGTGTCAAGTGGAAAATGGGCGGACCAGTCCCCGCAAGCAGCGCCCGGAACCCGAGCATGACTTGAGCAGCGGCATCACCCTCCTCAACCATTTTAGAGGGAAGAGGGTGACCCGCTCCACAGAGCCACCGCAAGCAAGGACATTAGAGTGAGCATGACCGATCCATTAGCGCAGCGACATAGTTCAACAAAGCTAAGTAAGCGTACGGCAAGACAACATCCGCTACAATTGACATACAAATGCTTGTCAATGGCTACATGATTAATTTAATTTATTTATTTATTTATGATACATGATTTCATGTATTTCATGATTTTCATGATTTCATGGTCCAACAAATACTATCACATTCGACATCCCCTTTAACAATTAGCCCCATACTGGCCCCTAACAGCCCACAAATTGACCCTCACTCGACACCCTGCAAGCCACTCGAGTCTACTCCAAACTCCAGCAAACTGCAAACTTCAAATACCGGAAAAACATTATACACATTACTGTGTTTATATTTGTTGGCCGCGGAAGTTGAGAGATGCTATGCTTTTTCTGCAAAAGCCACCCCATGCCACGTGTCTCGAGATTGTGAATCTTTTCTAAAAGCGGGCCTAGCACAGACCCTTGCGGCACACCTGCCTATGCTGGCAAACTTACCGAAACACATACAAATCAAAATTAGGCTTTAAGTCTTCTCGATAAAGGATAGCGAACTGCATAATAATATTGGTGAGCGGCAAGCGTATATTTGGCAGGAAGAGGGTGTACATTGAATTATATTTAGTCGTAAGCTTCCCTACGGTTATGATTGAACAAACGATACGTCGGCAAGGTGTGCGGGACACGCTCCCGTTCCGATCATATTTTCATTATGAACTTAATCTTTATTTACGTAAGATTAAGTGAGGATGTAAATAGTTTTTTGTATGTGTAATAAATTAATATTTGGTGATAATGCTGTTGTAGACGAACTGAGACTTATAAATTTTGCACTTACAGAGTCTCAGAATCTGACTATCGGCCAATATGTTTATATGATGACATAAATTTGTTACAAATGCTTTACAGTAGTTTTTCAGTTGACTGTAGTTCTCAATGTGAGTAGTGTTATCGACAGCAAAGTCATAAATGATTATCCAATGACTATACTTTTTCAATAAATTTGAAACGAACAGTATTGTCAGCAAGGTATCTATTATAAAAACCTATAGACACGTGCACCTCTATACATTTGGTGCTACTATTATTACCGTTACCTACACCACTACATTTCAGACATCATCTATTGTTAATGTCACTTATGCTCTCAGTCATAAAAGTTATTTTGCGTTAAATCTTATTTCGTTAACTGTAACCTTATCTCTATCGCATTAAACAGTTGGCGTTTCTCTTTCGATATTTGCACCTTTCGTATCGGAAACCAATTTTATAGATCCACCATCTGGTGCTAGGTGGCGACCTTTTCTAAACATACCTTTGAATTTATATCTAATATGTTTTTTTCTTTTTTCCAGGTAAGTTTTTGCAACTTTTGACAAAAAATATGGTTGACAGCATGTGGTACTCGCGGCACGTGAGTAGTGCGGTGGTAATTCAGATTATTTGCAACCGTTTCATTAATCTCGATATTGGTAGTCACAATCCCATGTATAATAGGATCGAGAACAGATGATTTCATTGATTTATTTTCTTTCTCCTTACGATATTATTTATCTGATGTTCTTGTTAAAATAAGTACAGATCGATGAAGTAAAACGTACTTAAATTAAATGTGATGCAGTAGTTGATTCAATTAAAATGTCAGTAATAGTGTGCTGACTGTATTTATAATCTTGTTTACTTGCGTTGACCAATCATAAATCTATGTTTACTTGCGTCTACGACTACTCTTACCCTCCAACACTAATCTAACTATTATTAAGTCCGAAAACGCCATTGTTTCTAGATTGTTCATTAATTTCATTTGAATAATCAATTACCGCGCGATGCGCGCGCGCCGGTCCGCGACGAACAGGTGTGATCAGCAATCTCGGCGCTGATCAACTGTGAAATTAGTGGAGGGATGGAAGGGCAAGGAACTACAAGTTATGATCTTTCTTAGAACTTGGCCCTTGAGTCCTGAATAGAGATAGCCACGAGACAAACCACGGGCAACATTCAAACAATTTTCCATGGTTTCTAATGTGTCCGATAAAGCAACATACCCCATGAGGGGTTAATTCTATGTAATAATTAAATAAACTTTCGACGTACCTATTCGACCTTATTCAATTACACCACAGAATGCGTAAGAGTCATTATCTAAATAACACATTACATTTCTATGTCCGTTTGAAGGATGATAGCAGTGTCAAATGCTGTCAATTTAGCCTTAATTTTCATGGAAATTGCATCGAACATAATTCAGCATGCTCCACCACCATGCTTCTTGTTATCTAGCCATTCGTCCTTCATAAGGTCAACAGCACAAACAATCAGTTAACATTAGTTAAATCCAGACGACATTATCTACACAAAACACGGCCCCACAAATTGACCATTCTAGTTTTAATCGCCAGAGGTCGGCAGGGTCGGCGGTCTAGCAGGCAAATTACGGTCTGTGACCTAGGCACGCTACGCCGCGCCTAAATATTGCCTAGATGCGATAATAATGTTAGGGCGTGATTGACGATGCGACTTTTTGAGGAGAGCTTGCGACTAAACATGCGCTAAGACAAGACTTTTTTCACGCATGATGGCGCACCGAGTTCCTCTCTCTCTTTTACTTTATGCGTGTGAGTGAATAAGACGAAATCGATTTATCTCCCGTTTTGTCTTGTCACAGCCGTCTGAGCCACCAGCGATGTGCAGTATTGAGACTAGTAGGTAGGACCTCTTAATATTGCGCTTAAAAAATATATGTTATAAATTATATTGGATACCCGGAGTCAACTCCTCATATTCTTGTAGAATAGTTATAACCTACAAATTTTTGTGACAAACTCGTTTTTATAAACTGATGATTAAAACTATATCTCAATTAAGTATGTTGGTTAAAACATAAATCAATGACACTAAAAGTTAGTCGCGACAAATCGTAAACGCGCCCGCGGCCCGCGACACCGGCGCGCACTTTTTATTACCCCTACTTACCCTTAATTCAGTTCGTGTCGGCTGTAGTCTGGAATATTTATATTTTTATTGTCTATAAACCGAGCTTGGACTTAACAACGTTACAAAAAAAAACCCCGGTAGAGCTTATCTCGAAACATTTCAAACCCATTTTCTACATGTGAAAGCTATGATTGAAAAGGAGGTACCGCATCTGCTAAAATACCGCTGCGGTGGTGACTTTTTAGCCAAACGGGTACTACATACATACCTACATTAGGTTCTCATTATACCTACTCAGGTAGGTACCATTTAAGCCGCATCGCGTGATATCACGAAAATGAAAAACGAAAAAAAAAATTGTAGTAGAAGTTATAAGCTTGTAACTACCCAGTTATTTGAAAACTGTAATCGCTAGTAACAATCAGATAAGCCTTTGTAAACTGCTTTGTAGAAAAGGGATAATTATTATATAAAACTCCCGACTTTTATATAAAAGTAATGGTCGTTTTCATTTTCTTTTGTTTTGCGCAAATCTTCGCATCTTATTTTCAATTCCAATAAAATACATACCATGTGTCTCGAGCTGCCAATATATAAGAATATTCTTAATTTATTATTATTGCCGATCATTTACGTCTTATTATCAAAACAAACACCCCGAGATCGGAGTTAGATCGGAGATCCGATCACAAACTTCACGATGCAGCTGACCGGCCGAATTGTCCCTTCTCGGCGTTCGTTGTTGCGGGTTTGCCGGGCGCATTTGATAAGTTTGTATGGGCTCAGTGAATGATTCACACACTAAATGGGTCAATTCATTATCTGTGTCCTGATCTGATAAAGGATCGTTATATATTTATTTGTTTCTTTTGTATTTTTGTTTTATTTCGTGGACCGCACATTCCGGGCGCTCTTTACGTGGAGTGGGAAATAAAAGAACACAGTTTTTGGATAAGACAAAAACTAAATGAGTGTCATTGGACTACACAAAGTCTTTGAACCAACGTTAATCTGAACATGTAATATTTTTTCAAAATGTTTCACAAATTTTCAGGCCATTCAACACCTCTTTCGGACTCTACCTTAGTTTGAAAAGTTAATACACAAAGGTCACACTTCTTAACCAAGTAATATAGCCAAAAAATATAATAACTATGACTAAAGTATCATAGTGACTGACTATTATACCTACTAGTGTACGATAATCGATTAAAATTCTGAAACAATTTTCAGTTATGGGTTTGCAATACAATATTTTTTTATGTGGCTCCGACAGCATCAGAGCACTAATTTAAAGTCTCGCCACATCCAAATTATCTTCGGGGATCTGTATCGGAACCTGTTCTCGGAATACAATACATTGATTCTCGCTTAGCAGGGCCGCGGCTGCGCCCGCGCCATCGCCCCCCCCCCGCACCGCACCCAAAACGATAAAAACATTCGTGGACACCGGACTGTGAGCAGGCGCCGCGCCGCGGGACCGGGATGTAGGGACGCTGGATGAGACACGAAGATAGTGTGACAATATCCACCGGAGCAATACGATTAAGAGCCGGGCTCCATCTACGCGCTGCGCTGCGTCGTCGCAGGTGTCAGCGGGCGAGAGACGAAGCGGGGAGGGTGACGTGCCAGTACAAAATCTTGCGACGACGCAGCGCAACGCAGCGCAGCGCATAGATGGAGCCTCGCCCTAAGATGGGTCAGTTTAGAATAGCAACTCTCCCATACTCTTTAGTTCATAGCCCCATGCTGAACCATGTTTCCACTCACATGTATCAGTTTTAATATTCAGTTGATTTCACAGGTTAATAGGCAGGGATGTACCAATTTGCAGCCATATTTCACCGGTGGTTTGGGTACCATTGTCATAAAGGGAAAATCTATTGCCACGGTGTTGGCCAACATCACCTACTCTGCAAGACCCTGCTTTTCGGAGAATCAGTGTTGTTCTTGCTGAAGTCATGGTCTTGCTATATACAAGGCTAGGATGAAGACTGCAAGATCAACACCGATTTTTGGCAACGGAATTCATACAATATTCAGACGACTCCAGTCGTTTTATATCCGTGGTGGTGGTCCAGAGGGCGCCATCATCCCTTATCCCGGTGCCACGCATCGGCCGGTGGTCAGCTCGCCGCTGATCGCCTGATAACCCGATACCGATACCGATCCGACTATTAGAATGTTAATTAGATGAGGAGCGGTGTTGGAGCTGCTGGGAGGACTTTAGGCAACTATTCCACTATGGGGTCTTACTTTTAGATCATTTGTTGATACACTCGAAATTTCAAACCTGGGGCAAAATGGCAAAGTACACGAAAAAATGTCACAGATAAAGTTTGAAACGTATTTCGAAGTGGTGTAGTAAATCCAACTATAGCACAAATTATCTTACAGAGCGTTCAAAGTTTTAGAAAACAGAGTTTCTCTATGGCGTGTACAGTCACACTTGACTTTAAGAAATTTCAAGTGTCCTAAAATATACTTTGAAGACGACTATTAATTGATTATTAATAATAATTTTAGCCCTTTTAATGTCCCACTGCTGGGCACGGGCCTCTCCTCAATGCGAGGGGGATTTCAGGCCATAATCCACCACGCCGACCCAGTGCGGGTTGGTGGATTTCACATGTCTAAAGACATGCAGGTTTCCTCACGATGTTTTCCTTCACCGCAAGCAAGTGATAATCATATTAAAGTTATGATTCACACATAGATTTCGAAAAATCCAGAGTTGTGACCCAGGGTTTGAACCCAGGACCTTAATCCCGCAAGACGCGTGCTTAACCAGTCGGCTATCACTGCTATTAATTGATTAAAAATTAATATAATAAGTAATCTTTATGTTGAACTGTTGTAAACATGAAGTTCGGAAATAATCAATACAAGGAAATTACATCATATTTAACATAATGCATCTATTTCTATGATCAATTTGTTAGCGACAATCATCAGATGTATGAAATGGAACAAAGCTTGTGTTTGGACAATGTCTTACAATGGGTTATAGGTTCAATCGGCCATTGTTCGATGAGGATAAATCAAAACTGTCTCGCCTCTGTCTGCATATCTATTGCTGTTGCATTAACAAGATGATCATGATGGTGATGATGATGGGGTGATCATTGTATAGATAAACACATGTAGTCGTTCTACATGACGGGCCCGTTAGCGTGGTTGGCGCGGAGGCGACTTTCACGCTGCAGGTCGTAGGTTCGATTCCTACCCGTGACATGCATTTGTGTGCATGAACATGTCTGTATTTCCGGAGTCTGGGTGTATATGTATATTAAGTATGTATTTACAAATAAAAAAAATTGTATATGTAGTAATATCAGTTATCTGGTTTCCATAGTACAAGCTCTGCTTAGTTTGGGATCAGGTAGCCGTGTGTAAAAAATGTCCCAGGATATTGTTATTGTTGTTATTGTTACAGCTTAGAAATCTTTACTTCATTGAGGAAATTTAATTTGTTTAAGCGTCTCGCTCTTGTCTGGTCTGGTCTTGCCTAGTTAAACCTGTTCATAGCTACTATGTTTGGGAACTAGTGCAGGGGTTTCCTATTGTAGACTGCTTTTTGACTGCCGACCACTCAATCCCGACCGCAATGGAATTGGAAAAATAGGTCATAAAACTTGCACTCGCAAGTTGACATCTGAAACTTTGATTCGCTGAGATGGTGTATCATGGATGATGTTTAGCACCCATTCTTTGGCATCCCATTCACTTGACACCTCATTATTCGGGTCCGAATGGTTATCAGAGCGTAACTACCGTGCCTCGAAGAACACCGATAAAGCCATCAGTTTTGGGTGTCATTGGGTGAAGTCACAGAGTAAAGACTAAAGAAAGAGGTGCCCTTATTAGATATATGTATGAAAAAAAACGTGGTCATTGTTTTTTCATTTTCATTGTTCTATCTACCGGTAAATAGTTGAACTACTCGCTTCGTTTTATGTCGATGTTAGTACTAGGCCGACCACTCGGCCGACTTGCTTAGGGCCAGTCCCCTTAGTAATTGGTCCATGGGTGAAGTCCCCCATTATACTCAGAAATTTTAATACTACATTCTTATAATAAAGTTACGACGTCAGATAACTCAAAGAACATGAAGTAATCTGAGCCAGCTTTCCTGAATGGTCGTGGTCAAGAAGATTTCGGGTTGAATCTTTTCCTTAATTAGTTTCTCGCACACAATCGTGCAACGTTATCGTATCACCTTCAAGAAAACCTGTTTCCACTGTCATTCTTGTTCCGACATTTGAATGAGTAGTGTAGAAGAAGGATGAAGATGATGGACCAATCATCGTGCAGTCGTCACCCTCAGTCTCCGGCCATGTGTTCCGGCGCGTCGCGCTCGGTAGGCTGCGCACGCGCTCGCGCGGACGTGACGCGGGCGCGCGCCGCGCATGGGCATTTGCATCGGTTTCCGTTAGCGTGAGGAAACAGACCAGGACACTGCGCGGGATCACGCCAACAGGTGGATGAGACGTCTGTGTACTTGGGAACAGGTAGTTGGGTTTGTAGGTCCCTTCTTGGTCTTGGAGCTTCCTGACTTCAGCGTACGACTTCCCTAGGGTTTCCTCTGATGGTGGCATATGCCTTGCAGTTGTATCATTACGCTGCCGTTTCCAAAAAATGGGTTTCAAAAAGCTTCTCAAGTGGAGTCTATGTGGGTAGGATGAAGTGACAACTTGCGGAAAACTGGTAGGCACTGGGTAGAGAGCGCTGAAGAATAGGTCAGTGTGGTGCCATTAAGACCATGGACATTAAGACATGATTAAGATACGGAGGCGTCCATCAATGGAATGGTTTGAGTTAGTCATAATGCTTCTTTGGGGACCAGAGCAGATCTTGGCTTCAGGAGTGCTGTGTGAATTATTGGTGAGAGAAGTATCATAAAAAAGAGATTGGTTATTATTACGCAACAACAGATCTCTAGTTTATAAAAACCTGATTTATTATAGGCAGGTTTTACGCGTAATGCTTTACACCCAGATCGTCTTAGAGCCTACCAGCCGTAGTAAAATAAACAAAGCGATCCTATAATAAGGGTTCCGTTTTTCTGCCTTTTGAGGTAAGGAAACCAAAATGTGATTTCCTATTCAGTGTTCACTATCAACAATAGTAATAAGTTATCACATATCGATCAACATCCGAGTGGATGTCACCGGCTGATTCATGCGCCGGCGGCGCCGAAGACGCGACGCGGCGCGGGCGGCGCGCGCGTTCAGTAGACGTGTCTACAGGAAGCTTTTTAATTTTACTACTTGTTGTGACATGTCCGCGGAGCCGACAATACCACTGTTTTACGGTCTTAAGTCTCAGTTCGGAATATGATCACGTGGACAAGTTGTTTTCTTTGGATTAATACCTATAATAGGTTCACGGATTTAACCAACAACCTGAGACATCGCGAGGTGAATGCTCAATCAACGAATAATCAGAAGATAAGCAGGCAATTAATCATAATTCTAAAACTTGTAATAGCTCAACACTCAGTTCACACGCACAGTGCTCCGCGGCGTCAATACTCCAGACAAAAACTCGCCTATTTTTACAAATGAAATAAATTCAATTCTTCAAGGTGCTTATAACACAATCGTACAAAAAACCAGTTAAACGGCGCCCAAAAAATAAAATTAAGATATTCAAAAGTAACCCTTTGCTCGACAACGCGTCATAATCCTTTTTATCAATGCCCATCTAGAGATAAAATCGAAGGATATTAGACCCAATGTGTCCGTAATAAGACTCTATATACATTATTTCGTAAGCGCTGATATAAAATAAACAATCATTGAAACTTATACACTGAGTGGTCCCGAGCAATTTTCTTCAACAGATAAAATGAGATCGGAGGCGTTAGCTTATTAGTTTTTTAAAGTCATTCCAAATAAAATCCTCATGTATTTGATTAAATTTTTGTTCGGTAATACGAACCTTTGTAAGCACAAAATTTACTTAAGTAATAAAATAATAACCAATTTTGTTTATTTTAACCACAGAGTAAAGACTAAAGAAAGAGGTGCCCTTATTAGATATATGTATGAAGAAAAACGTGGTCATTGTTTTTTCATTTTCATTGTTCTATTTACCGGTAAATAGTTGAACTACTCGCTTCGTTTTATGTCGATGTTAGTACTAGGCCGACCACTCGGCCGAGTTGCTTAGGGCCAGTCCCCTTAGTAATTGGTCCATGATTTTAACTGAGAGTATAAACTGAAATAAATATATTGTGGCAGTAACAAATACATTATGTAAGTAGTTTAAATCTAACAGTAGCAAAATATATTAAAAAATCTAAACGTTCTCTACAACATAGTACATCCAAAAGGTGCCTTCGAAAAAGTTTAACATTTTACTCTACGACTCGTGAGAAAAAATAACTTATTTGCTAAGTAGGTAGTTGTTTAATCTTTAAAATATAAATTGAAATGTTAAAATGTGCATAATCACTTCGCTAACACAGAGGTGTGAAAACCGCGAAAGGTGCAATGACACTAGTTTTGCATTTGGCGTTGACTTGTCTTATTTTGTTATACCTAGATATTATTCCAACTAATAAATAATCCTACTAATTAATAGTATCTTTGCTTATAACTTCATTAGAAGTAATTAAATACGGAATATTTCCATCATCAGTTTGAAATAATTTGTTAAAAGCTTTCATGTAAACTTATCCTTGTATAACTATACTCCATTTATTATAGCATTAGACAGAAGTTAAAAAAGGTTATTTTTAGTGTCCACTTTGTAACAAAAGTACAAATAACATGTTACAGTTATAATTGACGTAGAATTTATTATAATCTATTTATATACCAGCTTGTCACACCTAACTGTAATTATTTTAAGTATTTATATTATAAAATAAATTGTCTTTCATTTAAATATTATCATTTCAGTCCAATTTAAAATTAAGTGCCAATGCTAAAAACCTAAAAGAAGCAGGGGTGAACAATACCGGGAACTTGTTTCGTTCCACTATAATCCTAACAAATCCAAAATGTTACCTAATCCGTTCAGAGGTTATGACAGCAGGGCATTTCTAATTTTGTCGGATTATGTTGTCTATGAAATTGACGTAAATAATTTTCTGTCAGTGTTTGTCATTGAGTCATTCACCATATTTTTTTTTTCATTATTTTTTTGTTGTCAGCTTAAAATGTGTGATACGATGTTATTATAAATAAAACATAGTATAAAAAGAACTTTTATTTTGGTTATCGAAGTATTTAGCATTGTTTTATGTGAAAACAATTTTAATGTAACCACTCTAAATAAAAGTTGTTTTGACTTTGAAATAAAATGTTTTGGATCCCTGCTTCTACGAGCCTCTTATTTCTAATGTTATAATAAATGGGGTATAGTAATTGAATGCTTTATTTAAATGCAAAGATATACACAGGTACATCCTTACCTAGTTTCTTAAAAACTTTGGTCTATCACTCGCTAGTGAGACACCCAGACCGCATTATTTAAAATAGAGTTTCAATTACAAAAATACACAGTGGGCGACACGCTAATTTGCTGGACAAAAAAAATATTATCCCAATTTACCGTCAAACTAGATTTCTTGATATAGCATAAAAAAGCTACTACCGGGATTGATAAGTAAGAGTATTTCGACAAATAAATTGATAAGATTGCCACCACGTGCCCGCGGATCGTGTCAGCATTAATGTCGTGATTAGAATAACAAATATTGGTCTTCCGAATAATATACAGTGGTTTCTTTCTTTTTTATAGCGTCTGATAACGTGACAGGTGCATTTATAGTTGATAGCAAACATTTTTTACTGGCATCTCGACCCCTGTGACAAATAACATGATTGGAGTAAAAAATAAGCATGCAGAGTAGTTTTTTGTTAGCGTAGCGATATAAAAGATTGTACATAAAGCTACTGATTCAAAATTTAAACAAGTTAAAGTAAAAATCAAGCGGAGTTTTTAAAAGCTCAATAAAAGCACTCTGCTATTGACCTGAAAAAGTAGCGAGCTTCTTCAGGCACAATAAATTGATCCAACACCGCCAATAATTCTATGAAATAATCTGACATTTAACAGTAAAAGAGAAACCGCCGAAATTCACAGAAATCAATTCAGCATAAGTACGATATTTTTTATTACAACTTCCTTCCCACGTCCGTTCGCAACAATACTTACAATTTCACCTAAACAAATACATAGACATGATCTTAAGACGGCGTGGCAAATATTTAACGGTATATAAATTAGTAGGCCTGGGACCGGCACCCCGGTGGGCTGAGCGTGCACGGAGGTAGCACAAAACCTATTGTGTTTTTACCTTATTATTGAATTTACACCTCCACTGTGGGACAACAGAGTCTGGCGTGGACAAAATTGCAAAAAAAGTTATAACGAGATAATCGGAAACTGTTACTGGACATTATTTGTCCTCATCCGGAATTGAAGGTTTTTGATGATGTGTTGTATAGAAATAGTAGTCTGCATTTATAAAACATAATCAGTTCATTTGTCAGTTTATAACTTAATCTAATGTAGACCATGAGTCGTTATTTTTTATAAAAATTGCAGTTGCAAACATACGCTTGTAATTTAACGTCAGCCCTTCATTTTTTTCCAAAAACACACAAATTATAGCCGAATCATTCACAACTATAATATCATTATAACGCTTCACCTCAAACCTAACATAATTACATATAATGCCTTCGTCCATTGTGATGTATCGGCTGAATTTTATGCCCATTTCACTATAATAGCTGTCCCTACAAACAACCATGATGGATGCGTCGCGGCACACACAAAAGGGCCATTGACAGCACTCGCCTACCCCTACGTCCAATTATAACGAAAGATTTTTGTCCACCCGTTTCGATTGCAGCCCACTGTTCATGAAAAAATATTTAAGTATTCTCGATGGCTTAAAAAAAATATCGGTTGAAATTACACATTTTATTTTTTACAAGCACATACAATGCAACAATATGTCACCCTCTGTACAGGTTGATTGCGGAATATCACTGTTCTATCGGTTCTCATGATTCAAATTGTAAAATTGTGTAACAGACTTTCTCTAAATCAAATCAATATCGCACGATTTTTTCTATTAAACATTTCTATTTACTGTTCGCACGCAACATTTAATTCAGCAAGTAAGAGAAGTTCACAGTGGAAAGTGAATAGATTGTTAGTGTTCACTTGAGGAGCATGAGGCTGGAGGCCACGTCGTGGGTCCTGCCGAGCCGGCGGGCGCACGCGTGCTGGTGCAGCTGGCAGCAGTAGGCGCGCGTGAACCGCTGCCCGCAGTACTGGCACGAGTACAGCCCGCTGCGCTTGCGCCGCATGTCCAGCGCGTGCCGACACACGCTGCAGTCCCTGCGGATTGGGAGAAATACGGCTTTGCACCACTATGGACTTCAGAATGATGAACTTTCCCTCGTTAGACACCCCTGTCGAGCTTGAGTAACAGTAGTAGAAGTGTTAAGCAACACTCGGCAAGGTCAGTCAGAGATGGGTGACCATTTAGTGGCATTTGAATTAAGCGTCTCCGTGCTTCCAAGGGCACGTAAAAAGTCGGTCACGGTTGTTGTCATGTAGGCAGCAGTAGTTAAGCCATGTCAGACCCTTCGGGCGGCTTGAACAACTCTGGCACCAGGTTGGCCACTAACCATACGATAAGAAGAAGAAGAAATAGAAGTGTTTAGTGGGCCTACACCTTTTAATAATAATAGGTACTTTAAAGCTAGACGATGATTAACAACTACATAATGTAACAATTCCTATATAGTAAAAGATCCGATATGATGTCAGTGGCATATGCTGCAGTAGATTCAAGAGAAAAAATATAACGAGTGCAATTACCTCGTATTACCCAAATTGTGTTCCTGAATGTGATCGCTCAGCTGTGACGGGTGACGGAACGCCGCGCCGCAAATATTGCAGATGTAGTGCGACACGCAGTTTGAAGACAAATGCGGGAATTGGAGCATGGACAAGTACGAGTAGCAGTCTATATTGGGCATGTAGGACAGCATCTGCTTCACCGTCTCCGTGGACACCCTCAACAACGCCAGCAGCCCTAAAGGATCTGTGTTAACCGCTATAGTCATATGGTTCTCGCTATTAGAAGCCACCGAAGGACCAATCTCTTCGACTGAACTGCTAGTGTCTAGTCTAGTTTTAGATAGAGAATTAGTCACCTCTGTAGATCTCTCTCTCGTTGGGATGTCGAACGTAATGTGCACGGAGCATGGCCTGTCGTTCCGTACTTTCAGTAATGACTCTATGTCTCGTTTAATTTTGTTACTTTTGTCCATTTCTTCATGCAATATTTTATCTATTTTCGAAAAGTCTTCATGTCGTTTTATATGGCCGAATTCTGAGAATGCACTTCTTGTGCCGCCATGTACCATGCTGTAGAATATTTGCTTTTCTTTGTTATGCCCACTCGTATCGCTACTAGCGTTGGCATCAGTATCACTGTCTGGATCTATACATTCACATATGGAAGTGCTTTTACTCATCCGACCGATGATGCTATTGGATTTCATATCAGTGACGAACGTGTTAATTGACTTTATTAAGGTATCCAACTTTTCTTCGATGCCCGATAGTGATTTTTGTTTATTTGTGTCTTTATTTTCTTCTATTTTTTTCTTTAGTTCAGAAACCTTGTTTGATACTTTCTTTAACTCCTCTTTGGTTTTTTGTTCTTTCTTGTCTTCTGGGCAAACACAGGAAATAGTTTCCATACCGGTTCCCGGGCAAGTATCCCGCAAACAGCATAACTTAGAATCTGTTTGTAAAGATTCGTTTTGCGCATTAGGTTTCCTCTCGGGTTCATGTTCTGCTATTTTAGCGTCGGCGTTAGTCTTCCGACGTCTGTTTTTACGCTTGCCTTCATTATCAGCAATTATAGTATTGTTACGGTAGAACCTAGCATGCGGTCGAGGCTTCAACTCATACGCAAAGTCATTTTTTTGCCTATTTCTCTCTTTCTGCAACATCATGAGACGGCCTTGTGAAGACATGGGAAAGCAGTACGGGTCATTTTCATATAAATGACGCATATAATGTGGCATAATGTTGTAATCATTTGAATTGTTGTTATCAAGTACTGAGACTTGAGATTGCGTGTTACGGTAAGCTCCGTAGAAGTCATGTAACAAGTTCTGACATGGATTAGATTTACCGCACATGAACCGCGTATTGTAATAGTCGTCTATAAGCTCAGGCCTATCTCGCTTGTCTATGAAATGAGTTGATATCGTCATAGGTTGAGGATTATCATATCTATGTTTGTTCTTTAGTTCGTTTATATAATTGTTCCATGTTTCTTGTTTCTCTCTTTGCCGTGCTAATACCAATTTCTGCACTAACCTCTGCAACCTGCCATTCCTTTGCATAGTTTTTTGTATAAATTGTTGACTGTACAAATTCATCATTGGACGGCAGTAAGTCGTTTTCTCAGCAGATTTCTTTGCGTCCATCGTCGGTACATCGATTGAGAAATATGATTGTTTAAAATTACCATTGGACTCATTAGCGAATGTGACTCTTGAATTAAAATTAACATTTTTAGGAACTTCTTTTGAACAAGATGGTGTATATTGAGTACCAGTTATAAGTGTGGGTATCGCTTGAGGGTCCGTGGGTATTGAATCTGAGTAAGAATGCTCCAAATCTTCTTTAAAGGTATCGTTTATTGCCTCGTTTCTATTCTCTTCGCAATCTCTGATTATTTCATCAACTAGTTCATTGGATGCGTTGAAAATAGTAGAATTATTACCAATAATGTCCATAGTACCATCATTATTATAATTTATAATATTTTCCTTATCGATTCTAACTCTGTACTGTCTGCTATTGTCACGATTGAACGGGCTCGTTGTATTAACTATCAGGTGACCATTATTAGTTTCGAAGTAACGGTCGGCTGTTATATTCGGATTTTCCCTGAATTCCATCGCTTTCTAGCCAATTTTTAGAAAAGTAATTCATGTCACAGAAATTTATAATCACGATATGTTGTCATTTTTATGTTTGACAACTGACAGTAATTTTTTAATATTGAGAAATGGCCAAGAGTATTAATGAACAGATTAATATCTCTTTGAATAGCAGCGCTGAATTTGTGTAATTTCCGAAAATTCGTAAATTGTTTGTTGAAGTATAATAGTTGTTGCCGCATGAACATGAGTAACTTATCTTACACGTGTGATCAGACAATGAAGATCCGCATCACCCGAAAACACATTAAAGAATTAAATTATGATCTCCAAAGAGAGGACAATTTAGAACGCGACAATGTAAGCGCAACAAAATATATCGAAAGAACCAAAACGAGTTGAATATTATTGCGCGAAATCCGTAATAAATTTATGAATTTAAAGTCTTACAAAATGCAAATAAAGATGTTTTAGTAGAGGTTAATAAGAGGCCTGTGGAGACAATGTAGCGCGGCGCGGGCGACGCGGGCCCGGCGCGGGCGCAGAGGTGTGTGGCCGCAACGATAACAGCATAATCAGGACCACCCAAACTTGGACGCCATCCCTGAGGTCAACTGACTGTAGGTATCAAAGGACGGAACCGGTACATTCATTTACACGTTGAAGGTAAATGGTAAAGCCTAAAACTCTCGGGCTTGATAAGTTATACACAGCAATTGCCTCAGGAATGACAGGGGAGAACTTTGTCCAGTAATAGGATACAGCCTGAAAAAATACCAGACTAATATTTAAATTTCATTAAAGTTTCAATTTAAATTCGGTTGTATAATATTTTTAAAGACCCGCATACGATAAAAATTAATATTAAGGTAATAGATATCTTTAAGCCTTAAATTAAATGTGATCTAAAATCAATAAAGAATCAATCAGCAATAAGCTCGTTCATGTATAAAAACCGCCAACAACCTGTCGAAGGAAAGCGCCGCCATTATACAATCTATTTAGATAACACACCGTCATGAGGACGTTTTTTATATAATTTGAATAATTATTTACAAGGTTAAACTTGCAGTTTAGGGTTCAGTGTTCACCATCATTGTGACGTGTTTCTTCGATGGTCAACACGATATATAGTCTTACTTCTTACATTGACTAATTGCTTTCTTATTTGTTCCACATGTAACTTTTTGGTTTGACTAAATAAGAATGAGATATATTGCATAGAGATTGCTTTGAGTACATAGCCCTGTGGAAGACTAAACTTTTGACACAATCTATTGCTAACTTGCTCGTACTATAACAATGACAACTACGAGCAATCGATTTTTAGATCTCTCAATCTTTCTTCGTTATGGCCCGCGCACTGTTGGTATAAAATGTACAAACGTCAACAGAACCATATCCCCAAGCTCAAACTCTACCATTCTAACGATCCCCAAAGGCGATGTTTGCATTTTGATTAGTTTCTTTACATCGGCTCGCTCGTTCGCAGCTTGTACGCGATTATGCTGATCACTGCATAGAATATTCATTGAAAAAACCCACCCTTATACTTTATCTTATTATTGTCCTCCAAGTGTGTCGTCTGTCGTGTCGTCTCGTGCCTGTCATGTGGCTTGTACAGTTTTTTCTACCAATTGTTAGGTGGGTAATGAATATTTAAATTTTGGGGGTTGGATCGGAGTGATATTGGTACAGTCGCCACTCCTTATTTTGTACGCTCTCCTTGGAGGACTTGAAACCTCAGCTCTACAGTATCAAAATGGTTTATTGCAATGCAATATAACGGTATTTGTCGTGTATATTGATAAGATAAGGTAACTTCATTTGATAGAGTTCCAAATTGACCATCTGTAAACTATTTTTTTTCTTTCCCCATATGTATTATCGTCGTCGGCACCAAGGCTACCCTGATTTGTGTTCCGTTAGACTACCGTCTGCCCTCCACAACCCATTATAGAAACCATAACGTCTGTATGTATGTAGGTCACTTGTTTTCAAATAATTACTTCGCAAGAATTCAACCCCACACTGGTATTTCACAAATGATCGCCCCTACAAAACCCGCAGAGTAGTAATTGAATTACTCAATTCACTACGCACAGCTTCGAGTAAACAAATTACAAGTAAATAACAAAGAACGCCCTTCAAAGAGGTCACCTTAGAGCAGCGGCCCTAGCAACTTACCCTGGGGTACTCCTTGTCGGTATTTTTCTTGTGTAACTAATTTATGCGTAAATAAATTACCGAACATTTAGGTTTATATTGCCTTTCAGATAAGCAAAGAAAATTATAGTCACATTCAAGATCAGCAATGAATATTGTACAAAACAGTAGTGCAAATATGTCATAAGCTTCTGGTAGGAAGCCGGGCAGTCTAGACAACACTATTAAAGACGAGGTGAAGGTCGGAGCCTGCTGAGATCCCCACCGGGATGAATACTGCGTAGCTCTCCGTATCACCGTGATTATCAATCACGCATCTATTGAAAGAAGTAATTTTGTTTTGATTAGGTAAAAAGAAATTGCTGTGAGATCCAACAACGTGACCTAGTACTAACGAACAAACTAGAATTTACAATTGCGCAGTTATAATGAGTGCACATTATATAATTATACTTGTTTCCGGAAAGTATTTTAAGGAAAGTTGTACAAGTAATGTAACAAATAAATCTTCTACTCAATCTGAGACATCCCAACATGACCAATTAAGCCATGAAACGGGCACTCGGCATCGCTATCATGACAAAAGGCTAAGCCATTACAAACCGAGCTATCTCTAGATAAGATAGCAGTAACGGGCCGCGGCGATTCCCACGGTCTGACGACACTGAAACAATATAATATTTAAATAACAGATAAAGAAATAACAAAGTAAAATATGAAGAAGTCATTTTGTAACTTTGGAATAATGATGAAGTTAACAAATTAGATTTTACAAATGTATTTCTTGATCTTCATCCCCGTTGATGTTGTTATTCTGTTTTTGTATACGAAATTAGTGATGACGAAAATCTACCAAACCACTAAAATCTACCATCTCTTGTCATTTTACTTTTTAGAAACATAAACATTAAACAATCTTGTGCAATCTAATGTGATGTCATTATGTAAAATTAAATCTAATCAAGGATGATGAAGATAATAACGTCATTATGCAATCTTGAGTCTTTTTTCTCTCAATGGTTGTACATTTCAATGGGTGCGTCTAAATGTTGCGAGCAGCGCATCCAAACAAACAGGACCACGTTGACATCATTTCATAAAACAACTGCTGGGGCGCGCCGCTCGCCTCTTTTAGACGCCTCGCCTCTTTTAGACTTTTTATATTATTGCTCTACATAATAACATCGACAATCTGTATTTCCTTTACATCTCCGTGCCTAATCTTCATTTGTATCTGAAGATATCTCAATGTCTGAAGACATCGAACATCCTCAATGGACTGTTAGCTCTCTATCAATATATTGACTAAATATTTACAAAGTTTCGAGGCTTTATAGTGGGAATGTCGTCCATTGAGTGCGATGTGCTAACAATGGCGAGCGCGGCGCGGGACACTGTGCCGCCGCCTGCGCCCGCGCCGTAATCTCCTGAACACCACATTCCTCACATAAAATCGTGGTGCGAACAAAAAAATCATTGGGAATCGAATTTTTGATCACCGGGACCCGTAGGAACTCTATTTTCACGTATAGATTTCCACAATGTTCAACTTTTTGTTATCTTTCTGCATTTCATCTATGATCTCTGAAGTCATCTAGTGCTTTTCATCATGAAATGGTGCTAATTCTGTTGGTTTGATGATTAACACTGAAATTACAAATATGTAAATCGTAAACCGGAATATTATAAAACTATAGGTTAAGTACTGTCGGAATATAAACTTCGTATAACCCAACCCATTGTATATTGTATAAATCCTAAAACCCTTCCGTTAAAACTATTTTGCGATAGAGTTTTACGTTTAACGATATTTCATTACGATGGAAATGAAACGTGTATATTAGAATGAAAAATGCAAATGTATCAAGTTATGTAGGTGTTGATGTCACTGATTGTCCCAATTTGACCGCCGCCCGTCGAACCCTGATCCTCGCGAAGCCGATACTCGCCGCGGCACCACAATGCCTACCTATGAATAATAAGATCAAATAAAAAAGAAAATACTTCTGACTGAAGCACAATCGTACACAATTGTAGACAAACCATTATATAAATACAATGCGCTATTGTCGTCCCGCTCTAGCGCCGAATATACAAAGGGATTCTTTTTATTTTCCGTTTCATTCATTTGAATTGGCCTTACAGTTTGTGATGTTAAAGAGGCGATTGATGGTTTTTTTATTTTGTTTGTAATGTTCCGTTTGTAAGGAACGTAGTTCCACGCGCCGTAGAACGTAGGTTATACTATAGTCTCTGTTATCTGCTGCTAGACATACGACTGCTCCTATGAATGGTATGATGCATGCATTGTAAAGCGTGCCAACTGAGGTTGTACTACGCGTCTTTTCAAACCTTTATAAACTATACTGTAATGAATTCCTTTTGAAGGCGCACAGCAGCACTTTCTAAGTCTAGTAAAAAAAGTTTTAACACAGACACTAGGAGCTATTGCTTTCTTCTTTTTGTTTTCGTCTTTCTAATAAGTAGCGACTACATAAGCACCCAATGCACTTTATTAAACTTTAGTATAGCACATTACTCCATTTCCAGAATGTCTTAAATTTTGACTTCTTTCAATATACAATATGGGAAAACAATTAACATTCCTCTCCAGCCAGTCCAAGGTCAGATGGCCGGCATACCCCGAGTGCTCGTTCGTTCAAAACACGAGCCGACAAAAAGCTTTAGTCCAATATATTCCAAAAGGGGTCCTACGTCGCCACGCCCTCCTCGGATTAGAATCCTTAAGATGAAGGCTCCACAATGACTGGTTATATTTCTGTATATTATTTAATTTTACAAGCCCCCTTGCCAGGAGTTTCTCAAGGTTTACCCAGCAAGCAACTGCGAAGAAATTATTCTAGTCATAAGCACAATAAAGACTGAGACCTCCATGTCAGAGTGTGATCGCGGGCCGGGCCAAAAAGCGCCCGGACTAAAAAAAAGGTCTACCCAGCAAAATACAACTGAACTCATCGACGTATTAGACTAAACTGCACACAGAATACTGACCATTGTATTACCCGTTGAAGTTACTTGAGTTCAATAGGAGACGCTTTGAGGATTCTTCAAATTAATTAAATTCTTCAAAATGATGTATGTCTAAAAAACATTAAATAAGCAGTTGTCTGCGCGTTTCAGAAAAATCCTGGTGGGTTTTCTCTCATCTACTTATATTCCCGTTTCTTTTTATAATCATGGTTTCAGATAAGCCGTGCCTTAAAGGGCGTGCAAAAATCCAAAGAACGTTAATTGTGACCCCTCCGGTCAGCTCCTCGGGAAATTCCATTATTATTCCTATTTATTTATAACCCTGCTTCAGAATTTGGGTTTTTTAATTATTAGCGGCCTCGTGAAATATGGCCCTAAAACACAAAATATTTCTCAACTCTCTTTAATTGTGTTTAATTTATATTCTTCTAGTTATTTACGTGTTTTATATTTGTTATCTCCTAATCAAAACTTCCATCTCATACACTAGGGATGGTAGCCCATGCATCGTTAGAAACGGAATTTCTTTCTACAAAGTTATTTATCAAATATCTATAAGGAAAAATCAAACCAAGTCCGCATTATCTCCACTCCGAAGATAACAAAAACAAAAATAAACACCAAACCAATCAATTAGTCAGCGCCGTAAAGCCAATTGGATTAGATTCCATCGCCACACAAAAAAAGTTGAATAAAAAAGTTTACTGAAGGCGCTAGAAGAGCCTCCACTTTTAATTATCGTTTACCGACGCATTGTTTAGCGTGAAAAAAAAGGTTAAAAGAATATAAAGTTGTCGAACGCAGATAGGAAAGTGATCCATTTCGTGTCGGAGCGCGTAAATCTTGCGCGATGTCTTTTAGGTAGACGACTGGGAGTTGGATGAAATGATCGGTTAATGTTTTTATAACATTCTTTGACTTTTTTCAATTCACTTGAACCACTAGGTGATTATAGCAAATTCTGACAGTATGAATTTAAAATATACTTTAGGGATAATCGTGGAGCACCAAACTATGTACTGAACAGTCTGAGTGAGGGTTCAATCGTAACCAAAATAGCATCTTAATTGCCAATATTATTCTCCTAATAGAAGTGATAAATATCCAATAAAATGTTGGATATTTCAATACCTATTCAAAATTTAATTTCCATTGCAACATCTGTAAGCTTAGTTCTTCTTCTTCCACCGGTCAAGCGTTCTTATCCATCGTTTGATATTCATCGTATCGTATACCCTAAACAAACCGACTTGGTCAGTTTTTTTGTGGGTCCATCTAGCGACGCGGCGATTTCACGGGCGGGGCGTTCCCACACGCGCAGACCGCCCGCGCTCTCCGCCGCTTTTTATACGATACGACCATGCGATGCCGAGCTGTGATGTCTCTTTTACAACGACGACGCGACGGCTCCACTCCTGCCCCCCAGCCAAATGGCTTCGTCTACGAGTGTTTCTACAAATCGCTACGCTTAAATGTATGATTTGACATTACAAGTCTATAAGTAGATCACGTGACTTATGTCGTTTCCATACATGAAGCGTAGCGTTTTGTAGAAACGCTTGGAGACGAAGTCACTTGGCTAGGGTGGCTGAACTTAAATTCCGTACCTGTAATCTACCTCAAGGAATTGAGGTCTCATAAAATCTGTCAAGTTTGTAATCAATATCGTAACGTTGAAGGGAAAGGTTAGGAAAACTGACCAGCTGGCCTACTCCGAAATACGAACCTAACGTTTCGGCTGACGGATTGTCGTGATTTTGACATTTCTTCTTTCGTTTTTCTCTACGATTTGACATTGTTTTGATCGTAAATCGAATCCGTACTTCGGACGATCCGTCAGCGACGTATTTCGGAGTAACCCCCCAGTCTTCAAAAGTTTTAGGAAAGGCCCAAACCTAGGGAAAGTATTTAAAATGAGTCGATTGCACTGAGATGGTTATTTTAACTCGAGCACTTGTTGATGCTTATGGGGTATGAAAGATATGATTTTCTAAAGTCTCACACCGACTATACCAAACCATCTCAAACAATCTAAAAGCCACGTAGGAAAACACCGGTCACAATGAAGTGCGTATAAAACAAACACTAGTGGACACTCCGACAGGCGGAGCAGCGGGACCAAACACGGCGCGAGCACGCCACTCCACGCGCTCCCACACGCGGCAAACAAACGGACAAACACGTGAATGGCTTAACATGACGGTAAACGTAGGGTAGGGATTCCCATGGATGAATGTGATGGTCATGAAATATTGCCTGATAGACTCGGTGAAGACTCTTTAGAGGAAATGGGGTTAGCGCCCGTCGGGCGAAGGGCTCAGGGATGAACTGACCAGCTTTCTCAATTGTCAAGTCTCAAAGCACCATAGGTATATTAGGGTAGCGATTAATTTTAAGTCCGCATCTTAGTCGCATTAGAGGGAATAGTAAGGGGCACAAAGGAGGCTGAACTGAAAGAGAAGCGTAAAGGACTGCTGACCGAAAGTGTCTGAAGTATCAAATAAGTAAGCCGGCTATTTAGGGCGCAAAACAGGGCAACTTAGACCAGATTTAAAGGACGACTCTAGTCCCACTATTTGCCTTTTAAAGGCACGGAAGGGGGGCAGGGGAAGAAGGGGAGGAAGGGAGTAACGCCTGATTTGTGTATGCGATAATCAGTAAAATCAAAGTAGACTAGGAGCAACCTGATTACAAATTTGGCCAAGTAGAGTAGGATTGTGTTTAGTGTTGAAGATGTTCCTAATAAAAATTGTTCTGACACACTTCGTATGAACCAGTCTAGGCCTTTGTTCGGCATTTATCCACACTAGTGTGTCGATCAATCTGTTTACTCCGTTTCGCTAATGGTTTCCCTGAACGCGACCGATACGTGATCTCCGTTCGATCCGCCCGATATTACGTCACAACCAGAGAAATTCTTCACAAATACCATGTCCATTGACAGTTCAATACATCCGTCTAAAATAATTGGTCGTTTTAAAACGGTAATGGATGTGAAAATGTTACGGTGATCGACAAGGCTTCCCGCAGGGTACTCGGCAGGTATCGGAAAAAATAAAATTAAAAAAATCTGGTGTAGGACAGCAAGTGGCGCGCGTGACGCGGGTTATAGTGTGGGAACAGATGAAATAACTGAATGGACTGGTGGTGAAATAATACTAGAACTTACATTAAGTAACCTGATGGTAGGTGTAAGTACCTACTTATGTAACACTAGCTTTTGCCCGCGACTTCGTCCGCGTAGACTTCAAAATAAAAAAAAACCGGGCAAGTGACTTAAGACTTTTTAGTACTTTTAGTGCGCCAGGGTTTTTTAAGTCAGTATTTGCTTTTTTATAAAAATAATTTTATTTCACGATTTTTATTGGAGCCATACAAACTTTATCTCGGTACCTAATTCGGTGAATGCGTGTTTTGGTAGGTAGGTATATAGAGCCAAAATCCCAAATCCCCCTCCCCTTCTCCACCCCTTTTCCTCCCCTCTCTTCCTTCTGCTCCCTCCCCCTCCATTTCCCTTTCCCTTCCCCCTCCCCCTTCCACTTCCCCCTACCTTACGTCTTCCCCTTCCTCCCTCACCTACCCTATGCATACTAAGTTTCAAGTCAATCGGGTACAAACATATTTTTCTGCCGTACTTTTCTACCTTTAGTTTCCCCCTTTTGGGTGTTGATTTCCGAAATGATTTTTTATGGGATCAAACTGAAGTAGTACCTACCATATTCAGCTCGGCTTATACCCCAATTATTTAAAATGAACAATCATAACCAATTTTGAGATATGGATGACTAAACATTCGCTGACCCCGCTCTCCCCTTTTCCTTCAAAATATTAAAAACGCTGAAACCCCAGTCTGATTATTTAAAATGAACAATCATAACCAATTTCTAGATATGGATGACTAAACATTCGCTGACCCCGCTCTCCCCTTTTCCTTCAAAATATTAAAAACGCTGAAACCCCAGTCTGATTATTTAAAATGAACAATCATAACCAATTTCGAGATATGGATGACTAAAAATTCGCTGACCCCGCTCTCCCCTTTTCCTTCAAAATATTAAAAACGCCGAAACCCCAGTTTGATTATTTAAAATGCACAATCATAACCAATTTCGAGATATGGATGACTAAACATTCGCTGACCCCGCTCTCCCCTTTTCCTTCAAAATATTAAAAACGCTGAAACCCCAGTCTGATTATTTAAAATGAACAATCATAACCAATTTCGAGATATGGATGACTAAACATTCGCTGACCCCGCTCTCCCCTTTTCCTTCAAAATATTAAAAACGCTGAAACCCCAGTCTGATTATTTAAAATGAACAATCATAACCAATTTCGAGTTATGGATGACTAAAAATTCGCTGACCCCGCTCTCCCCTTTTCCTTCAAAATATTAAAAACGCCGAAACCCCAGTTTGATTATTTAAAATGAACAATCATAACCAATTTCGAGATATGGATGACTAAACATTCGCTGACCCTGCTCTCCCCTTTTCCTTCAAAATATTAAAAACGCTGAAACCCCAGTCTGATTATTTAAAATGAACAATCATAACCAATTTCGAGTTATGGATGACTAAAAATTCGCTGACCCCGCTCTCCCCTTTTCCTTCAAAATATTAAAAACGCCGAAACCCCAGTTTGATTATTTAAAATGAACAATCATAACCAATTTCGAGATATGGATGACTAAACATTCGCTGACCCCGCTCTCCCCTTTTCCTTCAAAATATTAAAAACGCTGAAACCCCAGTCTGATTATTTAAAATGAACAATCATAACCAATTTCGAGATATGGATGACTAAAAATTCGCTGACCCCGCTCTCCCCTTTTCCTTCAAAATATTAAAAACGCTGAAACCCCAGTCTGATTATTTAAAATGAACAATCATAACCAATTTCGAGATATGGATGACTAAAAATTCGCTGACCCCGCTCTCCCCTTTTCCTTCAAAATATTAAAAACGCTGAAACCCCAGTCTGATTATTTAAAATGAACAATCATAACCAATTTTGAGATATGGATGACTAAACATGCGCTGACCCCGCTCTCCCCTTTCTCGTCAAAATGATTAAAAATACGGAAACCCCAGTCTGATCAATTCAAATAAGCAATCATAACCAATATCGAGATATGGATGACTTATTAAAACATCCCTTGACCCCGTTTTCCCCTTTCCCGTCAAAATAACAAAACTCAACCACCCCTATACAAACTTTCACTCCACATTTCACCCCTTAGGGGTTGAATTTCCAAAAACACGAAAGAAATCTAAACACAAACTTTCATTCCCCTATTTTACCCCCTTAGGGGTTGAATTTTCAAAAACCCTGAAATTACTCTTTTTTATTTTTGAAAAGACACCTAATCACCAATTTAATTAAGTCTAACTTCAAAAATGACGGAACTTCCATACAAACTTTTATCCCCTATTTTACCCCCTTAGGGGTCGAATTTTCAAAAACCCTGAAACTCATATTTTTTTATTTTTCAAAAGACACCTAATCAGCAATTTTCATAATTCTAACTTCAAAAATGACGAACTTCCATACAAACTTTCATCCCTTATTTTACCCCCTTAGGGGTTGAATTTCAAAAAACCCTTTCTTAGTACACCTCTACACATCAAAACAAACCCACCCTCCAAATTTCAAGTCTCTACGATAAGCGGTTTAGGCTGTGCGTTGTCTGTCAGTCAGTCAGTCAGTCAGTCAGTCAGTCAGTCAGTCAGTCAGTCAGTCAGTCAATCAGGACTTTGATTCTTATATATTTAGAATATCTCAAAAAGACAATAGAAGGATAGGTATTTAGAAAGATTATTCTCAAACTATTCCATAAATACAGATCAACGAAGTATAGTTAAACAAAACAATGAATTGCATGCAACCACTTGCTATTCCCTACAACCATGTTGGTGGTCCAGCCCCATTAGTCCAACACCAATATTTGCGCAATATTTCACGAGTCATCAGTACTTTGCGCCTTGTAATTACACCGCCGAAACTGCGACCGTTTTTGCTACAACCCAACACCTCCAATTTGCAGTCCACAAAATTATTAATCATCTCTATTTCGAAGTGAGTAAAGGTGTTGTTTGCAACAAAAACGTGTCTACGAGCAGTATCGGTAATTGTTAATAAGCTTGATCCGAGTCGGTGTCTTTTCAAGTAAAATGGATTTTGATTGGAGGGGGCGGGTCGCCAGTACCAACTGTTTGACTTGAGCTGTGCCGCTTGTGTTCTTTACCAAATTAGCGTCGATTAGTTCCCGGCGGGGGCCTATTTCGCTCGTAATCACCTTTTTTTGATGATGATTGGTCATTTTTCATATCGGTCGTTTGTGTGGTCCTTCTGGATTTGTTTGTTTTATTGTCCTTACGATGGTGGTATAGCTTGTGAGATATCCTTGCTGGCAGTGTAGGTATGTAGACATTAATGATACTGAGGTTGATCCTAAAATATTACAAGGTATAAAGGTTCAAGGAAGGCGAAACTGATACTTTACTATTCTTTTTTCCGACTTTAAAAGTCAATTGCTTCAAAGAATCGAAATGATTGCTGGTATAGTGCCCTTGATTTCAACGGTTTTCTAGTGAACTATAAATAGCTTTTATCGATTTCAAAAAGGCCAATTCAAGCCTAGAAATCTTAACAACATTAAATGCGGTCTTGAAATCCTAGTAGTTTTAATTTTTCGATTTAACATACCTCTTTTATAAAGAGCTTTAAACACCTCATCAGTATTCTAAATCGCAGCCGACATCCTAGCTGGCGATCGCCTCGCCACCCAAATTACTTCCGACCACTCATCAGACTTAGCATCCTTTGAACCACCAAGTATTAACCACCCAACATATATTTTCCTGTGGCAAAATTAAGAACTAACACTATCTTTGGGAGTTCAGCAGTTTTGCAAAGAAGGCAGCGCCACCCTCAGCTGCAGAGATAACTTTGCCTGTATTGTAGATGAACAATGAAGTGAACCTACGCCAACATCCCGTGACGTCACGTCCTGCGCCGTTTCCGCCGCTCAGCTGACCTGTCTGTCCGTCTGTCACGTAGCAGAAACGCCAGTGAAAGTTAATTGTATTAGTCATAGGATACTGTATTGTTTAATCATTAACGACTAGGTTCATAGCGAATTGACCTGCAATCTGTGGTTTACCGTTAAAATGCTCCTAAACTCGTGATAACTGCTTTTTAATAAACTGTTTCAAATCTAACTCTGCTGTACTATGCGGTATTGTGACGTAGATTCAATGCGGATCCGGAAGGTAAGAAACAAAGCCTTCATTATGTGCAATGCAGTTGTTTTAGCATTGATAACATATAATGTACTACCACTGTTATTTTTGTATCCCGCTTTGCAACGGAGGTAACTGCTCCTACCCTTTCTTTTGATTAAATTCGTGTGGGTTCTAAGACAACTTAGCTTTTCCCCGGGACTCAGCCAGGAACCTTAGCGTCATCGTTGGACACCATTATCGATCCTGGCTTACAGAAGTAACAGAGGTGGGAGTGTGTGGTGGGACTATTCCCAAAAACTTGCAGTAATATATAAATCAGCTGAAACTATTCGGATAGACCACAGAGTAAAGACTATAGAAAGAGGTGCCCTTATTAGATATATGTATGAAAGAAAACGTGGTCATTGTTTTTTCATTTTCATTGTTCTATCTACCGGTAAATAGTTGAACTACTCGCTTCGTTTTATGTCGATGTTAGTACTAGGTCAAACACTCGGCCGAGTTGCTTAGGGCCAGTCCCCTTAGTAATTGGTCCATGGGATAGACATATTTAACATGCATCATCCTTTTTCGATCCTGCTCCTCTCCTAAGTAAAAGCCTGTCATTTCGTTCTCCACACATCGTTATCCTGTGCTGTCTCTCGTTATGATGTTCTCTGATAGGTGTTCCAATCATCTCGCTATCTCTACTACTACAGCTGGCTTTGGTTTTGAAAAAAACGATTGTAACTATATAACTTTAGGTAGGGATACGAAAAAGTACTCGATACCACGAGGTATCGATTACTTTTTCGTGTCCTAGTAAGACACGGAAAAGTACTCGATACCTTGTGGTATCGAGTACTCGATACCTTATGGTATCGAGTACTTTTTCGTGTCCTATAAGACACGGAAAAGTATTCGATACCTTGTGGTATCAAGTACTTTTTTGTGTCCCTAACTTTAGGTCATGTATCTACAGGGTGCAATCAAAATCGTGGGCAATAATTTTATACTATCATTTCAGGTGTTGTAATCTGCTGTATTATCCGAATAAATAAATAGATAGAGAGCTTAACATGCGTAAGCTTATTCAAGTATAGTCCTCTTCAAAACTTTACTCTTTCGTGCTAGAGTTTCGTGCGCGGGCGCATATTTCAACTCGCGTCGGCACCTATGAGTCATGCGCGGGAGTCGGCAGCGCCGCGGCTGTGACGTCGGCTGACCCGTTCAGTGCACATGTACTCGCCGAATGAATGAGTTTTATAGCCGTAGTACCCGTGCCGTGAATGAATGATGATGGAGCTTTGATCATTCAAGTGTCAAAGATAGAAATAGATACAGGCGTACATTTGCACAGCGACAAGTAAACATTGACGCCAATAGCATAGTGGTTAGAGTCGCCTTCATAATAAAAGGATGCGAGTTTGATCCCTAGCTGGCCATTAAATTGTTGACGTGAGCTAACATCTAGCACAAGCATTTAGGTTATTAGAGGGTCTAACAAATCTACTAGTAATGGTATGATAAGTTCATCTTAATCTTCAAATAAGATTGGTCACAGGACAATGGGCAAGTTGTATGGAAAATATAACCACCGTGGAGAGAACACAAATAGGTAGTATATACTGATAATTTGTGCTTTAGTTAACGATGAAGTAGGTCAAGTTCTTATCAGTTGGTGGAATATTTTTAGTCTGATCACTCGGAACTCAAATACACCCGGACCGCGCCGCGCCACCGCACGGCTTCTCAGAGATGCATTAGTTATTAGAAAAAAACTTTGTTCAACATTTTTTCCCCAATAGATGTTGGATAAAATAACTAAAATTAATGTAAAAAGGAACCATACTATATTATAACATATCATTCAGATTTGTGTCTCTCACTAAGTCGGATTACGCCCAATGACTCTTGTTTTATATCTTCCAACAATTACTTAAATACAGAGAAAAATATACCAACATTGGCTCCAACTTCGCCAACATTTTTAATAGGTGGTTCCAAACAACCACCAACATCACACGCGCCGACCGAACCAACAGCCACACAATTATCCTTCCCAGAAGGTCTCTCCGTACGTGCGTAGAACCTTACGACTGGTTACCTTGTGCGTGCGCGAATTTATGGCACTCCATAAAAAAGTTACCACGATAAAGGGTTCCTTATTGTCACCTTAAATGGTACCAATACTGCCTACTTGCCTTAAAAGGTGTTTGTTGAATTCTTTGTATTGATTGAACAGTATTCAGGAATGCTAGAACGTTATACTTTTTTGGCATCTTACCAGATTGCTTTAAAATGTGTGCGTTCTTTAGGATTCGGGCTATCGTACTATGTTGGCTGCGTAACTGTTATTCAATGAACAGTTTTTTTTTTCTTTGGCAATCCTACACGACCATTCATTCTGATTAGTCTTTAGCGGCGAAACCAAATAAGATTTTGCCTTACTGCAAATTAAACACTTGTTTACAAGAAAAAGTACAATATTTGAACAAATGCTCTAAGGCTCGTATTAATAAATGCATCTTAAAGTTGGGATCGATCTTAAGATGCTGTTTTTGACGGATGTTCCATACATGCTGTTTTTGACGGGCCCGTTGGCGTGGTTGGCGCGGAGGCGCCTTTCACGCTGCAGGTCGTAAGTTCGATTCCTACCCGGGACATGCATTTGTGTGCATGAACATGTCTGTATGTCCCGAGTCTGGGTGTATATGTATATTAAGTATGTATTTACAAATAAAAAAGTAGTATATGTAGTAATATCAGTTATCTGGTTTCCATATTACAAGCTCTGCTTAGTTTGGGATCAGGTAACCGTGTGTAGAAAAATGTCCCAGGATATTATTATTTATTTTATTTATTATTTATACATTAAACGTCAAAACAGCATGTTAAGATCGAACTTTGAGATGCTCTTATTAATACGGGCCTAAGACATCACCATAGTGAACTATCTTAACTACAGATCGCTGAGTACGTCCACTCCGCGGCTAGGTGCGCGGGCGCACGGAATGCGTGAATCAGTGCGCAGTGCGCCCGCGCCGCCGCACTAAAACAAACACCGATCGAAGGGATGCCGTGCCGATGAGTTGCTGGCTATTGTTGCTATACACGCATTTGGTCACATACTAATATGTGCTTCCTACTACCTACCGTGAGAAGCGACAATTATATCGGCGTTATGTCATACACACTAAACATTTCCTAACAGCCTCCTCGAAAGGTTGCAGGTGTCATAAAATTCAGTTGAGTCAACGTCTTCTACCGACAGTTTTAGATTTAGTTTGATCATCACGAGAAGAAATAATTTGAATGATTTTGAATCTTTAAAAATCTGCTAAAACTATATGGAATTAATATATTATTTCCTCTCACAAGTCCTATGGATAGATTGTAAATTATCCAAACAAATTGACATAACCGAATCGCTGTTTTTCAGACTTTCTGCCTATTAGGAGTGTCAACGACCTAACTTTGAAATTCAGAACCTAATAAATATACACTATTCTGCAGAAAAAATAACAAATTACCCTCACTACAAATCACGAACCTATTTTTAAAATATCAGCAGTTTTTTGCAACTGTACATAAATTCAGCCCATTATCCCGTGAAAATGCGGCGCCATTACTTTGAAGACACCGTTTCGCAATATCGGAGTGCGTTAAACTGTTTACGGTTTGGTCGTTGGTCTCGCGACCATAGCGGGCACAATCGTCCTTCTGGTGGCGAGGTGGTCGCAAGGTCGCGGTTTATTGCTCGCTGCTCATCACATGTGGGATACGGCTTGCGGAATATTAATGGGAACGGAAGCGGCGAACACAAGATGGTCGCCGCTAAATATTCATTAGGAAAACGATTTAATTCGTTGTTGGCCTGTGTGCTGTCAGATTAATTAATTTTGATAGCTTGATCAATAATTTAGCTTCATTGAATATTGAATCTGCCTTCACTGAAGACCGACTATTGTAGCGAATACTTCCAGAAGGCCTACTCTGTTACAAACGAACGAAATTTCGGACGAAATTCGCGTATTTCCTACTACGTTTCTCATTGATTCCGACATTTCTTACGAACGAAAATTGTTTGAGGTCTTCGTCGTCGTCGAATCTAAACGTCAAACAATTTTCGTTCGTAAGAAATGTCGGAATCAATGAGAAACGTTTTAGGAAATACGCGTATTTCGTCCGAAATTTCGTTTTCGTTTGTAACAGAGTAGGCCCTCTGGAAGTATGCGGAGTTCATAAAACAGAGCCGTCCACCAAAATTGACGAATAGTTCTAGGACTTAGATTACATGATAGAATTCCTAAGCTTGTACATCCGGCGTTTTGCGGAACTCTTACCAGAGTACTAAGGATGTCATAATCATCAAAGCCCATCACATATTATGTTCTTCATGATTCCTGTAGAGCTAGCACACAAGACAAGACAAGATTTTTGTCACACATTATGTCGCACCGAGTCGTTCTCTCTCTTTCTTAATGCATAGGAGAGAATGACACAAAATTGATTTATCTCGCGTTTTGCCTTGTCACGGTCGGCTGTGCGCTAGCGCTGTTGCGACTGCTTTTGTGCCGTCTGAACTGCTTCTGATGAGTGGGTTTGTTCTGCAGTGCGAGGAGACGATGTCGGCGGGCGACATGTGCGTGGCGGCGGCGCGCGCCGGGCCGTCCGCGCGCTGGCACCC
Organism: Drymonia ruficornis; assembly: GCA_947859195.1. Taxonomy (NCBI): domain Eukaryota; kingdom Metazoa; phylum Arthropoda; class Insecta; order Lepidoptera; family Notodontidae; genus Drymonia; species Drymonia ruficornis. The sequence goes on from OX401922.1 coordinate 436,065, forward strand.
CGCCTGCTTCTCGTGCGCCGCCTGCCACGAGCTGCTGGTCGACCTGGTCTACTTCTGGAAGGAGGGCCGCCTCTACTGCGGCAGGCACCACGCCGAGTCGCTCAAGCCGAGGTGCTCCGCTTGTGATGAGGTAACACTTATTTGATTTTATGCACGAACCGCGAGCAAAAGAATGAAAATCAGGAAAAGTTTGAAAATTCCATGGTTTAGTTCATTTCCGTTTTGGCAGGTCTCCGTCTTTGCCTTTAGTTTTTATCACAGTGTATTTGTGAACGGGACATCACAGAGTATCTCCATTTTGGTTATCACACGTCATTCAGTAATCGCTCGAGCCCCATCAGGTCAATCATCGTTTTAGCTTCAGTAAGTCATCAGTTTTGTCCAATCTATGAAAAAGACAATCTACACAAAACGTGTTTTATCAAAATGGCAATAAATATCTGCGCACGCGCCGCGATCGCGCGTGCAGCCGATATCCGGCGCAACGGACCGGAAGCGCGATATCATCGGGGTGGGGGTGATGGGGCGGTAGCACATCGCATCCCCCGTATCGTATATTCGCCATATTACGGTACTTGCACACGTGTTCAATTTATGATGATATTTGGCATGCATATGGATTAATTGAGTGTGTTTTACAATATACATTAAGGCTCTTATCGAGCAAAGCTTCTATTTTTTAACTTCTATCTTTATGAGGATTTTGCTGTCGCCCACTGTGCTCATTCTAAAATGTCTGATGCTGGTTTAGCATGGTGTGGTACCTACCGGATGGATCCTATTGCTATAAGGTACCTACCAGGTATACCTGGCCGTAGTACACCACGCTGCTGTCCCAGTGCGGGTTAGCGAACTTACATGTGTTTTGAAAAACGTGCAGGGCCATAATAGCTCAATAATTGAACATAAATATTCGCTCGTCCATCAAAATGTTATACTTGTATTATAGCTATGTTGTGGCTCTCCATAATTTCCACACGCCCACCCTTATTCCGACAATTGATCCACTTCAGCGATACAGGAACTAATTTAGTATTCATTTGACGTCCTAAAAACGGTTTAGGCTGTACAAGCGAGGGTGCAACGACCCCGCCACTGGACTGGCCGTAAATAATGACCCTTACAATAGGGTTGATGTTTTTATTTACTAGCTAATTTGAATTCGCTTGCTTACTTCGAAAACATTGTTGATTTCGACATACCCTAGAGAGTTACAGGAACATTAAAAAAAATTTCGTAATATTGGAAGATCGCATGCTAGCATTGCATCAGCCTTTTTTGACGACATATACATATCGTTCGCTTGGTTTTAGCTATCCACTAGTGAACGTAGCGAACGTGTGAAGTATCGACGACTGCTTGGCGCAGTGGTTCGCGGGTCGGCTGGTCGGCTCACTGCTTCGGATGGTTGCGGGTTGATTCCCACCAGAGGCAAATTTCGGAAACGGCCTTCTCGTAATTTAACCTGGGCTGGGTGTCACTGGGATCGCCCCCAGTTCATTGTATGGTACCCATAGTACAAGCTTTGGGCCTTAACTATTTTTTTTTAAATATGTTTGGGACCATACAGTTTGCGTGTTTGTCTGGCGATATTTATTTATTTCTTTGTCATGTCAAAGTAGTTCTAAAGTTCAAATATAAAGGCGGCTCCAGCAGCAGCCCTATTCCTGAAAGCGCTGGGCGGGTTCCGATGGGCCGCCGTCTGCAGCGGAAGTGCTGCGTGATTGTGGAGACGAATGGCCCTCAGCCGGACGCGATAGCCGCATTTAGGGCACGCTGGCTGGGGCGAGGATACGTTCGGTTTTCCATGGAACGAAAAGTATTAAAACACTTTTGGCACCTCTTAAAAGGAATTCAAGGATTTTTATGTTCTTCTGTGTTTTATTATGTTTATTCACCCACAATTTTATTTAAATCTTCGTGATGCGTTTATAGAAAAGTCATTCAATGAAACTTTTATAACTCTCTATTTCAATATCAAATCAGTGGATTGATCGGTTCGGAGCTTATGTTAAAAATGTCATAATTATATCCTTATAAAGGAGTTATTATCCCGGTTTTACCAATATCACGGCGACTCTACCAGAGGAAAATATAAAGGTACACTTGGGGGAAAACGTTGACGAATATTATAATATTCGAGCTATAGCTCTACCATTAGTTATTGGCATGGACCAATTACTAAGGGGACTGGCCCTAAGCAACTCGGCCGAGTGGCCGGCCTAGTACTAACATCGACATAAAACGAAGCGAGTAGTTCAACTATTTACCGGTAGATAGAACAATGAAAATGAAAAAACAATGACCACGTTTTTTTACATACATATATCTAATAAGGGCACCTCTTTCTTTAGTCTTTACTCTGTGTTTATTGGCGCGAGATCTGGGGCTGATTGTGATAGATCGTACAGATTGCATGAACTAATTTTTTTTTTCACTTAAAAGGTCTACTCTACATTTTAGGGCACGTTCTGTTTGCTATATTTTGCAGTAAAAATACATTTATAAAACAATTATAATTATAATGATTATTATAATTAATTGTATTGTATAAATTGGCTCCATTAGACCTTATGACTTTTTACTGGCTCTACGAGACTTGGTTTATTTTTACAGGCAAAAATTATTACCTTGACGTAAAATTAAATTGTTATAATCTTCAGCTCCAGACAGTTGCTAAACTCGATGTAGAAATTCCAGTGTTGCGTGTTTTTAATAACGCCTGAAGGCTATGGGAGAGTGAGCTGATAGCTTCGTTTTGTCGGATTAATACTCTTTGAACGGTAATTAGCGCACGTCTGTGCTAATTAACCCAATTAAGATCATACACCTAGTAGGAGATTCAGTATTTTTGCTGGAAATTGTAGCGATTGCATTGAAATTCTAACGCTAATTAAACTAGCTCATGCTGGGCAAATGTCAAGGTTCTACAGCAATGCAGATCACCCGTAATTTATGGGCGCACCACTCGTAAAACTACCCTGTCGTTTACTTTACTTTCTCACGCGGATCCGCTCACTCAGATATAAATAAGATATTATAATAATTGGAGAAAGAAAACTAATACACGATTCAAATGATAAGTTATAATTTGCAATGCATATTTTTACTGTAAATTACTGATGCTCTACACATACCCATTTCAATACATTTAAATTCAACGAAATTAGAAGAATTTGTACTTCGTAAAGTGACAAATAGTAAATAGACAAAATTACCTACGTAAAGTCAAGCACATTATTTTGTAAATGTACATAGCCTACGTACCACGAGGAGTCCGCAGCGTGGCAAGGCAAGGCTGACTGTAGCTCGCGTGCACTCGCCTCGGTACAGTCAGCACTTGCTCACTGTAACCTGATTTATCGCCTCCCCTCTGACGGGTGGGGACTTTTTACTACTTCTCCTACAATTCCGTTTTATGGCTTTACTTTCGATATTGGTAAAGTTTATGTAGACTGTACCTAGCCTTATAACTTTTGCAAGGATACATATACAGCCCTGAAGAAATGGGTATGCTCCAAAGTGCCGCGCCCGATTATGTCTACGTGAATACTGATAGCTCGAGAGGGCGCGCTGCCGCTCGCCTCTAGACGCACCTAGTCACTTTTTATACCGGTGCAAAATGAAGAGGAGCGCGTTTGAGACCTTCACGTAGCTTTCGACAGAACTGACAAAAAAACTCGGTGCTGAATGAGACTTCGTTAAAAATAAAAATCGCCTAACTTTACAAAAAGTAATTAAAAATAATTGGAATTGGATTATGTTTGATTATTTATTACAACAACAAAAAACAATTGATCAAGCACAAACATTAGCACGTACACCCGGAGGTCAAATCGACCTATCACGACCATAATAATCGTGGCCTATCGGAAACGAATCAATAACTACAGAAATGGTAAGGCACGGAAATATGAAAGTTTAACTAAACAATATTAAGCATAACCCGAGATAGAAGAGCCACCCCCTCAATTGAACCCCCAACCACCGGATGCAGTGAGCCGAGCGACCTGCCCTCGAACCACTGCGCTAAGCGGCCATCAAATATGGGTGCTCAATACACCTACCTACCACTTTGAGCTTTAAAGGTGGTAGAGCCAAGCTGTAGCCAATTGACTGCAGCTCATATACGGGCCGGCTCGACCGGGGTAGTACCACCCTCTCACAGAAGATCGGCGTAAAGCAGCTATTACAGCTGCGTTTCGTACGATGAGTGAGAGAGTCGAAAGCCCAACCCCCCCTCCCTTCCCCTCCCTCCATTCCACTCCGCTTCAGGTCGGCAATGTGCGAGAAATGCTTTTGGTATTGCAAGCATCTATAGGCTACGGTAACTGCTTAACATCAGGCAGACCGTACGCTTTTTTGCCACTGCAGTCCTATAAAAAAATAAAGAACTTCAAGTAATACCCTAGACAAGTGGCTTCGTCATGTGATCGACTTATCGACTTGTAATGTCATTTCCATACATTGAAGCGTAGCGATTTGTAGAAACGCTTTTAGGTAAAGCCTCTTGTCTTGAGGGGCAGGCCAGATGGTCATAGTAGATGTAGTTTTCCCACGTGTCCTGCAACACACGACAACACACGTGAGCCCGGCATCCGAGTGATTCACGGACATGTTGCAATCAGTTATGTAACCCGGGCCCGGCCCCTAGCCGTTATGTTAACACAATGAAATCATCGTCTGCCCGCTGTCCTTATAGATTACACTATTTGTATTTACAAGCTTTTGTTACATAACTATTGAGAGTAAACCATTTTACAAATTGGTCTTTAGAAACAATGGGATGTGGACGTATGTAAAGTTTGCAATCATCCAGGACCTCGAGTCTCATTACCAATTGTCCATTGCGAAACCAGTCTCTAATATTACCTTCATGAATTCTTTATTATAAATCGTAAATAATAATCGAAGATAATATTAGATATCGGTGGTTTGGCAATGGACGATTCTTAAGAGACTCGAAGGCCTGACAAGACCATGGTGGTCTCTTCGAGAACGATACAGCATTATAACGCCTTCAACAGACGGAAGAAAAGATTAAGGATGTGGATCAGGCGAAAGTGTGTCGTGTTGCAATAGCTCGGATTAAATTATCAATCCGCATCACGATATCAAAGGATAATAATATTCTCATGATAGAGATACGCATCATACTTATGATCTTACTGATGGTGTATTCAACGCCAAATAGTGTTCCCTCCCTACTCTACATAGGCATCATATACCAATCTAGCTTTACAGTAAACCGTTTGTGCTTTCGGAGTAATGACGAGGCAGATAACGGGGCTCCCAGGCAGCTCCTGGGATCAGACCAGTATCAGTATTGTGGTGTAAGGTGGCGCAGTCCCACGCGCGGCTGCCGTGGACAGCAATGGGAAGTGGGCCGCTCAACACATGCACGAGAGTCGAGAGGAATATCCAGCGCTATGGCAAATCCCAACTTCGGGAGGAAGTTCAACCACAGTAAATGTCTATGTGATTTGCAAGACCTAGTTTAAAAAAAAAAATAACATTTTTGTTACATTCTGAAAAGCTAAGTGAACTTTGTTCTAAATAGGAAAATAATGTTTGATACAGTTAAATTAATAATACAGGCTCCTAAAGATTAAATCACAAGAATGTTACATTTTAAACTAAATGAATAAAATCCTATCCTGAAAATTTCAATAAACTAGCAGCAAGTCAAAAGTAAATCAGACCGTGAAGCAAGAGCGTGTGTCGCGCGCACGACGACACAAAATACCGTTTTTAAGAAAATATTAATAACGAGTGAATAGTCCACTAATGAACACGAACAAAATATAAGCGGTGTGGTCCGTGGGAACGGTTCCCAGGCGGCCATTGTCGCGACTTTCCTAGGGTCGACAGCACCGCGTGCAGCGACAGCCACTCAGAATAATAATGTCTAATTAAGCCTTGTTTATCCACGTAATTAATTAAAAAGTGGTCGCGATGATGTAACTGGTGATGGATGCGGTCGCCAATGCGATCCGACCGGTCGCCCGGCCCCGTGCACGCCCTAAACGCGAATCAATCTCCGGAATTGTCCAAAAATCAAGGCCATTTTGGTGACAATATTGCAAAAAACTTAACTTATCTCTTGAGGAAATTCCATTTAGAACAAGTAAGAACTATTTTTAGAGGCAAATGTGTACTTTTAAATATTTTCCTTCATTTTGTGAAAGGATGACCGGACGAATCCCTACTTTTTACAAGGAAGACAATATAGGACTACTAATTGGAATTGATTTCCTTCTCTTTATCTCGTGTATTATGTACATCCATTCCTTTGCCCCCTGCAATAATATGCCCACAACCACTTGATCTAGTGATGTGAAGGCAACTTACACCGAGTGGTTATGAGTTCGATTCCTCTCGGGACAAATTTCCGAAATGGTCTTAGTAATTTGCCCTGGTCTGAATGTCACTGGGATCGTCCCTAGTAGTACGGCATCCAATACTTAACTTATTCTCTTTGTCAACAGATAATCCTAGCGGACGAATGCACGGAGGCGGAGGGTCGAGCGTGGCACATGAAGCACTTTGCGTGCGCGCAGTGCTCCCGGCAGCTCGGTGGGCAGCGCTACATCATGCGCGAGGCGCGGCCCTACTGCCTGCCCTGCTTCGACAACTGCTTCGCCGAGTACTGCGACGCCTGCGGGGAACCCATCGGCGTCGACCAGGGCCAGATGTCCCACGAGGGACAGCACTGGCACGCCACGGAGCGATGCTTCGCCTGCCACACCTGCCGGGCCAGCCTGCTCGGCAGACCGTTCTTACCGCGAAAAGGTGCCATTTATTGTTCTATAGCGTGCTCGAAAGGCGAACCTCCCACACCGTCAGACTCCTCCGGGCCGGGGCCGAGACCGCCGAGAGTGCCGAAGCCGAGAAGAATGCCATCGCCCAAATCCCCGCCTAGAAGTCCTCAAAGAGAACCATCACCGCACATAGACGCCGATTCGGAACCTAGTGGTTCTATAGCGCCCGAGACCCCCCCACCTCACCCGCCTCCGCCGCCACACGCTTGCCTCAGTCTAGACAGAGCACTCGCGGATTTGAGACTAGAACAATCTATGACGGAACACCAAATACAGCCTTCACCGACCTCAGAAGAACATAAAGAAGAGTCGCCTGAGGACTGGAAGCCGCCGCATCCGGTCGAAGCTCAGGCGGTGGTGACTCCGGGTCATTCCTCGTCCATGCCTGAACTGACGTTAGTGGACGGTAAATCTCCGAGGAAACCTCGAAGTGGGAGGACTGTGAGGTTCTGCGGGGACGATAACGAGGCGTTCGAGCCTGATGAACCTCCGAGAAGAGTGAAGGCTAGAGACGAGGACGCCAGCAGTTACTGCAGCACGTGCTCTTCATCGTCGTCATCGGCCGAGTCCTATACTCTGCCGACGAGAAGAGCGTACGGCGGAGTCAGGATATCGTACGTGCCCAACGACGCCGTGGCCTGCGCCAAGCGCGAGCGACAGAGAAAGAACGCCCAAAACGACAAGAACTGCATCATCTCGTGATCCCGGCTCATACTCCTAGTGACAGCAACCTCCGATTGAAAAGACTGACTTTTTGATAGATTTTAGCCCCGAAAGCCATAGTATTATAAGCAGAGTCTTCCTTAACTTCGAAATCTTGCCACCGGCCGACAGCGAAAAGAGTATAAGTCGCGAATAATAGAAAACCAGGTGCGGTGAGCGCGTTGTTAATCATGTTGTGACGCGCGCTGGTTAAGCTATCCACATAAAGGTTTGTAATAAAGGATTTTTGACAAATTTATATGAATGGATGTGTAATTTGGGATTAATCGGTTATCAATGGTGACGTATTATTCGATTACACCTTTGCTAGAGATGCAACAGATAGTTTGGGTTGTTATAGATCATTTAACCTTGCCATTCCTGTCCTTTAATTGGGCAGATGTTGGATATTAAATGGATTTTAGGTTTTTCGAGTGTAAACTAATAGTTTTATTGTGGGGCCTAAATATAAGTTGAAATATGACGTCAGCTTTAACTTATTTCTGATTTTAATATATAAATAACAGCATCACATATCGAATGCTTTCCCTAGTTTTAATATTGTTCATAAATGTTTAATTTAAAACATATCCCACTTTGCCACTTAGGTTCTAAAATAATGTAAGTATAAGTTAAGTTAGTATTAAGTGAGAATATTGTATAAATACAAGTAAGTACAAATATAATATTATTTTGTATTACAGTTTTGTACTCCGGGAAATGTGTTCAAAATGTATAAATAAAGATGTGTGTTGAAAACATATTAAAAATGCCTTCAACAAACAATATAAGTAACATGTAAAATCGCTTCCAGTAGGAAGCTTAGTTAGATATCTTTTGGTAATAGACAGTCTGAAATACAGATACTATTGTTCTTAACTTGAGACGCCAGCAATAGCATACTGTAATAATTACTTGAATTACCTAAGTCTCTAAGCATTAAAAATCGACTAATAATATTTGAGTAATACCTACACTAATAATCCCTCTCCATATAACTCTATTATCACACATGCGATAGAGCCTCACTCAAAAAGTTTATATTAAATTACTTAATTAATTTTACGGTACTCTCTCCTTTACAGTTATATAAACAAATGTAACGCTATAAATATGCATCGAGTTCGACACGAGCTGTGCTGTGACACCTGCCAATATTTGGATCGGAAAACCTGGATTACCGTTCTGCCATTTGAAATTTTACCACACGCACAGATGTACCGTTTTTATTATAATTTTGTTTTAAATACAGTTATGTTTAAAACTGTAAAAATAACTGTTAAAAACAGCTGATAATCAGCTGGTGATGAATATCGAAACAGGACACAAATTACCCCTAAAAAACCTTATTTTTCGCAAGTCAATTAAACCAAGGTATAAATATAACATGAGCAGCTGAACATGTCTTTTGGATTCGAAAGAGCTTTTGACCTTTTAATTAATGGCGACAAATATTGCCGCTGTCTTTAATTGCAACCTTGCTATTCACTGGAGGACAGACAACATGTTACACAACAAGTTGCTTGGCTTGGCCTCCAAGACTTGTAAACGTACCTACCACAGTGTAAAGAGATCCTTGTGCTAAAAGCCCCGTCCAGTGTTGTGTGACATTGGACGTCATGCAGTATGCAAGATAGGTACTTTTATATTGAGCCCCCAGTGAATACAGAGCTTTACTACAAAAATGTATGAATAACCTCTTATGTAATACTCACTTCATTATGTTCCAAATACTTGTAACGCAATAACTTTGTACGAGAACCAGAAATTGTACAAACTCAATTGTATCAATAATGTAATTGTAATTTTTTAAGTTATTTGTAATGAGAAGATGAATAAAATGTTTTTTGGAATAATTCTGCTTTTTATGAACGCTAAATATTTGGACATTATTCGAGGTCTTTACCTAATCTAACTTCAGGGATAAAAAAGTCAGTGATACGAATAAACAAGTTAATAAACTATTTGTAATAATGATGCAAGGTAAATGAAACCAAAAGATACCCCAGTAGTCCCACTTTAGGAGAGTTTCAGAAGGTAATCGACAACTAATTAAATGAACCTAAACTGGAAGGTTACCCTACAGATCGGTAAAGGCTAGGAGGAAGATGAGCTATCAGTGAAAGTGTCTGGTACAACGGCGAGGTGGGAAGCACCACGAGACGCCGCATTGTACCGCTCGGCGGCGCGGGCGCAGCGTATGCAACGTGTCGAGATCCCTATCGGGCTTAGAAATGTTCCGGTTGCAGAAGATATGAAAGCGAGGATAAGTATGTAATCTACTACAGGTAACTGTTGCGTACAGCAAGTAGACCTGGGTAGGTGTCATAGGTGTCGCTTAGGGCCTCCGCAGACTAGCTACTTTTAGCATCGGCGATCGGTGATTTTGATGCTGCGTCTCGCTCGCTCGCGCTCGAAGAAACGCGACGCAGCATCGATATATCGATACGTCACAACATCGCCAGTCGCCGATGCTAAAAGTAGCTAGTCTGCGGAGGCCCTTACAGATGACATTTTGATGGAGATCGATAAGGTTTAGACTTAGCCAGGACTCAGTCCGACCGAATCCAACTATATCTTTCTTCATTTATAGGTTATTGATTGAAAAGTTTCCTATCCATAAATTTCGTGGACATTTAGGGGGGAGGGGGTCAAGCCAAATCTCACCAAATCTCACGGTGGGGGCGAGGGGGGGTCTCGGCAAATCTCACGTAATATTTTTTTGCCGCAGGAAGCAGTGTGAAATTGCAAGAAATCTGGGTTAAATTAAGTAAAACATGTTTCTCCTTTACAATATGGCTTTTGAAAATCTCACGTGAGATTAAACGGGGAGGGTGGTCGAGCAAAATCTCACGACATCTTACCAAGGCGGGAGGGGGGGTCGAAAAATCTCAAAAATTACCTCACGTAATTTATGGACGCCCCCTTAACTCAGTCAACATTTCCGAAATATGAGACCAAGGGCCTTGAAATATCGCATGTGTGTTTAGTTTAGATGATCGTTCGGTTTTATCGTATTGTATGTAAGAAAACAGCAATTTGCATAACAATAATATATTTTCCGTCGGATAGCACGATAGTTCCGCCGCTAACCCGAAACTGTCGCGAATTTGGCCGAGTGAGCGGGTTCACTAACTCTTGGAGGGCACTTGGCGGAACTTGGCACATAAACCGCCGACGCGACGGCTTGGCGACAATCGAGGGGTTTGCGCCAAGTCTGAGGAATAAGCGTTCCCATGAATAAAGGCTCTAAGGGTATACAGGCTGGTATAAAAAATCCCTATTTAATTAAGTTCTATAGTGACGAGAATGAGATGGCAAATTAAATATCAATACGCAAAAGGAATATGCAAGGAAGAAGTTACTGTATACAAATGGGCATGTAACAAATCTTTACCTAATATAGTAGAACCGTGAAGGTTTGTGCAAAACGCAAATATTAATATTATTCACATTATCTTCCAAACGAATCCAAAATGTCAGCTTCAAATGATATGATTATTAACCCTAAAATTTGGAACTAACAAAATAACAAGCCTACACTCTGTACATGAAAGTTTCAATCCAGACAATTTGATTCTAATTGGAATAATACCAGCGGGGATACTGCAAGCCTAGACGGCTCCAGTTGCCAAAAAACAAGTGCCTAACTGAAATTGTCGACGCCTAGACAGGAAAGATGCTGCGATGGGGTTAGCTGAAAAAATATAATAGGTTCTAGCGAGAGGGACGTTCAAACCGTTACAAGTATTTGGAACGTGCATGAACCAAGAGTAGATTTAAGAAGAAACACATTATTAATACGACATGTGATGAGCCCATTGGCCGTTTTTCCACTAGCCGGCACGGCATCAGCACTGGCATGGTGGCAGCTTTTTCATTGGTCAGTGACCAATGACAACTGGTCACTGACCAATGACAACTGCACAAAAAGCCATCGCCGTGCCGATGCCGGTGCCGTGCCGGCTAATGGAAAAATAGCCATTAGGTACTACTGGGTACCATAGATATAGAATAATTTTTGATACAACCTACTACTACATACAGCAGTTCTGATTTCGGTATTAGCCTTATCAACAAATGCGAAAATGTAAGACAAGAACAAGACTGGTACTGCAAGACTCTTGCTTTTCGCAGTTGTTCTTGCTCTATTCGTGCAAGATCTATCTTGATTTTGGGCAAGACAGCAAGACTAAGCTGGTTTTGGACAATACTAGTGGCCTTATAAAAATGTAGTTTTTAACCGATACCGCATGGCTTATGTCAACGCTCAATTATCCGCTTTCACATTCCAAATTGTATTGCAAGGGTTAGAGACCCTTGCAACACACATGCCAAAATATCAATTAAGTGTACTTAACCCTTCGCCTGCCGCGGTTACACTTAACTGCGTATGTCACGCGGGTTGTTGCGACCATTGGGGCGTAATAACTGTTGATTAATGAGCCTCGGAATGTGTCGCAGCGAAAGGGTTGATTGACATAGATTAGTTAGGGTATTTTTTCCTGTCACTTTTAATGAATTTAAATTTAAATTAGACAAGCCGTGGTAATTAAAACTCATCCAATTTACATATTATATATTTAGCATAATTATCATATAAATATCAATTTAAAGAGAAATTAAATTTAAAAAAACAACAAGAGACAAGAGGTTATCAACCTCAAATAAGAAGCATCCATGACCTCCTGACCTCGAGGATTAGGAGACCAGGACCACTCCTGGTGACTCCTCCCTTGCTTAGTCCTCATTTTTAGAAATATAACTCATTTATTTGGAGGTGAAATTTCGACTTCGTTTGGAAGATAAAGTACAAAGGTAGGTAAGATTTTGAGTTTCCACACACTCAAAGTATACTTTGTACAAAACAATAGAATATACTAAAGTCTACTGTCATTGTAATTAATAAATTAACGACCAGTGATTTGATACCTAACCGTTTTCGATTATCTGATATAACTACATATTTCGTCGAATACACCGCGACAGCAGGTGATACATATTGGAAGTAACTCTACAATGTAAATACCCGCATGAGTAACAATAGGTGCCTCATATCCCGAAGTTGAGTCACATCTGAAGTAAGTACCTACAGATAATCAGGTGTAAATTCTGTAATGATTCTCTTCATTAGTTGTAATGTTACAAGTGTATGTTTAAAGCTCCCGTCTGTATGTAGAATCGGTAGTTTAATCTCTCCACGTTCGATCAACTACCATTGATCTTACGGCTTTATGTATAGACTTAGCGCTAACATACACGGACTGCAATTTTGCAGTTTGGTTGCAGTCGACGGCACGCGACTGCACACGGACTGCATTTTTGCAGTCGGAAGTGACAGCTCTATTGCAGTTGGTTGCATTCGACGACACGCGACTGCCCCCGGACTGCATTTTTGCAGTCGCGTGAGTGTCGGCGCTTAGGTTTATATTGCTGTGTCGGGGTGCGCCAGAACGCAATCAGTTACGTTCATTTACTACAACTAAATTCACATTACTAGGTTATACACTAATTTGCTACCAAGATCATAAATCGGGGTATTATTACCCCTAGTCTTATATTGTAATACACTAATTAATCCTACTTCCTACTAATATTATATGTATATGCGAAAGTTTGTAAATATGGATGTTTGTTACTTTTTCACGCAAAAACTACTGAACGGATTTGGATGAAATTTGGAACACAGATAGTTTATAACCTGGATTAACACATAGGATACTTTTTATCCCGATTAAATTATGCGCGGACGAAGTCGCGGGCAAAAGCTAGTCTGTAATATTGTGTAGGGTTCACATCTGTCAACATATTCTTTGCTTATAAGGGTTGTTATTGGTGAAATTAACCCCATAGTCCCAACCACCCTGCTAGCCGCTAGCAATTTTTATAATTATTGTGTTCAAGTATGTTGGTAATTAAATTGATCTTGATAGGTAAAACCGCAAGCTTTTACAGCTAACGTTTATGTATGGTAATTACACTTTATAGGCATATAGGGAGCAAGTGCTTATTTTATTATTTAGTAACTTTAAGCCGAAGCTCTAGTATAATGCAAACAGGAGAGAGTAATCGTCCTTCATCTGTAGGCAACGCTCTACTGACGACTCAGGGCCTCCGCAGACTAGCTACTTTTAGCATCGGCGATCGGCGATTTTGATGCTGCTTCTCGCTCGTTCGCGCTCGAAGAAACGCGACGCAGCATCGATACGTCACAAAATCGGCGGTCGCCGATGCTAAAAGTAGCTAGTCTGCGGAGGCCCTCAACTAAGCTAAAGCCTCTGAAAATCAAAATCATCTCATTCCATTCCACCTCATCTTACGTGACCTCAAGGACCCAAGTAGCCCTCTCCTAGAAAATAATCAATGCTTCATACACATAATAAGCGCATGACATCTTCATTGTAACGTATCTATATCTAACCCATCTATCCCTACAAATCGATCATGATCGAGGCAGACTAGTAAATCAATAACGCGTGCATCAGGTGCGCGCGCGCCGCGTGACGGCACCTGCGTTCACGCACCGCGCGCGCGCAGGCGGCAAATTGCTGCGTAATCACCGCTGACGCCTGCGGCAGGGTACCGTGCCCTGGCGGGGGACGAAAACCCTGGATTCTTTAGCGAGCACTGGGCCGTGTTGGGCCATGGCTAGGCCAGCCCCCCTAGTCAAGTGGCTTCATCTACAAGCGTTTCTACAAATCGCTACGCCTAAATGTATAGAAATGGCATTACAAGTCGATAAGTTATTATGTCATTTCCATACACGAAGCGTAGAGATTCGTAGAAAGCCAAGCCACTTGACATGGGGGACTTTGCTGTATATCCTTGAAAAATGCTTAGGTTCGATTCCAAAATATAGGATATGGTGTATAGAACAAAGGTGGATGATTTTGCTCTATACCAATTCCCTTTTCGTATAGTTTTTGAACCAGCCAATCCTCGATAGTTCGCTGTACTAAATGCACACATTGTAAGTTTCCTACCCCTATCTAATAAAACGGATAATGTATCATGCAGAACCATTAAGCGAGCCAACACAATGTAACGAGCCGATCGATAAGTTTAATTAATTACAGCCATGAAATTAATATTTGGGCTACATTATTAAACGATAACGAATCGATTTTGTATTTTTGTATACTATACCTGCATGTAGAACATATATTTGAGTAATCATCACAGTGTATTTAGGACCTCCGCAGACTAGCTACTTTTAGCATCGGCGACCGGCGATTTTGTGACGTATCGATGCTGCGTCGCGTTTCTTCGGGCGCGAACGAGCGAGACGCAGCATCAAAATCGCTGATCGCCGGTCTTAAAGTTATCTGCCGTTTTTATAGAGGAAATCTGTGTATCGAAGAATCGAAAGGATCCCTAGGGTATTCTAGTAGACTAAGGCTGAATTCCCCTACTCAAACATTGGTAGTACTATTGGAATTGGTAATATCTTATTGGTAGTATTTATTAGTAGTAGTGAACATTAGTAAGGGTGGACAATGGAAGAAAATTATGAACGAAAATTGTTCTAAAAGAAAATGTAACGTCACGACTTTTATCCCCGTTCGGGGGTAGTCAGAGGCTTGAGTGGCCATACACCACCACATTGTGGAGGTATTAACCAACTCAAAGCCCACGTTTCACCAGATAGTCAGAACCCAACGTGACAGGTGGTGAACCTTGTCGCCGTGTATACAGGAACTGACTATTACCTAATCCCGAGGGATAGGTAGGTAAGTTGTTCTATGCATACTTTTCTTGAACTCTACCAAAATATTCAAAAGCTTCACATGTTAACAGTCGTGCAGTAGAGCACCGGCGTGCAGCGGCGATAATTGCGCAATTATCGCGCAACCGTCGCAGTTACATAACTAGCGCGCCCCACTTCTGGAAAACTATATTGTAATAATTAGACTACGACTGTTAATATGGTCATCGAAACAGTAGGTAAGTAAGATATTTGTTGCTAAAACATACGGGAAAATGCTCATACGAGTATTATGCTGTATCATCAGTTCTCATAACCCTGACTAGAGACTAGAGATATTGTAAATCACATAAGAGGCCGTTAAACTATTAGGTATTTGGTACGGTCAATCCAGGTTAAGCTTATAACAAAATGGAGTATAGAATATGGGTCCGTCTATTAGGACCCCATGTTCTAAGCAAACGTTAACAGTCGGTCGATATCGTGTCGCCAATAAAGTCGTAACGACCGGTCGCGACCGTCGCGTCGCCGAAAGCAATGTTTTACTTTACGACCGGTGCGCGGTGTTATGTGATAAGGCCACACGTCACCGATTTTGTGCTTTGTACATTATTTTTGTTGGTATTTTATTTTATGGCAATTATTGTAAGTCACGATAGCAGTTCGTTTGTTTTATTTGAATTTTTGTATGTGCTAGAAAACCAAATTCTATTATTATAAGAACATATTTTATTTCTAAAGAAAAGCTTAACATACCAATTAAATTATTTTTCACTACGTAGATTATAATTTAATCTCTAAAAAAATGGGTTCACATTCACCCGTGTTTTAAGATGCACCAAGTAGAGCTGGAGATAGAGCTCAGAAACTACAGGCACAAAGACATTTTTACCCTCTGCTACAAGACTACTGAAATTGATAGAGTTTGTTCCATCCGAAACCATCATATGGCTAAAGTTGCCACTCTATAGCCACCCCTAGCGTGTAAATCGAATCAGTAAATAAAATCAAACAATCGTCAAATAAAACTAGTTGAATCGATCGGAGGCGTCACCCCGCCCGTAATGCGATATGTCGATACTCTGTGGTCGACAGTCGCGATAGCCCGCGACAATGTAACTGCTGTAAAATAATTAAAAAGTAAACAATGGAACAAAGTTATTGTTTTGTAGACAACGGCAAACTTGTTGACTTTTTGTGAATCGACTGGACCGGTTTATATTGCGTTTGCCGTTCCGTTCTTAATACAGTTGCGAATATGCAAGATCAAGGTAAAATATAACTTGTATAAAATGTATAATACTCATGGACCAATTACTAAGGGGACTGGCCCTAAGCAACTCGGCCGAGTGGTCGGCCTAGTAATAACATTGACATAAAACGAAGCGAGTAGTTCAACTATTTACCCGTAGATAGAACAATGAAAATGAAAAAACAATGACCACGTTTTTTTTTCATACATATATCTAATAAGGGCACCTCTTTCTTTAGTCTTTACTCTGTGATAATACCTGTATGAAATTTATGATAAAGTTTGAATTGGTAAATAGATAAGAGAACGGCAACTAGGACGCAAAAACCAGTAATGAAGTAGTCTAATAAAGTTGAAAACTTCATTTAAAATGATAACAAACAGCAGTCTATTGCGGACACATTACGCCACGTAACTCAATCAGAGGCAACATTTCAATATCGACCTTTACATAAGCGGCGCAGATTCCTCAGCTGTGAATAATTACAAAACATAGTACCACAGTTACGACGCGATTGTAAACATTGGAGCCCTGACACGCGGCGGCGCTCCGCGGACGCAGGCGAGGACGTATGTGACTCAGCAGCGATGACCGGTGCGTTGAAAAATATTAAAAAGTTGTTATTAAAAAACATAAAATATAAACTTATTTATAGACCGATTACTTCCACAGGTGACAAGAGGGCTTGCTCTTTCCTCGCTTAAATAATCAGCTTGAAAATACAGCGAGGAAATGCAGCACTTGCCACTATCTCACGCGGAGATTTATACGAATACGGTAGGTTTGTACTGATTTGCAAAACCTATTTGTTGTTACTCGTTTCTTCGTAAATAGGTTAATTTTAATTTGTGTAAAGGACCTAGGTTTGCAACAAGCGCCCGTGTGACTCTAATAAAGAGTAATCTTATGAGTTGGAGATAAACACGTGCTGTTTAATTTAAAAGTTAGTATAAGTTTAGCTACACGGTTATCTAGTAGAGTTCGTGGTTCGACAGATCGCGGGAAAACTCATTGGATTACCGCGAAATGTGCGACATTGTGATTCATTCATTCAAAGAACAGAGGTCGGTATGTGGCCGGATCTGTGTCTGCTGTACCTATTTTATTTTCTTTAAGACGACCTTTGTGACTCATTTTAAAAGAATATATGTATTGACTGATACCTATATTATTTATTGACGATAAGAAATCAAGAAGGATTTTGGTTGGATATATGATAGTTGGTAGATTACATATTTATACACATACATATATACATATATGAATATATATATATATAACGTCACGACTTTTATCCCCTTTGGGGGGTAGTCAGAGGCTTGAGTGGCCATACACGACCACATTGTGGAAGTATTAACCTAGTCAGAACCCAACGTGACAGGTGGTGAACCTTGTCGCCGTAAATACATATATACATATATTTTATTTTTTACATTTTTGATTAGGTAATAGTCAGTTCCTGTATACACGGCGACAAGGTTCACCACCTGTCACGTTGGGTTCTGACTATCTGGTGAAACGTGGGCTTTGAGTTGGTTAATACCTCCACAATGTGGTGGTGTATGGCCACTCAAGTCTCTGACTACCCCCGAATGGGGATAAAAGTCGTGACGTTACACATACACACATATTTATTTGGTTACTTTTATGATTGTAGAGTGCCGTATTTTTCATCGCAAATCCAAATTGCGTCCTCCTGACGGCCATACGACAGGTTTCTATAATTTTACAGCGGCTTAAATAAAACGGTAAAAAAATAAAAATAACACTTAGCTATCCAGCCACATTTGAGTACGAAAAGTAATTATTTAGTGTCAGTACTAATTACAGAAATGGCAAATATAATGACAGATGTAGAGACGCAGGCGCCGGCGCCGGTAGCGCGCGCATCTGCGACTATTCCTAGATAATAATTGTAGGTTTGGTGTACAGATGTATTCATGTCCAAATGTTTTGTGATGCCACAATACTTTAACTAAACTTTAATACTAAGAAATAGTAATTTGTAAAAAATATTATAAGGTTATTGAATTTTCGAGGTGACAAGCCATTACCTACCTCCTTTCATTTGCCTAAAATCGTGACTAACGTGAAAACGAAACTAAATAATTATTTAATTGAATTAATAACAGTCTCTACTTGTAGGGAATTTGTATAATATGGACAATAATCAGTTACACACATAGAGGGAATACATAGTGTATCTGTCGGTGACTCTACTACTTAATTGATCTCTACTCGGAGAGCGCCCAAATCGAAATACATAAGAATCAAAGTCCTGAATGACTGACAGACAATGCACAGCCTAAACCGCTGGTCGTAGGGACTTGAAATTTGAATGAAAGGATTTTTTGAAATTCAACCCCTAAGGGCGTTAAATAGGGAATGAAAGTTTGTATGGAAGTTTGCCATTTTTGATGTCAGAATTATGAAAATTGGTGCTCTGCGCAGACGAAGTCGCGAGCAAAAGCTAGTGTGAAATAAAATTACTACCTATAGGCCATTCAAGTTAGCTCTAAAAGATTATTGTTAAGAGTACATACTCCAGTAGTAAAGTTAAGTGTAGAGATCCCTTGGTAGACTTTAATTTTGTTAATATGATTATGATCCCCATAATATCTTACAAGGAAAGATGGAAAATTCCAATCTGAATCATGTATCCCGCTCGCTCTGATAAGGATGTTATATTGTATGACACGGCGGCGCGGGCGCAGAGGCCGCCGCAATCATGCAATCATACGACTATCATCCAATCAGGAGGAAGGTACGGTGCATATTGGCATAGGTACTACCAAACGGCGCCAACAGCGTCTAAGGTTAGTAAAGTCATTCAAAGCGCACCCCTAATCCTAGTACATTTATTTATTTTCGAGGCACGATGCGACATGAATTGCTTATCAAAAGACTTCTTTATTCCAGCGACTGTAGCCTAGGGGTGAACAGGTTGGGCTAACAATCAGAAGTTCCCAGGTTCGATCCCCGGTGGGGCATACACCAATGGATGAATTTTCATCTATGTGCATAATTTACAGTTCGCTGACGGTGAGGGAAAACATCGTGAGGAAACCTACCTATCCCTCGGGATTAGGTAATAGTCAGTTCCTGTATATACGGCGAAACGGTTCACCACCTGTCACGTTGGGTTCTGACTATCTAGTGGGCTTTGAGTTGGTTAATACCTCCACAATGTGGTGGTGTATGGCCACTCAAGCCTCTGACTACCCCCGAACAGGGATAAAAGTCGTGACGTTACATTTTTTTTCTTTATTCCATAACCTTTACACGAAGAGAAATATTGTCGGTGCTAAAGTTAATAAAGTTGTAAAAATAACAATTTTTTCGCGAAAACCAAACGGTGTCGCCTGACACGGGAGTAAAATATCGCAGGGTTGCTGCATCGCGTGTCTCACTTCAATGCAAATTAAACCTAAGGTCTGGAGGTGTAAAGACGATCAGGCCTCAACCAAACTCACGGCAAAGCTATTAATTGATATAATTTACAGTTACAGTCCTGAAAAATATTCGAAAAAGTTCTGGGAAAACACGGTCGAGGTGTTGTGACATTTACGTATAATTTAATTTATTACCATAAGTTGTAAACTCCTACCCCCATCGAAGTTATAAAGCTTATGAAACGCCGAAATAATGGTAGCGTAGCGACACGCCAATGCGCACCAAATCTATACAAACAAATTGAAGTGTCTGCTTATAACGGGCCCGTTAGCGTGGTTGGCGCGGAGGCGACTTTCAAGCTGCAGGTCGTAGGTTCGATTCCTACCCGTGACATGCATTTGTGTGCATGAAAATGTCTGTATGTCCGGAGTCTGGGTGTATATGTATATTAAGTATGTATTTACAAATAAAAAAGTAGTATATGTAGTAATATCAGTTATCTGGTTTCCATAGTACAAGCTCTGCTTAGTTTGGGATCAGGTAGCCGTGTGTAAAAATGTCCCAGGATATTATAATGTAGAAACATCTTTTTAATATGATTATATGTATATACGGTACTAAAAATATGTTCTAAGGCCGTAACACGAAAGTGGTTACAAATATTTGAAGGCCCATTTCTCAGAAACTGTTATAGTGCCTGCTAATTTTGATTCTGATTTTATTCAGGAAAAAGCTCATAACCTGAGTGCCTTGCGAACCTATCGCGGACTTTACTTATAGTCTGACTTGGCTATGCATATGCATATCAGCTACCATATATGTAGTTTAATTATTATTCCGTACTTTTGAATAATATCGGGAAAATGGCCGCAGCCGCAAGAAAGCCGTGACGCAAACGAGTGATGAATAGTGTTTTCACACCATTGACGCATCGCGCTCACACCTCAAACGATATTACCGTATATAGCGGTCGATAGGTCATTACAATTCATCATTGAAGAAATAGGGGATCCCACTGACATATTGTGATTTCTATGATTTACGGGGTGTCTTTATCGCCTGGTTTGTTTTTTATTTTTATAGGACTGCGGTGGCAAAAAAGCGTACGGCCCGCCTGATGTTAAGCAGTTACCGTAGCCGATAGATGCTTACAATACCAAAGGCATTGCTCGCATATTACCGACCTGAAGGGGAGGGGGAGGGGGGGTGGTCTTTCGGCTCTCTCACTCATCGTACGAAACGCAGCTGTAATAGCTGCTTTACGCCGATCTTCTGTGAGCGGGTGGTACTAGCCCGGTCGAGCCGGCCCGTTTATGAGCTGCAGTCAATTGGCTACAGCTTGGCTCTACCACCTTGAAAAAACTGTCGGGAAATCCTAACTCCTAAGGAAGCACACATCCATCAGCTGGACCGTCCAATGCTGGACCAAAGGTGGGAGGCCTTAGGTCCAGTAGTAGACGTCAGTCCACTAGCATCCACCGCGCCCCTACGACCGTGACGTCAATACTCTCCTTTGCGGGGCCGTCCTAGAATTATGATTTCCGACTGGTGGTCGCCGGTCCAGTTACTATTCTTTAAAGTAAGTAAGTAAGTAAGCATTTATTTGTTAAACAAAGGTAAAAAATTGGTGTTACAAGGATTAAATTTCATGTTGCACTATGTTTTGCCTTTTGGCGTACAAATATGGTATTTAATTAATAATAATGTAGGTAATCATAATCAAATATTTAATTACCATTATTGTCCAGATTATACAATAATATTCCAATGTCCAGTGAAATTAATGAGTCAATATATCATAGAAATTATGTCAATATGTAAATGTCACGATAATTATACAAAATAAAATACTCATGTCAATGTTGTGGGCAAGTAGAGCTATCAAATATAAGAAAGTCTATATAATTTTAATTGTATCAGAGAGATAGGACCTAATTGAGTAATAGCATTTTTTTAAGTGAAGTACCTTGGAAGACCCTGATAATCAAATTTTTGTTAACCCCCAAAATAGATAGTTATGATGGACTTACACTGGCATTACAAATCACTTTTGTTTCTATAAATGCTTTGTAAAGCCATTGTAAACTGAAAAACAACTCTATAAACTCTCGGTGACTCTACTGACATGGTCTGGAAATACGTAAATACCCAAAGAAATTGTAATAAAATAGGGGAAATACCCATCACTTGATGGCTGTCATAGGTACTACTAGTACACGAACCCTATCTGTAACAAAGCGCATATTTTTTTAAATTATAATTGCATCTAATTATAATATAATCAGCCCATTTAATGAGCCCCCTCAATGGGGATTCTATAATTTCAGACATGTATCCTTACGGTGTTTTTCCTTTACCGTAAGCAAGTGATAAGCATGTTGAAATTAATATGATTGTATAATTATATTGAATATGGGACTTAATTATATTTAATATATCTACGCTGAGTCACATAACCACAGTTTACCTATAACGTACTCGCCCTGAGCACAAGATATGTAATTTTACGTCAGTTGGTAGTTACTTATTTAGAATCAAATTCAGTATGAATATCTTTTTTCCTGTAAACCATTACAGTAGGTACTCAGGACAAGAGTAATCAAAAATGTTACATAATGATGTTATGAGAAGAGTACAGTTGGAATGCATTTCCTATCCAGAGGAGTATTATAGGCAATAAACGCCATAATAATAATAATTTAGCCCTTTTAACGTCCCACTGCTGGGCACGGGCCTCCCCTCAATGCGAGGGGGATTCAGGCCATAATCCACCACGCTGGCCCATTGCGGGTTGGTGGATTTCACATGTCTAAAGACATGCAGGTTTCCTCACGATGTTTTCCTTCACCGTAAGCAAGTGATAATCATATTAAAGTTATGACTCACACATCGATTTCGAAAAATCCAGAGGTGTGAGCCAGGGTTGGAACCCATGACCTGAACCTGACCTGACCTGACCATGAAGAAACGCCATGGTCAATGTTTTAAGGGAGCTTTAACATTTTTAGTAAGTACAGGCGAATAAGTAAGTACCTACCTAATCCTTGTCATCTTTTCTGTTTCTTTATCTTTTAGACTAAACTGAACATGTATACTAATCACGTACTAATAACCCTTATCAATGTAGGTAAAATAAAACTACATAATAATAACTTTGTATTATTACAACAATAATCCTTAAACCCATTTAATAAATAACACAATGCCACACGAACACCGAAGCAATAAAAAACAAATGACACAAATCATATAATCTGTGCTAATTACAAACAGATGTTTCACCCCGATTCTGGCAACAATCGCTTATATTCAGAATAATCTGGACCAGATGTGGAACTGCGAAAAGGTTTAGAACAACTAAGTATTTCTGTAGCAAGTGAACACGTGCGAATAGATAAGTCTTCAAACTGTTGTTACACGGTAAAGCACAGGTAATTACGCCGGCACAGATTAAATAGAACAGAGTCGGCAGTCGGTTTTGTTTCGCCAGATGTGGATATTGTAGTAAGATTATTTTCTTTGTGAATGCAGGTATGAATCTTGTTTGCTTTTGTTTATTAAATAGGTCCAGAACACGTGTTAAACCAATAATGGGAACAAATCCCTGTTTCGATTTTAATTTTAAAATAAAGTAAGTAGCTTTAGGAGCCGGTAAATACACCGGGTGACAAACTGAGGAATACACAGACTGGGAATTAAAATGAAGGTAACCGGGCACCTCAATTTTACCGGACCACATAAAAAAACTGTTACCCATATAACCAAGGCCTCTATTCAACGATTATCGATTTCGAAACCTCTATGTCGTGACATGTTTGTCGGCTCTGATAGCACCTCTGTCCTCTGGCCGACAACATGCCGACCGCCAAGTATTTGCGATTTACAATGAAGAATTTACAAAGATAATATTAGAGACCAGTGTTTTCATAATGGACATGTAAAGAGACTCGAAGCCAAGCTCATTTGCAAGCCTACAGGCATGTCTACAGATATCTACTCTTTATAGTTGAAACCACAGAGTAAAGACTAAAGAAAGAGGTGCCCTTATTAGATATATGTATAAAAAAACGTGGTCATTGTTTTTTCATTTTCATTGTTCTATCTACCGGTAAATAGTTGAACTACTCGCTTCGTTTTATGTCGATGTTAGTACTAGGCCGACCACTCGGCCGAGTTGCTTAGAGCCAGTCCCCTTAGTAATTGGTCCATGGTTGAAACAATCCTTTTGTTTGGTCACGCGGTGGGACAGTCCCCAGATAACGCGCCGTGGGAAAATGATGGCTAACACAGGAAAATACACTCGTGTGGGGAAATGTTTCATGTTTACATACCACAGAGCCTGCCTGCCTACTCTATCGTACACCTGTTATAAAAATGGACCACTTAGGACAATGGACGGCGTAGGAATCGGACGTGGACGATCTAGGAAGTAAACAACATGTATACATAAGTGGACGATGTTATACATGTTTTGTAGCTCTACCATGGGCTTTACGCGTGTTTTACACTCGCTAGTCGATAGCGTCTACGTAACATATTAGGATGGAACAACGCTACCATAGCTACCCGATGAACTAACAGATTGGGATACAAAATAATAGTCTAAATCCTAACAAATGTATAAACTCAAGTCATAGTAGCTTCTATTGTGTCTCCAATTACTCATTGTAGCCAAAAATAATAATGGTATGCACAGGTGGTGAGGTGGCTAGCAAACAGCTTTGTCATACACAGAAATGTAGATTACAGAGTGCCTATAGATAAGATAGATAGCCCAATCGGGTATTACTTTTGGGCATGAGATCATTGATTGTTCTGAAGAGGCCCACTCGCGGACGAATTTCTCATAACCATGCGTTCCTGAAGGGCTAGACAAGTGGCTGACGTCTACAAATTCGCTACGCTTCATCTATGTAAATGACATAAGTGACGTGATCTCAAGCGTGATCTTCCTAGCAACTTGTTGTTGATTAACATAGCGACGTTTGACATTTCCATACATTGTGAAGTTTGTTCTTTTCTATTCGATTAGTGTTCATGCCGCTTGGCTAGCCCCTCTGGTTGTACTTTAATTTAACCTAACGAACGACTATCCTAAGCAGACACGATAGTAATCTATCGTACGATTTTCACCTGTGTGAATATTCGTATACCCACTTCCACTAGTCACGGGGTTAATATGACAGCCAGTACAGGCAGTCGATAGCCTGGAAAAATCTGATAACTTGTCTATTCATAGCGGGTTCCAGTTAGGTATGCCTTGAAAGGTACCTTTCCACAGCTTGGTAAAACGATTCTGTGGCTCCTACGACCACAGAGTAAAGACTAAAGAAAGAGGTGCCCTTATTAGATATATGTATGAAAAAAAACGGGGTCATTGTTTTTTCATTTTCATTGTTCTATCTACCGGTAAATAGTTGAACTACTCGCTTCGTTTTATGTCGATGCTAGTACTAGGCCGACCACTCGGCCGAGTTGCTTAGGGCCAGTCCCCTTAGTAATTGGTCCATGCCTACGACTATGAATGAATCTACAAAAGGATAATACTACGGACGGTATCAAAGAACACAAAACAGTTTCCTTCATACACCTCAATTGTCTTTTCATGAATGAATCTTCATGAATGGCCCGCATCGTGCGAAAGTGAACCAGCATTTTTTGTCTTTGCAAAGGATATTTTAACAATAGATTTGACACCTGTAGCGTTGCAGGCTAGTTGGGTAATGCCTATTGTAAAATAATTACCGGTCCTGTGAATATTTTTTTGGGAAGAAATATTGCTGAAAAAAATGACAGTCCCGTGGGAAAAGAGATTCTTGTTTGTTACGTTTTTGTTATTGGTAAGGTCCGTAACATCGTTACTAGGTTGAGGTTTCATTGATTGGGTACAAAAGTGATAAAAATCTCAAAACGAACGCTAACAAATGATTACCAAATTTCTAATGATCTCGATACGTAATTAGCGATAAACCAGAGACGAGGATTTCATTTTTTTTTAACCTACATTATCCCAGTGCTGGGCAAAGGTCACCCCAAGTATCTCTATTTGACGCCGCTTCCATCCATGCCTCCAGATAACAGTCTAGCCCCCAAATTCATAGAAAGTTATAATCGACTTGCAGAGGAATTACAAATAACATTTGTTCCTAAAAATGCTTTTCAAATCCATTATAAACTGGCTAAAATCTCTATAAATTTGGGGGTAGGTGTCCACGCCATATTTAACTGGGTAGACAACAACTAGATAGATAAAATAGATCTATTTTATGCGATCACACGAACATTTCTTCACATTGTCACAGAAATACTTTTCGTTTTCGAGAATTCGGCGCCTTCTGATCTCAACATACATCCATACAACGATCCCAGTTAACGCAACCCGAGTTACCCGTATTGACACAATCAACTAGCGCAAACGTTTGCTGGTCGCCCACAAAACCGATACTTTTCCATCGAAAGCGGTCGTTTAGCAATTTCCCATCTTTGCGTACGTACTGCACGTAGGCAGGAGTCGGCTCTGGGCCCCACTTGACCCAGTTAGCGTAGGCAATAACGAGCTAGGTCGCCTCGAGTCTAGACTTGAGATAGGCGCGGCGATAGCGGGGGAAAACCACGGGATTATGTGACCACGGGATTGGCCCGGAATACACGGTATCATGGTAGCTTCCATGCTTCTTTTATGGAAGGAAATATCAGTAGATGACACACAATAACCTACATTTGTGTCCATGATTTTGACAATAATTAATTTTGATGGGATTATTTATTATTATAGGCATATATGCCATTTACTTGAAGCCTTAGCTAATCATAGAACTCTGTACTGGTTCTCCAAACCAAGGTAGAGACGAAAGTAGGTTCTGTGAGGCGTCAGCGTTGAGGCGTATAAAAAATTCAAACAATGAATTAGGTAAATCCCGCGCTGACTACTCCGGAATCGCGTCCCATCGCTACAAACACGTCCGGGCCTAGCTCGTCGGCGAGCTAGCGCCGGGAACCGCCGCCCACGCACTTCCTGCCTTCGGGAAGTGAAGTCATCAGACATCTTGCGAAATTCAACGCCAAATAGTACCTACGTCGACTTTAGTCATTTCTATTTTCTTTGACATAAGAACGTTTAACGCATGAGCCAGTCTGATGGATCAGTGTTATTCGGAGTAACGTGACGTAGACCTGATAATCTCGATTGCAACATGTCACTGACACATCTTCTCCTACATCTTCATTGACTTCGGTCGGTAGAACTTTACTAAGGCCCGTATTAATAAATGCATCTCAAAGTTGAGATCGATCTTAAGATGTAGTTTTGACGTTTAATGAATGGAACATCTGTCAAAAACAGCATCTCAATCTTGAGATCGATTTATTAATACGGGGCTTAGTAAGACTATTAATCTGATAAAGGAAAATCCTCCTTGGTTAGGTTCCCGATGTTTAAGTGACTCTTTCGTAATGCCTTCCACTCACCCTCTTCTCGTAACAAAATTAGTCAATCTAGGATTTTTAGGTACGTGAGACGACTCGTGGTGCAGAGGAATGTCGAAGGCAAAAAGGCAAGTGGACCGACCAAGTTAAGGCTGCAATTGGCGGTCCCTTCTTTGAGCGTACCAGAAGAGCAGCAGTGCGTGAGGAGTGGCGACGAATTGTTAAGCATGCTACTAACGCCTAAGTCATGACCACGACCACTCCGCCAAGAGTGTTACGACGAAGAAGAGAAAAGAGGATTATTAAGTGACATATACCCTACATCTATAGCTTACATCCGTCATTTATCACACAGTTCCTTATTAGGTCAGCAACGTCATAGCGTTCATCACTTAACCCTCCGAATGTCACTCTGGTTTTGAAATGTTTAAACATTTAAAATACCCTATAGAGTAGGCCAGAAGTCTGGAATTTTCAATAAGGAACACTGCAGCCGGATTAGAGGAAGTAATTAATAGGCTGATGACTCAATTAGGAGAGCACGGAGCATTCTATTAGCGCGATTAAGCTGCGTTTCATAAAGCTATTTTTAGCTTGAGCTATGGATGACAAATTCCTGACATTTAACCCTTCAGAAAAACAGTTAGTATTGTCATTTTCAAAAAATCTACGATAAATCGCTAGAAAACTACATAGGCCATCAAATCTAGCTATATCCGAATTTCCAACGCGACAGGATTAAATTAATTAATATATCGCGTTAGTGGACTGCCACTGGCGGCCGGCGGCGCCGGCGGTGGCGGCCATCAGTCACCGCGCGTCACTTTTGCGCGGGAAACGACTCCATTATCAATTATTGCCGTAAGTAGGAAGAGAGCGATTTGCCTACAACTCTTCTACCAGCTTCAATGAATCACGCGTAAGTTTTTTGGCACGATGAAATTGGGGAAACGCTAATTGGACGCTGAAATGTAACTTGAGGCCGAGTGTTGGAGACCACGCCAATCGGGGAACGAGTTGATGATGTCAGACGCGGCTGTGATTGGTCGGTTATGTCGCGATTTTTACTTTTTCTTTCCAAACGCAACATGGATGATCTTTAACACATATTTTCTCATACCTACCTCATACAAAAGTAAGTATCGTAATAGAAAAACAATTATTACAAATAGTTGCAGACATTAATGATGGAAATAACGCCACATTTTGGAAGTTGAATGCAAATTCCGTTGCTTACTTACCTTCGCATTATACCTAAGTCAGGTGCTAATCCTAGTAAAAGAGTAAAAAATCACATCGTCTGTATACGGCAATAGTAGGTGTCAGGAAATATAAAAATTACACAAGGACTTTGATTTTTGGGTCGTAAAATGCGGTCCGCCGACGTCACGGACGTCATTCGAGAGCTATATTGCCAAGTGAGACAGGTCGTGACGTCACCTGCCCATGTGCGGCCCGGAGCCCACGCCGGCACGCACTCGCTAGTAGGTATTAATAATCCTGAGTTAATCCATGATACACCATTCATACCATCAGGACAGATGGCAAAAAGTTTGGCAATCGTTGGACAAAAAATGGGAATGTAAATATTGGTATTGCAGTCTGTATAAGTCTTGGACGGAGCTATGAGATACCGACTGAAGTTCCAGTCATGACAGTTTGATCAAACATTCTAAGACGATGATCGCAGAACCCTGCACTTTGCATCAGGAAAGCTAGCCGACGGCTCACGACGGTTTTTTTTTTTTTGTGTTTTTTTTTTTTATAGGACTGCAGTGGCAAAAAAGCGTACGGCCCGCCTGATGTTAAGCAGTTACCGTAGCCTATAGATGCTTACAATACCAAAGGTATTGCTTATTAATTAGGAGATAAGTAAGTATATTCGTTTCAGGAGCATGACTCACTATCCAAGTCTGACATGCTTCTCACAGGCAAATCACCATCAAAATTAATAGCTAACTGTAGTCTGGTCCAATAACTGGAGCAATATCCAAACTAGAATAACTTGTACTAAAAAGATGCTTCAACAATCGTCCTTAATATCACTGGAACTGTGAGGAAGAGAACCTTCGTGAGCTTAAAATTGTACAGGTAGGAGAGAAGTGGAGGGTTTCCCCACCACCACCCACCACTTTTCTCCGACCGACTTAATTTGATTACCTACAACTAATGATAGGATATTCTCGAGAACATTCTCACCCTCGGAAACTTAATCGTGAGAATTTTCGAGGATTTATCTTCTGAAGCATGTTAAGCTTGGCATAAACCTCATTAAACATGCAAGTATGGTGGTTTTAATTGTTTTTAAGATTGAAAGTTAGGAAAACGTCACCCAAAATATAAGAATCTCAAAAATTCTCACGAGGAAGTTTCCGAGGGTGAGAATGTTCTCGAGAACATCCCATCACTACCTACAACAGAAATTCCCAGAGAATTCAAGTAAAACAGGGTCATTGGCATTGACCGGTGTATCCCCCAAGGGCCTCCGGGGTTCTAAAGTGTTATAAGTATCATTAGAACTACGAAGGGACTCCATAGGGATCTAAACGGAAAGAACGCAGTTCACATAGCAATACCGTTCAAAACCTACTCTAAATCATTCAAGCCAATAGGTACGACCAATCAAGTCGTGGGCGCGAATTAAAACAATAGAAAACCGAAATCCACGTATAGAGATGATCGAGAGACCATAACGGGTGACTCGCGGTGATTATACATATAGAACGTCTGCATGACCTAATCACTGGGCTAATTAAGCGACGTCCAGACTGCCTGACCACAGACCAGACGGCTTTGGACGTTGAACAGTGTTTACCGACGTTAATATGAAATGTCCCTAAATCAATTAATCATCGGTTTGTGGAAATGTTTAGTAAAATATTCCAACAATTCGAGCTTAGACAGCAATTAGAGGGCAAAACTACTGGCAAAACTAAAATATTTTCTTAAATGTGTTACTTAAGTGTTAAGTGAGTTCCTAAACAAGAATTTAGATACCATCCACAATAATGATAACACAGAAAAATGAACTTATAAACCTTATGAGGTTATGAGGCTCTATGGAACCAAAATAAATTAAAAGAAAATTAAAACCAAGATGAAATCACACGTAACAGGTGGAAGACTAATTGAATCTGGCAATCCTAGAACCGGAAGACGCGGCACATCTAGATTAGGACAAACCCGTTGGCGGCCGTTAGCATAATATGCACATTACAAAAATGCCCGCCCATCCACACCACTATAATGACTTGGTTACACGTCGCATATGTATTATACTTGTTCATTTTATTAAACAGGCTATATTTTATATTGGGTCAATAAAAAAAGTGTAAAACTGATCACGAAAACTCAAATCTATGAGACCTACCGACTAGAAATTTAGCATATATAGTTCGCGACAGTTCGAGATGAAATTCGGGTAATGAGCATTTTGCAGAATAAAATCCGAATCAAAATTAGCAGGACCCGATAAACAATTAAAATCGCCCACAAAATTATTAAATTAAATTATTCTGTTGCGTTGCGGGTCCTGCTAATTTTGATTCGGATTTTATTCTGCAAAAAGCTCATAACCCGAATGTCATCTCGACCTGTCGCGAACTAAACGTGTATTTTGATTAAGAATGGAGTTTTGAGTAACTGCGCGATCGAGGGGAGTAGCTAGATACATCAATATAATGCAGACAAATCATCCATCCATCCATTAGCCGAAACAGTCCACTGCTGGACATAGGCTTCCGCCGATGACTTCCATGCATTACTCCTCCGCCAATAGAGAAGTACCTAAATGAATGATGCATTAAGATTGATAATATTAAAAACGAGCGCATAGACGTATATGGGATAGGCGGATCTTCAGTAAGAAGATCGATACGTCAGCCACACGAGAGCACACCTTCGTCAGGATAGGAGGTACAACGGTGGCATAACCGAAATCGGTTGGCATCATAATTATGATTGAGGGCAGCTAAACAACGAAGGAGGTTTAGTTACTCGACGAAATAAACCCAAAACTCAACGATGACTAGGCCCAGGTTCCCGTAATTTAAACAAAGCTAAGCAAAAATGTAATGTAATGTAACGTCACGACTTTTATCCCCGTTCGGGGGTAGTCAGAGGCTTGAGTGGCCATACACCACCACATTGTGGACTTGTGGAGGTATTAACCAACTCAAAGCCCACGTTTCACTAGATAGTCAGAACCCAACGTGACAGGTGGTGAACCGTGTCGCCGTGTATACAGGAACTGACTATTACCTAATCCCGAGGGATAGGTAGGTTTCCTCACGATGTTTTCCCTCACCGTCAGCGAACTGTAAAGCTGTAAGCTAAGCCTCAGCCTTTAACCACACTCCAAAGTCTCGGTAATTCTCTCCAATTCACAAATAGTGTTTACGTTACCTGAGACAATAGTGATTGTAAACTGATGCTGCGATGGATATTCGCTATTGTGATCGGTGACGAGCGGGTCAATTGTTTAATGTCAAATATGTGCCTTTATTAGAGCCGAGCGTTCGGTGAGCTCTCGTAACTTGAATAGTTCACGAATTATCTTAGCGGAGGCGGACACAGGCCGAAACACGAGGAGAATAACGAATATTCAAACATTTTTCCTGATTTTCAGATGGTTTTCAATGAAAGTTCGTTTTTCCTTGTAAAGCATCGCAACTCTTTAGTTACCTCAGATATTTTGTACTGCCCTCACCTGTTCAATCATAGATCCCTGTATATTTTTGTTGAGTGATCTGCAAGCACTGAGACCTGTGTTTCAATAGCTGAGTCTAGCTTAAGTTAGTAGTGACCTCATGTGTACCCAGGAATATTGATGTTATCGCGAGAAATATAGTGATCCTATAATGTATTGATAGGGTATAATAATTCGGGCCGACCGCTGCTCGTAGATAGATAACTCTTTATTGTAGTGTGTAGTGTAGTGTGTAAGTATATACGCTAAGTTTGTGTAATTATTAGTTAGTATTAAACCAGACGTAGACACAACAACACCTGTTTTATTGGCCCCGAACACCCCACATTACAATCCACCACTAGGAAAAAAACTAACATTTATAAATTATGACATAAATTTCACAGAATGTGGAAAATGGGCGGCCTGCGCGGCATACGCTGCTCGTATCTGGGGATTTTATAATAATTACTCCTAGATATCGATAGCATATTGCAATGAATAAACGTGGCTAGGTACTTACCCAATGCTGACAAGAACATGAACGCTCGGAAATGAGTTAGGTATCTCGTGTAACTTAACAGTGATGCAGGTAGTGACAGTTATGCAGCACCACCACAAATGATGTTGGGGGCCAGAATGCGCGGCGCCTTCCTTCCGGCTGCCCACTGCGCTTCCCACGGCACATGCGGCTCCGGTCCGGCATTACTTAACATTAGCTCTAAGCATGCAACAGAGAGGTTTGCATGCACATGGATATAACATCACGCTCCTATTCCTCTGAGACAGGCAGACATGATTGCCCTCAAACGGTACGAGCTTTTTGGTACAATGATCACATTTTTACTTAATTTAACTTACACTTAATTTAAACCTATTTTCTTGTAATTACCTACTTATTTGTCGCCTGCATTCACACTTTCATACACACTTTTCACACTACACTAATTATCGATTATCTCTTAAACATCACCTACTTAAAACCCTACAAACACAAAAGAGTTTAAAATTAAAACTCATTAGACCTTTATCACGAGCAAAATTGATGCTATTATTTTTTTATATCAATTTTGTCGAGGGCATTGATGTATTACTTTAGCAGATACGGTACATTCTAACATCGTAATTACAAACTTGTGCTCAGCGCATCACTACATGCAGCGAAATTTACACATCTGAGGGCCTTCTCTTTTACAAACGAAAACGAAATTTCGCGTATTTCCTACTACGTTTCTCATTCATTCCGACATTTCTAACGAACGAAAATTGTTAGACGTCAAAGAATGTTCGATCGTTAGAAATGTCGGAATGAATGAGAAACGTAGTAGGAAATACGCGAAATTTCGACCGAAATTTCGTTTTCGTTTGTAAAAGAGTAGGCCCTATTTTATCGTACTCGTAATTCGACAATTAACTTATTAAATACATAAGAAGGAATTATTCACGAAAAAATGAGCCGTATTGACAATACCGACATTTTTTCGACATTATTTTCCTCGAGCGATGCAGTCATACTGTGTCCAACGGTCCATTTAGATTAGACAAACTTTTTGGTGAGTAACGTGTCCCTCTTTCTTGGTAATGTCTTTGTTCGAGTATTACTTTTTTAGGCACGATCGTACTCGTTATTCAGCCAATCAAGATGTCGGTGTAAGTACCTACTCGGGGTACCTACGTGCTGGTGGGGGTGGGGGCAGGGGACACGTGCGTTTTGAGCTGTTTTTGAGCCCACCCCGCGAGCACAACCGGCTTTACGAGTTTGATCCCGTTATAGAGTTTGCAATTTGGAAAGATGTGACAGTAGACATAAAATAGATTATGGAAATATGTATCAATATAAAATGTAGAGCGTTTTCTTAAAGAAAATCTAGTTCGGTGCAAGGTAACGGTACCTGTGTGGTTAATATGACAATGGTCCCAGTAAGGCGACTGTAGCCTAGGAAGGCAACTGTAGCCTAGGGGCGAACACGTTGGGCTAGCAATCAGAAGGTCCCAGGTTCGATCCCCGGTGGGGCATGCAGCAATTTATGAATTTTCATCTATGTGCATAATTTACAGTTCGCTTACGGTGAGGGAAAACATCGTGAGGAAACCTACCTATCCTTCGGGATTAGGTAATAGTCAGTTCCTGTATACACGGCGACAAGCCACCTGTCACGTTGGGTTCTGACTATCTGGTGAAACGTGGGCTTTGAGTTGACTTAATACCTCCACAATGTGGTGGTATATGGCCACTCAAGCCTCTGACTACCCTCGAACGGGGATAAAAAGTCGTGACGTTATATTTTTGTTTTTTTGGTCCCAGACTTATTAATTTGTCAATATTAATAATCTGAAGCTTTGGAATTATCCTGACAAGGCCAACTATATAGGACTCTACATTTCCACGGCTAACTTGCTATTTTGAATTATACTTATTTGCTTTCTTCTAGATAAACATATAGGTATGTATTACTTACATAACCATCATTCTGACTGATAATTATATAGGTATAAAGTTCATTTGTTCATAATTATAAGTTCGACTGTGTATTAAAGAAAAACGGAGGAACGATTTTCATTGATATTTTAGTAGAGACCATAAGTAAATAACATAAGCTACTTTTTACCTTCGAAATTAACGCGGAAGTGCAGTTATATAGATATATTAGTTTACAACATAACATCTCCTATCAATTTAAAACACTAAACTCCCCTTTGTCCATTCAATTGCGCGTTAAACGCAATTAAACTTAATCTATGACGACGCGGCGCGTGCGTTTTTGCGCGGTGCGCGGGCGCAGCGCACGTGCCGCCATCTGGCGCAGGAAGAGCCACTCGACTGTAAGGTGGGCTTCCATCGTGCGTCGTGTCATGACAGCATGGTACAGGTGATCCACTGATACCACCTTCTAGTTTCATCTGTCACCCATCAGACAAGCAAGAGTCACTTAATTTTTTAGGGTTCCGTAGACCCTACGAGGAACCCTTATAAGATCATCCAGTCCGTCTGTCTGTCTGTCCCAGTCTGTCACAGTGCGATAACTTCTACAATTTTCAACGGAAGTGTATGAATTTTATTAAAGGTATTTACTCTGAATAAAAACTGATGTAATAATAAACTCCTCTATTAGAGTCTTTCAGTTGGTTTATCATTTAAACTATGTTATAACCTTTCGATTAGCTTATAATGACCACTTTAACAATGTGACTAAATAGTTTATATAAACAGAAAATTGTGAGATTGCGAGACATTCGAAACAACACAATTTAGGATAACCTACATACTGAATTAGCAAGCCTTCTCCATCTGTAAAACCTACTTTACACCATTGGTCTTACAATAACGACTAAAGAATTTTAATTAGCCATCAAGTTAGCGTCCCCCGATGTGAGATAGCTGAAATTAAGTTATAATGATAATGATTGTCTCAATATTTACATAAAAACGCTTTGATACCTACGACATGTGCGCGGGACCATAATCTGAACCGAATTTGGTGTTAATTAACTTCAATTACCATTTTGATGGACATCGGCTATAATGCTGTATTGATATTGAATGTTTAT
Source organism: Drymonia ruficornis (assembly GCA_947859195.1). NCBI lineage: Eukaryota > Metazoa > Arthropoda > Insecta > Lepidoptera > Notodontidae > Drymonia > Drymonia ruficornis. Next base: position 471,600 of record OX401922.1, read on the forward strand.
TGAATACAGGTTGATTTTTGTATCATTTTGTAAGCTGCTTTGTTATGTAGAGTTTGTGAATTAGTTCGACCGAACTGGCTATTTTTTATACTCTTTCGTTGCGGTATAGTATAATTTTCTACCTAATTTTTTTTGGGTAGCGACCCTCAGTCTAATTCTCAAATGTACCTATAGTAGCTCTACTATGAGTTGATAAGGTCACTACAAGTCGTTATTACTAGTAAAAATAATAATTTAGCCCTTTTAACGTCCCACTGCTGGGCACGGGTGGGCGGGCTAGTATTTATGTAAAATATTTGTGAGACACGAAGTAGCTGCAAGTAGTTAATTCCGCGGATGGCCGATATAACATTAAGATACAATTCGCAAAATATTTCACGTCAACGCTAGCGACTAGCAAGCGCAAGACGCGTTGAACTCATAGTACAGCAACAGTTCTTTGTTCTACATTCTTAGCGAAAACCTTTGTTTAACAAACATTTGTAATTCAAAGAAAATTCCTATTCAGACCCGTATTGTTTAATACGACTTGTGTGAAAAAATCTCTTGCAATTATAACCCTGATTGAATGTCAATAAAACTCGTAAGCATCTCGAAGCACCACTAAATGTGATCATAATTAAGTTGATGCCATCGGCTATCAGTGCCAGCATCCAGCCGCCGTTTTATGAAGCAATACTCGTATATTACTTTGGTTTATCGATATCAGGGCGGTACTTTGTAAACATCTATTATATCGATGACCATAGGGACGTGACGTGGCTGCAATATTTATCTTTTGTTGAGCATTCTCAGCAGGAAAACCGAAATGGTGAATCATGGTTTTCTTTACGTAAAGCTTCAGCTGATATTCGAGATGAATTCATATTCTTCTCTCGAGTGTTTGGAAGATAATCCTGCAGACAAACTCTGATAAACGAGGGTTAGTGCGTGTAATGATAGATTAAATATGGATAAAGCATCCACGCTGGGGTCCGGGGTTGTGTATGTCGATCTTCACACGAACGGCTCTGACGCCCGAAGTAAGCAAATATTGTGAGGTAGAAACAATGCTTCTCATTTCTGCGCCTCTTCCTTATCTCCCAATCCATTTGCGAACTGATCCAATAACTTTAAGGTAAGGCTATCGTCGTTTTTAGTCGTACAGTGTCTTCAAGTTAGCCCATCGCTTACTAAGCCAAGCTATGCAGCACTTAAGTAAGCTGCAATGCTCACGGACCCCATAGTAACACCTTTTCCCAAGTTTAACGCCTACGACACCCACAAAACAAACATCTCAAACTATCCGCCGTTTCAACATCGAGAGACGAGTTATCTCGACTTAACCACCGAAAATTGGTCGCAGCACTCCGGCGCATGATCCATACATGTCGCAGGAAGATTTTCGCGAGGCAAGGTAATGACAAGTGGGCCGTAACACGTAGGCACGTTAATTGGACGCAACGGCCACCGGCCGCCGGCCATAAACGACCCGAGCGTAGGCCGAGCGACGCACCGTCTATAACCCCGACCAGCGCCGAGAGCCGCGGGCCCCACCGGCCGCCCCGCCGCGGGCCCGCGCCGCAGCCGCCCGCGGGCGCCGCGGGAGACCACCTTACCCTGGTGCACGGAACGCGGAGGCTAGTAGATGTCTTCGACGCGATTGTCTCGACTCGGCTTGATGTTTTCATTCACAGTGTTTTGCTGACGTCCGATGTCTAGTGTATAATTGTTTCGTATCTACTTTCGTTTTATTTCGAATTTACTTGGGAGAGATTGCACGTGAACTACGGCATTTTCTACGGGTTGGGTACATTGTTGAGTTATCATTAATGACGATATTGTCGATACATGGCGCGCTCAGCGTGTCGGGCTCGATGCCAAAATTGAGTATCGACGTGAAATCAGGCCAAACTCCCCGAGCGGAATGGGTCGTTTAGTTTATGACCGATTCGTTAAACGGTATTCTTTGTTACTGCGATGAGGTCTGCCGATGATGACAATCGGCGTTGTCGAAGCTATCAGATTTATTAGATTTTATCTTGAGAACAAAGAAGAAGGACTGACTTCAACGCTGTACCGTCCTATACCACCGCAGCCGGTACACAGCTTTGTCCAAGTACGTAGCTCTAGTTTCAAATTCAGGGAAGTGATATCACGGAAATGTTGTTTCGACGTCTTTTCGATTCTTCGTAATATTGATTTCATTTCCGTGCACGATGGTTCAAGGAAATTCTCGTCAAATCATTCGTAACAGCGAAAATTGTGACTAAACCCAGTAAAGCGCCGCGCGGAGGTAAGGTGACACAGTTCGATCGCTAGGCATTCGTAATCCGTCTGCTTCCTGCACAAAAAGTGTAAGCTTCGAGCATGGAATACCCAAAACGGTATTTAATCTACTTCGGCGCGCCGTCTATTTCGGTCGGCCATCCATCGGGAGCTTGTGATACGCAGCTATTCCGGGCGGGGCAGGTTTTCGGGAATGTCAACAAACGAACGGGCACTCATTCAATGAACTCTATGCATGCGACGCCGGTGGCGGACCGGTCCACTCGGGTATTCATAAAAATTATGCTCCCAGACACGCTCAATGGGCTGCCGTCGCGCCGCCTTTACATTTCCGAAGCTCTTTTATGGCGTTCGGATCGCGTCACGTAGCTACGTTTTCTTTCCGAATTTCGAGACGTGATGAAACAAAAGCCTACTTTTCGTCTGTTGGCGACTTTCGTTCGCGTGTTACAATACACATACGTTCGCTTCGTGGGGCCATTATTCAATTTCATACCGTATCTGAACTAATTCGATCGCTTACAGGTGTTCATTGCACAAGTATACGAAAAGCGATTATTCGCGTGGGCAGCCTCATGACGCGCCGAGCTGGCCTCACTACCACTCTTTCCGAGTTGCACAACCATCATACCTACTTAATGTCTGATAGGTAACTAAAATACGCGTATTCTAGTATCACGATACTCGTAAACGAGCGAGTGTTGTGTTCGGTGCAATCGGTCAATGTAGGTATTCGATGTTAGAAACTAGTTCAAGATTATATTAATTAGCGGGTGCGGCGCGGCGGTCTCGATACAAGCGGACTCCTTCCTCAGTGCTCATTGGAGTGCTCAGTAAGTTACATTATCCAATTTGCAGAGCGCTAAACTAGTGCTGCAGTGCGAGATCGTACTAGATTTGGATCACTACTGCCTTTAAACCATCCAATTTTAGCATACTAGCTCACCTAGCTCTCAGCAAATTGGATAAAGTAATGCTCGCTTAACACTGACCACCGATGATGCATCGGTTGATGAAATGAAAGATATCTTTAAGGATTTAGTTTCGTATAATTTTCTTTAACAAATGATCAATAGAAAATTGTATAATTAACAAGGTAGCGTCTTAACAGATACTTCAAATTATTAGCGTTGTAGGTAATATTTTACAAATACTTTGGAATGTTCATATAAACAATCTCATATGAATCGTGTACAAGGAGCGCGCGCAGGCGCGAGCCGCCGGCGCCGGCGCCGGGCCGGAGGCGGCGGCTCGCGGGCGCGGCGCGGGCCGGCGGGCTGCGGCCACTGCGTCAACACATCAAACTGCCATACTAATGGAACACTGGGTCCAGGGTAAAACAGCCGCCCGCCCGCCGGCCCGGCCCGGCACCGGCCAGCCGCTCGCTAATTTTACAGTATATTAACAAATTTGCTATTTTTTTGCGCATCTCTCGCGGTCTGAACTGTCGACTTACAGAATAGGTACTATAACATAGACAGAGAGCATCAAACAGACTTCACTTAGAAATTGCTGCGGTTTTGATCGTCGATACTAGTACCACTAGGGGGTGTAAGGACATCCCCTAGTTCAACGGGACAACGAGACGGCTCACAACGGAGCTTTTACTAATTCTAATGGCATTTACATGTTCATGAATAATAACAGTACAGAAACAATCAAATGTGCAGCAATCGGGCGCGTGAGTCCACCCCGGAGAGACGCCGTTTATACACCATCCAATGTTATTTTCAATTTTTACAAAATACTAGATACAATGGAGATTCATAATGAGATTACAATTGAATATACATTACGCGAGGCCATGCTTAGCAGGGTGAAGTGTGAGGATACAACCGTTAACCGCTTAGTTAGGCGCGCTGGATGCACTCATCATCGATTAACTAAATAAAGCAGTCAATAAATAAACGATCATAAATATCTAATAAATACCTACACGGGCTATATTTACAAAAAAAAGCCTTCCTCGTCGACGGCACGTACTCAGCCTTTAAACAAATATAATACAGCACTATCCCAGTGGGATAATAGGTATAAATTAAAAAATAAAGCTGCCGGCTTAAGACTCGTATTACAAAATAATACTGACACCAGTAAATACTCTATCCGCGATGGAATGTGGGGCGCTGGGCCCGGAACGGCAATAGGAACCAACTGCGCTACTCGCCTGCGCTACAGTACTGCTCTCCTCGCACGGGCGTACAACTAATTCATCACAAATTCTATTTGTATACAATGGAATATTAATAAATACAATTAACATTGATTCACAATTATCTAGTGTAGCGTGCGAGGGCGAAGGCTCCCCGCCACGTCCGCTACCTTAACAAACAATAACATGCAGTGTGCACGGGGAGCCGGCTCCGGCGCTGCACACGGCCCCCGGCCCGGCGGCCCGCCCCGTTTGTACTGTTTTGACAACCAAAAGAGGCAGACTGGGGCCCGGCCGCCGGGGCCCGGGGAGCGCTCAGCCTTACGTATCACCAGATACGGCACAAACAACAATATAACATATAACAGCTCTACTAGAAGCGAGTAGCATTAGGTACATGGTCGTTGTTCAATCTCACATCCTACACATTGAACGTGAACTGAATATACAGATTACCATCCACTAAACAAACACCAGGAAGGAGACTGGAATTTTACATTCTGCGAGACGGCACCGGCCACGGGGAGGACCCGGGCCAGCGTTCACCAGAGAAATTACTTCCGAATAAATTATAAACTTCGTAAAATAATTATCACATAAATTTTTTTCTTATAACTTCCGTTCTTTCCACATAACTTACACATAATCTATCTATAATATGTACACGAGATATAAACAGTGTCCATGCACTAGCGGGGCTGTAGCGCGGGGCGGCAGGCGGCCCCGCCGGGCGCGGGCGCGGCCACGGCCACCAGCTGCACCTGGCCGCGCTCCGCGACGCACGGCGGCGTCTTGCCGCGCCGGTGCAGGCGCACCCACGCCCCGAAGCAGACTAGAATGGCCAGGAACACCGCGACGGTCGCGCCGCCCGCGATCGACGCCCGCTCCATCATGAGGTGCCGGCTCGTCAGCACGTACGAGTCGTCCAGGTCCTTGAACTCGCAGCGCTGGCCCACGAACCCGCTGCGGCACTCGCAGTTGTAGATCGGGCTGTCCGATATCACCACGGTGAAGCACACGCCGCCGTTCAGGCAGTAGTACTCCGAGTAGTCGGGCTCGCACTTGAACGTGGGGAAGGTGACGTTGAGCCGAGGCTGCGGCTGCGGCTGCGCGTGCGGCCGCTGCGGGCGCGCCGGCCGCGCCGGCCGCTTCGAGATGGAGCTGGAGCACGCGCCCGCCAGCGCCCAGGCCGCCGACACCACCGCCCACCAAACTACCAACGATTGCATTTTCCGCACGATCCGTAGGGTCGGCGCTCGCGGTACGTGCACGATTTTGACATTGGACGGTGACTTATGAGAAATCCGAGAGGCGATGACATGACCGCATTCGAATTTCGAACTGGAACCCTTCGCTCGCATCCGCGTCGGCGGTCCGCCCAGACATGTTTCCTGTGTTAACTTTTTTTACGTCGACCGACGATCACTCGCTCATGACGGAGGCGCGGTTTCTACGGGCGCCCGAGATATCGCATCGATCCCTCCGCGGGCATGTCGAAAGTGAAACACTGAACACTGCTCGAAACTGATGGTCGTAGTTCACAATTATTCACGGAGCACATACACACAATGTCCCGTTCGAGGAGATATTATACACAAAATGGAGCTGAGAGCAAGCACACTACTCGACTCGGTGAGTTGTCTATGCGCGACTGACGGAGAGCGTCCACCACGGCATTCGCCATCTGCCGAGCGCCGACCGACGAGAATGAAATGAAATGGGGAACTCGGCAACTCGCTCGCTCGCTCGGCACGTTGCGTCTGTGTGTGTGCGCACCATGTATGTACGTACAGGGGAAATTACACTCGTATGCGTCACTCGCCTTGTTGTGTGCGTGAATCTTTTTTTTCCTTTTTATGGGATGGGATTATGGACAAGGTAGTAGGTACCTATTTCCTTTTCTTATGATTCCGAATAATTCCAAGCCATTGATGCTTCTTGAATAAGAACATACAAATCGTTTAAATCAGTCATTGGTAACTTCTAGCCCATCCCTAGCCATCTCTATAAAGAAATCGCACTTTGAATGCTACGTAGGTACCTACCTAACTCTGACAACTAGGAAAGGGCTTAAACATTTAAAAAAATAACACTGCTAAATGCTAATGCTAAAAATAATCAACACTTAAAATTAACAGCAATTTTTAGCGACTGCTAAATTTTAATACATGCAGATTATTAACATAGTTAATTCATTCCATTTTTTTTACGGTATCGCTATCGTAATTTTTTTCCATATTTCACTTTATTTTGCCGTTGAATACCTATCCATTTTAGAGTACTTTTTGAGTTTTTCTTTTTAAAATGTAAACAATTGAAATTTTACTCACAGCACTCATTACCTAGATAACGTAACACGTAAATATAGGTAGGTGCTTGTGACTGCTATATTTAACACCTTTCTTAGAAATTATTTAACAGGTGTTGACACTAAATAAATTTAGCAGCTTATTAAATTTGTACCCATTTGTACTGACAACGACTTCTTTATCTAGCCTCTGCCTAGGTACCTACTACCTAACCAATGATGAAATGAAAAAATCTGATAAGTAGGTAAGGGGCCATCCATAAACTACGTCACACGAATTTCATGATTTTTAGACCCCCCCTTTGTCACAACTAGTCACATTTGCGCGCCGGTGAATGTTCAGATTTGCAGCGGTCAAAGCAATGCTAAATTTTCAGTCCAAATTCTGATTTTGAAATCCCCAGCGAGTCGCGCCCAACTTCTTTATTTTGTGGTGGCGGTGTCCCCCGTAGGTACCTACCATCTTTTTAGGGTTCCGTACCCAAAAAGGTGCCAACGGGACCCTATTACTAAACCTACGCTGTCCGTCCGTCTGTCTGTCTGTCTGTCAGCGGGCTGTATCTTACGAACCGTAATAGCTAGAGAATAGAAGACATTTAAAAATAATGGGGGACCCCATACACGAAACTTAATATTTTTGACGTTTTTATTCTACGGTGGTACGGAATACGGAACTCTTTATGTGCGGTGCGAGTCCGACACGCACTTGGCCGGGTTTTTTAACGTGGGGAAATCCTCTTGTGTAGGTCTAGGTACCCGAACGTCCCGGTTGAGGCTTACAGATTATGCCGGACAATACCGGTTAAAACTCCACCCACGGTGGACCTACTACCGTTCTCTATTGGTCTGTCTGTGCTACCTACTACCTTACGACGACCGACGGGGCCTCTGGAATACTTTCGCATACATCCGTGACCCGTAGGTACCTAGTCGAAGTGATACGTATCCACTAGGTATCATTGTAAACATGCATGTGAGCGAAGGGTTAACCGTAGTGGTCATAGGTATCATACGCATACCCATAGGTGCCCATAGACTATGGCCAATACCTATTCTCTTTGGTTTTACCAGTTGTTTACCTACCTAGGTACCTCTTCACCAGGGCACCAATCACCATTCAAAAATATCATAGAAGTGGAATACCATGGACCATCGACGTAATACCATTTAACATGACTGTGGACTACAAACTTTATTTTCCATTCATTTAATCAAGAATAATCCTTATGTGACGGACTTAACGCCCATGATGCACGCATTATAAAAACCGGTCCGAGCCAGATACCTATAACTGCGCCTTCTTTCCCTTTCTAACAGTACAACCTTTCATCCCTTGTGTTGCCAGTTAATATTTATTCGATCACCTTAAACTTGGTACATTTTCATGTTAAGAATAATAAACAATAAAGTCGATTAATGAAATACCTATGGTAAAGTATAAGAATATCCTAAGATTAAAATTTCAAATATAAATAAATATCTGGAAATAAGTACTTACCTTCTTTAATAATTCGCTTGTAATTGTCAGTTCCGTGATGTCTATAGGAATCGTAGCAGAAATAAAATTAAAAACTTGAAACACAGAACGTCAATTTGCGTGACACACGACATTTTCAGCTAATTTTAAATCTAGAGGATTGTGCTGAATTTTCTCATAAAAATGGGTAGAATATGCGTAATGGAAGGGTGTAAAAGCGAATATTATCCGAATTAAGGATTATCTTAACATAGGTAAGTGGGTAACTATGTTTTCCACGTTAAGTACATTTTAGATGTTCGGGTGACATAAATTTCGCTAGTAAAAAGGACTATAATATAAATCTTATTATGTGTCTGTGTTAACTGAGGAATATCGTCCACGGGAACTGTTTGCAGCGATAAAGTCGCGCTTTTCGTTGCCGCACGACTACATCGCTACTTTTTGAAGTCGGTCGCATTTGCAACGCGCGACAGACCACACGCTGGTAAAACGCGACGCTCACGCCGCGTTGTCACGGCTCGCCGGGCTTGCACACGGCGTTCGCGTCGTTCACACGCTCGAGGAACGCGCACGTCTAGGGCCAGATTAACCCTTTCAGGCAATGTAATTCTCGGGGCCCCTTTCCTTTACCCTTTTGTTACTTTTTAATAGTACATTACTGCCACGGTCTGTAATGAGTGTGTTGCTGGGCGCGTTGTTGATGGGCGAAAGCGCGGCGCAGCGCAGCTCCAGGGCTCCACAGCGCGGTCAGCATTGCAACCCTTGATGGACAATATAAAATAAAAGCCGAGACCGATGGTTTGTCGATTGAAATTGTTTGAAATCGGGACGACTTTTGACTTTACACTTCCCGATTACTCCTAAGCAAGAAAAAACAAAAAAACAATTTTGTCTTTTTCAGATTACCTAAAACTACAGATACGTGTAAATTGGTTACAACGAATACCTATTGGCTACAGAAAAATTACCCAAAATTCCGTCATATGCAGCAAGCATTTTAAGCCGACAGATTATGTCCCTAATTTAACACAACGAGTTTTAAAAGAAAATGCCCTGCCCTCACTGTTCCTTTTCGTTAGCACAAAGGACAATGGGCAAAAATGGTCCAAATGTCCAACACTTCCGAGACCTACGTCACTCGATAGACCACTACATACTGAGTAACTTTTGCAAAGGCAGTTCAACAAAATAGGTTGTCAGTAAAAAATGAGTAGTTTAAAAGAATATTTTTATTTTTTTATTTCACACTTAGTGTTATGTCTTATACATTTTTTTCGAAAGGCAACAATATAAATACACTTTCTAACATTAAATAAAAATAAAAAAAGCTGTCAGAAAGCAAAAAATGCCGTGAAACATATTTTATTATTATTATTGTTACCTGATGATAAGTGAAAAAGTAAGGTAACGCATAGAAGGTACCTGCTTATTTATTTTATAGAAGCGCAACATCAGAAAATACGTAAGAATGCTGCTGTTGTTGTTGTTGTTCACTTTTCATCAGGTAACAAAAATAATAATAAAATATTTTTCACGGCATTTTTTGCTTTCTGACAGCTTATTTTATTTTTATTTAATGTTAGTAAGAGTATTTGTATTGTTGCCTTTCGAAAAAAATGTATAAACATAATACTAAGGGTGAAATCAAAAAAAATAGTTTTTTAAACTACCCATATTTTTTTTACTGACAGCTTATTTTGTTGATCTGTCTTTGTAAAAGTTACTCAGTATTTAGTGGTCTATCGGGTTACGTCAGTGGTGTATATTTGGACCAAGTCCCATACAATTTTGCCCATTGTCCTTTAATTTTGTCTTATGGTCTAATTAGTTGGATATTCTTAGGGTACCGTACCTAATAAGGAAAAAAAACTAAACCCTAATATGATCACTTTGTTGTCCGTCTATCTGTCTCTATGTCCGTCTGTCACAACTTGCACAGCCCAAATCAAACATAACATGTTAACAGTAGTAGGTACCTTTTATAGCATAGAAAAAGAGTAAGTATAGGAAACATAAGTATAGGAAAAACCATAGATATGGAGAGCCTAGACAACGTCCAAGCGTGTGAAGTGTCATGTTACTTTATATTACAAAGTGACAAAATCTACGATCTTAAATACTATTTTGTAACTTCATTTAGGTTGCCAAGATACAGACAGGCACTCGTGTGGTTTGGCCACCGCAGACTAATTTATTGTACCTACTCATGTTCTTAAGAAAATAAACATCCTTTTCCTTATTTTATTATTTTCCTATCATAACAATCTCGGAACAAAAGCACGTTTTCACTAGATGTCCATGGGGACGTTCTCAAAATTTCAAAATATTATGGTCACTCTTGTTGGCAAAGGAAACAACGTTCAGTATGGTATCTCGCTGTCGGCTTCACTTTTGCTGCCAAGTCCGCATTCCAGGTGTTAGAGACTTAAAACTTCCTTGCCATGGACACACAATATTGCGTACTTATTGCCGTCCCTTACTGGGTAGGGACTGCAATAATATACAAAAAAAAATAGAATTAAAACCAAGCTAACTATTTTTTTATTACTTTTATTGTAGAGAATCAAATATCGATGTTACACACTTGATTCTGGTTATTATTATACAATTAATCAACCACAACCGCTGAACCTAACCTGAAACCAAAAATTTTGTTAAATCTGAGATACTGAGATTAGCTGATTTTTTTTCTTCTACGAGTCATTCATTACCTATTTTTCCATTTCTACCTGTTCAATCTATACTAATATTATTAATACGAAAGTAACTCTCCCTCTCTGTCTATCTGTTACGTTTTCACGACTAAACCGCTAAACCACTTTTGATGAATTTTGATATAGAGATAGGCAGGACCTTGAAGAAGGAAATATTATTATGCTACTTTTTGTTGAGAAAATAAAAGTTGAAAGGGTGAAATAGGTGATGAAAGTTTGTATGGGAGACAAATCATTACTCAAGTTTTTTTTTTATTGAATTAGTATGGAGCAAGGATCTTTTATTACTACAGGATAAACCAGTTGAGTTTTTGGTTAAGAATAAATTCAACTTTATTCTCCTGGTTTAAGGTCTATTATACCTTGACAATTCTGTAGACAGAAAAACGAGCCGAGCGAGAGGCCCTAGTTGGGACCGTGTCACTCTCACTCCGAGTTGCCATACCAAAATAATATTATCGTTGGGTAGTGATTGTTAGTTTTTAAATCAAGCAAATAAATGATTTTTTTTTTTATCGTGACTATTGTTTATATGATAAAACAATAGTCATGATAAATAATAAATACCAATCACTCAAATAAAAAAAAAGAATTCAATTATTACTTATCGCGACTATTGTTTAAATGATAAAACAATAGTCACGATAAATAATAAATTAATTTATTTGCTTGATTTACAAACCACCAATCACTACCCAACAATAATATTATTTTGGCATGGCAACACGGAGTGAGAGGGACACGGTCCCAACTGGGGCCTCTCGCTCGGCTCGTTTTTTGTGCAGTAGTGAACAGTCCAGGTATGTATTTACGTTCGTGGTATGGAGATAGATGAAAGCTACGAGAAAAAAATTGGCTAAACGAAGTAGGTACAAATTAATTCTATGCAAGTCACGGTCACCAGCTAGTAATTTATATAAACTGCTTGGTTTCGTCTCAAGTAGGTAGGTAGTAGGTATACTCTAGACCGAGATCATAGACAATACATAGAGGAAGAATAACATGTAGAAGTATAAAAAAGTAAGTTTAAAAACTAAAACCCATCGACGTAATACCATTGAACATGACTGTGTTCTACAAACTTTATTTTCCATTCATTTAATCAAAAATAATCCTTATGTGACGGACTTAACGCCCACGATGCACGCATTATAAAAACCGGTCCGAGCCAGATACCTATAACTGCGCCTTCTTTCCCTTTCTAACAGTACAACCTTTCATCCCTTGTGTTGCCAGTTAATATTTATTCGATCACCTTAAACTTGGTACATTTTCAAGTTAAGAATAATAAACAATAAAGTCGATTAATGAAATACCTATGGTAAAGTATAAGAATATCCTAAGATTAAAATTTCAAATATAAATAAATATCTGGAAATAAGTACTTACCTTCTTTAATAATTCGCTTGTAATTGTCAGTTCCGTGATGTCTATAGGAATCGTAGCAGAAATAAAATTAAAAACTTGAAACACAGAACGTCAATTTGCGTGACACACGACATTTTCAGCTAATTTTAAATCTAGAGGATTGTGCTGAATTTTCTCATAAAAATGGGTAGAATATGCGTAATGGAAGGGTGTAAAAGCGAATATTATCCGAATTAAGGATTATCTTAACATAGGTAAGTGGGTAACTATGTTTTCCACGTTAAGTACATTTTAGATGTTCGGGTGACATAAATTTCGCTAGTAAAAAGGACTATAATATAAATCTTATTATGTGTCTGTGTTAACTGAGGAATATCGTCCACGGGAACTGTTTGCAGCGATAAAGTCGCGCTTTTCGTTGCCGCACGACTACATCGCTACTTTTTGAAGTCGGTCGCATTTGCAACGCGCGACATACCACACGCTGGTAAAACGCGACGCTCACGCCGCGTTGTCACGGCTCGCCGGGCTCGCACGCGGCATTCGCGTCGTTCACACGCTCAAGGAACGCGCACGTCTATGGCCAGATTAACCCTTTCAGGGCCCCTAGGCAATGCAATTCTCGGGGCCTTTTTCCTTTACCCTTTTGTTACTATTTAATAGTACATTACTGCCACGGTCTGTAATGAGTGTGTTGCTGGGCGCGTTGTTGATGGCCGAAAGCGCGGCGCAGCGCAGCTCCAGGGCTCCACAGCGCGGTCAGCATTGCAACCCTTGATGGACAATATAAAATAAAAGCCGAGACCGATGGTTTGTCGATTGAAATTGTTTGAAATCGGGACGACTTTTGACTTTACACTTCCCGATTACTCCTAAGCAAGAAAAATCAAAAAAACAATTTTGTCTTTTTCAGATTACCTAAAACTACAGATCCCAGGCGTGTAAATTGGTTACAACGAATACCTATTAGCTACGTCCAGAAGTGTCACATGCCGCGCGAGGCTGCTCACCCACATGCCTCGCGAAGCACGACGTATGCCTCAGTCGCATGCCGCGCGAGGCAAATGGCGAGGCAACTGACACTCTAGACAGGGAAAGGTATACCCGATCAATCAGTTTGACACGTTTGACATCGTTCTGTCTCACGACTGCCAAACTAGGCGACGCAAATGTGAGTGCTCAGGTGAGGCAGGGCGCGCATTTGCCTCACGTGAGGCAAGTCAAACACCGCGAGGAAAATTTTCCTCGCGCGGCATGTGACACTTCTGGACGTAGCTATTGGCTACAGAAAAATTACCCAAAATTCCGTCATATGCAGCAAGCATTTTAAGCCGACAGATTATGTCCCTAATTTAACACAACGAGTTTTAAAAGAAAATGCCCTGCCCTCACTGTTCCTTTTCGTTAGCACAAAGGACAATGGGCAAAAATGGTCCAAATGTCCAACACTTCCGAGACCTACGTCACTCGATAGACCACTACATACTGAGTAACTTTTGCAAAGGCAGTTCAACAAAATAGGTTGTCAGTAAAAAATGAGTAGTTTAAAAGAATATTTTAATTTTTTTATTTCACACTTAGTGTTATGTCTTATACATTTTTTTCGAAAGGCAACAATATAAATTCACTTTCTAACATTAAATAAAATTAAAAAAAGCTGTGAGAAAGCAAAAAATGCCGTGAAACATATTTTATTATTATTCTTGTTACCTGATGATAAGTAAAAAAGTAAGGTAACGCATAGAAGGTACCTGCTTATTTATTTTATAGAAGCGCAACATCAGAAAATACGTAAGAATGCTGCTGTTGTTGTTGTTGTTCACTTTTCATCAGGTAACAAAAATAATAATAACTTATCGTGACCATTGTTTATATGATTAAACAATAGTCACGATAAATAATAAATTGATTTATTTGCTTGATTTAAAAACTAACAATCACTACCCAACGATAATATTATTTTGGCATGGTAACTCGAAATGACAGGGACACGGTCCCAACTAGGGCCTCTCGCTCGGCTCGTTTTTTGTGCAGTAGTGAACAGTCCAGGTACGTATTTACGTTCGTGCTAATCTGTGGCTGCGTCTGTGTCTATCTGTGTGTGTGTGAGTGTGATGGATTGTTTTGTTGTTTTGGTTGTGGTGTGTGGATAACTTCTTTTTCTGGAGATTTTGTCATAATATACCGAATAAATACAATAATTTTAATGTTATATTCAAAATAGAGAGGATGTCGGAGTCTTCTAAATCAAAGTCTTCTTTAAATTTGAACCCTTCACCGACTTTACAATGCAAAGACCTCCATGAGTATCTCAAAAGTAGATCTCCACAGTTTTTAGAGACTTTGTACAATTATCCTACAATATGTTTAGCTGTTTACCGGTAAGTGCCTAATAAGAACCCATTTGAATACATAAATTACGTTATTTGTTTACTTATACTTTTTAGGTTATGTTTCAAACTTACTATTTTCTTAGTTACCAGATAGGGATTGATAGGGATTTTAAGCCAGCTTACAATGGTTTTACAGAGCTTTTTTAGGAACAAAAGTGATTTTTAATGTCAGTGTAAGTCCATCATACAATGTTGTTGTTGACAATGTATGGCACTCCGGCAGCGAGCTGCCCGAGCTGGCGCGCCACTTCGTGATTCGGCTGCTGTTCGTGGAGCAGCCGGTGCCGCAGGCCGTCGTCACCTCCTGGGTCTCGCAAGCATTTGCCAAGTAAGCACTTGTATATCCCGTTGTGTTGTTGTACTTGTACTTGTATACTTGTATTGTGTTGTGTTGTTGTGTTGTGTTGTATATTGTATGTTGTCCTCTTTAGTTATTCCCATTTCTCTCTATAATTAGGGTTGGCAGGGGTATCGGGTTGAATTAATTGCCATTTACTGTCTGTGAGCGAGCCATCTAGTGGGATACTCATTTTATTTGAGTGGCACTTAAGAGTTCTACAGGTGTGAGGCAGCAATGGGTTTAGAGTATTGCTGAGTGAAAATGATAAAGCAAGACTTTCATTCTAAAAACAAATCATTCAAGATCAAAGCCTGTTTGACAAACCCATTTTGCTGATGATAAAATATTGTTATATTGTTTGGAAAATTTGTCAATCCAGGATTTTGTTAGTGTTTTGTCATTTGTCTATATAAGTAGATAGAGGAGTTTGACTCTATTTGATCATAAACATAAGTCATCTCAGCCTAAGGCGTCCACTGCTGGACATAGGCCTCCCCAAGGTTCGCCACAACAACCGGTCTTGCGCTGCCCGCATCCTGCAGTTAAACATAAGTAATTGAATACAAATTCGCCTATTTGCAGGGAACAAGCCAAGGCTTGCGAGTCTCTATCGGAGCTATCAGTATGGCAGGAGGCCCCCATTCCCGGCGGTATGCCCGGCTGGATGCTCGCACAGTCTTTCAAGAAGAACCTCAAAGTGGCTCTGCTTGGAGGGTAAGCAATATTGTTTAAAACAACCAATGTAACTATATTTTAATGTTTAAAATATTGCTTTCAACCATAAGTTAAGTTTGGTTACCGTGAGCGCGTTCCAACTAGCTGGAGCTCTCGGTAAAATGCGGCAACTTATATTACGCCAAAGTCGGCGTAATATAATCAGCAATCAATGTATAAAACTGACGTGCTATAAAGATACTAAGTAACTGCATTTTTTGGAATTCTTTTTATAACTAGGGCGTGTGTAGTTATAGCGCGCGCGCTAATCTTTTATAAATCTATGCTTTCAAGAATAAGCTGAGGTGAAAAGTTAAGAAAATAAATAAATAAATAGTGTGTATCACCCAGTATGTAGTATGTACTAGTGCTAGTGTTGTGTTGTATGTGACACAGTGGCCGCCCGTGGAGCATGTCGTCGTCGCTGGAGCCGGACGGCAAGGCGCGCGACGTGGCGTTCCTGGACGCGTACGCGCTGGAGCGCTGGGAGTGCGTGCTGCACTACATGGTGGGCAGCGCGCAGACCGAGGGCATCAGCGCCGACGCCGTGCGCATCCTGCTGCACGCCGGGCTCATGACCAGGTACTGCACTGCTCCACACAACACTCATGGGAACACCCGCAATATCACACACGCGTATCACTATCTGTTACTGTCTAATCACTAAATGTTGGCAATATCCTGGACTGAACGCTGGACAAACGAGTCTATCCTCAGATGACTCCAAATTCAAACACATCTCACAATGTGTTGAAGGAAAGAGAGGCAGGGGGCGCTCACCGGCGCGATGGAACGCCCCACTAGAGGCAACAGGAGCCACCTTGCAACTAACTACACAAATGGTCCAAGACAGACGGTGGCACAGGCTACACACCAAAATCACGTCCCTCAGTCATGAGGATACGATAAAGAAGAAAGAAGAGTATCACTATCTATGTCACACCAATATCGATCTTCTCAGTCGAGGTCGCGTTTCCGATCCGGCGCGGCGGCGGTAGAATTTAAGGAAAAAATGACAATTTGTAAGTGCCCCATAGGCCTAAATAAAATAAACGCTTTGTGATATTGATGGTATCACGAGACGAACGTATGAATAGCGATACCAATGTCATGATACCATTACGGTTATCTACTTGTTACTACTCACAAATTGTGTTGCAGGGATGCAGAAGATGGCTCGGCAGTGATCACGCGCGCCGGTTTCCAGTTCCTACTGCTGAGCACTGCTAAGCAGGTCGATATACTCCTTAACTTCATTGGCCTCTAGTACACTATCGCTCTCGGTATAATTCGAAGCGCCACTGTCATTAGAGTAATATCTCCAAGTTCATTTGCCAATATAGTTGTATACAAATTTTCATATCCTAACTTCAGAAGAAATGGGACTCCTATACATATTTTACCTTCTTAGAGGTGTAATTTTCCAAATTCCTGTTCTTCTGCTACGCTAAACCTACTGTTAAAATTTCATATTTCAAACACCAGCAGCTTGGACTTGGACAGCCTGACAAGAAAGTGATCCAATAAGAGTTCCGTTTTCTCATTATGAGGTATGAGACCCCAAAAAACAGCAAAAAAATTGTTTACTATGACTGGCCTCAAATGCGATACTTTGGTCTGTGCCATGGACCAGTACTAAGGGGACTGGCCCTAAGCAAGTCGGCCGAGTGGTCGGCTTAGTACTAACATCGACATAAAACGAAGCGAGTAGTTCAACTATTTACCGGTAAATAGTAAAATGAAAAAACAATGACCACGATTTGTTTCATACAAATATCTAATAAGGGCACCTCTTTCTTTAGTCTTTACTCTATGGTCTGTGCACACAGACACAGTCACAACCTCAGCCCATAGCACGATACTCTTACAAATATTGCTTAGTTTGGGACCATACAGGGTGGTGGCAATATTATTGTTATTGCAGGTGTGGTTGTTCCTCCAACACTACCTCCACACGGCTGAGAAGAGGAGTCTGAGCGCGGCCGAGTGCCTCGCGTTCCTGTATCAACTCAGTTTCAGTACACTCGGCAAGGTACATTAGTAGTATTACTACTACACAAGGTACATTAGTAGTATTACTACTACACAAGGTACATTAGTAGTATTACTACTACACAAGGTACATTAGTAGTATAAATTACGTTACACGAATTTCATTATTTTAAGACCCCTCCCCCCCTGTCACAGATGGTCACATTTGCGAGACTCCCCCCTCCCTATGTGAATCACATATTTTTTACAATTTTCAAAATTTTTCAAAATTGTTTTTTTTTTTATTTTTTTTTATAGGACTGCGGTGGCAAAAAAGCGTACGGGCCGCCTGAAATTGTTCGTTAACGGTTCAAATTTCGGGTTTAATACTTGGATATATTAGATTTTTAAATGTGACGTCACTATACTTAGGACCCCTCCCCCCGTAGTCACACAATGTCACATTTCGCCGACCCCCTAGGTAGTAGTATAACTGATAATTGGCAAGGCGATCTGTAAGTTATTACAATGTATTACAATTTCCAGGATTACAGCACAGAAGGCATGAGCAACAATATGCTGGTGTTTCTGCAACATTTGAGAGAGTTCGGACTTGTTTATCAAAGAAAGGTTAGACCTATTATAATTACTATCTTGCTTTCCAGCAATATTCTACAGTTTTGTCATTGTGCTACGTATGATTTGGTTTGCAGTTGTTTTTCATAGTAACAAGTCCTAAACAGCCTCGCCTGAGCAAACAGATATGATTCAAATCTACGAGGTCAGACGTCGAAACTGATTGCTCGGGTGCGTAACTCAGCTCATGTAGACGGGATTTAATACGATCCCCCGATGGTTATCCGAATTGATTTTACCAATCGCGGTACAAATGTGCGAAGTGGGGGTAGCGGACACGCCAAGACAAGACCTTTGTCACGCAATAATATGTCGCACCGAGTCGCTCTCTCTCTTTCTTAACGCATAGGAGAGAATGAGATAAAAAAATATGTATCTCGCGTTTTGTCTTGTCACGGTTGGCTGTGCTACTGGCGTTGAAGGGCTAGACAAGTGGCTGACGTCTACAAGCGTTCCTTCAAATCGCTACGCTTCATGTATGGAAATGACATAAGTCACGTGATCTACATAGCAACTTGTTGTTGATCTACATAGAGACGTTTGACATTTCCATACATTGTGAAGTCTATTCTATTCGATTAGCGTTCATGCCACTTGGCTAGGGGGGCTGTAGTGCAATAATGTGTGTATGTGTCGCAGCGCAAGGCGGGCCGGTTCTTCCCGACGCGGCTGGCGCTGAACATTGCGTGCGTGCGCGACGGGCCCGGCGCCGCCGCCGCCGCCGCCGCGGCTGCGCTCGACACCACCAGCACCAGCACCGGCAGCACCAGCACCAGCACCAGCACCGGCACCGGCACCGGCGGCTACATCCTCGTGGAGACCAACTACCGCGTGTACGCGTACACGCAGACCAACCTGCAGGTCGCGCTGCTCGGGCTCTTCACCGAACTCATGTACAGGTGACGTATGGCGGCTTCGTTGGTGAAGCGGTCGAGTCCGTCGGCAGTTTATAATTTTGTACCTATGCATCATCCATTTCTTTAATAAAATGACAGAATTACTTGAAAAGATTAAACTTAATGTCCCTAGAATCTCCTCACGTTCTAGATGTACTTTTCGTATCTCTCCTTGTTCTACAAATTACGCCAGTAATTCTTTCATTCGTCGTTCCTGTAGGTATTATAATGATAAACTTGAGACGATTGACATTTTCTTTGTCTGTAAACAACTTTAAGAAAAAATTGGGTGACATTGTATTTAATAGGGTGGCAGGAGATCTATCCTGATCATATTGTTTAATTTATTGTATGTGTGGATGTATGTCCTTTGCATTGTACTCTAAATCTATTTGTTAGTTTGTATTTAATGGAGCTTTTTTGGTCAGTTTGTGTTTTTGTTATTTTTATGCTTATAATAGTGAAAGACTGTATGCTTCCTGAATAAAATAAAATAAAATAAAATAGAATTAACTTCAGCAAACATTCATTTTAAGGGGCTATACACGCGGGCAACTTTTGCGGCAACTGGCAACTCGCTGTTTTCATATAAAACAATCGCGGCAACCGCGGCAACTGTTGCTGCAATCGCGGTAACTGTTGCTGCAACTGGCAATTAAACATTAAAAAGTTGATAGAGTTTCGGCAACTAAAGTTCCTCCGTGTGCATAGCTCCTAAGTTCTATAAAACTCCATGTCCATCCATCCAATGACTTATGTAATTGTTCATTCTTAATGACCAATTCAATGGTTGTAATTGTTATTAACTATTTATTATTAGTTAACACGTGAAGGCAGAAATATGTTCTAGAGCAGGGTCAGTGACCTGTATCACTGGCAGAGGTGTTTGCCCTCTTGTCTGTGTGTATAGTGTTGTAGTAATGAGTGTGTGTTGGTGGTGCATGGCGCAGGTTCCCGAACCTGGTGGTGGGCGTGCTGACGCGCGAGTCGGTGCGGCAGGCGCTGCGCGGCGGCATCACGGCCGACCAGATCATACACTACCTCGCGCAGCACTCGCACCCGCAGGTCAGTACACACACACACACACAACACTACACACACACACCACACTACACGCATACTATACACACCACACTATACACATCGCACCAAACATACACACACCACACTACACGCATACTACACACACCACACTACACATACACCACAGAACACACACACCACACTACACGCACACCACACTACACAACACATCACACCAACGTGTCGACGGCCACAAGACAGATGGACCAATACGTTCACCCAGTGGACATCTAATGATTGGCACCCGAAAGGAATGCGAATAGATGGAATGAAGATCTCAATCGTTTTGATAGGGGTTGGCAAGAAACAGGTATGACACGTTTTAGGCCTTTGTCCGGCAGTGGGACATGATGGGTTAAAAGAAAAGGTTACAGTAACTGCTTAACCTCAGGTGGGCCGTACGCTTGTTAGCCACCTTAGTTATTATTGCACTTTTTATTGTCGAGTGAAAACTGTCTACTTTTTAAAATTGATTTTATAGGAATGCGATGGCAAAAAAGCCTACAGCCCGCCTGATGATAAACAACTACCGTAGCCTATAGATGCTTACAATACCAAAGGTATTGCTCGCACATTGCCGACCTGAAGGGGAGTGGGACATTTGTCGAAATTATGTCATGTTACTAGATGTTGAAGTCGGAGACGGGCGGCATCCGGTCGTCGTCGGTGCTGCCGCCGACCGTGGTGGACCAGATCAAGCTGTGGCAGACCGAGCGCAACCGCTTCACTTACACCGAGGGCGTCGTCTACAACCAGTTCCTCTCCCAGGTCACTACACACACGTTTTATCTACTATTACTACAACTATATAGTACTATATGTACAAGTGCTATGGCGCAAGACTACTAGAGAAATTCTTTTGTTTTTGGCCGCAAGATATGTTTTGAGATATGCCAAAAACAGAAGAATTTCTTTAGTAGCCTTGCGACCCCTTTTCATTTCTTTTTTACCCGACTACGGAGGCGTTATGATTTTGACCGGTATGTATGTATGTATGTATGTGCATCTGTTCCCACCTAACTTCCAAACTACTTGTCGTAATTTGACAAATGAGGCATCGTCAGAAGCGGCTTAATGGCGCGCTGGTTATAGGCTATGTGACGTCACATAAAATTGCTTATGGCGCCCTCTAGAGGACATAATGTCATGAACTAAAAAAAATACATTTTTTAATGAAACCGTGTGGGGTATCAAATGAAAGAGCTTGATGAGCACATTTCAAAAATATATATATTGTTACCTATAACTCCAAAATAATTAAATAAAAAGTAAGTTTAAAAACTAAAACCCGACTACGGAAAAAACGCGCTCTAAAAAGTATGAAACAAGAAAATATTATCATCTAGAGGATAGCCGTGGTCCGTGTTCATGTGCCATTTGGCCCGAAAAGACCTACACGGACCACGGCTATCCTCTAGATGATAATATTTTCTTGTTTCATACTTTTTAGAGCGCGTTTTTTCCGTAGTCGGGTTTTAGTTTTTAAACTTACTTTTTTTTATGCTTATCCACCGATGCAACGCAAAGGTGTTATAAGTTTCATCCTGATGAGTTCGGCTGATTATGCGTTTGTTGTTTCCAACTGCCATAGTTATTTTAAGATAAAAACATTTTTTTTATTCATAAAATTTGTACAATAAATCTTACAATCTATCAATTTTAATTACGTGATTGTCTTAGTCGGTCGCCGATCTAGTAATATTGAGACCATGTTAGTTTTACAATGTGCAAACATGCGATGCGATCGATATTACTTGGTACTACTCCACCGCACCAACTAGGAGCCTGTCAAATGTGACGTCACCCGCACAACATCGTGGCGGTGGCGAGCTCCTAGTTGGCTTGGTGGAGTGGTACTTTGTATATAAGCCCGTGTGGTGTGTGTTGTGTGGTGTGTGCAGGCGGACTTCGTGGTGCTGCGCGACTACGCGCGCGCGCAGGGAGTGCTCACGTGGCAGAGCGAGCGCAGCCGCACCATGGTCGTCACACGCCACGGACACGACGACGTCAAGAAGTTCTGGAAGCGATACTCCAAGCCCTCATAGACTTGCCACCCACCCCGTGTGCTCGGGATGGATGCCGTATCATCTTGTATCGATACGTATACCCGCAGCAGACACTCGGTACCACGATCGCGTTATACCAACATAAGTCGCTGAACATTCTCAGTTTTTCAAATCGCTTGTACACTTTTTTTTGCATCACATCCATTATTTTTCTTCATCAAAATGTAGACATCTTGCTAATGTTTAGTTTTGAAAATGTATTTATTTATAATGTTCGCTAACGTTTGTAAAATACAAAGTATTACCGATTTGACAAATTGAGAATGTTAAGCGACTTCTGTTGCAGACTGCATACACGAGTGATGTGTGCTGCACCGCACGTGATTGGACAGTTCGCTGTGCGTACTCCGTACCGATGACGTGCGGCGCGGGAAACTCTTGCTCTCATTGGCGGAAGACGGAGAACGCCAAGTCATGCATACTCAAAGCAGAAACACTTTTGTTTGGTGTATCTGTGGAATCATACCTTCAGAGACCAAACAATCCAATTAATTCTTTAGTTTGTTGATTGACATTACTTGCCAGAATTTCATCCTCGTACAGGTTGAAAAAAAAGAGCTAGCTAGATGTAACGTGGCTAAAAAGGTAGCTATCCATGTAAAAATTCTACATGTCCTAATCTGAATTATTTCAGTTTGTGTTTGCTCATTATCATGAATTTTGTACCTAATGAAACTCATTTTACTGATGATAAGTTCATGTATAGTTTATAAGTTGTTTTAAGTTACATGTATTGGGTTGTCGAGAAGACACTGTTTATACCGCGCTGTGCGCCTTGTAATGTAAATAAATAATGATTTTAACTGTTATTTTAATGATACATTCAATTTAATACATATTTAAGCGGGGACAACTCGGATTGCTGCACCGAGTAGTTGCGAGCTTGATTAAAATTTCTAAAATGGTCTTATTTTCCGTCTGGGTGTCACTGGGATCGCCTCCAGTCCATTGTCCGGTGCGTGGTACGCATAATAATTGGTTGACCGTAGTGTATTGCTCTGTCGACATTTTGCATTATTTTATTACTGCATGCAATGGGTTGTATAAAATAAGAAACCATTATCTGTTTTAAAAACATACTTCCAGTCTTTTATTACACTTATTATAAAAAAATACTTGCTAACAACATAATGACTATACATTATTATACAGCATTTTTTTAAATAAAAAAATACATTCTTAAACCTATGAACTGGTGACGATTTGACACGGGACTCGTGTACTGCGATTTATAACTGACTATACAATAGAGTGACCAGGGGGCTTACCACAAGCTCTTATTGCGATTCAATTACAGGAACGTATTAACGTTTCAGCGACTTTTTGTGCAATGACGTACCTTATTGTCATGACAATAAGAAACGTCATTAAAACGTTCCTATAATTGAATCGCAATAAGAGCTTGTGGTAAGCCCCCAGGGTGCTTCTGATGATAGTTGCATATCTGTAATATTCACGGTTATCAGATTTTTTTTTATGGACCGCTGTTATGGTCTTATTCTTTTTGAAATACTGATTTATTTATCTATTCATAAAATAGAGGTAACCCCAGTGCATATTTTTTGTCAGGGTAAACCACAGAGTAAAGACTAAAGAAAGAGGTGCCCTTATTAGATATATGTATGAAAAAAACGTGGTCATTGTTTTTTCATTTTCATTGTTCTATCTACCGGTAAATAGTTGAACTACTCGCTTCGTTTTATGTCGATGTTTGTACTAGGCCGACCACTCGGCCGAGTTGCTTAGGGCCAGTCCCCTTAGTAATTGGTCCATGGGGTAAACACAGGGTCTCATGCCACTTATTGTTCAACAACAAGCTAGCATTGTAGTCAGTCAATAAATACGGTACTTGATTGTTTACATGCCAAAACATCCACCATGGTCCCTGGAGATCAGCACGCAGCGTGCATGGGGAGTGGGAGTGGGAGGGGGGAGTGTGGGTGTTGTTCAGGAGGAGGGGGGCGGCTTGACGGGCGCGAGCGCGGCGTAGAGCTTCGTGATGGCGGACTGCACCATGCGCTCGAAGGCCTCGTCCTCCGGGCACTTGATCTCCTGCACATACATACAAAACTTCAATGAGGGCAATGTCGCAGGGCGGCGCCCCTGGCGGGGGCTTTGTAGTGACACTGACAGAAGCCAAGGGACAGATAACGACAGGCCAGTCCAATCAAACGACATCGACAGGCCTAGCAGTGGACAGCCTTCTTCCAACTCCTAAACTTTTGATTAAATTCGTGCGGTTTCCAAGACAACTTAGCTTTTCACGGCACTCTTCGTGGGTCAAATCTCGGCGTCATCGTTGGACACCATTGTCGATCCTGGCTTACAGGAGTAACAGTGGTGGGAGTGTGTGGCGGGCCTAGTCCTAATATAAGGCCTAAAACACGCGCTAAGATAAGTCTTGTCACGAGTTTTGTCATTTTAGCACCGAGTCGCTACTGAGTGTCGCTGGGATCGCCCCCAGTCCATTGTACGGTACCCATAGTACTAGCGTTGCTTAGTTTGGGACCATACAGTTGGTGTGTAAGTCTGGCGATATTTATATTACCACTAGCTTTTGCCCGCGACATCGGCTCCCACGGCAACATACTATCGGGATAAAAAGTAGCCTATGTGCTATTTCAGACTATAATCTATCTCGGTGCCAAATTTCATCCAGATTCGTTCAGCCGTTGTGGCCTGAAGGCGTGATTGAGTCACAACAAACATCCATCCATCCATATAAACTTTCACATTTATAATTTTAGTGGGATTTAGGGAGTGGTAATAGTTGTTGTTGTTGACGGGCCCGTTAGCGTGGTTCGCGCGGAGGCGCCTTTCACGCTGCAGGTCGTAGGTTCGATTCCTACCCGGGACAAGCATGTGTGTGCATGAACATGTCTGTATGTCCCGAGTCTGGGTGTATATTTATATTAAGTATGTATTTACAAATAAAAAAGTAGTATATGTAGTAATATCAGTTATCTGGTTTCCATAGTACAGCTCTGCTTAGTTTGGGATCAGGTAGCCGTGTGTAAAAAAATGTCCCAGGATATTATAGTTGTGGTAAGTGGGTAATCTTACCATATTGAGCAGGTCTATATCTGCTCGCTTGTTGTCGACCGTCACGTACAGCTTCTCACCCTTGAACATTTTCGGTACGGAGTCCTCACCGAACATTTCCTGGAGCATCTCTATCACGCACTCCTGAACAAAAATATTCAATTTAGTAGAAACATCTGCATCATTTATTGATAGAAGATCGAAGCTGTAAACCAACTGTATATAGAGCTGGCTAGACCTAGTACCACTCTCATACAGAAGATTGGCGTAAAGTAGCTATTCGAGCTGCTTAACATCAGTTATTATTATAAAAAAAATTAACCTCGCGAGCGAGAGGTCCAGCTAATGATGTGTGACCTTAACTTTGTGTTTATAATTACTAAACCATAGTTTTGTTACAAAGGGCCAGTCGTCCCGTGTATATGATTCAGTTAAATTAAAACCAAATGTTAGCCATAAGGGGGCGTCCATAAATTACGTGAGGCATTTAGGGGGAGGGGGTCGAGCAAAATCTCACGTGGGGGAGAGGGGGGGGGGGGGTCGCGGCAAGTCTCACGTAATTTTTTTTACCGCAAGAAACAGTGTAAAATTGCAAGAAAACTGGGTAAAATTAAGTAAACATATTTCTCCTCAAGAATATAGAGTTTTTGAATTTTTTTACGTGGGATTAGAGGGGGAGGGAGGGCGTCGAGCAAAATCTCACCAATGGGGGAAGGGGGGTCGAAAAATCTCAAAAATCACCTCACGGAATTTATGGACGCCTCCCCCTCCCTGATGTGTTTTATACCCAATAATTTGGGCGGTTGTATCGTCATAGCCCCCGGTCCATTTCACATTGGTACTATATTGTATTGTTATTTATTGTATGTGTGTATGGGGAGTGGAGTGATTGTGGGATAGTGTAGTACCTTGAAGTGCATGCGGTCGAGTTTGGGCGCGAGCGGCAGGTGCTTGGGCGCGGTGAGCGAGGAGGCGCTGAGCACGGCCGCCACCAGCGCGTCCGCGTACATGTCCGACACCGGCTGTGCTGCCCACTGTCATACCACACACACATATTACCAAGTAAGTATACAGTGTCCGGAGTGTGTAGTATGTCCGAGTCTGGGTGTATATGTATATTAAGTATGTATTTACAAATAAAAAAGTAGTATATGTAGTAATATCAGTTATCTGGTTTCCATAGTACAAGCTCTGCTTAGTTTGGGATCAGGTAGCCGTGCGTAAAGAATGTCCCAGGATATTATTATTAGTGTGTTTCCGGACTACAAAATTACGTATTTTAAGGTAAAATGGCATATGACCACGGACCACGGCTATCCTCTAGATGAGGTTTTCTTGTTTCATACTTTTTAGAGCGTGATTTTTTAGTAGTCGGGTTTTGGAATATAACTTACCTTTTAATTAAATATTTTGTAACAAACAAATACAAATATTTATAAAAAAACAACATAATAATATAAATGTTTTTGAAATGTGCTAATTAAGCTGTTTCATTTGATACCTCACACGGCTTCGTTAACAAATATTTGTTTTTAGTTAAATATTATATCCTCTAGAGGGCGCCATATGCAATTTTATGTAACGTCACATAGCCTATAATCAGCGGACGATTAAGCCGCTTCTAATGATACCTCATTTGTCAAATTACGACAAGTCGTTTGGAATTTAGGTGGGAGCAGATGAACATACATCCATATCGGTCAAAATCATAACCCTCCGCCGTAGTCGGGTAATAATATTGACGCAAAAAAATACCAGTATCGTAAAAAAATATATTCTAAAGTTCTTCGTTCTGCAGCGCGGCACGCTGCCAGTTCACAGCACCTAGAGTGCGGTTCAACCTTTATGTTCAACGTATCCAACTGCACTGAGCATTTACATAATCAGCTCCTTACATGCACCTAAAATATGATTTCTGAGTTATTAAAGAGGGCTGGTGTCAGGTGGCTGGTGGCAGGTGTTAGGTGGCTGTTGGCAGGTGTCAGGTCGCTGGTGGCTAGTGTCAGGTCGCTGGTGGCTAGTGTCATGTGCCAGGTGTCAGGTGGCTGGTGTCAGGTATCAGGTGGGTGGTGTCAGGTCGCAGGTGCCTGGTGTCAGATGTCAGGTAGCTTGTGGCTGGTGTCAGGTGTCAGGTAGCTGGTGTCAGGTCTCAGGTGGCTGGTGTCAGGTGTCAGGTGACTGGAGGCCAGTGTCAGGTGGCTGGTGTCAGGTGTCAGGTGGCTGGAGGCCAGTGTCAGGTGACTGGAGGCCAGTGTCAGGTGGCTGGTGTCAGGTGTCTGGTGTCAGGTGTCAGGTGGCTGGTGTCAGGTGTCTGGTGTCAGGTGTCAGGTAGCTGGTGTCAGGTCTCAGGTGGCTGGTGTCAGGTGTCAGGTGGCTGGAGGCCAGTGTCAGGTGACTGGAGGCCAGTGTCAGGTGGCTGGTGTCAGGTGTCTGGTGTCAGGTGTCAGGTGGCTGGAGGCCAGTGTCAGGTGTCAGGTGGCTGGTGTCAGGTATCAGGTGGCTGGTGTCAGGTGTCAGGTGACTGGAGGCCAGTGTCAGGTGGCTGGTGTCAGGTGTCAGGTGGCTGGAGGCCAGTGTCAGGTGTCAGGTGACTGGTGTCCTGTATCAGGTGGGTGGTGTCAGGTCTCAGGTGGCTGGAGGCCACTGTCAGGTATCAGGTGCCAGGTGTCAGGTAGCTGGTGTCAGGTCTCAGGTGGCTGGTGTCAGGTGTCAGGTGACTGGAGGCCAGTGTCAGGTGGCTGGTGTCAGGTGTCAGGTGGCTGGAGGCCAGTGTCAGGTGTCAGGTGACTGGTGTCCTGTATCAGGTGGGTGGTGTCAGGTCTCAGGTGGCTGGAGGCCACTGTCAGGTATCAGGTGCCAGGTGTCAGGTAGCTGGTGTCAGGTCTCAGGTGGCTGGTGTCAGGTGTCTGGTGTCAGGTGTCAGGTGGCTGGAGGCCAGTGTCAGGTGTCAGGTGGCTGGTGTCAGGTCTCAGGTGGCTGGTGTCAGGTGTCTGGTGTCAGGTGTCAGGTGGCTGGAGGCCAGTGTCAGGTGTCAGGTAGCTGGTGTCAGGTCTCAGGTGGCTGGTGTCAGGTGTCTGGTGTCAGGTGTCAGGTGGCTGGAGGCCAGTGTCAGGTGTCAGGTGGCTGGTGTCAGGTATCAGGTGGCTGGTGTCAGGTATCAGGTAGCTGGTGTCAGGTCTCAGGTGGCTGGTGTCAGGTGTCAGGTGACTGGAGGCCAGTGTCAGGTGTCAGGTGACTGGTGTCCTGTATCAGGTGGGTGGTGTCAGGTCTCAGGTGGCTGGAGGCCACTGTCAGGTATCAGGTGCCAGGTGTCAGGTAGCTGGTGTCAGGTCTCAGGTGGCTGGTGTCAGGTGTCAGGTGGCTGGAGGCCAGTGTCAGGTGTCAGGTGGCTGGTGTCAGGTATCAGGTGGCTGGTGTCAGGTGTCAGGTGACTGGAGGCCAGTGTCAGGTGGCTGGTGTCAGGTGTCAGGTGGCTGGAGGCCAGTGTCAGGTGTCAGGTGACTGGTGTCCTGTATCAGGTGGGTGGTGTCAGGTCTCAGGTGGCTGGAGGCCACTGTCAGGTATCAGGTGCCAGGTGTCAGGTAGCTGGTGTCAGGTCTCAGGTGGCTGGTGTCAGGTGTCAGGTGACTGGAGGCCAGTGTCAGGTGGCTGGTGTCAGGTGTCAGGTGGCTGGAGGCCAGTGTCAGGTGTCAGGTGACTGGTGTCCTGTATCAGGTGGGTGGTGTCAGGTCTCAGGTGGCTGGAGGCCACTGTCAGGTATCAGGTGCCAGGTGTCAGGTAGCTGGTGTCAGGTCTCAGGTGGCTGGTGTCAGGTGTCTGGTGTCAGGTGTCAGGTGGCTGGAGGCCAGTGTCAGGTGTCAGGTGGCTGGTGTCAGGTCTCAGGTGGCTGGTGTCAGGTGTCTGGTGTCAGGTGTCTGGTGTCAGGTGTCAGGTGGCTGGAGGCCAGTGTCAGGTGTCAGGTGGCTGGTGTCAGGTATCAGGTGGCTGGTGTCAGGTATCAGGTAGCTGGTGTCAGGTCTCAGGTGGCTGGTGTCAGGTGTCAGGTGACTGGAGGCCAGTGTCAGGTGTCAGGTGACTGGTGTCCTGTATCAGGTGGGTGGTGTCAGGTCTCAGGTGGCTGGAGGCCACTGTCAGGTATCAGGTGCCAGGTGTCAGGTAGCTGGTGTCAGGTCTCAGGTGGCTGGTGTCAGGTGTCAGGTGACTGGAGGCCAGTGTCAGGTGGCTGGTGTCAGGTGTCAGGTGGCTGGAGGCCAGTGTCAGGTGTCAGGTGACTGGTGTCCTGTATCAGGTGGGTGGTGTCAGGTCTCAGGTGGCTGGAGGCCACTGTCAGGTATCAGGTGCCAGGTGTCAGTTAGCTGGTGTCAGGTCTCAGGTGGCTGGTGTCAGGTGTCAGGTGACTGGAGGCCAGTGTCAGGTGGCTGGTGTCAGGTGTCAGGTGGCTGGAGGCCAGTGTCAGGTGTCAGGTGACTGGTGTCCTGTATCAGGTGGGTGGTGTCAGGTCTCAGGTGGCTGGAGGCCACTGTCAGGTATCAGGTGCCAGGTGTCAGGTAGCTGGTGTCAGGTCTCAGGTGGCTGGTGTCAGGTGTCTGGTGTCAGGTGTCAGGTGGCTGGAGGCCAGTGTCAGGTGTCAGGTGGCTGGTGTCAGGTCTCAGGTGGCTGGTGTCAGGTGTCTGGTGTCAGGTGTCAGGTGGCTGGAGGCCAGTGTCAGGTGTCAGGTAGCTGGTGTCAGGTCTCAGGTGGCTGGTGTCAGGTGTCTGGTGTCAGGTGTCAGGTGGCTGGAGGCCAGTGTCAGGTGTCAGGTGGCTGGTGTCAGGTATCAGGTGGCTGGTGTCAGGTATCAGGTAGCTGGTGTCAGGTCTCAGGTGGCTGGTGTCAGGTGTCAGGTGACTGGAGGCCAGTGTCAGGTGTCAGGTGACTGGTGTCCTGTATCAGGTGGGTGGTGTCAGGTCTCAGGTGGCTGGAGGCCACTGTCAGGTATCAGGTGCCAGGTGTCAGGTAGCTGGTGTCAGGTCTCAGGTGGCTGGTGTCAGGTGTCAGGTGGCTGGAGGCCAGTGTCAGGTGTCAGGTGGCTGGAGGCCAGTGTCAGGTGTCAGGTGGCTGGTGTCAGGTATCAGGTGTCTGGTGTCAGGTGTCAGGTGGCTGGAGGCCAGTGTCAGGTGTCAGGTGACTGGTGTCCTGTATCAGGTGGGTGGTGTCAGGTCTCAGGTGGCTGGAGGCCACTGTCAGGTATCAGGTGCCAGGTGTCAGGTAGCTGGTGTCAGGTCTCAGGTGGCTGGTGTCAGGTGTCTGGTGTCAGGTGTCAGGTGGCTGGAGGCCAGTGTCAGGTGTCAGGTGGCTGGTGTCAGGTATCAGGTGGCTGGTGTCAGGTGTCAGGTGGCTGGAGGCCAGTGTCAGGTGTCAGGTGGCTGGTGTCAGGTATCAGGTGTCTGGTGTCAGGTGTCAGGTGGCTGGAGGCCAGTGTCAGGTGTCAGGTGACTGGTGTCCTGTATCAGGTGGGTGGTGTCAGGTCTCAGGTGGCTGGAGGCCACTGTCAGGTATCAGGTGCCAGGTGTCAGGTAGCTGGTGTCAGGTCTCAGGTGGCTGGTGTCAGGTGTCTGGTGTCTGGTGTCAGGTGTCAGGTGGCTGGAGGCCAGTGTCAGGTGTCAGGTGGCTGGTGTCAGGTATCAGGTGGCTGGTGTCAGGTGTCAGGTGACTGGAGGCCAGTGTCAGGTGTCAGGTGACTGGTGTCCTGTATCAGGTGGGTGGTGTCAGGTCTCAGGTGGCTGGAGGCCACTGTCAGGTATCAGGTGCCAGGTGTCAGGTAGCTGGTGTCAGGTCTCAGGTGGCTGGTGTCAGGTGTCAGGTGGCTGGAGGCCAGTGTCAGGTGTCAGGTGGCTGGTGTCAGGTATCAGGTGTCTGGTGTCAGGTGTCAGGTGGCTGGAGGCCAGTGTCAGGTGTCAGGTGACTGGTGTCCTGTATCAGGTGGGTGGTGTCAGGTCTCAGGTGGCTGGAGGCCACTGTCAGGTATCAGGTGCCAGGTGTCAGGTAGCTGGTGTCAGGTCTCAGGTGGCTGGTGTCAGGTGTCTGGTGTCAGGTGTCAGGTGGCTGGAGGCCAGTGTCAGGTGTCAGGTGGCTGGTGTCAGGTATCAGGTGGCTGGTGTCAGGTGTCAGGTGGCTGGAGGCCAGTGTCAGGTGTCAGGTGGCTGGTGTCAGGTATCAGGTGTCTGGTGTCAGGTGTCAGGTGGCTGGAGGCCAGTGTCAGGTGTCAGGTGACTGGTGTCCTGTATCAGGTGGGTGGTGTCAGGTCTCAGGTGGCTGGAGGCCACTGTCAGGTATCAGGTGCCAGGTGTCAGGTAGCTGTGTCAGGTCTCAGGTGGCTGGTGTCAGGTGTCTGGTGTCAGGTGTCAGGTGGCTGGAGGCCAGTGTCAGGTGTCAGGTGGCTGGTGTCAGGTATCAGGTGGCTGGTGTCAGGTATCAGGTAGCTGGTGTCAGGTCTCAGGTGGCTGGTGTCAGGTGTCAGGTGACTGGAGGCCAGTGTCAGGTGGCTGGTGTCAGGTGTCAGGTGGCTGGAGGCCAGTGTCAGGTGTCAGGTGACTGGTGTCGTGTATCAGGTGGGTGGTGTCAGGTCTCAGGTGGCTGGAGGCCACTGTCAGGTATCAGGTGCCAGGTGTCAGGTAGCTGGTGTCAGGTCTCAGGTGGCTGGTGTCAGGTGTCAGGTGACTGGAGGCCAGTGTCAGGTGGCTGGTGTCAGGTGTCAGGTGGCTGGAGGCCAGTGTCAGGTGTCAGGTGGCTGGTGTCAGGTATCAGGTGTCTGGTGTCAGGTGTCAGGTGGCTGGAGGCCAGTGTCAGGTGTCAGGTGGCTGGTGTCAGGTATCAGGTGTCTGGTGTCAGGTGTCAGGTGGCTGGAGGCCAGTGTCAGGTGTCAGGTGACTGGTGTCCTGTATCAGGTGGGTGGTGTCAGGTCTCAGGTGGCTGGTGTCAGGTATCAGGTGTCAGGTATCAGGTGTCTGGTGTCAGGTGGCTGGAGGCCGGTGTCAGGTGGCTGGTGTCAGGTATCAGGTGTCTGGTGTCAGGTGTCAGGTGGCTGGAGGCCAGTGTCAGGTGTCAGGTGGCTGGTGTCAGGTATCAGGTGGCTGGTGTCAGGTGTCAGGTGACTGGAGGCCAGTGTCAGGTGGCTGGTGTCAGGTGTCAGGTGGCTGGTGTCAGGTGTCAGGTGGCTGGAGGCCACTGTCAGGTATCAGGTGCCAGGTGTCAGGTAGCTGGTGTCAGGTCTCAGGTGGCTGGTGTCAGGTGTCTGGTGTCAGGTGTCAGGTGGCTGGAGGCCAGTGTCAGGTGTCAGGTGGCTGGTGTCAGGTATCAGGTGGCTGGTGTCAGGTGTCAGGTGACTGGAGGCCAGTGTCAGGTGGCTGGTGTCAGGTGTCAGGTGGCTGGAGGCCAGTGTCAGGTGTCAGGTGACTGGTGTCCTGTATCAGGTGGGTGGTGTCAGGTCTCAGGTGGCTGGAGGCCACTGTCAGGTATCAGGTGCCAGGTGTCAGGTAGCTGGTGTCAGGTCTCAGGTGGCTGGTGTCAGGTGTCAGGTGGCTGGAGGCCAGTGTCAGGTGTCAGGTGGCTGGTGTCAGGTATCAGGTGTCTGGTGTCAGGTGTCAGGTGGCTGGAGGCCAGTGTCAGGTGTCAGGTGACTGGTGTCCTGTATCAGGTGGGTGGTGTCAGGTCTCAGGTGGCTGGAGGCCACTGTCAGGTATCAGGTGCCAGGTGTCAGGTAGCTGGTGTCAGGTCTCAGGTGGCTGGTGTCAGGTGTCTGGTGTCAGGTGTCAGGTGGCTGGAGGCCAGTGTCAGGTGTCAGGTGGCTGGTGTCAGGTATCAGGTGGCTGGTGTCAGGTGTCAGGTGGCTGGAGGCCAGTGTCAGGTGTCAGGTGGCTGGTGTCAGGTATCAGGTGTCTGGTGTCAGGTGTCAGGTGGCTGGAGGCCAGTGTCAGGTGTCAGGTGACTGGTGTCCTGTATCAGGTGGGTGGTGTCAGGTCTCAGGTGGCTGGAGGCCACTGTCAGGTATCAGGTGCCAGGTGTCAGGTAGCTGTGTCAGGTCTCAGGTGGC
This sequence comes from Drymonia ruficornis, assembly GCA_947859195.1. Taxonomy (NCBI): domain Eukaryota; kingdom Metazoa; phylum Arthropoda; class Insecta; order Lepidoptera; family Notodontidae; genus Drymonia; species Drymonia ruficornis. The sequence continues at coordinate 505,102 of OX401922.1, forward strand.
TGGTGTCAGGTGTCTGGTGTCAGGTGTCAGGTGGCTGGAGGCCAGTGTCAGGTGTCAGGTGGCTGGTGTCAGGTATCAGGTGGCTGGTGTCAGGTATCAGGTAGCTGGTGTCAGGTCTCAGGTGGCTGGTGTCAGGTGTCAGGTGACTGGAGGCCAGTGTCAGGTGTCAGGTGACTGGTGTCCTGTATCAGGTGGGTGGTGTCAGGTCTCAGGTGGCTGGAGGCCACTGTCAGGTATCAGGTGCCAGGTGTCAGGTAGCTGTGTCAGGTCTCAGGTGGCTGGTGTCAGGTGTCTGGTGTCAGGTGTCAGGTGGCTGGAGGCCAGTGTCAGGTGTCAGGTGGCTGGTGTCAGGTATCAGGTGGCTGGTGTCAGGTATCAGGTAGCTGGTGTCAGGTCTCAGGTGGCTGGTGTCAGGTGTCAGGTGACTGGAGGCCAGTGTCAGGTGTCAGGTGACTGGTGTCCTGTATCAGGTGGGTGGTGTCAGGTCTCAGGTGGCTGGAGGCCACTGTCAGGTATCAGGTGCCAGGTGTCAGGTAGCTGGTGTCAGGTCTCAGGTGGCTGGTGTCAGGTGTCAGGTGGCTGGAGGCCAGTGTCAGGTGTCAGGTGGCTGGAGGCCAGTGTCAGGTGTCAGGTGGCTGGTGTCAGGTATCAGGTGTCTGGTGTCAGGTGTCAGGTGGCTGGAGGCCAGTGTCAGGTGTCAGGTGACTGGTGTCCTGTATCAGGTGGGTGGTGTCAGGTCTCAGGTGGCTGGAGGCCACTGTCAGGTATCAGGTGCCAGGTGTCAGGTAGCTGGTGTCAGGTCTCAGGTGGCTGGTGTCAGGTGTCTGGTGTCAGGTGTCAGGTGGCTGGAGGCCAGTGTCAGGTGTCAGGTGGCTGGTGTCAGGTATCAGGTGGCTGGTGTCAGGTGTCAGGTGGCTGGAGGCCAGTGTCAGGTGTCAGGTGGCTGGTGTCAGGTATCAGGTGTCTGGTGTCAGGTGTCAGGTGGCTGGAGGCCAGTGTCAGGTGTCAGGTGACTGGTGTCCTGTATCAGGTGGGTGGTGTCAGGTCTCAGGTGGCTGGAGGCCACTGTCAGGTATCAGGTGCCAGGTGTCAGGTAGCTGGTGTCAGGTCTCAGGTGGCTGGTGTCAGGTGTCTGGTGTCAGGTGTCAGGTGGCTGGAGGCCAGTGTCAGGTGTCAGGTGGCTGGTGTCAGGTATCAGGTGGCTGGTGTCAGGTGTCAGGTGACTGGAGGCCAGTGTCAGGTGTCAGGTGACTGGTGTCCTGTATCAGGTGGGTGGTGTCAGGTCTCAGGTGGCTGGAGGCCACTGTCAGGTATCAGGTGCCAGGTGTCAGGTAGCTGGTGTCAGGTCTCAGGTGGCTGGTGTCAGGTGTCAGGTGGCTGGAGGCCAGTGTCAGGTGTCAGGTGGCTGGTGTCAGGTATCAGGTGTCTGGTGTCAGGTGTCAGGTGGCTGGAGGCCAGTGTCAGGTGTCAGGTGACTGGTGTCCTGTATCAGGTGGGTGGTGTCAGGTCTCAGGTGGCTGGAGGCCACTGTCAGGTATCAGGTGCCAGGTGTCAGGTAGCTGGTGTCAGGTCTCAGGTGGCTGGTGTCAGGTGTCTGGTGTCAGGTGTCAGGTGGCTGGAGGCCAGTGTCAGGTGTCAGGTGGCTGGTGTCAGGTATCAGGTGGCTGGTGTCAGGTGTCAGGTGGCTGGAGGCCAGTGTCAGGTGGCTGGTGTCAGGTATCAGGTGTCTGGTGTCAGGTGTCAGGTGGCTGGAGGCCAGTGTCAGGTGTCAGGTGACTGGTGTCCTGTATCAGGTGGGTGGTGTCAGGTCTCAGGTGGCTGGAGGCCACTGTCAGGTATCAGGTGCCAGGTGTCAGGTAGCTGTGTCAGGTCTCAGGTGGCTGGTGTCAGGTGTCTGGTGTCAGGTGTCAGGTGGCTGGAGGCCAGTGTCAGGTGTCAGGTGGCTGGTGTCAGGTATCAGGTGGCTGGTGTCAGGTATCAGGTAGCTGGTGTCAGGTCTCAGGTGGCTGGTGTCAGGTGTCAGGTGACTGGAGGCCAGTGTCAGGTGGCTGGTGTCAGGTGTCAGGTGGCTGGAGGCCAGTGTCAGGTGTCAGGTGACTGGTGTCGTGTATCAGGTGGGTGGTGTCAGGTCTCAGGTGGCTGGAGGCCACTGTCAGGTATCAGGTGCCAGGTGTCAGGTAGCTGGTGTCAGGTCTCAGGTGGCTGGTGTCAGGTGTCAGGTGACTGGAGGCCAGTGTCAGGTGGCTGGTGTCAGGTGTCAGGTGGCTGGAGGCCAGTGTCAGGTGTCAGGTGGCTGGTGTCAGGTATCAGGTGTCTGGTGTCAGGTGTCAGGTGGCTGGAGGCCAGTGTCAGGTGTCAGGTGGCTGGTGTCAGGTATCAGGTGTCTGGTGTCAGGTGTCAGGTGGCTGGAGGCCAGTGTCAGGTGTCAGGTGACTGGTGTCCTGTATCAGGTGGGTGGTGTCAGGTCTCAGGTGGCTGGTGTCAGGTATCAGGTGTCAGGTATCAGGTGTCTGGTGTCAGGTGGCTGGAGGCCGGTGTCAGGTGGCTGGTGTCAGGTATCAGGTGTCTGGTGTCAGGTGTCAGGTGGCTGGAGGCCAGTGTCAGGTGTCAGGTGGCTGGTGTCAGGTATCAGGTGGCTGGTGTCAGGTGTCAGGTGACTGGAGGCCAGTGTCAGGTGGCTGGTGTCAGGTGTCAGGTGGCTGGTGTCAGGTGTCAGGTGGCTGGAGGCCACTGTCAGGTATCAGGTGCCAGGTGTCAGGTAGCTGGTGTCAGGTCTCAGGTGGCTGGTGTCAGGTGTCTGGTGTCAGGTGTCAGGTGGCTGGAGGCCAGTGTCAGGTGTCAGGTGGCTGGTGTCAGGTATCAGGTGGCTGGTGTCAGGTGTCAGGTGACTGGAGGCCAGTGTCAGGTGGCTGGTGTCAGGTGTCAGGTGGCTGGAGGCCAGTGTCAGGTGTCAGGTGACTGGTGTCCTGTATCAGGTGGGTGGTGTCAGGTCTCAGGTGGCTGGAGGCCACTGTCAGGTATCAGGTGCCAGGTGTCAGGTAGCTGGTGTCAGGTCTCAGGTGGCTGGTGTCAGGTGTCAGGTGGCTGGAGGCCAGTGTCAGGTGTCAGGTGGCTGGTGTCAGGTATCAGGTGTCTGGTGTCAGGTGTCAGGTGGCTGGAGGCCAGTGTCAGGTGTCAGGTGACTGGTGTCCTGTATCAGGTGGGTGGTGTCAGGTCTCAGGTGGCTGGAGGCCACTGTCAGGTATCAGGTGCCAGGTGTCAGGTAGCTGGTGTCAGGTCTCAGGTGGCTGGTGTCAGGTGTCTGGTGTCAGGTGTCAGGTGGCTGGAGGCCAGTGTCAGGTGTCAGGTGGCTGGTGTCAGGTATCAGGTGGCTGGTGTCAGGTGTCAGGTGGCTGGAGGCCAGTGTCAGGTGTCAGGTGGCTGGTGTCAGGTATCAGGTGTCTGGTGTCAGGTGTCAGGTGGCTGGAGGCCAGTGTCAGGTGTCAGGTGACTGGTGTCCTGTATCAGGTGGGTGGTGTCAGGTCTCAGGTGGCTGGAGGCCACTGTCAGGTATCAGGTGCCAGGTGTCAGGTAGCTGTGTCAGGTCTCAGGTGGCTGGTGTCAGGTGTCTGGTGTCAGGTGTCAGGTGGCTGGAGGCCAGTGTCAGGTGTCAGGTGGCTGGTGTCAGGTATCAGGTGGCTGGTGTCAGGTATCAGGTAGCTGGTGTCAGGTCTCAGGTGGCTGGTGTCAGGTGTCAGGTGACTGGAGGCCAGTGTCAGGTGGCTGGTGTCAGGTGTCAGGTGGCTGGAGGCCAGTGTCAGGTGTCAGGTGACTGGTGTCCTGTATCAGGTGGGTGGTGTCAGGTCTCAGGTGGCTGGAGGCCACTGTCAGGTATCAGGTGCCAGGTGTCAGGTAGCTGGTGTCAGGTCTCAGGTGGCTGGTGTCAGGTGTCAGGTGACTGGAGGCCAGTGTCAGGTGGCTGGTGTCAGGTGTCAGGTGGCTGGAGGCCAGTGTCAGGTGTCAGGTGGCTGGTGTCAGGTATCAGGTGTCTGGTGTCAGGTGTCAGGTGGCTGGAGGCCAGTGTCAGGTGTCAGGTGGCTGGTGTCAGGTATCAGGTGTCTGGTGTCAGGTGTCAGGTGGCTGGAGGCCAGTGTCAGGTGTCAGGTGACTGGTGTCCTGTATCAGGTGGGTGGTGTCAGGTCTCAGGTGGCTGGTGTCAGGTATCAGGTGTCAGGTATCAGGTGTCTGGTGTCAGGTGGCTGGAGGCCGGTGTCAGGTGGCTGGTGTCAGGTATCAGGTGTCTGGTGTCAGGTGTCAGGTGGCTGGAGGCCAGTGTCAGGTGTCAGGTGGCTGGTGTCAGGTATCAGGTGGCTGGTGTCAGGTGTCAGGTGACTGGAGGCCAGTGTCAGGTGGCTGGTGTCAGGTGTCAGGTGGCTGGTGTCAGGTGTCAGGTGGCTGGAGGCCAGTGTCAGGTGTCAGGTGACTGGTGTCCTGTATCAGGTGGGTGGTGTCAGGTAGCTGGTGTCAGGTCTCAGGTGGCTGGTGTCAGGTGTCTGGTGTCAGGTGTCAGGTGGCTGGAGGCCAGTGTCAGGTGTCAGGTGGCTGGTGTCAGGTATCAGGTGGCTGGTGTCAGGTGTCAGGTGACTGGAGGCCAGTGTCAGGTGGCTGGTGTCAGGTGTCAGGTGACTGGAGGCCAGTGTCAGGTGGCTGGTGTCAGGTGTCAGGTGGCTGGTGTCAGGTGTCAGGTGGCTGGAGGCCAGTGTCAGGTGTCAGGTGACTGGTGTCCTGTATCAGGTGGGTGGTGTCAGGTAGCTGGTGTCAGGTCTCAGGTGGCTGGTGTCAGGTGTCTGGTGTCAGGTGTCAGGTGGCTGGAGGCCAGTGTCAGGTGTCAGGTGGCTGGTGTCAGGTATCAGGTGTCTGGTGTCAGGTGTCAGGTGGCTGGAGGCCAGTGTCAGGTGTCAGGTGGCTGGTGTCAGGTATCAGGTGTCTGGTGTCAGGTGTCAGGTGGCTGGAGGCCAGTGTCAGGTGTCAGGTGGCTGGTGTCAGGTATCAGGTGGCTGGTGTCAGGTGTCAGGTGACTGGAGGCCAGTGTCAGGTGGCTGGTGTCAGGTGTCAGGTGGCTGGAGGCCAGTGTCAGGTGTCAGGTGACTGGTGTCCTGTATCAGGTGGGTGGTGTCAGGTCTCAGGTGGCTGGAGGCCACTGTCAGGTATCAGGTGCCAGGTGTCAGGTAGCTGGTGTCAGGTCTCAGGTGGCTGGTGTCAGGTGTCTGGTGTCAGGTGTCAGGTGGCTGGAGGCCAGTGTCAGGTGTCAGGTGGCTGGTGTCAGGTATCAGGTGTCTGGTGTCAGGTGTCAGGTGGCTGGAGGCCAGTGTCAGGTGTCAGGTGGCTGGTGTCAGGTATCAGGTGTCTGGTGTCAGGTGTCAGGTGGCTGGAGGCCAGTGTCAGGTGTCAGGTGGCTGGTGTCAGGTATCAGGTGTCTGGTGTCAGGTGTCAGGTGGCTGGAGGCCAGTGTCAGGTGTCAGGTGGCTGGTGTCAGGTATCAGGTGGCTGGTGTCAGGTGTCAGGTGACTGGAGGCCAGTGTCAGGTGGCTGGTGTCAGGTGTCAGGTGGCTGGAGGCCAGTGTCAGGTGTCAGGTGACTGGTGTCCTGTATCAGGTGGGTGGTGTCAGGTCTCAGGTGGCTGGAGGCCACTGTCAGGTATCAGGTGCCAGGTGTCAGGTAGCTGGTGTCAGGTCTCAGGTGGCTGGTGTCAGGTGTCTGGTGTCAGGTGTCAGGTGGCTGGAGGCCAGTGTCAGGTGTCAGGTGGCTGGTGTCAGGTATCAGGTGTCTGGTGTCAGGTGTCAGGTGGCTGGAGGCCAGTGTCAGGTGTCAGGTGGCTGGTGTCAGGTATCAGGTGGCTGGTGTCAGGTGTCAGGTGACTGGAGGCCAGTGTCAGGTGGCTGGTGTCAGGTGTCAGGTGGCTGGAGGCCAGTGTCAGGTGTCAGGTGACTGGTGTCCTGTATCAGGTGGGTGGTGTCAGGTCTCAGGTGGCTGGAGGCCACTGTCAGGTATCAGGTGCCAGGTGTCAGGTAGCTGGTGTCAGGTCTCAGGTGGCTGGTGTCAGGTGTCTGGTGTCAGGTGGCTGGAGGCCAGTGTCAGGTGTCAGGTGGCTGGTGTCAGGTATCAGGTGTCTGGTGTCAGGTGTCAGGTGGCTGGAGGCCAGTGTCAGGTGTCAGGTGGCTGGTGTCAGGTATCAGGTGTCTGGTGTCATGTTTCAGGTGGCTGGAGGCTTGTGTCAGGTGTCAGGTGGGTGGTGTCAGGTGTGTGGTTACCTCGAGCGTGATCATGTTGTTGTCGATGGAGAGGTCGACGCAGCCGTAGAGCCGCCAGCGCGTGTCGGTGAGGAAGTGTATGTTGCCGGCGAGCTGCATGACCACGTGGCGCAGCAGCGCGGCCGAGCCCGTGTACTGGATGGACTGCCGCTGCGTCACCTCCGTCTGCGTCAGCTCCGTGTACTCTGCACAACACCACACACAACACACCACACATAAATCTAAATATATAAGAATCAAAGTCCTGATTGACTGACTGACTGACTGACTGACTGACTGACTGACTGACAGACAACGCACAGCCTAAACCGCTGATCGTAGAGACTTGAAATTTGGAGGGTGGGTTTGTCTTGATGTTTAGAGGTGTACTAAGAAAGGGTTTTTTGAAATTCAACCCCTAAGGGGGTAAAATAGGGGATGCAAGTTTGTATGGAAGTTCGTCATTTTTGAAGTTAGAATTATGAAAATTGCTGATTAGGTGTCTTTTGAAAAATAAAAAAATATGGGTTTCAGGGTTTTTGAAAATTCATCCCCTAAGGGGGTAAAATAGGGGATAAAAGTTTGTATGGAAGTTCCGTCATTTTTGAAGTTAGAATTATTTAAATTGCTGATTAGGTGTCTTTTCAAAAATAAAAAAGAGTAATTTCAGGGTTTTTGAAAATTCAACCCCTAAGGGGGTAAAATAGGGGAATGAAAGTTTGTATTGAAGTTCGTCATTTTTGAAGTTAGAATTATAAAAATTGCTGACTAGGTGTGTTTTAATAATGAAAAAGATTAATTCTATGCTTTTTGAAAATTCAACCCCTAAGGGGGTGAAATGGGGAAGAAAGTTTGTATTGAAATTCGTCATTTTTGAAGTTATAATGATGAAAATTGTTGTTTAGGTTTCTTTTTACAAATAAAAAAGATTAATTTTTGCGTTTTGGAAAATTCATCCCCTGAGGGTGTAAAATAGGGAATGAAAGTTTGTATGGCGGTACCGATTCGGGCTAATCTCTGAAACGGCTGGACCGATTTTGAGGGGACTTTTACGGGCTAATACGATACGGGATCCGGGATATCCGAGATACGGGATCCGATATCCGGGATACGGGATCTGGGATCCAAGAAACGGGATAAGGCTCCGGCAAACGGAAGCTGGGATCTGGGAAACGGGATCCAGGATTCAGAAAATGAGATCCGGGATACGGGACCCGGGAAACGAGATCCGGGGTATGAAATCCGGGATATGGAATACAGGACCCGTGATATCCGGGATACGGCATCCGGGATCCGGAACACGGAATCTGGGATCCGGGGAACAAGATCCGGGATACGGGACCCGGGAAACAAGATCTGGGATATGAAATTAATGATATTTGATACGGGATTCACGATATCCGGGATACGGAATCCGGGATTTAGCAAACAGAATCTGAGAAACGGGATACGGAGTCCGGGATCCGGAAAACGGGATCCGGGATACGGGATCCGGAAAACGGTATCCAGGATCCGGGCAACGAGATCCAGGATACGGGACCCGGTAAACGAGATTCGGGATATGGGTTACGAGATACAGGATCCGTGATATCCGGGATACAGGATCCGGGATTTAGCAAACAGAATCTGGGAACGGGATCCGGGATACGGAGTCCGGAATACGGGATCCCGGATCCGGGATCCGGAAAACGGGATCCAGGATCCAGGATCCGGGCAACGAGATCCAGGATACGGGACCCGGGAAACGAGATCCGAGATACGAAATCCGGGAAATGGGATCCGGGATTCGATTTTTTTAAATTTAAATTCTGCGCGGACGAAGTCGCGGGCAAAAGCTAGTACTCTATAAAATGACTCTACTCGGGAAAATGAGAGGGGGGAAGAACAATTTTCGGCTTACCAGGGCCCTAACGGCCCTAACGGCCGAATATGTGTGTGTGTGTAACGTCACGACTTTTATCCCCATTCGGGGGTAGTCAGAGGCTTGAGTGGCCATACACCACCACATTGTGGAGGTATTAACCAACTCAAAGCCCACGTTTCACCAGATAGTCGGAACCCAACGTGACAGGTGGTGAACCTTGTCGCCGTGTATACAGGAACTGACTATTACCTAATCCCGAGGGATAGGTAGGTTTCATCACGATGTTTTCCCTCCCTCACGGCGGAATACTCGTACGCAAATTAAATTTGAGAGCTGCTTAACTTTAACGCGCCATACAAAAAATGACAGTTAACTTCGTCTCGAACTGCTAAGTGGGACTTAAATATTTAAGTAGCCTTTGAGTATTCGACCGTAAGAGTGCTCGACCCTCAGATTGGTCGGTTGATTCTGACCGACCAATCAGAGGCCGATCAGCCGGTCGGTCGACCAATCAGAGGGTCCACTTGGAAGCCAGACGTCGCATGATTCGACTGGGTGACATTGCCTGTCAGTGCACTTCTGCCGGAGTCACCACAAAACAAATTATCGCGACACACATACACACTTGCGTTTTCTTGTTTTATGGCGGCAACAAGCATACGAGCCGCTTGATATTAAATAGTTACCGTAGCATATATGCTTGCAATACAGAAGGCATCGCTCGCACGCTGCTGTCCTGAAGAAAAGTGGGACACAGGCGAGGGTTTGGGCTTTTGGCTCTCTCACTCATCGTACGAAACGCAGCTAAAATAAACATTATTTCCTTTACGCAATACTATAACCGCTTACTTTTTATATGGGACGATGGACGATGGACGCCACACACCAGAGTTTGGCAAAATTTTATTGCAATTAATTAATTGCTAATTGCATGTGATGTCACAATTAACAATTAATTGTGATTTGTTCGCGATTGACGAACAAATCACAATTAATTGTTAATTGTGACACCACATGCAATTAACAATTAATTAATCACAATTAAATGTTGCCCAACTCTGCCACACACTCCCACCACTGTTACTCCTGTAAGCTAGGATCGACAGTGTCCAACGATGACGCCAAGGTTTGACCCTCGACGATACCCGGGGACAAGCTAAGTTGACTTGGAACCCGCACGAATTTAATCAAAAAAGATAAGAGTTGGAAGATTATAACCGCTTACTGTTGAGGTCTGACGGCGCTAGTATGTGATAGTTGAAGTTCCTCTTGACTAGAATGCCCTGCAGCTGTTTGCCGGGCGTCGGCGGCTCCACTGCCAGCGAGCCCATTACCTGGGATAATACGAATATTATAGAGAACATAGAAATATCTATCTAAAGAGCTTTCAACCTGCGTCCACTTCGAAAACGTTGGCAAATTGTACATTACGTTTCAGATTTTAATTCAAAAAACACGACTGCCCTGCCAAAAAACGAACTAAAAAGTATAAAACAAGTGCAGTGTCATTGCAGTCTCGGAGAACCGTTCTGTGGAACACTTTTTAATCTAAGAGGTCCCCCGACTGCAATGACACTGCACTTGTTTTATACTTTTTAGTTCGTTTTTAGGCAGGGCAGTCGTGTTTTTTAATTTTTCTAAATTATTTATTTTTATTTTATGTATTTTAGTGACGGCAGCCAAAAATGAAATGTTTGTTTTGCATGTGCACCCTACCTATGTTAAATTATGCCTATAAATTCTACAATTTTGGAATGTGCTCATCAAAATGTAAAAATGTAACGTCACGACTTTTATCCCCATTCGGGGGTAGTCAGAGGCTTGAGTGACCATACACCATCACATTGTGGAGGCATTAACCAACTCAAAGCCCACGTTTCACCAGATAGTCAGAACTCAACGTGACAGGTGGTGAACCGTGTCGCCGTGTATACAGGAACTGACTATTACCTAATCCCGAGGGGTAGGTAGGTTTCCTCACGATGTTTTCCCTCACCGTCAACGAACTGTAAATTATGCACATAGATGAAAATTCATCCATTGGTGCATGGCCCACCGGGGATCGAACCTGGGACCTTCTGATTGTTAGCCCAACCTGTTCACCCCTAGGCTACAGTCGCTTGCTCATCAAAAGCCTTCAATTTGATACCCATATTGTAATAAATTTCGAAGTCGCCTGTATATTGTGTAGTTATATGGCATGCAGTAGTCATCAGTGCTAGTGGTGGTTACCTTGGCGGTCTTGTCTCCGCGGAAGGTGAGCGCCAGCTGCTGCGTGTTGCGCGGCGTGTGTATCTGCAGGCGGCCGCGGTGCTCGCGCTGCAGCGCCGCCTTCAGCCGAGACATCTCGTTTTGCTCGCCGTGCACCAACACCTGCACACAACCAACATCACTTCGCATCTGATGACTTCACGACTTGAACCGAAGGGGGGTGGAACAGAGGCAGGGGAAGGAGGGTTGCAGCTGCAGTCAATGGGTTTCCGTAACGAATTAAGTTGAGAACGCAGATTTATAGAGCTAAAAAATCCATAACATACAGTGAAAAAATTTTTGGTATACGACAATAATTGACGAAGCTGTGACCAAATTACTAGCGAAGTTCGCGCGCCGTTGTTGTGACGTCATCGGGATCACGCGCGCTTTGTAATGAACGGCGGCGCGGGTACAGCGCGCCTTCAATCCGACCGTCCCGTGTGACGTCACACGTACACGCCGCACATTACATAAAATGTGTTATAAAATCACAACGGATGGACCGATTTCGATGATTTAAAAACTATATTGATAAGAAAGCTTAGTTTTAACTATAGTGTAGGTTATGAGTTGATTTGTTGACCTTGTATTGATTCTCATTGTCTACGTACCACGTGCGGCGGCTTGAGTATGTTGATGAACTCGGAGGTCTGCTGGTAGTCGGTGTGCGCGGAGAAGGAGATGTAGTCGACGGACATCTTGAGCGGCAGCTTCTGGCCCGACATGGACGTGATCTCCTCCGGCTCCGACAGGATCGTCTTCGCCAGGGTGCCCTCCACGCAGTAACCTAATAATATAATAATAATAATATCCCAAACTAAGCAGAGCTTGTACTATGGAAACCAAATAACTTATATTACTACTTTTTTATTTGTAAATACATACTTTATATACATATACACCCAGACTCGGGACATACAGACATGTTCATGCACACAAATGCATGTCCCGGGTAGGAATCGAACCTACGACCTGCAGCGTGAAAATCGCGCCAACCACGCCAACGGGCCCGTTAAACGTCGGGGGGAAGGGGGGCCACTGCGGTTCACTGCGTCGGGCGGTTGCCGGTTCGATTCCCGAGAATCAAATTTCAGAAACGGCCTTTTCGTAATTTGCCACGGTCTGGGTGTCACTGGGATTGCCCCCAGTCCATTGCGTGGTAGCCATACGGTACATGCGTTGCTCAGATTGGGACCAAACAGCATTTACGAGAAGCAGTCACCAATATTCAAGAAAAAGTTTCTAACAACATTGCATAGTGTGTGAGATATATTTTTGAATTAATTAACGATGTTTATTTAACACAAAGAATAATATGCAAAGGAAAATAATAATAAAATCCGAAAAAAAATGTCCTACTTATTTATTTAAATTGGCGACATTTCTTTAGGTGTTCCAATTTCGATCAAATTTGTATACCTACTATTTAATCCTATGCCCTATACACATTTAAACCCCCAAGTATATGTGTGACGGTGTATAATGATATGTAACGGTCTTCTTCTTATCGTATAGTTAGTGGCCAACCTGGTGTCAGAGTTTGTCAAGCCGCCCGAAGGCCTCTGACAAGGCTTAACAACTGTTGCCTAGATGACAACAACCGGGACCGACTTTTAACGTGCCCTCCGAAGTACGGAGACGCTCAGTTCAACTACCACTAAATGGTCACCCATCTCTGACTGACCTTGCCAAGGTTGCTTAACCATTAATTATATGTAACGGTACCATACCAGCAATAATGACCCCATTCTTGGGGTCCGTGCACCAGGACTCGAACAGCTCGCGCGAGAGGCCGGACTGCATCATGCCGGGCGACGCCATGATCACGCACGGCCCTATGTCCTCGAAGTGGTCTATGCCCTGCAACAACCACACATCATAATAGCCGAGCCAATTGAAGCACTACTCTCTCTCTTAATCTCTCTTTTATTATTTAATTTATTTATGTACCTATAAATGTATATAGGAGAAATAACTTGCCTTCCTATATCTTTTTTTTTTATTTTTCTTTTAACATATTATGTATGCATATTAATTGGTTTAGTTTATTATTATTGTTTATTACTATGTCCTATAATTTAACTTCCTATAATTTAATTTATTTCTATTATATCCATTAAGTATCTAACTCTTCCTCATAATTTAGTCATGTGAGTATCTAATTTTAAGTAATTCTATTTTCTACATTCTATTCTATTCTCTGCTTGACATCCGTTAGGCACTCGGGTCCCAGATGAAAATCAGCGCCAAGCTTATGCCTGGCATTAGGCTGATCTGGGAACCTATTTGGTCCAACCGTGATACACGTTCGTCTTCTTCTGTTTGTGTTTTGTTTTTGTTTCTACCTTTTTGTTGTTCTGTCTGTATATTTATATTTTTTGTTTTATTTAAACTGTGTTGTGTGTCTTTTGTGCCGTGCCAAATAAATGTTTTCTTTTCTTTCTTTACTACGCCACCAAGCCAACTAGGCGCTCGAGTATAAATATCAAATGATAATAAGTCAATGATTCCGCGGTCCTTCCACCACGTAGTGGGAGCTACTGCCACAGGAGTGCAGGCATTGGCCCAGGCTCACTACGTGGTGGACGGATCGCGGAATCATTGACTTAATATAATTTTTTTATTTCATTATATATTTAACGTTACAGTTCCAATAGAATTTCGTAATAAAAAAACCCGACTACGGAAAAAACGCGCTCTAAAAAGTATGAAAATATTCTCATCCAGAGGATAGCCGTGGTCCGTGTAGGTCTTTTAGGGCCAAATGGCACATGAACACGGACCACGGCTATATCCTCTAGATGAGAATATTTTCTTGTTTCATACTTTTTAGAGCGCGTTTTTTCCGTAGTCGGGTTTTAGTTTTTAAACTTACTTTTTATTTAATTATTTTGGAGTTATAGGTAACATGTATATATTTTTGAAATGTGCTCATTAAGCTCTTTCATTTGATACCCCACACGGTTTCATAAAAAAATGTTTTTTTTTTAGTTTATGACATTATGTCCTCTAGAGGGCGCCATATGCAATTTTATGTGACGTCACATAGCCTATAACCAGCGCGCCATTAAGCCTCTTCTAACGATACCTCATTTGTCAAATTACGACAAGTAGTTTGGAAGTTAGGTGGGAACAGATGCACATACATACATACATACATACCGGTCAAAATCATAACGCCTCCGTAGTCGGGTAACAAGGGACATTGTAAAAGATGTGGTTACCTTTAAATTGGATATGTGCCTGAAGATGAAGGGGTTGTTGACGGCGATCTGGCGGCGGATGCGGTCGTTCATCGCGTTCACGTACGTCTGGTACACGGCCATGCACTTCTTGGCCAGCGACGACGCGTAGTAGATGGGGATGTCCTGTAACTCGGGGTGCAGCGACCAGAACTCGTCTGTTGGCGACCATAGCTATTACACACCATATTGCAACCACACAAATCGCAATCAAGAGATGCGTATTTTTAACATCGATGAAAAATTACGGGTGGGTGTTATAAGTTTGAAGTGTGTTTACAACATGTTAAGAAAACCCTGTCCGACCCGAAAACGTATTGTTGGGTATCGAGATTAGATTCTATTTTTGTAAAAAAAACTTTTTTTTTTTAAATATATTTTTGCATAGTAAGTGTTCCGCTGCTGGGCAAAGGCCTCCCATATTTTTTTGGAAAACAAATACCCCGTTTACATTTAAAAAAAAAAACATAAAATGGCGTCATCACATACTTTGTGGTCAGAGGTGCCGCCACACGAACTAACATAATTACTTCCGGTAACGGAGTTGTCATATTTTTAAAATTTGCTACATTTTGAGGGAAAAAGGCAAAAAAAAATTGGAATTTTAAATTGTCATTAATATGTTTACTATCATGAATATTTTAATTTTTTTATTTTATTTGGTCTAGTGATTGGGAAACCTAAATACCGGTTTCGGCTCGGACAGGGTTTTTTTAACGTATTGTATGTGTGTGTCTGTGGCATCATAGCTCCTGAACCGATCTAGTTTTTTTTTTTTTTTACAGGTGTTTTTAACTAAAAAAAAGATTCAAGAAAATCTGCTCAAACGTTTGAAGATCATCACCCCTTTTCCAGTTGGTGAAGAAATATAAACAATTTCCACAGGTCTGATCGATTCGAAATTAAAAATCCTGTCACTTGTCAATGACATTACAAAAGTATGATAACCGTGACCTGATGCCCATCACCGGAAGAACTCCTCAACGGTGTATGGCATCTACCTAGTGTTTGGGCTCATACGATGCGTTTTGACGAGCACATGCTAATTCAAGCTGGGATGTTAGGGTAAGATAATTATATGTTTACGTCGGTGTGGTGGTGTGTTGGTGTGGCGGCGTGGCCGTATGGTGGTGTGGTGTGGTGGTGTGTTGGTGTGGTGGTGTGTTGGTGTGGTGGTGTGGCGGTGTGGCGGTGTGGCGGTGTGGTGGTGTGGCGGCGTGGCCGTATGGTGGTGTGGTGTGGTGGTGTGTTGGTGTGGTGGTGTGTTGGTGTGGTGGTGTGGCGGTGTGGCGGTGTGGTGGTGTGGCGGTGTGTTGGTGTTGTGGTGTGTTGGTGTGGTGGTGTGGCGGTGTGGCGGTGTGTAGGTGTGGCGGTGTTGTGGTGTGTTGGTGTGTCGGTGTGGTGGTGTGGCGGTGTGGCGGTGTGGTGGTGTGGCGGCGTGGCCGTATGGTGGTGTGGTGTGGTGGTGTGTTGGTGTGGTGGTGTGTTGGTGTGGTGGTGTGGCGGTGTGGCGGTGTGGCGGTGTGGTGGTGTGGCGGTGTGTTGGTGTTGTGGTGTGGTGGTGTGTAGGTGTGGCGGTGTTGTGGTGTGTTGGTGTGTCGGTGTGGTGGTGTGGCGGTGTGGCGGTATGGGTACCGAGTATGAGCAGCAGCTCCTGCGCGCGGCCGAGCGCGAACACGGGGATGAGGCAGCGGCCGCCGCGCGACACGATCTCGCTGACCAGCCCCGTGAAGCGCGACTCGCGCTCCTCGCGCTTCTCGTGGATGTGCGTGCCGTACGTCGACTCCTGTCGGACACCGACACACAACAACACACGTATTTATTTTTTAGTCTCTTTGAGGCCAACTGAAGTTTGAGTACAGAAACTACGGTAAGTACGGTAAGTTATACGGTTAAGTTATGCCCGCTGCATAAGGTGACTGCGTGTAAACCCGGTCTTGTGACATGTTTTTGTACTCAAATTTCAGTTGGCCTCAAAGAGTATTTTGATCACAGTAAGAAATAGGATCGTTTGGCAATAAAAAATATTTCGAGTTAACAAATCGTTTTTCAGTACAAAATGTATGGGAAAAGTTTTTGGCGATTTCTGTCATTTCTAGTACTCAAACCTTGAATGGTCCGATAGAGTCTTTTATCCCTACGTGAAATAGGATCGATGGGAATTTAAAAAAAAAAATGGTATTTTAGCATTTTTCTCGCTGACTGTCCATTTTTTCCAAAATCTGTGAATGCAGTTCAGCATATCTCAAAAAGTTAGGGAAGGTCTCCTAAGAACGTTTTTATGTAACTATAACGGTTCAAGTAGCTGCCCTTACTGCCCCATCTCAAAAATCCACCCTGTATAAAAAACAAAAAAAAAAATGTAACGTCACGACTTTTATCCCCATTCGGGGGTAGTCAGAGGCTTGAGTGGCCATACACCACCACATTGTGGAGGTATTAAGCCAACTCAAAGCCCACGTTTCACCAGATAGTCAGAACCCAACGTGACAGGTGGTGAACCTCGCCGCCGTGTATACAGGAACTGACCCCCCACCCTGTATTTTTGTAATATTATTACGGCACCGAACTAGGTGCTCTCGTGTTCAAACGCAGACTAAACGGACTTCGACTGGAGTTTTTGAATTCAGCGGAGTTTTGGTGGATCCCAACTAACTTGGTGAATCTTTTCTTCCTGTATCGATGCATATCCTTCTCGATATCGTATGGTAAGTGGCCAAGTTGATGTCAGAGTTGTTCAAGCCACCCGAAGGCCTCTCACATAGTTAACGACAGCTGCGCCCTTGAGTGGTGCATTTGCCGTCACTGACCCCAGTGTAGATGTGTAGGGCCCGTACATAGACCAGTTACTAAGGGGACTGGCCCTAAGCAAGTCGGCCGAGTGGTAGGCCTAGTACTAACATCGACATAAAACGAAGCGAGTAGTTCAACTATTTACCGGTAAATAGTAAAATGAAAAAACAATGACCACGTTTTGTTTCATACAAATATCTAATAAGGGCACCTCTTTCTTTAGTCTTTACTCTGTGGGCCCGTATTAATAAATGCATCTCAAAGTTGAGATCGATCTTAAGATGCAGTTTTGACGTTGAATGTTTGGAACTTCTGTTAAATATAGCAACTTAAGATCGATCTCAATTTTGAGATGCAATTTATTTTTACTTTTTTATAGAACTGGGGGCTTACCACGACCTCTTATCGCGATTCAATTATAGGAACGTTTTAACGTTTCAGCGACATTTTGTGCAATGACGTACCTTATTGTCATGACAATAAGAAACGTCATTGCACAAAAACTCGCTGAAACGTTAAAACAATACTGCTATAAGAGGTGGTGGTAGGTCCCCTGATATGCCCTAAAAAAACGTACGGGTCGCCTGATGTTAAGCAGATACCGTAGCCTATAGATGCTTGCAATACCAAAGGCATAGTTTGCATGTTGCCGACCTGAAGGGGAGTGGGATGGAGGGGGGTAAAGAAGGGGGGGGGGGGGGGCTACAAAACGCAGCTGTAATAGCTGTTGTACGCCGATCTTATGCATGTATTAATACGAGGCTAGTTTTCTCACCGTGATGAGCACGTCAGGGTGCACGGTGGGTATCTCGGCGGCCATCAGGTGCCGGTCCTCTTGCCGCGAGAAGTCGCCCGTGTACAACACCTGCGACAACGCACACTCTGTTATCAATCATCGCAGACCACGTTAAACTGGTCCCAGTTGTCTTTCTAACATCTGACCGTCATTAGTAGACATCGGTAGCCTGAAAAAAATCTGACAAATATTTTTGCGCCTCGAGTTGGGTCCGTTGGGTCCGTGTAAGTATCGGTAATCCGACCCCAATGAAGAAACGGCTACCCCCAATTTTAAAGACAGTTATGACGGACTTACACTGGCATTACAATTCACTTTGCTCCTAGAAATACTTTGTAAAACCATTGTAGACTGGCAATAGACCTCTATAAATTTGGCGCTAGGAAAAACACGAATTCTGGTGAAAATACTTATCAAATACGTACAAGTACTTGCAAAGAAATTCCGGTCGAATTGAGAAAAACTGCGCCTTCTGCCGGTTTTATAAGAAAGTCCTATCCCTAGTGGCCGGTAGTCGCCCATCTATATCCCGGCCGCGCCACCCGCTGCTCACCACCACGACGATGTTACCTTGACGCCGGCAATCTCGATCATGAACATGGCGGCGCCGAGCACGTGGCCCGCGTTGTACGCCCAGAAGCGCACGCCGCGCACGTCCTTCTCCTCGTGGAAGTTGATCGTCTCGATGCGGTCCATGGACCCCTCCAGGTCCGACTCCGTGTACAGCATCTGCTCCGTTGATATGTTGCTGGAATAACCAACTATTGTCACACAAACACACACCGCACTAGATATAACCAAAATAATTCCCAATAAAATGTTTCGGTGTGGAGGCAACGCCATCGTGATTGGTCGGGAGCGGAGGCGATGCATTGTGATTGGTCTATCCAAATAATATTGGACTGTGATTGGTTGATCATAAATCTTATGTCCTAGAATGCGTCCAAAAGCTGGACAATGACCTCATAGAACTACTATACAAAATTGTAAAAGTTTTAAACTATTTACAGTGGCCTTACGGAGCATATTCAGTACAAAATGCAGTGATAGAGTGGTTGAATGGACACTTTGGTACATAAGGTTTACACATTTAAATCAATGCTTGCACCCATAAGATTTACGGATTTAATGTGCGATCT
Organism: Drymonia ruficornis; assembly: GCA_947859195.1. Lineage (NCBI taxonomy): Eukaryota > Metazoa > Arthropoda > Insecta > Lepidoptera > Notodontidae > Drymonia > Drymonia ruficornis. Next base: position 523,458 of record OX401922.1, read on the forward strand.
CATCTCCAAAGCAATTTTATCACTTGCTGAACAGTTAAGGAACATCGTGAGGAAACGAAAAACGTGATATGCCCCTGTGTGGTGGACCAAGGCCCTCAATAGCTCACCTCACTTTAATGTAGTCGGACACTAGCCACCTGTAGATGGCCTTGGTGGCGTGCGTCATGAACACGCGGCCTTTGAACGACGTCTTTGTCAGGAACCAGGGCAGAGCGCCGCTGTGGTCCAGGTGGAAACTAACGGACAAAATACATATACATCATCAATTGGTATAAAATATCCTGGGACATTCTTTTACACACGGCTACCTGATCCCAAACTCAGCAGAGCTTGTACTATGGAAACCAGATAACTGATACTGAATAGGTATACTACTTTTTAAAAAATACATTAGTATAAGTAGCTCTAGTTCAAAGTCCTGACTCAAACAAAGCTATGGTCAAGAATTTACTGACTATTATTATAGTAGTGTAATAGTCACGGTAAGGCTTCTCTTCAGAGGTCCTACTCTTTTACAAACGAAAACGAAATTTCGGACGAAATTCGGGTATTTCCTACTACGTTTCTCATTGAATCCGACATTTCTTTCGAACGAAAATTGTTTGAAGTTTAGATTCGACGACGATGAAGATGTCGTCGAATACGCGAATTTCGTCCGAAATTTCGTTTTCGTTTGTAAAAGAGTAGGGCCTCTGGGATGTCTTTGGGTGCATGAATACAACACAATCTAATAGGTCTACTTTAATCATAGCAATAATAAGAGTGAGCAGCCGACCAGCGGGGAGCGGTGTGTAATGTCACAATTGGTGCATTTGTGAACATGGGGAACGCTCAGATATATCTCCTAGTGTTATAGTAGTAATCTTTTTTTAAGGTCTATGTGAATAAGGAAGTTGTGAATTCTAATTATTTTGATTTCGAACTAAGGTATGAATACTCACTGTGATATAAGTAGTAAATCAACTTCATCTGCCTCTATGAGGTCCACAAACGGCAGTGCGTCCATCCCTGACAGCCCCGGGTGGATTCCACAGTCCAACTGAAATCAGATGCTTCATTATACATAGCTATAAGCTATTTTAAATCGCATTATAGTGCTTGAGGCTGTTTAAATAATCATGTAAGTCTTTATGTATAAAATACCATTATTTTCTTCCCCTTGAATTCCAGCATGATGCAGGACCTGCCTACTTCCTGGCCAGCGCCTCTGAAATATTCATAAATAGTGCCTGTTATTGTTTGTAATTAAATTTGTTGCCAAAATACAATTACTAAAACTTTATTAATTACCTTATATAACACTTATGGAAGTATACAGACAATACAAAATTATAAAACGTAATAATCGCTGTGCAAATAAAAATAAACAAGAATTGATGTATTGTCAGAGTTCATATTATAGGCCATTCAACTTTAGACATTCATTAGCCGGAAAATAACCTAAAATCCCTTTTTATCTTCACGTATTCCATTATCAGATAATCACTTTAGCATTTTTACCGATTATAATGGACGGAAAAGTGTAAGATCATGGTAAAAGCAGACTTACAAGGGCCTTATCGTGAGCTGGTCGCTTTCCTCCAAAGGTACGACATCGGTACCTTTTCGCGGATTAGTTGTCATGATTGATGAACTTAAATGTAATCTTAATGTAAATCACACATTTATTTTTGTGTTAGATTGATAAATAAAACACAACGCCACAAAAACAACCGACTTTGCCGAAAAACATAGAGGTTAGAAAAATGTTGCCAAATGTATGTGCCAGTGCTGCCATCAACGGCAATTTTATCACTAAGCGTTTAGTTCTTTAATAAGATTATATTATAATCACCAACATTATAGGTATATTATCATGTAAAATAACTGTGGAAGCCAAGATGGAAGCAACATTTATTATGCTTTTTCATCTTTCTTTAAGAAATACAGAGTAGAGATTTACATTCCATTTTGAACCAACTTATCAACGCAACAACGAAACGTGTGTGCCAAAAATGACAATATTTGTTTGACTTTGACAGTTAATCAAAAACATGTGGGTGGTGTAGTGTGCGTGCGTGTGTTGTGGTTTGGTTATATTTATTTATAAAATAATTACTACTTTATTAAAATGCCCAAGCAAAAATTGTTTGATGAAGACTCCGAGGAAGAAGTAAATCTTAAAACTGAAAATGAGTACGCGAAGAAATACGACAAATGGCGAGAGAAGGAGGAACTTCATAAACGTAAGTTTCAGTAACAAGATCGTTAGTAAACAGCTTTCTAAACAAACTAAATTCTTGCGTCTTTATCAGTGGAACAGAAGTATGGGTCAAAGGGATTAGATTCCGATGGCTCCGTGTCGTCGGACAGCGAGGATGAGAGTGACGAGCCTCCGGAGGTGTCTGAGGAGATGGAGGCGCAGTTCCTCAAGACCCTCGCGCTGCTGAAGACCAAGGACCCCAGGATATATGACCCTGGATTTAAGTTCTTTGATGAGAATGAACAAATAGAGCAAGGTAAGTGTTAAGTGCTATAGAAATATTTATTATTTACAGAAGTCTGCGAAACAAATTATTAAAAACAATAAAACGTTTTCTTGGCCTCAATCTAACAAGTTTTGACTTGCCTGATGTTAAGCAGGTACCGTAGCCGGTATATGCTTGCTGTACCCAAAACATTGCTCGCACATTGCAGGCCCGTAAGGAAACACACAGATAAAGTTTAATAATAAAATATAGAATATATTTAATTTAATTCACCTGTGGGAGTTAGAAATAACACACAGTACTAAAAGGCCCCTTTTATTTAGAAAAAGGGGATTTTCTGCTTGAGAAAGATGGTTGAGTTCACACCAGTAATTTCACTTTCAATCCCATTCTCAAACATTTGTCATGGATGTTACAAAAAAATTATAGCAAAAAATATTGTTTCAGAAAAAGAACCTAAAACGAAGCAGCTTACTTTTGCTGATAGTGATGATGATGAAGATGATGATGGGAATATATTCAGTGTTGAAAAGAAAGCTGAGATTGTTCAGAACACTAATAAAGAACCAAAGAGTGAAGCAAAGGTGAATATCATCGAGTCTGGAGACAGTATTTTTATTCCTATGTTTTTAAGATAGTCATACATACTGTTGTACCTTGGTAACAAAGTTCTTTTTATGACACTCTGAAGAAAGTACTACCAAGCTGTCAAAATGGTCACTTGTGTTGGTAGTTATCATGTTTTTTTATTTTTTATTAATACATTTAACTAAGGTGTAAAAAACCATGCGTGTACGGCCCACCAGATGTTAAACAGTAACTGTAGCCTTTAAATGCTTGCAATACCAAATATTATATTTTCAGGAGGGAAAACTGAAAGACTTCCTGACAGGTAAAGCGGAACACATAGATGAGGAGGTGGAGAAAGACCTGGCGCCACTTAAGGCACTGTGGTCCGACCCTAAGCTGAATGAGGGGGAAGCATTCCTTAGAGATTATATACTTAACAAAAAGTAAGTTAGAAACAGTCATATTGAGATACACATGGTGGCAAATTATGTCTTTATATCGACCATGGGGCACAGAGGTTCTTGAGTGACGACCACATACCGGAACACGCAGGGTGGGTAGGCCCCCCACAAGGTGGACCGACCACCTTGTGACGGTCACGGGAAACCGCTGGATGCAAGTGGCCCAGGACCATACCACAGCAACACAGGTTGTGGAAAACATTGGGGACGCCTATGTCTTTTGGCTGAAATGATAATGATCGCCAGATAATTTCAAACGGTCCAATACTAGGCAACTCTTACATCATGGGGTGCTGTAATAATGGTCCAATGGTCCTGGTCTGGACCAGGCTTAATTACTAAAATAATTAAAATTTACAAAATTAGGAAAAAAAACCCACAACCACCTGCCTGATGTGTGAGCTGAGTGACTTATGCTCACTAACAGTAGTCACATAGGTAGTCTACCAATATTAAAACGTGGTGAAGAATGTGTGAGACTGTTCGTAGATACCTGGAGGAGGGTGATGTGGGTGAAGCGGCGGACAAGGTGCGTGACGACGAGGAACTGGCGGCGGACGCGGCGCGCGTGGACGAGCAGAGACAGTTCGAGCGCGCGTACAACTTCCGCTTCGAGGAGCCCGACCAAGAGTATGTGAGTACTCCATCAACGACTCCAATACTCAAAGGCTACTCAAATGACGGCTTTGAGACGTCGTTATCTGTTTTGTAAGGTTTTGGAAAATACTAACTACAGTAGCGGCATTTTACGATGGCCGGTTTGACATGTGGGGGGGAAGAAAACGAACCTTATTATAACGGAATAAGACTGGCCCTTTTAAAAAGAAGAATGTCAAAAAATTAATGCGAAAATTAAGTTTATTCCGTTATAATAAGGTTCATCCTTTCCCCCTCCCACATGTCAAACCGGCCATCATAGCGTGCTACTGTAATTACCAGAGTTGCAAAAACACAGGAAATTTAAAATGAAAACTGTTTAAAACATGTTTTAAACACGGTGTTTAAAACAAGATGATTTTTTCGTAACAAGCCTGCTAATTACTAATCGGTTTCTTTTGTGTGGCCATTACATTCTAGGAACTCATTAGTAACTAAGCATAGTAATGCAAGATGTTTTGAAGAATTTTATAAAAAATCATATAACACTATATGACAAAAAATCAGACGGCAACTCACAAACAAGAAAGTCCAATGACCAACATTTTAACAATGATATACTTTATTGTAATATTCCAGTTGAAGCGTTTCCCCCGCACCATGAACTACATCCGGCCCAAAGACGACACGCGCTCGCGCAAGCGCGCCGAGCTGCGCGCGCGCAAGGACGAGGACAAACAGCGCAAGATGGACGAGATCAAGCGGCTCAAGGCGCTCAAACTCAAAGAAATTCAGGAGAAGATCGCCAAGATCAAGGAGGTCACCGGCAACGAGGACCTCGCTTTCAAAGTACGTACTGAAACCATCATCAGCATTTCAGCCAAAGGACGTCCACTGTTGGACATAGGCCTCCCCCAAGGTTTTCCACAACGACCAGTCCTGTGATTACATCCAGCGGTTTCCCGCGACCTTCACTAGGTCGTCGGTCCACCTTGGACCGACCATTGGATGTCATTGTCGGGAACTGAAACCATAGATAACATAATATTTTTACTAACTACTGTATCAATCAGAGATGGGCAAAATTTAATTGCAATTAATTAATTACAAATTGCATGTGGTGTCACAATTAACAATTAATTTTGATTTGTTTGTCAATCGCGAACAAATCACAATTAATTGTTAACTGTGACATCACCTGCAATTTGCAATTAATTATCGCAATTAAATTTTGCCCAACTCTGGTATCAATCAATCAATCAAAATATTTATTTGCATAAAACATGGTAAATTGACAAATTTGACTAAACTGGATTGCCATCCTTTCGGTCGTAAGGTGGCGCGTCAAATTCTATTTAGTTGTGATCGAAGTATTATTTTTCTACTGTCTATGGTTGTGATTTCATTTGAGACTGCAATCACTGATCGGTAAACGATCGGAGGTTAAGACACGCTTGGAAGGTCAGTCAGAGATGGGTGACCATAGTGGCATTTCATCTAAGTGTCTCCGTGCTTCGGAGGGCACGTAAAAAGTCGGCCCCGGTTGTTATCTAGGCAGCAGTCGTTAAGCCTTGGGGCGGCTTGAACAACTCTGATACTAGGTTGGCCACTAACCATACGATCCGAAGATTTAATTTGAATGACAAATGGTTCAATGTGCGCAGGAGGACGACCTGAACAGCGACTTCGACCCAGCGGAGCACGACCAGCGCATGCGCGAGATATTCGACGAGCAGTACTACGGCACCGCCGACACTGACAAACCAGTGTTCCCTGACTTGGACGAGGAATTGGAGATCGGTGAGTGCAGCATGAGTCGTGCTGGCAACACTGACATGTTTTCAACATTACTTTCCACGACCGCCTAATGGCCAGCGCACAGTGAGTACGGCAGGGCATGGCATTTTATTTTTTATCAATCGAATTTAATACTTATCCAATCGAAATAAGGTATATATTTCAATGCTCGGTGACCGACCTCGGAGTATCGCGGAGTATCTTCTCGGTGCACCCGCTGGAGCACCTTATTTTGATTGGATAAGTATAAATATCGATAGCAGTGGTAGCCGATTGGTTAAGCACGCGTCTTGCGGGCTTAAGGTCTTGTGTTCAAACCCTGGCTCACACCTCTGGATTTTTCGAAATCTATGTGTGAATCATAACTTTAATATGATTATCACTGGCTTGCGGTGAAAGAAAACATCGTGAGGAAACCTGCATGTCTTTAGACATGTGAAATCCACCAACCCGCACTGGGCCAGCGTGGTGGATAATGGCCTAAATCCCCCTCGCATTGAGGGGAGGCCCGTGCCCATCAGTGGGACGTTAAAAGGGCTAAATTATTAATTATAATTATAAATATCGATTGATAAAAATTTTAATGCCATGCCCTGCCGTGCTCACTGTGCGCCGACCATGAGTCGTACTGTGGCCATAGATTCAATTCAGTAAAGCGTGCATTACATTATCCAATTTTGCAGTGCTGCAGTGCGAGATGGCCATACGATCGTACTAGATTGGATCACTTACTGCCTTTAAACCATCAAATTTAAGCACACTAGCTGACCTAGCGCTCTGCAAATTGGGTAAAGTAATGCTCGCTTAAAACTACTTTGGACTGTCCTTGTCTCCCTCTTTCCTAGTAATGACTTTGCATGGGTGTATGTTTGTATGTATAATATCGTTTACAGAGAACTGGGAGAACTACGAACCGGAAGTCGAGGAGGCGGCGGAAGGGCGAGAGGAAGGGCCGCACTGTGAAGACGAAGACTTTAACGTGAGGAAATGTTCATGACGATTATGAGTGGAGTTGATTATATGCGGAAATGACATCCTGGGACATTTTCTACACACGGCTACCTGATCCCAACCTAAGCAGAGCTTGTACTATGGAAACCAGATAACTGACTACTACATATACTAATTTTTTATTTGTAAATACATACTTAATATACATATACACCCAGACTCCGGACATACAGACATGTTTATGCACACAAATGCATGTCCCGGGTAGGAATCGAACCTACGACCTGCAGCGTGAAGGGCGCCATCACGCCAACCACGCTAACGGGCCCGCCAATGAAGCCATGTTTATACTTACTCGCTTTATTTACATATTGAGAAATAATAAATGACAGAACATCTATAGTTCCAACTAACCACTAGAGACAAACTATTATTACTTCAGTTAAAGTTGAATCAGAAACGGTTAAACATCTTGAGAACATGACAGTTTGAGCACGCGAGTCGTTTTGAGACCTTAGCAAACTTTTACGGCGTTTTGACAATATTAATATTCTAACGGAGACGGGAAGATGGTCCAGGCAATCGGGTAGTATCATTACTGTCGGGGTCTTCTATACAGGGTTATTGGTAAAACACTAACAACCTTGCAGGGGCGTATTACTGCCATCAAAAACAACAACTTTTGTTCTATGACTTTTTACAAACCAAAAAAAATATAACAGCCTAAAATGTATGAAAAAAAAATTTTTTTCTCATCTAGAGGAAACCATGGTACGTGGTTGTATTCCACTTTGCCCTAAAGTACCTAAACGGACCACGGCTATCCTCTAGATGAGCATATTTTCTTGTTTCATAGATTTTAGGGTGTGATTTTTTGTTTTGTAAAACGTCATAGAACAAAAGTTGTTTTTGATGTCAGTAATACGCCCCTGCAAGGTTGTTAGTGTTTTACCAATAACCCTGTATAGCGATGTGCCTCGTAAATCTTGCTATCGTGATTCAGGATTTCTACGCAGAATCACAAATTTTACTGTAACGTGCACTCAGCGCCATCTGTTGGTGGCGTCGTTAATGTGTAGTATGTAGCGAGTTGTGAGGTTGCTACAATATCATTCATTTTATTTCTACAGATGGACGCCGATTACGACCCGAAGAAAGCTCGAGAGGACCTCATAGAAGAGCTAAAAAGGTCGCAAGGCAAGAAACGCAGGAACCGCAAGAAGAAGTCCAAATTGGCGGAATTGTTGACGACCGACAAGCCCAAGTTCGTGCCGACGGTCGCCGACAAGACGTACGACCAGTACATGGACGAATACTACAAGATGGACTGCGAGGATGTGATCGGAGGCGACCTGCCCACCAGGTTCAAGTACCGGCAAGTCGTGCCCAATGATTATGGCCTCACTGTTGAAGAGGTTCGTGTTCACATTGCTTTATCTCGATAGGAGGCCATCCATAAATTACGTCACACGAATTTGATGATTTTTAGACGCTCTCCCCCCTTGTCACAGCTGGTCACATTTGCGAGACTCCTCCCCTCCCTGTGTGACGTCACATATTTTTTACAATTTTACGTTATATTTTCAAAAATTTTCGTTAACCATTTAAATTTCGGTTTTAATACTTAGATATATTAGATTTTTAAATGTGACGTCACAAAACTTAGGGCCCCTCCCACCCTCTTGTCACACAATGTCACATTTCGTCGACCCCCTCCCCCCCTTTACGTGTGACGTAATTAATGGATGGTCCCTAGTCCAGTGTTTTTTTTTTATAGGACTGAGGTGGCAAACAAGCTTACGGCCTGATTTTAAGCAGTTACCCTTTGTCGACCTGAAGGAGAGTGGAACGGAGGGAGGGGAAGGTGGGGGGTTGGGCTTCCGGCTCTCTCACTCATCGTACGGAACGCAGCTGTAATAGCTACTTTACGCTGATCTTCTGTGAGAGGGTGTAACTACCCAGGTCTGGCCAGCCCGTATATCAGCTGCAGTAATACAGTTGGGCTCTACTACCAATTTGGAATTTTAGAATTCGGACATTCTAATGCCGTGTGTCCACTGACTGAAATTTTACACAACCGTGTACATGTGGGACTTGTAACAAGTTCGGCAAGTCGCAGAAGTCCACTTGCGTGAGTGTTTACACATTGGAAGTCGCTTGCGCATGTCAACTTGTACAAGTTTTCTTGCCAGTGGACACACGGCATAAGGTTCTGTCGTTTTGCTAGATTGCCTTCTATCTGATACGGAGCGTATCTGTTCGCTTTATTACCCCTGCACTATTCGACAGATACTCCTGGCGGACGACAAAGAGCTGACGCAGTGGGTGCCGCTGAAGAAGCTGCTGCGGCACCGGCCCGAGAGCGTGGAGAAGGGCGAGGCGAAGTCCTACGCGCTGCGGGCGGCAGACGAGCGGCTCAAGAAGAAAGTGCTGCCCAGCCTGTTCAGACACCTGCCCGAGTCAGTGCTTCTGTCATCATAATTATACTGTAGCGAACTCACATCTCGCCACGCCACTACCAGATGGCGCTGAGTACAATATGCGATTCTGCATAGAAATCCAGAATCACGATATCAAGATTCATGAGCCACAACTAAGCTAGTAGCTAGCTAGTAAGATATAGGTTATTTTTATATTTTATTTTATAGGACTACGGTGGCAAAAATGCATACGGCCCGCCTGATGATAAGCAGTTACCGTAGCCTATAGATGCTTACAATACCAAACGTATTGCTCGCATATTGCCGACCTGAAGGGGAGTGGGATGGAGGGAGGGGGCGGTGGGGTGGTCTTACAGCTCTCGGCTTAGGTTTTATAAATAGTCAAAAATAATATTCTAGCTTTACCACTGGTTCGTAATGTTGCTTCCATTGAGAAGAGCCGGCAAGAAACTCAATGGTTACTCTTTTCAAAAGCATAATTGTATCGTTAACTCTGCAACAGCTACTTATATTCAAATATATTTTTATAGGGACCCTGACATCGTCGTACCAATAGATGAAGCCACCAAAAAGAAAAAGAAGAAGAAAAAGAATAAACAAAAAGACTCAATTCCAGAAGATAATGGTGAACCAGCAGATATTGAAGAGCATAATGGCGAAACAGTTTCAGAAGACATCGAGACACGTGACGTTAATAACAGCATAGAAAATACTCCACAAAAAGAGACGATTGAAAATACAGAAGTGAAAAAGAAAAAGAAAAGACATGTTTCTAATGATTTCTTAGTTGAAAATGTACAAAACGCCGAACCTAGTCATGCAAATATAAAGAATACAGTTAACAAGAAGGAAGATACACAGAAAGCAAAAGACAGCATAACGACTACAGAAAATGTAAAGAAAAATAAAATACAAATTCCAAATGTTGCCAGTACAGGAAACGGTGTTCGAAATTTAAAACGTAAAGCTAATACCGATGTAGAACAACCCGTGAAAAAGAAAAAGAAAGGCAAAGATAAAAATTCAATGAGTAAGAAAGAAAAGAAAATGAAATTCAAACAAAGAGATAAGTTAAAAAAGAGAAATGACGAACAAACTGGAAACCCGCTCAATAAACTCTCCGATGAAAGATTGAAGGCTTACGGATTGAATCCTAAAAAATACAGGAATTTCATAAAGTATAAGAAATTCTAAGGTTTATACATTTTAAAACTGTACTATAATGTCAATAATGTAATTAAATATTTTTTGGATACATCTTCTCATTTTTTGGATTTATTTGTACCTAATTTGTAAAATAGTCTTGTATACCTACAGGATGGCCCATTTACAGTAGTCCATTTTTTACTCGACGATTATGTTCCGCGAAAATTAATAGTTAATAAGTTATGATTTTTTAATGTTTGTTCCTCCCTCTGGAACTATAATTATTGCACGCACATTGCACATATCAAATTACGTATGGAAGTACTATAGACATGTAGCTAGCAAGCAAAGAGCCATTTGTGGAACTACTTCCAAATGGCAATACGGTTTTAGACTCAATATTAAAAATCATTACTTATAAACTATCTAATTAATTTTCGCTGAACATAGGTAGGTATAATTATGTTAAGTTTAAATGAGTGGTTGGTGAATCTACTAACTGAAAAAACCCGTCAGGAGCAGGAGTATTTTTGTTCTGTGTGCCACATAGAGTAAAGACTAAAGATAGAGGTTGTTTCATAGGCAATCTAATAAGGGCATTAGATTTCCCTATGAAACAACGCGTGGAAATTTTGCGCGGGGTGGCGCGGTTGGTGGGGGTTAAAAACTGGGAGGCAATTTACAAGCTCCGCCCCCCCCCGATCTACCGGTAAATAGCAGAACTACTGGGTTCGTTTTATTTGGATGTTAGTACGTAGTTTCAACTTTTTCACACTAGATGTCACTAAGTGTAGGTTCATATAAAAAACGTACTGAGGGTCGCCATCTAGTGTCGAATAGAATTATATTTGGGATGCGAACGTTGGCAAGACGTCTGCACAGGACGAACCCCAACAGCACACTGACTTAAGCCACGCCTACTGTGATGACGTCACCGGCCGAGCTGTGCGATGTAATAGCAACGCGGCCTGGTAGCTTAGACCAATGACCTAGACCCAGTCCTTTATATGGTTCGTCTATGGTATGCCATCATAGGCAGGGAGTAGGGAGGGACCCCGAACGTGGAACGTAGGTATATCAGGTATATTCGTTTACCCGATTCAAGGAACTTTAGAAAGATCTGGATCCCGGACCCGGAACTTGAATATTACTCGTTATTACTTAAAGCAAGAATTAATATTGGCCGTTTTTCGATTACACGGCACGGCACCGGCGACGGCATGGCGGCAGCTTTTTCATTGGTCAGTGACCCGTTGTCATTGGTTACTGACCAATGAAAACCCCGCACATAGCTGTCACTGTGCCGTCGCCGGTGCCGTGCCGTGTAATCGAAAAACGGCCATTGTGTATAAAATTCTTGGGCTCAATATGTCATACTTCATTGTCTATGATATAATTAATATTTAGTTGCGTTCCATTCACTGTTAATTTCGTTCACAAATCTCGTTCCACTCGCACTACCAAGTACTGAAAGTGATCATTATTATCGTTTTTAACAGTTTTTGTGGACGAAAATAACAAAAATTACGGTGAATGGAACGCAGCAATAAAAAACATTACTTGTCTATTCTCTGGCTTCTGTCTTTTTGACATTTGTTTGTCACTTCTCTTTGGTTTGTCAGTTCTCTTTGACAACAAAGTTCTTTTCGGCGAGCCGTGGTAACGGAACCAGGTGAATATTATTCGTTTTTCATGACAATTTATTAAAATATGTGCTGAAATAGTTTCAGACTATTATCTAATATCGTGTAACAACTAAATTTTCGGCAAGTATATTCCAAAATTGTAGATGTAAACGGATTTGTTGAACTTAACTTCTAAAGTGTGCCTTTCAGTAGATCTTGACGATTTCTCAATAGTTGTCTTGATTGGACATAAAGGCTAAATAATTGCCACGAACATTGATTCCCAAGCGCTCGCCACAGCGGGGGCTATCGGGCGTTTGCAACGGTTCGGGGCGACAAACTAACTAAAAAGTGTTTTTGTAACCTAACCAACGAATAAACGTCTGTTCTGTCTGTATACCCTGCCGGTATTTACAGCAGATAGATTGTTTGACGTACCACATGTCACACATGTGACAAACGGCCCTTATTTTTGGTTAGGAGCAAGCATTAATTTAATTCCGCCGGGCTAGATAACCATATCAGACATTCAACCTTATAAAACATATACGTAACCCTCCCCAGCTCGCCAACATGGTGAACAACAGAGTACCCTCGGTATTCTCCAAGACATATGTCACCCCGCGTCGTCCCTTCGAGAAGGCGCGTCTCGACCAGGAGTTGAAGATCATCGGCGAGTATGGTCTGAGGAACAAGCGCGAGGTGTGGAGGGTCAAGTACACCCTGGCCCGCATCCGCAAGGCTGCCCGTGAGCTGCTCACACTGGAGGAGAAGGACCCCAAGAGATTGTTCGAAGGTAGGCAATAATGTATGACAAGAGCGACTTAATTCACTTAAACCAGAACATTATTTAGAATGTACCTACTGTTCACATCAGTTAAGAAATAAGTAATTTATATTTCTGAAGTTTCTGTATACTTATTTAAATTTGTTGTTTTTTATGATGAAAATTATCTGGCAACCTCTTATCAGACAACAATCTGTTGACCTACTCAATCTCTGACAATCATTTCATCAATCTACCATCTACACATCCAAAACGGCTACTAAACTCAAATTTCTTCGCAGGCAATGCCCTCCTCCGTCGTCTGGTGAGGATCGGAGTGCTGGACGAGAAGCAGATGAAGCTGGATTACGTGCTGGGCCTCAAGATTGAGGACTTCTTGGAGCGTCGTCTGCAGACCCAGGTGTTCAAGGCTGGTCTCGCTAAGTCCATCCATCATGCCCGTATCCTGATCAGGCAGAGGCATATCCGGTAAGATTTTCTTCACAATCTTTGCGTGTTAGAAATGTTATTGGAACTTTGGGCAATGGTTACAAACACAATGTGACCCCACAGGTGGTCCTTAGGTACAAATGTTGAAATTTAAGTACTATTATTATTCTTAGTGATGACTATTCTTATGTATACTGCATACCTATATAACAATAAAATCAAAATGCAGGTAGCGAGTGCTCGCGGCGGCAGGACGCAGCTGCCCGCCACTGAACACTGATTTATTCAAAAGACCACTTGAATCCCAACACTGTTGGGTTCAATGTCTTGAAATTGTATGCTCTTTAGAGCTGACCACAGGTAAGGTACAATGCCACAGCCCCTGCAGCTATTTTTTTAACTGGTTTTAACACAAACTTCATTACATATTGAACTGTTTATAGTCAGTAGTTTCGCCCGCATGGAAATTCCACTTCAATACCCCACAATGTAAAGTTAAAAAAATTATTATTACACTTGATTGGTACAGTTAGTTTTGTGAGAAGTGAATTAAATAATGTCGCCGTGCGAACGACATCTTTAAATATCACCCCTATTTCCCTACCAAAGCAGACGGATATTGTTTCCATCACTAATTTCCTCCTAACTTGTCAACAGCGTCCGCAAGCAAGTGGTGAACATCCCCTCGTTCATCGTGCGCCTGGACTCCGGCAAGCACATCGACTTCTCGCTGAAGTCGCCCTTCGGCGGCGGCCGTCCTGGCCGCGTCAAGAGGAAGAACCTGCGCAAGGGCCAGGCGGGCGGCGCCACCAACGACGAGGAGGAGGATTAGACTAATAAACATCTCGTTTATAATTTAACACTGCCGTTTTATTAAAACCATTTACCCCCAAATTTATACATAGATAGTTATGATAGACTTGCAATGGCATTACAATTGCTTTTCAAAACTATTGTAAACTGGCTAAAATATCTTGGGGGATACTCGTCCACAGCATTATGGGTAGTTGTGACATGTTCATAATCATTTGATGACAGTGAACACATTACCTTGTTAGTTAAACAGGCAATTTTAGTAGTAGCTTGTTTATTCACATAATGTACATTTTATTAACTTATATAACTATATCTGTCGGTCAACGTGGCAACATAATCTTTACCTATAATATCCTTAACACAAGTTTCTCTAACACATAAATTTCATTTTGTAATTACGATTTGATCATAAAAGACCCAGCAATACTGATTTATGATACTGCCTCTATCATGTTACCTAGCTGTGCTACAGTTTGTTCTCGTCGCCTAGTACAGTCTCCACGTTGTCGACCAGCTGGTCCACGGCGTCCCTCTCGTCGAGCTGGCGCAGACACAGCTCGAGGATGCGCTCGAGGCCGCGCGCGGTCTCCTGCGGCGAGTATACGTCCACGGGCGGCACGTGCACGAACAGCGTGCGCGTGCTGTCTATACTCAGCGACGTGTAGTATATGTACTCGCACAGGTATCTGGAATTTTACAAACAAAACCTTAAGGGTCAGTTCAGACAGAGCGGAAAAATGCGAGAGCAATTTGCTGGTTCCATTGCTCGCGCATTTTTCCGCTATGTCTGAACTAACCATAATACCATATTCTTAATAGTTATGCTATTCATCAATCAAAGAGCCACCAGCCTAGGAAAATAATAGAGGTCCTACTCTTTTACAAACGAATCCGAAATTTCGTTTCCGTTTGTAAAAGAGTAGGCCCTCTGCTATAAAACAAAATATTGTGTCTAAATCGGTTTTGGGTTTTCCCGTTCATGAGCATGAACAATCAACAGACGGAAAGCTGTTACTTATGTAAACAGCCAAGGAACTGGCAGCGTCTATTAATTTACAAACAAACAGCAAAGATTGTGTGGAAATTGAATCTGTAACATTGGGGACAAGAGCCTGATATTGCACCACTGCATCATCAGATTGTCTTATTAAATGATAAAAGTGAGGGAAAACAATGCATCGCACAAGCTGATTAGATAAGTGCATTTATTAAGACACAACATACAGTGATATGTTGATAATAATATAGATATTATGCACCATGTCTGGATACTTGTAACAAAACTCAAAGAAGTAATTATAAATACAAGGGGTTTTTTATGTGACTTAAGATGGCAAACAAGTTTACGGCCCGCCTGATGTTAAGCAGTTACCGTACCTATAGATGCTTGCAAATTTAAGGGCATCACTCACACGTTTCCCACCTGAAGGGAAGTGTGAGAGGTAGGGGAAGGGGGGTGTTGGGCTTCTGGCTCTATCACTACAAAATGCAGCTGTAATAGATACTTTACGCCGATCTTTAGTGAGAGGGTGGTACTACCCAAGCCAGCCTGTATATGAGCTGCATTACCTGTATGCAACTTATACACCCGAGTGTATATCGAAAGTATTAGTACTTCTAAATCCATGCTTGCACTTATTAAACTGGGATTTAACAGTACATCACTGTTTACCACTTCAGGAAATGCGTGTGATAGTGTTCCTTACAATACATAGTATCTGTTGTATATACTAATGTGAAATAGTACATACTAAATAATGTGTTGATTGAATTATGTATTTTATGATGATAGCTTATTTATATTTAAACAAACAATACACTTTACAGTACATTTACTTACACAATCTTATTATAATGAAATAAGCATTGATTGCAATTAATTAGGTCATACCTACAGATGGTTGTACATATTTTATATATCAGCAGACTAACACACCTGTATGATCAAAACTAAACAAAGCCTGAACTATGGCTACCATACAATGGACTAAGGGGATCCCAGTGGCACCCAGACTGGGGCAATTTATGAAAAGGCTATTTCTGAAATTTGCCTCTGGTGGGAATCAAACCTGCAACCACGCAATGCATTGAGCTGTGCATTTCAAAAAATATTTTCTCTGTAATAAATTATGAGTTGCTAAGAATAAACAATCACCATAATCTTGAAAGTTAATCTGGGACAATGCAACATGGAGTTTGTATTTGCTGGCCCATAGTATTAAGTTCTAGACTCATTCTGTCAATATTTTACAATCACCAAATGAGTCAAAATAATTGTTTTAAAGATGATAGGTATACCTTCCAGCGTCTTTTGATACATGTGTCCTTATCCTATCATCAGGTGGGTTATCTCCGTTGAATTCCTTGCTGATCTGCTCTACGTCCAGCTTGGCATGGATGCGGATAGCACCCTCGGCAAGGCACACATTGTTGATAGGACACTTATCAAAGTAGTCCAACTTCTGATAACCTTTCCTGTGGGCCTGTGTCTCCAGCTCGAAGCAATTCGCTCGGCCTGATACTCCTACATGTATCATTAGCTGGGAAAATAAATTTCTTTAATGTTGTAAATAAAAAATATAGGTACTTACTTTAAAAATAATTTTGCCTCTGTAGGTCATATAAATGGAATCATTTTTAAGTTACTAATGATTGTTTCTAATATTAAACCTAAGAAAAATCAATAAACTTTTATTTTACTAGGATCCTAATGTAAGACTTGCAACTTAGATTTTTTATATTTAAACTCACTTTTGGGGTGTGTGTTTCCCACAGCGCCGGCACGAACTCGTCGACGTTCTCGTAAGTAACAGGGATTTCGAGCTGGACCAGTTCGACGTCGTGTTTCTTCTCTAAATCATTCTTGTTCATCAGCTTAACGCCTTCCCAGCTCGCGTTTACCGAGTGTTCCAAATATGGACCAAATCCCGTCACTAGAACTATCGGCTTGAACATAGAATCCAGATCATTGTTCATTTTGCGGTGTACAATTATTTAAATGTTTAATATAAATTATTTTGTGAAGTTTATTTTGCAGCAGTATTTTTTTACTTTTAAAACACATTTGACAACTGCGCTGTGACACAAGTCAGATGACTTTTGTGCAGAATGTTGGTAGAATTGCGAGTGTTACAAGGATATTCTACTCACGGATGTATAAAGAAGGATCTATAACTTGAGTTTTTGGTTAAGAAGAAATTCTACTTTATCCTCCTGTTTTAAGGTCTATTATACCTTGACAATTCTGTAGGTAGAAAAACGAGCCGAACGAGAGGCCCTAGTTGGGACCGTGTCCCTCTCATTTCGAGTTGCCATGCTAAAATAATATTATCGTTGGGTAGTGATTGATAGTTTTTAAATCAAGCAAATAAATTAATTTATTATTTATCGTGAGTATTGTTTTATCATATAAGCAATAGTCACGATAAATAATAAATTAATTTATTTGCTTGATTATAAACTAACAATCACTACCCAACGATAATATTATTTTGGCATGGCAACTCGAAATGAGAGGGACACGGTCCCAACAGGGGCCTCTCGCTCGGCTCGTTTTTTGTGCAGAAGTGAACAGTCCAGTATGAATTTACGTTCGTGGTTCTACTCAAAGAGGATTGAGCACTATGCATGCCAAAAAACAAGACGACACAGATGAGTGATCTTGTTTTTGTTAGTCTTTAGAAAATAAAATTGAATTAATTTGATCCACAATCATAACAACAGACACAAGAACAACAGATCAAATTAATTTTAGGTTTCACATAAAAATCTGTCATTTTAGTCCGCATAATTAATAATCAGAGTATAGACTCAAGTATTGTATTTAGGTAATGATTCGGAATATGTAAGTTAGGTGGCTAATGAGATAAAGTCTATAATAAAAAACAACACGCACATTTTATTTTCATATCTGACTGCAGCTTCCCAGTGCGTTCATAGTTTCATACATATTGCACGCATCTTTCGTTATAAGGTCGGGTTTCGTTTTGACGGGCCCGTTAGCGTGGTTGGCGTGGAGGCGCCTTTTACGCTGTAGGTCGTAGGTTCGATTCCTACCCGGGACATGCATTTGTGTGCATGAACATGTCTGTATGTCCCGAGTCTGGGTGTATATGTATATTAAGTATGTATTTACAAATAAAAAAGTAGTATATGTAGTAATATCAGTTATCTGGTTTCCATAGTACAAGCTCTGCTTAGTTTGGGATCAGGTAACCGTGTGTACAAAAATGTCCCAGGATATTATTATTATTATTATTAAGGAATACCAAAAAGGGATAAGTAACAGCGTATTACAAATAAGTACAGTACTGGGTACAAGTTCAACATGATGGTTACCACACCACATGACATTACAATTACCATTTAATTCGAATGGAAACTGTGCGAGCGAGACATATACCTCTGGTTTGTGGCTCTCACTTGCTTTCTCTAGTTTATCTAGTGGTCTACATCAAAGAAATTTAAGTGTTATTACAATCTTCAAAAGTTTAATTTCCTCCAGCATATTCGCTCAATCCATGTTATATTACATCCATGCTATATTTACTACCAAAGAATTTATAATAGATTGTGTCTATGGTTACTACCTACCACTGTCGTCACGTTGGTAGAATTGACGAAGACAGCGTTCCAGGTTTTGGTTATTTGCATTTACAACATGTAGGTAATATGTGATGGTGAAAGGCCTAGGCCGCACAGCGGTTATATCCTCGCTGTTAAAACCGCGTTAAACTGTGTCCTATGGAATCATATGAACCGCAAGTGCGGATAGGTTCATACATAGAGAAAGCATCAATAGAGATGACACGGTAATAATAATACCGTGCTTGAGCGAGACATGCTTACGCCCAATATCCTAAGAGTGAAAGAAATAGACGTACTATCTTTTTCACTTTCTGCGTATCGCCCTATGTTTGTTGGGTTCAAACTTTTGGTAGGTCTTTGGTCCAGGATGAGCCAAACAAAGCATCACCCAACCAAATTTAGAAGTAGTATACGTCAGATCACGTTCCATAGACATTTGGGTTAAGCGTAATTTAGCAGGATTATACATCTTATGTCCCTTACGGATGTACGCGCTTGTAAAATCTACAGGTACATTCTTTGTCTAAGGGTTCATATTATGATTCCATAGGACACAGATTTAACGCGGTTTTAACAGCGCGGATATAACCGCTGTGCGGCCTAGGCCTTACTATTTTATGGTATATTCGTCGTGTCGTGAGCGCAAAAGTGATTTTGTTCTATATTTTTAGTACCTAATTAAAATAGATACGAGTCTGTCATCGGTGGACAGTTTCAGGTTTGGTTTCAGGAATGTTTCAGGACCCCAACAACAAGCCCAGCCCAACCAAAGAGCCCATCATAGACACTAAATCGTCTGCGATTGAATGATAGATCATTATTTCACTATGGTCATATTTAGTCTGTGACTATGATTAATTCACTCACTCATTTCATTCATTCTCCAAATGTCGGTCGGGTGATGTCTGACTATAGTTTCATGGCGCGATTAATTTGCAAAATGTACGCGAAACGCTTATGAATTCTTCAATTTAATTTAATTTTGTTAAATAGTTTCACATACTTAGTATAATTCAGATATAGAATAGAGCCCTGATCATCTGAAAGTGTTTACCTTGTTCAGAGGTTATGTTAGAGCTGGGCCCATATTTTGCTAATAAAATAAATTTAAAATGACCGAGGTAGAATCCGGTGAGAGTTGTAGGGTGGTGGGAATCCCACACCTGTTCGTGAAGAGGAGAGCAGAATGCGCGGGCGCCGCATTTCTTAGGTATTATAATATAAAGTGCCATGGTGGGGACGCATTGTTTGAGACTTCGCAGACACACGAGAAAGCCGAGGAGGTGATATTTGACGATGACGTGGAGTACTTGAGGAGCTTAGACCCTAAAGAATGGAAGTCGCAGGACCACTATGCAGTCCTCGGTATGAAGAAGTTGCGGTACAAGGCCAGCGATGACGACATCAAACGTGCGTACCGCCAGAAGGTGTTGAAGCATCACCCCGACAAGCGGAAGGCGCTGGGCGAGGAGGTGCGCAGCGACGACGACTACTTCACCTGCATCACTAAAGCATACGAGATCCTCGGGACCCCGGTGAAGCGAAGGTCATACGACTCCGTAGACCACACAGTCGATGACTCTATACCTTCACAGGCTGATATTAAAAAGGATTTCTATAAAGCGTTTGTGAAAATCATAGAGTCTAATGCGAGATGGTCAGAAAAGAGAAATGTGCCTTTATTGGGCGACGAGAATAGTTCCCGGGAGCAGGTTGAGAGGTTTTACGCGTTTTGGTATGAGTTTGAGTCATGGCGCGAGTTCTCTTACCTTGATGAGGAGGAGAAGGAGCGAGGAGCAGACAGGGAGGAGAGGAGATGGATAGAGAAGCAGAACAAAGCTGCGAGAGCCAAGTTGAAGAAGGAGGAGATGGCCCGAGTGCGCACCTTGGTGGACTTGGCATATGCCAATGATCCGAGGATCCAGCGTTTCAAGCAGGAGGACAAGGACAAGAAGTTGGCAGCCAAGCGTGCTAAACAGGTAAAACTTTTATATTTCATGATAGCTTATAGATATTAACATGTCCAAATTATTACTCTGGAACTAGCTATTTTTAAAATAAAGTAATACAAAAAAATATATAAATTTCAGGATGCAGTTCAAGCGAAAAAGGCTGAAGAGGAGCGTCTTATCAAAGAAGCGCAGCTGGCGAAACAGAAGGCGGACGAGGCCGAGAAGGCGCGCCTCGAGGCAGCCCGCGCCGAGCGCGAACAACAGAAGAAGAACCTACGGAAAGAACGTAAGGCCCTCCGCGACCTCTGTAAAGCTAATAATTATTATTCTCAAAACGATGACGAAACGGTCTCACACATGGCATCCGTCGAAAAGATCTGTGAAATGATGAAAGTGGTTGAAATACAAGATTTCATGAAAGAACTCGAGTCTAAAGGCAGGGATGCATTCGTCAAAACTGTTACGGAGACTGAAGAAAAGTTAGAAGCTGAGAGGCAGGCACTGTTTGAGAATAAGAGAACCGACGAACATAAAACGAAGAAGGATTCTGCCATCAAAGCACCAGTTGAATGGACAGCAGACTTAACTCAACTTCTTATAAAAGCTGTCAATCTGTTCCCTGCCGGTACCAACCAGAGATGGGAAGTGGTAGCCAATTTCTTAAATCAACACGGCACATTCACAGACGACAGACGATTCACAGCAAAGGATGTATTGAACAAAGCTAAGGACTTGCAAAGTTCAGATTTCTCTAAGAGCAGCCTCAAAAAAGCCGCCAATGAGGATGCATTTGATCAATTCGAGAAAGAGAAGAAGAAACCTCAGAATGTTATTGATGACAGCGGAATATCTAAATATGACAAGCCAACTAAAATGACGAATGGTACAGCTACTCCTAAGAGCGAGGAACCTAAGGTGGAGGACAAGGCTTGGACCAAAACTGAGCAGGAACTTCTAGAACAAGCAATTAAGACGTTCCCGGTGAGCACTCCAGAGAGGTGGGAGAAAATAGCCGATTGTATACCGAACCGCACTAAAAAAGACTGCATGAAGAGGTACAAGGAGCTAGTGGAATTAGTAAAAGCTAAGAAACAAGCCGCCAACCTGTCGAAATAGCATTAAATGCACTCTAGCTCTGTATAAAATTTACCTACCATCTGCCACCAATCAAATGACCAAAAATATAGTTAATGTTATGAATTGCACGTCCATCTAGTGTTGCTTGTGGGCTCGTTTACCGTACCGTTTACTATAACTCGTCTATGCCTGTACCTAAAGTGTTATTATTTAATTATGTATATTTGGTAACTTAATTGGTAGAAGAAATTGTATAAAGACATGCCCGCGACTTCGTCCGCGCAGAATATAAATTTAAAAAATTCCGTTTTCTGGATCCCAAATCCCGTATCCCGTATCCCGTATCACGCATCCCACATCCCGTATCACGTATCCCGTATCCCGTATCCCGTATCCCGTATCCCGTATCCCGTATCCCGTATCCCGTATCCCGTATCCCGTATCCCGTATCCCGTATCCCGTATCCCGTATCCCGTATCCCGTAACCCGTATACCGTATCCCGTATCCCGTATCCCGTATCCCGTATCCCGTATCCCGTATCCCGTATCCCGTATCCCGTATCCCGTATCCCATATCCCGTATCCGTATCCCGTATCCCGTATCACGCATCCCACATCCCGTATGCCGCATCCCGCATCCCGCATCCCATATCCCGTAACCCGTATCCCGTATCACGTATCCCATATACAAAATCCCGTATCCCATATCGCGTATCCCGTATCCCATACCCAGTATAATTTTCAAAAACGCATTTTTTTTTTTTTTTTTAAAACACTTAATGAAAAATTTTCTTAATTCTAACTACAAAAATGACGAACTTCCATACAAACTTTCATCCCCTATTTTACCCCCTTAGGGGATGTATTTTCAAACACCCTGAAATTAATATTGTTTATCTTTTAAAAGTCACCTAATCACCAATTTTTATAATTCCAACTTCAAAAAATGACGAACTTCCATACAAACTTACACCCTCTATTTTAACCCCTTAGGGTTTAAATTTTCAAAAAAGATGAAATTATTATTTTTAATACGTAAAAAGAAACCTAAACACAAATTTTTTATTATGCTAACCTCAGAAATGACGAACTTCCATACAAACTTTCGTCCCCTATTTTACCCCCTTAGGGGTTGAATTTTCAAAAACGCAGCAATTCAAGTTTTTTATTTTTAAAAAGGAACCTAAACACCAATTTTCATAACTCTAACTTCAAAAATGACGAACATCTATACAAACTTCCCAACTAACTTTCATCCCCTATTTTACCACCTTAGGGGTTGAATATTCAAAAACGCCGAAAACCATATTTTTTATTTTTAAAAAGACACCTCAACACAAATTTTCATAATTCTAACTTGAAAAATGACGAACTTGCATACAAACTTTCATCCCCTATTTAACCCCCTTAGGGGTTGAATTTTCCAAAATCGCTTCTTATTGCTTGTCTACGTCACAAAATATATCGACTATCCAAATTTCATGTCTCTAACTTTAGTAGTTTCGCCTCGGCGTTGATGAGTCAGTCAGTCAGTCAGTCAGTCAGTCAGTCAGTCAGCATTTCCCTCTTTATATATTAGTATAGATTGGTAAAATTATGACTTGTTATTTTTTTGGTAATAACTTTCATTCATCTTGGAGTACTTGTGCGGCTGCGGTTGCGGGCCCACAAACGACGGCCAGCCTGTCATTACTATACAATAGTGTCATTACTGTGATTGATGGAAAAACTAGAAACCCGAAAACAATTCTACAATCTTTAAATTCATAAAATCCGCGGTGGGACTGATAACTAAAATAAATAATAAATTCAGTAAGGAACACACGATCAAGAAATACGTCGCTCGGATTCCTAGAGAGATTTTATGATTACTATAGTTAGTAGACAAGAAAAATGTGCCCTAAGAATATATTCTTATAGCAAATACATAGCTAGCATTAATTGCTCTCCTGCTCGAAACCTCCAGCCTCACCCATATTCAGGGAGATCACCCTTAAGACACGGCATCGACCATCTTGTGTCATATTTTATATTTATTTTTGTTTATTGTGATGAATATAGTCAATTTGAAATTTTAACGAGTGTTTATTTCGTAGTTAAACGCTTTGAATGGATGGATGAATTTTCATCTATGTGCATAATTTACAGTTCGCTGACGTTGAGGGAAAACATCGTGAGGAAACCTACCTATCCCTCGGGATTAGGTAATAGTCAGTTCCTGTATACACGGCGACAAGGTTCACCACCTGTCACGTTGGGTTCTGACTATCTGGTGAAACGTGGGCTTTGTGTTGGTTAATACCTCCACAATGTGGTGGTGTATGGCCACTCAAGCCTCTGACTACCCCAGAATGGGGATAAAAGTCGTGACGTTACATTACATTTAAACGCTTTCTTTGGATATACATCGACTCGTTTTGGAAATAGGGACCCTCATCAAAAGCTGTAACTATGTGAAAATCAACCAACGGGAACGAAAGCAAACCCGAGTTTCACTGGCTGTTCCTGTTCCACCTCACTCGGTTGCGTGTGAACTGGGTAGGTAAGAGAGAGGGGATAATATTAAGTGTACTACTTACATTTGGAAATTCGTTGAAGCTTGCTGAGCAGTATAAAACCCCACGTAATTTGGTATTACACTATCTGATATTAAGACCCATAGCTCTTCAATATTCCGCCGTAGTCGGGTAAAAATTAACCTCCCTCGACTCGTATGAAACGGTAAGGGGGCGTGCGTAAATTACGTGAGGTGATTTTTTATATTTTCGACCCCCCTCCCCCCTTGGGGAGATTTTGCTCGATCCCCTCCCTCCCCCTCTAATCTCACGTGAGATTTTTCAAAAGCTATATTCTAGATGAAAAACATGTTTTACTTAATTTAACCCAGTTTTGTTGCAATTTTATACTGTTTCTTGCGGTATAAAAAATTACGTGAGATTTGCCGAGACCCCCCCTCTCCCCCACGTGAGATTTTGCTTGACCCCCTCCCCCCCTAAATGCCTCACGTAATCTCACTCAACCTCACGCCCCCTAAGAGGCACTATATCGGGTGGTGTATTCGCTAAACACTTCTAGTACATAGTTGTCTAAAGTTACCAAATGATGACCGACTGATAACAGCCTGATGACCAACTGATATGGACTCATGACTGACTGATAACCAATTGATTACCGAAAACGGATTAATAACCGACCCATAACGAACTGATAACCGACTCATAACGGAGTGATGACCGACTAATTAGCTCAGCGTTTGCAAATGTTATTATGTATAATAGATGTGTAGGCTACTGTAGGTACACCTAACTACTTTACTGCTCTTATCCAGAATTCCGTATGACACGATACGTAAAAAATCTGTGTAGGTAAGGTCAAAGCCACGGACCGTTAATACCTACCGTCAATGAGATTCCTACCGTCTTTACACTCATTACTGGAATTACTAGTTATTGCATTTTTGAAGCGCGCCGGCCAAGGACAGCGGCCAGTCGACAGGTGTTCTTATTGTAGGTACCTACCCACTACCTAAATATAGCTGGTAATATTATTCTGTATGCTATATTCTGGGCACGGCCCGGTGGCACCTGTCTCGCAGAGCAAGCTAGTTGGACATTGTCTGACGATGGATTCTAGCCTTACTTCCAGGAAATTACATACATAAATATATCATTGCATGCATCGCAGAGGTTCCTAACCTATGCCAACTAAAATGCTTTCATTGTAAGTGGTTACATAGTTGTTACTTGTTAAAAATATAAGACAGTCAAATGTAACGGTCAAAGAAAATTAAATGGGTTCTCTTCTTCGTCAGACTCATGGCGACCACTCAGATCCAAGCTTGATACCTAATCCGCCCCCTGCCATTATTCCTCACGAAATACTGTAACATACATCATCAAATCAGTATCATGAATTAAAAAACGAAATACTACGTACTTACCCAAGTATCAAGTTACCCACACGGTGCAGGATAGGTACATATAATACCTAACGTTATTGTTTCCAAATGACCTTCCATTTCCATCAAACATGATCTGACAAAAGAACTTTTTCATACCTAACTTCCATAATGCATTGTTCTATAGGCTTACTTAATATCAGTGGGAAAACGAGATTAGGAAACGTGCTTAATGATTAATTGTCCATCTAACTGTTTCAAATTATCAGTAGCAAGAGCCGAATCCTATATACTCCTGAAGACCAGAGATCTATGGTTAAAACTCGGCAACTGTTCACCGCTTGTACGTGATAGACTGAATCACATCAATAGTAGGAAGACGCTGACGCTAAACACCCTGGACACCTACCTACAATTTTCTTAACAAGAATTATGCAATATACTTAGAATGACGAAGCTATCTTGACGCCGCCATGTGAAAATCTGTTAACCTCTCGTTATTATTACTGGAGAGAATACGTCAGTAATAGGTGCTTAGTTACTTACTTTCTCTATTGCAATATTTAATATTTGCTAGACAAGATGTAACTAGCTGCGCTCATAACTTCGTTTGCTAGTACCCTGAGCTGAGTCGTCTAGTAATAAATGCCACCAAAGAACCACCCAGCCTTAGGGGCGTCCATAAATCACGTTAGGTGATTTTTGAGATTTTTTGACCCCCCCCCCCCCTCCCCCACGTGAGATTTGGTGAGATTTTGCTCGACCCCCTCCCACCCTTATGTAATTTAAGCCAGTTTTCTTGCAATTTTGTTTGCAGTTTCTTGCGGTAAATTTTTTTACGTGAGATTTGCCGAGACCCCCCACGTGAGATTTTGCTCGACCCCCTCCCCCCCCCCCTAAATGCCTCGCGTAATTTATGGACGCCCCCTTACTTGTTTCATGTGGGTTCCTATTTATTTGTTTAGTAACTAGCCTGTGCACCCAGAACTAAAATGATCTTCGGGACAAGAAGTTTAAAGTCAACAAAGTATCCTTTAAATTACTAACCGTGATACCACCACTAGATCCCAAAGCTCAGGGTGCTTAGTAATTTGGAGAAGTACAAGGGTAGTATAACACTACGGAAATCACAACTAGGAAACGGAACGGTTGAAATATTTAGTTGGTCGGTAATCCGAGGTACCCTATATCAACCAAATAAATAGGACCTCTCTCTTTATTTTATGGTAGAACTACATACGAGTTTCTTGTTCATGTTTGTCGTCAATTCTGAATGGCGATCCGAATAATAGAGGGTTTTACCGGGCTTACGTAATTTGACCCTTAAAAATAGGCTTAACTAGTTCATGACGTGAGCCATTCTTATATCGACCTCAATAGCTTATTTGGAATCGGGACTTGGCACTGTTCTACAAAACGTTAAGGGGAACATTTGACGAGTACCTAGTTGTATTCTATTCTACAAAGCAAAGCAAGATACATTTTATATTAAGTTTTTTTCCTTAATTCTCATCAACACAACGCTCGGAACTTATGCTAGGAGCCATGAAGAACACAATAGATCAAATTTTAAAGTGTCATACCCCGGCTATTGTGAATACATTTTGCGCTTCCAAAGTTGTTAAAATTAACTTGAGAGCGCAAGAAAACTACCTATAGTACAAATTACTATTTACAAAATTACGCAGATAAATTCTGTCAGCATAATGTGGGCCCATCCTCTCCTCGATTTGTTAGGGCTCTTTTAGGGAGCCTAATCTACGTTTAGTTTTTGGCTCCCGTAATCGACCGAAGTCGCGTTTTAAATAGGTATTATCATTAAAATAAAATACATATTCTGTTTCGAATCAAGGACATTTTAATTCAGATAAGTAATCATTAACCAATAACCACACAATTACTGACTGTACGGAACTGGGTGTTTTATCAAACCGTATACCATTGCGGTATTTCTACATTATGAACAACGACATTCATAACAAAATACGAAATACCTATAGAAATTACTATATTCATTTCAAAATGCTTAGCATATATTTTTGGGAGCTACCTAGGCAATTGTTTATTAGCGGTTTTGAGAAATAAATTGATCGTATTAGCGATAGTACGCCACGAAGCCAACTAGACACTCGGATATAAATATCAAATGATAATAAGTCAATGATTCCACGGTCCTTCCACCACGTAGTAGGAGCTACTGCCACAGGAGTGGCCAGGCATTGGCCCAGGCTCACTACGTTGTGGACGGACCGCGGAGTCATTGACTTATTATCATTTGATATTTATACCCGAGTGTCTAGTTGGCTTGGTGGTGTAGTAGACTGCGTTACGCATCCATGGGGGCATGAGCAAGTCTCCAGCAGCGGCCAATCTCAATTATATTTGAAATACTCGGTTGGTGTCCCCTCCACGAGCGAGATGTCAACATATCGAATGATCAGAGTTATCGACGGACGTAAGTTAGCGATTACGAGTCGGTTCAACTGCGGAAGTTTTACGACCGCATCCGACATTGCCGACGGCCATGGATCAATCGCAATCAGTTGAACAACGCTATTTATAGAATAATCTGCTTTAACATAGAATTTACCGTTACGATATATTTCAACGTTTCACTTCCAATCCTGTAATTAATTGGCTAACCGCGAATAAACATTGTTAAATTAAATTAATACATAACTATTCGTCCGTAATTAATAATTATAATTAACAATTAAAGTTATAAATATTCGAGTTTGGTTCGGTTCCATTAAGGCACGTCAAAGGCCATACATTGCGTTAAAGCTTATGTAACTTATGTTATTAAGTACTTACTGCTTACATAAAACTTACATTTAAACATTAAACAAATGACAATGATGAGCAATGCAGTCGTAGCTTTACAACATTTTTTACTATACTCGTATTTTTATGACCACTACTTTGCATTATTATTTTCTATAATAACACTTTCTAATTATTAGACATCGCTTTCGAAATCCTGAGCTATGAGTATGATGATACAGTCAATTGTTACAAGTTCTATAAAACTGATATAATATACATACTTTGTAGGTAAGTATTACTTACCTAAATAATTTGTGTAAACTTTTTTAATAAGTACCTAATTAAATATGTAAAATGAGCGACTTTCAGTTATTGTCAAAGCAGAGAAAGTCGTACCTAATCATATTTTATATGAGATACAATACAAAAAGTAAAAATACTATAAGAAGTAGTGTTATAGTTATACCTACATAATGTAAGAACTCAGTATATGTGATTACAATGAGATTAGGTAGGTACCTATAAAATACTAAAACAAAACAAATCCTCCAAAAGAAGCACCACGCCAACTTGGGCACCAACTTTAAAAAATAAAATCAGTCTTAATTTTACACAGATTAAGTACAGAACAGAAGATTCACAGAATAAAAAAAAAAATATCTTCCTTTTTTCAAAGGATACAGCAATCAGATAA
This sequence comes from Drymonia ruficornis, assembly GCA_947859195.1. NCBI lineage: Eukaryota > Metazoa > Arthropoda > Insecta > Lepidoptera > Notodontidae > Drymonia > Drymonia ruficornis. The sequence goes on from OX401922.1 coordinate 552,520, forward strand.
AATCACTGATAGAATAGTTTTTACATACACCACACTCACACTTTATGTTATTGTAATTACAAAAATAAACTAATAATAATTATAAGTAACAAATGGAAGTATAATTTAGTGAGACAGTTATAATACCGTGGTTATAAGGTATTTGCATAAATCTAAAAGTTATTAAGATTCTTTAGAGTTTAAAATGTGAGCAAATAAAAAATATTGTTTACTTTCAAATAGAGAGACAAATTATATAATAAAATGGAATGTTCAACATACTTAGATCTAAGCGAAAGGCACACACTGACCCTAGAATAAAATGGCTCATTGGTTCTTGCATATCATTCAATTGTTCTTGTAGGCTTTAAACATTAAAATAGCGGCACGTTATGAAGGCCGGTTTGACATGTGTGAGGGGAAAAGGATGAACCTTATTATAACGGAATAAGATTTATTTTCGCATTATTATTATTATATTATTATTTCGTTATAATAAGGTTCATTTTCTTCCCCCCCCCCCACATGTCAAACCGGCCTTCGTAACGTGCCGCTAATATAATTATTATAATGAACATGGCAATCATTTTGACAGTACTGTATTGTTAATACTAAACCCACCTTGAAAACGGAAAGAAAAATTCGCTAATTTAACATTGAGTTATAAAGCCATACAAGCAAATAATATGTTGTAGGTACATTGTATTCAGGGGCGTAGCTACCGCCGTATCAATGATAGGGGGCCCCGGGCTACAGAGGCCCCAGTCGTGTGTGAAAATTCGTTACCAATCCCTCATTTGTGAAAAAAAAATTCCCTTCATTTGGGCCCCCCAAAAAATTTTGATACAGGACCCATCTAAGGCAACGCCACTGATTACTATGAGATGTGATCCATTGAGACTTCTATCTTAAAATGTACTTAGAAAGGTGTAGAATTAAATATTATCTTATCAAGTAACTTGACAGCCACAAACACGACACTTAGCTGGTAATTACTCTGTTCATTATCATAATAATAAAATTATCAGTAGGGAACAAATCAAACGAACTTATACAATTTAGATAGTATTGTTTAAGAAGTTAGTAACTTCCCTACCTGCACCAATCTGAATGATTTGACATGTTAGGGGGCGTCCATAAATTACGTGAGGCATTTATGGGGGGGAGGGGGTCGAGCAAAATCTCACCAAATCTCACGTGGGGGAGGGGGGGTCTTGGCAAATCTCACGTAATTTTTTTTACCGTAAGAAACAGTGTAAAATTGCAAGAAAACTGGGTAATTTTTTTTTTAACTAAACTTAACTTTAACTTTTTTTTTTGTTAAATTAAGTAAAACATGTTTCTCCTCTAGAATAAAGCTCTTGAAAAATCTCACGTGAGATTAGAGGGGGAGGGAGGGGGTAGAGCAAAATCTCACGAAATCTCACCTTTTCGAAAAATCTCAAAAATCACCTCACGTAATTTATGGACGCCCCCTTAGAAAATGTTAGAAAAAAATTATAAGTATAAATAATTCCTAGGTCTGGTGAGTAAAAAGACGCTTATAGAATCTGTTAGCTATTTCAGTTTAGGTAAAAAAATGATTGGTATTTTTTGCATACCAAGACATTGTTGAGTCACCCATTCAGACCACAAATTGGTTTATAACATTCCAAAAGATGTGTAACTTCCCTTAAACACAAAAATTGGTCGCACATTTCTGTGTGAGTATAGGGTTTATTAAGCTTGTAACAAGTTATTTTATATCTTATAGAAACTTGAGCTTTCCTCACTAAGGATTTGTGGGATTGAGTGCACATCACTATGGCATATTGCCATATGAGTTATGTATCTAAGATAAAAATTGTAATAGCAACAGCTATTGAGATTAAATCTACACAATTCTCACTGTATCTTGCATCCCTTTCGTTTTTTATTCATGTCAGCCTGTTTGCTTTTCTTTTTTGCCAGCCCTTCAGCAGTTATGTCGGATATTACCGACAGCCTCTTAGATGTGTCGTTCCGTTCGTTCGGTAAACGCGGTGGACTTATGTCAGGAGGGTACGTAGAACTGTACAAATTATTGTTCTCACTGTAGCTATGTGGGATGCTCGGATGTGGCGGACTGTCAGTAGGCAGTGTGTCATCAGTAGGGTAGTGTGATGCGGGCCTAATAGAAACTGGATCTGGGAACCTTGGTTTCTTGCCTGTTGTAGGGGGAGGAGGTGGCTGTCGATGCTGTATGGGGGCATGGTTATTCTGTGGCTGTTTGTCATCAAATGATCTCGAATGGGATTGTGATACATTCAGATTGCTACTGGAAGTACCTGCTTCTGCTTGCTGTGCGTAATACTGGTTCGACATCTCCAGAGACTGCAGTGCACTGGCCTTTGACTGTATACACTCCTTTTCAAATGGTTCTACATAATTCAGATCAGAGTCTACTGACTTGCACAGTCTGAGACGGTTCTCTCTGATAATGTCCCTCGGGTTGCTGTATGCATCACATAAAATAGCTTGTGGGGTCGCATTCATCTCATTCTCTTGCTGCTGTGCTGCCATTCGTTGCTGCTTCTTCAGCAAAGCTTTCTGTCTCGCCTTCTCTTTAGCTCTCTGCAATTTCTTGTACTCTCTCTCCTGCAGCAACCTGGCCAGCTCCCCATCCTGTGCTTCAACAGCACACCTCATGTCGGTCAGCAGAGCATCGTGGTTGTTGTGTTCATGACTCAGTTCTCGGGCCAGTTTAGCATCTTTCTCCTCCTGTTCCAGTCTTTTCCTCATTTCCTCTAGCTCGGCCGGTGATAGACCTAGTTCCTGAGGGTTGAGGTCGTCGCTGGGAGCGGGCAGCGGCGCCGGGGGAGCAGCGCGCGACGAGCTCGGCTGCTGCAGCATATCGCTGTTGTGCTGGCGACGTTGTCTACGGAGGTTGATTTCTGCCATCTCGCGAGCTATTTCTGCGTCGATGTCGGCCTGCCTGCGGCGGGAGAGCTCGAGCAGGCGCACCTCGTGCTCGATGCCGCGCTGCTCGCTCAGCGCCACGGGGAAGTCCTCCCGGATCTGCTGGTTCCGGAATCTGTTCTCGCACAGGTGCGAAGATATCTCGCGGTCCTGCAGGCGGTGCGCGAGCGCACCGTCCGTGCGCACGAGCCACTGCTCGCGCAGATCCGTCACATGCCCGAACTTCGGCATAGTATCGCCCGCCTGGAACCCCGCCATCACCCAAGCGCGACGCTAGAAAGTATATTAAGAACTTTCCTAGCTGATCCGAATAAACGCGTGAACACGAAATTACGTTGGCGCAGCGTAATAAGAGTTTATTGTGAGTTAACACGACACACAAACATGATGATGGCACCTGACCGAGTGCGACGGCGATTCAGATATGGCAGGAGATAGCAATAGCACCAACCTTTCACGTACACTTTCTTTGCGTTCCGTGAGAATCCCCGATGAACGTTTCACGTTGCCCCTGTGAACTCCATGTGAACAATAGAGTAATGATTGATAATCTACATAATTAATTGCGTCGTCGAGCGCTCCTCAGTCATCCCTACTCCATCCACTCAACAACAACTTTACTTGAACTTTACTATAAAAAATCGAGTTTACAAATTACAATTACAACAATGCAATGCATGGACTGGGGCTGTGACACTGACAAATGACAGTTCACAGTTTGGTTGATTGACTTGACTGGCAGGGCATGACACAATAGTTCTGACAGATACCTTTGTAGACTGAGTATAAGTTAGAATTGCTGCTATAGAGACACAGTTGCTGGGGTCATTTTGACAGCTGTGTAAGCGAGATGCACCCATAGGTATTTGTGTTAGTGGAAACGAGATGCATAGAGTATATTTTCTGCCTCGGTGCCTATCGGTACCTTAAATATTTGGTTCTACCCATAGAAAATAAAAATCCTAACGTTCTACCCAGTGCCCGGCAATGGTGCCCGGCCGCGACTTCGCGCGACAGCGACCGGCGACAGCTTTTTTTGCTAAAATGTTGCATCGCGCCACGAGATGCCGGCCGCTTTCGGCGGCAACGCGCGCGATGAACATGCGAACATTTTAGCAAAAAAGCTGTCGGCGGTCCACGGATTAGATAGTTTTTACGGTCGCTGTCGCGCGTAGTCGTGGCCGGGCTGTTATTTTTTTCACGAAGAAGCAATCATTTGCATGCCTAGTGAAATAAATAAAATTACCCTCCTACTCTAACTATCTTCCTTCCGGGACAGTCGGGTAAAAAAAGTAAAAAGAAAAGAGCGATGAAAAAGTTTATTTACGCATTTTAAAATTTAACAACACAAATTAATTCTTCAGTGGTAAGATTAGGATTCCGCAAGTGACCGTCTTCTCAAAGAGCTCCGTGGACAGGTAAACGTTGTCCCCTCAGTAAGACTGCCGCTATCTAATTTTGACAAACATTTTTTCTTAAATAAAATGTCTAAACATTATTAATTATGATTTTTGTAATTCCGTTAACTCGCCTATTCTTCTGGAGAACTCGCCAAGTCCTTTTTTATTGGCCGTTGTATAAAACATTTCTTCGGATATACGAAAGAGCCAACTCGATAGTCGGGGGTATCTGAAAAGGAACATGTCGGAATATCCGCTTTTTTTTTTCAAATTATTTTTATGTTTACGTGAATTGCAAGATATAGCCAACCTCTGTTCATCTACTGGAACGAGGACGTTGAGGGTGCTAACTGTGGAAGCAAAAACTATATCTCCGAGCGTAGGCCAGCTACCACCGAACCATTGGCGGCCCGACAACATCGTCTCCATGTCATTGTATGCGTTTTCTATGTCGCATACTTGTTGCGGCATCACGAAATTACAGTTTTCATACAAAATTGGGTACTGAAACCAATTAAGCTGAGCTATAATTATTTACACAGGATAATCCACACAGTTGACTTTATATTTTCAAATAAGTAATTAGTAAAATCAACGTTAACTAACAGCAGCGGCACGGTAACGTGGATACAATATTCCGCTGTTGAAATGCAAGAATTGATCGGTGAGCGCGCGGCCTCCAGGGTCTTGTGGAAGGATACGGCGACAGTCGCAGTACCGAGATGCCAAGTACGAGCAGATTGCATGGCTGGAACAATATTTCGTTGAAATTAACGAATAAACTACTAAGGAAGCAATTTTTTGTTATTAACAGCTTAGCTCCCTGTATCGTATCGTGTGTGCATATTTCGGAAACGGCATTTTTGTAATTTGCCCTGGTCTGGGTGACACCGGGATTGCCCCCAGTCCATTATATGGTAGCCATAGTACAAGCGTTGCTTCGCTTGGGACCATACAGTTGGTGTGTAAGTTTGGAGATATTTGTCGGATACTCTAAACTTTTACCTTTATGAAGGGACTATCTATATAGCTAGATGACTTCCTAATATTAAAAAAAACAGCTCCAAAAAGTTCAAGCTTTTCATCATATCGTGGTAAATATTAAATATTTTTAAGGTTGAAAAATAGATACCACTTACTTACCTGTCGTAGAGCACCAACTCTCTATCCTTCAAAATAGGCAACGTTTGCAGTGGATTCATCTATGAAAGAAAGTGTGTGATGCAACAAAGATTCATCATGATTGTTTTTGTCACCCTGCGTTCGCACTGGACGAAACATTCGAACTCACATTGGGCCTGACTCAATGGAAAGAGGCCATTAGGAAAAAAAAAAAAAAAAAAAAAAAAAAAAACATTCGAACAAGCAGGGTAACAAAATAAAATAACTTTTAGTAAACCATAGCATTATAAAATAGGTATTTAGTCAACTTACAACACACATCTCAGGTGATCTATGCTCTCCTCTATCGATGTTCACATCTACCTCTGATAGGCTGAGCTTTAACGAGTCCAGGGTCATCATCACTGCTCTGCAGGCGGGGCTACGGTCCGCCTTCCATAAGGTGCAGCACCTGAGTAAGGGGAAATAAGAAAATGAAGCGATAATTTCTATCATGTCATGAGAATTATCGTATTATGTGCTCTTTAATCTGATTTATTGAAGTATTGTAATAGTATAACTGGTAGTAAAGCGTTTGGGTATTAGATTTCCACTAGGAATCCAGAGAAATGTGCAAGGTTGGGCGCAAGGGCTGTGTCTTTAGACTAGGTGGAAGTGGGTCGTGCTCGTTACAATCAGGAAATTTACTTTATCCCAGTTTCAGCTGTTTTGGTTCCCACTGCTCCCATTTTTATATCTTACTATAATTTAAAATCCATGTAAAATGGATGAAAAAACCACAAAAGACAGACATAAAATAGTCATCCAGAAAAATACATCGATGTGACAAATCAGTCAGTTGATAGAATTTTTTTATTACTCTACCAAAAAGTATAAAAGAACTTGTATTCTATGTCCCGAAAGGAGGTGGGTTAGTAGTGGTTTCGGACTACCTTATGCAGGTAGATTTAAGCGGATTGAATATTAATATTGATTGCCGTTATTAATTAACATGACAGAAAACTTATGGGTTTTACATATCTTTAGACTCTGTCATTTGGTCTGTAAGTGCGAAAGTACTTAAAAACAGTATCCTCCACAATAGTATACCCGGCATTAGTGTCATGAACTGTAGAGCATGGACTTTACTTCAATAATGCTTCTATTATAAAAATGATACATGATACTTAAGGTCTTTTTGTTAACATAGATGCTTTCACATTCATGTAATGAGACTGTTGGTTATCTAAAATAAATAAAAATAAATCTTGCAGTATGCGAACTCCTGTTACAGATTTTTAAATGATGAGATATAACAATGTCAGTAGATACCTATCTACTATAGCACATGCATTATTGAAGAGGTAACAGGAACCATGAATATAAAACCGAGCCGTATTAATTTACAAGTGTTTGGTTTTTTGTTTTGTGTATTAAGTTGCGACACAACTTCTTTGGACTCACGACTGCGAGCGTGTTAAATCTTGGTTTTGCTGTAATCATGTTTGCTTTCCGTAATAACTACGGTGTTAAGAGTGTTATGAGAATTCATTATTCTCATCAATACCGATTAAGGTAGGTCTACTAATTGGATTATATTTAAAAGCCTTTCTACTTTTATAAAATAATTAGTTGTTATTAATTATTCTCTATTGTTAGAAACATCATGACTACAAAGAATCCTGTGCTTTACGGTGATGAAGCATCACCACCGGTGAGATTCGTAATGATGTCAGCATCATTTCTGAACATCGATATAGATTTCCATAAAGTTGATCTCTTCAAATCAGAACACAAAACTGACTTCTTTACAAAGGTATGGCCAAATTAAACTACTTAGTACTTATGTATGTGTATCTACTCCAGTTGTATGTTATAATATAGGTACCTAAGTATAATTTAATCAGCGATAAGATGGGTTTCTGAGCTACGTGCGGAGATTTCGCATGTACTGGTTACTTTAGTCAGTTAATAAAATGTTCAAATTTTATAATTTCGTAAGGGCATTAGACCAGGCAGGCCTGCTTCTTACTGGACTGTGACGTCCATTAACTCGCAAAATTGTTACCTATGTGTAACTTAAACAGCATCGCAATGTGTAGATATCGTTAATTTCAGATAAACCCGCTCCAAAAAGTCCCAGCCTTATTTGATGGCTGCAGTATTATATGCGACAGTCATGCAATAGCGTTGTACCTCTGTCGAAAATGTAATGACGACGAATTGTATCCGCAAGATAATTTAAGATTGAAATCAAGAATCGATGAAATGTTGTTTTTTAACTGTAGTACTTTATTTCCGATTGATAAATTCATATTCGTAAGTATAAACCATTAACATTTTTTTCTTTCGCAAAACCGCCAAGATTTCGTTTTCAAGCTAAAAATTATTGCAACCCAAGTTACACAATTGCCCTGCTTGTTATTTCACCTACAGTTTCATTTAGGGATAATTTTGTATTATTGTAAATTTAAAATTGCAGTCAGAATTCTTTATGGGCAAGTGGCCTGCAAATGATATTCAACTACAGAATTGGTATTCGGCATTGGATTATTTAGAGCATAGATTGAATCAGCACGATTGGCTATCAGGCAATAAGGTAAGTAAAACAGATTTTATACGCGTGAAAGTAGATACATACTAAACTATCAACTGGCTATTTACCTAATAGATTTTTTTATATTGCAGATGAAGCTGTGCGATCTTTGCTGTGCAACGACTGTGAGCTCTCTTAATATACTGATACCCACGCTAGAGCGACACGTTAAAGTAAAGGAATGGATGAAAAAATTGGATTCATCGCCATTTTATTATGACATAAATTCGCTAGGCTTAAAACGCTTACAAAATTTTGTCGATGTAGAAAAGAGTAGGTACATTGTTAATTGAGTAGTCAATAAAAATAAAATAAATGATAAGACTTTTCTTAACCACTGTACTATTTCTCGATTTTATTTATGCACCATAAACAAAAAGACCACCGACATATACCTATTTCTCCGTCCGCACTTCGTTCGTATATGTCAAAAACTCTAGTTAGTCTATGACGCTTATTGATTGGTCGACGAGGATGTGAAAAATGGCTGCCTTGCCTTCTCCTACTCAGGTAGAATTATTTCACATTTTTATAGTTGTTACAGTTCCAGTTACATAATTTCATGTTCCAGAGTAAAGTCAAATAATGTGTCTTCAATATTGTGCAGTGAAATTTTGATAAAAATCGTGGGAATATTAACTTAATTGACTTCAAAGTTTAAGTGTACCGTGAACCGATTACGCTGCCTAAAAATATTAAAATTCCTGTCTTCTCGTTGTGGAATTATTAGATTAGTGTTTCTAGAATTGTAGTGTGTAGTTTATTGTTACGGAATGATACATATTTGTCTAATTACATCTCGTCTTATCGCATAATCCCATCGGTTTCCGTACGGACGTCGATAGTGCCGTGTATCTGAAATGTCACACCCATTCATGTTCAAAATACGTTTCTAAAGCAAGGTGTACCGTGAGTTTTACGTTCTGAAAAATGTGGCTTGACCGGTTGCAGGTGGCAGGGACCCACAGCGCTATATACGAAGCTTATTATCACCAGGTAAGTGCTACTCTGCGTTACTTGAGTTTGCACAATTAACTCAATAACATTAATTAGCAAATTATCGGTTGAACCTGTGAGTATGTTACTGGTTACTGCCTTCTTACGTCATTTGCGTATTCTCAATTAAAAAGCGGCCAATAACATAAAGTTCTAGGCCAATGTCCAATGGGACTTATAAAAAATAAGTACTGCAAAATAGCTCTTATGACAGGGGTATAAGGTACCATTTTTATTTGTATAACAGACAGCATTGCAATCAATAATTTGCTTATTACTCTCAGTGCTTCAGTAAACATAAGAAAAACACTGTTATAATGAGTGTACAAATCAATAAGATGATTATTTTATAATTGTAATTTTACTTTAATATTAAATGAAAATAGATGAAATAAAATGCGAAGTAATCATCTTAGGTAGTGACAATAGTCACCATAAGCATGAACTGGGTGATAAGGGGGAAGGTGGATCATTGTAAGACCCAGCAATGGGGCAACATAGGTTGATCAAAAAAAAAAAAATTAAATTATACTTCATTTTTTTAGCTAACTACATGGAACTACCTAGATACTATGTGATACTGTTTCATTGTCCTGTCCAGATTAAGATAGCAGAATCCCCTTGTCTCAAATATAATTGTAACCTGCATAATTCATGCTCTGACGCTTCTGAATAAAATATCACTGATTAATATGTAACAGTAACAGTACAGAGAATATTGTCAATATGTTCAAGGGTCATTTTAGTACTTGTTTATAATATTTGCCAACTTGTCTCGATTCAACCTGGTAGTATCAGCTGCCCATACCCTCTTGACTTCTTAGCAGTCTTGTAATCCACATACAAGGTGGTATTTTGGTCCCAATGCAATAGGGGCCAAACATATTGCCGTTATATGGGCACACTGTAATGTAAGGGTAATTCTAGCCTTAGTCCACCATGCTTGTCCCTGGCATTGTTTCTTGAGATGCTCCCATCTATTGACAGACTTGTAGGTCTCCACATGATGTTTTGCTAGTGATAACTCGTCTTGTCTGCCTTGTAATATTGCCATGCATTGGTAAAGGTTCTTGAGTGGTGACCACGTACTGAATGACGCAGCGTGGCTAAGCCCCCCACAAGGTGGACTGACGACCTAGTGAAGTGGGAAACTGCTGGATGCAAGTGGCATAGGACCGGTCATTGTGGAAAACCTAGGAGAAGGCCTATGTCCAACATTGTTTGGCTGAAATGATGATGATAATTGGTAAAGTAATACAATGTAATTTGCAGGTGGACCCGAATGGCGCGGGTGCGATCCAGGCGCTGGACGCGGCGCGCTTCCTCAAGAAGTCCCGGCTCAGTGACGTGGTGCTCAGCAAGATATGGGACCTCTCCGACCCCACCGGCAAGGGGTACCTTGATAAAGTAAGGATATTAGAAAATAACGTATCTTTATAGTTCGGTTTCCAGACCTATTACATAAGTGTTTCATCCCATCTTGCTTTGTTAATTGATATTGGGAAGACTGAAGACCAGACTTACATACATACATATACTCACGCCTGTATCCCAAGGGGGTAGGCAGAGACTATTGATTTCCACATGCTACGATTTTGACACACCTCTTTTGCTTCATCCACATTCATACATCTTCTCATGCACTGCCGTTGGTTGAGGGTGCTACGGACTTGACCTTTCTGGAAGAGACCATTTATCTGGTTGTGAAAAGTTCTCCTTGGGCGCCCTCTTCTGACGCATCCACTCACTTTCGCTCCGTATATCTCTTTCGTCAATCGACTTTCACTCATCCTCTCTACGTGACCAAACCATCTTAGCATACCCTTTTCGAACCAAACCCATCACTTTACCAGAAGACCAGACTTCTCCTGATTTTTATCAATTTCAATCGACAAAGCAACATATGAACGGAGCCAATTGAAACATGGTTGAAACAGTTATGTCATAGTCCTACTAATTGCATGGATATCCCTTAAAATAATAATGTTTTCTGATAACATAACTAGCCAGCTTTTTTTTACACATTTTCATCCATGTGCTGTCGCTCTACTATGGGTTATATGTTTGACTAGCTTTTGCCCGCGACTTCGTCCGCGCAGAATTTAAATTTAAAAAAATCGGATGCCGGATCCCATTTCCCGGATTTCGTATCCCGGATCTCGTTTCCCGGGTCCTGTATCCTGGATCTCTTTGCCCGGATCCTGGATCCCGCTATCCGGATCCCGTATATCACGGATCCCGTTATCCGGATCCCGTATATCACGGATCCCGTATCCCATATCCTGGATTTCGTATCCCGGATCTCGTTACCCGGGTCCCGTATCCTGGATCTCGTTGCCTGGATCCTGGATCTCGTACCCCGAATCCTGGATCCCGTTTTCCGGATCCCGTTTTCCGGATCCCGGATCCTGGATCCCGGATCCCGTATCCCGGACCCCGTATCCCGGATCCTGTTCCCAGATTCTGTTTGCTAAATCCCGGATCCAGTATCCCGGATATCACGGATCCCGTATCTCGTAACCCATATCCCGAATCTCGTTTCCCGGGTCCCGTATCCTGGATCCCGTTTCCCAGATCCCAGCTTCCGTTTGCTGGAGCCTTATCCCGTTTCCTGGATCCCAGATCCCGTATCCCGGATATCGGATCCCGTATCTGGGATTTCCCGGATCCCGTATCGTATTAGCCCGTAAAAGTCCCGTCAAAATCGATCCAGCCGTTTCAGAGATTAGCCCGAATCGGTACTGCCATACAAACTTTCATTCCCTATTTTACACCCTCAGGGGATGAATTTTCCAAAACGCTAAAATTAATCTTTATTATTTGTGAAAAAAGAAACCTAAACAACAATTTTCATCATTATAACTTCAAAAATGACGAATTTCAATACAAACTTTTATCCCTATTTCACCCCCTTTGGGGTTGAATTACCAAAGACCATAAAATTTATCTTTTTCATTATTAAAACACACCTAGTCAGCAATTTTCATAATTCTTACTTTAAAAATGACGAACTTCCATACAAACTTTCATTCCCATATTTTACCCCCTTAGGGATTGAATTTTCAAAAACCCTGAAATTACTCATTTTAATTTTTGAAAAGACACCTTATCACTAATTTAAATAATTCTAACTTCAAAAATGACGGAACTTCCATACAAACTTTTCTCCCCTATTTTACCCCCTTAGGGGTTGAATTTTCAAAAACCCTGAAACCCATATTTTTTTATTTTTCAAAAGATACCTAATCAGCAATTTTCATAATTCTAACTTCAAAAATGACGAACTTCCATACAAACTTTCATCCCCTATTTTACCCCCTTAGGGGTTGAATTTCAAAAAACCCTTTCTTAGTACACCTCTACACATCAAGACCAACCCACCCTCCAAATTTCAAGTCTCTACGATCAGCGGTTTAGGCTGTGCGTTGTCTGTCAGTCAGTCAGTCAGTCAGTCAGTCAGTCAATCAGGACTTTGATTCTTATATATTTAGATACAGTGATTTGTTTAACTAAGACCTGTCAGTCATCACTGATAACTTGTCTTATCTTATGTTTAAATAATCATGCGAGATGTTTTCAAACGCGAAAATAGTACCTACATACATTACGTTGTTTCTAAATCAGTCAGTTGCATTCAAGAATTTCTAAATACTTTCTACCTACTAGATACCATAATGTGTACAAAGGGAAGTCTCGGGGCGGCGCGGCGGCGCGTCTTTTGAGAATCACTGAACAGTTTTGGATGCGGTTGTCAGCCCCGGATCGACGATTTTTCGAACCGGGGCAGAAACTTGATAGTGGCGCCCCTCTCCAGCGTTTGAGATGGCCCGGTTCGCCCTCCCCTAGATCCAGGCCTGGCGGTTGTCACTGCCTGACCTGTATTTCATTAGGAAGCTCATGTATTAAAAAAACGCTTATCTACTTGTCAATTCATGCCTATATTCACCCAGGCAAAGCCGGGAGCAAAAACTAGTTTTAAGATAGCCGTAACTGGCCTGCGTTATAGACAGACCTCGTAAACCTAATTCATTTGATAGCGGCGTCGTCAGACGTTACGCAATTTTACAGTCTAGACTTTGCTGACTTTTACAAAGATAAATTATACAGCGAACCTATTTTTGAGTAGGTACTTAATGAAAAGAGTGTCGTATTTTAATGTAACGTCACGATCCCCATTCGGGGGTAGTCAGAGGCTTGAGTGGCCATACACCACCACATTGTGGAGGTATTAACCAACTCAAAGCCCACGTTTCACCAGATAGTCAGAACCCAACGTGACAGGTGGTGAACCTTGTCGCCGTGTACAGGCCTCAGTCACTCTGTGGTTTCGGTCGAACTAGCTCCGATCGGTTCGCGTACAAAGTCTGTACGCAATTCAATATGGCCGCCGCGCTCCTGGCGTGAACACGCGCTATAACGTTTCGCGCGCTTTTGGTTGGTCGCTCGCGTTGGAATTATTATTTTAAAATTAAAAATGACGTGCAAGACGAACTGTGGCGTATATGGCTGTCTAAATAGTTATAGAAACTGCAAATTGACATTTTTTTCTTTGCTAGCTGATTGTAAAAGGTAATTGAAGCTAATTGAAGTTTTATTTTGTTATTTAGATATAAAAAGAAGCTCATAGTTCAGTGCAGTAGACGTTATTTACAAGAGGTAGGATCGAATAGTGGAATTGAGGCGAAAATATGTAATTTGGAACAGAATGAAATGACAGTTTTTTACGGTTATACCACGTTATATCTACTAGCATCGATTACGGAATACCTACCTACCTTAATTCCTTTCATAGTTGACGAGATCCATCGTGTTGCCAGTTTTTCTACTTACCTATATTCGTATTAGACACTTACCTAAGTCGATATAAGTAGATACTAGTTGCCGTAGCGTTTTATGAGCACTCGGCCACCGGCGGAAAAAGCGAGTGAGAGAACTATAAATTCAAGGTTAACGGTCATAACTCAATGAGCGACTTGCACTTGCTGTTGCTTGATATTCTACTATGCATCCATGCTATGCTATTGCGTATTGTTCCCATGCTATTGCGTGCTGTTATATGCGCTAATTAATTTACTAAAACATATTAATTTCACCACTCCATGTCCATGCTTCCCTTCAGACTACATTTTTAAATTATTTGTTAGATTTCGCATTTATGCTGCCATTAAATTTAATAGCCGCTATTTTAAAGACAAAAAATATCGAAGGCATTACATTAAAGTGCAACAACTGTATTTTTTTAAAATGTATAGTTTTAATTAACATTTAAATACAAAAATGTTGGTACTATTTTATTTTTATTAATTGTGACAACCCTACCGATTGAAGGTTAAGTAGCGTGCAGCAGCGTGCGGCAGCGGGACGGCGAATTACATACGCTAACGCGTTGCGTCAAGGCACAATTTAGATTGCGCGCGGTCGGGAGCGGCAAGTTTAGGTAATAATAATAATTTAAAATGTCGGCTTTCTTCAAGATCAAAGGAGTGCAACTTCTGTACTCCTTATCTATTCTGTGCCGTGTATACAGGAACTGACTATTACCTAATCCCGAGGGTTAGGTAGGTTTCCTCACGATGTTTCCCCTCACCGTAAGCGAACTGTAAATTATGCACATAGGTGAAAATTCATCCATTGGTGCATGCCCAACCGGGGATCGAACCTGGGGGGATCTTCTGATTGCTAGGCCAACGTGTTCGCCCCTAGGCTACAGTAGCATTTTTTAAAGCAATTTTATTAAGCAATAAACAATAATATTTACGAAAATATAAGTATATTTTTATTCAAAGTTAATGATGTAATGTTCTCCAGGCAGGGCGTAACTAAGAAATATTATTTCAGGAGTAAACAATTGAGGCTAATCTTTAGGTCTAATGGTGGCGGACTTGGTTCGGACCATGAGTTAAACAACGTATATTCTCTTATAAATTACGTCAAGTAGTTTTGTCCCTGTACCATATTTCAAGCTAGATAATAGGTACTTCGCTCTATTTACGTCGTACATAAACAAGACAGAGTATTTTACTTTTATCTAGCGGCCATAGTTTCTGTTGTATGTACTTACTCATTCACAAAAATATCAATGCTAAAAACTTTCCAAACGTACAAAACGTTACGACAAATATTATGGTGGCTTCCCACGGTGCGTGGGTTTGCGCACCATAGCGTATCTTCTCGCGTCAACGGACCTTAGAAATGGTTTTGCGGATAAGTGCGCAGAAGTTTGCGGCCGCCCGTGATGGCCGTGATCGTGGGCTCGATCCGCCGCTACTCAATTCGTATGGAGGTGCAGTTTCCATTCTAATGGTACGCGGTTTTACGGACTCGTCCGCCGTCCAGACTTATCCGAAGAGTCTGTGACTTTCTCAGCGCAGTGCGCAAAACCCCGCACCGTGGGAACCCAGTCTTACACTCTCCATTCAGTCTGATCTGATGAAGGACAGAGCTATACGTAGGAATAGGATGCACTGTTATCTAACTGTATTTTCCTATGGATCTGTCCTTATTAATTGAGCGTCAGATTAGGACGTGTGTTAAGGTAGGAGTTCGTAACAAGTGGCAGACAGCAGACGTCTGTCGGTCTCATACAAATTGTGGCGATGACATGTGCCGCGACGGCAGACGGCATTACAATTTCTATGAGACCGACTGATGTCTGCTGTCTGCCGCTTTCTGCGAAACCGTACCTTTATAGCGAGCGGCCGTTACGCACTTGATTAATGTTCAGTTCCTCCATTTGATCTCTTTTAAAATCCCAGTATTATACAAGGAAAACTGACACGATTTAGTTGTTCCCTGGGTTTTGTCGAGGGTAACATCGTCTTCATTGAATACCACTGGATTCTGGCTTAAAGAAGTGACTGTAGTGGAAGTAAGGGCCAAGTCCCATCTTATAGGGCCAAGCTCACTAGCTTATTTGTTTAGATTCTTAACATTTACCACGAGAAGTTTGCACGTCAGCTATTTACGTTTGCCTTATCATTCAAAAACGCCAAAGCCTAGGTGACGAAACTGTAATAATCAAACATTGACACTAACATAGCATTGCGGAGGATGTATAGAATTACAAGTTGGGTGATAATGCGTTATCTGCGCTGCTCTCTGTGCTGTATTATGCATAATGGACTCTAAATATTGCACAGTGTAATTTAACTAATACGTAATAATATTACTTACTTGTGCCCATTACTGTGCCAAATGTTTTAATTCCTGCCTCGTAAATTCTGTGCAATTATTATTTTTGTGTATTTTAGTGTTGTATTGTGAATGAGCTGGTCAGATTGTTAAATTGTTGTGTGAACCTGACATTTGTGGGCAGTCACCTCACTATTGGGTTAATTATGTTAGTGTAAAGAGGTGTTGCAGAATAGTTTTAAAAGTGTAACAATTTTACCATGGTTTTAGGCGTCAGACCTCTTTAATAGGTGAGTGGGTGGGTACTTTATTGATTATGATTGACCTTGAGACCTCATTGAGTTCGGTTTCTGATTTAGTACTTACATAACTTGTAGAATTCGGTAAGGGAGAATTCGGGAGACAATTATTTGCGTTACGTAAAGGTGGGAGTTCGCCCAAAGCGGCAGACGGCAGACGTCAGTTGGTCTCATACAAATTGTGGCGATGACATGTACGGCAGACGGCATGTAAAGGCAGACGGCATTACAATTTCTATGAGATCCACTGACGTCTGCTGTCTGCCGCGTTGAGGGAACTCCCACCTTGAGAGTGTTCCGTGACGCTTAGCGACAACGGCAGTATGCTTTCTGGATCACGAGCACAAGTTTCACCAGATTAGCATTTGTAGGGGTGTAAACATAGTTATGCGCGCGGTGTACATACTGGTCGTTGGTCGCAGGCCGGGCTGTTCGTGGCGCTGAAGCTGGTCGCGCTCGCGCAGGCCGGGAAGGACATCAGCATGAGCAACATACACGCCGAAGCGCCGCCGCCCAAAGTCGTGAGTACACACCTTAATAATGCAAGGGCATGATTCCACTGTCAAATGTCATGCGAATTTTGATTATGTATTACGTAAGGTCTTTTATAATCTGATTCGTATGAAGCAATGATGGTCACAAACGTCTAGTAATAACCGACAACGTCTAGTATATTGGAAGTTAGTTTCCGAAATTGACTCTTCAACCACATCACTGCAAGTCTGGGAATCGAACGAGCGACGTCATCACTGCGCCAACGTGTCCTCATAATCATTGATCTCCGAGTGTTGGGGGGATGCCAAATGTGCGACATGCCTTTTTGTAATGGTTTGCATACATTTCTATTGTGTGTTGAATCATTTAATATATCATTATCATTTGGCATAGTTCTGCCAGTTATAGGTGTCTAATTTCAACATCCAAGCTAATTTCAGAAACTACATTTTACAGTTTGGTCATGTCCCCTGTGCGGCCTGACTCCGACACTAGAGCTAGCAAGTAGAGATTCCCTAATGTGTGAATGTTCCGTCCCAGGGCGAGTTGCCGAAGGTGCCGGCGGGCGGGGCAGTTGGTGCGGGCGGTGGGGTTGGGCGGGCGTCAGCTGCACCTTCACCGGCGCCGCTGAGCGACTGGAGCATGAAGCCGGCCGAGCGCGACAAGTACGCGCAGCTCTTCGACTCGCTGCAGCCCAACAACGGACTCATTGCCGGGAACAAGGTACCCCAACCCTTTCTTCACAGATAGGGAAATCTTTCAAAGATACCCCGGGTTTTGTGGGAAAGAGATAAGTGGCGAGGGATTTTTTTCTACAAGAACCGCCCTTGGGGTTGCCTTTCCACCACCAACCACCTACCATCTCCAAGCGGCAAATTTTGAGCAGTTCTAATATGGTACTTGGGCAACATCCGGGTTTCCGGATCAAAGTTCTTCTGCAGTAAATAGCGCCATGGCACCACCCGGTTCTTTAATCTCGGATCTTTTCTGTTTTGTTCCTTGCCATATTACTGGGTTATGTAATGACATTTAAATAAATATCGCCAGCAAACACACCAACTGTATGGTCCCGAACTAAGCAAAGCTTACTGTGGTCACCATACAATCCTTAAGTTGAGTCCGAATAAAACGCAGTAAGCCGCCGAGCGACTCATTCTATTTTTTTACAATAATACACCTAATTATCCGAGACTCTCCTCACTACTATCTGTGTATTGACCTTTAATGTCCAACGCATACACTGTCACAGCTATCGAGTTCATCAATAGTACTTATAATGATGTCCCTTCTAAGTGAACATTCTGTTGTCAGGTGAAAGGCGTGCTGATGGAGTCGAAGCTGCCCATCGACACGCTGGGCAAGATCTGGGACCTGGCCGACCAGGACAAGGACGGCATGCTGGACAGGCACGAGTTCATGGTGGTGGGTACATTATTGGAACAATACAATAAGCCAATAACCATGCCACAAAATGAGAAGAGACATTATGATTTTACGTTTCCAACGTTTTGGATGCTGTCTCCGGTAGAGTGAAATGTTGGGAGTATTTATATTAAAAACCGACAACCTGGAGCACTAAAAAGCCTGAAATAATATTCCTATTACCACCTCCGCCTACCCTTTCGGGATAATCAGGCATGATGGTATGTTATTGAGTCGGTGCCAATCTATCTTCTTACTTTTAGTAGGCAGACGGTATACTAAGATTGGCACTGACTCCAAATACTAATTTGGAGATGCGATCTACCGAACACCAAAAGAATTTTTCAAATCGTTTCATAAATGCCGGAGAAATCGGTGAACATACATAAAAAAAAACATACAGCCGAACATAGAACCTCCTCCTTTTTTGAAGTCGGTTAAAAACTAGCTTCTGCCCGCGACTTCGCCAGCGTTGAATTTGGAACGTCCTGTAGTTTGTTTTTTGATAATCCCACAGGAACCTAACATTTTTTCCGGGATAAAAGTAGCCTATGTTCTTCTCCAAGGTCCTATGTAACTCCATATCAAAATTCATAAAAATTGGTTTAGTAATGTGTGTATATGTGTGTTGTGTGTAGGCGATGCACCTAGTGTACAAGGCGCTGGAGAAGCACGCGGTGCCGACGACGCTGCCGCCCGAGCTGCGCGCGCGCGCCGCCCGCCCGCCCTCCCGCCCGCCGTCCCGCCCGCCCTCGCGCCCGCCCTCCCGCCCGCCCTCGCCGCAGCCGCGCGCGCCGCCGCCGCGCCCGCAGCCGCCGCCACAACACAACCACTCCAACGCCGCGTTGCTCGAAGGACTGCTCGATCTCTCTAGCGTGCGTATACTTCACACAACCGTAAAGCCCCCCACATACATACGGAATTCCGAATCAGAATCCCGTTTCGAAATATCGAATCGGGGTTTCCGAACGCGATACGTCCATACATTTGGATGGATTTACTGCGTTCAGAATCCCCAATTCAATGTTTACAAACGCAATTCCGTACGGAAAATTCTGTATGTATGTGGCGGGCTTTAGCTGTCAGACGTGCACTGGCATAGGCTTTGAGAACTAGCATTCTTGCCTCAGCTTTAAAATACGACTTCTTCCTAGCCTTATCCCATTATGAGGGGCGGCTTTCAGTCTACCCTGATTTTGGCTGATCACCGATATTTACACGGAGTGATTGCCATCTGCCCTCCGCGACCCAAATAGTGGGACTATCGGCAACCTAAGGTTAACACAATTTTTTGTCAGACTTTTCAGGCTTCTGACTGCCTGTAACGACTGTCAAAAATCTTAAAATGACACCCGGAACCGCCCGCTTAACGTGCCCTCCGAAGCACGGAGGAGGTCAGATTTTATAATTCGGTCACCCATCCAAGGCCCGACCGAGCCGAACGTGGTTTAACGCGCCGATGTATCAGGCGTCTAACTAGGCTATGACCACCTCCTTAGCTTTGAAATAAGACTACCTTCTAAAAATGTGAAGAGTAAAATTAAAAACCTTCCGTCAACAGCCGACCCAGTCTGCTCCACCGCTGATATCCACCGCTCCCCTCCTCCCCTCGGCGCCGTCCCCCTCCCCGCTGGCCCCCGCCGCCCCCCCCTCCAGCGGGTGGGTGGTGAGCGCGGCGGAGAAGGCGCAGTTCGACGCGCACTTCGCGGCTGCCGACACGGACCGCGACGGGTACGTGTCGGGCGCTGAGATCAAGCACATGTTCCTAGATAGCGGCCTGCCGCAGCAAACGTTGGCGCATATATGGTGAGTTGGCACACACATTTGTGGCTATCCTTTAGTTTTTGTTTAATGTTACTTATAAGCGACAATATCGGCTGATGCAATAATAATACAGGTGTTTTATTTTTTAATTTTGTCCAGATCGATTACCGTACGATAAATAAAAAAAAAAACGAGTGATGCAATTTTAGTCTTCATCAATATCGGCTGCTAAACTCTTTTGAGTCTTTTTGCTATTCCCTCTATCTTTAAAAATTCACCCAGTATATTATATAAATAATTATGCTTTCAAAAGCAATATTTTTAATGTCTGTTTGCTTGTATCTCTGTGTATCACAAAGTAAAGACTAAAGAAAGAGGTGCCCTTATTCGATATTTGTATGAAAAAAAAACGTGGTCATTGTTTTTTCATTTTCATTTTACTATTTACCGGTAAATAGTTGAACTACTCGCTTCGTTTTATGTCGATGTTAGTACTAGGCCGACCAATCGGCCGACTTGCTTAGGGCCAGTCCCCTTAGTAACTGGTCCATGCTGTGTATACAAGTTATTGGATCTGGATCTAGCTTCAATACTATAAATCCGACATGTTTAAAGGCAAAAAAATCAGTTCACTGGATCAGACTGGGTGATCAGACAGATGGGTATACACTTTAGTGTCTATGGTCACTCTGCAACGTGGCGCCCCCTGGTGGGAAAAAAAGGCGTTGATGCTCTCACTGAGTGGTGTATTTGTGGTGTAGGGCGCTGTGCGACATGGAGGGCGTGGGCAAGCTGTCGCGGGACCAGTTCGCGCTGGCCATGTGGCTGGTGCAGCGCGCCGCGCGCGGCCTGGCGCCGCCCGCGCAGCTCGCGCCCGACATGCTGCCGCCGCGCGACCACAACACGCACAACCACAACCACAACCACCACGACCACGCACAGGTAACTTGTTATATTACAAACGTTTATGAAAATATTTTGAAACATAAATGTAAACACATAATATGTATATTTTTTCGACGAATGCATGGAACCATGTAAAAAAAAAACATTATTTATTTAATGCTATAGTATTATTGAGTGCAGGACCCTCCACTCACCCTCGGCTTGGTAACCTCCAAAATTATAAACCAAATAAGTTGATTGATAAAGGAAGTCAACAAGACCAAACTCCGTTAGTCAATAGTCTGTCTTTCACAATTCATAGGTTAGTGGGCAATTTTCCGCTAAACAAAGCGAACTAAAAATGATAATTGGACACGGGTACATCTAATGCTGTAGTACATATTTACCTCATAAGTGTATATTTATAAGATTCTTGTTAGATTAAAACTAAATAGGATTATAACAGAATATGTTTACATCAGAAAATTTATTAGAAAAAGCCACAAATAACATTTGAATTGGGTAATGAAGTTTATCGGTTGGTCACGTCCGTCCATGGTGCTTGGTTCTCGCGCGGCGGGTGGCGTGCAGCGCGGCAGCGGCCAGCAGCAGCAGCAGCGCCAGCGCCGCGTGCGGGCTCCACAGCACGCGCCCGCCCGCCCATACCACCAGCTGCACGCTGCCCGCTAACACGCCCTCTTGCCAACAACTGCCATTACATCATTTAAATCTTTTACGGCCGAATACTCAAAGGCTACTTAAATATTTAAGTCCCACTTAGCAGTTTGAGACGTCGTTAACAGTCATTTTTTGTATGGCGCGTCAAAGTTAAGCAGCTCTCAAATTTAAGTTGCGTACGAGTATTCCGCCGTTAGACGGATAGATGGGATGGGCTGGGATAGAATGGGGTGGTTTTGGCTGGGATCGGGTGAGATCGGAGAGGTTGAGATAAGATGAGTTTGGATGGGATGGGATGAGGTGAGATGGGGTTGTATGAGATGGCATAGGATTTGATGGAATGAAATGAGATGTTGAATGAGATGGGATGGAATTAAATACGGTTGAATGTAATGGGATAGAATGGGAAGAGATGAGAACTGGTTAAATTGGATGTGGTAGGAAGAGATGGGATGTGGTTAAATGGCATGTGATAAGAAAAGAAGGGATGTGGTTAAATGGGATGGGATGGGAAGAGATGGCTTGTGGTTAAATGGGATGGGATGGGAAAAGATGGGAACTGGTTAAATTGGATGTGGTGGGAAGAGTTGGGATGTGGTTAAATGGCATGGGATAAGAAAAGATGGAATTTGGTTAAATGGGATGGGATGGGAAGAGATGGGATGTGGTTAAATGGGATGGGAAGGGATGGGATGAGATGAGATGCTGAGTGTACCGAGCAGAGTAATGTACCTGTACAAGTTAGTATCAGCGTACAGCACTCGAGTGAAGACGAGGTGGTCCCTTGCGTCGAGATGCACCCGGCCGGCGCTGGCCGCGCGCAGCTGCCGCGGCGACATGTTCCGGGCGCCCGCGCGCCACGACACGGGCACGTCGCGGAGTGTCGTGCTTACAAACAACTCATTGTCAACAAACATTACTGAAGCGTGACCGAAAATATCCTGAGGAATCATCTTTCGATGGTTTTTAGTTTTTCCCGGGGAAACGTCGAGGTTCAAACCTCAGCGTCATCGTCGGACACCATTATCGATCCAGGCTTACAGGGAGGAACAGTGGTCTGACTATGGCGGGGCAACCCCATAACATAAAAAAAACTTGAAAAGGCGTGTGGAGTTTGCCGCACTGGGATAGCGTGGTAATCCGAATTAGCAATGCATTGAGGGGAATGTGCCCTGTGTAACGTCTTCTTACCGTATGGTTAGTGGCCAATCTGGAGTCAGAGTTGTTCAAGCCGCCCGAAGGCCTCTGACAAGGTTTAACGACTGCCTAGATGACAGCAACCGGCCTTTTTACGTGTCCTTCGAAGCACGGAGACGATCAGTTCAAATGCCACTGAACGGTCACCCATCTCTGACTATCCTTGCCAAGTACTGATACATATGGCGTGATACAACACTCACCCCGGGCATCGAATCATAAAAGGTTGTCCGTAGTCTGCGAATATAGTGTCTCTGGCAGGCAGTGGAGGCTGTTTGGGTACCGTCTGGGAGAGCGAGTACACATCAGCCGTATTGTTCGCTCTCTCTAACACTTCGCCGGTCTCTGAACGCAGTTCGAATATCTTGTCTTTGCATTTCACCTGAGAAACAAGCGAGCAAATGTTTTTATGGAAAGAAGAATACGAAACGATACCCGGAAAATTTTGAAATACGGGAAAAAAGGGGTTTCTCTAAGGGATTTTTGTATGAACTCAAGAACTCAAGGCTGAAAATTCCACTTAGATTAATTATATTCATTGAAATTCGGACAGGACAACGTCTGTCGGGTCAGCTACAGAAAATAAAATCAAATAGACAAGAAATTTGTACAATTAGACGTAGCGATGAGATACATAGCTATGGTGACTTGCTCGCACGTTCAGCAAAACGCTGATCAAGCTTAAACCACGGCTACATGATACTATAATATTTTATAGTGTACCTTGCACATGGCGATCATAATCTCGCTCCGTCGACGCAGTACGGCGGGGATGCGTCGGATGGCGCGCGGCAAGTGCCGGGAGCGGCATGGTATGCCGCCCGGGAACGCTGAGACACGATTGATGTGTCATGTGACTATGGGGCCATCCATAAATTACGTCACACGAATTTCATGATTTTTAGACTCCCCCCCCCCCTCCCTGTGTGATGTCACAGATTTTTAAAATTTTCAGAATTTTACTAAATGTTTCGTTAAAAACTCTTATTTCAGTTTTGATACTTAGATATATTAGATTTTTAAATGTGACGTCACGAAACTTAGGACCCCTCCCACCCCCTTGTCACACAATGTCACATTTCGTCGAACCCCTCCCCCCTTTACGTGTGACGTAATTTATGGATGGCCCCTATGGTCCGTATTAATAAATGCATCTCAAAGTTGAGATCGATCCTAAGATGCAGTTTTGACGTTTAATGTATGGAACATCTGTCAAAAACAGCATGTCAAGTTACATCTCAATCTTGAGATCGATTTATTAATACGGGTCTAGATTAGTGATGTGGCGTCGCCGGAATATTGGGAAAATTCCCGTGCTCGTCAAAATTGCCGATTTTCTTCAAGATGTGCAAATCCTACGCGCGGCGTGTAAATACCTCAATCCAGCGTTGTTATTAAGCCATTAATTTGCGTCTCTGGATAGAACGGTCGCACAAACGATTAGTTTCAATTCGTTAATCTCAATAATTCTCCAGCGCGCGTATCAGCAGTGGCATTCTACACAATGTGTGTGGCTAATGGTGCTTCGAATCGATTCCGCCGAGCAATTGCGAACGGTTACTTACCGGCGGTTATCGCGGCGTGGCGCATACCAGTTAGCATGTTAACTGGCCTGAATAGGACTGCTGATAGCTATAGTATACATTCGGCATATAAAACATGGTGAGAAATATTCATTTACAAGTTTAAATTTATGTGTTTGAAATATGTGATAAAATGCTTATCTATAGAGTCATGTGAGAGAAATAAGAATAGTTACTTTCAAAAAACATCAGTGTTGTATTGTCTAAAATCTTCTTATTCGTTTCATTGCCAATGTCTCCAATTTTCTCATTAGTATTTATAAGCTGCAAAGGCAGATTGTTTTTAATACAGGGAGAATTTCCCAAAATGACCAATGAGGAGTTAATTGACGAGCCCGTTGGCGTGGTTGGCGTGATGGCGCTTTTCACGCTGCAGGTCGTAGGTTCGATTCCTACCCGGGACAAACATTTGTGTGCATGAACATGTCTGTATGTCCCGTGTCTGGGTGTATATGTATATTAAGTATGTATTGACAAATAAAAAAGTAGTATATGTAGTAATATCAGTTATTTGGTTTCCATAGTACAAGCTCTGCTTAGTTTGGGATCAGGTAGCCGTGTGTAAAAAATGTCCCAGGACTTATTATTATTATTAAATTGACGATTGGTATATGGAAGAAGAAACTTCATAAAAACTAGTTATTTAAAACATTCAAGTATTCATACTGACAGTAGGTCGGTGTAATGTAACATAGCACAGTCCATATCGGCGGCGTCTGCCAACCTTCCCGCACGTGCTGCACTCGCTCCACTGGGTCCAGGCACTGAATACTGACAAGCCGTTGTCTAGTGCGACTGCCGGAGACGCGTGGGGACCTCTGGCGGAGGATGGTTTTACCTGAGGATAGACATTAGCGAATGAACTGTTGACTTTAGAAAAACTATCGCCAGACAACTCCGCAATACTTATACTATGGTTACCGTACATTGGACTGGGTGTCCCAGTTATATCGGGATCAGGAGCAAATGACAAAAAGATCATTTCCAACATCGCTTGCTCGTTGCCGATCTGAAGGGGAGGGGGACGGAGAGGGTGGGAGGCGGTTTGGGCTTACGGCTTACATTCCTCGTACGAAACGCCGCTAAAATATATGAGTTAGGGTGAGGCCCCATTAGTGGGTTACATTGCGTCGTCGCAACGGATCAACGGGTCGACGGGCGAGAGACGTAGCGGGGGAGGGTGATGCGCTGGTGATACAATGCGTTGATCCGTTGCGACGACGCAACGCAACGCCAGATGGAGCCTCACCCTTACGCCGCCTCCAAGAACTTTTGACAATGTTCTCACCTAACTCTTTACATATTGCTTCGTTGTAGGCTTTTAACTCTCGATCCAAAGGAAACTTCTCCATCATCTACTTGTCCTATCCCCCCCCTCCTTTTCCGTCGCACTCACCACCACGCATCCTAAAACCTACTAACAACAGTATACTCCTCGTCATCCACTACTTCCAACACGAGCAGTCCTCCTAAGCTCCGTCCGACGTGGCACCGGTACACCCCGGCGTCTTCCGCCGTTACTTGGTATATTGTCAAGTTGCCGTCTTCTTCCCATACTGTTGTATGCTTGTCTTGCATGGGGAGGAATGTGAGGTTGGTGATTGACTGAAAGCAGTGTTTTGAGTGCGTAAATATTAGTAGAACGAGATAAATAGATCTCAAGATTGAGATCGAACTTGAGATGCTGATTTTGACAGATGTTCCATACATTAAACGTTAAAACTGCATCTTAAGATCGATCCCAACTTTGAGATGCATTTATGAATACGGGCCATAGTTCCTTGATGGCTGTTATCAAGGGAGTCAACGTTATATCTTCGTGAATTCTTCATCAGTAAATTCTTTGCGGTCGACATGTTGGCCAGAGGATTGCTAACAGATGGCAGACCACATTTCCAATGCCAAGAATATACGATGAAGAATTCACAAAGATAATAACGATCAATGGTTTTCAATTGGTTGGAAATTAGCAGTCCAGCAACCCTAGTCAAGTGGCCTGGTGTAAGCATTCTATAAATCGCTACGCTTCATGTATGGATATTACAAGTCGCGTAATCTACTTATCGACTTGTAATGTAATTTTCATACATAAGCGTAGCGTTTTGTAGGAACGCTTGTAGACGCTTGTAGACTTGGCTAGGGGGGCTGGTGATGTATTAGGTAATAGAATCGATAGGCGACTATGGTGTCGTTCCATTGTCATTACCAAAACTACGTCACAAAGATCCGTGTAACTTCATACCAAACTAGCTTTTCCCCGCGACTTCGACAGCGTAGAATTTCAATTTTAAAAAAAGGATCTCTGATCCCGGTTCCCGGATCCCGTATCTCGGATCCCGTTTCCCGTTTTTACCGGATCCCGTTTGCTGGATCCCGTAGCCCGGATATCCCGGATCTCGTATCCCGTATCCCGGATCCCAAAAAATATAGCCTATGTTACTCAGGGATAATGTAGCATTCCAAATGGTGAAAGAATTTTGGTAATCGGTCCAGTAGTTTTTGAGTTTACTCATTACAAACATCCATACAAACATACATACAAATCTTTTCTCTTTATAATATTAGTGTAGCTGTAGATGTAGATGACTATCAAACATACGTGTGCATAAGTCCACGTTAGGGCCCTTCCTTCGTCGGGCCCGACGCACAGATCACACTGCAGCCTCGCCACCGCTCCTGAATACACCATCAGTATCTTGGACGGCAGCTGCCGCGGCGCCGACACGGTGTACATTGACCTCGCCAGGCACTCGTAGTAATTGTACCATAGCTTCGTTATACGGACTAGTTTGTGTTTGTCGCCACCTTGAAAATACTATTCGAGCTGTAGACTATAATTTGAACGCTAGCACCTTTATAGGTATACCGCGGGAGCCGTGCCGCGCCTTGGGTATGCGCGGGGAGGTGGGAGGGTGGGACGGCGAGAGCGATGACGGGTGGAGGAGGGGGACGGCGAGAGCGATGAGACCCCCGTCTCGCCGCTCGCGTACCTAAGGCGCGGCACGGCTCCCGCGGTATACCTATAATAAAAGGTTTACAGTAAAGTAGAGGGTACAATCGATCTGTATCGTTTTCGATCTGAATTTCCCCTCTTCCACTTGCTTCAGAGTTCGGTCTATGGTTTTTTGGAGCACATGCGTTGAGTAGGAGCCGAGCTAATCCCGCCATCTCTTTCTGGTCTTAGCAGAGTTCCGATTTAGTATTAAAAAAACTCACGTGGGTAGTTGAGTTCGTATCCATTTACATGAAGTTTTGTATTTTCGATTGTCTCTTCTCCATACAATTCTCTACTTTTATTTTTTAGACGATAAATCCTTCTGTGTACATTGTATCTTAGACCGCATGTCGCCTCAGATATTATTACAATAATAAATGCAATACTTAGATAAAGATTCGCCATTTTAAAGACGTTTTACTGACAGATATATTCGATTTGTTTTTTAAATTTTAAAACTGTATTCGAAAACATTCAATTTGAATATTTTGTTTTGTTATGAATGCCATTCTTCGCTGAATGAACAGATAATCACGTTAACTACAGAGATTATAAAAAAATCTACTGTCTATGACTTCGACCGAGCCGAGACCAGTGACATTTGAGTGACTTTTGAGTTGTTATGTCGTTGACATACAGGTAATTTGATCCGGGTCGAGGTGAGGGTGAGGGTGAACAGCCCCCTAACCAAGACGCTTCGTCTACAAGTATTTCTGTAAATCGCTACGCTTAAATATATGGAAATGACATTACAAGTCGATAAGTAGATAACGTGACTTATGTCATTTCCATAAATGAAGCGTAGCGATTTGTAAAAACTCCCGAAGTGTTTTCTTTGCCCTACAACATGGGCATTTTCAAAGGGCATTTTTACAGGTCCCTAAAAGGTTGGCGGTGAGGGAAAACATCGTGAGGAAACCTACCTATCCCTCGGGATTAGGTAATAGTCAGTTCCTGTATACACGGCGACAAGGTGCACCACCTGACACGTTGGGTTCTGTCTATCTGGTGAAACGTGGGCTTTGAGTTGGTTAATACCTCCACAATGTGGTGGTGTATGGCCACTCAAGCCCCCCCCCCCACCCCCGAATAGGGATAAAAGTCGTGACGTTACATTTTCATTTTTTTCCTAAAAGGTTGGCGCCGCGTCTGGTCCCCTTAAGTTATAGATGTCCTAGGCGGCGGCTTCCACTTACCATCAGGTGGACCGTCTGCCAGTGTGTCAACCTTGGCTATAAAAAAAACGCTTGTAGACGAATCCACTTATGTAGGGGGTGTGGTGTGTGTGTTGTTGTAGAAGGCGGAGGCGGCAGTGAGCCTGGGCCCGCAGCCGACGCCGGAGCTGGAGGCCATCGCGCGCGAGGTGGACGCGCTGGCGCGCGAGCGGCTCGCGCTGGAGGCCGAGCTGGCGCAGCGCCAGCGGGACCTCGGCGTCAAGACCGGCGAGGCGGACAGCCTGCAGGTACGCGACTGCCCTTATTTATTTATGTTTGCGTATGCGCTATGCGTAGGTTTGCGCTGCGTTTGCGTTGGTGCTGCGTGCTGGGAGGTGAGCGCGTCGTACAGCTCCGGTACCATTCAGGAGAAATGGTAGTCGGCTTCTCTGGCGTCCCCAGCGGGGATTGAACCGTTAGCATTCCATGAAGTGCGGGTGGTGAGCGACTCACGGCTCCGGTACCATTCTGGATAAATGGTAGTGAGCGATCACGGTGCGACGCACACGTTGAGTACTAGAGTGGATGCTCTGGCGGCAGGACCTACCGAAGAAGGCCCCTGACGTAAGGGGTTGCCAGGTATAGTGTGCCTCTTTTTGTAACCTTACGGTTGGTAAGGGGGCCACTATAATAAATCTCCCTTTTTCTAATAGGTATGGGTGTTGCCCTTATTTATACTATTACAATATTTCTCAATGTACGTACAATATTGAAACCGATTTTTAAAATATTAAAGAACTAGCTTCTGCCCGCGATTTCGTCCGCGTTAACTTGAAAATCCCACAGGAACCTGACATTTTTTCGGGATAAAAAGTATCCCATGTGTTAATCCACGTTATAAACTATCTGTGTTCCAAATTTCATCATGATCCGTTCATCGTTCTGGCGTGATTGAGTACCAAACATCCATCCATCCATCCAATTTTCACATTTATAATATTAGTGGGATTGATACTATTACAATATTTCCCAATGTACAATATTCTCATTTTAAAAAATATTTAAGAATTACAAAGATATTAAAAGTTTGCTAAAAGTAACGAATTATGATGTTTTTCCTGCGCTAATGATGCGCTAGTGACGTGCGTGTGGATACTGGATATCATCTTGTCATACATCCTATTTATGTAAGATATATTCTACAATGTGTATGTTAATTTACAGAGCGAGCTGGACACGCTAACGGCGACGTTAAAACAGTTAGAAAACCAAAAAGGCGAAGCGCAAAAGAGGTTAAACGATCTCAAAACGCAGGTAACGTGGATGTATGACTATAATATTTTATATGTAATTGAATCAAAATCAAGACAAGACAACACCACAACTATTCCGAGCTGCGGTCTCGAAAGTGGAAATAGCCTTAATGATTGCCAACCTCCGGTAGGAGACGGCACCAGAAGAAGAAGATTGAATCAGTTGGTGATTGTTGTTAAGGGGGCGTCCATAAATATCGTGAGGCATTTAAGGGGGGGAGGGGGTCGAGCCAAATCTCACCAAATCTCACGTGGGGGAGGGGTCTCGGCAAATCTCACGTAATTTTTTTACCTCAAGAAACAGTGTAAAATTGCAAGAAAACTTAAGCAAAACATGATTCTCCGCTGGAAAATGGTTTTAAAAAAATCTCACGTGAGATTAGAGGGGGAGGGAAGGGGTTGAGCAAGATCTCACGACATCGACGGGCCCGTGGTTGGCGCGGAGGCGCCTTTCACTCTGCAGGTCGTAGGTTCGATTCCTACCCGGGACATGCATTTGTGTGCGGAACATGTCTGTATGTCCGGAGTCTGGGTGTATATGTATATTAAGTATGTATTTACAAATAAAAAAGTAGTATATGTAGTAATATCAGTTATCTGGTTTCCATAGTACAAGCTCTGCTTAGTTTGGGATCAGGTAACCGTGTGTACAAAAATGTCCCAGGATATTATTATTATTATTATCTCACCAGGGGGGAGGGGGGGTCGAAAAATCTCAAAAATCACCTCACTTAATTATTGGACGCCCCCTAATGTGGTGGTGGTGGTGCAGGTGGAGAAGCTGCGGGCGCAGGTGGCGGCGCAGGAGGCGGCGGCGGCCGACACCGAGGCCGAGACCGCTATGCGGCGCGCGGCGGCCGCGTCGCTGCGCGAGCGCGAGCGCGCGCTGCTGGCGGAGCTGGCGGCCGGCGACGCCGCCGCCGAGGCCCTCACCGCGCAGCTGCGCCGCACCGTACTCGCTGTCAGCCAGGTACGCTCACTACACATGTATATCGTGTTAATGGGTTTCCGTAACGAATTTAGTTGAGAACGCAGATTTATAGAGCTAAGAAATCCATAACATACAGTGCAAACATTTTTGGTATACGACAAAAATTTACGAAGCTGTGACCAACTTACTAGCGAAATTCGCGCGCGGTTGTCGTGACGTCATTTACCCCGCGCGCGCTTTGTAATGAACGGCGGCGCGGGCGGAGCGCGGGTCGGCGCGACCGGCGCTGGTACAGCGCGCCTTCAATCCGACGGCCCCGCGCGTGACGTCACACGCACATGCCGCACAGGGTTATTGGTAAAACACTAACAAAATTGCAGGGGCGTATTACTGACATCAAAAACAACAACTTTTGTTCTATGACTTTTTACAAAACAAAAAAAAAATATAACAAAAACTCACTTTCAAAAATGAGTGAAAAAATTTTTTTTTTCTCTTCTAGATGAAAGCCATGGTACGTGGTTGTATTCCACTTTGCCCTAAAGTACCTAAACGGACCACGGCCATCCTCTAGATGAGCATATTTTCTTGTTTTTCTGTATAAAATGTGTTAAAAAATCGCAACGGATGGACCGATTTCGATGATTTCAAAACTAAATTGATAAGAAAGCTTAGATTTTACTATAGTGTTGGGTATGAGTTGATTTGTTGACCTAGTATTGATTCCCATTCTAGAGCCGGCTTTAATATTTCTCACCAAAGATATCTTACGTATTCACAAACAATACTTGTCTAAGCAATGAAACCATATTCGTCACAACGTTAGCCCCTCATCTCCAGGAAGGAGGTCTCGGGGTCAGTATAGGGCAAGGAAAACAGGAGCGTAGCAACCACCATATCAGCCGTATCAATGATACGGGGCCCCCGGGCTACAGGGGCCCTGAACATGTGTGAAAATTCATTACCCTTCATTTGGCCCCCCCAAAAAATTTTTATACAGGGCCCGTCTCAGGCAAGCTACGCCACTGAGGGAAAGCTAATAATAATAATATCCTAGGACATCCTTTTTTACACACGGCTACCTGATCCCAAACTAAGCAGAGCTTGTACTGTGGAAACCAGATAACTGATATTACTACATTACTACATATACTACTTTTTGTTTGTAAATACATACTTAATATGCATAATTACACCCAGACTCGGGACATACAGACATGTTCATGCACACAAATGCATGTCCCGGGTAGGAATCGAACCTACGACGTTCAGCGTGGAAGGCCGAATCCTAGCCAACCACGCCAACGGGCCCGTCAAGCCGTCAAGCTATATCCCCTGTTGGTATTGCAGGCGAATATAAAGATATCTCACCTGGAGGAGCAACACCGCGTGGTGAGCGAAGCGTGCGCGGCGCTGGCGGCGGCGGGCACGGGCAGCACGGGCGCCGCGGCCGCGCACCAGTACCTGGACCTGCAGCCGCAGCACACCGCGCACCATCTCGAGCGCGTCGTGCGCGGCGCCACGCCCAACGACGCACTGGTACCACACACTAACACAATAAATAAAAAATAAAAAATCGCCATACTTACACACCAGTATAATAATAATAAGCCCGCAGGGCAGCTTGTGGCGAGCTGTTGGTGAGTAGCGACACCACGGACCCGAGTACCCCAGAGAGTCGGTCAGGGCCCCCACCTCGGCGTGTCTTCGCCGGCCGAGTCGAAACCGAAGGGGGCCCGCAGGACTCTCAGCTCTGGCTTGCCTTAGTTGGCCGTCCAGAGAGGGGTCGTTAGAGCTATATGCTCCAGGGGTGGAAGTGTTAAGAGGAGGGTTCGAAATTTGGTTGATTTTCTATTCTACTTTTTCTTTAAGTAAGTATGTGGACTAGGAATCTTATATTTAGATGTATGATTTTTGACTATATTATCTTGAGTATCTTTAAATCCAAATCACGATTTGATGAAATTTTCTCGATAAAAAAAATTTATGAAATGAGCTCTAATTATTTACAATTTTCCTTGCTACCACGATGTTTTTACGATTTAGATCACGAAATTATTTCTAAAACATAGCAAATAATGATATCTAAACTACCCTACAACCATATTTTAATTCATGAAGTAGTTTTTTTTTTATTCAAGTAAATGTGGTTTGGCGCTTACGTTGTTTATTTCCGAGCGCGCGCACAATATCGCCATCTCACATTTTAAGTACTTGAACTAACCATGTCTCTCTCTAACTTTGTATTGTCAGTGTCCGCTCGGACTTGTTCGACGTCGGACCTGTGAAGGATTTTTTAAAAAATATTACGAAAAAATATTACGGTCGTGCCACATTACAGGTACAGTACAGTATTTACAGTCCGCCGACGCCTATGATAAATAAATAAATATCCTTGGAAATTCTTTTACACATGACTACCTGATCCCAAACTAAGCAGAGCTTGTACTATGGAAACCAGATAACTGATATTACTACATATACTACTTTTTGTTTGTAAATACAAACTAAATATACACTTAATTACACCTAGACTCGGGACATGCGGACATGTTCATGCACACAAATGCATGTCCTGGGCAGGAATCGAACCTACGACCTGCACTGCAGCGTGATTTTCGTTTGCTTTTCCTTGTCTTGTGTAATTTCTTTTCATCTCTTGTCATTTTGTGTCATCTCTTGTCATTTTGTGTCATTTTGTGTCATCTCTTGTCATTTCATAGTTATTCGTGTCATTTCTGTAAAAACTCCCTATTTCGCTTACTGTTATATACTTGCAGCATGGTCTTGGGCCGACAGTGGGAATACATTGCTTGTCAAAACAATGGAGTCGCTTTATTGCGTTTGTTGTAGGTATGGATGGGCAAGTAATAAATATATCATACATCAATAAATTATCGTAAAAAATAACATTACAGATATGGATAGGAAAATGTTTGTCCGTCCTATTCAATCTATTATATTATAAACGAAAGTAACTCTGTCTGTTACCTTTTCACGGCTAAACCGCTGAACCAATGTTGATGAATTTTGGTATGGAGATAGACTGGGTCTTGGCGGAGAACATAGGCTACTTTTTAGGGTTCCAAAGGGTGCTAACGGGACCCTATTACTAGGCCTACGCTGTCCGTCTGTCTGTCTGTCCGTCTGTCAGCGCGGGCTGTATCTCACGAACCGTAACAGGTAGAGAGTTGAAATTTTCACTGAATGTGTATTTCTGTTGCCGGTGCAGAACAAATACTAAAAATATAATAACATTTAAAAATAAATATCAAGTCTCAAACTTGATATTTTTGATGTGTTTATTCTACGGTGGTACGGAACCCTTTATGTGCGAGTCCGACGCCTTCAGATCTTATGAATGTTTTCTTGAAATAAATATAGTGTATTTTAAGTAATTAACTGGCCAACCCTCAGGTCCTACCTACCATGTTAGGATCTTTTTCGTTCTAGCGGGTGTAAACCGTGATTTAACGAGTTAATGTGATAATTTTTGTATTTAAATTATTCAATTCAATGTATTTGTTTCAGACATAGTCCAATATTGATTATTAAAATTATTATAATTTCACAATAAATATAAAACAATAAATAAAAGTAATTTATTTTTATTTTTCATGTTTTATCATTAAAATACAATATAATATAACATAAATTAAAATAAAATACAATAAAATAAAAACCTACCCCTAATTAAACAAATACCGTCCGCGTGGGATACTGGCTGCATGTCCTCCCTGTATTCAAGCTGTTCCTGTTGTCAAGCGAATTTTTTGAGCAAGGAAAGAGCCAGCCCTCTTGTCACCTGTGGCGGTAACCAGTCTAAGGGTGATTTTGATAGATAAAAAAATAAAGATAAAAAGATAAACAAAAAATAAATGCATGGTTAAATCAATAAAATTAATAAAAACTGAAAATTAAATTTAAAAAAATATTAAATATGGTAAAAAAAAATATTATGACACCGCTGATGACTTCATAATCGGCATCGAAGTTAAGTACCAAAGTATTCCTTTGCCTACGAAACATGAAAAAGATACTCATATCCGGCAGTCAGTCACTGACACAGAGTATGTACATTTTTACCCGACTACGGTGGGCGGAGGGTTATGATTTTGACCGATATGTATGTATGTTCATCTGCTCCCGTATAACGTCCAAACTATTTTTATCATAATAATTAGACTAATGAGATATCGTTGGACGCGTCTGGATCGTCCGCTGGTTATAGGCTATTATACGATCGAAATATTGTTATACGTATCTATCAGCATATTGTAGGTATCGTTTGTCTTCTTTTGACTTACTTTGTCTTCAGCAATAAAAACAACATAGAAATTAAATTATTTTTTTCAAATACACTCGACATAAAAATCCCATATAAAACGAAAAAAATATATTTGAATATTTTCATCCATTTCATCTATTTTAAAAGGTGCACTGGGACATATTATTTTAATTGTACGAATTAAACAATATTGTTCCTTCAAAAAATAACTATACTATAGTCTACTCCATAGCTGTTCTGTCCTAGCTAAGCGAGAGGGATATATCCTTCGGCAGCTCACGCGACGCTAGCCACACCCCGAAACTAAAATTCATTATTTTCTTGTATCGTCTTAAAGGGCATAACGCCGCGAGTAACTTGGGAGAAAGCGCAGCACACCTCTCTACACCCCTGAGCCGCCCACACCAGTGTTGCCCCTAGCCGTCTTTACGATGGCAATTTTAGGGGCCCACCTAGTGAGCGACAAGTCACCACCTGCCAACGATAATTGGTTTAACACTGATTATGGCAGGTGTTCCCATACTAAGCTACGCTTGTACTATGGCTACCATACAATGGACTGGTGGCGATCCCAGTGACACCCAGATAAGGGAAAATCATGAAAAGGCCGTTTCCGAAATTTGGTTCTGGCAAGAATCGAACTTGCAAGCACCCAATGCAGTGGGCCGAGTGGCCTACGCTCGAACCATTGCGCCAAGCGGACGTCTAAACTACTATTACTTTTTAAACATCGTCATACTAAGGCCAATCGTCCACAGCGCTACTCAATAAAAACTTGTTACCAATTTTAACTACTAATGAGTTGTTAGAATGCAATAGTACAGTATTTCAATCGCGGCTCGTACACTCGACGCTACACAAATGAAACTGGTTGGTAAATAATTAGTACCTAATTAGCAACGGAATACTTTTCCGCGCCACGTACTTGAGTGATTGCGTTTTGAGAATCTAAAGTTTATTTGAGTATCTGACGTTTCTAGACTCATCTGAAAATTTGCGAGTCTGTGCGTATACGAACTTATTCCCATGTGTTGCGTGTGCAGGAGGACGAGTCGTTCGGCGGCAGCAACGGGTTCGGCGGCGGCTTCGCGCCCGACCCCTTCGCGGCCGCCGCGCCGCCCGCCCACGACCCCTTCGCGCCCGCGCACCACGCGCACAAGCACGCGCAGGTACTACCTGTACCTACCACCTACATCACACAACCACACCTGTATGACCGAAGGGGTAGCCAGTTGCATGTGGTCCACACATGCAACTGTATTGTATTTTGGTCCCAATTGTCCCCATCGCTGCGAGGGAGATTCGGGTCATTGTCCACTACGCTGGCTCAGCGAGCTTGGTGGACTATGACAGGCCTGCTCACTATGTTTTCGTGAGTCAGCGAGTGATAATCCACATAATATAGATCCACAAGATGTTGAAGTGGGTAAACACCGGGTCCAAATATTTTCTTGTATTAACTTCTTCAGAAAAATAAATCTTAAATCGCTGTCTTTTTTTTAATGAATCAGTCATAAGTAAATCGCCGTCTTTTTTTAATCAATCAGTCATAGACTATATCGCGATCATAGAGAAAATCGACCATTAACACTCGGTTGTCTTTTTAAAGTAAAAAGTGCATAAGGTATCCTATTCAAGGAGTCCCATGTTAAGGGCGACCATTTACGCCCGAGATGATCATTCCCACAATAGGTAATCCAAAATAGAAACAAATGAATTACGTTTGGCTTTAATAAGTGCTGTATTATTTGGTTTTTCGCTTACGGTGAGGGAAAACATCGTGAGGAAACCTACCTATCCCTCGGGATTAGGTAATAGTCAGTTCCTGTATACACGGCGACAAGGTTCACCACCTGTCTCGTTGGGTTCTGAATGTCTGGTGAAACGTGGGCTTTGAGTGGATTTAATACCTCTACAATGTGGTGGTGTATGGCCACTCAAGCCTCTGACTACCCCCGAATGGGGATAAAAGTCGTGACGTTATATATTTATATATATATATTTTTTGGTGTCGTTTTTTGTTTGTATGTGTACTGTTTCGGTGTGATGAAGGTTTGTGTGTAATGTTCGGCAGGAGGGTTTCGGCGTGGACCCGTTCGCGGCGAGTGCGGACGCAGACCCGTTCGCGGGCGACGCGTTCGCGCCCGACACCGCCGCCAAGCCTAGCGACGACGTACGTGCACGTTCACTTGATTATAATTTGTAAATTTATATTTTGATAATATTTTGTGTGTCTTTTCTTGGAGAAAAGTCAGAGCTTTTTTACGTGAGATTTTTTTTATGATGGGAGTGAGCTAAATCGACTGTAATATGTTACAGTTGAGCGATTATAAGCCGAAACAATGGACCGTTTGTTGATCGATATATGGTGTATAAACGACGCGACACAGGTTAAAAAGTTGTCAATCGCCATCAATCGACGTTCATTATTAACACGTTGACTGTCCGTGCATAACATGTAATGCATTTTCAGTCTAGCCGTGACGTCCGTGTAATACACAAGCCTAAGTATACTGAACATCACATTGGGCCTGACTCAATGGAAAGAGGCCACTAGGGAAGAAAAAATAAGTAAACTGAATGGCGTTTTTTGGACTGGACTTGTAAGCTAGATCTTTGGTTTTCGAAGGACGTATGAACGAATCAGATTATTTAAAAAAACTCGTTGGACGTATGAGAGTTTGCACCCAAAATAGGCTGGACATTACACATTGGACAGAACACGTTGACTGTGTTAATTAACATCAGAACGGATAGACTCGCTGCTGAACATTAAAACTTGTCTCAATTTTAATTATAGTAAGGTAATAAATGTATAGTCGGGCGCTAGTGTAGCAACATGTCGGTGCGGCAGGTCGCGTGGGAATCAGACCCGTTTGCAGTGCTGCACGCGCCCACGCGGCCGCCCGCGGCCAGCGCGGCCAGCATGGCGGCCAGCGCGGCCAGCGCGGCCAGCATGGCCAGCGCGGCCAGCCCGGCGGGCAGCCCTGCGCTGCCGCCCAAGAGCCACAAGACTCCGCCGCCGCGCCCCGCGCCGCCGCGACCCAACCCGCCGCACAAGGTACTACACACGCACAACACACAACACACACTGCACAACACCACACACACACACACACACACATTTATTTAACCACGACAACATTTCCTGATTCAGGACTAAATTCTCACTGAAATAATGCCGTGTAAACGGGCTCTTAGAGATAACGATTGATTTTATATCATCCACATTTGATTTTAAAATATAATTCCAATAATTAATATTATAATGTTGAAACTACGAATGTAATAATACTTCTGAGCACATTTTTTAAATTCAAAACTCACGACACTTACTTTCCCACATTCAACAGTATTACCTTAATCTTGTTTTTTTGATTTGGAAAAAGTTAGTTCACTGAACACTTTAGAGTTATAATACTGTACAAAACTGTTAAATTACAACTAAAATATATGACTAAATATCATAAAGAAACTCATATTATAATAATAAATTTACAAATTGAAAATGTTCCCACAGTTCACAGATTTGTACATGAATATTAAAATTTAGCTAAATATATAATTACCGGTACTTCATACCAATAATGTACTTTCAAATAACGTTATCAATACTTTTGCTGCGCTAAACCGGTTATTATTTTCAGCTAAATTTTGAAACAATTTTTTTTTCGATTAACTAATTTATTTTCAGATTGTGTTTTTTAATCAATTATTTAACGTTTATTTCCCTCCCCATCCCTTGTTTTATTTGAATGTAGCCGCATGCGGTGACAGCAGCCCGCTGATGTCCAGCTAAAATGAGTTTGTTTTGTTTTATAATGCTGCAGAGAAAGTAAAATGTACGTAAACAATCACGCGTTGTGATTGGTGCACGCTGCTTTTGGCGCATTTTAATTGGTGGTTGTATGCTTGTGTGTGTCTTACAATGTCAGTCATTGGCCGCTTTCTGCTATTCATAAGATAGTATTATCTCGGACTAGTGGAATAAACGCGTTGTAGTCCCAAAAATGTCAATAGATTTTCTTTTGTTTTGATGCACATGCGTAGGTGCCCGCGACACGCGATCTGGTAAACGTAATTGTTTAGATGTGCTGTCCTAAATTTTCGTCGTTTGTTGGACTGTTACATATTACTATTACATAGCAAATAATGGTTTTGTTCACTTCAAATCACATCACTTGCAAGTATACAAGCGAATCTTTGCTATATTCACAAAATAATTAATAATGTAATGTAATGTCACGACACGACTTTAATCCCCATTCGGGGGTACTCAGAGGCTTGAATGGCCATACACCACCACATTGTGGAGGTATTAACCAACTCAAAGCCCACGTTTCACCAGATAGTCAGAACCCAACGTGACAGGTGGTGAACCTTGTCGCCGTGTATACAGGAACTGACTAT
The DNA here is from genome assembly GCA_947859195.1 of Drymonia ruficornis. NCBI lineage: Eukaryota > Metazoa > Arthropoda > Insecta > Lepidoptera > Notodontidae > Drymonia > Drymonia ruficornis. The sequence goes on from OX401922.1 coordinate 592,074, forward strand.
TACCTAATCCCGAGGGATAGGTAGGTTTCCTCACGATGTTTTCCCTCACCGTAAGCGTACTGTAAATTATGCACATAGATGAAAATTCATCCATTGGTGCATGCCCCACCGGGGTCGAATAATTAATAATTTATGAATAACAGAAAACGGTTTACATTTAAAATGTATATTTTACTTTCTCTGTGTCATCAAATGTTATGATTTTTGCATAGAGTTACTACAATATAGTTCATTAGCTCTACCGTGAAACGTTCTTAGTCGCTTGATTTTTAATTAGACGAAGTAAACTGACAGGTGCTAATGTCACTTTTCGATATAAATAGAACAAATAAGGTTCAAATTCATAGAACAGTGACATTTTTAGCTGTCATTTTGCTTCGTCTAATTAAAAATCAGACTATAGTCGTTACCGTTGGCGTAAAAAATTGTATGGCAATTTGATTGTTCGTTCCTCGGATGACCGATAGGGTACCATTTGCTTACGAAGTACGCTAGCGACAAGCGAGCGTGAAACTCATGGTAGAGGTAGTGAAGTGTGGTTGTGCTACCTCTGTGTGCAGTAGCCTCGTGTCACGTGTCATGCCCACCTGCAATTCGTTTGGTTTGTATCGCTACGCTTCGCACGCTTTTTATGTTATCATTTGTCATTACCAACTGTAGCACTCTAAACACGATTGCTGTCTTAAGGTCGGCACTCATCTATCAACTCGGCACCCGACCAGCACCGCCTCGTCGGTCGGCATCCACTAATTGAACCGGAAATAAGTGGACCACGCGCTGACACGCGGCGTACACTCGTTGATCACGCGCGGTCCACTGGTTGATCACGTGACGTTTATGGTGTAAAAGCAGCGTCCGCCCGCGGACCACCTGTCAACGAGTGGACGCCGAGCGGCGAGGCGGTGCTGGTCGGGTGCCGAGTTGATAGATGAGTGCCAACCTTTGATCTTACTTCGATGAGGTATCATAGACGTAGTATGAAAAATGCATGTGTATTTTAATTTTTTATGCAAGTAATAATATGTTTTTCTAGTTAACCGTTCTTGATCATCCTTGATTCGTGAATTGATTCTCAGATGTTTTAATATTTTAATAGCCCAGAGGTTTCCAAAATCACTTCTGTATCTCGCCCATGGACCAATTACTAAGGGACTGGCACTAAGCAACTCGGCCGAGTGGTCGGCCTAGTACTAACATCGACATAAAACGAAGCGAGTAGGTCAACTATTTACCGGTAGATAGAACAATGAAAATGAAAAAACAATGACCACGTTTTTTTTCATACATATATCTAATAAGGGCACCTCTTTCTTCAGTCTTTACTCTGTGATCTCGCCCCTAAAAAAAACAACTCGCCACCTAATAGTTTCAGTGCCCCCTGGGCGATACCGTCCATCAGTTTTCTTTTCAGACGTAGTACTTTAAAACATTTGCATATTTGTACTATAGTCAAGAGTAGCATTTATGCTTATGTAGTAAATAATTACAAGCATGTTTGAGTTTCACTCGCACCGCACGTCTAGTTATCTACTCCTGTTTATTTACCATTACTTTCATTTATATCTTTAATTTATTTATTTTCATTTCTATTATGTAATCGTTACGACTATTGTACATAACTACAATTATATTGAGTACACAACATGACCTTCACACAAAAGTAATAAAGTTTGATTAAATAAAGTCCAAATGCGCGTTGAGTCACGTTGTGTACTGTACTGTACTGTATACTCATCTGTCATCTAACACTGTGTCCACTAACATGCTAACCACTGGCTGTGTGCTTGTCCCCACATTGCAGCGCTAAGCGGACGCGGCGGCGGCGGGGCTGACACGTGCGTACTCTCTCCCTCTCTCCCACACCCCCAGCTAGCCACACCGTCCCACTCACACGCTTTGTGTTGCGTCCAGACCGAACGCGCCGGCACCATGGACTTCGCCGACGACCCTTTCAAGGACTACCGCTACGAGGACCCCTTCAATATAGAGGACCCCTTCGCTGACGTCACGGACGCCAGGAGGGCGGCGCCCGCCCGCGCCGCCTCCGTCGCCGGCTTCGACACCGACGACTTCTTCGCGCCCTCCCCCGCCCTCAACGGCACGCTCGCGCCCCTCGCGCCCCTCTCCCGCGGCGGCCGCGTCTCCGCGCCGCCCCTCGCCCGCGACCCCTTCACCGGCCGCCCCGAACACAAACCCACCAACAACACCAACAATAATAACAATGACTCGTGGGCCGCGTGGCCCAACGACAACTGGGCCGCCGACGACGCGTGGGCCCAACCCACCGACCGGAAGCCGGCGGACGCCTGGGCCGCCGCCGACACCGCCACACACCAGAGGAACATCAACTCCGCGACCACCGACTGGAAGACCGACAACTGGGCGAACAAGTCCGACAACTGGGCGACCGACTGGGGCTCGCCGGACCGGAATAAGAACCTGAACGAAACGTGGCCCACGAATACTCTGCCCGCTAAAAAGGAGAAGTCGCCTAGACCGGTCAAGTACGCGAAGTCTCTAGTCCACACGATAGGCGGGATCGGTCGGGCTAAGCAGAAAGATAAGAAAAGTAAAGGGTCGGGTTTGGAGGGGCGCAGCGTGGAGTCGCTGCCGTCGGAGGAGCAGCAGTGGGCGTGGGCCGCGGCCGAGTCCCAGCGGCTGGAGGCCGAGGCCGCCGCGCGCCGCCGACAAGAAGACGCCGAGCTGCAGCTCGCGCTCGCCATCTCGCGCCAGGACAAGTGAACAGGCCCAGGGCACGCCCTTTGGATACTCCCTTGTCAACAGCAAAGTCGGCCTCGGAACCCCGGAGTCGATGTTGGTTGCATTTTCGTTATTCGTCCATTCGAATTAAAACAGTTGGTATCTATGACGTCACCTTATGAAATTTACTTTTCGACGGAACATTCGAAATCGGTTTGAAATACAATTAATCGGGCGAAAATCCACGTTTTGTTATGTATATAAAATTAGATTTATATTTCGTTAATTGTAATCGTTTCCGCATTCCATGTGGCATAGCCTAATTAATAGTGGGATGTCCTACTGCGGGCCTGTGGTCGTCGCCTGATGTTGGTAGATACGAGACAACATATCTGTTTCTCATTATAAATGAATCTAAAATTATGATTTGTATGTTGTGGTTGATATGTTTCCATCACAGACGTAGAACTAAATAGATGTCGCAAGTGTATGTACTGAGCATGCCAAAGTGCACATCAAAGCCGTTTAATTCAGTCCGCGCTCCACCGCTGTCGGTGCCAGACGTCATACGAAGTTAAAAAAATGCCTAGTTGTGCCGTATTGAGCTGTAAAAATTCCACATGAAAAGTTGACCAAGATAAAAGGCTCACAGTAGGTAGAAAAAAAGTGGCAATCTTGGTTTTTATACAAAACGAGGGACATGCGTCGTCTATTAAGATCCATGTCTGTGGTTTCGATGGCAGATCCGAGATTCTTTTGTAACATCAGGATTGTAAAAAATCAACCACGAACAAAACTAATAAATGTTTTCACTAGTCAATTTTAATATTGCATTAGTAGGGGCTCGAGCGATCAAACCGTGGTGTCCGGTGTACATAGCCTCGCGGCCGCCACGACCGACCGGCCGTTTCGCAAAACAACCGGCCACTTTACACATTCCAAACTTGTAACATAAGTTATATCATAATACGTAAGGCATATATGATATAGTTATACATGTTAGCTGTGTACCTTTATTTTTCTAATAATTTCGTACAAAGCTTGTAGAGTAATGTAACTTATTATTCTATATTCTCAGATAATGTTGGCGATTATCCGAAATAACCGGGTGGTCGTGATGGCGGTGATATTAATTATAATTAATTTTTAATGTAAAACTGTAATATATCTTCAGCAGTTGAGGCCTACTAGCTTCTTCACTATGTATAGTCTGTTAGATGTTAATTCTGTCTACATATTACTTGCTAATTTTTATTTATTAAATTAACAACTATTTTATTTAAATTTAATAATCATGTATGCAAAATATTAATGTATAGTTACAACTCGCTTAAATTGATACTTGTTACGTGCTAAATAACATTGAAATACATTTGGAGCGAAGTCACGGGGCGTTCTGTAGCGATATTATTATAATTTTTCATGTCATTTATGTGATTGAAATTGATTATTAATTATTTACATTTTTGCAACATTGATTTGGTGAGATACTTCAATGTTCCAAAAATGATATAAAATATCATTTGTTGTGTGTAAAAATTCCATGAATGTCTGTTAAAGTACAATTGTTGTGCGATTGAGAGCGTGCGCGTTTGTTTTTAATAATTTTGTTAATTAATTGTTAGTTTTTATTACTTTGGCAGTATGTTGGACGCGGGTTACGGATGGCATGCAAAGCAGAGACCATGGACACTACACAAGTAGGTAGTTGGATTGTGGAGAAATAGAGTAGGACTCGGCGACAGCTGTGCCGAGGGCCGAGTCCCTTATAGACTTGAAATTATAAGTTTAATAAGTGTATACTGTCCCGAGACGAGATATCCCCAAATAACCGCAAGCGAAACGTTCGATTCGGTTTGGTAAGGTCTCGAACTAATAGGTAATGATAAAATTAACTTGTAAATGCATGTGCATTACTCATTTTTTAAAATAGTAGAAATCTTAAAAGCAGTATATATACATCTATCCGTGAACATCTCTTATAAAATAATAAATATACCTATAAACTTGCCGGTTCAAACTTCTGTGTTAATGTCAGTCAGGTATATTCCGACTTCTGTAGTGCCTTTCCGAAAAATACATGAATGGGAGGTAAATTTCTGCAAATTTAATAAGTTGGGGTCCTCTTATCGTGTAATAATCTAAATTCGAAATTTCTCGCATAATGTTGTCAATGTTAAATGATTTCTACCAAAATGTAGTTATTTCTATGCTTATGTATTAAACACATTCGCTGTGGTAGTATCGCGTCACCGGCTTGAGTGCGCACGGACACGCCGCATCCGATACAATAAATATTTTAGTACACCACGCTTGCCGAGACATTTGCGAAAAAAATATTTAAAAAAATGAAGCTATTCCGCGTAAACTTATGACTTCTGCATTATCTATAAATAAAAATGTCTCCGCAAGCAATCGTTAGTCGATAGGAATAATGAATTAACTATCGTAATTGTAAACAAAACGTGTAACTATTGAAATACTGATGTGTTTATAGGTACCTAATTATCCTAAAAGTTGTTATCTCTTTCTTAGGCGCTGTTGTTTGTGGCTCGCCGGATCGCGGGGAAGGCTTATAATTTTATAATATGACATATATAAAATATGTTACGTTCCTTAGGAATTTATTTGATATTATTGGCCAGGCGGACTGGTATCCTACTGGAATTAATATGTGTCTTGTCCTGGCCACTCTGTATAGCGTATACAGGGTGAAATCGAAATCGTGGGCAATATTTTAAACGGTGATTCTACACATGATTCAGAATATTTACGAAATATTAATCAACAAATAAATTGATAAAAAAATATTGCCCAGGTAAGGTATAACAGTTAAATGGTCTGCTTATTTGCTTACCCGAGGAAGATTTTATTAGCAATTGATTTTTTTATTTATTTTCCCAAAATATTCTGAATCATATGTAGAGTCATAGTTTAAAATATTGCCCACGATTTCGATTTCACCCAGTATAAAGTATTTATATTTTTTATATATTGCGTTGTTGGATGTAAAATACAAAGTGTAGTGTAGTGTAGCTAATTACTTTTTAATATTTATATTATGTTCTCGTTTCATGGGCGAGTATCCGCGCGACCCGGCCGAGCCTTGTCTGTTATCGAGTATTATACATAATGTATGTACCTTTCCGTGATAGCCGAGTAAAACTAAACTTTAAATCTCATCGTTGACGTGTATATGTGTATTTAAAGCTAAACATAAATGAAGTAAATTTGATAAAATACAGGTTAATGTAAGCTTAAGTCGGTAGTGACGGTGCGCGGGACTAGACATTTTAAAACATCCCAATTCCGCCAGTTGCGACGAGCGATTGCTCGATTTACGAGTTCCCTATAGATAATCGTATAAGCCAATAACTGGAACCTCCATACATTCCCCGAGTGCTCCAGCTCCGAGCTCGGGTCTGCTTATTGCTCCTACGTGTAACTAATCAGTATTATTCGGGACCGCGCGCCAAAGCTTCTTAGTATAGCGAAGCATATAATCGTCACGATATAGATAAGGTTGACCATTTGGCGAAAGAGGGGTTCGTTCAGTTGTTGAGATAGGCGGAGTTAGAGTAGGATAGAGCGATTGGTATGTTGTTGCGGTAGAACCCTGGAGCGTGTAACAGTTAGATATAAAACTATCGCCGCGAATGCCGTTTAAATTCCCATCGTTGTTGTAGTTAAAGTAATTATATTATAAATTAAACCGGGGACGTGTTTGCGAGCTATTGCTGTAACCGTTGCAAAGACTGCAATTAGATTCAAGTACAGTATCCTTAGTGTGGTTGCAGCAACGCGTTACGGCTACAGTTTGCCGATCGCCGTGTAACCGGGTTTACTCAGTTAAATTGTGGGTCGATGTTCACCGTAGTATTGTTAATTAGCTACTTCATTCACAGCTTCTGTATATGCAACGAAATAAGTATACTTTCAACTTAAATAGTTAAAGTTGTTTCTGTGAAACAAATATGATTATTTTTCTAGGCTGCTCTGCGTAGTGATTGATGTACCTACGTTGAATCGGAATCGGTCTTGTAGAACGTTTCGCAAATTGTTATGGCCTATTCTGATTTGTCTTGGGCGCAACATAAACCGTCTTAGTCTTATTATAATTTCTGTAGACAATATTGTGAATAATTGCGGTCATTTTAAAGTGTCTTGTTATCTGTTGAAAATAATTTATGACAATCTTTATAGACTGTTTCCTATATCTATTAATATGTTCAAAATAGAAAGTTAAGTAATTTGGGAATCGCTGACCGCGCTAATGATATTTATAATTTATAAATATTTATATCGAATACTAGAATGCTTTAGTTCTTTATTTATACACGATGTGGATATTTCAAAAATAATTGGTGTGTCAGCGAAATGAAAATATAATTTGTTGTAGGAAAATATTTCATATCACGAATAATTTGTTCGAGGGACATGTTACGGATTGTTCTAAAGGTACAATAACTATCTTGTAATAATCAAATTCTTGTGATTTAGCGTCGTACTTACGTAGATATTTTCTAACGGGGTCTTTTACTTGCGGCAAGATAATCGGCTCTTAGCATAGTAATAAAGTATTGACGGAATCGTGTAAAGGCCGTGCTAGATTCGTTCGTTTGCTGAGATCATTAAAGTCGCAGGATATTTTGAATGTAACATCACCTCAGATGCCCAGTTTCCATGGGCCTCTCAATTCGATAGCTTAGCTAATGTTATATCAGGTGGATCCACATATCGCCTGTAATTCTATAAACTTGCGCGTCTCCGCTTTCTAGTTGGCGCTATCTTAAGCTGACGACTGCATTTTTTACCGAAAACCACTTTATTTTATACTCGAAACTGATTTTAATACTTTTCAACATTAAGCTTAACTATAAATTATAATAATTGTTTACATTGCACATCGTTCTAGTAAAACTCAAGTATAAAAATACATAGGTAACTTATATTGATTATAATAATAATAAATGTTTATGTATAAAATGAAATTTGTGTACGTTTGTATCAGTATAGCGTGTACGACCAAATTATTCATTCGTCAGTTCTCTGAGGTTGCGATGTTGATTGTGAAGTAGTCCGTAGATGCACTAAACACGACCTACTTAATTGCTAACTTTTATAATAAAAAATAATAATAGCTGTTTTGGTTGCAACGTTTTGGTATTGCACCTTCACGTAATGGAAGGATTTTTATTTGTGTAATGGTCATACTGGTCACTTTTCGGCAGTATTTGAAACTAGCACGCCTAAATATTATGTAAAAAAATGGCGCCTTAATTTCAAAAGTGGTCGGTGTATACAATTTCGTCGTCTATTATATTGTGAATCTAATGGAAGCATGTATGAGAGGCAGTTGGTTCGATGCCAGGTCGTGCATTCGTCATTACCCGCTGATATGTATTCACTGTAATGAAACTATGATATTATATTAATATGAAAACAAACAATTCCTGAGATAATAAAAAGGAAAATATTATACATTTTGTTGTTTAATTTCTCTCACATAACAGTTTTTTATTACTTATTACGTGGCGACTGACATGAGCATTTTGTCGATATGAACATTCGCATCGAGAATTTGTTCGCTTCATGACACCCATGAACCTAATACTATTGGCCGGCGCACATGGAGCACGGCATGGCATGGCATTTTGTTTTTTATCAATTGAATTTAATACTTATCCAATCGAAATAAGGTTTATATTTCAATGCTCGGTGATCGACCTCGGTGCACCCGCTGGAGCATTTCGATTGGATAAGTATTAAATTCAATTGATAAAAAATAATATGCCATGCCATGCCGTGCTCTATGTGCGCCGGCCATAAGAGGACTGGGTCTAAGCACCCGGGCCCGGGTGCTTAAAATTACTTTGTTCATTGCAATAAGTTAAGTCCTATCATGGTCCTACGTAAGGATGCCCCACTTGACAAAATCATTGATGACACCGTTGAGCCGCTCCGTGTACAAGTCGCTGGTGTTCTCCAAGTGGAAGGAAGACAGCTCCAGGTCATCTGTTAGTTGAGGTGCATTCTCCTCTTCTACAGTGATGCAGGGCAACGTGAATAATGCAATACCTAGCCCGTAGGGCAGTTTCTGAAATGAGAAAACCCCCTTTCACATGACCGTTAACCGTACCTATTGTTCGCCCTTTTTGAAAATGTAGATCCGGGGTTGTATGTAGATATACCTAATCGATTACCTTCTAAGAGGAGTACTATCCATACCTTTAGCATCCATTCTCAAAGTGGGCGATAACGCCCCCTTGTAGGCGCTGCAGGCCTAAAGGGGGGCGGTAAGAGACCCACTTTGGGAATCTATGCTTTAGAGTCACCTATACACATAGGTGTGGGACTAGTGTCTCACCTCTTGGAGCTCGTAGTGGAAGTCGTCCCTGGAGTAGGTGGTGGCGGGGTCGAGCGCGAGCCGGCGCAGGGCGCGCGCGAGCTGCTCGTAGTAGTGCGCCACGAGCCGCTCGTAGTGCGCCGCGCGGAACTGCTCGTCCGACCCTGTGAAGATGAAGTACAGCAGGTCCACCACCGGGCTGCCGCCCTGCAGCGTCTGCAGGTCCACTATCTTTATCTCAATTTCGCTATCCTGGAAATACGGAAATAATAATCCCAATTATCTATGGATCTATTAAGACAAGAGGACTCACTAGTTCCCTGGAACAATTGATAGTGTGACTAGTGAGAATGATCTGGATATTGGACAGTAGCCTACAACCTAAAAAATTAATCACAAGTCAACTCACATTACTCCTATGCATCAAGTTGTTCGGTCTGTAGTCTCCGTGCGCCAACACGGGCGCCCTGGTCGCCTTATAGTACACGCGGAAGAACTGCGGGTCGAACTCGTCGCAGTAAGCCCTGAACTTGGCCCTGTTCTCCTCCCTCGTTAGGGTCACCGACCTGTCCATGGTGACCTGCATGCCTTGCATCCGGATCTCGCTTATAGCGTCCCATTGGCGGTTCAACTGGTCCACAGTCTCTTGAAACTTTTCAGGGCATCGTTTGGCGTAAGCGAAGGAGAGCGCGTGCATCTTAGCCAAGCTTGTGACTGCGGAGGACGCGTAAGGCCAGTCCACGGATTTGAATCTATCAAACGAGCTGTACCCTTGTGGCACTAGATCTTCTAACACTAGCGCTTCTCCAAACTCCTCTGTGTTACATCCGTAAATTTTTGGAAACAGTAACCGATCTTCCACGGGAACATTGCATTCATCTTGCAACTCGTTGTACAATTTCGCTAGTATTGTGTACGCGAAGGCTTCGATGTCGAATATTTTCGGCGCTTGAGAACGTAGCTTTTCCCCCAGAGCTGCAACTTTGGCGAACAAATTTAATTCATTTTCTTTATCTTTTATTGTAATTGTGTATAATTTGGAGGTATAATTTGCTCCACCGGTTGATACTTCTTCCGTTTTTAAATCATAATTATAGAATCTCTGTTCTTCCGCGATCTTCGCGAGTAAAGTTTTTAAATGTTGTGCGTCCGCCATTGCTTGCGGCGCAACCAGTAGGTACTGGAGTCGAGTTACGATTATTAGATAACCTAATTATCTTAATTAATATGATGTAAATCGGTAGATAAGTGGGTACTATCATATCTATCCACACGGAATCTAATATTATTTTCATTATTTTATAAAATCGTCAATCCTCTTTAGGTCAGCAACGTGCGATTTATAGGCTACGCATCAATATCCTACTAATATTATAAATGCGAAAGTAAGTGTGTGAATGTATGTTACCACGTATCTCCATAACAACTTAACCGATTTTAATGAAATTTGAAACTTAGATAGTGTAGGCTCTGGAATAAGACAAGACAAGACATAGGCTAATCCAATTTCCACGCGGGCGAAGCCGCGGGGCACAGCTAGTATTCTGTATACCGATGAGGAACATCTGCGGGACATACGATATTTGCCACCTTAGCGATTTTTCTATTCATGAAAACTATATAGTCTATTTACCAACTTATTTTATTTGAAACTTAGATACATTTTTGCAACATGAATATGTTATAACACCACGCAAGTAAGTAAATAGGGATTTTAATAAATTAGAAATAAGAAAGCCAAACCAAACTTCCTTTGCAAATGCTTAAAAGACGGTTTGTTAGGAGCACATTGTAGGTAGTCTAAAATTAGTAGTTCGACCTTTGGTTTAGATCTGTGCTTTAGTTGACGTTGTTCAAGGCCGAGAGGAATGATCAAGACTAGATTGTAATAAAGAAATAAGTTATTTTATTTTCTAGTTCGGCAATCACGATAATTTTGTACATAATGATAACCAAATCATCATCATCATTTGCCTTATTACTTTTTCTCATTATCTGGAGTCGGAATATGGATTTTAACAGGTAAACAAGACCTTAATTTAAAATTTAAAAGCATGTAATAAGTTTTTAATTACTTTATATTTAATAAAATTATTATTCTTAGTTAACACCACATTGTTTGGAATGCTGTCTACCTTGTATAAGCTAAAATACCTTGAAAATACTTATATAATTGGTTTAGGTACAGTCAGCAACGAAAGTCGCTGAACATTCTGAATTTTTCAAATCGGTTATACTCTTTATTCTACTAACGTTGGTAAACCTTTATAAAACCAAACATTAGCAACATGTCTACATTTTGTTTCGATAAAGAAAAATTATGGATTTGATGCAAAACTAAAGTGTGCAAGCTATTTGAAAAACTGAGAATGTTCAGCGACTTTCGTTGCTGACCGTACCTAAGTGTCCATAATAGAAAGGTTCTCATAAAAAAAACTACTCGCTCACTGATAGACAACGCATAGCCTAAGCCGGTGGTCCTAGAAGCATTAAATATTCACAGGAGCTCCTTATCTAAGAGGTGAGCACTAAGAAAAGATTTTTAAAAATTCATCCCCTAAGAGGGTTTAATGGGAAATGAAACTTTGTACTAGGAGATTGACATTTTAGAAATTATGAATGATATAGAAATTGTTGTTTAGGAACGAAGGTAGACTGTTTCAGCGTTCTTGGAAATTCATCCCATGCACAAGGGGTATAAAGGGGATGAAAGTTTGTACAGAAAATCCCACGGCTAGTTCATTAGTACTATAATATTGTTTTTGTTTGTAATACAATGGTTGTTGTGGTCCTACGTGAGCACGCCCCACTTGACGTAGTCGTTGACGACGCCGTTGAGCCGCTCGGCGTAGAGGGCGATGGTCGTCTTCTACGTGAGCACGCCCCACTTGACGTAGTCGTTGACGACGCCGTTGAGTCGCTCGGCGTAGAGGGCGATGGTCGTCTCCTACGTGAGCACGCCCCACTTAACGTAGTCGTTGACGACGCCGTTGAGCCGCTCGGCGTAGAGGGCGATGGTCGTCTCCTACGTGAGCACGCCCCACTTAACGTAGTCGTTGACGACGCCGTTGAGCCGCTCGGCGTAGAGGGCGATGGTCGTCTTCTACGTGAGCACGCCCCACTTGACGTAGTCGTTGAAGACGCCGTTGAGCCGCTCGGCGTAGAGGGCGATGGTCGTCTTCTACGTGAGCACGCTCTACTTGACGTAGTCGTTGACAACACCGTCGAGCCGCTCGGCGTAGAGGGTGATGGTCGTCTTCTACGTGAGCACGCCCCACTTGACGTAGTCGTTGACGACGCCGTTGAGCCGCTCGGCGTAGAGGTCGCTGGTCCGCTCCACGGAGAAGGAAGCGATGTCGAGCTCCTCGTCGACGGACGGCGCGTCCTCAGCCGCCACGGTCACCACCGGCAGCGCGAACACTGCGATGCACAGACCGAACGGTAGTTTCTGCAACCAACACGTTTACTTAGGTAGGTACTAACTAGGGTCTCGAGGCTCTTAAGGCCCCGCTTCCCAGCCGAGCGTTTTGGCCGTCTGGATTGGTCGAGAGCGCACAAACCCCGCCCACTTTTGTTGCAAAAATATCGAAAATAATTAATTGTGACGTGAAAAACTATTGCATAACCAAAATCGAACTTATTTTTTGACGTATTATCTTTCTCCATCTTTTGTTGACAAAAATAATTAAAACTCCAAGCCGTTTAGAAGGAGATAGAAATTTTAAGACGAATACAGCTTCACTTTGTTTTTTTTTTCACATAGTAAAAGAGCATGTAGCACTTTTTTCCTGCTTATTTTTTAAAGATGAGGGTTCAATAAATACGGTGATTTTTTTTTTCAAAATTTTGACCCCTCTAGTCTAAGAGGAGATAGCCTCCAAATATGCCTCGTTAGGTGCCTATACAGTCTTAACAATTGTCCATTGTGAAACCACTGGTCCCTAATATTACCTTAACTCGAGGCCAAGGAATGCCACAAGTTTGGGGTGCTGATAAAAAACCATTTTTCAATGCAGTAAAAACTCGTACTGTGGGTACAATTATTTACGATGGATGCAAGATGGATGGATAGATGGATGGATTATGTAGCTGTAGTATGTACCTTTTTTCTATACTACTTCGAAATAGTGATACAATAATTAATAATGACTAGGTACATACGAATAAATTTTCAGAAAATTTAACTATCAAGTAAATGTAGCGATGTGTGAGCGACTGTAGCCTAGTGGCGAACACGTTGGGCTAGCAATCAGAAGGTCCCAGGTTCGATCCCCGGTGGGGCATGCACCAATGGATGAATTTTCATCTATGTGCATTATTTACAGTTCGCTGACGGTGAGGGAAAACATCGTGAGGAAACCTACCTATCCCTCGGGATTAGGTAATAGTCAGTTCCTGTATACACGGCGTCAAGGTTCACCACCTGTCACGTTGGGTTCTGACTATCTGGTGAAACGTGGGCTTTGAGTTGGTTAATACCTCCACAATGTGGTGGTGTATAGCCACTCTAGCCTCTGACTACCCCCGCATGGGGCTAAAAGTCGTGACGTTATATATTATAAATGTTCCTAAAATATGTGAGATCATATTTAGAGTACCTAAGTAATATTTTAAAATATTGGTAACAATTTCAATGTTATCCTGAGACTAGTCAAACCGCCTGTTTAATGCCTTTGATACAAATATAGAACTTGCGAAATCGCTAGGTAGGTAAGGTATCTATATCTATCAACCACGTCCAAACTTATAAATTTTCGACGCAGCTCATGATTATAATATCATTAGCACGCGGAAGCACTCGTTTGATGATTGCTGCAACCTTGGACATCTATTCAACGTGATGTTATGTGACTCTATAAATAATATACCTATCGCTCTACCATGAGTTTCACGCATGTTACACGCACGCTAGTCCACCCGACAAATACAGGGTTATTGGTAAAACACTGACAACCTTGCAGGGGCGTATTCCTGACATCAAAAACAATAACTTTTGTTCTATGACTTTTTAAAAAAACTATTATTTTTTAAACAAAAAATCGCACTCTAAACTGTATGAAACAAGAAAATATGCTCATCTAGAGAATAGCCGTGGTATGTTTAGGTACTTTAGGGCAAAGTGGAATACAACCACGTACCATGGCTTTCCTCTAGACAAGCAAAAAATGTTTTTTCATCCATTTTAGAAAGTGATTTTTTGTTAATTTTTATTTTGTTTTGTAAAAAGTCATAGAACAAAAGTTGTTGTTTTTGATGTCAGTAATACGCCCCTGCAAGGTTGTTAGTGTTTTACCAATAACCCTGTGTACAATATACAAAACAAATATTTTACGTAGACGCTAGCGACTAGCGACTTCAAAATATTGAGCTGCAAATATTGCAGGTAACCAATGTAAGTAGGTTCTGTGGGGGTAAATGTTTACAGACTTTACCAGAAAAGAAGGCAGAGGCTGAACCATTTGTCAAGGCGCCTCGAGAGAGTCACCACATAAAACACTGGTGGCAAAACAATGACCTCACCTCTTGGAGCTCGTAGTGGAAGTCGTCCCTGGAGTAGGTGGTGGCGGGGTCGAGCGCGAGCCGGCGCAGGGCGCGCGCGAGCTGCTCGTAGTAGTGCGCCACGAGCCGCTCGTAGTGCGCCGCGCGGAACTGCTCGTCCGACCCTGTGAAGATGAAGTACAGCAGGTCCACCACCGGGCTGCCGCCCTGCAGCGTCTGCAGGTCCACTATCCTTATCTCGATTTCGCCATTCTGGAATTAAATAAATATTATAGGTATACCTTAATACTTATTATATTTTCGATCATATTTCGTATTTTTTCTGATAAAGCCATGAATATTTTATTCTTATGTATTACATGGATAATGCAACCAAAGATAACATTGTTTTGATGCGCTTTGCAATTGCATTGTTCAATACAATACAAGAGGCACGTTGTATGATTACAGGTTTTATGGTAACACGTAATTGCTCCGAGAGAAATACGCAAGTAACACAGCACAATCGTATCATTAAATAAAATGATAAGGTTTCTAACAATTCCACTGTGTTTCGCTGTCTTTCATTAAGCTATTAGGTATGTACCTAATGTCGAAAAAATAAATAACAGATCATCTTTTGTTTTTTACCACTGCGTGGGGTCTACCCATAGAGTAATTAGTATTAGGTTCATGGGTCTACCGCGCACGGACTATGGTCCCCCCACATGATACGCGATCGAAAACTGTCGCCTATTACATTAGGTACCAACAAAGATTGAAGGCGAAACATTTTAGAAGGACAGCAAAGTAAGGGTTAGTCCTCAGAATTGAGGGTAGGAAGAGAAGAGATAACGAATACCTGAACACGGCAAACGAAAAGCCTAATTGCCAAATATCTCTTGCAGCCAAGGTGCTCTCAAGAAGGAAGGGGTTATTGAAATTTAAATCCATGTTTTGAGAGAAGGGCGAATTTTCCACGCCAATAATTCCATTATTATACCGCCAAAAAGCGATCAATCGAAAACAACAAGAAAGTAATCGGATCGCGATAATTCCTTGCGCGAATTTTACGATAGTTGAGCGATATCCTGAGCAGTACGTCAGTAGGTGTTTCAACCTGTTTTTATTTGGTTCTTAGCATTTATCTTGTGATAAGACTAGGTAACATACAAAATTGGTAGCTATGATTACGTGCGTTCATAATCAAATTTCAGAATACGTTTCCAAACAACAAACACAGCGATATATTTAATCTTTAGATAAACCATATTCATCAAATATTAATATTCATTTAAATTAATATTTTTATATTCGAATACAAATTCTGTTTATTAGGTAATATACCAAAATGAAAAACATTGGCATTTTGGTAAAGGACCAATGTAGGTTGCATTATGTTATCGTACTTTTATGAATTGTAAGTTTTATATTAGGTAAGTACTTTTATTAAGTACTTATCAATATTATCAGTTGAAATTTGGCTTTGTAGGTAGGTATAGCTGTCTACTATCAAATCTACTATCAAATAATAATAAGTCAATGATTCCGCGGTCCTTCCACCACGTAGTGGGAACTACTGCCACTGGAGTGCCCAGGCATTGGCCCAGGCTCACTACGTGGTGGACAGATCGCGGAATCATTGACTTATTATCATTTGATATGTACCGAACGCCAATTTGGCTTGGTGGAGTAGTAACTAGTATTTTTTTATTTATACGTCAGTACGCAATCCGGAACTCACGTCACGTTTCCTATGCATCAGGTTACTCGGTCTGTAGTCTCCGTGGCACAGCACTGGCGCCCTTGTCGCCTTGTAGTACATGGTGAAGAAGTCCGCGTCCATCCTCGATAAGTAAGCTCCGAGCTTCTCCTGGTTTTCCTTCCTTGTGATATTGACAGCCTTTTCAAAGATACCCTTCATATAGCCCCCCATGGCCTCGTTATTCATATCCCACTCGAACTTAAACTCATCGGCTGTTTCTTCAAACTCTTCGGGGTATCGCTTCGCGTAAGCGAAGGACAGCGCGTGCATTTTTGCCAGTTCTGTCACAGCTGAGGACGCATAAGGCCAGTCCACGGACTTGAATCTATCGTACGCACTGTATCCTGCGGCCACTAAGTCTTCCAACACAATTGTTTCTTTAAACTTGTCCGGGTTGCATCCGTAATATTTTGGAAATATTAATCTATCTTCATCGGGAACTTTGCTGTCTTCTTGCAACTGGTAATAAATTTTCGCTAGTTTCGTGTACGCGAACCGTTCGGTATCGTAAAACTTCGGCGCTTGCGATCGCATTTTTTCCCCGACCGCCGCAACTTTTGCGAATAAATACAATTCATTTTCTTTTTCTTTTATTCTAATTGTGTACAACTTGGAGGTGTAATTTGCTCCGCCGGTTGATATTTCTTCTGTTTTTATATCATAATTATCAAATTTCTGTTCTTCCGCGATTTTCGCGAGTAAAGTTTTGAAATGTTGCGCGTCCGCCATTGGTTGAAGTGTTACCGACACTGCGCGGGCTCCTGCTGTGAGTTTTGGACGTACCTCTACCTACGCACGGCTACATAAATTGATACATTATTATCTAGGTATATACGTACGGGACTGTATCTATGTCATATAAAAAAAAATTGTTGAGGCAATTGTTGGTTCTGTATGCACGGTTACAGCGGCTTCCGTCTTTGCTTCCAGCGTTGTTTTGATTATACCCAAAGAATTTGTGATATTGCACCACATTGCAACGGTTTTCATCTGCGGTTGCATTCGAGTTTATGTGTCACTAGCCTGTTTTAATGACCATACTCTGATAATGCCTCACTCAAGTGTGTGAATAATTTATGATGCAGATTTACCTCATGGGTTAGTGTTTCCCGTTATTAAGATCAAAGCACGGAACTAGGTTATAAATACCGCAATAAAGATGACACCAATATGAAATGTAATGTTGTATGCTTATTTACCTTATACCAACAGCTCTCCTTATGGTTAGTAAAGTTAAAGATTAGTGACCAAAATTATTTTCGAACTCAATATTTTAATAACTTACGTCGCAAGTCCTGTACATGAGATTACTGACTCTATAGTCCCCATGCGTGATCGCAGTTCTTCTCAAAGGAGCCAAGTGTTTCACCAGCACCTCGAACTTCCCTTTGTCCAGAAACCTTTTCAGAATATCCCTGTTTTCCGCCTTCGTAGCATTCACCGCTGAAGACGTCACATGCTTCCAATGTTCTCTCATCTGGTCATTATCCACTAACTCCCTTTTTACTACCGCCAGGAAATCCTTGAAATCCTCAGGATACAATGCCTCGTATGCGAAAGACAAAGCATGCAGCTTCGCCAATTCATCAACCGCTTTAGCAGCGAACTTCCAATCAACAGATTTCAATCTACTAAATAAGGAGAATCCTGTAGCTGTTAGATTCTCCATAACAATAGCCTCTTCGTATTTAGTCGGGTTACAGTCGTAGTACTTAGGGAATGATAGCTTGTGTTCATCAGGAATTTTATATCTTTCCTCTAAAGTACGATAGATGTTTATTAGTTTGGTGTAAGCTATACGTTCCGTGTCGTAAATTTTGGATACAGCTGGCGGTCTATCCTTCTCACTGAGGGCAGCTATTTTGGCGAACAAATTAAGGTCACTTCTGTCAGTCTCGGTGACCGTGACGTGGTACAACTTGGACGTGTAGTTGGCTCCTCCACTCGAAACAGGTTCCAATTTCACATTGTATTTCACATATTTCTGTTCGTTTGCGATCTTTTCGACCAATTTAAGCAATATCTGGTCGCCGTCCGCCATGACTCATGACCCACACAACACTGGCTAGCTAAAGTGGTGCAACAAGTTGAAATGATAACGATACGGAGTGTAAAGAATTTGTAGTGCCAACTTATTTATTCCGGTGGTGGAAACTAAAACTAAATTTTCTTTGTGATGCTTTAATTAATTTGACAGCTTCGCATAGACAGTAGCGACACCATCAACGGACTAGATAAGTTTGTAACAATGATTTTAACAACAGCTGAATTGAAAAGGTCATTTAATGCGTGCGAATTAACTATAGTACGTTTTTTTATACTTGTCCTATTTCGTAAGCAAAGATGGCGTCCAGCGGGGCGATTGCGTAACTTTTTGTCAATGTTTCAATTGGTTTTGTATATAATTGACACAGGATGAACGAAACCAATTGAAACATTGACAAAAAAGTTACGCAATCGCCCCGCTGGACGCCATCTTTGCTTACCAAATAGGACAAGTATAAAAAACGTACTATAGGTAGGTTCTGGCACACACATTGATCCGCATCGATCTGTGGGTCTAGCACTCAGTCTCTGCATCTCTTAATAGGTCTAGTATGATTCCATCTTCATGACTGATCTTGATCTTTCGCCACCTCATCTAATTGGTCAGTATGTATTCTTGGTTTAAACTCGTGCCTAGTAATTTTCTTCAAGGAAAATTTTACTAGACATGCGTTCAAAACGAGTTCAACTTTATTGTAATAACACCGTTAATCCTAACGATCTTAATTGAAAGCTGTAAAGGCAATTATTGGTAGCGAAGGCAAAGTAAGCATCATATTCATTGCCTATGCACTTTGTGCAGGCGCATGCTTAATGCGCATGTGCTTGTTAGGAGTAACGAGCGCAATTGATATTTAGATAAGTAGTTAGAAAACACAAAGTGCATAAATAGGTGATAAGTAAGAAATGATTTAACGGTGGTCTAACTATGGTGCAAACGCAACAGTATTTTTTTGTGGTAAAAAATATAAGCTGGAAGACATACAGGAAATACTTAGTTCTGATTTCGTCAGATCAGATCGTGATTGAACACACGGATCCAAATAATTCGAGGCTGCGTAACCGCGGTCCGTCCGCGGCAGTCGCGGCACGATCGGCAACCATGGCGGACGCGGAGACGATACTCCGCAAACTGGTCGAGAAAATACTTCAAGAATTTAATTTCATCCGGCCCGACATCACAATACGTGCTTTAACAAGTGGCGGTGCTAACTACACGTCGATGCTCTACTCCGCTACAGTGGAATCAAGCAACAATGACACCTTAAATCTCTTCGCTAAAGTCGCCAATGTCAATGAGAAGATCCGCCAGATTATGAAGGTCGGGACGCTGTTCAGTACAGAAGATTTCGTCTACAATGACCTTGCCACAGTCTACAACAAACTAGAAGAGAAACACAGTGTTCCCAGGGAAGAAAGATTCACTTTCCCGAAGTTTTACGGTAGCAATCTTAATGATAAAGAAGAGACAGTCGTTTTAGAAGACTTGGTTGATAATGGATATGAAATGTACAGTAGATTTAAGTCGGTCGACTGGGAGTATATGGCTGAAGCTGTGAAGGCTCTAGCGAAGTTCCACGCACTGTCGTTCGCTTACAGGAAAGAAGATCCTGTGAACTTCGAAAAGACTGTGGAGAGATTGAAGGTGGTTCCAGACACCACTGACAACTCGGAAATGAAGGAGACCTGGAGTAAAATGATGGGTGGTGCTATACAAGTGGTAAGAGAGGAGTATAAGGAGAGATTGTTGAAGTTTTTGAGTGGAGAGTCGTCTCGTGAGGAATTCTACAAGTTCCGAATGCCGTTGAGTACGCCGGTGCTCTGTCACGGAGACTACAGGATCAGCAATCTGATGTTCCGGAGACAGGTCAGTGTTTATTTTATTTATTAGGATAGCTTACACCAGATCTACCGATCCGTTCTTCAGATATACCGGATTCAGTTAATTCATTCATCTTTTTTGGTTATTTGTTTAACACGGTCTTGTAGAAGGTCATGTTTGTTTGTTGTGACATCGGCTCATTATGGAGTATCTAACTTACGTAAGTACGAAATAGTTACGTCTTAATAACAACTAAGTATTATAGGTTCTCACTTTAACTCGCGCATATCGTTCTTTATTGTTTCTATAAACATAATAATGTAGATAGGTACAGTAGGTTTCAGTGTCTGATTGCAGATAAATTTTCAATTAAAACAAACCAGAAAACATTATTAAAATATTTTTTTATCTAGTATTTTATATTGATGACATGCGCAATCATTCCATGCATAATATTTTTGGTCGAAAAAAATAATATGCTGTTTGATTCCAACGTTATAGGTAAGTAGCTTCTAACTAAAGTTACTAGACTGGTTTGTTGTCAAACTATGACTTTGCATATAACTGTGATTGATTTACCTATACCTACGACGCCGACGCTACGACTAATCTATTAGATAGGTACGAAATTATTTATAATAATATGTACTTTGTTATGTCTAACATCTAACTTGCAAGGCATTATAGAAGGGTAACTGGTTACTCCTCAATTATTAATAATTGAGGAGTTACCATTTATAATAATAAATAATAATATAAATAATAATAATAATTATTATTATTATTTATTTGATACACTAGCAAAACAATTACAATTATAAAAATAATACGGGCCCGTTAGCGTGGTTGGCGCGGAGGCGCCTTTCACGCTGCAGGTCGTAGGTTCGATTCCTACCTGGGACATACATTTGTGTGCATGAACATGTCTGTATGTCCGGAGTCTGGGTGTATATGTATATTAAGTATGTATTTACAAATAAAAAGTAGTATATGTAGTAATATCAGTTATCAGAGGGCCTACTCTTTTACAAACGAAAACGAAATTTCGGACGAAGTACGCGTATTTTCTAATAAGTTTCTCATTGATTCCGACATTTCTTACGAACGAAAATTGTTTGACGTCTTCATCGTCGTCGAATCTAAACATCAAACAATTTTCGTTCGTAAGAAATGTCGGAATCAATGAAAAACGTAGTGGGAAATACGCCTATTTCGTCCGAAAATTCGTTTTCGTTTGAAACAGAGTAAGCCCTCTGGTTTCCATAGTACAAGCTCTGCTTAGTTTGGGATCAAGTAACCGTGTGTACAAAAATGTCCCAGGATATTATTATTATTATTATTATTATTAATAATAATATATTACAATTATAATTCTAAAACCAATAATGATGGTCAAAGTTTGATGTTACATAATGGCACATAACTGCGTAATATAAATGTGTATTTTGTCGGACCAAATCATCCGTAGACAAAAAAGTATCCTGTTTTGACGATGTTAATATTCATACTAACTATATTGTGGCGACCGAAGATATTTAATACAAATAGATAGGTTGTAAGCGCTCCGTAAGTGGGCCATAAAAACATTGCTAATTGGCCAATCTGAGCTCAGTCTCCCTTTGTCTCGAGTCACTGATGGAGGCGTTGACAGTGTTGTTTAGGCACTTTTTGTCTAGGCAACCTATCTACGTGGCGACCATCGAAATAATAAGGTGGCCACTTCGTCCGCCCGAAGAACGACATGCCAAAGGGTACTGACTCAACTAAGACTAGACTAGGGGTAAGACTACAGACAGTCTTACCCTTTGTCCCAAGAAACCATTCTGTAATGATTGAGTTGTAAGTTGTCTTATTTTCAGGGTTGTTATGATAAAATCACCTTGTTTTAAACACCGTGTTTAAAACATGTTTTAATCTTTTAAAACATGTATTAAACACGGTGATTTATTCCTTCTGATTTAAATAAATGTTCTAAACAATGATTTAAACACGTTAAAAACAGTTTTCATCTTAAATTTCCTGTTTTTTTTTGTTGCTGCTCTGCTTATTTTGTTGCGTGGTTATTCTTTTAGTCGGAGTGCGGATGAAGATACTCAGGAACTACTTTTCGACTGTACCAGTCTATTACTTTTCTAATTTTCTTTGGATGTAAGTGTATAGGTACTCGTACATAATTATCATTTCATAACATCTATTTGGTACCTAAGGGAACCTTATCCTATAAGTAAAGTGCGCTCAAATAGAACAGATAACATTATGCGTTTATATTTGTCTCATTATCTATGAATGCAAACCATCGCCTTTATTCGAGCTAATTTACATAATGGCTGTTTGTTTATCATTGCAATTGCGTTATATACTCGTATACCGATTATATCTTAAGCAAATAGTATGGTTCTCGTTACAGTATCGTTTACACAAACAAAGATATTATAGGAGTGGTTTCAGACTCGGTTATCTCGATTACAGAATAGATATGTCGCAGTCATAGATTTAGGAGCTACAGATGGACTGCATAGAACACGAAAGTGAAGCCACCAAAGCAAATACAAAACAAAAAAGCGAATACAATCTCGCCTTATAACTACACAACTTTACACGCACACAGATGTATGTGCCTCTAGTGCCGCTCCTAGTTGTCACGCACACATAATATGCTACCCGGCTTCACATCGTTTGTTGCCTACTTCTATTAATCTGTGGTCGCAGTCTAGTCTTTTACTTCTTATGTGCCTATGGTAAAATGTAATGGGAACTAATCTATGTGGCAGACCGTGGTAAAGATGGGGCGACGACTTGAACAACTTTGCGGGTATAACGTGGCCACTAAAAACCCAGGATAGGGACCTGTTTAGACAGAAATTGAATAGGCTAAAAAGTTCATCTATGTACATATGAAAGTCTCAGCTTTATATAAGGGGATCAAATAGAGGCTGTAGATATATGTAGACATGTTAATGTTAAGAGATTGGCAATGTTCTGTGCATAGCACGTGGTGAAAGTGGTTGGGGTAAGTCCTACCCATGGACCAATTACTAAGGGGACTGGCCCTAAGCAACTCGGCCGAGTGGTCGGCCTAGTACTAACATTGACATAAAACGAAGCGAGTAGTTCAACTATTTACCGGTAGATAGAACAATGAAAATGAAAAAACAATGACCACGTTTTTTTTCATACATATATCTAATAAGGGCACCTCTTTCTTTAGTCTTTACTCTGTGGTCCTACCTCCATCATCATTTGAGATTAGACCAACGAAAAGAGCAAATTCTGCAAACCTGTGAGTTTGAAGATTTAACGATTTTGTTGTAAACCAGCATTATTTTAGACCCTTTAGTCTATCATATTGATACTATAAGAAGTGTATGAAGTAATTGTATTCGCATTCGTTGGCTGGGCGAGCGAGATATTTTCAACCTCACAAAATAAATCCCATAGCAATAAAGTCGCCAGAGCGTCAAATAATAATAATAATATCCTGGGACATTTTTGTACACACGGCTACCTGATCCCAAACTAAGCAGAGCTTATACTATGGAAACCAGATAACTGATATTACTACATATACTACTTTTTTATTTGTAAATACATACTTAATATACATATACACCCAGACTCCGGACATACAGACATGTTCATGCACACAAATGCATGTCCCGGGTAGGAATCGAACCTACGACCTGCAGCGTGAAAGGCGCCTCCGCGCCAACCACGCTAACGGGCCCAGGCCGGGCTCGCCGTTTAAAACTGATTATAGTAACCTTGATCTCTTTGTCGCCAAATGTTGTCAAGGTCCACCCATTGAGTTTCTAATACCTTGTCCCAGGTCTATCTAGGGCGCTTTGGTATTACAAAAAATTATGGCCGATATGGCTTTAACGGTAGAGTAAGTTCATTGTTTTCTGTGTCGATGTATTGTTTATTGGGAATGTCACCCAAATAGTGCCATTTTTACGCAGACAAACGCATCTGGGCGTCTGAGTTGGTCCCTGTAATTTGTCTTAACTGACTGATGCAGGGGTGTTGTGTAGGTTTTAATAGGTAGCCTCGGTAGGTAGTAGACGTGTGTCGTTACATTATTTTCACGAAACGTAACGTAACCGGTTACGTCAAAGGCGTCACCGGTTATTAAATAGGTGATTTTTGTAACTGGTTATTTTTATAACCCTATGGTTTTCGTCACTACTAGCTTCTTGTATACAAAAATACAAACATTGTTATTTGTTACTTTTAGATGTCTATGGGTGACCGGTGACATAATACCTATGATGTAGTTCGGGCTACAGCTAAATAACCTGTTACAAAAATCACCAGTTACTCGTTCGTCGCGTAAACAGTGATTCGGTGAATTAGCTCGTAACCAGTTAATGTAACGGGTGACGTGAAATAACGCTCACGCCTACTCGGTAGGCTTGGAGGTGTCATGAATGTGTGCGAAAGCGTTTCCGTGCACCCAAAAATAAGGCGGGGGGGAGAATGTACATAAGTTGGTAGGCGCCAGGCAGGAGTCTAGAGATACCTATAGAATCTAATAGGAAGCAAGCAAGCCTATATTGGTTCCTTAGCGCTACCATACACGGACTGCATTTGGCAGTCGGAAGCGACTGCAAAAAGCAGTCCGTGTATGGCGGCGCTTAGAATGGATCGCGAACCAAGACCAAAGCAATAGACCGAAAATCTATATCGCCTTCGTTATGCCTCGCTTGCTTTCAGGGCTGATATCAGAAACCCGGTACTAAAGCATAAATAAATAATAATAAAGCCATATCATAAATTAGGGCCTCCGCAGACTAGCTACTTTTAGCATCGGCGACCGGCGATTTTGTGACGTATCGATGCTGCGTCGCGTTTCTTCGAGCGCGAACGAGCGAGACGCAGCATCAAAATCGCCGATCGCCGATGCTAAAAGTAGCAAGTCTGCGGAGGCCCTAAGTGAGACTTCATCCGTTACGTTCGGGTTTTGAATTTTGGCCCAATATTACAAACGAACGAAACCAAAGAGTAAAGTAATTGGTCCATGAACGAAACGGATGGTCCGAGTTCGTAATCCCTGGACCAGTAGACTAGACCAGACCAGCCAGATTAAATAATTGTGCATATTGACATCGACGACATCTGGCGCAGTGGTTTGAGCGTTGGCCGCTTGGCTTACTCCATCGGGTGGTTGCGGGTTTGGTTCCCGCCAGAGGCAAATTTCAGAAACGGCATTTGTATAATTTACCTTGGTTAGGGTGTCACTGGGATCGCCCCCAGTCAATTGTACGGTACCCATAGTAGGTACACGCGTTACTTAGTTTGGGATCATACAGTTGGTGTGTACTGGCGATATTTATTACCTGCTTTAGAGGCTATGCACACGCAGCAACTTTAGTTGCCGAAACTAGCAATTTAGTTGCCGAAACTATCAACTTTTTAATAGTTTTTTGGCAGTTGCAGCAAACAATTGCCAGTTGCAGTAACAGTTGCCGCGATTGCCGCAATTGTTTTATATGAAAACAGCTAGTTGCGAGTTGCCAGTTGCCGCAAAAGTTGCCCGAGTGCATAGCCCCTTATTATATCACCCATAGACAGTAGTTCTAACCTCTCTGATATTATCATCTTCCAGAACGGCAACGTGGAGCCCATAGTGGTGGACTACCAGATGGTCCACCCGGGCAGCCCCGCAGTGGACCTTCTGTACTTGGAGTTCATGGGCACCAGCCAGCAGTTCCGGGGGGAGCACCATCAGCGGCTGCTGGACCACTACTACCAGCAGCTGGTGCTGGCCATGGAGCGGCTGGACGTGGACACCCAGGAGTACACCCGGGAGACGTTCGATTCGGAGCTTAATGAGGTCAGTATTTATAGTTAAGGAGTCGGACAGCGGGAATGTCTCTTTGAATTATGAGGGCCTACTCTGTTTCAAACGAAAACGATATTTCGGACGAAATTCGCGTATTTCCTACTACGTTTCTCATTGATTCCGACATTTCTTACGAACGAAAATTGTTTGACGTTTAGATTTGACGACGACGAAGACGTCAAACAATTTTCGTTCGTATGAAATGTCGGAATCAATGAGAAACGTAGTAGGAAATACGCGAATTGCGTCCGAAATTTCG
This sequence comes from Drymonia ruficornis, assembly GCA_947859195.1. Lineage (NCBI taxonomy): Eukaryota > Metazoa > Arthropoda > Insecta > Lepidoptera > Notodontidae > Drymonia > Drymonia ruficornis. Next base: position 618,332 of record OX401922.1, read on the forward strand.
TTTTCGTTTGAAACAGAGTAGGCCCTCAGAGACGGAATTCATAGTCTGTTTTACATCAATAATTGACAAACCCCGAGCAGCAGCGCCCGGACAATCAGATATGACGATATTATGTCTAGTACGCGTGGTTAGACGTCAAAACTGCTTGCTCGAGCGCGCCGCTCGGCTCATGTAGATGCATCTTATAGGTATGTCCAGAAACCCCTAGCAGCCGCACTCGAGCAATCAGTTGTGACGTCTGACGACGCGTAGTTATTAGACCATGTTTATAAGGCGTCATTACTGTTCACCGGGCGCGCCCCGCGCCTATTATGCCATAATATTTAAAAACTCAAAGCTGTCATCATGCAGGAAGAATATTGGATTGTAGCGCTTTCGGAGGAGATTACCGTCATCATCATCTACGGTTTAGTTTTAAATTATATGATGAATAATATAAGGTTTATCTATGGGCCACATATCACCTCCGCGGGTGCCGCTGCGCGCTTGAATCTTCCATAAGTTTATGATCACCTCATCATAAATCTACACTAATATTATAAAGAGAGAAGATTTGTATGTATGTTTGTAATGAGTAAACTCATAAACTACTGGACCGATTTCAAAAATTCTTTCACCTGTAGAATGCAACATTATCCCTGAGTAACATAGGCTATATTTATTACTAGAAAAAAATAGGTATCCCTACTAAAACTTCATAATGTAACCCAAAGTGTAAAAAAATAGCCATCCGGGATATCCCGGATACGGGATCCGGGATACGAGATCCGGGATACGGGATCCGGCAAACGGGATACGGGATCCGGCAAATGGGATCCAGGATCCGGTAAAAACGGGAAACGGGTTCCGAGATACGGGGTCCGGTATTCGGGATCAGAGAACCGATTTTTTTAAATTTAAATTCTACGCGGACTAAGTCGCGGGGAAAAGCTAGTGAATAAATAAAAATAAATAAACTTGCATCCGTTCCAGATGTTGCCGTCGGCGCTGCGCATGGCCGCGGTGATACTCCCGCTGGTGACGGTGGAGGCGGAGCGCGCGCCGCGGCTCGGCGGCACCGCCGGCTTCGAGGAGTTCGCGCTGTCGCCCAACCAGCTCTTCGCGGAGCGGTTCCGCGGCCTTGTGGACGACTGCGTGCGGTGGGGCGCACTCTGAACAACCATGGACAACACACATACGTTCAAACCAAGACACAAGAACAAAGAATTTATAACATTATGTCGATGCACAAGAATGCCATCGAAACCTAATATTGCGTAACTACTTAATTCTATCTGGCTCCAATGAAATTAGATCTAGTATCATTAGAACAAAATATGTTCAATGCATCCTGCTTACTCTAACGCGAACGTAGGTAGTGTAACTCGTTTACGCAGCTGCCAAAATGTCCGCCCACAGCTGTATATTTTTTTGGTCAAGCTAGTGGAGCTTTGAGGAGAGCTTTGATAAAAAAAAAACTTCCTCTATGGTTCAAACGAATTTAGGGGTTGCTCACTACCAACATTAAGGGAAGAGGTCATTAGTTAGACCACCATCCAATGATCCAGAACTAATAGGAGGTGTAGATAGTGTTGCAATTCACCCCAGTTCTATGGTCCCCAATGTACCTAATAGGGGGCGAGTCTATTGCCATAGTATCTATACTATACTATCGGGCACAACCCCCCTCCATACGAGGAGGATTCGGGCCATAGTCCATCACACTGGTGCAGCGGGTTAGCGAATTGAATACGTCTATCGAAAGACGTGAAGAATTCCTCATATTGTTTTATCTTTACAGAGGTTCGAGGCCGGGGTTTGAACCCGCACCCCCTTATGCAAAGGCTATCAACTTGGCTATCACTACTTTTATCTTTTACTAATCTGAAAACATACTGTAAATACGGGTGGGTCCAATCAACTTTAATAATGTTCATAAGTAATCATAGGTTCAAATTGTAATTGATAAAATAAGTATTAGGTAGGTGTAGGTACCATTCGTATTTATTATGTATGCTTATGTAAGTAGATAATTATGAATTAAGTATTTGTTACATGTGTTTTACACGCGCCTGTTTCAGAATAGTCAGGTAACTTCTATCCACCAAATAAATATGGTATTTTTACAGCATTTCCATGGAATATATGAAAAATAAATATTTTTATTTGATGGATAAATACTATCTGACGATTTTGAAACAGGATTTTATTTTATATTTGTTGTAGAAGTTTACATATAAAATTTTAAACAGAATAAATTATTAAAGTACCATAACATATGTAGTTTCATTTGTAGTTGCGTAAGTGCGCAGTGATGCCTTTATCAGGACGGATGTCACGAATTATGATGCTCTGCCTCCCTAGCCAAGTTGCGCCGTCTATAAGCGTTTCTACAAATTGCTACGCTTCATGTATGGAAATGACACAAGTCGATAATCGACGTCTGTCGTTTCCATACATTTAAGCGTAGGGATTTGTAGAATCGCTCGTAGATGAACGCCAGATGTCTAGGAGGGCAGATCAGATAGATTAGGGCAGACTGGAAGCGGCCGCAATATGAAGAAATGAGGAAAGGGATGTGAAGAACAAGAGATAATTCAGCGCCTGTAACAATAATGATAAATATTAAAAACTAAAACCCGACTACTGAAAAATCGCGCTCTAAAAAGTATGAAACAAGAAAATATTCGCATCTAGAGGATAGCCGTGGTCCGTGTAGGTCCTTTAGGGCAAAATGGCATATGAACACGGACCACGGCTATCCTCTAGATGCGAATATTTTCTTGTTTCATACTTTTTGGAGCGCGATTTTTCAGTAGTCGGGTTTTAGTTTTTAAACTTACTTTTTATTTAATTATTTTGGAGTTATAGGTAACAATATATATATTTTTGAAATGTGCTCATCAAGCTCTTTCATTTGATCCCCCACACGGTTTCATTAAAAAATGTTTTTTTTTAGTTCATGACATTATGTCCTCTAGAGGGCGCCATATGCAATTTTATGTGACGTCACATAGCCTATAACCAGCGCGCCATTAGGCCGCTTCTGACGATACCTCATTTGTCAAATTACGACAAGTAGTTTGGAAGTTAGGTGGGAACAGATGCACATACATACATACATACATACATACATACATACATACATACATACATACATAAATACATACATACATACATACATACCGGTCAAAATCATAACGCCTCCGTAGTCGGGTAAAAATAGGTTCCCACTTAGGTCAGTTCATATTATTAAAGGCGCTTTCATAACATGAATCGTGAATGAACAGGGGGCTTACCACCACCTCTTATAGCAGTATTGTTTTAACGTTTCAGCAACATTTTGTGCAATGACGTTTCTTATTGTCATGACAATAAGGTACGTCATTGCATAAAAAGTCGCTGAAACGTTAAAACGTTCCTGTAATTGAATCGCGATAAGAGGTCGTGGTAAGGCCCCTGAACCCATAAGAGAACCTTAAATTTTAGAAATAATCTTACCTGGATGCACTCAAGTAGTTAGTTACTTCCTTTTTATTAGGGTTCCGTATCCAAAGGTTGCCAAAGGGTGCCAACCCTATTACTAAGTTTCCGCTGTCCGTTCGTCTGTCTACCTATCTCACGAACCGTATGGGTAGAGAGTTGAAATTTTCACAGAATGTGTATTTCTGTTCTCGCAACAACAACAAATAATAAAAATAAAATAAACTTTAATAATATCAGGTCCATACAAGAAACTTGATATTTTTGACGTTTTTATTCTACGGTGGTACGGAACCCTTAACATGTGCGAGTCCGACACGCACTTGGCCGGTTTTTGTAGATTGCTTGGTAGGATTCGATGGTAGGTAGCTTGAGTAAATAGTGATAAATCGCGGATCGTTCGAATAAGATTGAATTCATAAGCAATCTGTATCGCGATCATTGATTTCGATTGCCGATTGTGATCGATCTAGCGGGGTAACCATAGACTTTAACCACTAGTGTCGCCCGCGCCGATGAGAAGGGAAAACGAAAAAAACTAAAACCCGACTACTGAAAAATCGCGCTCTAAAAAGTATGAAACAAGAAAATATTCTCATCTAGAGGATAGCCGTGGTCCGTGTAGGTCCTTTAGGGCCAAATGGCATATGAACACGGACCACGGCTATCCTCTAGATGAGAATATTTTCTTGTTTCATACTTTTTAGAGCGCGATTTTTCAGTAGTCGGGTTTTAGTTTTTGAACTTACTTTTTATTTAATTATTTTGGAGTTATAGGTAACAATATATATTTTTTTGAAATGTGCTCATCAAGCTCTTTCATTTGATATCCCACACGGTTTCATTAAAAAATGTTTTTTTTTTAGTTCATGACATTATGTCCTCTAGAGGGCGCCATATGCAATTTTATGTGACGTCACATAGCCTATAACCAGCGCGCCATTAAGCCGCTTCTAACGATACCTCATTTGTCAAATTACGACAAGTCGTTTGGAAGTTAGGTGGGAACAGATGCACATACATACATACATACATACATACATACCGGTCAAAATCATAACCCTCCGCCGTAGTCGGGTAATAAAAACACTTAGGGCCTCCGCAGACTAGCTACTTTTAGCATCGGCGATCGGCGATTTTGATGCTGCGTCTCGCTCGTTCGCGCTCGAAGAAACGCGACGCAGCATCAATACGTCACAAAATCGCCGGTCGCCGATGCTAAAAGTAGCTAGTCTGCGGAGGCCCTTACACGTATGCAATATAACATATGACGTCACAATGGCGACACTTGCTGAGGCCTCGTAACTAGATCAAACAAGGCTACTGGCTGGTCACTTGCGAGGCACATACTATATACTCTAATGTAACTTATATTCGCGGACAGTGCGACCCGCGCTGGTCACACTGCCATCAAACATACACCACTCGCGCTAATTTATTAAAAATGTGCAAAAACTAATATTCAATATTGGAAAATTTTTGTCATTTTAAAATTTTAATGGAATTGTAAAAAGTGCAAATTTCTAATGTAAAAGAAAAGTTGGAACCAAAACTAAAGGCTGGCGATTTGTTAAATAACATTTTCAAAATTAACAATAGTAAAATGTTGTTAAAACTAATAATATTTTTGGTGGTTCTGAGTGGATCGAGAGCTGTAATTTACAGCCTGAATGGTAAGTAAAGTAGTTCGTCATAATCTACCTATCTAGGCCTAACAAAGACCTTACCCATGGACCAATTACTAAGGGGACTGGCCCTAAGCAACTCGGCCGAGTGGTCGGCCTAGTACTAACATCAACATAAAACGAAGCGAGTAGTTCAACTATTTACCGGTAGATAGAACAATGAAAATGAAAAAACAATGACCACGTTTTTTTTTCATACATATATCTAATAAGGGCACCTCTGTCTTTAGTCTTTACTCTGTGACCTTACCTTACCTTAATCTTAGTTACCTTAACAAAGATAATTTCAATATTTTCACCGTGGGCACGGACTTCATCAATGAGAATAGTCTACTTCTGCTAGGCTATTCTGTAACGACAAACTCACTTCGCACGCATGAATTTGCAGGTGCTATGTAAAATGTTGTATTGAAATTTGACATTTCACTAGAAAATTCACGCGTGGGAAGTGAGTATGACGTTACAGGATAGCCTAGCTGACCCCAGACTCGGGCCCAAAGGCAGCAAAGTGGCTCCAGCCAGTCCAGAGTCCCAAGACCACAACCACAACCACAGTTAACCACATAAATCATTTTGAAAGACACTAGAGACTACCACACAAGAATTTTTAATGTTGTTTTACACTCCGTATTGTGTAATGGTATGGTACCATAGAAATCTTAATAATAAGACACGTATTATTAAGGTTGGTCTTGGGATCCATGATTAATACGTGACAGGATAACTATTATTAGATATATCTACCTTTTAGCACACAGGTGAGAGACAGCTTAGCATGTACAGGCAGCAACGTAAGTCGCTGAACATTTCCAATTTTTCAAAGCGGCAAATCTTTTTAGGGTTCCGCACCCAAAGGGTGCCAACGGGACGGTGCAACGATGCTGTTTGAAAATGTATACATTTATACATTGAGTTTCTTGCCGGCTCTTCTCAATGGAAGCAACATTACGAAACGCTAAAATATTATTTATTTTTGACGATTTATAAATGTTTTATCTAGCTTACATGAATAGGTAAAAAACTTTTGATTTGATTTGATTCTGTCCGTCAGCGGGCTGTATCTCACGAACTGTTATTACGGTTGGTACGTTACGTTTTATATTGGTAGAGAGTTGAAATTCTCACAGAATGTGCATTTCTGTTGCTGCTACAACAACAAATACTAAAGCAAAATCTAATTTAAAAATAAAGGGGTTCCTCATACAAGAAACTTGATATTTTTTACGCCTTTACTCTACGGTGGTACGGAACCCGGTTCCGTTCTGGTCCGACACGCACTTGGCCGGTTTTTTATAAATATTTGTCTTAACTAAACATTAACAACATGTCCAATTTTTGTTTGGATGAAGAACTATTATTGATTGCAAAACAAAAGTGTGCAAAATTTGTAAACCTGAGAATGTTCATCAACTTATGTTGCTAGCCGTACATGTGTGAATGATCAATGCTTTATCTACGTACGTTTTGTCCAAGGACCTTCAAAAACCAACCTTATAGGCACCTAGTACCTGCGAAAGTAAGGGAGGTAACACACCAGAAGAACTAGACAAGTGGCTGACGTCTACAAATTCGCTACGCTTCATCTATGGAAATGACATAAGTGACGTGATCTCAAGCGTGATCTTCATAGCAACTTGTTGTTGATTTACATAGCGACGTTTGACATTTCCATACATTGTGAAGTTTGTTCTTTTCTATTCGATTAGCGTTCATGCCACTTGGCTAGCCCCTCAGCCCCCCTAGACAAGTGGCGTGAACGCTAATCGAATAGAATAAAATAGACTTCACGATGTATGGAAATGTCAAACGTCGCTATGTAGATCAACAACTAGTTGCTATGTAGATCACGTGACTTATGTCATTTGCATACATGAAGCGTAGCGATTTGAAGGAACGCTTGTAGACGTCAGCCACTTGGCTAGCCCTTCTGGCTACCGACTGGCGACAGTCGCCAGTCCGTCGCCAGGTGTCATAGGCCCCTTTCATACATTTCAATACGAATAAGACCGCGCGCGGCTCCACTAGCGCGTTGCGCTGCGTCGTTGCAACGGATCAAAGGGTCGACGGGCGAGAGACGGGGAGGGTGATGCGCCAGTACAAAATCTTGCGAAAACGCAACGCAACGCGCTAATGGGGCCCGGCCCTTAGTTGGCTACGGTGGCTGGCGATGTCGCCTGGCGTCCCGGTGTGTTACGGCCCTAAAAGATACGATGCAGGAAGTAAGTCTCTTGTGTGTTTTATTTTGTCCGCACTTATCCAAACCACATCGTAGGCTACCTAGCCTTGTAAGTATATACCAACCTATTTTGGAAAAATAATTTATTTTCTGACCGCAATGCAAGGTTTTAAGATAGAGCCAAGTTGAGCCAATATATTCCAGCTCATATACGGGCTGGTTCGACCGAGATAGTACCACCATAGTAGAAAGATGGATAGTAGTTTATCTTCATACAACGCACCGCGAGCGGCTTGTATGTGTGCGCCATGCGTATCTATGCGTCGCGCACTCACACTCAAACATCACATGCATTGTTTCGCACTGATAACCGGGTTTAGTTTTGGTTTGAGTGTGCGTGCGCGACGCATAGATACGCATGGCGCACACATACAAGCCGCGCGCGGTGCTTTTCTATGAAGATAACTTACAACCCATTTTTCTACTATGGTACCACCCCCTCACAGAAATCAGCGTTTTGCTATTTCGGCTGCATTTCGCCCGATGAGAGAGCCGGAAGCCCAAAACCCTCACTTCCTTTGCCTATAGCCCACGCCCCTTCAGGCTGGCAAGGTGCGACGAGCCTTTGGTATTGCAAGCATCTATAGGGAACATAGCCTAACACATATTAACATCGGGCGGGAAACAATATAGTTAAGTACTTACGAAAGCAGGTACTTATGTATTTGCCCTTATGTGCTATGTACCTATACATATACTGGGTGAAATCGAAATTGTGGGCAATGTTCTAAAACATGACTCTACGCATGATTCAGAATATTTTGGGAAAACAAATAAAAAATCTATTGATAAAAAAATATTGCTCGGGTAAGCAAATACGCAAACCATTTAACTGTTACACCTTACCTGGGTAATAAATTTTTATCAATTGATTTGTTGATTAATATTCCCTAAATATTCTGAATCATGTGTAGAATCACCGTTTAAAATATTGCCCACGATTTCGATTTCACCCTGTATAGTAGATATGTGTCATTAAGTTGGGCGGCGGTTTCCACTTTAAGAAACGCGAGGCGTGTAGGTACCGTCTGTCCGTGTGCCTACATGAGCCAAGCATCCAATATACCTACCTAAACGAACAACTACCGAAACAATTGAAATTGGTGCGGGTTCCAAGACAACTTAGCTTTTCCCCGGGATTCGTCAGGGGTCAAACCTTGGCGTCATCGTTGGACACCATTGTCGATGCTGGCTTACAGGAGTAACAGTGGTGGGAGTGTGTGTCGGGCCTAATCCCATAAAAATCCATAATGTATGTAGGATGCAGGTACATTAGAATAGGTAGGTAACATTAAAATTTCAGGAAGAATGATTCGCATATAAATGTTGCATTTTAGACGGTGACGTGAGACGAATGCGTGTCATAATATCACACTGAACTGTGGGTCAAGTTCAAAATTAAAACGGCAGTGAACAGGAAAAACGGCTGGACATTGAGCCTATGAATGTATATTTAAACAATTTGTTGGTTGAACAATTTGGAAATACCAATGTTAATACTTTAGAAAGGACCTGCTTTTGCGTTAAACAGGAATAACAAGTCGTAACCCACTAGCATATACAGGGTTCCGTACCAACGTAGAATAAAAAAAATGTAACGTCACGACTTTTATCCCCATACGGGGGTAGTCAGAGGCTTGAGTGGCCATACACTACCACATTGTGGAGGTATTAACCAACTCAAAGCCCACGTTTCACCGGATAGTCAGAACCCAACGTGACAGGTGGTGAACCTTGTCGCCGTGTACACGGGAACTGACTATTACCTAATCCCGAGGGATAGGTAGGTTTCCTCACGATGTTTTCCCTCACCGTCAGCGAACTGTAAATAATGCACATATATGAAAATTCATTCATTGGTGGTTCAACGTAGAATGTATAAAGATTAACGTCAAAGAAATAAGTTAGGAGCAAAAAACTTCAAAAATATCATGTTTATTGTATTATTTAAAAAAAAATGTATTTGTTGTAGTTCCGGCAACAAATACACATTCTGTGAAAATATCAACTCTCTATCTACCTATTACGGTTCGTGAGATACAGCCTGTTGACAGACGGACGGACGTACGGCCAGCGGAGGCTTAGTAATAGGGTTCCTTTGGCACCCTTTGGGTACGGAACCCTAAAAATACACTATCACGCCATACCTAAATATCGCTAGACTTACACCAACTGAATGAAAGAAAAGAAAGAAAGAAAAACTTTATTACGGTAAGCAAAATACAAAAAAATAAACAAAGAAAATAAGTAACTTAACAGATTGTGCCCACCGCAAACGGACCCAATTCAGCATGTGCCGGTTGACAAGAACCAGCGCTGGTCTTCCATTGGGCCCGTTTGGCGGCTTCATGGGCCCAAACTAAGCAACGCTTGTACTATGGCTAACATACAATGCACTGGGGGCGATGATCCCAGTGACACCCAGACCAGGGGGCTTACCACGACCTCTTATCGCGATTCAATTATAGGAACGTTTTAACGATTCAGCGTCTTTTTGTGCAATGACGTACCTTATTGTCGTCATACCTTAACGTCATTGCACAAATGGCCGCTGAAACGTTAAAACAAAATTGCTATAAGAGGTGGTGGTAAGGCCCCAGGGCAAATTACAAAAATGCCGATTCCGAAATTTGGCTCTAGCGGGAATCGAACGCACAACCACCCGATGCAGTTTGCCGAGCGGCCTAAGCTCGAACCACTGCGCCGAGGCGGTCGCCAAAGGTATTCCCCAAAGGAGATGAGGAGGAGGAGGAGGGGATTCAGGATTTTGTAAAGCACAGAGTAAAGACTAAAGAAAGAGGTGCCCTTATTAGATATATGTATGAAAAAAAACGTGGTCATAGTTTTTTCATTTTCATTGTTCTATCTACCGGTAAATAGTTGGACTACTCGCTTCGTTTAATGTCGATGCTAGTACTAGGCCGACCACTCGGCCGAGTTGCTTAGGGCCAGTCCCCTTAGTAATTGGTCCATGTTGTAAAGGGAGCATGAAAATGGAGCTTTGTGTGATAATTTATTTCCTCGGGTTGTCACAGCTAAAAATGTTATTTTGTGGAGAAGAAGAGTGGGGTATACACCGTGTACATGTTCATTTGCTTTAACTTTAAGGGTAACAGCGACTGTAGCCTAGAGGTGAACAGGTTGGGCTAGCAATCAGAAGGTCCCAGGTTCGATCCCCGGTGGGGCATGCACCAATGGATGAATTTTCATCTATGTGCATAATTTACAGTTCGCTGACGGTGAGGGAAAACATCGTGTGGAAACCTACCTATCCCTCGAGATTAGGTAATAGTCAGTTCCTGTATACACGGCGACAAAGTTCACCACCTGTCACGTTGGGTTCTGACTATCTGGTGAAACGTGGGCTTTGAGTTGGTTAATACCTCCACAATGTGGTGGTGTATGGCCACTCAAGCCTCTGACTACCCCCGAATGGGGATAAAAGTCGTGACGTTACATTTACATTTTATTTTTTATTTTAAGGGTAAATTCCTTACGTCTTATTGAGTTAATTTCTCAAAGAAACTAACTGCCTAACTCGTACCGTTTTCAAATTATTTAAAATCTAAATTTAATCACTAATCTAAATTAAACCAGTGTAAAATCTTCTTAATTCTTTCTGCCAATTCTGCCAATCTATCTTCTTACTTTTATTGTAGGTAGACTTGGCATACCAAGATTTGCACCGACTCCAAATACTCGATAACACACCATCACGTCTGGTTTTCCCGAAGGGGTAGGCAGAGGTGGTAATAGAAATATTATTTCAGGCTTTTTAGTGCACCAGGCTTTTTGAAGTCGGTTTGTTTTTTTTTATAAAAATAATTTTATTTCTCGATTTTTAGTGGCGCCATACTAATGAACATTTTGGCATATTGAACCGTATGAAGTAAGCCCAACAAAAGGTAACTGCTGTAAATCGTTGAAGAATTCCCTCGACTGTCTATGGTCTCCATCATCAGACCTGTAATGGCACTTATAAACCATATGGGTGCAAAGCTCTCATCAATAGAAATGAATTAAGTCCAAACACAAGGTAGCTACTGTAAAACGTTGAGGAGTTCCCTTGACTGTCCTTCGTCTTCATCATCAGACCCCTAATGACAGTCACAACCCATCTAGGTGTAAAGTTCTCATCAATACAAATTAATCAAGCCCAAATACCAGGTAATTGCTGTAAATCGTTGAGGAGTTCCCTCAACTGTCTTTCGGCCGTTTCGTCTTTCCATCATCAGATCGACTCCAGACCTTCATAAAATAGTAGTGCTTTAAAATACTTAATGAAAAAAATTACAAACGCACTAGTCGCCCCTACGATTTTCTAAGGTTCCCCTCGATATCTCTGGGATGCCATCATCAGATCCTGGTTTCCTTATCATGGTACCACCCCCGGAAAATCTCCTTTCCAACAAAAAAATAATCATCAAAATCGGTTCATAAACGACGAAGTTATCCGCGAACACACATAAAAAAAAAAAAAAAAAATATACGGTCGAATTGAGAAACCTCCTCCTTTTTTGAAGTCGGTTTAAAAAGGAGGAGGTTTCTCAATTCGACCGTATATATTTTTTTTTAATTTTTTTTTTATGTGTGTTCGCCATTGACCATAAGAAAGATAGAGGACTGGCCCTATGTGACGTCATCTGAAGCCAAACACGAGCAAACGGCAGTCCAAAATGGTGCGACTCCGCCCACAGCTAAAAGTGTTGTACTTTTATATAGTCGATAGTATCCATATCGATATACCTAACGATCATGTCGCGGGAAAAGTGCTGGGTCTTGATTAGGTAGGTACAGCTATGCTGGGCTAAATCAAATAAGGCAAAAAAGGGGGGACACATATCTGTTAGGGTCAGGTCAATGTCAAGCGTGTACATTACCGGCACGATGGAGGCGGGCGCATTTCCAGGGTGGTATGGCTGGATCCTCAGGTCCTTCACACACACACATCACTAAATCCCTCACTTGGGTTTATCCAGTTCACACAACACAATTACACAAAGGATTGAGTAGATTTCGTGCGATTAAGGTTTTTAGACACAGGAGGCACCGCGACGGGGCGGGTGTACTACACGAAGGTCGGTCAGTCAAGTGTCATGAAGGGGGAAAGAGACCGCAGCACAAATATCATGTTAATCGGGGGTAGGCAGTACAAAATTATGTTTTTTTATTATTACTGTGTCAATGCGGTAATGGACCGGTCATGCTCATAGAGTAAATAATAAAGAAAGAGGTGTTCTTAGTAGATATCTCTATGAAACAACGCGTGGAAATTTGCGCGGGAAGGCGCGGGTGGTGGGGGTTAAGAAATGCGTGGCATCTATCTACCGGTAAATAGCAGAACCACTCACTTCGTTTTATGTTAGTACGTAGTTTAACTTTTTGCACTAGATGTCACTAAGTGTATGCTGATAAAAAATGACGTACAAAGGGACGCCATCTAGTGTCGAATAGAATTATATTTGGGATGCGAACGTTGGCAAGACGTCTGCACAGGACGAACGCCAACAGCACACTGACTTAAGCCACGCCTACTGTGATGACGTCAGCGGCCGAGTTGTGCGATGTCTAAGCAACGCGGCCGAGTTGCTTAGACCCAGTCCTTCTTTAGTATTAGGTTCATGGTCATGCTCACTCTAATGTTCTTGCTTGCTTGCGGTGGCTCTGTGGAGCGGGTCATCCTCTTCCCTCTAAAATGGTTGTGCTGAGTGACGCTGCTGCTCAAGTAAAGTAATTTTCACATGGCAACTCTTCAGGGTACGCAATTTAACGTTAGAGACGACCAGAATTTCGATATCTCGGCCTTGTTGGCGCCTCAACTTAACCATGAAAATATGCACGTGTGGAGAGCCTAATGCATAGGTATATATATAGGCCATCATCCCTACCTACCCCTGCCCAATGTAGCAAAAGCGTAAAATTAAAAATCGACAAATTTATCAGCTAAAAATCTTGCGAAATCGGGCGATTTTGAATAAACTCTATTTTAACTTCTTGAAGCCGTCTTAGTACAAAAAAATCTCACATTTAATTTTCAAATTTTCACTATCCATAAATCAACTTGTTATCTCTTTCGTGAATCTTTGTGGTCTTGAGTCTTGAGTGTGGTCACCCCGGGGTGACGGCGCGGCCCGACGTGTAGGTGAATAGAATATGTATCGATAACTTTGAAACAAAACAGGTAAGAACAACACTACGTTTTTATGTAAACATAGCAAATATTTGTTAGTTCTATTTTAGTTGAAAATATGAATTAGAGAGTACGATTATAGACGGGAACTCAATTAAAAATGTATATAATGTACACAAAATTTATTTTCACACACTATAAATACACTTAAATATGAAAATAACACAACTAACCTGGAAAATAACAAACCTTCGAAATTCTTTCGAGAATCAGAACTGCATGCCCTAACGCATCACTAAACTATATTGTTCTTTCCTTAATAATTCTAAATAATATAATAAAGAGTCACAAAATACACACAGTTCACCGTAAAATTTAAAATAATTTGTTAAAACGGTAGAATGACAGATGAACTACTAACCAGAGAGAGCCGAACATAACCGACAATCCAATATGTCGGTCCAAAAAGATCTTCAAGGAGAATTTTAATGACAGAACCAACCAAAAAATTCCAGAAAAAGGAAATATATGACATATACTGTACTGTTTTACATAGCTAAATTGTAACGTGTAAGAATGAGACGGATATGTTTTCGTTAATGTGGTCCATATTTGCATCAAATATATATACCATAAACAATAGCTTCCGATCTATTACTATATATCTATGGTGTTCGCGGATAACTCCGTCGTTTATGAACCGATTTTGATGATTCTTTTTTTGTTTGAAGTCGGTTTAAAAATATATCACAATAATTTACCGCGTACCTTAGATAATGTGTTTCTATTTTAAAACCGTACCTTGATTCTCGCCTTTTTTTGCATCGTACAAAGGTCCTCCTTTTTATCAAACGGGCAAAACAAGTTGTAGGTGTTACTGGCCGACAAATATACTTCGTGCTCACTGGACGTATAACGCTTTGGCGAGAAATGGCCTCTCTAGCGGTGATGGCCGCGAAGGCCACATAACAAACATATTGTGAAGGCTCTGCCTTTATGACGCCCCACATAAAAAACCGACTCCAAAAAAAAAACGGCCGGACCGATTTTGACGGGACTTTCACTGTCAGATAGCTGATGTTATAATAAGTGACTTAGGCAACTTTTATTTTGCAAAACACTAACAATTTTTTTTTGTTATGTTCCCTTATAATTAGGTGATTATTTATGAGTCAGCTTGTAATGTTTGTTTCATTTTGTTTGTTGTTTGTTTTTGTTGTATACACGGCGACACGGTTCACCACCTGTCACGTTGGGTTCTGACTATCTAGTGAAACGTGGGCTTTGAGTTGGTTAATACCTCCACAATGTGGTGGTGTATGGCCACTCAAGCCTCTGACTACCCCCGAACGGGGATAAAAGTCGTGACGTTACATACATATACATATATTTTGTCCAATTTAATCTTTCGCAAGGTCCAGTTTTACTGGCAAACAGCGAGTGTGACGTATTTCAGACGTCAATTGCTTTTGATACGGTTGTCTTTTACCTAAACGTTGTTGAACTCACGACTCCCAGAATATTTGTATCCAATAACCTGTTTAGCTACTGTCCAAGGCTCTCCCTCATCTCTTTCTATCGAAAAAAGAAATAGAAAAGAAAGAACATCTTTTATTTGGCACAGCACAAAAGACAAAATACAGTTTAAGTAATAGGTAGAAGATCAAAATTAGAACACAATAAACAAAACCAAAACACAACACAAGATGACGAATGTGTCTCACGGCTGGACCCAATAGGATACCTCTATCTTTTCTTTTATAATGTCGAGATGATTTTTTTTGGTGGCAAACAAGCCTACGGCTCGCCTGATGTAAAGCGGTTACCGTAGCCCATCCATTCCCAAAAAGGGCGATAACGCCTCCTTGTGGGCGCTGCAGGCCTAAAGGGGGGCGGTAAGAGACCCAGAAAAAAAATGGGGGATGTTGTGTAGAGTCTACACAACGCCCCCATTTGGGAATCTATGCCGTAGCCTATAGGTAAATACTTTCAACACGAAAGGCATCGCTCGCACGTTGCTCACCTGAAGGGAGTGGGACAGAGGCAGGGAAAGGGAGAGGAGGGGAAGTTGGGCTTCCGGCTGTCTCAGTCATCGTACGAAACACAACGAAAATAGCTACTTTACGCCGATCTCCTGTGTGAGGGTGGTACTGCCCCAGTCGAGCCAGCCCGTTCACTGTAGTCAATTGGCTACAGCTTGCCTCTACAACAGTTAACATTATCTAGCATAAAGTCTCTGACCCCACGTCAGAGGCAGATTGCGGGCCGGGCTTAAGAGCGCCCGAACTAAAAAAAACCCAAAAAAACCTTATCTAGCTTATCGAAATGATGAGCAATGTCTCATTGAGAGTTCAGCTGTTGGGTTCGAGTCACAACGCCAGTTTCAAGACGTTTGTGGTCTTGGTCCCCACTGAAAAGCCGTCCACCTTCATGCAGAAAGAGTACTGGCCGTAAGGTGTGGTGCTTTGTCACCTGATCATATGGTTTATGGTTTCCAGAAAGCGAGTATAATCGAATGCCTGCACTGTATGGGTTGGATGACTTCGAGGGTTGCATGGCGGAGCCGGGCGGCGTGTACTGCGTGCTCGACGCAGACCTGCACTCCGACGACGACACAGAACTCATGAGGATCATCCAAGTGAGTGGACTAGGTCATTCCTTCACGGTGCTTCTCAAAACCAACGGAACTGGCTAATCATTTAAATTACTAAATAATATTAGTAATATTAGTAGTAGTAGTGGCTTGTATAAGCAGTGATAGCCGATTGGTTAAGCACGCGTCTAGCGGGCTTAAGGTCCTGGGTTCAAACCCTGGCTCACACCTCTGGATTTTTGGAAATCGATGTGTGAATCATAACTTTAATATGATTATCACTTGCTGACGGTGAAGGAAAACATCGTGAGGAAACCTGCATGTCTTTAGACATGCGAAATCCACCAACCCGCACTGGGCCAGCGTGGTGGATTATGGCCTGAATCCCCCTCGCATTGAGGGGAGGCCCGTGCCCAGCAGTGGGACGTTAAAAGGGCTAAATTTTTTTTTTTAAATTATAATATTAGTAACGCTACCCGCGCGTGACTCGTCCATGTTGCTACTCAAATGGAAAAGCTCCCCAAGTTCTATACAAACACACACACACACACACGCACACACAAACACACACACACACACACACACACACACACACACACACACACACACACACTCAATCAGTCAAGTAGGTACGCATTGCAGAAAAGCAATGCAGTTCTCGAAACCAGTCGCGCGCGACCAGCATGTTGAGTCGCGTGCTACTAATTAGTAACTAAGGGGCCATCCATTAATTACGTCACACGAATTTAATGATTTTTAGACCCCTCCCCCCCTTGTCACAGCTGGTCTCATTTGCAAGACTCCTCCCTCTATGTGTGACGTCACATATTTTTTACAATATCAGAAATTTTAAAAGTTTTTAATTAATAGTTCAAATTTCGGTTTTAATACTTGGATATATTAGATTTTTAAATGTGACGTCACTTAATTTAGGACCCCTCCCCCCTTGTCACATTGTCACAATGTCACATTTCGTCGACCCACTCCCCCGCTAAACGTGTGACGTAATTTATGGATGGCCCCTAATTACTATCCAGTTTATTTTGAGTAACGTCAAATACTAGAGCTATTACATTCCAGCAACTCATTAGCAACCTATTTCTTGTGAGTAGCACCGTGGACGAATGGCCTTACTTATTTTACAATTGGAAATTCAAATTCAAATTCAAATCATTTATTTTGTTTAGGCCTACGGGGGCACTTACAAATTGTCATTTTACATTTTTTCCTTAACTTCTACTGCCGGATCGGAAACGCGACCTCGACTGAGAAGATCCGGCAAGACACTCAGCGGGCTTGTCATTTTTACATTGTTTTTTTTTTTTAATCGCCATTTACTTATTTTAATACAATGTATTTTGTTAAGTAATAGCTCCAGTGTGCTGCCTTCCGAAATAAGCAAGGTAATCCGAAATCTAATAGGTAAACGCCTGTGTGGCATAATTTTGTTTGGATAGCATTGCAATCTAGATTGGAACCAGCGTAAATCTTAAAATACCCTACGTTAATTTTTAACTGTTTTATTGTACCAAAAATATTAAGAAATTAACTATGTCGTTTTGCATTCGTGACGTACGTATTACCTACATTACCTACCTATTATATTAAGAAGATGACCCGGGTTACAGCGCGGCACTCATTATAGATTTAATTGCTATCAATGAAGTGAATATTAGTCAACCTTTATTTATTACACATAATTACTTTTTACACTATACCTAGTTGCTAATAAAACTCAGGGTAATTATTTTCCTGCTAATAGACAGGGTATAAAACCTACTTGTCAATTTTGATCGGGCTAGATTCAAATACATGCTAATATTATGTAGAAGTAATAATTAATAATAATAATTTAGCCCTTCACTGCTGGGCACGCGCCTCCCCTTAATGCAAGGGGGATTTCAGGCCATAATCCACCACGCTGGCCCAGTGCTGGTTGGTGGATTTCACATGTCTAAAGACATGCAGGTTTCCGCACGATGTTTTCCTTCACCGTAAGCAAGTGATAATCATATTAAAGTTATGATTCACATATAGATTTAGTAAAATCCAGAGGTGTGATCCAGGGTTTGAACCCAGGACCTTAAGCCCGCAAGACGCGTGCTAAACAAATCGGCTACCACTACTGCATGTATAAGTAATCTATCTAATTCCCGATATGGTCTTAGGCCCTGACCATTGAATATTATTCCAATTTCTTTGAATATAACTGATTATTTTTATTCCCTAACTTTGGGCCTCCTGCGACTGCGCAATTTAATCGTTGTTTTTTACTACTAAACCTATGGCTTTTATGGTACCAGTAGGATGCAAATAGTTTCCTCAAAGGACCTCAGTTAGCAGCTACTTAAACTACTTGTGATAATGACAGGTGTCCACCGAGCTGTAATAATGATTATAACTAGTGACATCGTGACCCACTGGACTGTAATCTGGCCTTGTGTTTGTCTTAATAAAATTCAAGTGTCTGTTTGTATGTCAAACGTTTTTACAAGTATATCAAAGTATATACGGTATTACATATAACAAAAAGCAATTTTTAAAATGTTTGTATGTCTGTCTGGATGTTTGTTGCGGCTAATCTCCGAAACGGCTGGACCGAATTTGACGAGACGTTCACTGGCAGATAGCTGACGCTATAAGGAGTGACCGGTTTTAGAAAAAAAGAGGATCCGCGCGAAAGAAAGGCTTAAATTCCACGCGGATGATGACCGCGGGTATTTTTTTTTCAAACATGTATTATACGCGTACGAAGTCGCGGGCATAGCTAGTTATTAATAAAATTATACACGACTTATATCATTATATTATGCTTGAATATGAAGGACTTGGTGTTAAAGGTGTTGATAGAGTCATTTACTTCAGTATTAAAGGCACAAACAAACGCTGTAAATAACGAGTAAGACTAACCAGTTAAATTGTCATTGTTTTTCTGGCATTATTAAGGGCCACCGCAGACTTGCTACTTTTAGCATCGGCGATCGGCGATTTTGATGCTGCGTCTCGCTCGTTCGCGCTCGAAGAAACGCGACGCAGCATCCATACGTCACAAAATCTCCGGTCGCCGATGCTAAAAGTAGCAAGTCCGCGGAGGCCCTAAGGAAATTTAAATAATATCGTAATTTGCAATCTACCTTTATATTATTTTAATGACATGCCTACAGTTCCTTAATTCTATAACTTTTATGATTCTTTTCAAACTGAATACACCCAATATTTATAGAGTGAAGATACCTAATTGGTATTTCTCTTTTCAGGCTTATTCAGAGAACACACTCAAACACTTCAATCACACACAAATACATCGCGGAGTATGTGTGACGAAAACTTGCAATAGATTTCTTCAAGAGATAGATAGTACAACGTGGGACCTAAGCGTGATCCTTGGGGAATGCCTCAATGATTCCCTATGGAGACAGTACGGGATCGACGCTAGAGTGGCTAATATACATTATTGTAAGAAGGAAGGGGAAAAGATGCAAATAGATGCAAGTGATATTATTGTAGCTGTAGTATATCTTATAATATTTATGCTCAACGCAATCGGAAGCTTGTACGATTTACTTTTGTACAAGAAAGATGACAAATCAGGTATGTTGAAGTATTTAATATTAAAAATAATTAGTTTAATATCTAAAACGCATATACTTTTTTTGGCATTAATTAAACCTAGAATAAAATATAAAAAAAAAAAATACGCATAACGATTGAGGGTAGGACAGATTTTATTTAGTTTTATATCTTTTTAGGAAATGCGTACTTACTAGCGTTCTCTTTGCGTCGAAATTGGATCAGGCTAGTAGCGCCAAGTAATGGAGGACACGAGCCGCGGCTAGAAAGACTCAAGCTTTTCTATGGACTGAGGTAAATCATAAACCTACCACTATTTATGGTAATAATAGTTTAAAAACTATTATTATCATAAATGGTTTTATTATTAGGTATATAGGTAATTTTTCGTTTTGCGACGGGGCAATTAAAAAAAAAATGATATTTTGTGCAATTTGTCTTGGTTTTGGTGTAACTAGGATTGCCCCCAGTTCATTGTATGATACTCATATAGGTATTCTTTAATCTGTGCTCTTATAAGAAGAATTGGGATCTTGGAAGATTAGGTTCGGCATATACAAGGAGTATAAGTAAATTGTTTCGGACGCTATAGTTGGTATATCTGGCGATGTATTTGATCTATTTATTATTTGCAGGACCCTGTCGATGGTGTGCGTATTTTTCTCGCACACTTTACTCATCATGGGTTACACTTATATCGCTAATCCGTTGTATATTGAAAAGGTAAACATTTCAATTGTTTTTATTATACTCAAGTAAATATTTCTATGGCAAAATACTGATTGAGATCAAATTCTACTGCGTTGCGCTTTTATTTACTCCCTCTAATTAAATATCGAGTAATAAGTAATTTAGTTAGTAAGGTAAATTATAATTAGGTAGTCGTCATGCCCAGATAACGAAGACGACAACGATTTTGGGTCAGTAATGCAAGTGGCACAGGACCGGTCGTTGTGGAAAACCTTGGGGTAGGCCTATGTCCAACAGTGGACGTCTTTTGGCTGAAATGATCATGATGATGATGAATAATTTAGGAGCTTTTATTTGTATGTAACTGTCGCTTCTTCTGTTCGAAGCTTATAGGTATGTGCATATTCTCAACTGTTCACTTCGCCTGGCATCTATTCCAGGCGTACGAAGATCCACTGAAGTTTCTCCTGTTCAACGGAAGCCTGGTGATTCAAACGTTCTTCGTGATGTCCAGCTTCCTTCTCGCGTACAACTTCCAGCTCCACGCGGAGAAGCACTCGATCAGCTGGGTGCATCTGCCTAAGGGCATATTGCTAAGGTGGTTGAGGTGAGCTGGTTTCGATGCCATGATTCAAATCCAATCATACTATAGTACGCGACAAATCAAGATGGCAATCGGGGTATGAGCTGAGGCGCGGGGGAGGGGAAATTAATCATCTAACAGTCAGTTGTTTCCAGGCTAACTCCAACATACGCCCTCGTCATGGCTACCATCACCACTCTGATGCGGCACGCGTACTCCTCGGGGCCGCTGTGGGAGCTGGTGGTGACGAGCGAGGCGGACGCCTGCAGGCAGTACTGGTGGGCGCAGCTGTTGTACATCAACAACTACGTTTACGACGACGCCTTTTGCTTGCCGCAGACCTGGTGAGTTGACATTACTATTACTTATGGCTTTTATCATCATTCACAATCACATACAATGGTCACTTTCATAAGCTACTACATTTTCATGCAATGCAGCTTCAATGCAAATAAAATGTTGTTTGATCAATTTCTTCACCACTGTTGATTGACCAAATGTTTGACCTTAGGAAATTTGATCAGTATTGACACTATTGTTTCTTTCTTCTCAATCGTCTCATTACTGACTAAGTATTTACATACCTTTATCATGATACTGATGACGTCATTATCATAATAGCCACAACTATCATTATCATCATGTCCAAGAGAAAGTGGTTTAAATATTTTCCAGGTATCTAGCAGCCGACACTCAGCTATTCTGCCTCGGTCTACTAGTATTAGTGGCAGCACGCACCTGCAAGACTCGGCAGATAGTACTGTCGCTGTTGTTTGTGATCGCATTGCTGATCGTGGCGGCTCACACATACTTCCAGGACTTAGACGCAACCGTCCTACAGTCGCCTGAGTGAGTAACATTTGGTTTTCTGGAAGGTATAGTTCTTGCAATTCCAAAGGCGACTGGCCCTAGTAAAGACGTATCTGTATACATGTTAATGTGTGCGTTAACGGCTCCGCCACGCACGCACACTGTCACAATTGTGTAATTATGAACATGTCAAACACAACCAAGGGCCGGTTGCCTTCATGAATTGCATGAAGTATACTATAAGCTAGGCTGCAAAGACATGCGAAGAGTTTTAACGTTGACAGTAACCCAAAGTTTGATAACAATTAAGCATCTATCATCGACTTTAAGCCTCGCCATACACGGAGTGCTTGTAGCTGTCGGAACGGATAGCTCTAGAGCAGTTGGTTGCAGTCGACTGCATCGACAGCTCGCCAACAGCTCGTCACAGCCCGCCGACTGCTTGGCGTCAAGCAGTCGGCGGCTGTCGATGCGGTCGATTGCAACCAACTGCTCTAGAGCTGTCGGTTCAGACAGCTACAAGCAGTCCGTATATAGCAGCTTACATTGTCTTTTTAAATTGTTTCTGTTTGTGTCATGACTATAGGACGTACCGCAACCTGTACGCCATCGACAATACCTTCCGCTTGCTGTACATCCGCGGCCACACCAACCTGTCCTCCTGCGTCGTGGGCATGGCCGGCGGCTTACTCGTCTACCATTGGCAAGACAACGGCAAGGACCTAAATGCCTACAAGGTAATTTCATTGTAAATTAAATTTATGTAGGTATATTTGAACCAATTTGATCGTTACCAAGACTAAGATATATTGTAGTAAATTTCACTTAGGCCTAAGACTGTGGTCTCCTATTAAATGCCATCGGCCGCTTACAGCGTCACGCTTACGCTGCGTCACAATTTTACTATAGTGACGTCTGCGTGTGAAGGAGACCACAACAGTACATTTCTATAGTAAGCATTGTGACGCGGCGTACGCGTGACGCTGTAAGTGGCCGATGGCATTTACCACGGCCTTAGGTATCCTGTTGACAGGATAACGTAAGATCACTGCTGCGCCATTTCATTTCAAGTCTGCTTTCAACTATGGCCAGAATACTATAGAAGCTAGCCCTAGGATTTAAAATATAGTTAATTAATAATGCAGTAGAGAATAAAAAAAAACGGGTTGCACTCCGGGAGTGCCGGCAGAAGTGAAAACTTGAACATTAACGTTGTGCATTTTAAAATATTTTGTAATGGTTTGGGAATAATTTCGCACGAATTGCTTTATTTATCAGTATAAAAGTACCATCATTTATGTGGTTAAATACAATATTCATTTATTGCGCTATCGTACACAAACATGACAATTTATATGTAGTACAAACACACACGCACACTCGCGCAAGCGCCCTGCGCTGCTTAAACGAAACAGCATGAGCAGGCATACAGTTTCGCCGCGCGGTAGAAAGAGAGGGGGATATTACTTTCTCTCCTACGCCGCGCTGACGGTCTACTCTCCTTCCGTCTTACGAATTTTCGATCAGGACACGTGACCTGTCGCGAGTTTATATTTTTTTACCGTCCCATGAAAAGTGCACAACGCCGCTAAAGAAATTTTCACTTCAATAACTATTTATATTGAACTTGAGTGCCCAGTCGTGTGGTCACATTACAATGTCGTGTACAGAAGTACCGCTGGGTGACGTGGGTGTTGGTGCCGGCTGGCGTGGCGGTGATCCTGTCCGGCGGCGCGTTCTACGGCGACGGGGGCAGAGCCCCTGTCCTCCTCAGGGTGCTGTACGCGACCTTCCACAAGCCCATCTTCCAGCTCCTACTAGCCGCTTTCTGTTTGAGCCTCATCTTCAAAATGGAATGTGAGTCTTGAATATAATAATAATATCCTTTGACATTTTTGTACACACGGTTACTTGATCCCAAACTAAGCAGAGCTTGTACTATGGAAACCAGATAACTGATATTACTACATATACTACTTTTTTATTTGTAAATACATACTTAATATACATATACACCCAGACTCCGGACATACAAACATGTTCATGCATACAAATGCATGTCGCGGGTAGGAATCGAACCTACGACCTGCAGCGTGAAAGGCGCCTCCGCGCCAACCACGCTAACGGGCCCGTCCAATGTTAAGCCAATATTTAGATTTGATCGCAATCTGAGTTTTTTTTTTATAGGAATGCGGTGGCAAAAAATCGTACAGCCGCCTGATGTTAAGCATTAACCGTAGCCTATAGATGTTTACAATACCAAAGGCATTGCTCGCACATTGCCAACCTGAAGGGGAGTTGGATGGAGGGAGGGGGAGCTGCTGAGCATTCAGCCGCTCAGCCGTTTGTACAGAGATAGCCTGTACCTAATCTGACAAGCTTGGAAGAGCCTAGCCAAGATAAATGCTTCAAATAGAGGAAGGAGAGGAGAGGAGAGAGCCGTAAGCGGGTGGGCTTACGGCTCTCTCACTCATCGTACGAAACGCAGCTGTAATAGCTGCTTTACGCCGATCTTCTGTGAGAGGGTGGTACTACCCCGGTCGAGCCAGCCCGTTTATGAGCTGCAGTCAATTGGCTACAGCTTGGCTCTACCACATCCATACCTCCACCTCCACCTCCTCTCCTCTCCTTGGTCTATTTGAAGCATTTATCTTGGCTAGACTCTTCCAAGCTTGTCAGATTAGGTACAGGCTATCTTTGTACAAACGGCTGAGCGGCTGAATGCTCAGCAGCTCGCACTTTGAGTTACGTACTATGCCTTGTAGCAAAGCTAACACGAGTGGTTGAGATACGATTTGGATCTACAAGAGAAAACCCGTGGATCCCCAGGGGGTTTACAGAGAGTTCCAAGGAGACTGCTCGAGGATCTAAAGCATAAACCTTAGATGAACCTTTGACGGGCCAGTTGGCGTGCTTGATTTATATTTCGCTTTTTTTTTTTATTTTTTTATTTTTTTGAATTGACAATACGTTGTTGGCCAGAGTGGCCTCTACAACTTCACCCGGACTTTGGCGAGTGCAAAGTGCGCTCCAACCAGAAGGGTAGGGGACAGCACGCTACGCAGGGTAGGGCTTGTCGAATGCCTAGGTGCGTCTAGGTCCTGCTGGCGCAGGCGCATAGTGGCACCTATTGGCGGAAGAGGGAATACGTCGAGCTCGCCGGCGAGGTCGGTGTATGATGGGTAGTGTGCGTGTGTCGGTCTCCTCGACATCTGAGTCGAGGAGCACGGTGAGTGGGTCGGGTGGGTCGAGTAGTACATGCCGCGGTCGGCGGCGGTAGGTACTACTGAGTGTGTCTAAGTGCGTTTATATTTCGCCTATCACGCCGCAGGTTGTAGGTTCAATTCCTACCCGGGACATGCATATACATGTCTGCATGTCATTATGTACATTAATTATATATTTACAAAAAAGTAGTATATGTAGTAATAAGTATCAGTTATCTGGTTTCCATAGTACAAGCTCTGCTTAGTTTGGGATCAGGTGCCGTGTGTAAGGAATGTTCCAGGATATTATTTATTTATTTATTATTATGTACCTATAATGTAAGTACCTATGTGTGAGCAGCGATATACCGGTGTCTGGTGGAGTGGCGCGGGTTCACGTGGACGGGCCGCGTGACGTACAGCGCGTTCCTGCTGCACACGCCGCTGCAGCGCGCGTACGTCGGCACGCAGGCCGCGCCGCTGCACATGACCGACTACAACGTGGTAACACACCCATCACACCTATCACACCTATCACACCTATCACACCTATCACACCCATCACACCCATCTCATCCTCCCGGCTGCACCCAATATTATTTCCACCAATTCCAATATTTCTATTTCAGTATATCAATCCATATTCGGTGACCGCTTAAGGATGCGTTTCCAATGACGCGGAGGTGGGCGGAGTGGAGAGGGGCGGACCGTGAATTGGCCAATCTCAGTGCTCGAAATCACCACGCATCAGAGGGCCTACTCTTTTATAAACGAAATTTCGGACGAAATTCCCATATTTCCTACTACGTTTCTCATTGATTCCGACATTTCTTACGAACGAAAATTGTTTGACGTTTAGATTCGACGACAACGAAGACGTCAAACAATTTTCGTTCATAAGAAATGTCGGAATCAATGAGAAACGTAGTAGGAAATACTCGAATTTCGTCCGAAATTTCGTTTTCGTTTGTGAGTAGGCCCTCAGACATCAGTCAGTGGAAACGCACCCTTATTCAGCGGTTCTAGCGTAGGCCGCTCATCTCACTGTATTGGGTGGTTGCGGGTTCGATTCCCGCCAAAGGCTAATTTCGAACGACCTTTTCGTAATTTGCCCTTGTCTGGGTTTCATTGGGATCGCTCCCAGTCAAGTGTGTGGTAACCATAGTACAGCCTTGCTGAGTTTGGGACCATACTGTTTGTGTAAGTCTGGCGGTACCTATACAATATGTAAAAAAAACCCCGAAAACGTATTGTTGGGTATCGAGATTAGATTCCATTTTTGTAAAAAAAACTTTTTTTTTTCTTTTTGTTTGAAAATTTTTTTTTTCTTTTTTTTAGCATAGTATGTGTCCCACTGCTGGGCAAAGGCCTCCCATATTTTTTTGTAATACAAATACCCCGTTTACATATTATTATTTTTTCATAAAATGACGTCATCACATACTTTGTGGTCTGAGGTGACGCCACACGATCTAACATTATTACTTCCGGTAACGGTGTTGTCATATTTTTAAACCGACTTCAAAAAAGGAGGAGGTTTCTCAATTCGACCGTATATTTTTTTTTTTTTTTTTTTTTTTTTTATGTGTGTTCGCGGATAACTTCGTCGTTTATGAACCGATTTTGATGAATCTTTTTTTGTTGGAATGGAGATATTCCAGCGGTGGTACCATGATAAGGAAACCTGGTTCTGATGATGGCATCCCAGAGAAATCGAGGGGAACCTTCGAAAATCGTAGGGGCGACTAGTGCGTTTGTAATTTTTTTCATTAACTATTTTAAAGCACTACTATTTTATGAAGGTCTGGAGTCGATCTGATGATGGAGCCGAAACACAGTCGAGGGAACTCCTCAACGATTTACAGCAATTACCTGGTGTTTGGGCTTGATTAATTTGTATTGATGAGAACTTTACACCTAGATGGGTTGTGACTGTCATTAGGGGTCTGATGATGAAGACGTAGGACAGTCAAGGGAACTCCTCAACGATTTACAGCAATTACCTGGTGTTTGGGCTTGATTAATTTGTATTGATGAGAACTTTACACCTAGATGGGTTGTGGCTGTCATTAGGGGTCTGATGATGAAGACGTAGGACAGTCAAGGGAACTCCTCAACGTTTTACAGTAGCTACCTTGTGTTTGGGCTTGATTAATTTGTATTGATGAGAACTTTACACCTAGATGGGTTGTGACTGTCATTAGAGGTCTGATGATGAAGACGTAGGACAGTCAAGGGAACTCCTCAATGTTTTACAGTAGCTACCTTGTGTTTGGACTTAATTCATTTCTATTGATGAGAACTTTGCACCCATATCGTTTATAAGTGCCATTACAGGTCTGATGATGGAGACCATAGACAGTCGAGGGAATTCTTCTACGATTTACAGCAGTTACCTTTTGTTGGGCTTGATTAATTTGTATTGATGAGAACTTTACACCTAGATGGGTTGTGACTGTCATTAGGGGTCTGATGATGAAGACGTAGGACAGTCAAGGGAACTCCTCAACGATTTACAGCAATTACCTGGTGTTTGGACTTGATTAATTTGTATTGATGAGAACTTTACACCTAGATGGGTTGTGACTGTCATTAGGGGTCTGATGATGAAGACGTAGGACAGTCAAGGGAACTCCTCAACGATTTACAGCAATTACCTGGTGTTTGGGCTTGATTAATTTGTATTGATGAGAACTTTACACCTAGATGGGTTGTGACTGTCATTAGGGGTCTGATGATGAAGACGTAGGACAGTCAAGGGAACTCCTCAACGTTTTACAGTAGCTACCTTGTGTTTGGACTTAATTCATTTCTATTGATGAGAACTTTGCACCCATATCGTTTATAAGTGCCATTACAGGTCTGATGATGGAGACCATAGACAGTCGAGGGAATTCTTCAACGATTTACAGCAGTTACCTTTTGTTGGGCTTACTTCATAAGGTTCAATATGCCAAAATGTTCATTGGTATGGCGCCACTAAAAATCGTGAAATAAAATTATTTTTATAAAAAAAAAAAAACCGACTTCAAAAAAACCTGATTCACTAAAAAGCCTGAAATAATATTTCTATTACCACCTCTGCCTACCCCTTCGGGAAAACCAGACGTGATGGTGTGTTATCGAGTATTTGAAGTCGGTGCCAATCTTGGTATGCCAAGTCTACCTACTATAAAAGTAAGAAGATAGATTGGCACCGACCCCAAATACTCGATAACACACCATCACGTCTGGTTTTCCCGAAGGGGTAGGCAGAGGTGGTAATAGAAATATTATTTCAGGCTTTTTAGTGCATCAGGTTTTTTTGAAGTCGGTTTTTTTTTTTTTAAATTAGCTACATTGTGTGGGAAAAAGGCAAAAAAAATTGGCACTTTAAATGGTCATAAATATGTTTACTATCATTATTTTATTTTTTAAATTATTTTATTTGGTCATGTGATTGGGGAACCTAATTACCGGTTTCGGCTCGGACAGGGTTTTCTTAACATGTTGTAGGTATTACACACAAACTGTACCTAAGAATAAACAATATAGGCTTGCATGATAGGTATATGAGCGTAAATTGCTTCTTCTTATATCCACCGTCAGGACTTCGCAAACCCAATATAATAGGGGCTAGCCTATTGCAATTGTATTGTATTTGCGTATTGTATTGTTGAATCGACGGGCCCGTTAGCGTGGTTGGCGTGGAGACGCCTTTCACGCTGCAGGTCGTAGGTTCGATTCCTACCCGGGACATGCATTTGTGTGCATGAACATGTCTGTATGTCCGGAGTCTGGGTGTATATGTATATTAAGTATGTATTTACAAATAAAAAGTAGTATATGTAGTAATATCAGTTATCTGGTTTCCATAGTACAAGCTCTGCTTAGTTTGGGATCAGGTAACCGTGTGTACAAAAATGTCCCAGCATATTATTTATTATTTATTTATTTATTGTATTGCTACTAAAATACATATTAAAACATGTTTCGTTACATCCCCAGCTGATCGTGTTCTCATCGACGATATTCCTGACGTATACGTGCGCGGGAGTGTTGTGGCTGTGCGTGGAGGCGCCCACCGCGGCGCTCACACGCGCTGCGCTCGCGCCGCGCAAACCGGAACACGGGACCAAGGCTTGACCACACCAATAAATGGACCAATAATGCTATATTAAGGAATGGGTGTATTATGTGATTATGGCGACTGAACAGATTAATAATAAAACATTATTAAATGGTGTGATTTAGTTTTTTATTAAAGAGAGAAAGAGAAAATAGAAAACTAGAAAGATACATTACGAAGATAAAGGAAAGTATTCAGGTCATGGACCAGTTACTAAGGGGACTGGCCCTAAGCAAGTCGGCCGAGTGGTCGGCCTAGCACTAACATCGACATAAAACGAAGCGAGTAGTTCCAACTATTTACCGCTAAATAGTAAAATGAAAATGAAAAAACAATGACCACGTTTTGTTTCATACAAATATCTAATAAGGGCACCTCTTTCTTTAGTCTTTACTCTGTGATTCAGGTGTTCCGCGTTATACAGGTGTTTCAAAAGTGCGAACTAATACTTGGGGGTTTGGATGAGTATCGGGAATAGAATTAAATGGCATAATTTTTTTATTAAAATTAAAGCATTGCTTTTCAAATATTTCTTTCCTACCAATTTGTATAAGATGTAATATCTGAAAAACGATGCAATCTTTTACGAACTATTTATATTATATTAATATTAGCGACTGCGACTCTTAAATACACTGAAAAGCTGTCTACTTTCGTGCAGGAAGAGTACTGGCCGAAAGGTGTGGTGTTCAGGCGCTTTCGGGGGAGGCTGCCGTCACATTCACCATCAAATTAAAAAAAAAATGTAACGTCACGACTTTTGTCCCCATTCGGGGGTAGCCAGAGGCTTGAGTGACCATACACCACCACATTGTGGAAGTATTAACCAACTCAAAGCCCACGTTTCCACCATCAAATTAGTTTAAGTTATATGTATGTTAGTCTGTAAGGTTATACATTCATTCATTGGTTATCTATGGGCCTATGTGCCTGGAAATAACTGAATTATTATTGTTATTATTAAATGCATTTAACACAAATATTGATTAAATAAATAATAATAATAATGGTCACGTAAAAAGGAGGCCGCCTTAATACGTAGGGAACTTAGCGCTGCAACTTTCCATTCCCGGTCCAAGACCCAGAGGCAGACCCAAAACAAGATGGAAAGCTGAAGTACTAAAAGACATGAAAGAGTGTCAGGGGGCTTACTACGACCTCTTATCGCGATTCAATTATAGGAACGTTTTAACGTTTCAACGACTTTTTGTGCAATGACGTACCTTATTGTCATGACAATAAGAAATGTCGTCAACGTCAACGTCGTCGCTGAAACGTTAAAACAATACTGCTATAAGAGGTGGTGGTAGGGCCCCAAGTATCTGAAGACGATGTCGAGGATAGAGTGCAGTGGAGGGGAAAGACTAGGAAGGCTAACCATGTGGGATACATAGTCAGGAAGAGAGAGAGATTGATTAAATAAATATTTTGTCAAAATCATTGAAAGGCCCATAAGTAACTAAAGATCAGAAGACACTTATAAAACAAACTAAAGATAAGAAAGCACCCGGTTTAAAGATATTTTATTCTCAAAAAAGTCATTCGTCACTTACATGAGAACAAGATTTACTTATTCAAAGGATTTACTTATACAATTCGGCCGTCGAGAGAATGCGTTTGATAGCGTCTGTGACAGGTCGGGATCAAACGGACGATGTAACTTTGAAGTGGCGTTGAATTGACGTTGAATTTTTTTATTATTTATTTGCCCTACTAACGTATAAATTATCATAGGAATAGTACATTGTTATCCAAGGGGGAATGTAACTTATTATTGGTCCCGAGATGTACGCGAGGGCGCTAATAGTTCGAGGGACCAATAACCAATTCTTTCGTTGGCCACACAATAGTAGTATACAATTTGTCGGTCGGCTTGTTTGGTTTTGATCTGATAACAAAGAAAGTTCTGCTTGAACTACCGAGAAAAGCATTGTGTTCTTGACTATGTGTTCTTGACATCTATCTTCAATGCAGTCCTGGGGGCTTACCACCACCTCTTATAGCAGTTTTGTTTTAACGTTTCAGCGGCCATTTGTGCAATGACGTTTCTTTTTGTCATGACAATAAGGTACGTCATTGCACAAAAAGACGCTGAATCGTTAAAACGTTCCTGTAATTGAATCGCAATAAGAGTTCGTGGTAAGCCCCCTGAGTGTCCTACTTTCCTATACTGTGGAAAAAATATCACAAATAATTTTATTATGATACATAAACACCGATAGTCAGAGAACGAGGAGGTAAGCTCCTACAGACCAATTAGCTTACTGCCTATCCCCTCAAAATTAAAGGAGAAGATAATAGTGCACCGCCTAAAACCTCTGTTGGAAGAACCAAAAGTGATGGCATCAATTCGCACATAGATTTCGAAAAATCCAGAGGCGCGAGCCGGGTTAGAACCTTGGACCTTAAGCTAAACATCTAGTTTCTTAATTTACTTTACATACAAAATCTGTAAAACGCAAAAATGAGAACCTACTGTTTTAAAGTCGACTTAAGATTTTAACAAAAATATTGAAGTTAATAAATATTTTGTAAAACTAATCTTTAGGAGACTCTCTTTTGCACAACGAAAAAAATATACGATTTTGTGTAATAGCTAGCAGCTCTATAAATGTACCACCTTAAGAGCTTATTACACCTTCCTAAATTTAGAAGCCTAAATTCAGAAGCTTCTAAATATTTAAACCATTCTAGCTTCTGAATAGCTTGCTGAATGCGATTACACTTGCCTAAATTCAGTCACGATTAAATTAAGTTGCCTAAATTTAGGAAGGTGTAATGAGCTCTTTAGCGTAGTCTGTCATATTCGGAAATATATTCTTCTAAAAAAGTAAGTGACAGCTGCCACCGGCCAGCATTATAAAAAAGTATTTAACTTAGTAAAAAGTATGTTTCATAAATAATCGACCGGGGAGTAAATGCAAAAATATAATAATAATTTTCCGTATAAACCGTTTTACAGTCCGCTTACGTTGAGGGAAAACATCGTGAGGAAACCTACCTATCCCTCGGGATTAGGTAATAGTCAGTTCCTGTATACACGGCGACAAGGTTCACCACCTGTCACGTTGGGTTCTGACTATCTGGTGAAACGTGGGCTTTGAGTTGACATAATACCTCCACAATGTTGTGGTGTATGGCCACTCAAGCCTCTGACTACCCCCGAATGGGGATAAAAGTCGTAGCACTCGTAAACCCAAACTCCATACTAATTTTCATGCCCTATTTTACGCCCTTAGGCTTTGATTTTTTTTTAAGTAGCCTATTTTCTTCTACAAGATCCAGTCTATCTCCATACCAAAATTGATTAAGTTTGCATGGCTACACTAAAAATCCTGAAATAAAATTATGTTAAAAAAAATAAAAACCGACTTCAAAACCCTGGAGGCTGGAGGCTGGAGGCTGGAGCATTAAAAACCTTGAAATAATATTTATATTACCACCTCTGCCCACCCCTTCAGGAAAATCAGGGGTGATGGTGTGATATCGAGTGTTTGGAGTCGGTGCCAATCTCTATAGAGCGCGATTTTTAGCAGGTAGACTTTATAAAGTATGAAACAAATAATATTCTCATTTATTTTTATTTTATTTATTTATTTAGTAACAAACGGTCATTTACAAAAAATATAAATAAAAACAGAGAATAACATAAAAAGACCTGCAGTTTCCTTAATCCTACTAATATTATAAATGCGAAAGTAACTGTGTGTGTGTGTGTGTGAATGTTTGTTACCGCGTATCTCCATAACTACTGCACCGATTTTAATGAAATTTGAAACGTAGATAGTGTAAACTCTGGAAGGAGGCATAGGCTAATCATACCTATAAATTTCAACCCCTAAGATTCGTGATGAAGAAGAGGATTCGTGATATCCGGGATTTAGCAAACGGAATCTGGGAAACAGGATCCGGGATACGGGATCCGGGATCCGGGATCTGGGATCCGGAAAACGGGGTCCAGGATCCGGGCAACGAGATCCAGGATACGGGACCCGGGAAACGAGATTCGGGATACGGGATCCGGGAAACTGGATCCGGGATCCGAATTTTTTTATTTAAATTTTGCGCGGACGAAGTCGCGGGCAAAAGCTAGTACATACATACATACTGATCAAAATCATAACCCTCCGCCGTAGTCGGGTAAAAAGTAAGAAGATAGATTACCCCCGACTCCAAACACTCGATAGCATACCATCACCCCTCATTTTCTGAAGGGGTGGGCAGAGGTGGTAATAAAAATATTATTTTAAGGTTTTTAGTGCTCCAGGGTTTTTTTAAGTCGGTATTTGTTTTTTTTTTTAATAAATCACAAACTATTTCTTGAATATAAATATAATATAATGGCTGCGAAGCATCTACATATCGGCTACCATACCTATTTTCATCTAAATTATTATTTAATCCTACCTTTAAAACACTCCGTATACTTTAATACTGTTGTTATTTTGTTATCACAATCAGACACTTAAATAGGTATAATTTATTTTTATAAGATACATTACGTGCATAATTTATTATAAGGAAACAACATACATTAAAAAGGGATGACCTTGTGAGTAACTTAGAAGTCGAAAAACATAATTAAAAAAAAAACTGTAACACTAACTGCCTAAACTGAAACCCACCATGATTAGCATATATTCGATGCGTTGGCAAAACCATAAACCGTTTTAATACAAATTTAGTTGCCGGTGAATCTTGTTTAGGAATGGTCGTGCGTGGTTATATACAGTACCCGGGAAAGAGAACCAACATTAACCACTCGTTAATGTGCTACTCATCACAACATTGATCCGGATTAAGATTGCGTTTCTTTGATTAAATCGTATATTAGTCCAGACGCAGAACCCGTGCCGTGTAACGAAAATGATTGCCTTCACGATATTGTTGTTCCTATTTCATGGAATGGATGCGGCAATTGAATCACTTAATGGTAAGAAAATTTTATAATAAAGTTTAGTTTATAAAAAGTTATAAGTAATACAGCATCGCCCGAATAAGGCCCGCCACATACATACGGAATTTCCGTACGGAATTCCATTTCGAAATATCGAATCGAGGTTTCCGAACGCGATACGTCCATACATTTGGATGGATTTACTGCGTTCGGAATCACCGATTCGATATTTCGAAACGCAATTCCGTACGGAAAATTCCGTATATACCTATGTGGCGGGCTTAACGCTCGCGTTGAGAGGGTGTGCCCTGTTTAATGACAAGATCCTATAATGGGATAAGGGGATGAGTTAAGGCAGACTCCTATTACATTGGAAAGTCTCCGTGTGGAATTTGAGTCATTCCACTAGCTCTCCAGTTATCTCGACCACCCAATAGTTTAATTAAAAAAACAACGAATAGTTGCATCTACAAGAGTCGAGCGACGCGCCCGAGCAGCCAGTTTTAACATAATGTTATAACTGATAACTCGGGCGCAGCAGCTCGGGGTATGTGTACGTACCCAATGACAGACTTTCAATGAGGAGCCAAATTGTTGACGATGGTGCAATCTTCTGCTACGTCTCATCTTTTGGTTCTCGTATCAGCTTGTAGATATTCTCATCCCATGGGCTACAAAGAAAATCAAATCACTGACAAAGAAAAAACTAAATTTTGAGAAAATTATCCTCATTCTAGTTAGCCCTTTTGATTAACCTCTACCTGTTATACTAGGCCCCTACCTACTGCATCTACGTATGATCATACAAAGCCCAGTATTATACATGTCTGTATAATAATAATAATATTAGCCCCTTTATCGTCCCAGCCTCTCCTCAATGCGAGGGAGACTGAGGCCATACTCCTCCACATTGACCCAGTGCGGGTTGCTGGATATCACATGTCTTTGGAAAACTTGTTAGATCTAAGACATGCAGGTTTCCTCACGATGTTTTCCTTCACCGTAAGCAAGTGATAATCATATTAAAGTTATGATTCACACATCGATTTCGAAAAACCCAGAGGTGCGAGCTGGGGTTTGAGCCCTGGGACCTTAATCCCGCAAGACGCGTGCTTAATTAGGCCGCTGTCACTGCTATAGGTACATGACATGCCTGTAAGCTGTTTTTTACACGACTGCCCAAAAAAGGAGTATATTGTGTTTAGGCTCATGTATGTATGTATATGAGATACTTTATTCCACTATAACTTATAAATGCCTGAACCGAATTGCATGTATGGGGTATCGATAGAATCCTTACATCATTCCGGGTAACACTGGGTATATTATTTAAAAAAAAAACAATATGGCGGCATTATGGCTCAATTTTCAAATGTGACAAAAAATGTTTTTTCTTCCATTATTGTAATGTAATGTAATGTAATGTAACGTCACGACTTTTATCCCCATTCGGGGGTAGTCAGAGGCTTGAGTGGCCATACACCACCACATTGTGGAGGTATTAACCAACTCAAAGCCCACGTTTCACCAGATACTTAGTCAGAACCCAACGTGACAGGTGGTGAACCTTGTCGCCGTGTATACAGGAACTGACTATTACCTAATCCCGAGGGATAGGTAGGTTTCCTCACGATGTTTTCCCTCACCGTCAGCGAACTGTAAATTATGCACATAGATGAAAATTCATCCATTGGTGCATGCCCCACCGGGGATCGATCCATTATTACAATATGGGTATCAAATTGAAGGCCTTGATGGGCACATTTCAAAAATATATAATTTATTTGCATAATTTAACAAAGGGGCATTTTGTAGGGTGTACATGAAAAAACAAACATTTCATTTTTGGCTGCGGTCACTAAAATGCATACAATAAAATAAAAAAACACGACTGCCCTACCCAGAATTATATTATTAGCGACGAAAAAGTTGTAGCAGATTCAGATCTTTTATACTTTCCTAAAAAGTATAAAAGAAGTGCTGTGTCATTGCAGTTGGGGGACCGTTCTGTGGAACACTTTTTAATTTAAGAGGTCCCCCGACTGCAATGACACTGCAATTGTTTTATACTTTTTAGTTCGTTTTTTACTCATGCAATCTCATAATTAGTTTCATTTACATATGAAATCAAATTAATTTATATTAGGTAGCTATTTCATTGTTTTTTGTGTTTTACGTCAACCTTTTACGCACGCTTGGTAATTGTTCTCAAGGAAGTCGGAATCTGCTACAACTTTTTCGTCTCTAATAATATAATTCTGGGTAGGTATATTATAATGATTATCACAAAAAACAGAGGCGTAGCTACCACCGTATTAGCCGTATCAATGATACGGGGCCCTCGGGCTACAGTACAGGGGCCCGAAGGTAGAACGTGTGTGGAAATTCCTTACCCGTCTATTGTGAAAAACTTTACCCTTCGGGGGCCACGAACTACACAGGGCAGGGATACAGGGCCCGTCTAAGGCAGACTACGCCACTGACAAAGGACTAGGATGGTAGATATAGAATGTATATTATGTAGGAGATATACATGTAGTAAAGCGACTGTAGCCTAGGGGTGAACAGGTTGGGCTAACAATCAGAAGGTCCCAGGTTCGATCCCCGGTAGGGCATGCACCAATGGATGAATTTTCATCTATGTGCATAATTTACAGTTCGCTGACGGTGAGGGAAAACATCGTGAGGAAACCTACCTATCCCTCGGGATTAGGTAATAGTCAGTTCCTGTATACACGGCGACACGGTTCACCACCTTTCACGTTGGGTTCTGACTATCTAGTGAAACGTGGGCTTTGAGTTGGTTAATACCTCCACAATGTGGTGGTGTATGGCCACTCAAGCCTCTGACTACCCCCGAACGGGGATAAAAGTCGTGACGTTACATTACATTACATGTAGTAGACATTGTATACCTACTAGGTGAATAGCCACCTAAAATCTTTAACTGTCACAACAGTTTCAGCAGCCATGATCGGCCCCATTTGATGTAAACCTTATTGATGTAATACCTACAAAAGGAAGTTGGTCAATATATTATGTAAGTACGTAAGAAAGAAGTAAAATATGTTTTTACTAAAGTACCAAATAACAGGCATACATCAGTCAGCAAGTGTAAAAAGGGTATTGAAACATGGTTATCGTAACGTCTTCCTAGCTAGCCTTGGCGAGGACTCTGTTGCATGTCAAACATTCGTGCAGTAACGGTACCGTCCTTTAATCTAGAAACGGAGTATGCTCGGATGCCTCCCGTGATGAAGATGGACCCGTACGAGCCGTGCGTCCACCAGCCCAGCGGCTTGTACTGCGACGTGCAGCTGACCCTGGTCTCCGACACGCCCAGCGAGCTGCTCACCATGATAAGAGTTAGTACCGTACTATAGTACCTACAGTTAAAAACTTAATCACAAAGTGATTACACTTACCGCCTTTAACCTGCCATATAATAAACAACTACCAATTTAGTTGTAAAATACTTATACAATATTGTAAGAGCATTAGAACATTGTGCGATTCGAGGCGAAGAAAAATAGGTTACCTAAAAAAAAAGAAATGTCACGACTTTTATCCCCATTCGGGGGTAGTCAGAGGCTTGAGTGGCCATACACCACCACATTGTGGAGGTTTAACCAACTCAAAGCCCACGTTTCACCAGATAGTCAGGACCCAACGTGACAGGTGGTGAACCTTGTCGCCGTGTATACAGGAACTGACTATTACCTAATCCCGACCTACCCTGATTACCTAAATATGTAGGTAAGTATACTTATACATTATTTTTAAATAAGTTAGTAGTAAAATAATATAATTTATTTTTGTTTATAGGAATACTCAGCTCTCACAGCGACACATTATAACCACACACAGTTGCATTATTCGATATGTGTCACAGACACATGCAGCGAGTTCTACAGGAACACAACTGGGGACATAAAATCGACCCTTGAGGCATGCCTCAATCATACCTTGTGGCAGACGTACCAGTTAAAAGCGAGAGTGTCTGATGGATACTCCTGTAATGTACACGAAAAGCATTTCGATATAGGCGCAGGAGATATTATTGTAGCCAGCATATGTCTAACAATACTGGTGGCGAACATTATCGGAAGCTTATCGCATTTCTTTTGTACAACTCAAAAAAGTAAAGGTGAATATGTGATTGTTTTTAAGAGGAGGGTTCGAAATTTGGTTGATTTTCTATTCTACTTTTTCTTTAAGTAAGTATGTGGACTAGGAATCTTATATTTAGATGTATGATTTTTGACTATATTATCTTGAGTATCTTTAAATCCAAATCACGATTTGATGAAATTTTCTCGATAAAAAAAATTTATGAAATGAGCTCTAATTATTTACAATTTTCCTTGCTACCACGATGTTTTTACGATTTAGATCACGAAATTATTTCTAAAACATAGCAAATAATGATATCTAAACTACCCTTCAACCATATTTTAATTCATGAAGTAGTTTTTTTTTTATTCAAGTAAATGTGGTTTGGCGCTTACGTTGTTTATTTCCGAGCGCGCGCACAATATCGCCATCTCACATTTTAAGTACTTGAACTAACCATGTCTCTCTCTAACTTTGTATTGTCAGTGTCCGCTCGGACTTGTTCGACGTCGGACCTGTGAAGGATTTTTTAAAAAATATTACGAAAAAATATTACGGTCGTGCCACATTACAGGTACAGTACAGTATTTACAGTCCGCCGACGCCTATGATAAATAAATAAATATCCTTGGAAATTCTTTTACACATGACTACCTGATCCCAAACTAAGCAGAGCTTGTACTATGGAAACCAGATAACTGATATTACTACATATACTACTTTTTGTTTGTAAATACAAACTAAATATACACTTAATTACACCTAGACTCGGGACATGCGGACATGTTCATGCACACAAATGCATGTCCTGGGCAGGAATCGAACCTACGACCTGCACTGCAGCGTGATTTTCGTTTGCTTTTCCTTGTCTTGTGTAATTTCTTTTCATCTCTTGTCATTTTGTGTCATCTCTTGTCATTTCATAGTTATTCGTGTCATTTCTGTAAAAACTCCCTATTTCGCTTACTGTTATATACTTGCAGCATGGTCTTGGGCCGACAGTGGGAATACATTGCTTGTCAAAACAATGGAGTCGCTTTATTGCGTTTGTTGTAGGTATGGATGGGCAAGTAATAAATATATCATACATCAATAAATTATCGTAAAAAATAACATTACAGATATGGATAGGAAAATGTTTGTCCGTCCTATTCAATCTATTATATTATAAACGAAAGTAACTCTGTCTGTTACCTTTTCACGGCTAAACCGCTGAACCAATGTTGATGAATTTTGGTATGGAGACAGACTGGGTCTTGGCGGAGAACATAGGCTACTTTTTAGGGTTCCAAAGGGTGCTAACGGGACCCTATTACTAGGCCTACGCTGTCCGTCTGTCTGTCTGTCGGTCTGTCAGCGCGGGCTGTATCTCACGAACCGTAACAGGTAGAGAGTTGAAATTTTCACTGAATGTGTATTTCTGTTGCCGGTGCAGAACAAATACTAAAAATATAATAACATTTAAAAATAAATATCAAGTCTCAAACTTGATATTTTTGATGTGTTTATTCTACGGTGGTACGGAACCCTTTATGTGCGAGTCCGACGCCTTCAGATCTTATGAATGTTTTCTTGAAATAAATATAGTGTATTTTAAGTAATTAACTGGCCAACCCTCAGGTCCTACCTACCATGTTAGGATCTTTTTCGTTCTAGCGGGTGTAAACCGTGATTTAACGAGTTAATGTGATAATTTTTGTATTTAAATTATTCAATTCAATGTATTTGTTTCAGACATAGTCCAATATTGATTATTAAAATTATTATAATTTCACAATAAATATAAAACAATAAATAAAAGTAAAATTAAATTTAAAAAAATAAAAATATATTTTTTATTTTTCATGTTTTATCATTAAAATACAATATAATATAACATAAATTAAAATAAAATACAATAAAATAAAAACCTACCCCTAATTAAACAAATACCGTCCGCGTGGGATACTGGCTGCATGTGCTCCCTGTATTCAAGCTGTTCCTGTTGTCAAGCGAATTTTTTGAGCAAGGAAAGAGCCAGCCCTCTTGTCACCTGTGGCGGTAACCAGTCTAAGGGTGATTTTGATAGATAAAAAAATAAAGATAAAAAGATAAACAATAAATAAATGCATGGTTAAATCAATAAAATTAATAAATACTGAAAATTAAATTAAAAAATAAATTAAATATGGTAAAAATAAATATTATGACACCGCTGATGACTTCATGATCGGCATCGAAGTTAAGTACCAAAGTATTCCTTTGCCTACGAAACATGAAAAAGATACTCATATCCGGCAGTCAGTCACTGACACAGAGTATGTACATTTTTACCCGACTACGGTGGGCGGAGGGTTATGATTTTGACCGATATGTATGTATGTTCATCTGCTCCCGTATAACGTCCAAACTATTTTTATCATAATAATTTGACTAATGAGATATCGTTGGACGCGTCTGGATCGTCCGCTGGTTATAGGCTATTATACGATCGAAATATTGTTATACGTATCTATCAGCATATTGTAGGTATAGTTTGTCTTCTTTTGACTTACTTTGTCTTCAGCAATAAAAACAACATAGAAATTAAATTATTTTTTTCAAATACACTCGACATAAAAATCCCATATAAAACGAAAAAAATATATTTGAATATTTTCATCCATTTCATCTATTTTAAAAGGTGCACTGGGACATATTATTTTAATTGTACGAATTAAACAATATTGTTCCTTCAAAAAATAACTATACTATAGTCTACTCCATAGCTGTTCTGTCCTAGCTAAGCGAGAGGGATATATCCTTCGGCAGCTCACGCGACGCTAGCCACACCCCGAAACTAAAATTCATTTTTTTCTTGTATCGTCTTAATCGTCTCCAAGCTACGTAGGCGTAAATGGTGACACTATGAAACCTTGGAGCAGCTATATTATATAGAACATTGGGTTGTTGTAAAAATAAATATTGCTCTGGCCCGCTTAAATTGATAAATTCTTAATTAAAAGTGAAAAGAGGTAAATAAGTTTTAAAACTACGTACTATTTATATTTAGTAAAATAACATCTATTCAGGAAAACATGTAAAGGGTGTAGGGATTTTTAATTAATTGGTAATCTCGTTTCAACATTTCATTTACGTTTCAGGGATACGTTTATTGCAATGTTTCTCAATACCTCGTAACTGGAGGAAGCTAACAGCTCCTCCAGGCGCGAACCCTCATATGGAGCAGTTCCAATGCATCCACGGCATCAGGTAAGAACAGCAGATGTGATGATGGAATCAAGCAGTATTTGATTACAATAAGCAATGTTTATTATGTTTGCAGAGTCTTTTTAACGTTTTTCGTCGTCGCAGTCCATTCATTGCTGCCTTCTTTCTTATTCAGCCAGAACACACGGTTTTTGGAAGAGGTATGAAAACAATTATTATATTTTATTCGAAAATTTGTAAGGCTATTCGTGGAAATCTTGTCACAAACTCGCACCAGGTTTTTGAATGAACGCTGCCACCCATGTTGGGAGGATGTTTATCAATTGACACTATTGGTGGTTCACTAGTATAAAAAAACAGACTAAAAAAAAACAGGAGAAATAAAA
The DNA here is from genome assembly GCA_947859195.1 of Drymonia ruficornis. Lineage (NCBI taxonomy): Eukaryota > Metazoa > Arthropoda > Insecta > Lepidoptera > Notodontidae > Drymonia > Drymonia ruficornis. The sequence goes on from OX401922.1 coordinate 659,990, forward strand.
GCCTGAAATAATATTTTTATTACCACCTCTGCCTACCCCTTCGGGAAAACCAAACGTGATGGTGTGTTATCGAGTGTTTGGAGTCGACTGCCAATCTTGGTATGCCAAGTCTACCTACTATATAATTTGAAATTTTTTAAAACGCGACTGCCCTGCCAGAAACGAATTTTTATTTCATGCATTTTAGTGACAACAGCCAAAATGAAATGTTAGTTTTGCATGTACATCCTGCCTATGTTAAATTATGCCTATAAATTCTACAGTTTTGGAATGTGCTCATCAATGCCTTCAATTTGATACCCATATTGTAATAATAGAAGAAAAAAATTTTTTTTTCACATTTCATAATTGAGCCTTAATGCCGCCATAGTGATTTTGTTCAAAAATAATATACCCAGTGTTACCCGGAATGATGTAAGGATTCTAACGATACCCCATACATCCAAATCCGTTCAGGCATTTATAAGTTATGGTGGAATAAAGAATCTCACATACATACATACAAACAAACAAACATACATGAACCCTAAACACATATAGGTTGAGGAATTCCCTCGACTGTCTATGGTCTCCATTATCAGACCTGTAATGGCACTTATAACCCATATGGGTGCAAAGTTCTCATGAATAGAAATAATAATAATCTATTTATTTTCAGGCACAGAAACCCATAGATATATACCTTACAGACTAACATACATATAATTTAATTAACATATAACTTAAACTAATTTGATGGTGTTGGTGGCGGCAGCATCTCCCGAAAGCGCCTGAACACCACACCTTTCGGCCAGTACTGTTCCTGCATGAAAGACAGTTTATCAGTGGGAACCAAGACCACAAACGCCTTGAAACTGGCGTTGTGACTCGAGTTCAACAGCTGTACTATCAATGAGACATTGATCTTCATACGGATGTACTCAGCAATGTCCCCCGCCTTCATGGTGTAGTAGAGGCGGGACAGGTAGAAAAATACCTAAAAAAAAAAAAAACTACCTAATAATAATTTTATTAACGATAAAATACGACCTATCTTGATTATACCTGATTTTATTTTAGATATCTTTCTTTTTTAATTTATCGACTAGTATCATAATACCATTTCAGAATCTGTATTAGTTGAGAAACTTTTTAAGCTCATGGTCAATTTCTTCATAGTACTTTATTTTTTCAGTACAGGTTGTTGAAATTACATGGCTTAGTAGTGAAAACTTTAAAATGTCACTACTCAATTTTTTTAATGTTGTCGTGAAATTAGTAGCAATCATTTTACGCATTTCGATAACATGGTTATCCGTAAGGTACATGCAAAGAAAAAATCGTAATTTATTTGAGTTTTCGGGAAATTATGGGTTATTTTCGTCTTAAGGTCAGAAATTTCATGAAAATCTGAAAATTTGCAGTAACTTCAAAATGGATCGTAGCTCTACCTTCAACTTAGGATATGTGTTAGGTCATAAGGTGGTCTATAAGAGGTTTCAGGATTATTCACGATTAATGGGACACCCTGTATGTATACTATACGGTCGAACTGAGAAACCTCCTCCTTTTTGAAGTCGGTTTAAAAAGTGCTGGCTACATCTCTGGTGTCATGTTTTATCTATTTTAAATCCAAATGGCTTCATGATGACAATAAAATATGTATTACGGCGGGGTTCCACGGTGCGTGATATCGCGGACTACCTCGCGCACGGCCGACGACCGCGGACATCCACGAACCGCGCATGAGGCTGTTTCCACGGTGCGCGATATCACGCACCCGGTCTGTCATTTTGTCATTCCAAAATGCAAAGTGAAAGAGAACATATCGCGCACCCTTTCAAGTTACATACATATTTGACATGCTCGTCCGTGAAAATGCGGACGGCCACGGACCACCCCGCACGAGCGCGCACCGCACCTTTGAAGTTACCGACTCGCCGCGGATCGGGCGCGCGGCGACGAGCGTGTCTGCGCTACCGCGGACGACCCAGGGGGGTTACTCCGAAATACGTCGCTGACGGATCGTCCGAAGTACGGATTCGATTTACGATCAAAACAATGTCAAATCGTAGAGAAAAACGAAAGAAGAAATGTCAAATCACGACAATCCGTCAGCCGAAAGGTTAGGTTAGGTTCGTATTTCGGAGTAGGCCAGCAGGTTCCACGGTGCGTCGGTGCGGGCTGGTGTGTGTCCGTCCGCAAAGTAAGTTCTTAGTTAGTAGGAAAGGTGCCATTTAAACTACATATTTTTTATGAATTTAATAGTACCTATTTAATTAATATATTCTATATTCTTTCAGGCATACCACCAACCATTCAATAAGTTGTTATCCAACGGACCACTGGTGATGCAGGTCTTCCTGATGATCTCGGCGTTGTTGTTGACATATAACGTTCAACTACACGCTGCGACGCACAGCATATCGTGGACGATGGTACCGAAGCTCATATTGATGAGATTGTGGAGGTGAGTCAACAAGTTAACTGGCTTACGAGCAACGCAAACATAATTTTTGTTAGAGCCATCGCTGTTTTTTAGGTCTTCACAATAATGACCGTACTATTTCTTCCATAGACTGACGCCTCCGTACGCCATCGTATTGGGTTTGACTGCTACTTGGCTGCGATATGTTGCGACAGGTCCGCGTTGGCAAGTAGGATATATTTAATTTTATAGTTGTGTTCCATTACATGTTATGCTATTCGATATACATGATATTTGAGATGTGAGGTCATTATTTCAGATTTCAGTCGGCGATGAAATCCAGTCTTGCCGGCGGTACTGGTGGTGGAATATACTTTACATCAATAACTACTTCGGTGACTCGCAATGCATGCCTCATACTTGGTTAGTATGATTAAGTTTTATTTGATGAAGAAATCCACTTACAAACAGACCCAGAATTATTGTACCTTGCTGAAACGTTCTAACTTGTGGCAAGCATGTCACGCTACTTAGCTTTTCCCCGGGACTCGTCGAGGGTCAAACCTTGACGTAATCGTTGGACACCATTGCCGATCCTGGCTTACAGGAGTAACAGTGATGGAAGTGTGTGGCGGGCCTAGTCCCAAAAAAATAACATGTCACGCTAACCGCCAAATTATTAGAGATTTTAGTAAGTTTAAAATGGTTTACAAAGCATTTTTAGGATTTGTAATGCCAGTGTAAGTCCATTATAACTTTTTATAAATCGCGACCGTCTTTTTAAATCCTTTCTGCCATGTTTCTGCCCCATAGGCTATCGGTTCCGTGAGGGGTTGATTGCCACATCAACTTTGTAACTGTCGGTCACTCAAGTTCGAGAACAGTTTTGCGATTTTTTTATTTTATGCCCCTTGTATTTTACGACTTAAATTCGTCCAGGTACCTGGCGGTTGACACCCAGTTGTTCTGCCTCGGCGTGCTAGTCTACGTGATCTGCAGAAGTACTACGATGAAGAAGGTCGTGTTGTCGCTGCTCCTCATAGCTGGGGCCCTTGGGCCCGCGTTGCACACCTACTTCCAAGACCTGGATGCGATATTGATTTTTAGTCCGGAGTAAGTATTCACGCAGTATTATATTGATGTCACATACTGACAATAACACCAAAGCTCCGTACTCTCGGTAGAGAGTATTATTTTCTTTGCACCAGTTTAAAACCAGAGAGGATTAATTCTTGTTAGTAGTGCCAATAAAAATAAAGCTTGTGTTTAGAACGAACGATAATAAAAGCAGGGAATAGCTTATATTGAATTTGAACTATATTTAAATTGACTAAGTATATTGTATCTAGTCGGGCTGCAACAATCATTCCCCTGCACATTTCGTCAGGGCTTGAGCAAGATACCCCATTGATTCAATTTTATGACTGAATAGATCACACTGAGCGATTTATAGAGGTCTGAAAGTTCTCTTAGCTTAATGTGTTCGGTGTTAAAAGTAGAGTGTTTTAGAGTTATTATACGAGGCACCTGATAATTGATCTTCTGTATTTTCTTTATCAGGACCATTACGAAGATCTTCCTGGGCGACCCGACATTCGACAACGTGTATAAACGTACCCACACAAACCTGGCTGGCTACGTGGTCGGTCTGTCAATAGGATACCTGATCTACCATTGGCAAAAAACCGATTTCGATGCGAAGAAACACAAAGTTTGTATACGTACATATTTATTCAACCTAAGTGATGCCGTGCCACCACCAGGAACACACACACACAATAAGGATTGAGCTATCTGACCACGGATACCTAACGGAATTGCCTGGATTTGACAAAATCCCTTCTGAGAATTCCTGTTCAATTATAAGACTACGGTATATCGCGGTATTTTACCCACAGTCAGGTAGAATACAGGAGGAAGGCTGAAAACTAATTGTCAAATTTACTCAACTATTCTATAATTATATTGCATTAATTTTGCTGACCGCATGATATTATTATATAATTTAACCTCATCAGTGTGTTGTTGGGCTTCCGACTCTCTCAAGCATATACGAAACGCAGCTAAAATAGATACTTCACGCCGATTACCCCGGTCAGGTCAGGCCGCTATGAGCTACAGCCAATTGGCTACAACTTGTCTCTTCCTCGCGATATTTATTTGATTTCTTTATTCCAGAGCTACCGCTTCCTCTGCTGGGCCGCGCTGGCTCTGGCGGCGTGCGTGGTGTACTCGGGCAGCGTGTTCTACGGCGACCGGCCGCGAGACCCGGCCCTCCTCCGCGCGGTGTACGCAGGACTCGCTAGGACTATTTTCTCTGTGCTCGTCGGAGTTATGCTTGTCGGCATGATCATGCAGGTTGAAGGTGAGTGGAAAAGATTCCTGTAGAATATAAACCCAATCCCCACCCAAATGGATGACAATATGAGTCAAAGCATGCAATAATGTTGAATTATTGCCATCGCTAAATTCTTGCCGTAATCAAAAGAACATAATACCGAGCCTGCCGGATCACAGAGGTCACCTTATTATACCTAATACCAATCTAGTCTATTGGTCGCGACAACTTGTATTTGGTTTTACTTCTTGTACTTCGAGGCTGCCCAATTAATTTTGGAGGTGGGCTAAGTCTACTTCACCAATAGCCAACTGCAGCTCATGTGCCCAGGGTAGCACCACCTTCTCAGATAAGATCTCCGTAAAGTAGCTTTTTAGCAGTATTTCGTACTATTCGTGATGAGAGCAGGAATGTCCAAAGCACTCTCCTTACCCCTCCCTCTAACCCACTCAGTCGGCATCGTGCGAGCGGTGCCTTTTGTACTATTGCAAGAATCTACCGGCTATGCAAACTTTTTATCAGCAGACAGGCCATGCGCTTGTTTGCCGCCTTCATCACCGTAGAACTTAGTAATGGAAGACCCCACTGACCTAACAAGTGAGCATTAAACATCCCAATGTCATGTTAGTAAGCCACTTCTTACTCAGGCGTATTCCGCGGCCTGTTCGCGTGGCGCGGGTGGGTGGCGCCGAGCCGGCTCTCCTACTGCACGTATCTCTGCCACATCGCGTACATCCGCAACGCCACCGCGGCCCTCACCACCACCCAACACATCTCTGACATACGCTTTGTAAGTACCACCAGATGTCGCCTGATTACACTGGGTGATGTCATCGTTACTTCACTTTCGTCAGTATCACTACAAAGCTCACGCCAGTGCAGTGGCGTCGCCCGGCGACATGTTTTGCCCTCACTGAGCTGCTAATAGAAAACGGTCAATCTGTTTCGTTCGGGGTTCGTTTTGACACCAATTTACTACGGAAATGTGTGAGCAAGCGTGTCCACAACACACGCACGCCGCTGGAGGCTAAAATTACACTATGTATTGTATGGCAAAGGCGGGCCCTGTGGAGACTTATCTTTATCGATATTCTATGTGACCACCAGACCGAGAACACCCTGATGGCTTTGGTGGCATCGTTCGCGGGCGGGCTGGTGCTGTGGCTGCTGGTGGAGGCGCCGCTGGCCAACATCATCCGGCTGCTGACTGCGCGCGCGCCGACACCAACCAACACTCAAACACAACTCGAGAAGGGAACTGTCGATGACGACAAGTTATGATTTCAAATTGCTTGCGCGGAGTTTGAGATAGTGGATATGTAATGGGGCAAATACACTCTCGCGAGTACGCCTCGTGGAGGCCCTCGCGTGAGCCGCGCCAACGGAGGCTACACGAGTGCTGCCTATCCACACTCTCGTTTTATTCAGTGACAGAGTTGGGCACTAATTATTGATTAAATTTTCAATCAATTAAACTTTTAATCGTAATTGTTGCACTCTGCAATTAATTAATTTAGATTAAAGTACATTAATTGTGAGGTTCAATTAAAATCAATTGCAATTATTTTTTTTATCTGTGAAAAAATCTATTACAACTAACAATTATTAGCCTCGTACAATATGTACATGTACACAGATATCTATTTAGGTGGATGCATGTATAGATAAATAGGCATATAGAATTAGATACTACTTCGGTGAATGCGTGTTTAGGTAGGTAGGTATATAGAGCCAGAATCCCAAATCCCCCCTACTCTTCCTCTAACCCCTCAACCCCATTCCTATTCCCCCCTCCACGTAAATAAAAATTGTTAATTGGGAGAATTACAATTAGTTAATTGTTAATTGTAAAAAATACAATTAATTAATTTTTAATTGTAAAAATACAATTAATAAAATTTTAATTGTAAAAAATACAATTAATTAATTGTTAATTGTAAAAAATACAATTAATTAATTGTTAATTGTAAAAAATACAATTAATTAATTATTAAATGTAAAAAATGCAATTAATTAATTGTTCATTGGGAATTCTGGAAGTCATAATTACAATTAATTAATTATAAATTGGAAATTCTGGAAGTCACAATTACAATTAACTAATTGTGACTTCCAAAAATTAACAATTATTAATTGTAAATTTTTAATTGTTCTGAAATTTAATTTTCCCAACACTTGGTTCGCCCGCCTTCCGCCACGCGTCCTTTGACTCCGGTCAAAAAAACCGACACGGAGCGGAGCACGCCGGAGGCGAGGCGAGACATACAAGAGGAGGCGAGCGTGCAATCTACACTCTCGTGCTCGCGTCGCCTCCTCATGCCTCCTAGAGAGTCTGTAGCCGCGGTTATAATAAACATGACGAGATTTTATTTCCTTACCTAATTAGTACCTACTCAGTTATTTATTCATATAAGTAATGGTAACATTATTGAAAGTAGAATAAGTTTTATGTCAAGTTACAGTGTAGTAGAAAATAAAGGCAATTTTGTTATTTATTTTATTTTATTTATTCATTCACAGTTACCCCCTCCGCACACGGCGGAGTAGCGTAGGCGTATCGTATTACGCGCGTAGGACGCGAGAATTACGAGCACATACATTTTCTAACAAGTCCGCACACGAAGCGGTGCGTCAGCGTAGCGTATGAGATGTTCATCGTCATTACGACAGGCGTAGCGTGCTGGCGTAAAAAAGCAAGCGTAGAAATAATATTTATAAAGAATAAGAATAATATTTATAAAGAATAAGCGTAGAAATAATATTATTTAATAAAGAATAAAAAAAAATATTTTTTTTCTTCGTTATGGCGTCGCTTTTCGCATATGCCAGTGTCAAGTAAAATATAATATTATATTTTTTTTGATGCGTCAAGCACAGCAAGACCTTTGGCTAGGCCTAAAATACCCCCCAAACCCTATCAGTAAAGTGGCTGATACTTTACTGACTAATTACTATATTTTTTTTAGGTAAATATCTGGTATCAGTGACGCCATGTTTTCAACTAATGACATCTTACGCTACGCGTACTACGCCTACGCTATGCCTACGCTACGCGTCGTGTGTATAAGTCTGCACGTCTCGTACTCGTTGCGTCTTTACGCTACGCCTACGCTACGCCTACGCTACGCCGCCGTGTGCGAAGGGCCTTAGTGTATCGGTGTAGGTATATTATTTATACTTTGAAATGTCCATAATGGCACTGATACAATTTAATATACTATACTATGCTATGCTATGCTATACTATACTATACTATACAGGGTGTCCCATGACTTTGCCACATGGAGGGGAAGTACCTTAAGGCTGGAACCATTGCAACTGACAGCTCGAGGTTGACCGCTTTTTGCTCAAACAATGTCGTAGGACCGCGAGTTGAATTTTTTGAATTTAGAATTTTCGATACGCCACGATACATCAAAAAGACGACATGATAAATCAAAAACAGAAGTGACTCATATACTAAATTCGTATCTTGCCTACTTTTATTTAGTCGTATAAGGGTAACTTCGTAAAGGAAAAATTCACTAAATCTTAAGTACAATTTAAGTACTACATCTTTATTAATAGGTAGGTTATTTTTTCTTTGTTCTTTTTTATTGTTATTTTGTTGATATTGTAAATAAAAGCTCACTAACTGTTAATTTTTAATTGTTCTGAAATTTAATTTTGCCCAGCACTGGGTAATAGGTAGTACTACTTAAAAAAAGACTAGTACATAATTTAAATGTTTAATATTATAGCACAAAATAAGTAAAATTAAAACAACTTAAAATTCTAAATAACTGAAAACAAGAAAAATTGTTGACAACATCGGGTAATAACTGAAATAAAAGTAGTACTAATCCTTATTAGTTACTAGCTGTGCCTGCGACCTAGTACGCGCACATTTTTGGAAAAGGTTACCCCTTATTTGACTGATGGATTGATGGAGGATGACGGACGGATGGAGTGGCAATGCAACGCATGCCGGGCATGCATGCAACCCTCATAGAATCACTGTTTTGCCCGTCAGTCTATCTGTCCGCCTGTCAAAACGTGCACAGCCTAAACCGCTTGGGTTAGAAACATGAAATTTTAACTTTTTATAGCGTAGAAGAAGACCACAGGAAGGATTTTTGAGAATTCAACAATTAAGGGGAGAAAGTATCTATGGATAGTCCCAGTTTTTCTGAAGCTAGAGACATGAATATTTGTATTTGTAGGCTGAGTAGCCGAAATAGGTACTAATTTTCATGTAAGGTCAAGATTTTCAAGCCAGAGCCATGGGTCTGGAGCAGCTCCATGATAATAATAATATATGGTATAATTAAAAATAAAATACTTGCACCACAAAACGCCTCGTTTTGTGAGTTTTTAGGGTTCCGTACCTCAGAAGGAAAAAACGGAACCCTTATAGAATCACTTTTTTGTCCGTCTGTCTATCTGTCCGTCCGTCAAAACGTGCACAGCCCAAACCGCTGGTGATACAAACATGAAATTTGGACAATAGGTACCTTTCATAGCGTAAAAGACGAGCAAAGGAAGGATTTTGGAAAATTCTTACCCTAAGGGGGTAAAATAAGGGGTGGAAGTTTGTATGGAATTCCCTCATTTCTGAAGTTAGAAACATGAAAATTTATATTTAGGCTACTAATACAAATACAAAATAGTAATTTCAGCGCTTTTGAAAATTCTACCCCCAAGAGGGTAAAATAAGGGGTGGAAGTTTATATGGGGGTTCCAATTTGTCTAAAGCTAGGCACAAGAAAATTTGTATTTAGGCTTCTTATTAACAAAGAATAGTAATTTCAGCGTTTTTGATCATTTCACCTCTAACGGTGTAAAATAGGGGGTGCAAGTTTGTATAGGCGTCCCAATTTTTCTGAAGCTAGAGACATGAAAATTAGTATTTGGGCTACTCATTACAAATTAAAACCGGACAAGTGCAAGTAGGACTCGTGCTCTGAGGGTTCCGTACAAATTTTATTATGTTTGTGTGTGCATCATATCTTTGGCGTGCAAATACAGGGCAATGAAGCAAGATGTGCTCCACTGTCTCGCTGGGGTTCTTCGAGTTTCCACTTTGCCAGTTTTCGGAACAATACATAATAATTACAACACCTAAGTGGGTATTGTTCCGAAAACAGGGAAAATCATGGAGACTCGAATCTCGGGATAACAACTGCACTGCAAGCGACTGTGGTGAACAGGTTGGGCTAACAATCAAAAGGTCCCAGGCTCGATCCCCGTTGGGGCATGCACCAATGGATGAATTTTCATCTTTGTGCATAATTTACAGTTCGCTGACGGCGAGAGAAAACATCGTGAGGAAACCTACCTATCCCTCGGGATTAGGTAATAGTCAGTTCCTGTATACACGGCGACAAGATTCACCACCTGTCACGTTGGGTTCTGACTATACAGGCTGAATTTTTCAAGTGTGCGTGGATGGCCAAATCTGAAACTATGAGTGATATCGAAAAGTACTCAAAAGAATCTCGGGGCTGATTTTGATGAAAATTGTAATTACTTCTCAAAATTCGTTTCTTATCAGCGACACTATCGCATGCTGTAATAATACAGTATTTGGTTTTTTATTCTAAATCAACTAGTTTGATTCCTGGCTACGAATATTGTTTTTACGGTAAACTTAAGGAAAGAGCTAATTTTAAACAAAATACTATTTTATTTCTCTTAAGTTACCTAACTATTAAACCTAAACTGATTAATTGTTCAAAAATGATTGAACATTTGTAATTAGAACATAATGTTGTGAAGATGACTGCGCTGCGGAGGTAAATAAATAAAAATATTGAGCATAATTTCGAACAAGGTAAAGGTAATGTACGTATGACTTATTACAGTCAACTTGAAAATATGCAGCAGTTTATTAAAAAACACAGTTTTTATTAAGTTTGCCGTATGTCATTACCTCCCAGAATTCGTTCCTTATCAGCGACACTATCGAATGGTGTAATAATACAGTAAGTGGTTTTTTTCAACTAGTTCGAAATCAACTAGTTCGATTCCTGGCTACGAATTTAGTTTTTTTCAAAAATCCAATGATGCAGTTTTAGTTTTCACCAAAATCGGCCCCGAGACTTCTTTGAGTACCTTTCGATATTCCTTATAGTTTCGGATTTGGCCATCCACGCACACTTGAAAAATTCACCCTGTATAAACGTGGGCTTTGAGTTGGTTAATACCTCTACAATGGGGTGGTGTATATCCACTCAAGCCTCTGACTACCCCCGAATGGGGATAAAAAGTGTGACGTTACATTTCTAAAAAAATATTTAACAGGTGATGACACTAAATAAATTTAGCACTGCAAATTTAGCTGGTTATTAAATTTGGACCCATCCCTAAGAAGCTGTGATGTTTATTTGATGTATGGTTTAGTAATGTCGAGCATTGAACTCCGGTCTCCCAACTTAATCCTGATGCTCAATAAAACTAAACATATAGTAAACATTGCCGACCTGAAGGGAAGGGGTAGGGGAGAAGGGGGGGGGGTTTGGGCTTACGGATCTCTCACTCATCGTACGAAACGCAGCTGTAATAGCTGCTTTACGCCGATCTTCTATGAGAGGGTGGTACTACCCCACCAAACGGTGGTTAGTCCAGCTTAAAAATAAGCAAACAAAAATAATTTCGTATCACTAATATTAAGTAGTATGAATAACATCAACTGAAACACGCTTAACATCAGGCGGGCATACGTATGTTTTTTTGTCTTGGCTTTTCTTGTCGCATATAGCCAGTGTCAAGTACCTACCTATAATAATATAGATTTTCAATGTTACACTTCGCCACTTCCCGCCAAAAAAAAACAAGTTTGTGTAGCAACTCAGTGGTATAAAAAGATATCATAGGCAAGACAAAAACTATGAAAAAATTTAATGTAACGTCACGACTTTTATCCCCATTCGGGGGTAGTCAGAGGCGTGAGTGGCCATACACCACCACATTGTGGAGGGATTAACCAACTCAAAGCCCACGTTTCACCAGATAGTCAGAACCCAACGTGACAGGTGGTGAACCTTGTCGCCGTGTATACAGGAACTGACTATTACCTAATCCCTAGGGATAGGTAGGTTTCCTCACGATGTTTTCCCACACCGTCAGCGAACTGTAAATTATGCACATAGATGAAAATTCATCCATTGGTGCATGCCCCACCGGTGATCGAACCTGGGACCTTCTGATTGTTAGCCCAACCTGTTGTTGTTGTTAGGCAAGACAATAAGATTAGAAAGTAGGTAAGCGGTTTTTAGAGGACGATTTTGCTTTTTAATCATATACCTATTCATCATTCTATATTATTCATAATCTATGATGACAACAAAACGCGTCACTGACATAAATATTAATTTAAAAATATTTGTAAGCATATAATATTCTAAAAGATATGTTCAATATTATATTTAAACTATTTAAAACGTGATTTAATTCATAAAAAGCTAAGAAGACGTAAAATTTTTACGAATTTCACGCAAAAATTTGCGCGCACGTCCAGCTTTCAACGGCGCCATTGCGCTACTGCCAGGAACATTTTGCCGGCCAAGTCATGATGACCCATGACGTTTGTCGCATATTTAAGGTTATTATTGATTATTTTTTAAATAAAATGACTAATATTAAATCTTGGATCCACGGATTCTTAGACAAGTCTTGACAATTTTTCTGGTATAGGTTTCACGTAAATCTGTTCAGTTGCTATGGAGAACATTTACGATTAAGGTTGACAATTTCATATTTTGAAATCGATTTCTACAAAATTTGGTAACATTTAAAGTAAATCGGTTAAGCCATTTTATTCCCGACCATATGAGGTTTAATGTTGTATACTTTATATTGCACATAAGCCAGCTGCTTCATCAAACCATTTACTTAGACCCACCCAGTTGAACATTTGTATCACCTTAAATACTGTAGATAGCAAATTTTACTGAATCAAGACTTCATTTTTATTTTAAAAGTAATACGAACTGCATTCAAAGATTTTCGAAAACTAGCTTGCCACACTCGGGAATGCAACCGGCTAAAACCGAAAAACTAACATCCTGTAATTTTATGGCATCAATCGATAGGATCAATTATAAGGACCAAATCTCTCTAACAAACATGGTAAATTAAATGAAAGGAAAACCATGATATCTTAACTTACAAGAATAACGATTTTATGGGTTTCCCTTCATTTAATTTACCATGTCTCTTAGAGAGATTTTATCCTTATAATTGACCCTATCGATTGATGCCATAAAAATACAGGAAGTTATTATTCTGATTTTAGCCGGTTCGGTTCCCGAGTGTGGCAAGCAAGTTTTCGAAATGTAAGGAAAACCCATACAATCTTTATTTATTTTAATTGAACGAAAAAAAAGGGTTAAACTAACTAATTTGTTGCTCGAAATTAGCTCCATTTTGTTGGATACACTTTATCTTTGAATTATTGAATGTATAAGTTTAGATTTCATGATTTTCCTTTCATTTAATTTACCATGTTGTTAGAGAGAATTGGTCCTTATGATTGATCCTATCGATTGGTGCCATAAAAGTACAGGGTGCTATTTTTTCGGATTTTAGCCGGTTCGATTTCCGAGTCTGGCAAGCGAGTTTTCGAAAATCTTTGAATGCAAATGCAATTAAAAATGAAGTCTTCATTCAGTAAAATTTTCTATCTACAGTATTTAAGGTACTTTACCTCCATGTGGTAAAGTTGTGGGACAGCCTGTATTACTATTGTATACTGATACACTAACACAACAACTATAGATATGATTCCAAACTAAGCATCGCTTGTGTTATGGCTACCATACAATGAGTAAACTGTTACTTTAGCAAATTCTTCGGGTCAGGCGGGTGACTCGAACGCTGTGCCTACCTAAAGAATCTGGAATAAACTGCAGATAGGTAACTATTGAGTTTCTTGGCGGCTCTTCTCAGTGTTCAACTAGTGTTCGATTCGACTAGTCATATGTAATGGTTAGTTGACTTACATGAATAACATTATTTTGATTTTATTGAAATCTTACTTACACGTCTATTTATTATCAAGCACCGAACACGTTAACCATGGGTAATTGCAAAACCATTACCAAGCAAGAGGGAGATACCTATGTGACCACAGAGTAAAGACTAAAGAAAGTGGTGCCCTTATTAGATATATGTATGAAAAAAAACGTGGTCATTGTTTTTTCATTTTCATTGTTCTATCTACCGGTAAATAGTTGAACTACTCGCTTCGTTTTATGTCGATGTTAGTACTAGGCCGACCACTCGGCCGAGTTGCTTAGGGCCAGTCCCCTTAGTAATTGATCCATGTATGTGACCGTCCAAAATAATATGTCCCACTAAACGGAGTTCATGGTCACAGTATGATTTAGTTGTTCGCCGACAATAATGTTGAAAACATGTTATTCAAATTGTCGAATTGCGAGTGCGATAACAGATGTGTCAATTTCGCTGCAAGTAGTGATGCGCTGAACACAAGTCTAGTCATTGCAATGGTAGTAGGAAGTAGGTAACATATCTGCTCAAAAATACATGGATGGGTTTTTGTAAGTTTGTACCTACGTACTTACCTAATTGAGACCAGTTATTACTGTGCATTTTGATCATGGACCAATTACTAAGGGGACTGGTCCTAAGCAACTCGGCCGAGTGGTCGGCCTATTACTAACATCGACATAAAACGAAGCGAGTAGTTCAACTATTTACCGGTAGATAGAACAATGAAAATGAAAAAACAATGACCAGGTATTTTTTTCATACATAAATCTAATAAGGGCACCTCTTTCTTTAGTCTTTACTCTGTGATTTTGATAGATAGAAAATTATATCTTTTTGAATAGGTCATAGGTAATTGTAAAAATAAATAAAAACAGACATTTACATTAATAATTATTGGTATTAGCACGCTGTAGCTGCATCGGAGACCAATTATGAATATAAAATTGAGAAAATATTATTACTTATCTATACTCTATACTAATATATAAAGAGGGAAATGCTGACTGACTGACTGACTGACTGACTGACTGACTGACTCATCAACGCCGAGCCGAAACTACTGAAGTTAGAGACATGAAATTTAGACAGTAGATATATTTTGTGACGTAGGCAAGCAATAAGAACCGATTTTTGAAAATTCAACCCCTAAGGGGGTTAAATAGGGGATGAAAGTTTGTATGCAAGTTCGTCATTTTTCAAGTTAGAATTATAAAAATTGGTGTGGAGGTGAAGTTTTAAAAATAAAAAATATGGTTTTCAGCTTTTTGAAAAATTCAACCCCTAAGGTGGTAAAATAGGGGATGAAAGTTAGTTGGGAAGTGAGTATAGATGTTCGTCATTTTTGATGATAGAATTATGAAAATTGGTGTATAGGTTCCTTTTTATAAATAAAAAACTTGATTTGCTGCGTTTTTGAAAATTCAACCCCTGAGGGGGTAAAATAGGGGACGAAAGTTTGTATGGAAGTTCGTCATTTCTGAGGTTAGAATAATGAAAATTTGTGTTTAGGTTTCTTTTTACGTATTATAAATAAAAAAAATCTGCATTTTTGAACTTTCAACCCCTAAGGGGATTAAATAGGGGATGAAAGTTTGTATGCAAATTTGTCATTTTTCAAGTTAGAATTATGAAAATTGGTGTTTAAGTGTCTTTTTAAAAATAAAAAATTATGGGTCTCGGCGTTTTTGAAAATTCAACCCCTAAGGGGATTAAATAGGGGATGAAAGTTTGTATACAAATTCGTCATTTTTCAAGTTAGAACTATGAAATTTAGTGTTTAGGTGTCTTTTTAAAAATAAAAAAATATGGGTTTGGGCGTGTTTGAAAATTCAACCCCTAAGGGGGTAAAATAGGGGACGAAAGTTTGTATGGAAGTTCGTCATTTCTGAGGTTAGAATAATGAAAATTTGTGTTTAGGTATCTTTTTAAAAAAAATGTTTCGGCGTTTTTTTAAAATTCAACCCCTATGAGGATTAAATAGGGGATGAAAGTTTGTATGTATGCAAGTTCGTCATTTTTCAAGTTAAAATTATGAAAATTGGTGTTTAGGTGACTTTTTAAAAATAAAAAATATGGGTTTCGGCGTTTTTTAATATTCAACTCCTAAGGTGGTAAAATAGGGGATGAAAGTTCATATGGAAATTCGTCATTTCCGAGGTAATAAATAACACGAATGAATAATTGAGTTTAGGTTTCTTTTTACGTATCAAAAAATATGGATTTCAACTTTTTTTATGTAGCCAATTGACTGCAGCTCATATTATATGGGCTGGCTCGACCGGGGTAGTACCACCCTCTCACAGAAGATCGGCGTAAAGCAGCTATTACAGCTGCGTTTCGTACGATGAGTGAGGGAGCCAAAAGCTCCATCCCACTCCCCTTCAGGTCGGCAATTTGCGAGCAATGCCTTTGGTATTGTAAGCATCTATAGGCTACGGTCACTGCTTAACATCAAGCGGGCCGTAAGCTTTTTTGCCAACGCAGTCCTATAAAAAAATGTAGGTTGATCCTTTAAGGAAAATATTTATATAGTCAGCATCTATCATCATATACGGTAACTGCTTAACATCGGGCGGGCCGTACGCTTTATTGTCACCCCAGTCCTATAATAACAAAAAAAACAGGTTGATACTTTAATGAAAATATTTATATAGTAAGCATCTATAGGCTACGGTAACTGCTTAACATCAGGTGGGCCGTACGCTTTTTTGGTACCGCAGTCCTATAAAAAAAATATAGATTGATGCTTTAAGGAAAAAATATATATAGTAAGCATCAATAGGCTACGGTAACTGCTTAACATCAGGCGGGCCGTACGCTTTTTTGCCACCGCATTCCTATAATAAAAAATATAGGTTGATACTTTAAAGAGAATATTTATATAGTAAGCATCTATAGGCTACGGTAACTGCTTAACATCAGGCGGGCCGTACGCTTTTTTGCCACCGCAGTCCTATAATAAAAAAATATAGGTCGATACTTAAAGGAGAATATTTATATAGTAAGCATCTATAGGCTACGGTAACCGCTTAACGTCAGGCAGGCCGTACGCATTTTTGCAACCGCAGTCCTATAATAAAAAAATCTGGTTAATACTTTAAGGAAAATATTTATATAGTAAGCATCTATAGGCTACGGTAACTGCTTAACATCAGGCGGGCCGCACGATTTTTTGCCACCGCAGTCCTATAATAAAAAAATATAGGTCGATACTTTAAGGAGAATATTTATATAGTAAGCATCTATAGGCTACGGTAACCGCTTAACGTCAGGCAGGCCGTACGCATTTTTGCAACCGCAGTCCTATAATAAAAAAATCTGGTTAATACTTTAAGGAAAATATTTATATAGTAAGCATCTATAGGCTACGGTAACTGCTTAACATCAGGCGGGCCGCACGATTTTTTGCCACCGCAGTCCTATAATAAAAAAATATAGGTCGATAAGTACTTTAAGGAGAATATTTATATACTAAGCATCTATAGGCTACGGTAACCGCTTAACGTCAGGCGGGCCGTACGTATTTTTGCAACCGCAGTCCTATAATAAAAAAAATCTGGTTATACTTTAAGGAAAATATTTATATAGTAAGCATCTATAGGCTACGGTAACTGCTTAACATCAGGCGGGCCATACGCTTTTTGCCACCGCAGTCCTGTAATAAAAAAATATCCGGGATCCGGCAAACGGAAGCTGGGCTCTGAAAAAACGGGATCCGGGATTAAGAAAATGAGATCCGGGATACGGGATCCGGGATAGGAAATCTGGGGTATGAAATCCGGGATATGGGATACGGGACCCGTGATATCCGGGATACGGGAATCGGGATCCGGCAAACGGAATCTGGGATCCGGGAAACGAGATCTGGGATACGGAACCCGGGAAACAAGATCCAGGATAAGAAATTCAGGATATTTGATATGAGATTCGTGATATCAGGGATACGGAATCCGGGTAACGAGTTCCGGGATACGGGATCCAGGAAACGAGATCCGGGATATGGGATACGAGATACGGGATCCGTGATATCCGGGATACGGGATCCGGGATTTAGCTAACGGAATCTGGGAACGGGATCCGGGATATTCGGTATACGGGATTCGGGATCCGGAAAACGGGATCCAGGATCCGGAAAATGGGATCCAGGATCCGGGCAACGGAACCTGAGTAACGAGATCCGGGATACAAAATCCGGGTCCGGGAAACGGGATCCGGGGTCCGATTTTTTTAAATTTCAATTCTGCGCGGACGAAGTCGCGGGCAAAAGCTAGTCTAAATATATAAGAATCAAAGTCCTGATTGACTGACTGACTGACTGACTGACTGACTGACAGACAACGCACAGCCTAAACCGCTGATCGTAGAGACTTGAAATTTGGAGGGTGGGTTTGTCTTGATGTGTAGAGGTGTACTAAGAAAGGGTTTTTTGAAATTCAACCCCTAAGGGGGTAAAATAAGGGATGAAAGTTTGTATGGAAGTTCGTCATTTTTGAAGTTAGAATTATGAAAATTGCTGATTAGGTGCCTTTTGAAAAATAAAAAAATATGGGTTTCAGGGTTTTTGAAAATTCGACCCCTAAGGGGGTAAAATAGGGGATAAAAGTTTGTATGGAAGTTCCGTCATTTTTGAAGTTAGAATTACTTAAATTGGTGATTAGGTGTCTTTTCAAAAATAAAAAAGAGTAATTTCAGGGTTTTTGAAAATTCAACCCCTAAGGGGGTAAAATAAGGGAATGAAAGTTTGTGTTTAGATTTCTTTCGTGTTTTTGGAAATTCAACCCCTAAGGGGTGAAATGTGGAGTGAAAGTTTGTATAGGGGTGGTCGAGTTTTGTTATTTTGACGGGAAAGGGGAAAACGGGGTCAAGGGATGTTTTAATAAGTCATCCATATCTCGATATTGGTTATGATTGCTTATTTGAATTGATCAGACTGGGGTTTCCGTATTTTTAATCATTTTGACGAGAAAGGGGAGAGCGGGGTCAGCGCATGTTTAGTCATCCATATCTCAAAATTGGTTATGATTGTTCATTTTAAATAATCAGACTGGGGTTTCAGCGTTTTTAATATTTTGAAGGAAAAGGGGAGAGCGGGGTCAGCGAATGTTTAGTCATCCATATCTCGAGATTGGTTATGATTGTTCATTTTAAATAATCAGACCGGGGTTTCAGCGATTTTAATATTTTGAAGGAAATGGGGAGAGCGGGGTCAGCGAATGTTTAGTCATCCATATCTCGAGATTGGTTATGATTGTTCATTTTAAATAATCAGACCGGGGTTTCAGCGTTTTTAATATTTTGAAGGAAAAGGGGAGAGCGGGGTCAGCGAATGTTTAGTCATCCATATCTCGAAATTGGTTATGATTGTTCATTTTAAATAATCAGACTGGGGTTTCAGCGTTTTTAATATTTTGAAGGAAAAGGGGAGAGCGGGGTCAGCGAATGTTCAGTCATCCATATCTCGAGATTGGTTATGATTGTTCATTTTAAATAATCAGACTGGGGTTTCAGCGTTTTTAATATTTTGAAGGAAAAGGGGAGAGCGGGGTCAGCGAATGTTTAGTCATCCATATCTCGAAATTGGTTATGATTGTTCATTTTAAATAATCAGACTGGGGTTTCAGCGTTTTTAATATTTTGAAGGAAAAGGGGAGAGCGGGGTCAGCGAATGTTTAGTCATCCATATCTCGAGATTGGTTATGATTGTTCATTTTAAATAATCAGACTGGGGTTTCATCGTTTTTATTATTTTGAAGGAAAAGGGGAGAGCGGGGTCAGCGAATTTTTAGTCATCCATATCTCGAAATGGGTTATGATTGTTCATAGTACAAGCTCTGCTTAGTTTGGGATCAGGTAGCCGTGTGTATAGAATGTCCCAGGATATTATTATTTTAAATAATCAGACTGGGGTTTCAGCGTTTTTAATATTTTAAAGGAAAAGGGGAGAGCGGGGTCAGCGATTGTTTAGTCATCCATATCTCGAAATTGGTTATGATTGTTCATTTTAAATAATCAGACTGGGGTTTCAGCGTTTTTAATATTTTGAAGGAAAAGGGGAGAGCGGGGTCAGCGAATGTTTAGTCATCCATATCTCGAGATTGGTTATGATTGTTCATTTTAAATAATCAGACTGGGGTTTCATCGTTTTTATTATTTTGAAGGAAAAGGGGAGAGCGGGGTCAGCGAATTTTTAGTCATCCATATCTCGAAATGGGTTATGATTGTTCATTTTAAATAATCAGACTGGGGTTTCAGCGTTTTTAATATTTTGAAGGAATAGGGGAGAGCGGGGTCAGCGATTGTTTAGTCATCCATATCTCGAAATTGGTTATGATTGTTCATTTTAAATAATCAGACTGGGGTTTCAGCGTTTTTAATATTTTGAAGGAAAAGGGGAGAGCGGGGTCAGCGAATGTTTAGTCATCCATATCTCTAAATTGGTTATGATTGTTCATTTTAAATAATCAGACTGGGGTTTCAGCGTTTTTAATATTTTGAAGGAAAAGGGGAGGGCGGGGTCAGCGAATGTTTAGTCATCCATATCTCGAGATTGGTTATGATTGTTCATTTTAAATAATCAGACTGGGGTTTCAGCGTTTTTAATATTTTGAAGGAAAAGGGGAGAGCGGGGTCAGCGAATGTTTAGTCATCCATATCTCGAGATTGGTTATGATTATTCATTTTAAATAATTGGGGTATAAGCTGAGCTGAATATGGTAGGTACTACTTCAGTTTGATCCCATAAAAAATAATTTCGTAAATCAACACCCAAAAGGGGGAAACTAAAGGTAGAAAAGTACGGCAGAAAAATATGTTTGACTTGAAACTTAGTATGCATAGGGTAGGTGAGGGAGGAAGGGGAAGACGTAAGGTAGGGGGAAGTGGAAGGGGGAGGGGAAAGGGAAAGGGAAATGGAGGGGGAGGGAGCAGAAGGAAGAGAGGGGAGGAAAAGGGGTGGAGAAGGGGAGGGGGATTTGGGATTTTGGCTCTATATACCTACCTACCAAAACACGCATTCACCGAATTAGGTACCGTGATAAAGTTTGTATGGCTTCAATAAAAATCGTGAAATAAAATATTTTTTATAAAAAAGCTAATACTGACTTAAAAAACCCTGGCGCACTAAAAAGTACTAAAAAGTCTTAAGTCACTTGCCCGGTTTTTTTTATTTTGAAGTCTACGCGGACGAAGTCGCGGGCAAAAGCTAGTTTTGTATAATTTCTGGTTTTGATGTTATTCAATGCATATTCAGTTGCCAGTGTATCTTGTAACAAGTGGTCTTCACAATAGTCGTGGTACCGAACAAGAGATAAAATCAATAATTAATTGTTTTTCTTAGTTAGTCCAGACGCAGATCGGGTGCTGTGTAGGTAATGGAAATGATCGTCTACCCGATATTGTTGATCCTATTTGAAGGATTAGATGCGGCAATTGTATCACTTAATGGTAAGAAAAATGTTTTTTATTAAACATGTTTAATCTAAATATATGTATGTACTAGCTTTTCCCCGCGACTTCGTCCGCGTAAAATTTAAATTAAAAAAATCGTATCTCTGATACCGGATCCCGGACCCCGTATCTCGGATCCCGTTTCCCGTTTCCCGTTTTTACCGGATCCTGGATCTCGTATCCCGTATCCCGGATATCCCGGATCTCGTATCCCGGATCCCGTATTCCGTGTCCCGCATAAAAAGAAACCTCCACACGAATTTTCATCATCCTAACTTCAAGTATGACGAACTTCCATACAAAATTACATCCCCTATTTTTTAAATTCGTTATATCTTTTGAATGGAATGTCCGATTTAAATAGTTCAAAAAGTAATCTACAGGTTTTAAAATAGTCTCAAATACGAAATGATTTATTTTGATATGGACTAATACTAAGGTATGGATAACATGGTCTGATTTTGGTCGGCATTTCTATCAACTTTTAAAATATAAAAGTAGTTATAGTAACGTAACCACAATAGTTGGTCATATGGTATCGCGAAGTTTTTTGTAGATATTTATATTTTCTTTAATATTGTAGAACATTTTTTTATTCTATCATCAATAGTTTCCGTAGCGCATGCGATGAAAGACATCTTATGGCTAATTTTTTTACACCTTGGGTTATATTATTGAAGTTTTAGTAGGGATTCCTATTTTTTTCTAGTAATAAATATAGCCTATGTTACTCAGGAATAATGTAGCATTCTAATGGTGAAATTTTTTTGAAATCGGTCCAGTAGTTTTTGAGTTTACTCATTACAAACATCCATACAAACATACAAAAATACAAATCTTCTCTCTTTATAATATTAGTGTAGATTAGTGTAGAAGTGTAGATGTAGATGTAGAAGTGTAGATGTAGATAAGAATCAAAGTCCTGACTAAGGGCCTCCACAGACTAGCTACTTTTAGCATCGGCGATCGGCGATTTTGATGCTGCGTCGCGCTCGTTCGCACTCGAAGAAACGCGACGCAGCATCGATACGTCACAAAATCGCCGGTCGCCGATGCTAAAAGTAGCTAGTCTGCGGAGGCCCTAACTGACAACCCGCACCGCTAAACCGCTGGTCGTAGGGACTTGAAATTAAATTTGGAGGGTCTGTTTATCTTGATAAGTAGAGGTGTACTAACGGGATTACTTACGGGATACTAAAGGGATTTTTGAAATTCAACCCCTAAGGGCGTAAAATAGGGGTCAATGTGTATCCTTAGGGGCGCTATTAGGTTTAGGTTTGAGTCTCGGGTCGGGTCGGCTTTGACCTCGAATGACCTTTGACCTTTAACCCCGAATGACCTTTGACCTCAAGTAACCTATGACACCGAATGTCATTTGACCGCGAATGAACTTGATGTTTGACTTTGGCTTTTTGACCTTGACCTTGAATGACCTTCGATACCAAGGTCACGGACCAAGACCACGAGGTTTTTAAAAATAACCAAATGGGTACTATTTGGCTCCGGCGCGGCGCTTCGCTGGCCGCTGCCGCGGCACGCTTGCTTCGCTCGCTCGGCTCGCACGTTGTGGTCACTATTCTAACCTAACCTAACCGAACGTGTCCAAACATTTAGCAAGGTAAGAAGGTCAAAGTCAAATGTCAAGTTCATTCGAGGTCACATGAAATTCGATATCAAAGGTTACTTGAGGTCAAAGGACATTCGGGGTTAAAGGTCAAAGCTTATTCGAGGTCAAAGTCAATCCGTGTCCTTTTCCCCACCCTTATACTCAAACCTAATCCCAAACCTAATGGCGCCCCTAAGACTACACTCTAACCTTCTTTTTACAAATTAAATATATTTATGTCAACGCTTTTTTGAAATTCAACCCCTAGGGTGTTAAATAGGGGATGAAAGTTTCTATGGAAGTTCATAATTTTTTAAGTTAGAATGATGAGAATTGGTGTTTAGATTTCTTCAGCGTTTTTGCAAATGACGTGGAAAATATGGGGTGAAAGTTTGCATAGGGTCACAATAGCAAATTCGAAAAAAATCATACTTAGTTTAGGTATTTACGTCATTCCGAGTTTTTGTTATTTTGACGGGAAAGGGGAAAACGGGGTCATGGGATGTTTTAATAAGTCATCCATACCTCGAGATTGGATATGATTGTTCAGACTGGGGTTGCAGCATTTTTAATATTTTGACGGGAAAGGGGAGAGCGGGGTCAGGGAATGTTTAGTCATCCATATCGCGAGATTGGTTATGATTGTTCATTTTAAATAATCAGACTGGGGTTTCAGAATTTTTAATATTTTGACGAGAAAGGGGAGAGCAGGGTCAGGGAATATTTTAATAAGTCATCCATACTCGAGATTAGTTATTATTGTTCATTTGAAATAATTAATATTAATTTTACATTTCTTCGTTTTTTTCCTTTTTCCTAAGTTATACTCTACCACAGATTAAGTTGCATCCCTTGAGTAGTTTTAAACGTCGTTATATCTTTTATTATTTTAAATTATGCGCGGACGAAGTCGCGGGCAAAAGTTAGTATAATATACATGAAAACAACGCGCATTGTGACAATATGCTCGCTCCCTATACGTTGGGACCTCTTCTCTGTGCGGAATAAGAGTTAGCTCTGTAGCCCTCCAGTTACCTCGACCAAATTTCCCAGCCGTTTGCCTATTGCAAAAAAAAAATGCAACAAAGAGAGACTAAGGCCGTGGTCTCCTATTAAATGCCATCGGCCGCTTACAGCGTCACACGTACGCCGTCACAATGCTTACTATAGAAATGTACCTACTGTTGTGGTCTCCTTCACACGCTACGTCACTATAGTAAAATTGTGACGCGGCGTACGCGTGACGCTGTAAGCGGAGGAGACCACGGCCTTACATCGTTGGTCCTAAAGGTTGACGATGTTGGAACCTGAAGTCACAGCACAGAGCTATACAATGCTTGGTTACGGTATCAGAGCAACTCTTACCTCGCCCCTAGGAAGACGAGGTAGTGGGCAGGCTAGGTTTGGTTATGCCACCGACCAATTCAAGTTAGGTCAGGCCTTCGACTTATTCTGGCTTTAGTTCAACTTGCTAAATCAGGGAAACATGGACCGAAGAATCAAGGAAACCATGGAAACTCTGGTAAAGATACATTCGGAAGTTTGTAAATGCCTATAAGTACGTTGTTGACCATAAATTTGAACATTCCAAAGTAGTGTAACTGTACTGTCCTTTAATCTAGAATCGGAGTATGCTCGGATGCCTCCCGTGATGATGATGGACCCGTACGAGCCGTGCGTCCACCAGCCCAGCGGCTTGTACTGCGACGTGCAGCTGACCCTGGTCTCCGACACGTCCAGCGAGCTGCTCACTATGATAAGAGTTAGTGCATTTACCTTCTTCCTATTTTAAGATTTGGCTCCCTGAGCTTATAAGGTTTGCCGCCCTACATAGTCACGCAAAAAAACCAAAAATCCTCTGTGTGGAATGAAGAATCTAGTAGAAGATCTAGTGGAATGAAGTCATACAAAATTAACACTATATTAATAATAATATTTCGCGTGCCATATAATTATAACCACCAGTTTTGTCACGCTAGAGTGAACATAAGAACATATGGAGGATGATTTTTTATTTGGTCTACCTACCCCGCTACTTATTTGAATACTTTATTTAATAATAGATAAAAAAATAGAATAGGTTGGTTGGCGACGGTAAAAATATCACACTTCTTCTTATCGTATGGTTGGTGGTCAATCTGGTGTCAGAGTTGTTCAAGCCGCCCGCAGGCCTCTGACAAGGCTTAACGACTGCTGCCTAGATGACAACAACCGGGACCGACTTTTAACGTACCCTCCGAAGCACGGAGACGCTCAGTTCAAATGCCACTAAATGGTCACCCATCTCTGACTGACCTTGCCGAGCATTGCTTACCCTCCGATCGTTTACCGATCAGTGATTGCAACTGGCTACGAGCGCCTCAAAATATCACAAAAAAATGCATAAGGGCCTCCGCAGACTTGCTACTGCAACATTGCCAATGCAATTCATTCTTCTGATTTTCTGAGGAATCCGTAGCAATTCCGCAAAATTTCCGTAAAATTGTGACATTTTACACCATTTGCTTCGTTGAAATTTTGCGGATTCTGCTGGAGGGTCGGAAAAATTATTTGCTTTATCAGAATTGCTGCAATATTGCATAGCGTCGCTATAAGCCCCGCTGAGCTTATAAGGTTTGCCACCCCACAATAATATCGTCAGTACTTTTGGAAAATGAGGTTTAAAGTAAATTACTTTAAACCATACCACCACCGTACCATTTTGGCGTTTTAGAGATTTTTCCTTTACACTGACGATATAGTCACGCACAAAATTCAGTCATACAAAATTAAGCAGCGGATTATGATAATCTAAGCCGGGCGTAACATCTGGAAGCCCCTATCGTATTCGCACTGGGTAGCCACTGAGAATAAATGAATAAATCCATCGTTTCCACAATTGTATTTGATCATTACAGACATGGTTGTGTTGACCTCAACATAATTTATACGTCATTATTAATACAACAATGTTGAGATTCTTGTGTAATTCAAACAAATATAAGAATATACAGTGAATCTTTTAAAATGCGACGTGGGTTAAGTTATCAATATCTTTTCTAAATAGAGCGTTTTAATTTAACTCCTTGCTAGCGACGAATAAATATCCTTTTCCAATTAATTTTTGTTTATAGGAATATTCAGCCGTCACAACAACACATTACAACCACACAAAGATGCATTATTCGGTGTGCGTCACTAAGACATGCAGCGAGTTCTACAGGAACACAACTGGGGACATAAAATCGACCCTTGAGGCATGCCTCAATCATACCTTGTGGCAGACGTACCAGTTAAAAGCGAGAATGTCTGATGGATACTCCTGTAATGTACACGAAAAGCATTTCGATATAGGCGCGGGAGATATTATTGTAGCCGGCATATGTCTAACAATACTAGTAGTTAACCTTATCGGAAGCTTATGGGATGTATTTTGTGCAACTCAAGCGGAAAGTAAAGGTAATATGCAGGATATTTATTTAAATAAGGTTTTAAACGTATATAATAAGGTTTTTTGCATAGCGTACAAGTTTTTATCGACTATGGTCTGAGCTGCTTGCTGGTCGCGAATATTACATAGCCTTAATACATACTTTTCAAGAAAGTTATATGTTCAATATTATCAATCTTTCCGCCTCATATATTTAATAAAATTTTAGGGGTTCGGTTATTGCAATGTTTCTCAATACCTCACAACTGGAGGAAGCTCATAGCTCCTACAGGCGCGGTCCCTCATCTGAAGCCGTTCCAATGCATCCATGGCATCAGGTATGAACGACAAAAATCTGGTGATGGAATCAAGCAGTACTTGATTATAAAGCGTACTTAGAGCTTATTATATTTGCAGAGTCCTAACAACGTTTGGCGCCATTACAATCCATTCATTGCTGTCCTTTTTCTTGTTCAGTGAGAATACAAGATTTATTGAAGAGGTATGGAAATTTCATTTGAAATTTGGAAAAAATTGTCTGTTGGTGTAAATCTTGATATAAATCATACTGGGTTTGCATCACCAATGAACACCGAGGATCATATTGCGTGCTGTGCTGCCCACATCTCCGGCGTTCTACCTATTTTAAGTTCCACAAGTTTTCAATTATACTTAGTACTTAATAAGTATTTAAAGAACGTTATTAGTTATTTTAATGTTTTGTGTTGATATTTAGTTTATTGATGCCGTTTGTTACTTGACTGACACTGGTAATAGAGCTAGAAAGAAATAATAAATACTTGGAGGAAAAGACATGTTTAACAACAATTTATAAATTGTGTTTATTAATATTTTCTTTATTATTTTAGCTATACTATAATCCAGTCTCTAAGGTGGTATCCAGCGGAACACTAGTGATGCAGACCTTCCTGATGATCTCGGCGATGTTGTTGATATACAACGCTCAAGTGTATGCTGCGACGCACGGCATATCGTGGTCGATGGTACCGAAGCTCATATTGATGAGATGGTGGAGGTGAGTCAGCGACTCATAACTAACTTAGGAGAACACCGGAATGGCAAAAGAAAGAAACGCAAACTGATCAAAGATATTATTGGAGTCATCCCTGTTTTTTATTCATATGGGTTTGTTAGATCTTCACACTAATACTTATGTTGTTGGATTATGTAATTTCTTCCATAGGCTGACGCTTCCGTACGCCATCGTGTTGGGTTTGACTGCTACTTGGCTGCGATATGTGTCGACGGGCCCGCGCTGGCAAGTAAGATATATATTATTTATTTTTTATTTGCCTTTTATTCGGTATCCATGTTATTTGAGATGTAAGGTCATTGTTTCAGATCCTAGTCGGTGATGAAGCCCAGTCCTGCCGCCAGTACTGGTGGCTGCATATCCTATACCTGAACAACTACATCAATCATTCACAGTGCATGCCTCAGACTTGGTTAGTACCCATTCGTGATCCTTGGTGGAAGACACTTTGAGGTCGCCACAAACAGACCCAGAATTTTACACGCTGATTTATCTTTACTTTAGTCCTCAACCTTAAAATACAATACGATGGTCCAGGTACCTGGCGGTTGACATCCAGTTGTTCTGTCTCGGCGTACTGGTCCACGTCATCTGCAGAAGTACTACAATGAAGAAGGTCGTGTTATCGCTGCTCCTCATAGCTGGGGCCCTTGGGCCCGCGTTGCACACCTACTTCCAAGACCTGGATGCAATACTGATTATGAGTCCAGAGTAAGTATTCAAGAAGACGTTAAATTTTATTGCATGAGCCTAATACGGACTTGGTATTAAAGTAAGTATCTACTGCCCTTTAGTCCAGTATTAAAATACTGTGACGATTGTCAGCAGTGCCAAATAAAATCAAAACTTTAGTGTGTTTTCTTAGAACGAAAGTTGAGTAGTAAAAAAATAATAGGCTAGGTTATTAAATTACGAGCTCAAAGATTAATATAATTTGTCTAGTAGGTAATTTACTATTATTTGCTATTTATCGGGATTGTACCTACCTACTAAACTTTCTTCTTCAGGACTATATTAAAGATCTTCACAGAAGATCCGACTTTCAACAACGTGTACAAGCGTGGCCACACAAATCTGACTGGCTACGTGATCGGTCTGTCCATGGGCTACCTGATCTACCATTGGCAGAAAATCGGCTTCGATGCGAAGAAACATAAAGTTTGTACACATACACCTTTTACGTGAACGTACCGCTAGGTATTTACTGAAAGGCTACGTGGTTGATTATTTTTGATAAGCCTAAAAACTAGGCCAAAAACCACTCAACAGTATTGCCACTGCAATTATTACCCGACTACGGCGGAGGGTTATGATTTTTACCGGTACGTATGTATGTATGTATGTATGTAAGTATGTATGTATGTGCATCTGTTCCCACCTAACTTCCAAACTACCTACTTGTCGTAATTTGACAAATGAGGTATCGTTAGAAGCGGCTTAATGGCGCGCTGGTTATAATATTTTCTTGTTTCATACTTTTTAGAGCGCGATTTTTCAGTAGTCGGGTTTTAGTTTTTAAACTTACTTTTTTTTGAGAACTCATGTCAACCTTCCAATTCAATTTTAACTGAACAGAGTGTTACTGGGATCCATTTCATGATATGTACCTATAATCCGTATCCTTATCTTCCTTATATTGAGATGCTATTCTTGTGTCTGTTTGATAACCTATTTAAATTACGAGCAGGTAACTACACTTGACGCGTAGTTCGGGACTATACGACTACTGCATTCGTCTGGCGATATTATTTTTATTTTATCTTGGTATGCCAGAGTTTCCGCTTCCTATGCTGGGCTGCGTTTCCTCTGGCGGTGTGCGTGGTGTACTCGGGCAGCGTGTTCTACGGCGCCCGGCCGCGGGACCCGGCCGCCCTCCGCGCGTTGTACGCAGGCCTCTCCAGGACTATTTTCTCGGTGGTCATGGGAACTTTACTCGTTGGCATGATACTGAGAGTTGAGGGTGAGTGGAAAAAGCAAAACATGAAAATTAAATTTACTTATTAGAATAATGCCCAAAAATAAAAATAGATTCCAAAAACCCCTAGAGCACTGTGAGTCGCCACCGGCTTCCCCTTCGGGGTATTCGTAAATTCCATTACGTGGAGTCAGTGCCAATTTAAGTTTGCCAAGAAGATAGATTTTAGCCGATATGCCCCTATCCCTGCGACATGCTTCTTCAATACTTTCCATTCCTTAAAGGGCCCAGCGATTGAGAGACCTATTAACCTAACTAGAAAGCTTATTAGCCCATAAATTCCTGTCCATTGTGGTGCGGCAGGCGTGTACCGCGGCGTGGTGGCGTGGCGCGGGTGGGCGGCGCCGAGCCGGCTCTCCTACTGCGCGTACCTGTGCCACGCCGCCTACATCCGCTGCGCCGCCGCGGCGCTCACCACCACCCTGCATGCGTCCATCGCAAGCTTTGTAAGGACCTATAGATCATGGCCTGAAACTGACCCAATTGGGTTGTCGCCTATTTTTGTGCGACGACGTGCGCGACGGTACGGCTGCTATTATACGAACCCGTTACGAAATAAATTAACCATTCGTGTTTTGAATGTTAACACATTTCCGTACTAGTAAATTAAGCTTAGGACCAATTGGTCACCAACATTCACCGCCAGTGGTCAATTGGGAGGAAACAGATCTCATTTGACCACTGGGGGCCAGAAGTATCGAAATCACGAACGAACGATTGAAACAATTGGTCTGGGTTCGTAATATCCTTCATTATTTACTAGAAAGCTAGTGATGGAGGATTAAATGAGTGAACGGGGGGTCGTAACATAGGGCGTTAGGGCGTAACAATATTATTTAATATTTCAATATATTGTGTACCAGCAACCAGCGGAGACCACTTCAGTAATAAGTAATATACTAAGTTCCCAGATTATCTGTAATATATTTTCACTATCAGGCTGAAAAAGCTCTGTTGGCTGTGGTTGCGTCGTTCGCGGGCGGGCTGGTGCTGTGGCTGCTGGTGGAGGCGCCGCTGTCCAATATCATCCGGCTGCTGACTGCGCGCGCGCCGACACCAACCAACACTCAAACACAACTCGCGAAGGGAACTGTCAACGACAAGTTATGATTTCGAATTGCTGGTAGCTCATAACGTCGTTGTTGAATACTTTAAGTATAGTTAGTCTAGTCTGGCTTTTACCCGCAGCGTCGCTTGCGCGGAGTTTAATGCCGGCCACACACCTAACGATATACCCACGTGCGCAAGTCTAGACTTGCACAAGTATACTGGAACGTGTATTGGAAGATATTGTACAATAATTGCACAGTATTTTCCAACACACGTTCCAGTATACTTGGGCAAGTCTAGACTTGTGCAAGTACCTATATCGTTAGGTGTGTGGCCGGCAAGATAAGATAAGAAGTAGGTAGGTACCTAGCTTGTAATGTAACATGTAACTTGTTTTTCTTCTTATCGTATGGTTAGTGGCCAACCTATTGTCAGAGTTGTTCAAGCCGCCCGAAGGCCTCTGACGAGGCTTAACGACTGCTGCCTAGAAGACAACAACCGGGACCGACTTTTTACATGCCCTCCGAAGCGCGGAGACGCTCAGTTCATATGCCACTAAATGGTCACCCATCTCTGCCTGACCTTACAAGCATTGCTTAAACTCCGATCGTTTACCGATCAGTGATTGCAACTGGCTATGAGTGCCTCGTAACCTGTGTTGCATTCATACCTTGAACGGAAGTGGAAGTTTTTCATTCCTTAACAAAATTATTAGTTTCTTGGGTGGCTTATGGTTGCACAATTTGCCATACAAAATGTACTTAGACGCTATCGAGTGGCGAACGCAAAACAAGAATTTAACTCACGGTAGAGTTAGGTATAGTTACCTACTTCATTAATTTTATTTAAGTATGTTGGTATTGGTTTTTTTGTGGCGTCTCAAGTAAAACAAAACAGTACAATAATAACAATGATGCGATTTTATTTCCTTACTTAACTAATTACATATTCATAGACTAGGTATCATTATAATTTTAATTTTTCATATGCATAAGTACATTGTCATGGGAAATGGACATAATGGCACTAATAAAATCGACATAAAAACAAGTAGAATCTTAGTCTACCTAGTTTTTCAGGTACCTGCTTCCATCAATTAATTATTTATAATAAAGTTAAAATTATTTACTTAAAATACGTTTGTAACTTCATAGCCACATCTTAACTAAGCAACACTCCTACAACCACAAAAATATGTTGTTATTGGCAATACTGACAATAATCTAAATTTTTGCGATGTTTATATTTGGGTAAATCATTGGAAAGTCTTTAAAATATACTGAACTACTGTTATGCCGGCCACACACCTAACGATATACTTGTGCAAGTTGAACGTGTGTATACGTTCCAGTATACTTGTGCAAGCTTAGACTTACGCAAGTATATCGCTACGTGTATTTGAGGCATTACGCTTCCTGCCTTCTTCTGATCTGGTCGAGTAGGTCGAAGGGCTTCAAGGGCGGCTGGGGGTGGGGAGTTGGTAGTTGTGGGGCGGCGCGCCGGTCGGGCCCGGCGGGCTCGGGCTCCGCCAGCGCCTTCCACAGCTGCAGCACCGGCAGCTCCACCACCAGACACAGCGGCACCGCCGCCAGGTAGCTCAGCACCGATGTCGTGATCAGCAGCGACACCTGCGAACGACAACCGGGACTTAAATTACTATATATATTATATAATAATTGGACATAATAGCAATTTAGGGGGCGTCCATAAATCACGTGAGGCACTTACGGGGGGAGGGGTCAAGTCAAATCTCACTCAATCTCACATGGGGGAGAGGGGGGTCTCGGAAATTATCACGTAGTTTTTTACCTTAAGAAACTGTGTAATATTGCATGTCTTTACAACATGGCCTTTGAAAAATCTCCCGTGAGATTGGAGGGGGGGGATGGGTTAGACAGACTCCGTTTAGTAGGACAAACTATTGTGGTCTGTCATGTCACGTCAGGGAGAGATCCCTTTCTTGGTAATATGTTAGGTGTTACCAGTGTGAGTATGGTGGCGTGTCCCATCTGCGTGTTGGTGGCGAGCGTGAGCCGTAGCACCATGAAGTGGATCAGGAACACGCAGTACGAGAGCCGGCCCAGCACGTGGAAGCCGCGCCACTCCAGCGCGTCGCGCAGGGCGGCTGCCAGGGGCAAGGGAACAAACAGATATATTAGACAATAGGGAAATAGGGCAAAGTCGGTAGGGCACCAATGTCACTCTGAAAGACATAACACAGCAGTGGTCAGGGTAGTTAGAGGTTTGAGTGGCCATACACCACCACATTGTGGAGATATTAAGCCAACTCAAAGCCCACGTTTCACCAGATAGTAAGAACCCAACGTGACAGGTGGTGAACCTTGTCGCCGTGTACCTATACAGGTTCTCTCTCTGACAGAGACCTACCTTAATGAAGTAAACTTAAGGATCACTTAAGGAGGACTTAACATTTATCCTCCCATTAATAAAGACGGGATAATCATCGTTAAAAATATTGGTAGACATTTTACCGAATGAAGACGGGACCATGTCCGTCCACGTCCCGGCTATGTGTCCTTTTAACGGAATTTGTTTGACGAGCAAGTAGACTATCCAGAATAGAGTCATTCTAGGAAATGAACGGCTTAGAATAGTGGATGACATGGTTGGACTTGGGAAGGCTTTGGGAGCATTCGATTGGTAGGCAAAGACTTACATTTGCATCTGGAGAAGCAACCCAGCATGAATATACCGAAGAACACGGCGACAAGGGGCCTGTCGAGGGCGGCGTAGAGCGCGGCCGCCCAGCGCGGCAGCGGCGCGTCCTGCAGGAACACGGCGCCCGCCCCCACCGCGCACCCGCCCAGCGCCAGCGACAAGTGGAACAACCCACCGAACCACTGCGAATAGACCGAAAACTTAGGCCATTAGACCACGGCGCTACTCAAAAGAAACTGTTACCAGCCACGGGTGTATGCCTGACGGGGCCAGCCGCTACGCCCCAATGGTTATTGACGGCGTATCGTTAATGTGCTTGTGAATCTTAATATCGCGATTCAAGGTCCTGTTGTATTGGAGCGGTGCACTTGGCGCCATCTGTTGGTGGCGGCGTGAACTGTAGCTGTAGTAAGGTCGCTATACAATACGCTATACGCGGTGGAGTCTCCCCTTAACTATTATATAGTTAAGGGGAGACCCCACTGCGGTGCACAGAGAGGCCACGCACACGGCCACGGCTACGTTTTGCAAAAAATGTATGGATGACGTCATTTCGTGCGTCCAAGGGGGAGACCACGGGTGCACGGAGAGGCCACGCACACGCTACGCACGTGGGTCAAGCTTCGCTTTGCTCGAAAATGTATGTCACCGTGTCCACCGCGGCGCACGCACGAAATGACGTCATCCATACATTTTTTGCAAAACGTAGCCGTGGTGGTGTGCGTGGCTTCTCCGTGCACCGCGGTGGGTTTCCGCCCTCATGTCTCAGAGTTGATATCAATTTGTTTAACCACCCCAAAAGGATAAGGACGGTGGTAGAGCCAAGCTGTAGCCAACTGACTGCAGCTTATTATAAGGTCTGGCTTGACCGGGGTAGTAAAGCAGCTATTACAGCTGCGTTTCGTACGATGAGTGAGAGAACTAGAAGCCCAACACCCCTTTCCCTCCCTCCGTCCCACTCCCCTTCAGGTCGGCAATGTGCGAGCAATGCCTATAGTATTGCAAGCAGCTATAGGCTACAGTAACTGCTTAACATCAGGCGGGCCGTACGCTTTTTTGCCACAGCAGTCCTATAAAAACACCCTTAAGGTGGAGGATAGCTTAGGATAAGTGTCACAACGTCGTACCTTGTTCTCATGAAGCTTGCCGTCTCCGTTTTTCTGGTTATGCGCGAGCAGGAAGGCGACAGCCACGCCGACCACGTACCCGGGGAGGTTCATCCAGCTCGGCAGGAACAACTGTGTCAGGATCCTCGACCCCAAGAACATGGTGCGTAGGACCCTGACGATGATGAAGAGAAAATCCTTGGATATCACTATAATAATAATATCCTGGGACATTTTGTACACACGGCTACCTGATCCCAAACTAAGCAGAGCTTGTACTATGGAAACCTGATAACTAATATTACTACATATACTACTTTTTTATTTGTAAATACATACTTAATATACATATACACCTAGACTCGGGACATACAGACATGTTCACGCACACAAATGCATGTCCCGGGTAGGAGTCGAACCTACGACCTGCAGCGTGAAAGGCGCCTCCGCGCCAACCACGCTAACGGGCCCGTCAATACCATCCTTGTATTTCCTACGACGTAGGCAGTGGGGCACTGCAATGCACCCATATTTCCCTTTTGGTATTTCAGTCAAAATCAGGGGTGGAGCCTCTTACCAGTAACAGGCACACTCCCCTTAATGCGAGGGGGGTTCCAGCCATAGTCTATTATGCTGGCCCAGTGCTGATTGGAGACCTTCATCAAAATCAAGCACATTATGATGCAGGATTATTACAGCTGGCTATGAGATCCTAATAGCTATCTGCAATCACTGATCGGTAAACGATAGGAGGTTAAGCAACGCTTGGCAAGGTCAGTCAGAGATGGGTGACCATTTAGTGGCATTTGAACTGAGCGTCTCCGTGCTTCGGAGACCACATAAATAGCCGGTCCCGGTTGTTGTCATCTAGACAGCAGTCGTTAAGCCTTGTCAGAGGTCTTCGGGCGGCTTGACAAACTCTGACACCAAGTTGGCCACTAACCATACGTTAAGAAGGAGATTACCAAATCATCACTCATCATCAGTCATCATCGATCATCGTCACCAACTCTTCCTTATTAACTCACTCTGGTGTCTGCGCAGTGACTATAGGTGTAAGGTCGTTGTAGTAGGCAACGAGGCCGGCCGCGAGCGCTGAGCCCGCCAGCAGCATCACCAGCACCGGCACCGTCGCCCGCCGGCACCGCATCAACAGCAGCAGGAGGAACACTCCCACGATGTGCAGTTGCATGTCCGCAGCTAAATACCTGGAGACCAGAACCCTACAGTCTACCTACCATACGTCAATACAACACTACACTACTATACACACACTACTACTATACTATACACTACTATACTATATACTATACACTACTATATACTCAAACGCCACTTAAAGAGACCTACTTAATTTTGATGGCGCGCCATACAAAAGTATAGATCACTATGACTCAACCAGCTAAATGGGACTTAAAAATTTACTTACTGAAATCATCATGAAAGCCTAGTGAAATAGTGCGAACAAAGTACCTACGTACTTTGCTCGCACTTTTGAAGTCTAGTATATGTTTATTTTGATGTAACTAAGGTGGCAAAGAAGCGTACAGCCCACCTGATGTTAAGCAGTTACCGTCGCCTATAGATGCTTGCAATACCAAAGGCAGCGCTCGCACGTTGCCGACCTGAAGATGAGTGGGACAGTGGGATAGCTATTTGGACTTCCGGGTCTCTCACTCATCGTATGAAACGCAGCTGTTTTAGCTACTTTACGCCTATCTTCTGAGAGAGGGTGATACTACCCCGGTCAATTGACTACAGCTTGGCTTTACCACCATAAAAAAGTGCAGAAATTAAGTATTTTGCCTGCATTTTCTGAGGAATAAAACCGGAGTAAATTCGTTGTTTTTGTTGTTTACAGTTCGCTGACGGTGAGGGAAAACATCGTGAGGAAACCTACCTATCCCTCGGGATTAGGTAATAGTAAGTTCCTGTATACACGGCGACAAGGTTCACCGCCTGTCACGTTGGGTTCTGACTATCTGAAACGTGGGCTTTGAGTTGGTTAATACCTCCACAATGTGGTGGTGTATGGCCACTCAAGCCTCTGACTACCCCCGAATGGGGATAAAAGTCTTGACGTTACATAAATTCGTTGTTGGAGTAAATGGTGTGAAAGTATGAGATTTCATATCGTATTGAGGAGCTCCTCCCTGTGCCTGCCGCCGCGCTGCCATCAAAAACCGCTTAAAAATTGCTTCCCACACTAGGGTGGGAAGCAATACTATGAGTCTTTGCCACCCAAAGGTGGGAAGTAGCATCTCCCGCCAGCTACTCGGACCAAATAAACACTACTTTCCGAGTATGAGAAATGAAAAAGCTATGTGCTGACCAGGTGTGTCCCATGCAGAACTTGCCGGTGGGCAGGTGGTTGTGCAGGTAGAGCGCGTGGTACCACCAGCGCGGGCCGCAGTCGGCCGCCTCGCGCGCCGCCAGCCAGCCCCACTGCGGGCCCGCGCCCAGCAGCGGCAGCCACGCCATCGTCGCCCATAGCACGAACAGCGCCGCTGGCGTCAGCCTGACAAACAGCCCATTTCATAAACTTGGAGGAGAACTTCTGGCTGAATAGCGTGCTGTTTTACAGGACAAGTGGCAAATAAGCGTTGCCGCCTGATATTAAGCAGTTACCGTAGCCTAAAGATGCTTGCAATACCAATGAAATTGCTCGCACTTTGCTGACCTGACGGGGAGTGGGAAGGAGGGAGGGGAAGGGGAGGGGGTGTTAGGCTTCCGGGTTGTTTGTGTTCCGGCGTTTCCGGGGTCAAGTGC
The DNA here is from genome assembly GCA_947859195.1 of Drymonia ruficornis. Lineage (NCBI taxonomy): Eukaryota > Metazoa > Arthropoda > Insecta > Lepidoptera > Notodontidae > Drymonia > Drymonia ruficornis. The sequence continues at coordinate 696,823 of OX401922.1, forward strand.
CAATGGACCGTACAGCGACGTGTACCTAATCTTAAGTTTTATTGATATGTATGTTAGTCATTAAGGTATTTAACATGGCCATCGTTGCCTGAAATAAATGGTAATATAAATAAATAATTAAATGTTGCCAGACTAACACACCGTATGGTCCCGAACGTGCCCGAAATAAGCAACGCGTGTACTATGGGTACCGTACAACGGACTGGGGGCGACACAAGTGACACCTAGACCAGGGTAAATTACGAAAAGCCATTTCGGGAATCCAACCCGCAATCACCCGATCAGTGAGCCGAGTGGCCTACGCTTTTCATCCACATAATCCGGGTATGGCATATCTTAAATTCAGTCAATAGGTTTTTTCAGGCCTTCGTCATGTCCGTCCACCTCTGACGAAAGGTCCAATCATGTACCTTATGTAGCGGCACGTTATGTAAGCCGGTTTGACATGTGTGAGGGGAAACGGATGAACCTTATTATAACGGAATAAGATTAATTTTCGCATTCATTTGTTGACATTCTTATTTTTTTAAACGGCCAGTCTTATTTCGTTATAATAAGGTTCATTTTGCTTCCCCCCCCCCCCCCCCTCATGCCAAACCTGCCTTCGTAACGTGCCGCTAATATAAGTATTATTTTTTATTATTTTACAGTGTGACGTATAAGAATTGATATTTAATATCCTACTAATATGTGTCAGATATAAAATAATTTTCGACTACATTTACTCGACAAAATATAACCTCAAGATAATTTTCACCTGATCCATCTATTGAGGATTGACATGAGGCACTTCCAGAAGGTGATGGGGTTGGTGGTCGCGGACAGCAGGGTCGCGTACGCCGTCAGGAAGCCGGACATGGCGAAGAAAGCCTGCAGCCACAGCGGAGAGTTCAGCATCACCTGCCACCCGAACTGGTCGTACATCTGGAAAGAATCATCCAGGATCATTTTTCAAGGTGGTGGAGCCAAGCTATAGCCAATTGACTGCAGCTCGTAAACGGGCTGGCTCGACCGGGGTAGTACCACCCTCTCACACAGAAGATCGGCGTAAAGTAGCTATTACAGCTGCGTTTCGTACGATGAGTGAGAGAGCCGAAAGCCCAACCCATCTCCCCCTCCCTACATCCCACTCCCCTTCAGGTCGGCAATGTGCGAGTAATGCCTTTGTTATTGTAAGCATCTATAGGCTACGGTAACTGCTTAACATCAGGCGGGCCGTACGTTTTTTTGCCACCGCAGTCCAATAAAACAATTCCATTTACCCACCCCAAAACGCGGAAACTTATGTGTAAGAATCTACACTAAGCCAGGATGAACAATGAGAATGTTGAGATTCGTTTTCTTCGGCTTTCTTCTCTATGTAATCTAGGGTGAAAAGGAAGAAGGAAGGAAAGAAATTGGAAATACAATACATAGTAAAAAGAAAGACATACCTTCTCTACAAATTGTGGATTGTCGATGTATGAGTAGATGTATATCAACAGCACGTGTGAGAAGATGACACATTGCGTTCCCAATACTCTGGAACAAAAGTATTTTATAATAGCTCTTCTGACTCTACTACGCATATATACTACTTGATGAAATTGGACCTATAGATGTCAAAACTTCAGGACTTTGCTTAAGCAAAGATAGGTCAATTCTGCAAGCTAATAAGTAACATCTACCCTTAGCCCAGCAAGCAATAATCCGAGCGAGTCTCGAGTCTTCTAACAAAACCATTGCGAATCCACTGGTTTCTAATATCATCTTGGTTAACTTTTTATTGTAGGCGGTCGGCATGTCGTCGGCCAGAGGAATGCTAACTGATGGGTAACATTATCTCTTACAGAATCCAGCTTCAGGGACAGGGTCAAGGAATTAAATTGAAGCAAGCCACATTGAGTCACGATCATTTCTCGAACCAAGAATACAACACCACCAAGCCAACTATACTTAGGCACTCGGGTATAAATATCAAATGAAAATAAGTCAATGATTCCGCGGTCCTTCCACCACGTAGTGGGAGCTACTGCCACAGGAGTGTTCAGGCATTTGCCCAGGTTCACTTCGTTGTGGACGGACCCCGGAATCATTGACTTATTATCATTTGATATTTGTACCCGGGTGCTTAGTTGGCTTGGGGTGTAGTAAGGCCGAATGAATATTTACCTGATACCCTCTATGCAAGCGATATCCTTCATCTTGTCATTGGTCCTCGGCATGCTTCTGTCGTAGGTGAGGATGGTCCAGTTGCGCTTCAGCGAGAACGCTAGCAGGTACTTGTTGCCTGAACACAAACACATGTACACTTTTTTCTGAGGCTTTGTTCTTTGTTCTGAGGCTTTTGCTTTTTTGATTTTGAGACATAATCCCGCCATCTTGATGCTCACTTTTGCCTTCTGATAAGGACGTGAGGCCTACCACCGTTACTATTGAGCCAGGATCGACAGCGGGACTAGATGAAGGCACCAAGATATGGTCCTCAGTGAGTCGCGGGGAAAAACTAAATTGTAGTAGTTGGAACTAAAAATGAATTTAATCAAAAACTAGGACGGACGGATGGACGGTCGGACGGACAGACTGGATGATCTCATAAGGGATCACCGTAGGACTACAGAACTCCAAACATTTATGAAGCTGAAAGCAGTATTGAAAGTAGAAAATCCTGAATGAACACTATTTTAATCAGCTTTGTTTGTAAAGATGAGTGCTTATACAATTTTCAGCCCGCATTTTAAAGGATTAGCAAGATAGGTATATCGATAACTCAAAATGTCTTTTATATGGTATTCTAAGACAGTTCATGATGGCAGGTATAGCACCATTTATTAGAATCGTCTACAAAGAGAAATACAAAGAACACCCCTAAAAAGAATCCCTTGTGCCCGAACATCTGCACGAGGGACTTGAACGCGGCCACACCCAACGCTATTAATGTGGCCAAATACCTCCTAAATAATGTGTGTAATGTAACGTCACGACTTTTATCCCCGTTCGGGGGTAGTCAGAGGCTTGAGTGGCCATACACCAAGTATAAGTATTAACCAAGTCAAAGCCCACGTTTCACTAGATAATCAGAACCAACGTGACAGGTGGTGAACCGTGTCGCCGTGTATACAGGAATTGACTATTACCTAATCCCGAGGGATAGGTAGGTTTCCTGACGATGTTTTCCCTCACCGTCAGCGTACTGTAAATTATGCACATAGATGAAAATTCATCCATTGGTGCATGCCCCACCGGGGATCGAACCTCGAACCTGGGACCTGGGACCTCGTAAATAAGGTCTAACAATTAAAGCTGTTGGCACGAAAAGAAGAAGGACAGTCTTACACTCGGCCTTGGCGCATTTGTCGCCGAGGAAGTGTACGCCGGTGGCGAGGCAGGCGAGCGCCAGCAGCACGGTGCACAGCACGGCCAGCGCGCGCGCCGGGCCCGACGCCGCCGCCGCCGCCGGCTCGTCCACCGACGTACACCACTCCACGGTTAAAACCTCCGCCTGGAAAACAACTCTTTATTACCGAGAAAGATGGAGACATTTTATAAGGTGGTAGAGCCAAGCTGTAGCCAATGGACTGCAACTCATATACGGGCTGACTCGACCGGGGTAGAACCACCCTCGCACAGAATATCGGCGTAAAATGGCTATTACAGCTGCGTTTCGTACATGTGAGAGAGCTGGAAGCCCAATTCCGCCCCCTACCCCTCCCTCTGTCCCACTACCCTTCAGGTCGGCAACGTGCGAGCAATGCCTTTGGTATTGCACGTATCTATAGGCTACGGTAACTGCTTAACATCAGGCGGGCCATACGCTTGTTTACCACCTCAGTCCCATAAAAAAAGACATGTGACCGTCCAAAATACATAGGTAATTTCTGTTACTAAGCGGAGTCCATGGACATAGTACGACTAAGTCACTCGCAGAAAATTATATTGAAAACATGACAGCATTGCCAATATCTTCTCGTGAATAATTAATAATAATAATAATAATAATAAAACTAACAATACCGGATACCTCATAGATATTGCCATTCCTAACACACACAACCTCCAGACCACAATAGCTGAAAAATTATCTAAATACACGGAACTAAAAGATGAAATAGCCCGACTATGGCATCTTCAAAAGGTCACAATAGTTCCAATAGTACTCTCCACTACAGGGGTCATCCCAAAACAGCTGCACGAATCAATAAAGACTCTAAGCCTACCACCCAATATATATCTTGTCCTGCAGAAAGCTGCAATATTGAATACGTGCCGGATTGTTAGAAAATTCCTTCAGACTGAACAAGACAACATTCACACCAATACTCAACCAACTGCAGCCATAACACTCACACACACTACTTCACCTACTTCCCAACTAAACATACACACCCCTGCCACAGAAGGAACCAGAACACAATCTCAATCCCTACCACCAACAGGTAGATCGCTCAGTACAATCGAGTTGAGCGCACACAAAATTGATCTGTATTTATATGAAACGAGAATCACTACCTTGCCGTAACACAGTTTTTTAACTAGCACGGGAGGTAAAGTTCTTGAATTGTATACTTACCTACAATCGATTTATGTTTTGTCTTCCAAATTTCTGTTTTACCTGTTATTAACTACCGCCTACTCCTAATATTAGTACCTACAGAACTGTTTATTGTAAGTTTTTGTTTTGATGAATAAACTTATACTTATACTTATACTTAACACTCACAGATACACAATCTGGTGCACACTTGGCTTAGGCCCGTGGACACCAGTAAACCGGTGTAAAAACCGAGGAAAAAATACATCCCAAAAATAATAATAATAATATCATAATATAATTTTATGTATTTAATAAGCAAAATGCATCACAAAACCACTATACAGTCTTTAAAATTAACTTCATGGATTCTTTTTGTAAATCGTAAACTCATCAGCATAAACGCGATCAGCATGTTGTGGGCAATTTGCAAGTGCGATAACAGGGGGCTTACCACCACCTCTTATAGCAGTACTGTTTTAACGTTTCAGCGACTTTTTGTGCAATGACGTTTCTTATTGTCATGACAATAAGGTACAAAAAGTCGCTGAATCGTTAAAACGTTCCTATAATTGAATCGCAATAAGAGGTCGTGGTAAGCCCCCTGATGTGTGAATTTCGCTGCTGTGTTCTCGTCGGCCACTCACCTCCAGTCCATACTGGATTAGTCCCTGGTTGACGCAACGCCGCGCAGCGCCGCGCCACCCGTCCGTGTGGTTGTGGCCGCCGCATCTCGTCACGCACACTCCACGGTGGATCTGCGTCCGGTTGTAGTGTTTCAAGGTCTGCTTCGAGTATTCCTAGAGGAAGACGGATTAGGTTGTACTAGTCCACCAAGCCAACTAAGCTCGGGTGGAATGCGGCTTCCCCGCCCGCACACCCGCCACCGCCTGCGAATTCTCGTCCGCCACACCGCCAACGAAATTTCCAACCGACGAAACCAACGAAACTTCTTTGATGAAACATTATCCAAGTTAGAGCGCGGCTCCACTAGTGCGCTGCGCTGCGTCGTCGCAACGGATCAAAGGGTCGACGGGCGAGAGACGCAGCGGGGGAAGGTGATGCGCCAGTACAAAATCTTGCGACGACGCAACGCAACGCGCTAATGGAGCCCGGCCCTTACTCATCTCTCTGACGGGAGGAGCTAAGTTACGGAGAAGCGATTGTGCAGTTGCATATTAGATGCTTGCAATACCAAAGCCAAGAGCTTTGCTCGCACATTTCCAACCTGAAAGGGAATGGGAGACAGGGAAGAAGGAAGGGGGGGGTTAAGCTAAATGAAATAAGCCTGAATTTATATGGGGCCTGTCTGAATAACGACGTGGACATCGTGTAGAAAAGAGTGCTTCACCGAGGTCACAACCCTCAGCATTGAGGATAAATGACGCTAGGAGGAGGTCTGAATCATAGAGTAGCCTTTGTAAAAATACAGTTTTAAATCAATTCTTTGATGCAATAAGAGATTTAATAACAACGTGTTGAGTCTATACCACAGAGTAAAGACTAAAGAAACAGGTGCCCTTATTAGATACTTGTATGAAACAAGACGTGGTCATTGTTTTTTCATTTTCATTTTACTATTTACCGGTAAATAGTTGAACTACTCGCTTCGTTTTATGTCGATGCTAGTACTCGGCCGACCACTCGGCCGACTTGCTTAGGGCCAGTCCACTTATTAACTGGTCCATGCTTAATATACATGATTATACCCAGACTCTCGTCATGTAGACATGTTCATGCACAAATGCATGTCCTGGGTAGAAATATACCGTTGTCCATACACTGATGTAACTATCAATAACACATCTATAATGAAGTAATGTCTGAATTATTTGAGCCACAGCTTCACGTGTCCATCTGCGGCCTTGTTGCGACACCTGCGCGGGCGCCGGAGCAACCGTGTGTTCATGAACTCTACACTGGACGTAGCAGCGAGCGCATTACCAATAACAACTACGTATTACATTATAACTACCGGTGATTAAGCACCTGTCTAATTATATATTCGCCCTTGAAACATAAGATGGGCCCGTTAGCGTGGTTGGCGTGATGGTGCCTTTCACGCTGCAGGTCGTAGGTTCGATTCCTACCCGGGACATGCATTTGTGAACATGTCTGTATGTCCCGAGTCTGTGTGTATATGTATATTAAGTATGTATTTACAAATAAAAAGTAGTATATTTGTAGTATCAGTTATCTGGTTTTCATAGTACAAGCTCTGCTTAGTTTGGATCAGGTAGCCGTGTGTAAAAAATGTCCCAGGATATTATTATTATAAGGCAATCATTAAAACATAGGTAAAGATAAGACGGGGAGCGGAAATAGGGCTTTCTTTGAGTATTAGTAGGATGTTCAATAGGAACTGGGGGTTCCCATGTTCTATAGGTACCTAAACCTCCAAAAATTACAGCATTGACAACTCTTTTGTAACTGGTTTGCGGCGGGTTCGGGCTTCCGGCTTTTACTTATCGTACGAAACACGGCTGTAATACCTACTTTACGTCAATCTTCTGTTAGAGGGTGGTACTACCCCGGTTGAGTCAGCCCGTATAGAATCTGCAGTCAATTGGCTACAGTTACCACCAATAAATAATATAATAATTTAGCCCTTTTAACGTCCCACTGCTGGGCACGGGCCTCCCCTCAATGCGAGGGGATTCAGGCCATAATCCACCACGCTGGCCCAGTGCGGGTTGGTGGATTTCACATGTCTAAAGACATGCAGGTTTCCTCGCGATGTTTTCCTTCACCGCAAGCAAGTGATAATCATATTAAAGTTATGATTCACACATAGATTTCGAAAAATCCAGAGGTTGTTTGGACCCAGGACCTTAAGCAAGACACGTGCTTAACCAATCGGCTACCATTGCTTTTTTAAACAATTTTTTTTTGCACCAATAAATAATGTTTACGAAATTATCTATTTATAATGTTCTAATAGCAGGTTGCGAGTTGCGACTATGAAACTTAATAATATTATGCCATACGACTATTTTGTATTATTTATTAGCATTCTGTTGCACGCTTATGCAATCATTCTTGGCAATTCACACCACTGCCTATTGCTCGGATTATAAGCAGTCAGGTGAGCAGTGGCTTTACTGCAAGGCTGCAGCGCAGCTTATGATCTTAGGCCCGTATTAATAAATCGATCTCAAAATTGAGATCTAACTTCAGGGGTCTTACCACAAGCTCTTATTGCGATTCAATTACAGGAACGTATTAACGTTTCAGCGACTTTTTGTGCAATGACGTACCTTATTGTCATGACAATAAGAAACGTCATTAAAACGTCGTTAAAACGTTCCTATAATTGAATCGCAATAAGAGCTTGTGGTAAGCCCCCAGATGCTGTTTTTGACAGATGTCCCATACATTAAACGTCAAAGCTGCATCTCAAGATCGGTCTCAAATTTGAGATGCATTTATTAATACGGGCCTTAGTAGCTCTAACAGGAGTTAATACATTCTAGGAGTCGCAGTCGCAACCCTCCACCAATTTTATTTGTAAGACCAAATTGGTAGTTCCGCGTTTAATAGTACATTGTTATCCGAGGGGCAAAGTAACTTATTATTGGTCCCGAGACGGCGCTAATAGTTCGAGGGACCAATAATAAGTTACTTTAACCCGAGATAAACACTGTGCTTTTCATCACGTGTACAAGGAAAGAAAAAATATAATATTATTGAAGTAGCTAAAGAAAAATGAGTGAACAACTACTTACACATACACACACATGTATACTGACGTAGATTGTGTATTTTGCTTTTTACTTAGACGCTGGCGACTAGCGAGCATAAAACACACATCATGGTAGAGCTGCAGTAGTTACCTCAAGTATTCGTTTCGTATTCGTTATGTTGTGTGGCTAATTAAATAGCCCGGATAAATGGCAGCTTATGACAAAACTTGCACTCTTTATTGGTGGTATAAGGGCTGCCTCGACCGGGGTAGTACCACCCTCTCACAGAAGATCGGCGTAAACTATAACAGCTGCGTTTCGTACGATGAGTGAGAGAGCCGATAGCCCAATCTCCTCCCCTCCCTCTGTCGCACTCCCCTTCAATTCGGCAACGTGTGAACGGTACCTTTGGTATTTCAAGCATCTATAGACTACGGTAACTGCTTCACATCAGGCGGGCCGTATGCTTGTTTATCACCTTAGTCACTTAGGTAATAAAAAAACTTGTGATACAAATCGATGATATAAGCCGTATATGAATCGAATTCGATTACATAGTGTTCAATGCCCATTAGGATGTTTTCGTCATCCTGCACTCCTCAGAGCCCGCGTAGAATACTAAATATGTGCACGCGCATTACATCAATCAAGGAAATGCAGCATTGGCGCAGTGCCTGAAGGTAGAGAGTATTGACTCCGTGATAAGATACGTAATAGTGATCATCACGGTCGCCAGCTGTCGTGGTGTAGGCAGGTATGGTAAAGGTACGATCATAGTCGTAACACCCATCCATAAAAGTTTGAGATCACTTTTTGTGATGTGTGTAGAGTAGGAAAGTAGTAGGTTATTTCCATGGACCAGTTACTAAGGGGACTGGCCCTAAGCAAGTCGGCCGAGTGGTCGGCCTAGTACTAACATCGATATAAAACGAAGCGAGTAGTTCAACTATTTACCGGTAAATAGTAAAATGAAAATGAAAAAACAATGACCACGTTTTTTTTCATACAAATATCTAATAAGGGCACCTCTTACTTTAGTCTTTACCTGTGGTTATTTCACATAAATTTAACTATTTTCTGGAAAAAGGGATTGTGATAGCTCTCAGGTATATTTTGCATGGTAATGCTTAGCTCTAGCGGCTTGGTATGTGGTATCCATATTATTACAATTTCTTTGGAGGTGTCGCTCTGAACTTACAGCGGTCAAGCGAAACGCTACTATTTATTCGTCCAATTGCTAACTACTAGACTAGAGGGTATTAAAAAGACAAGCCACCAGATTTATCGAGACTATTAGCCAGTTAACAATGGGTTAAAATGGGTTTACAAAGCATTTCCAGGAACAAAAGTTATTTGTAATGCCTGTGTAAGTTCATCATACTTTCTAAAAATTTGGAAGAAAGAATATAAACCAATATCTCCACGGATCTCTTTAGCTAATCTATCTACCTATACCTATCTAGCTATACCTACATGATTATGTAGGTATCAATATCAATATGTTACTGTACTTAGGTACAACAAGGACAAGCCGACCCAGAATGCCTAGGACTTGCCAAGTGCATGCAAACACAAGTTATTGCATTCTATTGTTTAAATAAATTATTAGATAGGTTACTTGCGGTAAGGTGAGCTTAAGTAGGTCCGTTTTGGCACGCCGACCACTCAGGGCCTCCAATCTCTTAACAATTGTCCATTGTGAAACCATTGGTCTCTAATATTATCATTAAATCGTTAATTCTTGGCGTTCGACATGGAGATAATATTAGAGGCCAGTGGTTTCGCAATGGACAATGGTTAAGAGACTCGAGGCCCAAGTGGTAGTCTATATGAATATGTATCTATGTGTACCTGCAGCAGGGTGAGTGCGGGCGAGGGTGAGTGCGCCACCAGCGCGGCGTCCACCATGCAGTACACGTCGCCGGGCTGCTGGCACGCCGACCACTCGTCCAGGTGGTACAGCGGGGGCAGTGACGAGAATTGGACGTCTAAGAGATAAGAAGGGTTCTTGTTAATGTGAATTCTCTTTCCAGCCAATTTAAAAGACGGAAATTTGAAATATAAAAGTTTGAATACGGAAACTATACTTCACTATATATACAGCGGTACTACCTAAGAATGCTCCTTCTCATGGTAGTACCTATGTATAAGAAGATACTTTTAGATCAAGTTGAGTACCTAGTAGTTTGGAGCTCTTTCGCGATTGCGTACTATACTTACAAGAAAACCTAATCAGTTTCTTCTAGTTTATCTTAATTACAATTCCAAGCCAATTGTAAAATGGCTACAATGAATACTTAGGATAAATTAATAAAATAATGTAACTTTTAAAAATCAAATAGGTAATAAATAATACTTACTTGCTTGCGGTTATTCCCAGTTGCCCCCACTGGTGACAAAAATATTTTTTTTTCCAAAAAATGTCCCATTTGCCACCAGTGGTGGCGTCACCAGTGAGGGTAACTGGGAATGGCCACTCTTTTTGTTTCCAGTTGCCACCAGCGGTGACAAATGGGAAAAATAAATTGCGGTTATTTGTATTTAATTAAATAGTAAAAACCTTTTTAGAGGCTCATTTTGATAAGTAGATATTAATAACAAAACCTACCATTTATCTCGACAACGGACCCCCATCCGACATCCAACACAGCACACACGAGCACAAACACACCACACCACATTGTCGCACCAACTAGCGTGTGTCGCGCCGGTGCCGCGGTGCAGCGGTGCCGCTGACCGCCGCGGCGTGCGTTGTGCAACGCGGGTCGCCCTTCTCCGCGTTGCGACAATGCTGCGGAGGATTTCTGGCCAGTCAAGTGCAAGTTGCTAAATAATACGCAACATGTGGCTCAATTTGCGACTGGTTCTGTACGATTATTTCGTATGTGGTCTTTTAAGACATGTTGTTTCAAGAATTTTGAGGGGTCATAGCTCAGTTGTTGGGGCCGAAGGTTCCGAGTCAATTCCAAGTCAGCCGCTTACTATAAACGTTCTAGCACACGCATTTAGTTGGAGGTGCTCACGGGGACTAATAGTTTACAAATGTGTGTAACGTCACGACTTTTATCCCCGTTCGGGGGTAGTCAGAGGCTTGAGTGGCCATACACCACCACATTGTGGAGGTATTAACCAACTCAAAGCCCACGTTTCACTAGATAGTCAGAACCCAACGTGACAGGTGGTGAACCGTGTCGCCGTGTATACAGGAACTGACTATTACCTAATCCCGAGGGATAGGTAGGTTTCCTCACGATGTTTTTCCCTCACCGTCAGCGAACTGTAAATTATGCACATAGATGAAAATTCATCCATTGGTGCATGCCCCACCGGGGATCGAACCTGGGACCTTCTGATTGTTAGCCCAACCTGTTCACCCCTAGGCTACAGTCGCTACATACTAATAGTTTACAATGGTTTTAAAAAGCATTTCTAGGAGCAAAAGTGATTTGTAATGCCAGTGTAAGTCTATCATAACTTTCTATAAATGGAGTTAGTTTTTAAATATGAATCAAAGCAAGTGAATGCCTCAGTTGATCATACATATCACAATATTTAAGAAGTCAACCTTGCCACGGATTTCTTACGATCTTTAGTATATTTTACAATATAATTAATGATATTTATAAAATATTGCCAATATTAAGAAGTATAAAAAATATCTCCAATTTACTGAAAGAAATATATAAATCGACTTAGATATAATGGCATAACAAAGCACTATTGTTATGAAAAAGGATTGAAGTTTGTATAAATTAGGCGCTATACATTGATGTATTATTTTAGATTTTAGCAGTTATGGTATCTCCTTACATTGCCATCACGGGTGCGTTTCCACTGATGCGGAGCTGGGCGGAGTGGAGCGGAGAAGAGCACTGTGATTGGCCAACTGCGATGGGCCAAGAGCGGAGTGGAGATTTCGAGCACTGTGATTGGCCAATTCATGGTCCGCTCTGCTCCACTCCGCCCAGCTCCGCGTCAGTGGAAACGCACCCTAAGCTTGTGTTCAGCGCACGACGGAAATTTTTGTTATCGCACTCGCAATTCAACAATGCGTGTTATTCACTAGAAGATGAGGCTAATGGCAAAATCGACATGTTATCAAAATTATTTTCTGCGAACCACTGAGTCGTACTGTGTCCACGGACTCTTTTAGTATGACATACTATTTTGGATAAATAAATAAATCATAAATATCCTGGGACATTCTTTTACACACGGCTACCTGATCCCAAACTAAGCAGAGTACTATGGAAACCAGATAACTGATATTATGACAAGGTGGTAGAGCCAAGCTGTCAATTGACTGCAGGTCATAAACGGGCTGGCCCGACCGGGGTAGTACCACCCTCTCACAGAAGATCGGCGTAAAGCAGCTATTACAGCTGCGTTTCGTACGATGAGTGAGATAGTCGAAAGACCTCCCCCCCTCCCCCTCCCCTTCAGGTCGGTAATGTGCGAGCAATGCCTTTGGTATTGTAAGCATCTATAGGCTACGGTAACTGCTTAACATCAGGCGGGCCGTACGCAACGTAAACTTTTTTGCTACCGCAGTCCTATAAAAAAATATATACTACTTTTTGATTGTAAACTTAATATACCTACATAATTACAGGCAGACTTGGGACATACAGACATGTTCATGCACACAAATGCATGTCCCGGGTAGGAATCGAACCTACGACCTGCAGCAGGATAGGCGGAGTCGAAACGAACCACGCCAAAGGGCCCGTCAAATGACATAGACACATGACTCTCGTTCTTGGTAAATGTCTTTGGGGCTGTGATTGTGGGTATGTTTTTCCCACGTAATGTGCTACCATAAAATGGAGCCGAGTTTGGAAAGACAGAACAGAACAGAAACAGGAATACAGGATATTAAATGAACAGTATGCATCAAAATAATAACTTTTTAATGATTTCTTTCAAATTTCAAATACGTAGTATATTTACATGAATAATCTTAAACGTAATATTAAAACATCGTTGTTAACGCCAGACAACACCGCGTATTGTTCATTGTGAAACAACCCTAATGTAAGGCCGAGCGTTCACTGAGCGACAAATGTAGGTATCAGACTGTTGTGGTCCATCCAACCTTGTTTTTTGTGGTATTGAGCAATAGGTTGTCCAACATATTGATCAACTTGTTAGCAACATTCGTCGCCTGGTGAATATATTTTTAACCGACGCACTGGACACAGCCAGAAGTAGCTGGACATTTATATAATTTTTAATCCATTTACAATTGGTTTACAGAGCATTTTCTTGAACAAAATTTCTTGGAAATACCACTATAAGGGGCCATCCATTAATTACGTCACACGTAAAGGGGGGGGGGAGGGGGTCGACGAAATGTGACATTGTGAGAAAAGGGGGTGGGAGGGGTCCTAAGTTTTGTGACGTCACATTTAAAAATCTAATATATGTAAGTATTAAAACCGAAATTTGAATTTTGAACGAAAAATTTTGAAATTTTCTGTAGATTATAAAAAATATGTGACGTCACACAGGGAGGGGGGGGGTCTCGCGAATGTGACCAGCTGTAACAAGGGGGGAGAGGTCTAAAAATCATCAAATTCGTGTGACGTCAAATGTGAATCAAATTAATGGATGGCCCCTAAATGGATTAAATATACATACCGGGATGAATAGTCAACGAAAATACATATGACTTTTGAACTCTACTCTAGAACGTTAAACTGATACAAGACATTAGAACATGGAATAAATAAGGCTTCGTAATACTAAACTTATTTTCGTCTTAAATAAATGCAAATTTAAGCAAAACGAGCTTTATTTTATATGTATCTAATAATATTTATTTGTATCTGTGTATCTTTGACCATGTTTAGTGCGTCAGAATGCGTAAACGCAACTTTTAGCGGACATACGATCCATCGGCGACTGCGCGTACTTACTTTATTATTAGGCAATAGTTTATTAAATACTGGACTTTAACGCTATTCCATACTGCAGTCTATAAACGTACTGCGTTCCATAACACCAAAACAATGGATGTATGCTTTAAGATTACCAAACTCAAATGGAGATGGGCGGGTCATAATACACCACCAAGCCAACTAGGAGCCTGTCAAATGTGACGTCACGCGCACAAAAATACGGTTGCGGTTAAGGTTAATAAAAAAAGTTAAAGTAGATAATCAAGCTACAAATTCATATGATCATCCCTAAATGCTCCTGAAAAGATAGGCAGAGATAATATTCCTATAATTAAGTATCTTTATATTAGAAAAAATAATTCTCAATGATTAGTTACAGTCAGCGTCAATAAACTATTGCATAATTAATGTGTGTTTTATTAGCTAAGAGATAACATCTATAATTGGAAAGCACATGTTATTCTTGACCCAGTTCGCAATTGTTATGTTTGAATAGGCAACAGAAATAGGCACAAAGGCTTGAATGACCGCGGAGGAGATGTAAATACGCATTATAATAGTACAAATAAACTAGGTCGCTTAAGCTCTGGGTTCCTCGGAAAGCGGCAGCGACATATAGCGGCCGTAATGACGTCACTAGAACGTGTCTATGTTAACAACGGTGTCACACCGCTCTCTAGGAAACCGCTCAATGAGTTTACATAGCCAACGTTCTAGTGACGTCATTCACCGCTATATTACGGCTGCTATATGACGGCACCGCTATCGTAAGGAACCATAACTTTACGTCCTTTGCAGTTTTCCATACATGGCATAGTACATGGCATAAGTCTAAGTCGTTTAGCCATTGTGGCGTTTGCGATAGTGATCGCCCCACGTGATTTGTCGTCCGACCGGCTGATCAGCCTCTGATTGGTGGGTCAAAATCAACCGACCAATGAAAGGGGCCGAGCACTATAGCAAAACGCCACAATGGCACCACAATGGCTAAGCGACTAAGGGACAAGCATTGAACGAACCGATATTCCGCAATGAATGATTTCTTGGCATTACTTCTATTTACAAAATGTACAATATTTACTGACATAGATTTTTCATGTTGTAACCGCCAAGAAACTAATGATGTTATCTCTTAGCGTCTTTAGCGTATCTTAGCGTATGCGCCATCGCGATGCTCCGCCGGTATCATTATATTCAAACTCATTATCATTCATTAAATATGGAATTATACAAATGTTTTATATCTCATAACATCTTTATATTTTAGGCGTTATTAGAACACTATGCTTATGAAAAGCAGTTGAGCACATGCCTTTTCTTAAGGAAAGGGGGGTTAAGGGAGTGCAGACTAGGTTAGTATATGATTGAGCTAAGCTCCACTATGAGTTTCTACGTTCGTTAGTCGTTAGCGTCTACGTAAAATACGTCAACAGCGTACTGATTACCAACATACATCATACTGACATTTGATTGTACTGGTCGAAACAACGCCTAAAATTATAAAGATAAATCTAGTAACATTATAATTATAATCAATTCATAAACTAACTAAATTAAGTAAACATATGTCGTAAACGCAACTTTGAGTTAACAACTAAATAAATACAGGGTGTAAACAATTGCTTGTCGCATTTAACGTATTGTTTAAATACAAATTAAAACCCCGCTCCATTATATGGACGCACGACACTATAAATTTATTTATACATATTTGTTTAAATAGCAATTTTTTACACCTTATACCTAGAATTATGTACAGTGTGCTATATAATATGAAAATATCTTTTATTTTATTTAATATAATAATGTAAGCGAAAAGCAAATCTATCTAATGTATAGGACGCAAAATTAATAATAACACTAACTCCCGGACAAGACGCGACTATAGCGAAATAATAATATCGCCAGAATAACACACCAACTGTATGGTCCCAAACTAAGCAGCGCTTGTACTATGGCTACCATACAACGGACTGGGTGCGATCCCAGTGACACCCAGACCAGGGCAAATTACGAAAAGGCAGTTTCCGTAATTTGCCTCTGGCGGGAATCGAACCCGCAACCATCCGATGCAGTGAGCCGAGCGGCCAACGCTCGAACCACTGCGCCAAGCGGTCGTCAAAATAACTTATTATGGCCGGCGCACAGTGAGTACGGCAGGGCATGGCATTTTAATTTTTATCAATCGAATTTAATACTTATCCAATCGAAATAAGGTGCTCCAGCGGGTGCACCGAGAAAATACTCCGCGATACTCCGAGGACGATCACCGAGCATTGAAATATATACCTTATTTCGATTGGATAAGTATTAAATTCGATTGATAAAAATTAAAATGCCGTGCCATGCCGTACTCACTGTGCGCCGGCCATTAATTGAAATAGTTTGAAAACGCTGCGGCCGTCTTGTCAGGGATATCACCTCGTTTAGAATATAAATCGTAAATAATGCGTGGAATAAATTATTAATAATTGATCCCAATTTTATACACAAACTAACAACGGTATATTTTATCAAAATGGCGGGGACTTACACCATGATGTTTCATTGCTATCTTTATTCCTCAGAGATGGCAAGCCAATACAAATTCATCCTGTAATATGTTTGTTTGTGTAGAGAACTGCAATCAATAATACTAGCTTGATGACCCACCGGATTCCGGATTTAATTGCATTAAAAATCCGGCCGCAACCCGGATTTAAGTAACACTGTTGATACCTGCAGGATCCCCATATCCGGAACTCCGGCGCATGTCACTAAATCAACCGTCGTAATTACAACGAAGGCTACCTCTCATTGGTCGCGCAATTTGACAGCACTGTCAATCTTGACAGGCAGAACTCGAATCATCATGTACATTGGCTTTATAGTATACATCGTTACATATTATTATGGCGTAATTGTAAAGCTAAATTATAAGTCAATACATATATGTTATCGAATCGAGTATTATAACCTAACCAGATAAAATATTATCGAATTTCATAATTTATTTTCAAAGCTTAAACTTTCATGGCAGCTTACTAGCGAATGATTTCCTCACGCGATGGGCAAAAGCAAAAGCTCGTTAATTCATGCTCGGCTATATGACATAAAAAATCAATAAGAGTGTTGTTACGCCTTTCCTAATATTAATTGGCCCACTTGCACCATCCATCTTAAACACGTTAGTTTAACCGAACGGCGTTTCTAACTTAAATCAGGGGGCTTACCACGAACTCTTATCGCGATTGAATTACAGGAATGTTTTAACGTTTCAGCGACTTTTTGTGCAATGACGTATCTTATTGTCATGACAATAAGAAACATCATTGCACAAAAAGTCGCTGAAACGTTAAAACAAAACTGCTATAAGAGGTGGTCGTAAGCCCCCAGGCACGTTTCTTGCACCGAAATATGCTGGATAAACATATTTAGCGCAATACATATTCTTGTTCAAGAAACATGCTTGATTTGGGTCAGAAACGCTGTTTGATTAAAGCTTAAACGTGTTTAAGATGGATGGTGCAAGTGGACCTCAGAGATGAAGTTAAAGCTAAGTTTAAACTAGCAACAAAACATAAGAAGTTGAATTCCGCAGGCATTTCCTAGTCGCGGCAAGCTCACTTTAGTAGTAGTTTTATTCCTAGCCTAAACTTAGTTTAACATTGGTATTGGAGACGAGTTAACTTTAATATCGCGATTCAGAATTAAATCCAAAATAGAATATTTGGTCTTAGCATTTCCTCGAAGACGTTTGAAAGCGGCGGCGAATAAAATGCATGTTATGTACGTTTTCAGCATTTTTTTTTTCTGATTAGGTTATAGTGGACTCATATTTAAATTAGAATCGTAGAACATTTAATAATAAAGGTAGGCACTCATTTAGAATAACATCACAAATGCAATACACTTGAATCGATTAATAGTAAACAAATTGACTTACAGCACTTCTACTCTTCTTAATACAGGGGGTGGCCATTATTTTTCTGACAGTTCTCCATGTGACCACGATGCAACTTTTTTTTCTTCTTCTATCGTATGGTTAGTGGCCAACCTGATGTCAGTTGTTCAAGCCATCCGAAGGCCTCTAACATCTAACAAGGCTTAACGACGGCTGCCTAGATGACAACAACCGGGAATTTATTTTTACGTGCACTCCGAAGCACGGAGACGGTTCAAATTACTCGGTTCAAATGCCACTAAACGGTCACCCATCTCTGTCTGAGCTCGTATTTTTCTTTTTGAAATTAGACAAATATCACCACCTTCATTAATTCAATTTAAAAAATCCACTGAGTTCACAAGGAGAACGGTCAGATGATGAATGGCCCGGGTAGTATCGACAGCTAGCGACGATCTAATTCGAATATCTCCATACATTTACAAATATCGCCAGACAATACTAACTGTATGGTCCCAAACTAAAGTAACGTTTGTACTGCGGATACCGTACAATGGGTTGGGGGCGATCCTAGTGACACCCAGGCTAGGGCCCAAGTCTAATATTATTTCGTGAATTATTCATTGTTATTCGTAAATTATTGGCAGTTAACATGTTGCCGGATACAGGACTGCTAACAGGGGGCTTACCACGAACTCTTATTGCGATTCAATTACAGGAACGTTTTAACGATTCAGCGTCTTTTTGTGCAATGACGTACCTTATTGTCATGACAAAAAGAAACGTCATTTTCCAATGGTTGAAAGTTAACAGACTTCGGGCCTGGGGCAAATTGCGAAGACCATTTTCAAAATAAACTCAAGACGCAAATCGAACCCACACTCACCCAGTACAGACAGCGGCCTGCGCTCAAATCGTTATACCAATCGGTTAGACAAATTGTATGGAAATATTCTAAATCTTATACAGTACTACCAACATCAGTGGTCAAAACTAGAATAAGCGTTATCTTTGCATTGTAACACTTTTGTAAAGTCAGTTGAACACATGTCACCACAGGATAACAGCCCTTCAGTGTGACCGTTTTTGGTATATTCGTTACCAAATTAGTATAATTTTGTCTCCACAAAATGAAGATTTACAATACGATTTCATATGCAATTATGTGATTCTGCATGTATTTTACTATTTCTTAGTACTGACTACCTTATTGTTTTAGTTGATCACCTTTTTTTAAAACAGTCACACTGTCAGCTCTTATGCTCTTGTCATAAGGGCTTTTTAATCCGGCTTGAGCAGTTTCCGCAAAAATGCGGGGTCTCCCTAAGTTAGTAGCACTGTACATATATTTATTCGCTTTATAAGAAATGCGGCATATATGATCAATCAATTTACTTTTATTTGTTATTTATAGAATAATATTTATTACTGTTGACTCGTTCGTATTAATATATGCCAGTAGCGAACTGAAATACATAGCATTTGTTTTTTTTAAATCGTGAGGAAACCTACCTATCCCTCGGGATTAGGTAATAGTCAGTTCCTGTATACACGGCGACACGGTTCACCACCTGTCACGTTGGGTTCCGACTATCTGGTGAAACGTGGGCTTTGAGTTGGTTAATACCTCCACAACGTGGTGGTGTATGGCCACTCAAGCCTCTGACTACCCCCGAATGGGTATAAAAGTCGTGACGTTACAATACGTTACAGTTGTTTTTTATAATCGCCAGACTTACCAACTGTATGGTCCCAAACTAAGCAACGCTTGTACTATGGCTACCATACAATGGACTGGTGGCGATCCCAGTGACACCCAGACCAGGGCAAATTCCGAAATTCCAAATGTACCCGTTTTCAAATTCGCCTCGGGCGGGAATCGAACCTGCAACCCGATGCGGTGCTCCAAGCGGTCCCAAACAGACGTCAAGCGAAATTGATGTCTTTAAAGGTGGGAGTTCGGTCAACGCGGCAAGACAGCAGACGTCAGTCGGTCCATAGAAATTCGATGCCGTCTGCCGTCGCGGCACATGTCATCGCCACAATTTGTATGAGACCGACTAACATCTGCTGTCTGCCGCGTTGACCGAACTCCCACCTTTACAGTGTGTTTTACAGTAGTTTATAATGCTATATAATTTCTGGTTCGCAGCCGGCAGCTGTCATTCGTGTGTTGAGACGAACGATGATAGAAGGGTCAGCACCCGTCGTGGGACAAGTAGCGGTGAGCGGGGCTCAGTCGACGCCAGCGAAGCCCTGCGAGCCCTCGATCGCCTTTATAAGCTTCTCGCGCAGCTGCTGGTAGCTCTCGTACGGCGGTAAGTCGATGCGGTTGAAACTGTATACGAATAGAACATTATTAGACATACGCGAGCATAGGTAATGGCGGTATCTAAGAATTTGCCATCAAGGCGGTGCCATATTGGAGTGCGCTGACTAACACTTGACAGTTCGGCTAGCATCTGTAGTGACACTGACAGAGATGAAGTGTCAGAAAACGTCAACTCAGTCCAATCAAGCGATACTAATGGGCAGATATTTTCGATAAATCACCAATATCGCTTCAAGTAATTTATGGGAGCCCTCTTAGTGGGCTATTGCGATTTACAATAGTGCGGTCCCGCGGCTTCCAAAGGCGGAAGATGGTACAGCGTCGCTTTTAGTGAGTATGGATGAACCAATTACTAAGGGGACTGGCCCTAAGCAACTCAGCCGAGTGGTCGGCCTAGTACTAACATCGACATAAAACGAAGCGAGTAGTTCAACTATTTACCGGTAGATAGAACAATGAAAATGAAAAAACAATGACCACGTTTTTTTTTCATACATATATCTAATAAGGGCACCTCTTTCTTTAGTCTTTACTCTGTGGTATGACCTAACTGGAACTCCCACATACCCCGCCCACTTCCCCGAATCGGGAGATGATTTCATAACGTTAAAAAAGTGGCTATACTAGGGCTGGCAAAAGGCTTTCGAGTGTTTGACACATAAAACTCGAAAACTTAACTCGATACTGACAAAATTTTGAAAGCAAGAGCTGTAACCAAACATTGTAGAAGTAATGGCACTGTGACGGATCGGGACGGACATACGGACGTATGGACAGAAGGTCGGACGGACGGATGGACGGACTGGATGATCTTATAGCTATGTCTCCACCAGTGCGCTTTCACGTTCATCTTGCGCTTTCGTCTGACGCATGCATGAAGCGCCATAGCGCATGCAATAACGCGTGCGCTATTCTAGCTCAAAAACAGCGCACGCCCGTAGCGCACGCTGATCCACCACCGGTGGGTTCGCGTGCAACATTCCGTGCGCTTTACATACAAAATGGCGGAAGATGAAGTTAAAACATTGAAATGATGAATGTTTTCTTTTGTTTCGTGTCTTCAAAACATCGTTTATGCAGATACTCTTTTATCTTAAGTTTTTTTCCTTGTAGTTCATACTAAATATTCTGCACAAATAGCTACACTTGTTCATCTTGACGACCGACCAGGACGCACAGGTGTAGACACTAAGCTGCATGCGTCTTAAGGCAGTCAATATTGCACGCGCTTGACGCGAGATGAATTGAAAGTTGAAGACGCAAGATGAACATGAAAGCGCACTGGTAAAGACATAGCTTATAAGGGTTTCTAGTGGCACTAAGGTATTATAAAAAAGTGTTATATTGCTGACCATGTGTGTGCTCTTGGGTAGTTCCCGGGCGCGCCCCACTTCTCGATGGTGAAGAGCTGCGGCCCGTTGCTGCCGTACAGCTCCTTGAACCCGTTCATGGGCACGCGCGACGTGCCCGTCACGAACTGCAGCAGCCGCGACCGCATCTCGTTCGAGAACGATAACACCACCTGACACACACACACACATTCACACACATTGACACACTACAGTACAAAGTTACGTTAAAAAAGTTAAGCAAAATCAAGTTGGCTTCCACTCATCGTTTGTTACTGATTCGACCTCGCTAGCACAGTACGGCGTCATAAAGAAAAAATTTTTTTTCGGATCGTACGTGAATGGGCCGCTTTAATAATTATTCAGAATGTTGACAACACTACCCAAGACCATAGAATGCTAGAAAAAATTCGGGTAGAGGACTGAGGAACATCTCCAAAAATTCAATAGAAGCGCGTCATTTGACACGTGAAGTACACTGGGTGCCGTGACCGGGACGTTGAGCAAATTCGCGGTTTTGCATATGATTTTTTTTTTAGCACTGAGGTGGCAAACAAGCGTACGGCCCGCCTGATAATAAGCAGTTACTGTAGCCTATAGATGCTTGCAAATTGCGAGGTTGCGGATTCGCTTCCCGCTGGAGACAAATCACGGAAACGGTTTTTATTGTAATTTGTCTCGGGGTCTGTGTGTCATCACCCCAGCCTATTATTGTTGGTACAGTACTTACCCTCCAGAACCACTGCACCACGAGGTGGTTGGCGTGGTAGTCGCCCTTGTAGAGCGTGTTGTTGCGCCAGTCCCTGACGTCGATGTGCTGGATGCCGCACAGCAGCAGCTCCAGCTCGTTGGTACAGTACTTACCCTCCAGAACCACTGCACCACGAGGTGGTTGGCGTGGTAGTCGCCCTTGTAGAGCGTGTTGTTGCGCCAGTCCCTGACGTCGATGTGCTGGATGCCGCACAGCAGCAGCTCCAGCTCGTTGGTACAGTACTTACCCTCCAGAACCACTGCACCACGAGGTGGTTGGCGTGGTAGTCGCCCTTGTAGAGCGTGTTGTTGCGCCAGTCCCTGACGTCGATGTGCTGGATGCCGCACAGCAGCAGCTCCAGCTCGTTGGTACAGTACTTACCCTCCAGAACCACTGCACCACGAGGTGGTTGGCGTGGTAGTCGCCCTTGTAGAGCGTGTTGTTGCGCCAGTCCCTGACGTCGATGTGCTGGATGCCGCACAGCAGCAGCTCCAGCTCGTTGGTACAGTACTTACCCTCCAGAACCACTGCACCACGAGGTGGTTGGCGTGGTAGTCGCCCTTGTAGAGCGTGTTGTTGCGCCAGTCCCTGACGTCGATGTGCTGGATGCCGCACAGCAGCAGCTCCAGCTCGTTGGTACAGTACTTACCCTCCAGAACCACTGCACCACGAGGTGGTTGGCGTGGTAGTCGCCCTTGTAGAGCGTGTTGTTACGCCAGTCCCTGACGTCGATGTGCTGGATGCCGCACAGCAGCAGCTCCAGCTCGTTCTCGTCGAAGATCTTGAGCAGCGGCAGCGGCACCAGCGCGCCCAGCCCCTCCAGGAACGCCACCATCTGCTCCTGCACGCGGCTCACGAACCGCCACTGGATCACCAGCCTGTTTAACCATATCAGCTTCTTGAGTACAGACCACGTAGCGTGGGTAGTGATGGGATGTTCTCGAGAACATTCTCACCCTCGGAAACTTACTCGTGATTTTTTTTATTTTGGGTGATGTTATCCTAACTTTCAATCTTAAAAACAATTAAAACCACCATACCTGCATGTTTAATGAGGTTTATGCCAAGTTTAACATGCTTCAGAACATAAATTCTCACGAGTAAGTTTCCGTAAGTTTCCGAGGGTGAGTTTGTTCTCGCGAACATCCCATCACTAAGCGTGGATAGCCCCCACAAGGTGGACCGACGACCTTGTGAAGGTCGCGGGAAACCGCTGGATGCAAGTGGCACAGGACCTGGCGTTGTGGAAAACCTTGGGGGAGGCCTATGTCCAACAGTGAACGTCTTTGGTCTTGATGATGATGAAGGATATCAACCACAATGCAGTAACTTCCGATTTCTTCGCATAAATGTATGGAAAAAAATATCTGCGACTGCTAACAATTTTAGTAATTCAACCTTTTGCTCTGATAGAGTGTTTTGATCCTTATAAGAAACAGGATAAATTGGCATCAAAAAAGTTGTTGGGTAAATTGCCCATTTTCTTGCTGTTTTTTTTTTAATCTGTGAATACAAAAAGGCAAGGACAGCCCTCATAGGGGGTCCTGTCCTTATCGCACTTACTGCCCTGTCTCAAAAATACTGTTATGATGATATTCAGATGTCAGGTTTAAAAGACCTGGGCCTGAAGGAGTATAAATATCCTGGGACATTCTTTTACACACGGCTACCTGATCCCAAAATAAGCAGAGCTTGTCTATACTAATATATAAAGAGGGAAATGCTGACTGACTGACTGACTGACTGACTGACTGACTGACTGACTCATCAACGCCGAGCCGAAACTACTGAAGTTAGAGACATTAAATTTGGATAGTAGATATATTTTGTGACGTAGACAAGCAATAAGAAGCGATTTTGGAAAATTCAACCCCTAAGGGGGTTAAATAGGGGATGAAAGTTTGTATGCAAGTTCGTCATTTTTCAAGTTAGAATTATGAAAATTTGTGTTGAGGTGTCTTTTTAAAAATAAAAAATATGGTTTTCGGCGTTTTTGAATATTCAACCCCTAAGGTGGTAAAATAGGGGATGAAAGTTAGTTGGGAAGTTTGTATAGATGTTCGTCATTTTTGAAGTTAGAGTTATGAAAATTGGTGTTTAGGTTCCTTTTTAAAAATAAAAAACTTGAATTGCTGCGTTTTTGAAAATTCAACCCCTAAGGGGGTAAAATAGGGGACGAAAGTTTGTATGGAAGTTCGTCATTTCTGAGGTTAGCATAATGAAAATTAGTGTTTAGGTTTCTTTTTACGTATTAAAAATAATAATTTAATATTTTTTGAAAGTTTAAACCCCTAAGGGGTTAAAATAGGGGGTGAAAGTTTGTATGGAAGTTCGTCATTTTTTGAAGTTGTAATTATAAAAATTGGTGGTTAGGTGACTTTTAAAAGATAAACAATATTAATTTCAGGGTTTTTCAAAATACATCCCCTAAGGGGGTAAAATAGGGGATGAAAGTTTGTATGGAAGTTCGTCGTTTTTGTAGTTAGAATTAAGAATTTTGGTGATTAAGTGTCTTTAAAAAAAAAAAAAAAATAGCGTTTTTGAAAATTATACGGGGTATGGGATACGGGATACGCGATATGGGATACGGGATTTTGTATATGGGATACGTGATACGGGATACGGGTTACGGGATATGGGATGCGGGATGCGGGATGCGGCATACGGGATGTGGGATGCGTGTTACGGGATACGGGATATGGATACGGGATACGGGATACGGATCCGGGATACGGGATACGGGATACGGGATACGGGATACGGGATACGGGATACGGGATACGGGATACGGAATGTGGGATGCGTGATACGGGATACGGAATGTGGAATGCGTGATACGGGATACGGATACGGGATATGGATACGGGATACGGGAGACGGGATACGGGATACGGGATACGGGATACAGGATACGGGATACGGGATATGGGATGTGGGATGCGTGATACAGGATACGGATACGGATACGGGATATGGGATTTGGGTTCCAGAAAATGGAAACGGATTTTTTTAATAAATTTAATATTCTGCGCGGACGAAGTCGCGGGCAAAAGCTAGTACTATATAAACCAGATAACTGATATTACTACATATTATACTACTTTTTTGTTTGTAAATACATACTTGATACATAATTACACCCAGTCTCGGGACATACAGACATGTTCATGCACAAATGCATGTCCCGTGTAGGAATCGAACCTACGACCTGCAGCGTGATAGACGGAATCTAAACCGACCACGCCAACGGGCCCGTCCGTGAAGGAGTATAGTCTTACCCCCTTATTCATAGAAAGTTATAATCGACCTGCAGTGGAGTTACAAATCACATTTGTTCCTAAAAATGCCTTTCATAACCATTGCAAACTGGGCAAAATCTCTATGAATAAGGGGGTTAAAGTGTTGTGGTGTGTGTGTACTGACTTGATGTAGTCGAGCTTGTTATCCTCGTCGACGGAGATGTTAGCGCCGCCCGGCTTCAGCTCGCGCTGGATGGTCTTGCCGAACTGCTCTTCATCCACCGAGAACGTCAGGTACAGTTCCGACGGATCGTTCTCCTGTTAATAACACCATTTCATCAAACGATGTCAGCAGTCAACTAGCGCATACACTATATTAGCGGCACGTTACGAAGGACGTTTCGACATGTGTGGGGGAAAAAATTAACCTTATTATAACGGTAGCTACTTTACGCCGATATTCTGTGGGTGGTACGACTCCGGTCGAGCCAGGCCAACAATTAACAATTGATCTTACGGCTCTTATGCTCGTATTAATAAATGCATCTCAAAGTTGAGATCGATCTTAAGATGCTGTTTTTGACAGATGTCCCATACATTAAACGTCAAAACTGCATTTTAAGATCGATCTCAACTTTGAGATGCGTTTATTAGTACGGCTCTTATCATCAGAGTGGTATGATACCTTGATCCACATGAGTGAGTTGTAGTACTCGAGGTCGACTGACTCCATGTCCTGCAGCTCGATGGTCTTGCCCAGCATCATCTTGTAGAACGGACGAATGAAGAACGCTGCACAACAAAAATACTATAACCTATGTAGCCTATTCTCCAAGCTTTCATCTATCTCGATACAAATAAAAATAAAATGAAATATACGTCACGACTTTTATCCCCATTCGGGGGTAGTCAGAGGCTTGAGTGGCCATACACCACCACATTGTGGAGGTATTAACCAACTCAAAGCCCACGTTTCACCAGATAGTCGGAACCCAACGTGACAGGTGGTGAACCTTATCGCCGTGTATACAGGAACTGACTATTACCTAATCCCGAGGGATAGGTAGGTTTCCTCACGATGTTTTCCCTCACCGTCAGCGAACTGTAAATTATGCACATAGATGAAAATTCATCCATTGGTGCATGCCCCACCGGGGATCGCACCTGGGACCTTCTGATTGCTAGCCCAACCTGTTCGTCCCTAGGCTACAGCCGCATCAAATACAAATTAAATAAATAAAAAACTTCACAAATGATTGGTCTCCCATCCCATACAAACTTTCATCCTCATTTAATAGTCTATTTCACCCCTTTCAAGTTTTATTTTCGCACCAAAAAGTAGCCTAAGTCCTTTTCTAAGGTTCTGTCTATCTCTACACCAAAATTCATCAAAATTGGTTTAGCGTTTTAGTCGTGAAATCTTTAACAGACAGACAGAGTTACTTTCACATTTATGATATTACTAGCTGTGCCCCGCGGCTTCGCCCGCGTGGAAATTTTCGCATTTATAATATTAGTAGGATAGTATCTACACCAAAATCATCAACATTCGTTTAGCGGTTTAGTCGTGAAAACGCTACAACAGACAGAGTTACTTTCGCATTTATGTTATTATCCCACTAATATTATAAATGTGAAATTTTAAATGGATGGATGTTTGTTACTCTTTCACGCAAAAAACTACTGGACGAATTTGGATGAAGTTTGGAACACAGATAGTTTATAACCTGGATTAACACATAGGATACTTTTTATCCCGACAGTATGTTCCCGTGGGTTAAATTATGCGCGGACGAAGTCGCGGGCAAAAGCTAGTAGTATAGATATTGTAATAACAGACCGTCAAGCAGCTTCCCGTGGTAGACGGCCATGCCAGCGACCCGCCCGATGAACTTGAAGTAGCTGAGGTGCTCCTCGTTGCAGACGCCGCTGTTGGGGTTGATCTGCAGCGTGTAGTTGTCCATGGCCGAGTACTCGAACAGCCCGTAGTACGGGTTGAACATCTCCTTCGACAGCAGGAAGAACCACTCGCGCGCAAGACCGCCGTAGTCTATGACACAGACGGACTCCTCCCATAAATACACCGTCACGAATCCCGAACGGGAACTACATTTCGCTGATCATATTTCGGTCTCTATGCGAGCCTAACGGCCGTACTCAAAGGCTGCTCAAATGGGTAAGTCCCATTTAGAAGTTTGAGACGTCGTTAAGTTATTTTAGTTAGGCGTATTAAAGTTAAGCAGCTCTCAAATTTGAGTTCGGTTCGAGTATTCGGCGGACATTCGCCATTAAACCAGAGACATTGCCCCACAAAGCGAGAGGGATTCGGGTCACGGAGGAGGCCATCTCAATGGAGATCACGTTCTTTGTTTAAAAAAAAACAATTAAAATCGGTTCACAAATGAAGGGCCATCCATTAATTACGTCACACGTAAAGGGGGGGTCGACGAAATGTGACATTGTGTGACAAGGGGGATCCTAAGTTAAGTGACGTCACATTTAAAAATCTAATATATCCAAGTAATTAAACCGAAATTTAAACGGTGACCGAAATTTTTTGAAAATTTCTGAAAATTGTAAAAAATATGTGACGTCACACAGGGAGGGGGGGAGTCTCGCAAATGTGACCAGTTGTGACAAGGGGGGGAGGGGTCTACAAATCATGAAATTCGTGTGACGTAATTAATGGATGGCCCCTGACGGAGAAATAGCGTAACAAAAAAACAACACACAGTCGAATTGAGAACCTCCTCCTTTTTGAAGCCGGTTAAAAAATAACATATGCATAATAAACTATTTGACGTTGACTTCAATCACCGTCTACCATACTGACGAAAATTGTTTGACGTCTTCGTCGTCGTCGAATCTAAACGTTGAACAATTTTCGTTCGTAAGAAATGTCGGAATCAATGAGAAACGTAGTAGGAAATACGCGAATTTCGTCCGAAATTTGTTTTCGTTTATAAGCGAGTAGGCGCCCCGGTGCGGATTAGCGAACTTCACGACTTCTATTCTATCCTGGTAATGTACTTGTACTCACCGAGGCCGACCTCCGACTCGAACTCGACCCAGAGCTTGGTCTTGAGCAGGTCGAGCCGGCTCACCGAGCTGATGATGCGGTACGAGTCCTCCAGGATCGAGTTGCGCCGCACCTTAATCTCGAACTTATTCGGCACGTTGCTCTGTCAAGTAGATCGTAAAGTCATGCGACGGAATTTTGCTAACCTCTCTTGTTTAATTGATGGAATCAGGCGTAACTTTGCGGAAATCCTTTGTTCAACAAGTCTAGAGAGGGACTTACCACTCGCCCTCGGAATTGTCAACCTCCAAATTATAAACCAAATGAATTGATCGATAATAGAAGAGGCCAACAAGACCTAACTCCCTGTCAGTCGAGAGTATATCTGTCATGAGTCATGGACCCTAACAATTAGCAATTCTCCGCAGACAAAGCGAATCCAAAATAAATTCGACACGTGTTTCGCCTCTAAACGAGGCATCCTCAGGAAAGCGGGGCTGCGACTGAGCAGTGCAGTGCAGGATGCCTCGTTTAGTGGCGAAACACGTGTCGAATTTATTTTGGATTCGCTTTGTCTGCGGAGAATTGCTAATTGTTAGGGTCCATGACTCATGACAGACATACTCTCGACTGACAGGGAGTTAGGTCTTGTTGGCCTCTTCTATTATCGATCAATTCATTTGGTTTATAATTTTGGTTGACAATTCCGAGGGTGAGTGGTGGGTCCCTCTCTATAATTGTTTTTCTATTGTTTTAGGCTCGGCACAAACGGGCCACCAACCACAGCCACCGGTGGCCAGTGACAAGCAGTTCACGCGCTTTTTCATGCATTTTGTAGAAACTCGCCGCACACGTGTGGCCGGTGGCGGCCACTCGCTAAGCAGTCTGTGAACTGCTTGTCGCTGGCCACCGGTGGCTGTGGTCGGTGGCCCGTTTGTGCCGGGCCTTAGACTCCCCAAAAATTCGATGTTTAATTATTGCAGGATGAATCAGATTATTTTTTCAGTAATTTATTTAAATTAATTTACATTAAA
This sequence comes from Drymonia ruficornis, assembly GCA_947859195.1. Lineage (NCBI taxonomy): Eukaryota > Metazoa > Arthropoda > Insecta > Lepidoptera > Notodontidae > Drymonia > Drymonia ruficornis. The sequence goes on from OX401922.1 coordinate 726,523, forward strand.
ACTGAAAAAATATCAATGCCAAAATTAGTTCCACATATTGCCGTGGGACTTATTTCGTGAGATAGACTGTATGTAACTATTTAGTTAATGGGGTACATGCGATGACGTTCCTATCGCATTTATGATTTTTGTTGAATATTTTTTTATTGAATGACTAATAGCCAGAGTTGCAAAAAAACAGGAAATTTAAAATGAAAACTGTTTAAAACGTGTTTAAAACATTGATTTAAATCAGAAGGGATAAATCACCGTGTTTAAATCATGTTTTAAATGTTTAAAACACGTTTTAGACACGGTGTTTAAAACAAGGTGATTTTTTCGTAACAGCCCTGCTAATAGCCAAATCCAGAAAATACATTATTGTTGCAAAGGTCTTAAGCATTATTTTGGTATAGGTTCACATAGTATATGTGAGCTGTTGTGAAGAGAAATTACAATTTAGGTTGAAAACAACATTTCTACATCAATAGGTAAATCAGTTTGTTTTGAGTGGCGTCGTGGACGGGTGGCAATGTGGTGCGTGTCAGAGTTGGGCAAAATTTAATTGCGATTAATTAATTTCAAATTGCAGGTGATGTCACAATTAACAATTAATTTTAATTGTGACATCACCTGCAATTTGCAATTACGAACGTTGTACACGCCTGTCATTGGTGTACCTATCAGACCAGTTTATTGTTAATTATTTTTGTACCCGTGTATTAATAGGTATACTGTTGGTGTGTCGTTTTTAAATAAATAAATAAATTGTGTTTTGTTCTCGATTGACAAACAAATCAAAATTAATTGTTAATTGTGACATCACATGCAATTTGCAATTAAATTGTGCCCAACTCTGGTGGATGTGTGTAGTCTCACCGGCTTGCGCAGCTGGCTCTTGAGGTACTCGTACTTGCGCTTGTAGTCGCGCGAGTACGGCACGGCCGGGCCCGCGATCTGCGGGTTGGATAGCCGCGGGTCCTCCCACTGCGTCGTGCGCGTGTCTGCACACACACAACAACACATACCATACCCAACGCTACTAATCCACCAAGCCAACTAGGCACTCGCCTATAAATATCAAATGATAAGTCAATGATTCCGTGGTCCGTCCACCACGTAGTGGGAGCTACTGCCACAAGAGTGCCCAGGCATTGGCCCAGGCTCACTACGGTGAGCACGGACCGCGAAATCATAGACTTATTATCATTTGATATAAATACTTAGCGCCTAGTTGGCTTGGTGGAGCGGTAAGTACTCACCTGGTCCACGACTCGAGGGTACTAGGGACTCAACGGTCTAATAATTTGGAGAAATAAATATCGCCGGACTTGCACACCAACTGTATGGTCCCAAATTAAGCAATGCTTGTACTATGGCTATCACACAATGGACTATAGGCGATCCCAGTAACACCTAGACCAGGCAGAAATTACGAAAAGGCCGTTTCCGAAATTTGCCTCTGACGGGGATCGAACCACGCTCTAACCACTGCGCCAAGCGGTCATCAACTAAGACGAAGTACTATTAAGAAGCGTCGTGAGCAACTCGGACCACTGCCTACAGCCTTGCGGTCCAAGGGGCTTCGCGCCCCGAAAGTTCATACAGACCTGCTTTTTTAATAGCTTATTTCGTTTCCCACAGCTGGGCTAAATATTCACCGCGAGTAAAGATTTTATTCATCGTAGTATCAAGCATCTGACAATAATACCACATAAATTAAATTTATTAAATTTACTGACTCTTTGTCAATTGACAAAAGTTTTACAAAGCATATCAGGAACAAAAGTGATTTGTAATGCCAGTTTAAGTCCATCATAGCTTTCTATTTTGGGTGTTAGAAGTAGAAGGATAATGTGTATGGTCTCACTGTGGTCGATGAAGAAGATCCTGCCGTCGGAGTGCACGCGCTCCTCCCAGCCCTCGGGCAGCGCGCCCAGCTCGTCCGCCTCCGCCTCCCCGCCCGCCCCCCCCGCCGCGCCCGCCCCCGCGCCGCCCGCCCCCGCCACCGGCAGGCTCGACGCGCAACCTGCACACACACCACAAAATGTTCTTTCGTATCCAACACTACATCAAGCTAAGGCCCGCCACATACATACGGAATTTCCGTACGAAATTCAATTTCGAAATATCTAGTCAGGGTTTCCGAACGCGATACGTCCATACATTTGGAAGGATTTACTGCGTTCGGAATCACCGATTCGATGTTTCGAAACGCAATTCCGTACGGAAAATTCCGTATGTATGTGGCGGGCTTTACGGTCCGCCGGATGTAAGGCGGTTACCTTCTTTTTCTTATCTTATGGTTAGTGAACAACCTGGTGTCAGAGTTGTTCAAGCAGCCCAAAGGCCTCTGACAAGACTTAATGACTGCGGCCTAGATGACAACAACCGGAACCGACTTTTAACGTGCCCTCCGAAGCACAGAGACACTCAGTTCAAATGCCACTAAATGGTCACCCATATGACTGACCTTGCCAAGCGTTGTTTAATCTCACGTTAACTGATCAGTGATTGCAGCTGGCTATGAGCCCCCGTCACCTGCCTCCTTTGTTCATAGGTAGAACTGTAGTTTTTTCCGGCCGTCAGGCCTGCCCCTCTAGCCAAGTGGCTGACGTCTACAAGCGTTTCTACAAATCGCTACGCATCATGTATGATAATGACATAAGTCACGTGATCTACTTATCGACTTGTAATGTAATTTCCATACATAAGCGTAGCGACTTGTAGAAACGCTTGTAGACGAAGTCAGTTGGCTAGGGGGGCAGGTGGTCTGGGGAGTCAATAAGGGGCGAAGTTTACCTGTTCTGGGGTCTATCCACGTGGTGGTCTTCTGGTTGTGGTCTATGAAGAATATCCTTCCGTTTGGCGCTTTCTGCATACTCCAACCGGGAGGGAGACCTAGTGACAACATTAACAATGACAACACCGTTCAATACAATGTTTAACAAGCTCGACGAAGCAATGGATTATTCAAAATAAAGTCTTATTAAATGTCCACCCAATAAATATTATAACAATTCTCGAGTATACGATTTCAGATACTATAAAAACTTCAAAATAAAAACTTTATTAAATAATTTTATAAGCATTAAGTAACCGATTAAATGATGTACTGGTGACAGTCCGTTTACTGATTTAACGGTCCATTACTGTCAGGTGCGCCGGCTTTTAAACAATCTCGTGGGTGCTCACGATGACTCGTTTAAAAGAACAAACTAATAGTAGGACAAAAAGGTGATGCATTTCTTTAATGTAGGAAAAACAAGTAAAAAAAGTATTGGGAAAATCCAAAAGTGCACACCTCAAATGCCCATGTAATATTTTGAATAATCATTTTTGGACGTAATTTTTCTAACTCTAACTTATAATCTCAAAAATCCTTGAAAATATACTAACTTAGAATCCAGCTTTTTAATTGGAAGTTACAGTAAACATTGTTTAATCTAAACAAATCAATAAGTGCGAGCGGGTAAGGTTTCAGAAACATTGCTAATTTTAATGTCAGGTCATGGGTGCTCTGCACCCACTATTTGGCTTTCATGGGTGCTGAAGCCCCCGAGCACCCACGGAGTCGGCGCCCCTGATTACTGTGTCGGCGAACTCAGTACTAACTCAAGCTAACTTTTCTACGGTGCAAGTACTCTAACCCCCAAATTTATAGAAAGTTATGATGACTTACACTGGCATTACAAATCACTTTTGTTCCTATAAATTCTTTGTAAAGCCATTGTAAGAGTGTAAAATATGTCATAGTACATTGTATGGTGTATAGCATAGATTTTAATTAGAAGAGACGTTCTTAGTAGATATCTCTATGAAACAACGCGTGGTCATTATCCGGGGATGCGTGGCATCTATCTACCGGTAAATAGCTGAACTACTCGCTTCGTTTTATGTCGATGTTAGTACTCGGCCGAGTTGCTTAGACCCAGTCCCCTTAGTAATTGGTCCATGGTGTATAGTGAGTGGTACATACCGTCACTGTTGGGTATGTTCTGGCTCTGGGTGCTGCCGGAGCTGCTGCTGCGCGTTCTCTCCGTGGAGCCGTCCGTGTCGTCCTACAACACGTCGCGGTCATACACACTATTCACACACCCATACGATCGTGTTCGCAACGACTGGCGTGGCCGAGCGGAATGTATTGCCAAAATGTTTATACAGAGTGTTTTAAAAGTGCGGAATAATACTTAGCGGTTTGGATGAGTATTGGGAATAGAATTAAATGGTATAAAAAGTTTGTCTAAATTCGAACACTTTGTCACTGAGAAAATAAAATAGTATTTTTAGTATGTTTTACTAAAAGTTTTGTATTTACAGCAAATGTTTTATAAATGTGAGACATTACATAAAATATTTGCTGTAAATACAAAACGTTTAGTAAAAAATATTGAAAACACTACTAGGAATTACAAAAACCATTTACATGTCGTAAAACTTTTCTCAGTGTTTATAAATATTTTGATATCCCGCCAATAAAAAAAATATTTTACAAAAACGATGTAAAATATTCACAAACTGTTTCTTAATTCAAAGTAGTTGTTACTCCTAAATGCAGTTTACACTGGGTTCTAGGCCGTTTGATGTGTTCTAAGGCCGCAACACAAAAGTGGTTACTAATATTCGAGGGATTATAACTCAGAAACTTTTATAGTTACGTATATTAAGCATCATTAAGCATCTCCATATCAGCTACCGTATTTTTTTAATTATTATTTCGTACTTTGGAAACACTCAATGGACTTTTTAAAATTTAATGATTACAAGGAAATGCAGAATAATTAGGTTCAAGAGCATAATTGCTTTTGTGGCCAGTTCTGCAAATTATGGCTTTTTTCAGTCAGTTCATAGGTACAGTAGCGCGTAAACCTAGAATATTATCTTATATAGTTTTGGCAATACACTCAATAAAATAGTGCAAATATACGCTTGTTACATATAGCCCATACATTCTAGTTGTTCCTGTATCGATCAAGCTGTACATACAATATTGTGGTCCTACATCAACAACCTTTAATTTATCGCATGTATTAGACAGAAATATACAGATGACTGATACTTTGGCCCTAAATCGAAATTCAAAAGTACTGGCTTCTGCACGAATGGTAACGATTCCAATATAAGCCGAGCTTTCTTAATTACGGGTGTCAATAATGAAGAGAGCTCAGATTATGTTGGAAGTTTACCAGACACGTGCAGGCGACCGTACAAGATTTTGGCATTATTTATTGATACTAACATCTTAAGATCTGTAATATAATTTGACGCGACTATTCCCGACCTTTTTACAAGGTACATAAGCGACTGGGACGAATTCATTTAGTCGTGTCAAACTAAAATAGTCATCATAAATTATTTAAAATACATAATTATGTAGAAGCAAGCCAAATGACCATCAATAACGATACTTCAGAAGATGTAAATATCAGTTAAACATAAATAATTATATTAAAGAATATAACATCTACAAATACTACCTCCAAGCACAGAATATACTCACTACAAAAATAAAATACTGACTAAGTAAGCAGAACAGCACAAGCAAACGTGTAATACGGGTAGTGTCAAATTAATAAGAATAATGTCAGAAGCGGTCAGTGTCATACTGTCAAACTATTATTAAATTGTTAATTAAATGAACAACACTACCGTGAACTGCAATTTCCGTGAAGAATATATTCTTCATTGCAGTTTACGATATTCAAACATCCTGTAGCACATGAGACTAATTAACTATTATAATAATATTTTAAAGTAGAATATTATTTCTAAAATAAATCCGTTTAGACACCCTGTTCCCATTATTAAAGCGCTAAGAAACTAAGAATACAGTCAATCCAGGAAGTAAAATGCTAAGAATACACTAAATTAGACCCTAGGGCGTCTAAACTTACAGTCTATTCTAAATTGGCTTATTCATTTTGGTATCAGCTACCTAATAAAATTCTGTCAATTATTTGAACATCGAACACCAACCTAGCCAATAAGGTCTCCGAGAATAAACTCCTGTGCTACAAAATGTTGTTATATCTCTCTCGGGTGATTCGGGTACACCCCATTGGTCGTAGAGCCAGCCAATCGGTTGTTAGTGACGTAAGCACGCAAGGGGACATCACAGCAGCATGTTGTGCCTCACACGTCCTCATAGACAATTTCCCAAAGCACTCTGCCGAGCGGGCGGGCGACGTGCGGGCCGCGACCACTTCTTAAAGCGAGGGTTCCCGAATGTTCAGGACGTTTTATTTTTAAACTACTTTAAAAACCTTATGTTAAGTATTTCATGTTACTACCTCAGTCTTTGGTTACGCGATTTCTTTCACTACACATAAAAAAAAGCATTACTCTAACTTTCATTTGAGTTATGGCCGGCGCACATAGAGGACGGCACGGCATGGCTTTTTAATTTTTGTCAATCGAATTCAAGACTTATCCAATTGAAATAAGGTCTATATTTCAATGCTCGGTGATCGACATCGGAGCAAGAGAAAATACTCCGATGTCAATCACCGATCATTGTAATATGAACCTTATTTTAATTGCATAAGTCTTGAATTCGATTGACAAAAATTAAAGTGCCGTGCCGTGCCGTCCTCTATGTGCGCCGGCCATAAATTGTCATTAAGGCCGGAGCCGTACCGGTAATGCGGTAAAGCGACAGCGAACGAACCCCTATAAATATGTGGCGCTGGCCGCATCATATTAGCGAATAGTTGTACATAAATCGCCGTTGCATCGCAATCGGTTTATCGATGTCACCACGGCCTAAAAGGGCGAGTCATTTCGGAGAGTTATTAACAATGTATTCGATTCTAATTTCACGTAAAGTTATATCAACATGGACATTCGCACCGCGTTAATTAACATGAAGAGTGATGGGATATTTAGTGGTGTGGGGAACTCTCGCCTTAATCCGTCCACTAGGTGTCGCCCCCCGCCCGCGCCCCCCGCGCCTTACCTCCGAGTCGTCGAGCGAGCTGGCCGTGTTGGCGCGGCGGCGCTGCGCCCCCGCCCCCGCGCCCGCGCCCGCGCCCGCCCCCGCCCCCGCCCGCGGCGGCGAGCGCTCCGGCGTGGCGCCGCCCGTCGGCGTACTGAAATGATTCTCATCGAACGTCAAGTCCTCAGTGACCACCTCTGTATCTTGCGTCGCTTCATTTCCAACTTCCACATCTTGGTCGTCATTCGTCACTTGTTCGTTCGCATTACTGTCCGGTGTGACGTCACCGTGTTCCGCGCTAGCTGCCGTTTCGTTGTCAGTGGTGACGTTGTCGTTTTGGTTTGCGTCATTAGCTTCCGCGTCGTCTGTTAGTTGGTTGTCTTGACTAGTGCTCGGGGTGTCGCTCCGAGCGTTATCTGCGACGTTCTCGTTGGCGCAAACCACGTCGTCCTCTTCCTGTATAGCCTGATTGTCTCTTAAATTATTATCACAGTCGGTTTCATCACTTATGCTATTCGCCGGCGGCGCGGCGTCCGCGGCGTCCGCGGCGTCCGCGGCGTCCGCGGCGTCCGCGGCGTCCGTGGCGTCCGTGGCTGGCCCGTCATTGGGTTCCGGCGATCGAATCGGTGTTGAAAACGGCGTCGGTTCCGTCGAGTTAGTCTCACCACTTCTATTGCTTATATCCTCCTGTTAGAGATTTACATTTGATAATATTTGACGCGCAAACTTATTCGCGCAGTTCGCAAAACGAATTTTGAATTACAACTTTGTGGCTTATTATATTTTCAACTGCACATATAAGTTTGTTGTCGCACACGTCACGTCCCATAGCGGCGACGGGCTAGAAGCGTACAAGCTTAACGTCATGTGCTGTAGAATTGTCTATGAAAGTGAGGACAACACAGTGGATGTCTATGGCAACACCCGTGGACCGATGAGCACAGACTATGAATTAGTATGTTGTGTGTGTGAATGAGACATTAAAAGGAATTTCTGGAAGATTTTCTGCATTTTTAACCCCAGATTAAATAAGTAGTAGTCAATAATGGTGCAAAGACATACCGACTGAAAATATATGCAAAAATCTTTCAGAAATAAAATCTTATCATCGTAACCATGTATTCATTCGATTACATAATTTAAAGTAAAGTTATGTATAGAACAAATAACTGAAAGAAAATAAAGAAAGAAAGAAAACATTGCACTGAAACTGCTAATACATATAATGAGTACATGGTTTTACAGAAGGCTGAATCCGTCAAATTATATTATTCAAAAAAAATCTCATTAACCTTTCACTATTACGTAACATACAACATTATTTTTTGTGTACACATGAAACAGAAACATCCCAAAAACATTTTCCTTTAACTTGTCTAACCCATCCAATAATTACATGAGGCTTTTAGGGGGGGGGGGGGGGGGAGGGGGTAGAGCGGAATCTCGCGTTTAGTCGTGATTTGACAGCAAAATAAGCACCATTGTCAAAAAGTGCATAAGTAAAGTTTCACTGATTCAGACTTCCGTTATACATCCAAAATTATTATAATTATAACAATAAATATGACGACATCTTGTTAGTTCATGTCCGTACATCGCTAAAGCCCATGCTGCAAGATCGTTATTTAAAGAATTGATTATTAAATATACCTCTCCTGCAAAATCAGGCTACAATAGATAATAATAAAGATAGAACTCTGTAAAACGCATGCAAGATGTATTTGTCTATGCCCAAATATGTCAAGATGGGCCGTACTAGTAGCATATACAGGGTGGAGACAAGGAACGCTGAGGGGACGTACACTCAGCAACATAAGTCACTGGACATTCTCAATTTTTCAAACCTCTTTGTTTTTAAAACATTTTAACAGCTCAATAATAGCAACATATTTAAATATTGTTTCAATCAATAAAAATCATACAATTGATGCAAAACAAAAGTGTGCAAGTAATTTGAAAAACTGGGAATGTTCAACGACTTACTTTGCCGACCGCACCTTCAATAGTGAAGACATAATAATTTATTCACATGAGGTTTTATATATTCGGAGTCTAGGAAAAACCACAAATTAGATTTTTTGCAATTAATTAACTGTTTATATCTACTCTACCTAAAATATAAATAACTCTACTCGAGGTAGAGTTATTTATATTTTAGGGTAAATTATAAAATTTGCTATCCTCAATATTAACTGTATTATTTTTTTCGTACTAATGACATTTCAACTTTCCACCCTGTATAGAACATCCAACATGTTTCGCATTATATCTGATGTATTGCATGCATCCTCCTCTTTGAAAAACACTATTCGGTATTTTCGTCGCTAATAAGAATAAGTACTATCAGCAATCTTAAATGAGTAAATATTCCGTGATAAGTCATATAAGAATACGGCCCATCTCAAAAAATATAAATTCAAATAAAAACGGCTTCGTTTCCCTAAAAGAAAAAATCTGCATTTACGCATGCCATAATGTTATGTTGCTTTCATTATGCCAAAAAATATAATGAAAAAGCAAGGAAACAACGCCGAGTTTCCATTTGAAAGACAACTTTAAATTCTAGGCAACACAACACAAAATCGCCGACCCTGTTACGTCTCGACCAGAGAAATAAATACCAGATGGCGCCACTAATAGAATCTGTGTTAAAAAAAAAGTAGAAATGGCGTAGGTATTTTATTTCTCTGGATGATCAAAACATACGAAACCGCCTGCATGCTTCATAGTACACAATCCTGTTGAATTAAGCTAGTAAATAACAAACAGTTACAGAAAAAAATCAAAGCTATCCCAAATCAATAGACAATTTAATCATATATCATAACCGTAATGAATCGCAGCAAGCGAATTTATGCCGTCGGAATAGGCGATCACTGACAAACGTCATTTGCACCTTTGTTCCAAATTCAAAAATATTTGACATTTGAAAACCGCTGCGATCCAATACAGCGGTATAATGACAAATCAAAATGAACCTCAGTTGTAATACATTAGAGTGTATAATGACCTGGTGCTGCGCGGGCGCCGGGCTGGCGTGCTCTTCGTCAGCGGAGATGTGGAAGCGGCGCTGGAACTCGGTGGCCGCCGTCTCCATGCGCTCGGCCTGGGATTCCACGCTCATGTTGCGTCTGAAACACAATACATTATACAGGAAAAAAATACTTAAAAAGTGCGCAAATTTTGATTTGTTATACAAGAACGAAATTTAAGAAACATGAGTTTTTTTTTATTTTCAGGTTTTATAAAAAAAATACTATAGTTAATGTTTACTTTGAAACAGGGTTGCAAAAAAACAGGAAATTTAAAATTAAAACTGTTTAAAACGTGTTTAAATCATTGTTTAAAACATTGATTTAAATCAGAATGAATAATTTACTGTGTTTAAAACATGTTTAAAATGATTAAAACATGTTTTAAACACGGTGTTTAAAACAAGGTGATTTTTTCGTAACAACCCCGCTTTGAAACAGATTTTTGTTGGTTGACTGTTCGCGCGCTCGACGCCACACGGCGTAGTCACTGACCGCTAATTTTATTAATTTCATTTAAATGCGAACTTACAGTAGGTACCTACCAGTTTTTTCATGAATTGCTTATTTATTACTCGGCTAAAGTAGAAAAATATTTTTTCTAAAGTACAGCAACATTTATGGAAATGTGTTGAAATTTGCGCACTGGTTAAAAATTATCCTGTAAAAATAGACGCCAGAGAGGGACGAAGATATGAAAGAAAGACAGTCGAAATACATCTTTAACCTTTTGGATAACAACGGTATACTGCTCCACCAAGCCAACTAGGAACTCGGATGGAATGCGGCTTCCCCGCCCGCATACCGCCCGCACACCCGCCACCGCCATTGTGCGGGTGACGTCACATTTGACAGGTTCCTAGTTGGCTTGGTGGAGGAGTACGTATACTTACAGAAACGTAGGCCGCTCCCATTGCGTGGACCTCTCGATGTGGTTCACGTAGTACGTCCTGCCGTTCGCGTCCTGCCTCTCCTCCCAGCCGGGGGGGAGCGGGTCCCCGCCTATCGTCTGCAACAACAATACCAACAACAATTATATTCAGTCCGTTTGTTTTTTATTTTCTCACCGCGTAGCAAGAAGTCTGACGTCTATATGTGGTTGATTAAAGACGGAATGTAAAGTAAAATAAAAATGCGATTAAATATAAGAATAGGACGAGCTCTCGGCTAAGTTCACTCATATAAAGTACTGTACATATGAGTGAACTTAGCCGAGAGCCGTACCAAGTTCCAGTTGTGACGTCACAACATGACGCTAGGCTGGTCCTATTCTTAATTTAATCGCATAGTACTGAAATCCTGAGGCATATTTATAAATCCATATCAACGTCGCTCTATAGAAAACCATATTCCGATAGTACACTCGAGTTAGGTCTCATTAGTAATGGGATGTTCTCGAGAACATTCTCACCCTTGGAAACTTACTCGTGAGAATTTTTAAGAATCTTATATTTTGGGTGACGTTATCCTAACGTTATATCTTAAAAACAATCTTAAAAACAACAAACCACCATACTTGCATGTTTAATGAGGTTTATGCCAAGTTTAACATGCTTCAGAAGATAAATTCTCGAAAATTCTCACGAGTAAGTTTCTGAGGGTAAGAATGTTCTCGAGAACATCCCATCACTAGGTCTCATAGTTGATTGGTTTATTAATACAGGCTTTGCGGTAGCACAATTATAATCCCCATCAAACAAAACTTTGCTCATAATAATTACGGCAATATTTATGAGTGAGTCACAATTTCACCCATTGCCGAGTCGGTAAGTCGAGTCAGTAATACTTACATTGCTCGCTCCTTACCATTCGGTCACGAAAACAACACTATTTGACATTTCAGGCTTACAGCATTAAATGTCAGAATATAAGGCAGGTATCACTATCTACAGTCCGTTCACAGTTATTTTACCTCTGACATTTACCTTATTTATTTATTTTTGAAAAACGTAGTCGATATTAGGTTCTTATAAGTCATGTAGCCTGCAGAATAAAGCCTAATCTACAGTTCATGGTCTATAAGGCCAAATTTAAAGGCTGACTTTGCGTTTTACATAAATAAAATGAGGAACGTCAGAGGTAAAATAACTATGAACGGAAAGTATCTCAACTCCAATAGCAAACTTGAAAATGTCACCACAAGAGCGCCGTCTAGTTCGCACTCAGAGATGAGATCAACTTATTAATACCGGCCTAAGACTTCTTCTAATTAGTAACAAAATCGCTAATAACGGTAAACGGTTTTAGCGATAAACGTCACATATTCTCGACGCTAATACTGTAAGCTTATGACTTTTCTTCAGTGTGTGACAATGAGCGAATATAACTCACACTTACCGCCCGGCCACGATCTTGTCGCTATCAGCGACAGCTTAGCGCGGGGGTACTTAATGTTGCACCGCGCGCGTTGCCGCCGAGAGCGGCAGCTCGGCATGATGCAGCATTTTAGTACCCCCGCGCTAAGCTGTCGCTGATAGCGTCAAGGTCGTGGCCGGGCAGTTAGGCAAATGCATGCTAAAATATAATTCCTCTGAATAATCCCAAAGCTAGGGCATGCTGGGCTAAGCTGTGTATAATAGTGGAGGGAGACACGTACTAGATGCGGCAAGTCCGTGGCCTCTATCAGCTCCCAGTCACCGCCGGTGAACGAGGGAACCGTTCGACCCGACGCCGACACCTAGCGCACACACGCACTGTCAACGCACACACACACTGCTAACGGACCGCAACGCAACGCAACGTAACGTAACATAACGTAACGTAACGTAACGTAACGTAATGTAACGTAACGTAACGTACCGTAACGTAACGTAACGTAATGTAACGTAACGTAACGTACCGTAACGTAACGTAACGTAACGCAACGCAACGTACCATTTACATTTATAGAGCCAGCGGAGGCACATATTTATCATCTGATAATGGACTTTTATTTGAAAACTTCTTCCTTCATGCTCGTCATCGTCAATTTCGAAGACTTTAAGAACAAGAAGAAAGAAGACTCAAAAAAACCCGGGCAATTAATTGACTAATAAACATTAGAAATTGAGTTAATTTGGCCACAAAGTCCAATCATTTCATTGCATTAGTTCTATAAATGCTCACTAATAGACATCTGTAGTGATGCGTCATAAGCATTATTTCTATGAAGAGTTTGTAAGTTTGTATGTAAGGGGTAGACTCTGGAACTACTTATCCTTTTTACAAAATTCTTTCACCGGTAGAAAGTTAGGACGGAAACCCACCGCGGCGCACGCTACGCACGAAATGACGTCATGAAGCCACTCAGCTAGAGGAAGTCACGTCATTTCTTGCGTAGCGTGCGCCGCGGTGGGTTTCCGCCATTAAGCTATCCCAGACTGACATAGGCTGTATCTCGAAGTACCACGCGGGCGAAGCTGCAGGCAAATGCTAGTTGGGTACGAATAGGTGCGAACATTATTTAACTATGAGAAAGCGTTTGTCACGCTGCGGTCCATTGAAATGTGTGCTAGCTTTAAAATATAACGTATACCTACATCTACAGTGTGATATTAAAACTTTAGTGTTCGCATGCGTAGCAAATATGACGGAAATCATATCCACTACCTAGACAAAGCAGGCTATGATATTTCGCAAGCATTTGACTCGATCTCCCTCTATAATAACATAACAACATATATTTTCTGATACCTGACAGAGAACAGTAAAAAGTGAGTAAAGTTAAATTGAAACCGTTAGTAAATGTATAGTGATCGCTCACCGGCTGCACGGTGCCGTGCTGCGGCGCGGGCTCCACCATCTCCCAGCCGTCGGGGCGGTCGGTGTCGGTGGCGGCGGCCGCGGCCGCGTCCGCGGCGCCCGCCTCGCCCACGCGCCCCACCAGCGCGTGGTAGACCTCGATGTAGCCGCGCACCCGCGACCGCGCACTACGGACACCACCGTGGTTTTTTTTTTATAGCCAATGATGGCAGACCGTCCACCTGATAAGTGGAAGCCGCCGCCCAGGGGCCCGATTCACGTAACCAAAACCGTAACGACATTTCAGCGATATAGTCGTTGATAGCCTTTTCTTGTTACGAAAAGGCTATCAACGACTATATCGCTGAGATGTCGTTACGGTTTTGGTTACGTGAATCGGGCTACAGGACATTTGCAACTTAAGGGGAGCAGATGCAGATGTGGGGGGCAGATGTTGTAGACAGTTCATGTTTTTTTTGTCAACCTGTGTCGTCCCACTGCTGGGCAAAGGTCTCCCTTCCCTTCCCCCACTCCCTCCTGTTTATAGCCATACTGGGCCACTCCTTCAAGTAGAAATAGTACAGTTCATGTACTTACTAATAATACCGATTGGTTTTTATAACCTAGGAAGGCACATGGACAGACGGTCCACCTGACCCTTGAGTCTCTTTACAATGGAGACCCCTAACGAATTCTAGCATTGATTCTCATTGCCTGGCAAAATCACTGGCGAAATGGTAAATTCTTGGGGGTTGACATGTTATCGGCAATCCAACTGAGATTGTCACATCGTGAGGTGATGAAACCTGCACGTCCTTCGCAAGACGAGTGATGTTCGCCAACCAGCAATGGGCTAGCGTGATGGAACACCTGAATCCCCCTCACATTGAGGGGAAATGTGCCGTGTATAATGGCAATAGATTCGCACCCCTATTACATTGGGACCGAAAGACACAGTTGACACATGTGACACATTTTCACAGGCGTGATCGTAGCAGAAGTAATGGATAAATATATGAGAATTAACAAATTAAACAATCCAGAAAAACTACGAACAATCACACCACTAGCTATACTACGCTATAAACTAAAAATACACCTTTTCACAGAAGCTTTACTCGTATAATTTTTGAACTATAAATCATTTTGAAAATACGGCATTTATTGCGTTTGAATAGACAACTCCAGTATCTACATACACACATCCCCCCCACATACATCCCCCCCATCACACCCGCCCTCACACACACACACCTACGCACACACAATAAGAAAAGTTAAGTAAATTATTTTATTTATTTATTATTTATGACAATAAACCACTCCCAATATAACGTAGGCATAGTAGAAAGATGGATAGTAGGTTATCTTCATAGAAACACACCGCGCGCGGCTTGTATGTGTGCGCCATGCGTATCTATGCGTCGCGCACGCACACTCAAAGATCACATGCATTGTTTCGCACTGATAACCGGGTTTAGTTTTGGTTTGAGTGTGCGTGCGCGACGCATAGATACGCATAACGCACACATACAAGCCGCGCGCGGTGCGTTTCTATGAAGATAACTTACTACCCATTTTTCTACTATAACGTAGGGACCATAATAATGGCCTAGATAGAGTAATCACTGCTTTCCCATTATGTTTTTCTTTTGGGTTAAGCCCGCCATACACTCCCACCACTGTTACTCCTGTAAGCCAGGATCGACATTGGTGTTCAACGATGACGCCAAGGTTTGACCCTCGACAAGTCCCGGAGAAAAGCTAAGTTGTCTTGGAACCCGCACGAATTTAATGAAAATAAAGGATAGGAGTTGGAAGAAGATTATACTTTGGTCCCATTATGGTTATAAAGGTGTTATGTTTTTATTTTCAAATTCATCTAGCTGTGTGGTGTGAGGTCCTGTCCCTTTTCATTTAACCCCATAATAGCCGACAAAAGAATAACAATACGGTCTGGTCTTTCTTTTTAGGCTGGAGTGCGATGTTAGGCACTGTTCCAAATTCCATCAACTGACCACCCCAAACTTTGTGCATTCACCCAATCCCCAAAATGCACACACACTATTAATACCACACAAACACTAGCAAACTTAAAAAGACATTAAATACTCTAGAGTAAAAAAACGCATACCTGTTAATAACAGCTGTTAGCAAAATCATGAAGAATGGTTCGGGGAATTGAATTTAAAAAATATGAACTCAAATTACATACGGACCGATATAAGGTCGCGTGTTCCTCGGATGTAGTAAGAAAATACATCGTACATACGCTAATGTCCAATAATATGGACTGTTTTTGTGGACAAAGTTTCTTTCAATTTTTTTTATTATGTCCACAATAATGACGGTTAGACATTTCATTTATCCGAGAATCTGAAACATCACCCTCCATAATGTTTCCGACCTTTTTATTGGATGAAATGCCTAGCTCATAGATACCGCCACTATAGTTTACATATTTAAGGCCGATTACTAAAAGCTCCTTAAATGTTTAAGTGCCACTTAGCAGTTTGAGACGTCGTTATCTTTCAGTATTTGACGCGTCAAAGTTAAACAGCTCTCAAATCTCTCTCTCTTATTGCCGAATACTCAAAGGCTACTCAAATATTTAAGTCCCACTTAGCAGTTTGATACGTCATTATCTGTCACTTTGTGTAAAGCGCGTCAAGTTAAGCAGCTCTCAAATTTGAGTTGCGTACGAGTATTCATCCGTAAGGATACTAGTTACTAGAGTCATCCCGAACCATGCTCCAATAGTCTACCAAACAAAAAGTAAGAGGCCACGGCATGCTTAGAGCGCTACTTACACAGACCTGCGCGGGCGCAACAGGTACTTAACGACGTTGGGCCGCGCGCTGGCCGCCGACTCGCTGGCCACGCCCGCCAGCGGCACCTCCACCATGCCCAGGAAGTCGTCGCGCGTCAGACGGTTCTCGTCAAACACCTGGATCAGCAGCTTGTGCTCTTGGGGCTTCACCTAGAGGGGGAGAACACAATGAGAATCGGTGATAGATTTAGTTGAGAATGCAGATTTATAGAGCTAAGAAATCCATAACATACAGTGCTAATGTTTTTGTTCTACGACAAAAAATTACGAATATATGACCAAATTACTAGCGAATTTCGCGCGCGGTTGCTGTGAATGGTGGGCGGGTCGGCGCGGGTAAAGCGCACCTTCAAGCCGATCGGCCAGGTGACGTCACACGTGAAGGCCGCACATTATATATAAAATATGTTTTAAAATCGCAACGGATTCTTATCGCATGGTTAGTGGCCAACGTGTTGTCAGAGTTGTTCAATCCGCCCGAAGGCCTCTAACAAGGCTTAACGACTGCTGTCTAGATGATAACAACCGGGTCCGACTTTTAACGTGCCCTCCGAAGCACGGTGACGCTCAATTCAAATGACACTAAATGGTCTGACTGACCTTGCCAAGTGTTGCTTAACCTCCGATCGTTTACTGATCAGTGATCGCAGCTGGCTATTAGCGCCTCTACGGTAATTTTTGTCCTTTTAGTTTCCATAATATACTTACTCACCCGGAATACAAACTCCTGATTCCATGTTGGGTTCAATGTCTGTAAAAAAATAAAAAAAATACGTCAGTCTCTATGGCCATAGAGACCTAGCCTTAAGGTAAAGGTGCCTCTAGTATGTACTACTCGACCAAGCCAACTAGGCACCTGTCAAATGTGACGTCACCCGCACAAAAAGGCGGTGGCGGTGTGCGGGAGGTGTGGCGGGCGGGAAGCCGCAGGCGGTGGCGGGTGTGCTGGCGGTGTGCGGGCGGGGAAGCCGCATTCCACCCGAGCGCCTAGTTGGCTTGGTGGAATAGTAACTACGAACGTAAAGAAGGAAAAGGCGGTACCTTTTTCTTGGTTTTTGTGAGAAACGTGTCGATGGTGACGTCACCGTCGACCTTTTGCAACTCCACGCGGACATAGGGGTCGCTGCAACAAAATACAAAGTAACAACAACTAAGCAATCAAATAAAATTTTAGATAAAGAATGTACCTGTAGATTTGACAAGTGCGTACACCCGTAAGGGACAAAAGATGTATAATCCTGCTAAATTACGCTTAACCGCTTCACTTCTGCGTGCCACTAAGCCGAACACTCCGGTGTACATCTCTCGCCTGCATTACACCACTAAGGGGGAGGACATCGTGGAGTACGTGCGCCAGAAGATCAAGTACGTGCCGAGAGTGCAGCTGTTGGAGTCGCGCCGCAACGTCAACTTTAAGGCGTTTGTGGTGCGAATACCGAAGTGTTTTCTGCACCTCGTCATGGAGGAGAACTTCTGGCCGAATGGAGTGGTGTTCCGGCGTTTCCGGGGACAAGTGCCACTGCCAGTGCCAAGTACAGTGACGTGTACTTAAACTATAATTTAATTATAATATGTATGTTAGTCTTTAAGGTATTTATAATATGGGCCTTAGTTGCCTGAAATAAATGGTTTATTATTATTATTATTATTATTAACCCTAATGTCTATGGAACGTGATCTGACGTATACTACTTCTTAATTTGGTTGGGTGATGCTTTGTTTGGCTCATACTGGACCAAAGACCTATCAAAAGTTTGAGCACAACAAACTTAGGGCGATACGCAGAAAATGACAAAAGATAGTACGTCTATGTCTATCACTCTTAGGATATCGGGCGTAAGCATGTTTCGCTCAAGCACGGTATTATTATTACCGTGTCATCTCTATTAAAGCTTTCTCTATAAATAAAATAGTAGCGATATAGTAGAATAAAAGTTTTAGAAATTTATCTCAAGACAAGTGACAAGCTTGCTTGGGAAACACGATTTCCAAATTTCTAAACTGATTTGCATACTACTATTGAAAGGACCTCTTCACACTATGCAGTAAGAGGGTGTCCAAAAATTACGTGAGGTGATTTTTGACATTTTTTGACCCCCCCCCCCCTCGCCCCTTGGTGAGATGTCGTGAGATTTTGCTCGACCCCCTCCCTCCCTCTCTAATCTCACGTGAGATTTTACAAAAGCTACATTCTAGAGGAGAAACATGTTGTACTTAATTTAACCCAGTTTCATCTATGTGCATAATTTACAGTTCGCTGACGGTGAGGGAAAACATCGTGAGGAAACCTACCTATCCCTCGGGATTAGGTAATAGTCAGTTCCTGTATACACGGCGACAAGGTTCACCACCTGTCACGTTGGGTTCTGACTATCAGGTGAAACGTCGGCTTTGAGTTGGTTAATACCTCCACAATGTGGTGGTGTATGGCCACTCAAAAAACCTCTGACTACCCCCGAATGGGGATAAAAGTCGTGACGTTACATTTACATTTTTACCCAGTTTTCTTGCAATTTTACACTGTTCCTTGGGGTAAAAAAAAATACGTGACATTTTCCGAGACCCCCCCTCTCCCCCACGTGAGATTTGGTGAGATTTTGCTCGACCCCCTCCCCCCTAAATGACTCACACAGTAAACACGAAGGAATACAGTTAAATCGCGTAGTCTGGCCTTATCGATTTCCCGTAAGTATAATTTATGACTCAGCAAATTAGTTCCGGCTTTCGTTCAAGAGGTCCGCATTGAACTGCGATAATGATCCGGATATTTACGAGTGCTAATTTCATATTTATGAATCACTGTTTTAAAGATAAGCAACAGTACATCCCCTCTAGCCAAGTGGCGTTCGTCTACAAGCGTTTCTACAAATCGCTACGCTTAAATGTATGGAAATGACATTACAAGTCGATAAGTAGATCACGTGACTTATGTCATTTCCATACATTTAAGCGTAGCGATTTGTAGAAACGCTTGTTGACGAAGCTACTTGGCTAGGGGGCAGGTATTTAGGTCATGAAAATACTCATCACAGAATAACCCATGGCTTCCGAATGATATTATATACTCGCTCCCAATGACATACATACATATTCTCACGCCTAGGCCTGTATCCCACGGGAGAAGGCAGACTATTCACTGACACATGCCACATGCCACATATTTCTAGGTGGTAGAGTCAAGCTGTAGCCAATTGACTGCAGCTCATAAACGGGCTGGCTCGACTGGGGTAGTACCACCCTCTCACAGAAGATCGGCGTAAAGTAGCTATTACAGCTGCGTTTCGTTCGATGAGTGAGAGAGCCGTAAGCCCACCCCCCCCCCCTCCCCCTTCCTCCATCCCAGTCCCCTTCAGGTCGGCAATGTGCGAGCAATGCCTTTGGTATTGTAAGCTTCTATAGGCTACTTCGTTCGATGAGTGAGAGAGCCGTAAGCCCACCCCCCCTCCCCCTCCCTCCATCCCAGTCCCCTTCAGGTCGGCAATGTGCGAGCAATGCCTTTGGTATTGTAAGCATCTATAGGCTACGGTAACTGCTGAACATCAGGCGGTCGTACGCTTTTTTGCCACCGCAGTCCTATAAAAAAGTAAGTTTAAAAACTAAAACCCGACTACTGAAAAATCGCGCTCTAAAAAGTATGAAACAAGAAAATATTCTCATCTAGAGGATAGCCGTGGTCCGTGTAGGTCCTTTAGGGCCAAATGGCATATGAACACGGACCACGGCTATCCTCTAGATGAGAATATTTTCTTGTTTCATACTTTTTAGAGCGCGATTTTTCAGTAGTCGGGTTTTAGTTTTTAAACTTACTTTTTATTTAATTATTTTGGAGTTATAGGTAACAATATATATATTTTTGAAATGTGCTCATCAAGCTCTTTCATTTGATACCCCACACGGTTTCATTAAAAAATGTTTTTTTTTTAGTTCATGACATTATGTCCTCTAGAGGGCGCCATATGCAATTTTATGTGACGTCACATAACCAGCGCGCCATTAAGCCGCTTCTAACGATACCTCATTTGTCAAATTACGACAAGTCGTTTGGAAGTTACGTGGGAACAGATGCACATACATACATACATACCGGTCAAAATCATAACCCTCCGCCGTAGTCGGGTAAAAAAAAAAAAAACCTATTTTGAAACATCTGTTTTGCTTTATCCACATTCATACATCTCATGCACTGCCGTCGGTTGAGGGTGCTACGGACCTGACCTTTCTGGAAAAGACCATTGATATGGCCGTGAAAAATTCTCCTTGGGCGCCCTCTTCCGACGCATCCACTTACTTTCGCACCGTATACCTTGTTCGTCAGGCAACTTTCACTCATCCTCTCTACGTGGCCAAACCATCTTAGCATACTCTTCTCAATCTTAGTTTTCATGTTGCTTATACGATATTCACATGATAACTGGGAGTTGAGATGCTCGTCCAAGGGTGCGTTTTCACTGACGCGGAGCTGGGCGGAGTGGAGCGGAGCGGATCGTGAATTGGCCAATCACAAGGCTCGAAATCTCCACTCCGCTCTTGGCCCATCACAGTTGGCCAATGACAGCCTGCCGCTCCGCTCCACTTCGCCCAGCTCCGCGTCAGTGGAAACGAACCCTAATCATTGACACGAGGTACTCAATTACGTATGCTCGTAATTAACAGACATCTAATTAGATTTTATCGTAAAGCCGGCAATGACGTAGCTTTGACGTCACGAGCACTCGCGGTGACATTTGCACAATGTTGACGAAACCAATGTTCGGCCATTTCCTCGTCTACTGACGTCATGATTTATTTTTTTGCCATGTATATCCTTAAATCCGAATACAGTCCGTACAATATGGGTAACAGTTACAATACATTATCAATTAAAAAAAGAAATAGGTCGTAGCCTAGTCGATTACACGCCCCATACATCGGCGCGTTAAGCCACGTTCGGCTCGGTCGGGGCTTGGAAGAGTGACCGAAATATAAGATCTCCACCGAGCTTCGGACGTGTCGTACTGTGTCCATGGACATTCACATGTCTCCCTCTAGGTAAAGTTTTTGCAGAGATTCTTGATATGTATCGGTAGGACGGTTCCACCGTCTCCGGTTAACATGTCGTCACGTCGACGTGACGGTGACGTCATATCACCGCGCTACAATCACTGTTAACAACTGGTCCAGCATGACTGAACAATTAATAATAGCGATGACTCAGTCGCACAAATCTTCAGCATCGTTTAAAACTCTTATCAATTTCGCCGCAAATGACAATTAAGTCAACTTGACATCGTGTGGTTTAGTGATTTCTTTATGAGATTACTAGCTTCCGCCCGCGTTTTCGTCCACGCAAAATTTTAAAAAAAGTAGCCTATATGCTATTCCAGACTATAATCTATCTCTGTGCCAAATTTCATCCAGATCCTTTCAGCCGTTCTGGCGTGATTGTGTAACAAACATCCATCCATCCTAACTTTCACATTTATAATATTAGTGGGAAGGTGGCAAAATAGCGAACAACCTGCCTGATGTAAAGCAGTTACCGCCTACAGATGCTTGCAATACCAAAGGCAGCGCTCGCACGTTGCCGACCTGAAGGGGAGGGGGACAGAGGGAGAGAAGGGGGAGGGAGGCTTCCGGCTCTCTCACTCATCGTAGCCAGCCCGTACATGAGCTCCAGTCAATAGGATACAGCTTGATTCTACCACGAATTGCTTACAGCCGACTTCTAAAACGCATACTCCAATGTTCAAGTACCACTTAAATCTTTGAGACGTCGCTATCAATCAATTTTTGTTGGCGCATCAAAATTAAGCAGCTTTTGATGTGCGTTCGAGTAATTGGCGGTTGTGTCATACTACACCACCAAGCTAACTAGGAACCTGTCTAATGTGACGTCACCCGCCCAAAAAGGCGGTGGTGGTGTGCGGGAGGTGTGGCGGGCGGGAAGCCGCAGGCGGTGGCGGGTGTGCGGGCGGGGAAGACGCATTCCATCCGAGTTCCTAGTTGGCTTGGTGGAATAGTAGGTCAAAATACCGTTCGATAAGAGCCCTAATGGCAGGCAGATTTTAATCCTTTAAGATAACGGAAATATGAATCAAGGCGGCCAGAGGGCATTTTGTTGCCAAGATAACTCCAGAGGGCCTACTCTGTTTCAAACGAAAACGAAATTTCGGACGAAATTCGCGTATTTCCTACTACGTTTCTCATTGATTCCGACATTTCTTACGAACGAAAACGAGATTTCGGACGAAATTCGCGTATTTCCTACTACGTTTCTCATTGATTCCGACATTTCCTACGAACGAAAGAAATGTCGGAATCAATGAAAAACGTAGTAGGAAATACGCGAATTTCGTCCGAAATTTCGTTTTCGTTTGAAACAGAGTAGGCCCAGGACAGATGATCCAGTTTTTTTTAACTATATTAAATAATTGATGGAATCAGGCGTAACTTTGCGGAAATCCATTGTTAAACAATTATAGAGAGGGACCCACCACTCACCCTCGGAATTGTCAACCTCCAATATTATAAACCAAATGAATTGATCGATAATAGAAGAAGCCAACAAGACCTAACTCCCTGTCAGTCGAGAGTATGTCTGTCATGAGTCTGTCTGTCTGTATATTAAGTAAACAGAGTAGTTTGAAAGATAAAACTCCTTTGTCCAATGGAATGGGATAGTCCCATATAAAAAATGAGTCATATATTATCACTTATTATTATATTATTATCGTTGTTCTGGAAAATCTTGGGGAGGCCTATGTCCAACTGTGGACGTCTTTTGGCTGAAATTTTAATGATGATGATGATTATCACTTAATGTTTGTAGCATAAATAATAGTAGTTTTTATGACCACAATTAAGTTGGATTATAATTATTAGAACCTTCTATATTTATGCAAAACAGGCAAATGGAATGTGCACATACCTAGCACCAAATATATCCTTCTTCGCCAACGAGTAAGCTCCCACTATCCGCAACCGAAGCAGGAAGCTGTTCTCATCAGTCTGGAAATAGCAAAATAATATTTTGTTAATATAAATCAATCTACATCTACACTAATATTATAAAGAGAAAAGATTTGTATGTATGTTTGTATGTATGTTTGTGATGAGTAAACTCAATAACTACTGGACAGATTACAAAAATTCTTTCACCATTAGAATGCTACATTATCCCTGAATAACATAAGCTATATTTTTTGGGATCCGGGATACGGGATCCGAGATACGAGATCCGGGATATCTGGACTACGGGAATCAGCAAACGGGATCCGAGATCCGGTAAAAACGGGAAACGGGATCCGAGATAAGGGATCCGGGATCAGAGATCCTTTTTTTTATTTAAATTCTACGCGGACGAAGTCGCGGGGAAAAGCTAGTGATATTATAAAAGACTTGTAAAGTACAAAAGATACAGGATAACATTTCAGAGACAGTAACCGTTTTCATGATGGTTGGTTGCCAGTGACTAATACAGCTTCTGTCTTATGCTCGGGATACACGGCGACACTCGACACTCAGTGTATCTCAGTGTAGCGACACCGCCACTACAACTGTAACAAGATGTCGCGGTGGTGTACACACGCAGACAGGCAGACACTCGATGTATACACTGAGTTTTATGAGTGTCAAGAGTCATCGTGTATCTCGAGCTTTAAAGCAGACCTAACTTTTGAAGGTGGTAGAGCCAAGCTGTAGCCAATTGACTGCAGCTCATAAACGGGCTAGCTCGACCGGGGTAGTACCACCCTCTCACAGAAGATCAGCGTAAAGCAGCTATTACAGCTGCGTTTCGTACGATGAGTGAGAAAGCCGTAAGCCCACCCCCCTCCCCCTCCCTACATCCCACCCCCCGGCAGGTCGGCAATGTGCAAGCAATGCCTTTGGTATTGCAAGCATCTATAGGCTACGGTAACTGCTTAACATCAGGCGGGCCGAACGCTTTTTCACCTCCGCAGTCCAAAAAGAATAATACAAGATTATATAACAAGATGTCGCGGTGGTGGACACACGCAGACAGGCAGACACTCGATGTATACACTGAGTGTTATGAGTGTCAAGAGTCGTCGTGTATCTCGAGCTTTAAAGCAGACCTATTTTTATTTATCGCTTAAATGGAACTGCTTAACCCATTGGGTTGATATTATGACCGATTGGGTCCCACACGCTAGGTGTGGGACCCAATCGGTCATAATATCAGCATTCGAGCAAACCACAGAGTAAAGACTAAAGAAAGAGGTTTTGATTTTTTACTTTTTTTTTTTGTTTTGAAAAAAGTCATAGAACAAAAGTTGTTGTTTTTGATGTCAGTGATACGCCCCTGCAAGGTTGTTAGTGTTTTACCAATAACCCTGTATAGCCATAAACGGACAAGTGGAGGAAGGAAAGGGAGACCTTTGCCCAACAGTGGGATGACACAGGTTAAAAAATGGCTAGATGGCTAAGACATCTGCGCTATACCTAGTCTTGACTCTGTCGCAAGTCTTAGTCGCGTCTCGGTCGCGTGTGTTGCAATGCCATCTCACGTATAACCAAGGTTAATTGCCTCTCCTATCATGCATCAATTCATAACTAATTTATGCATAGCATAAAGTTTGACACAGTTAAAAGTTATTTTTATCACATCTAATCGTCTTCTTATCGTATGGTTAGTGGCCAACCTAGTGTTAGAGTTGTTGAAGCCGCCCAAAGGCCTATGACAAGGCTTAACGACTGCTGCCTAGATTACAACAACCGGGACCGACTTTGTACGTGCCCTCCGAAGCACGGAGATGCTGAGTTCAAATGCCACTAGATGGTCACCCATCTATGCCTGACCTTGCCAAGAGTTGCTTAACCGCTCAGGTGAAGCAACTCAAATCAAACATCAAATTATTTCATAACTATGGGAAATGCAAATAAATAATTGGTATAGTGATTTCTATATTTAATTGTAATTAGAGACTTTCTTTCCTGTTGCAGAGTTCATTAATGAGTCTCATTTATTTGCGTAGAAATGTTGTGTCATCATTATAATGTTTAGGCTCATTTGTTATTTATAATTTCCAATAGGTGACCTTTTCTTATGCAACCTTATTCTATGTGGTGTTAAAAGTGCTAATTCCATTGTCTATGTATTATTTTAAACTAAGTAAATTACACACCTAAACATTATACCTGCCCATAAAAACGACGGGCCCATTAGCGTGGTTGCCGTGATGGCGCCTTTCACGCTACAGGTCGAAGGTTTGATTCCTACCCCGGGACATGCATTTGTGTGCATGAACATGTCTGTATGTCCCGAGTCTGGGTGTATATGTATATTAAGTATGTATTTACAAATAAAAAGTAGTATATGTAGTAGTATCAGTTATCTGGTTTCCATAGTACAAGCTCTGCTTAGTTTGGGATCAGGTAGCCTTGTGTAAAAAATGTCCCAGGATATTATTATTATTATTAATTCAAACTTTTTAGAGCGCGATTTTTCAGTAGTCGGGTTTTAGTTTTTAAACTTACTTTTTATTTCATTATTTTGGAGTTATAGGTAACAATGTATATATTTTTGAAATGTGCTCATCAAGTTCTTTCATTTGATACCCCACACGGTTACATTAAAAAATGTTTTTTTTTTAGCTCATGACATTATATCCTCTAGAGGGCGCCATATGCAATTTTATGTGACGTCACATAACCAGCGCGCCATTAAGCCGCTTCTAACGATACCTCATTTGTCAAAATACGACAAGCAGTTTGGAAGTTAGGCGGGAACAGATGCACATACATACATACATACCGGTCAAAATCATAACCCTCCACCGTAGTCGGGTAAAAAGCATGTAGACACAACATATTTAGACTACAAACTAAATACTGTTCAGTATTGTCTTCTTTCTACAGAATAAGTACTGAATTTCTTTTCATACAGCAGGCAGTCAGCAAGCCTTATCAAGAGAGATTGCAAATAGAACAGCGCATGGAATGCAGAATGCCTTTGTCTGTTTATATTGTATAATTTTAATAAATATTGTGTTCTACAACAGTTAGGACTATTAATAATAAGCTAACTTATGAAGGTTTACAGACAATAACAGGATAGCTTGTAAATGCACTAAACTGTGGTGAAAGAACTCTAATACATTTATGACCATAGATATTTTTATCAATGCCCAATCAGATAGCGAGATTATTTATTTACATGCACTATAAACAACATGGAAAAAAAGAATTGTTTCTCTTTTTCTTTTTGAATAACATGTAACATTACATTTGTGACCTCCATGTGTTCTTTATTGAGTTCTAAATTCTCGAGGTTATAGCATACAAATAAAATACTTAATATTCTGTTTGGTATTTTCTTTGTACTGAACCATAGGATATTCTTAGCCTCGAAAGCAACTTGTAGCTATGAAATATCAATGACACTAATGATTTCAATAAACAAATATGTAGTTTAAAACCTCAAATGTTATATTCTGAGTATAATTGAACAATCCACTGGCTGACAAGCTATGTTATCTAAATGTGTTATAATAGCATTTGAAAAAATGTAAACAAACAAATATTCTGATTATACTGTTTGACAGAAATAATTCAGTCTTTCTATAATTAGACAGTGTGTGGCTGAAATATCAAGCATTGTACTTGAAGGGCGAGCCTTGGCAAGCATCAGCCAGCATGATAACCTGTTACTAGGTAAGTACCTACCAAACTACCAAATATCCTTTAACCTAACACTCACAGATATGGCCATACAAAAACGCAGATGAATAAATTAAATCACCTCGTTCCGCAAAATAAAACGCATTAAAATGTTAATCGTTCACAAGGACATGTTTATAATATCGGTAAAGCAATAACTTCACACTGACAAGAAACTTGTTAGAAGTACAAGAAAAGTTATGGATATCAACTTACACGAGTGTCCGACTGCCAAGCCATCACCCATGTGAAAATATACTAATAATTCAATAAAATTAACACGATTCACATTCCTACAACGGCGTATCGGTTGAAAACAACTGTTTGTAAAATAGGTACTATTGACACGTTCTTCTAGTTGTTATTCTACGTTCACTAGAAATTATTCTACTGTACATTAGCATCAGTAACTGTTGTTACGACGTACGATATAAAAATCTAAACACCAAAACTGCAATAATAATCTAGAAATACGTGATACACAAATAAAAAAACTAAAATATCACGGGAATTGGTATTTTCTTTGACAGCCTGTGACTGACACATTAAAATTGTGACAAATAGGTAGGCGTTCCAGGTCCAGTCTGGTTCCAACAACATTACATATTTATCATCTCGTTCTCACTTAACGGATTTTGTACCAAGTAAATGGACATAATGCTTCAAATAACATTTACGATTGGGAACAATATTTACGTCACAAAACCGAACCATCTGAGCAAAACCATGAGTAATTCACTTTGCGCATTACGTTCTGTTATACGCAACAAGGGAATTTCGATTATATTTACATTAAGTCGAGATGTCAATAAAATAATTACTATTACATTTCGTTTGCGGACCAAATTTATTACAACTTAAAGCATGAAAACCAAATGCTACTTAAATAAATGTTCTACTCTCAGTTTCCTTTTATTGTCAATGCATTTTTAGAACGGTACAAATACTTACCTACCGTTCTTATCTTTATTATACCTACCAAACGAAGATTACGCCTTTGTAAAAGCTTCGAATATTAAATTTTATAAGTAGGTTGGTACCTGGTACTGTAGTGAATATCTGGGTTCGGGTCTAGTTGATAAACCACTTTGCATGCGCCGTAACGACCATGATGAGGATCTACTACGAGGAGGATCTCCACCTCCATTGAAATCCAAGGGCCTCACGTTTTGCATGACGGTAATAGAACGGGGACCAATCATGTCACAAAAACAAAACACTGCACCATCACTTTATAGCATTATTTATTACATTATGACAAAAATTGGTAATGTTTTATTTTTTACAACGCACGCTTACAGGTACCAGCAAGGTGGCGCTGATGTGAGCCATATGACACTGTAATCTTATCAGAGGAAAAACGAACACGATAAAGAAGTGTACGTTTACAATTAGCGCTCGAATGATAACTTTATTCGGTCAAGTCATGTGAAACGTGCCCGATTATAATACACTTTTTTTCTTTATTTTTGTAAGATAACGGTATCGGTCATTAGAATAAACTATTGCCGTAGTTGAAACTTTGAACTGCTAGCGTTTACGACACGGTGTTTTTGTTACTAGGCCTTACATGTTTGGTTTGGGAATTAACACTTAACAGAATGTGTCAAATGCCTTAGAGTAGGTCAATAGCGGCAAACTGTTCGTTAAATTCTCAGAACAATTATTAACTCCTAGTTCATTTTAATCAGTCAATAGCAAGACACCAAGAGGACTTAAGGATACATATGAAGATGCAAATGTAATAATAATATAATATCCCTTCGGCCGCCTACTACGATGGATGGGTACAGAGTGGAAAAAAAACCGGCCAAGTGCATATCGGACTCGCACATAAAGGGTTCTGTACCACCGTAGAATAAAAATGTCACAAATATCAAGGTTCACGTACGGGCACCCCCTTTATTTTTAAATTTTATTTTAGTTTTAGTATTTGTTTTTTCTCTGTTCTCAACAGAAATACACTGAAAATTTCAACTCTCTAGGTACCTATTACGGCTTGTGAGATACAGCCCACTGACAGACAGACAGCGTAGGCTTAGTGATAAGGTCCCGTTGTTGGCACCCTTTGGGTACGGAACCCTAAAAATGAACGAGATATGAAGGGGAATTACTACCCTGTACCCTAAGTAGGTTTGCGTCAGGGTGTAGGTAGGACAGCCTGTCCTGGCGAAAATAATATAATGTGTGTAAAATAATGTAATGTGATGTCTTGAGCAAGTCTTTAAGTTCCCTTATTTTTTTTTCGATTGTGCTAAAGCTCAGTCGATAAAAGAATCCGTTGATGATGAACGAAAAAAGTAATGTCGAAGAATGTTTGAATGTGTGTGTGTGTGTGTGTGTGACTGACGTTTCAATTCAATGTTTTGAAGAAAATTATTATAATTTTTTTACAGCATCAACATAATTTATCGTCTTACGAAAAGTATATTTCGTGAAAATGTCACATCATTTAGTTAATGAAAACAGTAAATACATACTAGAGTGAGTAAACAATAAATATAATAGAAACATAACCTCTTTGAAATGATTTGTAGAACATATTTTTGTAATAATGAAAACCTTTCAGCTTATTTTCGGAGCAGACAGTTGATTCACAAACACTAGACTCTATATGCATTCAGGTACAGAAGAAGTTTCCTAAATCAGACCATTTTAACTGTAAGTACTGCTTATTGAAAAAAGTAATCATTTTATTTAGCCACACAAGCTTTTCAAATTCTTTTTAGGGTTCCGTTCCCAAAGGGTGCCAACGGGACCCTATTACTAAGCCTACGCTGTCCGTCCGTCTGCCTGTCAGCGGGCTGTATCTTACGAACCGTAATAGCTAGAGACTTGAAATTTTCACAGAATGTGTATTTCTGTTGCCGCTACAACAACAAATACTAAAAAAATTTAATAAAATTTAAAAATAAAGGGGGTCCCCATACACGATACTTGATATTTTTGACGTTTTTATTCTACAGTGGTACGGAACCCTTTATGTGCGAGTCCGACACGCACTTGGCCGGTTTTTTAAATTACATCATAGGCCATGGTGAACTACCAGTATATTTTTTAACAGTTTTCTAATAATTTCCAGTATGTCTCCTTCTGTCTTCACTGATCACTGGTGGCGATCTCTCCCTGCCCGGGCAGCGTGTGGTCGCACTGGCCATTCTGTTCGATATCTACAAGATGGACAATCCGTTCAGTTCCCTGTTCCTGCACCTGCTGGAGGGCAAGCCGGGGCTGCTGCCGCTGGCGCCACAGGAGCGACTGCTCATAGGACAGCTCCACGGATTCCTGCCTGTTAATGTTAAAGATGTAAGTATAGATAGAGTCAGCTGTCTGGGCTATATTCGTGGTCTACAAACTAAACAAATGAATAGTTAATTATTTAAGTGTATTTGTGAGATGATTATGCTATCTAAGCTTTTTCTTATTGGAATGTTGTTCTATACAACAATATAGAATTTTCATCGATGTGTATAATTTACAGTTTGCTTACGGGGAGGGAAAACATCAGTCAGTTCCTGTATGCACGACAACAAGGTTCACCTGTCACATTGGGTTCTGACTATCTGGTGAAATGTGGGCTTTGAGTTGACTTTATACCTCCACAATGTGGTGGTGTATGGCCACTCAAGCCTCTGACTACCCCCCAACAGGGATAAAAGTCGTGACTTTATATTTATTATTTTATTTTTAAACCGACTTCAAAAAAGGAGGAGGTTTCTCAATTCGACCGTATTTTTTTTTTTTAATGTTTGTTCGCGGATAACTTCGTCGTTTATGAACCGATTTTGATGAATCTTTTTTTGTTGGAAAGGAGATATTCCAGCGGTGGTACCATGATAAGGAAACCAGGATCTGATGTTGGCATCCCAGAGAAATCGAGGGGAACCTTCGAAAATCGTAGGGGCGACTAGTGCGTTTGTAATTTTTTTCATTAACTATTTTAAAGCACTACTATTTTATGAAGGTCTGGAGTCGATCTGATGATGGAGCCGAAATACAGTCGAGGGAACTCCTCAACCATTTACAGCAATTACCTGGTGTTTGGGCTTGATTAATTTGTATTGATGAGAACTTTACACCTAGATGGGTTGTGACTGTCATTAAGGGTCTGATGATGAAGACGTAGGACAGTTAAGGGAACTCCTCAATGATTTACAGCAATTACCTGGTGTTTGGGCTTGATTAATTTGTATTGATGAGAACTTTACACCTAGATGGGTTGTGACTGTCATTAGGGGTCTGATGATGAAGACGTAGGACAGTCAAGGGAACTCCTCAACGATTTACAGCAATTACCTTGTGTTTGGGCTTGATTAATTTGTATTGATGAGAACTTTACACCTAGATGGGTTGTGACTGTCATTAGGGGTCTGATGATAAAGACGTAGGACAGTCAAGGGAACTCCTCAACGTTTTACAGTAGCTACCTTGTGTTTGGGCTTAATTCATTTCTATTGATGAGAACTTTGCACCCATATCGTTTATAAGTGCCATTACAGGTCTGATGATGGAGACCATAGACAGTCGAGGGAATTCTTCAACGATTTACAGCAGTTACCTTTTGTTGGGCTTACTTCATACGGTTCAATATGCCAAAATGTTCATTGGTATGACGCCACTAAAAATCGTGAAATAAAATTATTTTTATAAAAAAAAAAAAACCGACTTCAAAAAAACCTGATGCACTAAAAAGCCTGAAATAATATTTCTATTACCACCTCTGCCTACCCCTTCGGGAAAACCAGACGTGATGGTGTGTTATCGAGTATTTGAAGTCGGTGCCAATCTTGGTATGCCAAGTCTACCTACTATAAAAGTAAGAAGATAGATTGGCACCGACCCCAAACACTCGATAACACACCATCACGTCTGGTTTTCCCGAAGGGGTAGGCAGAGGTGGTAATAGAAATATTATTTCAGGCTTTTTAGTGCATCAGGTTTTTTTGAATTCGGTTTTTTTTTTTTTATAAAAATAATTTATGACAGTATTGTACAGTTTGGGGCATTTACAATGTGCTTCATAGGTAGTTTGCCCTGGTTTTGGTCTACTAGGATTACTGCCAGCCTTGCATGATACCAAGGCGGGCATAACAAATGTGAATACAAAGATTGAAAACAGTTTAAAGTTGTTACATTTATTTATTATACTACCATCAGGTAATGAAGAAGTCAGCGAAGCAGGTGATGCTGACGGAGGTGCCAGCCAAGGACCTCGAGTTCGACTACTCGGCGCTGCAGGGCATGGTGGCGGAGCGCGTGGCCGACATGAGCTCCATGGCGCGCGCCGCCGCGCCCGCGCTCATCCCGCTCGGCGACGGGTATACTGCTAGCACCAATACCAATCAGTTAGAACATTTGTACCATCTTCTTCTTAATATGGCCGAGTTTTTCTGCACCCCGGTCACATGACAGACTGTATCCACTTCTTGAACATTCCATTTCCAAAGACTATGAATTGAGGTAGTTAAATAATAATGTTACCATATGTTATATTGTTACCATACCTGATTTGTTTATTTGCAATATGGAAGACTTAGGCCCATATTAATAAATCTATCTCAAACTTGAGTTCATTCTTAGGATGCTGTTTTGACATTTAATGTATGGAAAATTTGTCAAAAACAGCATCTTAAGTTCGATCTCAGTCTCGAGATTTATGTATTAATATGGGCCATAGTCTGCTTACTAGAATAGTTGACAGAAAGCCAATAATAACAGGCCTTCATTTACAGAAATAGTAGTGGCAAACAAGTACTAACAAAGCTTAAATAAATAAAAAAGAAGATACAAAAAGAATACAATAATAGAATAGTGTTAGAAAGAAAACAAAAACATTTGAAATTTTGGATTCATTAAACATGCAAATAAAAATATTGTCAGTATTTATTGAAGACATACATTGAAGACCATCCAATTGACATGTAAATAGGCCATATTCACAACAATTACATTCAACCCCTTTTCAACAGACCCCCCAATCGCATGGCCATGAAGGAGTTACTCGAAGCTCTGATATCCAATGACTACATGCCTTTACATCGAACCCTGAAGGCCTCGGGGCCAATCCCACTGCCCACTTTCCTGCTGGATACCACTGAGATTACTGCTGATAAGGTAAGAAGGCATAAATAAAACCCGACTACTGAAAAATTACACTCTAAAAAGTAGTAGATATATTAGCCCTCATATTTATAGAGTTTTAGCCAGTTTAACAATGGTTTTAAAACCGGCCAAGTGCGTGTCGGATTCGCACATGAAAGGTTCTGGACCACCGTCAAATAAAAACGTCAAAAATATTAATTATCATGTATGGGGACCACCTATATTTTTAAATTTTTATTTTATTTTTAGCATTTCTTGTTGTAGTGGCAACAGAAATACACATTCTGTGAAAATTTGAACTCTACCTATTACGGTTCGTGAGATACAGCTTGCTGACAGACGGACAGCGTAGGCTTAGTAATAGGGTACCCTTTGGGTACGGAACCCTAAAAAGCATTTCTAGTAACAATAGTGATTTGTAACGCCAGTATAAGTCCATTATAACTGTCTATAAATTTGTGTGTTAACCGGCAGGCAGTGTGGAAGTGCCTGGTGAACCGCGGCGCGTACACGCCGCTGTACGACTCGGAGTGCGAGGGGCTGCTGGGCCTGCGCCCCGAGAAGGAGCGCCGCCCGCCCGCGCCGCACCACCACAAGGCCAAGGTACGGGGAACATGTTCATCATCATCATCTCAGCAGAAAGACGTCCACTGCTGGACATAGGCCTCCCCCAAGGTTCAAAGTCAAAGTCAAAGTCAAAGTCAAAGTCAAAAGGTTTTTATTCATGTAAGCTCATTAGAGCATTTATAAATAGTCAATATAAACAATATTTTAGCGTTACCACCGGTTCGAAATGTTGCTTCCATTGAGAAGAGCCGGCAAGAAACTCAATGGTTACTCTTTTCAAAAGAATAATTGTATACATTTTCAAACAGTAACGCTATGTGAGCAGGCATGCATTAACACAGTGTGAGTAAAAAAGAAAATAAGGTATTTAAATAAAAATTAATAAAAACTAGCCTAGAAAGCTGTGCATGCCTACTCCCACTTAACTGTCAAACCAAAAGGTGAATATTTAGAACGATTGTTTTGGTGTGATGCCTTCCGTGCTTAGGTCTTGTCTGTAAAAGTTTTGGAACAACGGTGTCAAGTGGAAAATGGGCGGACCAGTCCCCGCAAGCAGCGCCCGGAACCCGAGCATGACTTGAGCAGCGGCATCACCCTCCTCAACCATTTTAGAGGGAAGAGGGTGACCCGCTCCACAGAGCCACCGCAAGCAAGGACATTAGAGTGAGCATGACCGATCCATTACCGCAGCGACATAGTTCAACAAAGCTAAGTAAGCGTACGGCAAGACAACATCCGCTACAATTGACATACAAATGCTTGTCAATGGCTACATGATACATGATTTCCACAACTTAAAAAGGTGGTAATTGTGACTAATATGTCAATAGCGCTAAATTAAGAGAAGGAAGAGGAAAACAATAAATAAATAAGGAATAAATCAAAACAAGAAATTCTGAGGAATTATTCCCGTTCCGGTGGAGCTGGACCAGCACCTAGCCAAGCATCTTTATCTTTCAAATAATCATCTAATGTGTAGTAAGCCCGCTTACAAAGCGTACGCTTTACACAAGTTTTGAATTTAGTTTCACTAAGACTAAGTATGTTTGGTGGTATTTTATTATAAAACTTGACACAGTATCCCATGAAAGATGTGTGAACTTTCGCAAGTCGAAAGCGCGGTTGATCTAATTTGTCTTTATTTCTAGTGTTATATCGATGACTCTCACCTAACTTTTTAAAGAGATGTAAATTTTTCCTAG
Organism: Drymonia ruficornis; assembly: GCA_947859195.1. Lineage (NCBI taxonomy): Eukaryota > Metazoa > Arthropoda > Insecta > Lepidoptera > Notodontidae > Drymonia > Drymonia ruficornis. The sequence goes on from OX401922.1 coordinate 761,548, forward strand.
TGTACGTTATGTTTTCATAAATGTATTGGCATGGTACAGTCATAATGTTGATTTCCTTAAACCGTTCCCTCAAGGAGTCGCGACTTCCTAAATTATAGATGGCCCTAACGGCCCGCTTTTGTAAAATAAAAACAGATTCGATGTCAGCTGCCCTACCCCACAATAATATACCATACGACATGACACTATGAAAGTAACTAAAATAAACTATTCTCGCGGTGTCGATATCGGAAAGTTGTCTAATTTTCCTAACAGCGTAGGCGGCGGAGCTGAGCCGCTTCACGAGAGCTCTTATATGTGGGCCCCACTGTAATTTGGAGTCGAGCGTAATACCTAAGAAAACAGTATCATTAACGAATTCAAGTTTTTCTTTATTTAGTACTACATCGCATTCATTACTTCTAACATTAGGTAATGAGAATCTTACACATTTAGTCTTGTTACTATTCAATGCTAAATTATTAGTATTGAACCAGTTATGGACCAGAAGAATAGCATTATTCACGTTGTCCAAATTATTTACATGTCTACCTACTTTAAAAATCAAAGAGGTATCATCGGCAAATAAAACTATCTCTGCCCTACTTTGTATTATATGCGGAAGGTCATTTATATATACTAAAAACAGAAAAGGACCCAAAATGGATCCTTGAGGAACTCCCATTTTAACTAGAGAGCCTAACGATTTAACACCATTTATTTGAACGTTTTGTTTTCTACCTACTAGGTAAGATTTTATAAGTTTGAGCGCCCTATTTCTAACACCGTAATGTTCCAATTTAAGCAAAAGTATTTCATAATTGACGCAATCAAATGCCTTTGAGAGGTCACAGAAGATACCGATAGCATCCTGTGAGTTCTCCCATGCGTCGAAGATATGCTTGATTAAGTTGACACCGGCGTCGATAGTACAGCGGCCTTTGGTGAAACCATATTGTTGATCATGCAGGATGTTATTTGCGTTGAAATGATGTAACATTTGAGTAAGCATAATCTTTTCAAATATTTTGCTAAAAACTGGCAAGACGGATACTGGTCTATAGTTGTTGGGGTCTTTACTATTACCGGATTTAAAAAGGGGTATTACTTTACTGTATTTCATTAAATCCGGGAAGACTCCCTGATCAACACACTTGTTAAAAATCAAAGCTAAATATGGCGCCACAGTACCAATGATAGTTTTACATGCTTTTACCGACATTCCCCATAGATCTTCAGTTGGTTTAATTTGTATGTTACTGAAGGCTTTAACAATAGACCGATCGTTAATATAATCGAATTTAAATTCTACAGGACAAGTGGCTATGTTATCTTTAAGAAGTGAGAGTGAAAGTGAAGGAGAGCAGTTTAAAAATTCTGTTGTTTTTACAGGGACGTTTGTAAAGAACGTTTCGAATTCCTGTGCTACATCTTCATTTGAACTAATGAGACCACGCGAGGTCTCTAAAGTGAAATCTGTATTGCGTTGTTTGGTTTTTCCAGTTTCACTGTTAACTATATTCCAGGTGGTCTTGATCTTGTTATCTGCAGATATAATTTTTTGTCTAATGTGTATCGTTTTGGCCGCCTGGCATACTTTCCTAAACAATTTAGAATAATTTCTAACATACTGAGTAAAAGCTGCATTTTGAAGCTGGGCCTTCTGTTCATAAAGCTCAAATAGCCTTTCCCTACTCCTACGTATCCCTAGGGTGGCCCAGTCACTGAAGGTAAATTTTGGTTTTATTGTCTTTGTTTTAATAGGAAATCTATTATCAAATTCTGTATGTATAACTGCAAAAAAGTCTGCGTAAAAACTATCAGGATCATCTAAGTTATAATTGGGAAAACTTAATTTGGTAAACAAAGTAGTATTATATTTTTGTAAGTTCCCTGATGTTACATTCCTACATTTAATTTTTATGGTTTTTATAGGTATGGTAGAATTAAAGGTGACCGTTTGACCACTATGATCTGACGGCAAATGGCAAACTATTGCTGTATCTAAATATTCACAACTACAGAATACATTATCTATACAAGTGGCAGAAGTAGAAGTTACTCTGGTCGGTTCGAAAAAAAACACCACGCCACAATCACCGGTCTTGCGCTGCCCGCATCCAGCGGATTCCCACATGAACATGGGGAACATGTTACTTGCTTCGTTTGCGTACTCTAGTCACTAAAAGATCACCGTGACTGCTTAGTTGAAGATGTCCTGGGCGCCGGTTTCCACTTAACATCGGGCGGACCGTCTGTCCGTGTGCCGAGGACCGAAGTACCTCACGCCATTTCTTTTTTTTTATATAAAAAATACACGATATTTATTATCCAAAAATATCCCTGGACGGAACCGAACGTCTCGGGTTCGCGTAACGATTTTTCCTTACGTGACAATTTCTACCAGGCCAACTACCAACCAACCAACCACCTCCTAGTCCATCACTTTCTACCAACTTCGTTTTAAAAACTGATGTAATTTGAATACCCAGGAAGAGAAAAAGGAGAAGGAGGAGAAGAAGTGTGAGGAGAAGGAGGGGGTGAGTGCGGCGGACGAGGCCGCGGAGCTGACCGCACTGGCGCTGCGGGCCGCGCTCAGCGTGCCGCAGCAGCAGCGGCTGCTGGCGCTGCTCGACCACCAGCCCGACATCGTGTACCACGTCGGCGTCACGCCGCACCAGGTACCAACATACTACTCCACCAAGCCAACTAGGAGCCTGTCAGATGTGACGTCACCCGCGCAAAACCGTGGCGGTGTGGCTTGGTGGAGTAATACATACACACATACATATACCAACATATTCATACAGAATGGAGATCCGTAACGAAATTAGTTGAGAATGCAGATCTATAGAGCTAAGAAATCCATAACAAACAGTGCATTTTTTTTTGTTCTACGACAAAAATTTACGAAGTTTTGACCAAATTACTAGCGAAGTTCGCGCGCGGTTGACACTTTTTTTTTCTTCTTTAGTTATAAGTACTATAGTGTGAGGCTTTGTTTATTGTAATTTTACTTTTACTATCACTAACCATACTAGTGCAATATGTGGAAGCTTATTGTTAGCTAATTTCATTATCCACTTCATCATTATACATATTTTGTTCATTAGTCTGTAAGCTTTCCTAAAATTAAATAATTAATTAATTCGGAGAAAGAAGGATGGGGGTCTCTTTTCTCGTATTGTGGGCGTTTAATGGGAGTTAGCGTAACCCTAGTGATCTCGAAATGGCACGAAGACAGTTTCCAAGAGCGTGACTCGGCTGCTCGCCGATGCAAGCCGTACTGTGCTCTCCGCCGATGCCGGTCTATGCAAGTGGACTCTGTCTAACGCCTACAGATGGCGCTGTCGTCCCATTTCGATCGTTTTAATACTTTTTAAAAGTTGCCATCTTCGACAAATAAATAAATATTTCCGACAAATAAATAAAATAAATGTGTGTGGTGCAGTTGCCTGAGTTGGTGGAGAACAACCCGATGGTAGCCATCTCGGTGCTACTGAAGCTGATCCACTCGCAGCACATCACCGAGTACTTCAGCGTGCTCGTCAACATGGAGATGTCGCTGCACTCCATGGAGGTCGTCAACAGGTACAAATACCACCACTAACCACATATAGGGAGCGTGGGAATGGGTATTCCCCCCCCCCCTCTTCAACAACAACCATTGGGGCTGGCCCCGCCAGGCATACCACCCGCCTGCCTCGAAGATCTATCCGCCTCCGCTAAGCCGTAAGATCAATTTTATAGTTTAAACCACGAAACAGTTTTTCTCGTCTTCCATACAGAATCAATAGTTGAAACTCTCCATGTTTCATCAACTACCATTGATCTTAGTGCGATATCGCACGAGGCAACCATGGTTGTGCCACCAGCGGGTGATTCGATAGCCGACACCGAATTGGTTGCGATACCAAGCGGACACCAGGTGCGTGCGATACCCTCCATACAGCTCTATACATTTTGTTGGTGGAGCGACTGGTTGCGCTACCACTGGTGTCCTCGTGCGATATAGCACTTACAGCCTAAAGTTTATTGGTTATTGTAATTTGATTGTATTTAGATAGTTGCTTGCAATACCAATGGCATTACTCGTTGCCGACTTGAAGGGGTGTAGGAAAGTGGGGGGGTTGGGATTCCGGGTCTCACTCATCGTTTAAAACGCAGCTGTAATATCTACTTCCGCCGATCTTCTGTGAGAGGGTGGTACTACCCCAATCATGCCAGCCCATTATAAACGTGTGTGTACCAGGCTGACGACGTCCGTGGACCTGCCGGTGGAGTTCGTGCACCTGTACATCAGCAACTGCATCTCGACGTGCGAGACCATCCGCGACCGGTACATGCAGAACCGGCTCGTGCGGCTCGTCTGCGTCTTCCTGCAGTCGCTCATCAGGAACAAGATCATCAACGTCAAGGTATGGTCTAAGATACACTGAAGAGCGACCTTCACCCATCGACTTACCGGATCAACCATAGATTTTATCAAATAAAATATGTGTCTGAACATATACCAATAGGGTTGCCATAAAGAATATGCTCGAGGATAAAAAAAAGCTAAAAGCATGCATGTCCGTGCATTACATATAATACATTTTCAATCTAGCTGTAACGTCCGTGCATTATATGTACTACACAAGCCGAAGTAAACTGAACATCACATTGGCCCTGCCTGACTCAATGGAAAGAGGCCACTAGGGAAGAAAAAAAAGTAAACTGAATGGCGTTTTTTGGACTGGACTTGTAACCTAGATCTTTGATTTTCAACGGTCGTGAACAAATCAGATTATTAAAAAAAACTCGTTGGACGTATGCGAGTGTACACCCAAAATAGGCTGGACAGTCAACGTGTTAACTCCTGTTTTGTTTTTTTTTATGTACATAGGTACATTAAAAAAAAAACAAAACACAATCACTCAAGTACGCGGTGCAGAAGTTTCTCGAAACTACCTTTTACTAAATTGTCTGTGCTGGGATCGCCCCCAGTCGGTAGCCTTGTTGCTTAGTCTAGGTCTAGAACCATAATTATCTGGCGATATTTATTTCTGTCATCTTCCAGGAGTTGTTCATCGAGGTGGAGGCGTTCTGCGTGGAGTTCAGCCGGATACGGGAGGCGGCGGCGTTGTTCCGGCTGCTGAAGCAGCTCGACTCCGGCGACGGGCTGGCCCACAAGGATGCCAAGGAGAACTAGCAGCGGGCCACGAAGACCAGGGTCTACTCCAACAGGAACCGACGAGCCACGTAAGCGGAACATACTTACACCCGGATCTTTTGCACGGATGTCGCGGATGTATGCGGAAGATCCGTGGTAGCGCGGACATCTGTTACATCCCTGATCTCTACCCCGAAATAAACCATGAGAAATTGGTGACAATTCTTTTTAAGTGGAACATACTTACATCCGGATCTTTTGCACGGATGTCGCGGAATGTTTGCGGATGTTTTGCGGAAGATCCGCGGTAGCGCGGACATCTGTTACATCCCTGATCTCTACCCCGACATAAACCATGAGAAATTGGTGACAAATATATTTTTGTCGTCCAATTTGGCTCAATTTAAATAACCTACCGGCCGAATACTCAAAGTCTACTTAAATATTTAAGTCCCACTTAGCAGTTTGAGACGTTGTTAACTGTCATTTTTTGTATGGCGCGTCAAAGTTAAGCAGCTCTCAAATTTAAGTTAACGAGTATTCGGCCGTAAGTGACTTTAACGTTACTAGACTCGGTAATGAGAATGATGCATCGTCAATAGAATATTTGTCACAAGGTAAAGGAGATTGACAAAGTGACAAGTGTTTGTCGCGGTCGCTCGTGCTACTGCTGGCATTGGCAGGAGGATAAATAGATTCAATAAGCATTCTAGCATTAATGGCAGGACCATTAATATACTTACGAGAGGGCGCCACTGTAGCTCGGTCCTTTACAGTCTTGTTATATTAGATAATCTAAGGCCCGTATTAATAAATCGATCTCAAAGCTGAGATAGATCTTAAGATGCTGTTTTGACGTTTAATGAATGAACATTGTCAAAATTCGTCAAAAGTCGAGTTATTAATACGGGCATAAGCGTCTGTTTCAGAATTATCAAAAATGGCCTTTGACAGTGTTTCCATAGAATATCTGTCAAAGCGCCATATTTATCTGGTGTTAAAGTTATCTGAAGCTTCTGAAACAGGCTCTAAATGGAAAACCACTCTAATAATAGTAACAAATACAAAATTTATCATCCATATAGTTATAAATGTGATATTAGTATTTCTTGTACATACCTACTGACATTGTATAATGTTAATAATAATGTGTCGACTCGATAGTCACGCACGACGGATTTGTTCGATTATTCCGATTAAAAATATGAAACCTGTGTATAACGCGTATAATACTTACTTTTTTAGGAATTATTCATGTATTCTGTAACTACATAATAATGAATATGAGAGTATATTAGGTAGGTTTTATAAAAGTAATTATGTCTCTAGAAAAAAATGATATAACGTTACGACTTTTATCCAGGGTTGGGCAAAATTTAATTGCAATTAATTAATTTCTAATTGCATGTGGTTTCACAATTAACAATTAATTTTGATTTGTTTGCAATCGCGAACAAATCAAAATTAATTGTTAATCGTGACACCACCTGCGATTTGCAATTAAATTTTGCCCAACTCTGCTTTTATCCCCATTCGGGGGTAGTCAGAGGCTTGAGTGGCCATACACCACCACATTGACATAGATGTCTCTAGATAGAGGCGAATTTAGACTTGAGTTGAAATCAGCGGACCTAAGGCGGTCGCTATGCAATATTGCTAATGAAATGCATTGCAATTCATTTTTCAGATTTTCTGAGGAATCCTTAGCAATTCCGCTAAATTTCTGTAGAATAGTGACACATTTTACACCATTCGTGACAGTTTCACGGAAATTTAGGGGATTCTGCTGGAGGGTTGGAAAAATGAATTGCTTTAGCAGAATTGCCGCAATTCATTTTTGCGACGGTCCTAGCCCCCCTGGGCTTTGAGTCTTCTAACAATTGTCCATTGTTGTCGGCTATCTGTTAACAGTCCTCTGGCCGACATGTCGACCGCAAGAATTTGTGATTTACAATGAAGAATTCACGAATATAATTAGAGACCGTGGTTTCGCAATTCACAACAGACTCGAGGCTCAGTTTAGTAATACCGGCCATATTTATATTCAAGTGTTTGATTTGTGTTGAAGACTGTTAAAGAAGCCGAAATCCGTCGTTTTACTGCATTGGGAATTGGAAGCGTGGTTACATCTACTATTATTATAGGGTCGATATGGAACCCTGAAAATTTTAGATAGGGAATTATTATTTTTTAGGATGGATCAGTTTATTTTATTTATATATAGTACGTTTTTCTATACTTGTCCTATTTCGTAAGCAAAGATGGCGTCCAGCGGGGCGATTGCGTAACTTTTTTGTCAATGTTTCAATGGTTTTGTATATAATTGACAGAGGATGAACGAAACCAATTGAAACATTGACAAAAAAGTTGCGCAATCGCCCCGCTGGACGCCATCTTTGCTTACCAAATAGGACAAGTATAAAAAAACGAACTATAGTTACAATCACTACATCGGCTACATTATAGCTTTAGAAAACATTAACTATAGAAAGAAAGAATCCTGATAAGACTATGAAATCTAGCATTAGTTGGAATTGTATAATGACATAATCAGAGTTGGGCAAAATTTAATTGCAATTAATTAATTGCAAATTGCATGCGGTGTCACAATTGACAATTAATTTTGATTTGTTTCCAATCGCGAACAAATCACAATTAATTGTTAATTGTGACACCACCTGCGATTTGCAATTACTTAATTGCAATTAAATTTTGCCCATCTCTGGACATAATTTATTGTAATATTAGGTGAATAAAGGACTAATTACGTATAAAATCAATGTCAAGAATTTCTGTAGTTCGAATTGGTGTACCTATTAGTATTAAAATGTAAATAATGTAGGTTCTACTTCACAGATTACAATATTGGTTGTGTGTGTGGCATCTCGGCTCACTGAACACTACGTAAGGGCCGGGCTCCATTAGCGCGTTGCGTTGCGTCGTCGCAAGGTTTTGTACTGGCGCATCACCTTCCCCCGCTTCGTCTCTCGCCCGTCGACCCTTTGATCCGTTGCGACGACGCAGCGCAGCGCACTACTGGAGCCGCGCTCTACCATTTGATAGATATCCGTGTCCTTAAGGTACGATTCCGACGAACGCGGCAGACAGCAGACGTCAGTCGGTCTCATACAAATTGTGGCGATGATATCGGCCGCGACGGCAGACGGCATTACAATTTGTATGAGACCGACAGACGTGTACTGTATGCCGCGTTCGTCGGAATCGTACCTTAAAACATATTTGTGTATTTTTATATAAAAAAAAAAAACTAGTTTGCACTGGCAAAAGATTGAGACCTATTAATATTGTCTCTGTTTTTTGAAAGCTCAATATGTAGATGTAGAAATATAATTTATCATAATTTGATAACATATTTCGATTGTTGTATGTCTGATATTTATTTCAAAGATGGTAATGCCAATTCTATCCTCGTCGAGTAATGACGAAACTAAAAACACATTAAAAATACTTGACCATTGGAAGGATGGCAATACAGTTAGTTCAGTTAGTCATGTATATTTGTATACTAACAGATTCAGTACCAGTGTGAGTTTATCTAAAATTGCCAATAAAACATACGAATTTATATCATTGTTTTATTATTACGAATAACTACAACCAAATGTTAATTCTAATTCTAAAATATATTGGCGCGCAATACTGAAGGAAGACAAAAACACAGGTTATAAAATGCCATCTTAACATATTTCTGCCTCCAGTATGCACTTAACTACTTAGCACCTTCCAGAACTCTCCTTATCTCCTCATCGGCAGCTAAATCTAGTGGTGTGCAGTCATCCTCATCTTTCAACAGGGAAGCACCAGCCTTTAGCAGAATCCTCGTGGAGTCAACATGGCCGCAAGACGCAGCATAGTGTAAGGCAGTCTGACCGGAGTCATCCACAGTATCTACTGGACATCCACCTTTTAAAGCAGCTTGCAAAGCTTTTGTTGCATCTCTATCAGCAGCCCAGTGCAATGCTGTGAGGCCATCTTCATCCCTCTCATGACGCAGCTCAGGGTTTTCAGCTAAGAGTTTAGTTACTCTCTCAGCACAGTTTTCTCTAGCTGCATCCAGTAGAGACAGCTCATTGTGAATCAATTCGGGCTCTGGGGATTTCCGTAATGAAGACACTGCTACCCAAGCCTCTTTTCCTCCTAGTTCATCAGTCGGGCTTAGATCATCAGCTAACTCAGGAGCATACTTTTGCACTAAAGCAATATATTTCTCCTTAGCTACGTCATTCGGCAAGTCACCAAGAGACCTCCATGCTTCCCATTTCCTACGTCCTCTGCCATCTAACCAGCCGGGCTTTGGAGTGTCACATTTGCCCTCTGTGCCTTGTTTATAGAGGCTGTAGAGCTCTAAGAGCTGGTTGTTATCCAGCCTGCTCGTCAACTTCCTTACATAGTCGGCTGCCTTGTTGAAAGATATGTCTAGGGGGGATTGGTCATCATCAGAAAAGTCTGAATCGGGGTACTCTGGAAGTGCTTCGGCCATTATAAATGCTAACTTTGAAAGTATCTAACTATTTTGAATCTGAACAGTCAAGTTCAAGCCTTCTAATGTGTGGACTTGCTTGTTGGTGGCATCCGCGGCTGCTGACGGAGTAGCAAACTCAATGAAACCGTAACCCTTGCTGAGACCAGTGGAACGGTCAAATACAACCCTTGCACTCTGGATGGGGCCAAATTGAGCAAAATACTCTTTCAGTTGACGATGTCCAACCGTCCAGGGTAGATTGCCTACGTACAGGCGCGCCGCTCTTGCTGTGCTGGCCATAACCTTAGACTGAGACAATTTCTAGTAAATGCAAGGATCGCTCCCCAATCAACGTTCTGTAGTCAACGCCGGAACTTTCGCTCAGCGAGTCCAAGTCTAGGAGAGCGCCTTTCAGTCCCCACTTCTTCAGCAGAGCCTCAATCGACCAGTCAGCACTGCGTTCCTGGTAAGAACACAAAAATCGCGCGTCAGTTCCGTCCAGCAGGTAAGCGACCGTCGATAGCACCTCCTCAAATTGGGAGGGTTCATAAAAACAGTCCGAAGCCAGGAGTAAGTCTACCGGCCGGAGCGTGTGGACGTCTGATAAGAGCAAACCCCACGCGAGGCCTAGGATTTGCACGTCGCGGTCGGGGACAAGGCCGTTCGCTTCACAACAGGCAGCTAAATGTCTCAGAGACCTCGGTAGCGCTACGCTATCAGTGAGCGTAACACGGGCGCCGCACTTCGCCGCTAGTATTCCCGGGAGGCCGGTCCCGCAACCGAGTTCTAGGACGCGCAGGCCTCGTAAATGGCGTCTCTGGGTCCAGAGATACCAGGCTAGCAGCGGCGCAGACGGCCACGTGTAGAACGAATAGCCAGCGGTTAGGAGCTCCGGTATAACTATCTCCAAATATTCACCTCGAGTATCGCCGTTCGTAGAAGACTTGCCGCGAAACACAAACTTCTTCAATTGACCACTTACAGACCTACCATCGCTCATTGCATAAGCATTATTCTTTTGATAAATAAAGAAAATTATAGTATCGAGGCCGCGACGGAAAAATTCAACTGTCAAACCAGGGTTGCCAATTCTTATTTTCCTTTTACCCCAAGGTTGATCCCAATTTACCCTAGATTTTGCATTATTTTGAAAAAATACCCTAAATCCCACAGTTGAATTGAAAAACCGGCCAAGAGCGTATTGGGCCACGCAAATTATAGGGTTCCGTAGCCATTTCAATAAATGAAAACTTATTTTTGGGTAGCTTTTTGGGTGGTCATAAATACCAGAATCTTAACGACGTATGCAGGTAGGTACCTACCTACTAGGTATATCTTTATTGGGTTGTTGTGCCGGCATAATAAACCATCTCAACCCCTCTGGCCGTGATCTCAACCTCAAAGTTGGCATGAAAGTAACTCCGAATTATGGTTAGAAGTTTAAAATTACCTGACCTTCACTTGTCAGCTATATTACTCTATGACAAAGTCGACGGAGCCCCGGAGAACCTTTTCAACGATACCCCACACGATGAGGTATGTAAAAAAACCCACTTTTTATGTGAGGGGAGGTACCTCAATAAATATAAAATTTTATAATTTTGAAATGGAGGTTATTGTTGGATGGATGGAGGGTGTTATTAAGATATTTGGCAAATTTCCTTAACTTCCGTTCAAAATTGTAGAAGTGATGGCACTGTGTCAGACTGGGACAGACAGACAGACTGGATCATCTTTATAAGGGTTCCTCGTAGGGACTGCGGAACCCTAAAAAACTAAATGATGACAATGTCAACTGTGGAATAGAATCTTCTTTCAGTTACAAAATGCGATAAAACATGTTATTTTTCCCGCACTGACTTTTTAACGCAGAACCCGAGTGGTACCATGAAAATAAAAGGCGCGAGCGCGTAAGTATTTTTAGAGCTCTTGTTATAATTAAGTACTCACATTCGCCAACCGCGGAATAAATGCAACTACAAATAAGAAGCAAGTGGAGTATACAATTTGTATTACCCTTTTCATTAGTGTCCGACCGAAACAGGATTTTCTGCCGAAACCGAAACCGAAACCGAATCTTCGGCATCTGTTTTAGGTTCGGCCGAAACCGAAACCGAAACCGAACCTTTTTCAGACAAGTTAAAAATCTTTTGTTTACTGAAATTTGGCTTATTATTCAGTTAGAAATGTTAGAATGAGTTAAATGAAATAAAAAACAATAATTGAAGTATGTGAAAATTTGAAAAAAATGTTTTTTTTTTAAATATTACTGCTCTGATTAAAATAAACCTAAAATAACAATTATGTTAACACTTCTTGGAACAAAAATCTGTCAATAATCAACACTTACATTATAAAAAAGAACCTCATTATTTGAGTATTTCGATTGCGTTTATAATCACAACATGTTTAAGACTAAATTTAATTCTCATTAATTGAGATTTTAAATTTTAATTGCAGTTGGTAATTTAGGGTTTTTGTGGGATTTTCATATTTTTTTATAATTTAGGGTGGCAATCGTAATTGTAATACGTATATTAAACCCCCGTTTTCATTTTCTTCTTAAGTAGATAGGTTTGTCACGTTCAGATCGATTCTCAAAAATATACGGACTACAGCAAATTATTTTACCAATAAAAAATGATGTATCTGAAGGTCACACACAGCTAAATCATAGCTGGTAGCTAGTTGGTAGGGTAATTTAAAACCTCATCCAACAACAATAACCTAAAACAAATCTACCGTAAGACAAGTAATAAATAAATGATGAATGTGTGAATCAAATATAATATAATATAAGCTCTTTCTTTTACATACTTAATTCTCATCATTCATAAATCCGAGTGAATAACTCAACGGAAAGAACTTCAATGCTTAATAAAGGCCAATAAAGCGAGAAATTACACTAAACTCACAAAACAATCACGCCGTACCGGCCGGCGATCTGACAGCTGACGATGGCGGATGCAACGCGAGACACGAACTCTCCCGAAATCAACCGAGTGACGCGCGACAATTCACGAACGTAGAGTTTCGGCGCGGACGAAAGGTTCGGTGGGTTTTCTGCCGAAACCGAAACTGGTGCCGAAACTAGATTTTTGAGCCGAAACTGGCCGAAACCGAAACCGAAACCGAATCTTCGGTCGGACACTACTTTTCATGCATTCGGTCCTCTTAATTCTTCAATTAGTTCACACCCTGGGGGCCATCCATTAATTACGTCACACGTAAAGTGGGAGGGGGTCGACGAAATGTGACAATGTGTGACAAGGGGGTGGGAGGGGTCTTAAGTTTTGTGACATCACATTTAAATATCGAATATATCTAAGTATTGTTAACGAAAAATTTAGAAAAATTCAAAAAATTGTAAAAAATATGTGACGTCACACAGGGAGGGGGGAGTCTCGCAAATGCGACCAGCTGTGACAAGGGGGAGGGGAGGGGTCTAAAAATCATGAAATTCGTGTGACGTAATTTATGGATGGCCCCTTGTAGAGCAGCAAGCAAAATAATTTAACTATTATTCCTATTCATTTAATCATTTCTAGCCGGTAGGTACCGTCCCACTACAGGGCAAAGGCTTCCCCTCCCTTTTTCCACTTGATCCGGTCTATGTTACCAGGGACCAATCCGTCAATTAGGAGTCCAGCTCATCCCGCCATCTTTTTCTGGGCCTGCCTCGTTGTCGTTTCCCACTGTTTGGGATCCACTGCGTGGTTGCTTATTATTCTGTCGTTAAACATATTTTAACATAAAAAAATACCGTAATTTACGTATCTCAAAATATACCATAAGAAATCTCATACCCTGAAGCATAATTACTTCCCTAAATCTGGGGTACAATATCCTAAGTGGGCAGCCCTATGTCAAACCACTGTCAAACTCAGAGTTGCTATACACGCAAGAATAAATTACCCTGTTGTTCATATTTGGTGCGTTCCACTCACTGTTAATTTTGTAATTTTCGTTATTTTCGATCATAAATGTCGTTCCACTCGCACCAACTTGTACTGAAAGTGATCATTATTATCGTTTTTAACACTTTTTGTGGACGAAAATAGCAAAATTAACAGTGAATGGAACGCACCAATTATCACCAGTATTTTAATTTCCCAAAAATAAAATTGTGAGAAGAAAGGGTGCATAATTACGGAATACGTTACATAAAACTTTTTAGTATAATTTTGTAAAACACGAGTTTCTTTAAATGGTTTATCTCAAAATCTATATCAATGGAAAACTTCCTCAAATATGACGATGGTTTCAATCATTTGCAACATTTGATTGTCATTCATTCAATTTTCAGTAATCATTCAATTACGCTTATCTTCATATCCTGTCATTCAAATCGGTCAAATTGAATTAAATTTTAAATTCATTCATTCCAAAACTTTATTTGGATGATGTGTACAGTGTTGTGTACTTTATAATTTTTATATTTAAATATTCGTGTTAAATCTACAACAAAATGTCCGTAGCAGTTAAAGGTAAGTGTTTATTATTTATTCAGCCTAATGTGACAATGTAAAAATGTTCCTATTTACTTATTACATATCGTGGGGTCAAACTCCAAAGTGGTCGCAACTCGCTCTTGCCAATATCAGACAATGTTATTTTGTTATCTTCACGAAATCAAGTACACTTACCTGGTTTATAATGTTACTGTTGGTGATCTATATATCCTCAGGTCATCAATCTCTAGTTCATAAAACAAAAAAATGGCCAAGGTCATTGACCGTCATGGTCATTACAGAGTGCCAAAGTCCGATGCTTGAGTGTAGAAAAGAAAAACAGCTGTTTTGTGTTTTGGTGTTTTTAGCAGAAGCTAGAGGTTAGCTCTAGGTCTAACCCATGGGTTGGAAAGCTTGGAAAGCAGTTCGGGTAGACCCTTCTCCTTCAACGTCATCAAACATAACCCGGCCATCATCATATTGATCATTTGGCGATGAAAAATAACTAGGTATGTCTATGAGTACTACTTTATTTGTTAGACCCATGGGTCTTACAAATAAAGTAGACCTGTATAGTAGTATACTCATAGACATAGGTACTTATTGTTGATCTGACCATTCCAGTTCGTCCCACCCAGTCTGGGACTATCTCAGAATGTCAATCTTTAGACTTCTTCATCATCATCATCATCTCAGCCGTAAGACGTCCACTGTTGGGCATAGGCCTCCCCCAAGGTGCGCTACAATGACCAGTCTTGCGCTGCCCGCATCCAGCGAATTCCCGCGACCTTCACCAGGTCGTCGGTCCATCTTGTGGGAGGCCTAGACCTACCCACGCTAAGGTTTAGTTACTCCTAATTCAGTGTAGATCGAAACGCATTTAAAATTGCGCTGTGACTAAGGAACCCCAACCACGGTGGTTCGACACGCACTTGGCCGGTTAAAGTCCGTTTTTTATGGAAAACAAAAACTACATTATCTTTAGAATTTTATTGCTTATTATTATCGTAATGTGGCGATAGGTATGATATGATAGTATGTTAGTTGGATAATATACAAAGATATACTAGGTTCAATCAGATAGACAGCAATTCAGATAAGCCTAAGCGAGTATTACATTATCCAATTTGCTGAGCGCTAGGTGAGCCAGTGTGCTAAAATTTGATGGTTTAAAGGCAGTTAGTGATCCAATCTAGTACGATCGTATGCGCATCTTGCACTGCATCACTAAGTCACTAGTTTAGCGCTCTGAAAATTGGATAATGTAATGCCCGCTAAAACTATTACACATATCTGCTTAATTGCATCTATACCTATTACTAGTAGGTGCAGTGTTACTACAGTACCTACTCACTAGTAAGTAGGTACTTACACTGGTGTGGGATTACTACTATCTACCTACATAACATGTTATCTAACAGTAGATAGGCAATTTGCCAAGCAATATAAAAATATAAAAATGACTCGGCCCCCAAAACTCGCGATAACTATTGCTATCAGTAGGTAGGTCGTAGGTATAAAGTAGGTAGGTAAGATACCTATTGAGCTAAGATATTTTTAAATTATAGTAGGTACCCTACAATCACAATAAACAGGACCCCTGGAAACTGTTTTCTTAAAGAAAATGATCCTCGACCCTAAAACCGGCTCTCTCAGTCATCGTACGAAACGCAGTATACCTAGCTATTTACGCCGATCTTCTGTAAGAAGGTGGTACTGCCCCGGTCGAGCCAGCCCGTATATGTACGAACGTGTCTACATGGTTACGGGGTAATGTTACGGTAATGTGGACGCAGCTATACATGTTTCTTCAACATATGTTCAATTTTCTTTCAACTCCTCCTATCCTTTCTTCTGATTAAATTCGTGCGGGTTCCGAGACAACTTAGCTTTTCCCCGGGACTCGCCGAGGGTCAAACCTCGGCGTCATCGTTGGACACCATTGTCGATCCTGGCTTACAGGAGTAACAGTGGTGGGAATGCGTGGCGGGCTAGTACCAAAAAAAAAAAAAAAAAAAAACATATGTTCGCGGTCACGATTCACTTTATCGACCGTACATAAATATTCCATACGTACCATGGTACCTACCATATGTCGTTGCCTACCACATGTCTATTCCGCAGAACGACAAATTAACAATACCCAGAAAGGAACCAATTACTGCTCAAGCGGTCTCACGTAGGTAGTTCTTTCTTCTACATAAAGCCATCCGTTGGACAGCTTGTAGCTATGACTCTATGACTCCTGAATTCTCCAGGCGTTTTCATCGTGGGCGCCAAGCGCACGCCCTTCGGCACCTTGGGCGGCGTGTTCCGCAACACATCCGCTACTGAGCTGCAGACCATCGCCGCCACGGCCGCGCTGAAGGAGGCCGGAGTCGCGCCCGAACAGGTCGACACTGTCATCGTGGGGCAGGTCATCTCGGTAAGTGTGCCGTGAGGAATAATAATAATAATAATATCCTGGGACATTTTTGTACACACGGTTACCTGATCCCAAACTAAGCAGAGCTTGTGTTATGGAAACCAGATAACTGATATCACTACATATACTACTTTTTTATTTGTAAATACATACTTAATATACATATACACCCAGACTCCGGACATACAGACATGTTCATGCACACAAATGCATGTCTCGGGTAGGAATCGAACCTACGACCAGCAGCGTGAAAGGCGCCTCCGCGCCAACCACGCTAACGGGCCCGTCAATCCCCAATGATGGTGGAATTGAAGTAACTTCGAGGCGCTCATAACCAGCTGCAACTGATCGGTAAACGATCGGAGGTTAAGCAACGCTTGGCAAGGTCAGACAGAGATGGATGATTTAGTGGCATTTGAACTGAGCGTCTCCGTGCTTCGGAGGGCACGTAAAAAGTCGTCCCGGTTGTTGTCATCTAGGCAGCAGTCGTTAAGCCCTGTCAGAGGCCTTCGGGCGGCTTTAACAACAGACTCCGGGTTGGCGACTAACCATACGAAGAAGTGATAGAGGAATTTACCTGGAAACTTAAAAAAAATAATCGAAATCGTCCTTTTTGTAATTTGCCCATCTGGATTTCAACGGGGTCACCTCCAATCCATTATTTATGGTACCCAGAATAAAACCCTTGAGTGGGTTGCGTGCTTGCCTGATCATGGGGCTCTTCGAAGGGCATCTTTACAGTACCCTAAAAGATTGGCATCGCATCTGCCCCCCTCTATTGCCTGTCCTGGACGATGGTTGCCACTTACCACCAGTTGGGACGTCTCCGTGTGCCTTCCTATGCTATAAAAACGGTTTCGTTGTGAAATTGACCTTGCATAAAATCCCTAATTATCCCCATAGGCCTCCCAAACCGACGGCATCTACACGCCCCGTCACGCCGCGCTGAAGGCTGGCATCCCCAAGGAGAGGCCGGTGCTGGGCATCAACAGGCTCTGCGGGTCTGGTTTCCAGTCGGTCGTTAACAGTGCACAGGTAACAACAGGCTCAGATTAAATTGCTATGAGAATCGATAGACTCAATCGCACCTAATTAAAAGTTAATTGGCTAGGTCTGGTAGGGAAACCTACCAATCCCCCGGGATAAGTTAATAGTCAGTTCCTGTATACACGGCGACAAGGTTCACCACCTGTCACGTTGGGTTCTGACTATCTGGTGAAACGTGGGCTTTGAGTTGGTTAATACCTCCACAATGTGGTGGTGTATGGTCATTCAAAGCCTCTGACTACTCCCGAATGGAGATAAAAGTCGTGATGATACATTTCATTAATTTTTTTTGGCTAGGTCTGACGAATTGCAAATGGTGTGAGGTTTGTTTGTTTCTTTTCAATGTGTAGTTATTAGAGTATTGTTACACGTTGCTTCCTAGTTATATGGGTATACGTAGGGGTTAGTCCTACAGGCTATTCAGTACTGTATCTCCCTATAGGACATCCTCACGGGCGCAGCCAAGATCTCCTTGGCTGGCGGCGTGGAGAACATGTCTCAAGCTCCCTTCGCTGTCCGTAACGTTCGCTTCGGTACCATGCTCGGGTCCAACTACGCGTTCGAGGATACGTTATGGGCTGGCCTCACTGACTCCTACTGTGGGCTACCCATGGGCATGACTGCGGAGAAACTGGGAGCGCAGTTCGGAATCACCAGGGATGAGGTTGACAACTATGCGTTGAAGTCCCAACAGAAGTGGAAGACGGGTAAGTGGATTGACGTCTTTTAGGGATTCTTGGATTGAAGCTTAGTAATTAAAGCGCTAAGCATCTGCCACGAATTTAGCTTGAATTTGCTAGGAGCGTTTTTGTGATGGTAATGTCTGGTGACTTCGACAAAGGGCACATGTCTTCATTAAGAGGCTACCGCGAAGAAATGAATTGTAGTTTTGGGGTGGGCTTAGCGCCGCGTGTGCCGGCGAAGGATATATAGCTCTCGCTTAGCTTAGCACAGAACAGCTATGGAGTAGACTATAGTATAGTTGTTTTTTTAAAGAGTGATTTGTTTATTACGTACAATTAAAATAATATCTCCTATTGCGCCTTTTAAAATAGATGAGATGGATGAAAATAAGCAGAGTTGGGCAAATTTTAATTGCATTTTTTAATTGCAAATTGCATGTGGTGTCACAATTAACAATTAATTATGATTTGTTTGTCAATCGCGAACAAATCACAATTAATTGTTAATTGTGACGGCACAAGCAATTTGTAATTAATTAATTGCAATTAAATTTTGCCCAACTCTGACGTAAAGGGACAATATTCAAATATTATTTTTTCGTTTTAGGGGTTTTTTGTGTCGGGTGTTATTATTTTTTTATAATTCGCGTAAGACCCTTGGCAAACCCAATGTGAGCATGATCACAATCTACTTATCCTATACTGTCTAGGCAGGCGTTTTTATCTGTTTTACGCCGTCTAGGGTCATCTTCGGAGGGCAGGCATTCTATAACTCTCAAAAAGAAGATGATGTATGGAAATCTATTAGATTTTGACATCTGATGTATGTTTTTCCATCAGCCAATGACGCCGGAGTGTTCAAAGCGGAGATCGAGCCCGTGACCCTGCTCGTCAAGAAGAAGCAGGTGGTCGTGTCAGTGGACGAGCATCCTCGCCCGCAGACCACCCTGGAAGGCCTTAAGAAGCTGCCCCCCGTCTTCAAAAAAGAGGGTCTTGTTACTGCTGGCAGTGCCTCTGTGAGTAACATTAATTTTTAAGTCTTTATTTTCTTGACTTTATAGCATACTAGCTTTTGCCCGCGACTTCGTCCACTTAAAATTTGTTGATATTGATATGTTCTTTAATATTGTAGAACATTTTTTTCATTCTATCATCAATAGTTTCCGTAACGCATGCGATGTAAGACATCTTATAGCATTTTTTTTACACCTTGGGTTACATTATTGAATTTTTAGTAGGGATCCCTAGTTTGTTCTAATAATAAATATAGCCTATATTACTCAGGGATAATGTAGCATTCTAATGGTGATAGAATTTTTGTAATCGGTCCAGTAGTTTTTGAGTTTATTCATTACAAATATCCAAAAATACAAATATTTTCTCTTTATAATATTAGTGTAGATTATAAGCATAATAAACATTTAAAAGTGTACCTAAACGCCTATTGTTTTGCAAACTAGAACCAACATGTGCATGTTTCTGCAAACCAGAACCAATCTAAATGCAACTACAGATGGAACTATGGATCTTCATGTCAAAGGCCTTCATCGTAATAGTTACACCCTTAATCATCATGCAAATAAATTCGAGGATAGCCTAAGGAGATAGTTTCTCCTCAGCAGTCAGCACCCCTACGGGAACTTGGTACCTCAACTGTATGGTCCCAAACTAAGCAACGCTTGTATTATGGCTACCAAACAATGGACTAGGAGCGATCCCAGTGACACCCAGACCAGAGAAATTACGAAAAGGCCGAAATTTGCCTCTGGCGGTAATCGAATCCGCGACCATCCGATGCAGTGAGCCGAGTGGCCAACACTCAAATCACTGCGTTAAAGCGCTGGGTTCCTAGGAATCATATAACGGCCGCACTAGAACATTGGCTATGTCAAAAACGGTGTCCAAACCGGTCTCTAGGCAACCGCGCCATAGTTTACATAGCCAATGTTCTAATGCGGTCGTTATATGACGGCACCGTTCTGGAGGAACCCAGCGCTTAACCGGTCGTCAGAGGTATATGTTGTGAGGTGTCCCGCAGGGTATCAGCGACGGCGCCGGCGCGCTGGTGCTGGCGAGTGAGGAGGCGGCCAAGGGCCTGAAGCCACTCGCGCGGCTCGTGGGCTGGTCCTACGTGGGCGTGGACCCCAGCATCATGGGCTTCGGGCCCGTGCCCGCTATTGAGAACCTGCTCAAGGTCACCAAGATGACGTTGAAAGATATCGACCTGATCGAGGTGAGTTTGGGGAGATCAATATGAACTTGCTTATGATTTCAAAAATAGGAGGTTCCTCTGGTTCCTATTTTATTACATCTATGGTTTTTCGATGTGTATGTGTATTTTTTCAGAAACTAAAGATGCTTAGGATTTTACTCAAGACACTGACTAAATAATAGAATGAATAGGTTATGCTTTGGATGTTCTTTCTGAGATTGTTTTAGGAGACATTGTTTTTTTAAAATCAATATGTTATCATGATTATGATCACATGATAAATTCCATGAAATTCTATTTTTGTCTCATTCCCTCCTGTGCAGAAAGCTACTTGGGGCGATATAATCCGTAACAAAAGTTTAGCCTCGGCGCCCGTGCTAGTCCTGCAGTTGATGGTCATAAATAGGCGTTTTTCGAATACCCGTCACGGTAACCATATTTTTTTACGCGAGGCGACACGGTGCAATTCCCCTCTTTTAGAGGGGAGGCCGATGAAAAACATGAAACGGCAAAATGATAAATGTTTCAGATCAACGAGGCTTTCGTGGCGCAGACGCTGTCGTGCGCGAAGGCCCTCAAGCTGGACATGGAGAAGCTGAACGTGAACGGCGGCGCCACCGCGCTCGGACACCCGCTCGGCGCGTCCGGCTCCAGGATCACCGCGCACTTGGTGCATGAGCTCAAGTACGTACTCAAACATTTTTGTAACTTGCGTTTTGCAGTACATTAACCAAATGTAAATTCGACATTTTGTAATTCCGACATTTTGTAACTTTGACATTTTGCAACTTCGACATTTTGTAACTTCGACATTTTGGATCTCCGACATTTTCTGACTTCGGCATTTTGAAACTCCATGAGTCTATGTATGTGTGCCAAAATCAGGGTTGTTACGAAAAAAATCACCTTGTTTAAAACATGTTTTAATCATTTAAAGTGATTTATTCCTCCTGATTTAAATCAATGATTTAAACACGTTTTAAACAGTTTTCATTTTAAATTTCCTGTGTTTTTGCAACTCTGGCCAAAATGCAGTATTTTTTACCTAGGACCCAATAGTAAAAACCTGTAACATACAGACGGCGAATGGGCAAGACGAAACTATAAGGGATCCTTAGACTACTACGGATCCCTAAAAATTCGGTGTAGTTACCATTTACTCAAAACATTCAACGATTACGTAACCGTCGTATCAACATGAACTAACACATTATATTTATTCTAGTATTACTTTTATGTAGTCTTTTATTATTATTTAGCGTGTAAGTGTTATGATTAATCGTTTTGTGGCTTGTATGCGCAGACGCCGCGGCCTGAAACGCGGTATCGGCTCGGCCTGCATCGGAGGAGGGCAGGGCATCGCCGTCATGGTTGAAGCCGTCTAACCATCACGCCGGAGCTGCAGGGGACCGACAGAGGTGTCTTATACCACCTTTTGTACGCTAGTATGATATGAATATGTGTACATGGATCACTGATAATGTTAAAGTTGTTGTTGAATTTAATAATATTACTCTTGTGTTTTTTTTATAATTATTTAATACATTATAAAATGTCTTGTAAAGCCAGTTATCATAAGAGAAGCATGTTATAATAATTCACAAGTGGAATAAAATCAGCTCATATTCCTTAACACTGTTTAAATCATGATTATTTTTATTGTACTTCTATTGTTTTTATTTTAGTAGTGTGTTGTAATTGTAAATAAAGGCCAATAAGAGACCAATACAATTAAATATACAGTTTGTATGTATCTCAAGAAGTAAAAACTGCCTTGTAAATAAAGTATATCAAAAACTACTAATATTTTTATATAGAGTAATATTAAGATGAACTTTTTAATTATATATTATTTAAATCTAATATCTGTATTATTTACGCGAATCGACGGTGCCCTAACTAGGCCTCTGCACTGCCTAGACTCATGGGTAAGCAACCTGCAAGCCATCCACTAGGTACATACATGAGTCAGTGGACAGACCCTCCGCTATGTGTAGGATTAATCGTGGATTTCTCGTTTACACAGATAAAACGAAACTATCGAGACCCAAATCAGGGACGTCTTGAAAAAAGGCCAGGGGCCCGATTCACGTAACCAAAACCGTAACGACATTTCAGCGATATAGTCGTTGATAGCATTTTCTTGTTACGAAAAGTCTATCAACGACTATATCGCTGAGATGTCGTTACGGTTTTGGTTACGTGAATCGGGCTACAGGTCAAGAGTACTCTACACCAGGGTTGTTACGAAAAAATCACCTTGTTTTAAACACCGTGTTTAAAACATGTTTTAATCATTTAAAACGTGTTTTAAACACAGTGATTTATTCATTTTGATTTAAATCAATGTTTTAAACACGTTTTAAACAGTTTTAATTTTAAATTTCCTGTTTTTTTGCAACCCTGCCCTAAACCGAAAGAGCATGTATGGAGGGAATAATGAAAGTGGACGAAGCGAAACAAGTGTGTAAGAATCGTAGCAAGTGGAAAGAAGTGGTCTCTGCCTACCCCTCCCGGAAACAGGCGTGATTATATGTATGTACAGATAAAACCCCTGTTACATTTCCTGTGCAATGTCGGATTAAGACGCGCGGAGCCAGTAGCCGAGCCAAATAAGAGCCTTTAGGTATTAGAATTTAGGATATCGAACATGCATAGTGTGGCTAGCGCTAACTTTACATTTTTCATTGGAAGTGGACGGTGGTGGTCGCGGATATACCTACGATAATATATTATTTTAGTCTTATTTTCTGATCGAAGCTTATTTTGGGGTTTTATCCATGATTAGGTAATTTAAGTCAACCCCATCATTCTGCGGGGGCACTGTAGCCATGCGATAGAGTTGGGCAACATTTAATTGCAATTAATTAATTGCAAATAAAAATTAAATTTTGCCCAACTCTGCCATGCGACCATAGGACCATAACATCTTCGCTTCTTTTGGAGTTGGTTGTGTAACAAGGTACCTAGTTAGTTTTGCGCACAAACATTCGCAAACTTCGGATTAGCAACTTGCTGCGGCTAATCCGGCTTTGTTCCTTTGTAGTTTTAAGATTAACTGAGATAAGTGCTTTGTAGTGCACACGCTGGCTTAATCATTTTGCGTAGCGAATCTGAGTGCCAGTGTTTCATGAAAATATAATGGCCGTTGCGTTGAATAAAGGTAAATTAAGTACCTATACTAAGACAAAAAAGATACTTATAATAGTACATTACCGCCGCGGTCTCTAATGAGTGTGTTGTTGACCGCGTTGTTGATGGCCGAAAGCGCGGCGCGGCGCAGTGCAGCTCCAGTCCTCCACAGCGCGGTCAGCATTGCAACTCTTGATGGACAAGCTAAAATAAAGGCCGAGACCAAAGGTCGAGGCCTTCATAGCGCGGCCAGCAAGAGTTGCAATGATGACCAAGCTTGGAGGCCGAGAGCGTAGCGAAGCTTAGCTTGAGGCCATTATAGCGTGGTTAGCAGTACACTCATTAGAGACCAAGGCTTGTATAGTGCTTTACTCAAAAATGCGACTATTAGTATAAACAAAACTAGCTAAGCAGGTATAAAAATTAATACAATGATATTTATATTTTACTGTTAAGAGAAACAGTATTAACCTAAACCCATAATATGTTTCTCTTACCCTACATTTCATTTTTAGCAGTTTTCTTCAAAACTGTACCTTATTATAATTACCTTTAAAATCTTATTTGATTGAATTAGTGTTGCTTAGAAGTAGAAACAGGTATATATCTAAATAAACAACATTCTTAGGAGATACAATGAGTGTATCTCTTACCCCTGAGAAGGGGGAAGAGGAACATTAGCACAACCTAAACGTTTTTAGCTGATACTGTCGTAAGTATTCGTATTAGCGTTATGATTTTTAAAACATAGAAAGCTGATAAATAAAGAAGAATTTTCATAAAACATGATCTGTTCTTCCTAGAGCTCAAAACATCTGGTTCAAAATAAAATATGTTCTTCTTAGCCGACCTGACCTTATGTACGGTAAATATAATAATAATGTACCTAATTGAAACATACCTAATAATTATCATTCTATCGATTCATAGTTAATCCTAGATATTACCTACTAGGTGAACTCTCTAAAAGCAAAGAATTAGGTAGGTATATAAAAGCTAAAGGATTTCGACTTAATTTGAGGTCCATCCATAAATTTTGTTTATTTTTAGGAGTGTTCATAGTAGCAGGGAAACGCACTCCTTTCGGCAAAATGGGCAAATCGTTGAGGAACGTACACCCATCCGATTTGCTGGCGTGCGCAGTGAAGCAGGCTCTGGCTGCAGGGGATGTGGACCCGAGCCTGGTGGATACTACTAACGTGGGGCAAGTGTTTACTGTAAGTCGTTCCTTATTTTTTAACGTGGGGAAATCCTCATGACTACCCTATGCCCCTCGCCCCTGCGACTCTTGCCGGCCTATCATGGAATCAAGTATAACCAGCTCATCAGTTGAAACAGTCTTTTTTCTGTGGCAATCAGCCTATACTGTTATTATTGCCTCCCGCATTGTAACGGAGGAAAGTGGATAATCTTCTTACAACTTCTCCTATCCTTTCTTTTGATTATTCGTGCGGGTTCCAAGAAAACAACTTTTCTCCGGGACTAGTAGAGGGTCAAACTATGGCTTCATCGTTGGACACCATGGTCGATCCTGGCTTACAGGAGTAACAGTGGTGGGAGTGTACGGCGGGCCTTCTCCCAAAAAAAGTTCTCTTGCCGGCTAAAACCCCACAGTAGAGTCACGCGCTTTGTGATGGGGCCGGGAACCCCTTGCGTATACTTCCACGAACCCACTAGCGGCTGTACGCATTGGGGTAGCTAAGCTGACGCTCAGGGCCCTCGCATCCACAATCTCGCCGTCGAATAAGAACTGCGAACGTAGGTGATATCTCTTAGACCAAAAAAAACATTGCTGCTTTTGCCGATTTCGCATTGTCTTTGTCATGATTTTTCAGACAAGTGGTTCGTCAGACGGCTTCCTAACTCCCCGGCACGCGGCCTTGAAGGCAGGAGTGCCGCACGAGAGACCAGCTCTTGGTGTCAACTGCCTCTGTGGATCCGGCTTCCAGGCTGTGGTTTATAGTGCTTTAGTAAGTGGTATACCTACAGTTCCTGTTCTTTCTTCGAACCCGTCTATCACAGATTAATAAATATTAGCTCCTATTTCATGAAGCAGATAGTTGACAACGGATTTTGAGGAGAATTTTATGATGCTGGGTCTGGGACGCCTTAGAGCCGGGCCCTACTAGCGCGTTGCGCTGCGTCGTCGCAACGGATCAAAGGGTCGACGGGCGAGAGACGAAGCGGGGGAATGTGATGCGCCAGTACAAAATCTTGCGACGACACATCGCAACGCGCTAATGGGGCCCGGCCCTTAGTGGTGAGTTTAATGGAGTCTCTCACACGCTGTTTTTCAATCTATCTGAATCGCCTTCAAGACTAGTTAATATCAAGCAAGTGTAGCAGCAAATAGGTACCTACTTGAAGTAAGTAGGTATACCATTTAATTTATGAAAATAATTTCTGACTAAATCCTATCTACTTTTGCTAGGAGATCCTCATGGGCTCAGCGCACATCACGATCGCTGGTGGTGTAGAGAATATGTCGGCTGTGCCTCATTTGGTCCGGGGCACCCGCTTCGGAGTTCGTCTGGGGCACATGACGCTCGAGGACTCCATACTAGCCGGGGCCCTAGATTCCTACTGCGGCTACACTATGGCGCAGACGGCCGAGAACTTGGCTGAACTGTACAACCTGAAGAGGGAACAGTTGGATGAGTTCGCGTTGAGGTCACAGCGGAAGTGGAAAGCAGGTAGGTATAGCTTAGTCGTTCTTATGTGAGTCAAGTTGAGTCCTCATTCAACTTGACCCAACTTCTGGCCGCGGGCGAGCGGCCGGGCGTAGTGTTATAGGGTCCCCTTAGAATGGTGTTTTAAAAATACACTTATTTATTTAAACACTATTTATTTGGTTCATTTAATAAATGGGAAACTTGGGGACCCTTAGGCAACCTCACGCGATGGTGATTCGGAATAGACTGGCGGTGAGAGGTGTTATCGTCTTGGACAGCTCACCGCATAGACCATCCAAGACTGGTTCTGTATGCTCAGCAGTTTGGCATACAGACCGTGGTTATAACACCTCCCGCAGAAGAGTAAACTTCGGGGACAATGGATTAATTGAAGTTTAAGTAAAATTAAATTTTTAAAAAGAAGTTCTTAATGCTGGAGCAGGAATTGACTGCTCGTTATGCTCTACTGACTCTAATTCTATGGTCTCCGAGATCTGAGGCTTTGGTTGACGAATAATATATTTTCGAAGGTTGCTGCCGGGTCGATAAAAGAACAATAGGAACTTAAATATAAAGAATACAATGATTACAATTATAATTAGGATAGTGGCTATAGAGTAGTGTGTCCCATACTTAACGATGTGTGTTTTATCGGAAATTTTGTCCGCGTCTACAAATATTTTCGTTAAAAGTTTTTTGTTTAAAGTTATATCATCCAAATTAATGTTTTCTAGTTTAGTAGGGGGCATACTGCTAATTACATTTCTAACCTTATCTAGATTACAACAAATATCGCTGGTGAGGTTAAAGTCGGGTAGGCTGATAGGTGACGTAATATTTAGCGCGTTATGATGTTGTGGAATTAGGGTTGTACCCTTGCAATACGCGATACAATGTTTAGGAATAGTAAGGATGCCTACGCCTAGAATATTGGTTTCATATAAGTCCGAATTTTGACAATCAACTGATAATTTAGTGGGTTCCGACTGTATATAAATCCATCTATTATTAGTTAATGATTTCCAAAGATTTAATTTGCTATAGATAAATTTGGTTTTACATTGAGATGGAATGCTACTAATAGCTTTAGATATTAACTCGCTCTCACAGCTAGGTTTTGAATATGATTTGAAGACCATTTGGATATCGCAGATAAAATCTGTTGGACTTACAATTTTGCAGCTTTTTAAATTATCCAAATTACAATAATCTGCCTTATTTCTAGTGATTGCGATGTACTTAGCTTCAGGAATAACAATACTAAATGTATCAGGTTGGTCAGAGTTATGTGGGACCGGTAAAGCAATACTATTCAACAGCATATATTCATTAGCTGATACTAATGGTATCTGTACTACGAAAACTAACTTATTATTAAAATAATAGCATAACAAACTAGACAATCTTATAATAACATGCACGGTATTTATATCTAGGACTACTGGGAACTGCAAGTTACCAGGTAAGTGTCGGGCGTTATCGGTAAGCTCTCGGTGCATAACGGCGGGTGGTATCACGGCCGGGTGCAGGATGTTTATACTACAAAACATGATAGCGTTTATCATGTTTTCAAGTTGCAATGACAGTGTGACCAGAGAAGTTTCTAAACTATTCAAAGCGAAATTAATGGTCGTCTTTGTCTCTAGAGAGCTAGTTTGCAAAGATAGATTTCTGAAATTAACCGAGAGATTATCGGCAGCTTCATTAAGGTTGATTTCGTTCTGCTTTATTTTATGCAGGGTATTGTTATACATAGATGCTATAGAGCTTGTTACTAAGATGTTATTTTTCACTAAGGAAGTCAGCTTCCTTTCGTTGTTTTGTATGGACTCTATTGCCTCATCGTAACTAGACGCATCGTCTTCGTCCAAAGTGCCAAATATTCGTTTGAGTACTGACCCAACTCCTCCTATCCATGCACTGCGCCTAGCTCTATTATCTGTGATGTGTGAAATAGAGCCGAATAATTGGACAATGTTTTGATATTGAACTGTTAAAGGTTCTAACATGTTATGGCATTCTATATCTTCTATAGCGTTCCTTTGTTTACATAGATACCTAATCGTGCCTAATGCGGAGTTAATACTTTGTATGTGTGATTCGAAATGCGAAATTTTTAATGGTATTAAAACATTTAAACGGCCGTTAATTATTTTTAATTTTCCTATGTAATCAAAGAAGATTCCAGGACTCGCTGTAATCGGCTGCACATAGTGTAGGTCCTGACCTTGAGGCGACTGAAGTTCCGCCGTGATGCTGAAAGGTAAGACGTTATACTAGTTTGTAGTAATACTTATACTTATGATTAATAAACTAACTAACCCCTATCTGTATATATTTGGGTACTAAATTAGATTATTATTTATAAAAATATAGTTATATATTTTATATATATTCTACAGGTTGTTGCGGACTTCCGCGAGTTTTACCTCATCGTAATGGTGCCGCACATGACGTCTATTGATAAGTAGGGACAAGGTATTATTTCCGTGAATTTTTACCACTTTGTACGGTCCTTTCCAAATTGATGACAAAGCTTTTCGAAGTCTGAGGTGGTTTTTTAGGTATACATGATCTCCTATTTTATATTGGACAGAACGAGTTCGGGAGTCGTAATAGTTTTTAGAGGTGGCCTTGGATTGTTGTATATGTTCTAAGGCCTTTTCTCGGGAATGTTTCATTCGATTCTGTAACATCCGCACATAATCAGGGTATGTAGCGCCAGGGGCCTCATCGAATAAAGAATTTGGAATAAATGGCTTATTTCCAAACATAAGTTCGTGTGGGGTATAATGCGTCGTGGAGTGGACAGTCGTGTTGTATGTAAGCATAGCTGTGTACACATAACGAGGCCAGTTGTTTTGGTCTTCGTTTACATAGGATTTCAAATACTCCTTCAGAGTGGAATGACTGCGTTCCAGGGCACCCTGGGTTTGAGGATGATAGGGTGTAGACCAGAGTTGTTTTATTTTCAGGAATTCACAAGTTTTCTTAAATACGTCAGCTGTGAAATTTGACCCTTGGTCTGTTAGTATTATTTTTGGTATTCCAAATATAGATATATAGTGTACTAGACACTCACTAGTTTCCTCAGCGGTTGCTGAGCGCAGTGGGTATGCTGTGGAGAATTTAGTAAAATCGTCCTGAATGGTGAGAATAAATTTTAAGTTAGCGGGTCCGGACTCAGGGAGTGGTCCTACGATGTCTAATGCTATACGCTCACAGGGACCCGTAGATGTGCTAGTTATCTGCATTGGAGCGCGGTTGGTTTTCCGCAACGCTTTATTTTGCTGACATGATTTGCACCTTTTTACATAAGACTCTACATCACCGCGCATACCTTTCCAGTGATACATTTCTTTTAATCTACTATACATGCGCGATACTCCTAGGTGTCCAGCAGCGGGAATATCATGGTTATCATACAATATTTTCTTAATTTCAGAGGGTGACGGATATACTATATTATTGTGATATATATTCACCTGAATGTTTGTGTTATGGAACAGGTATATTATCATATTATAAATTTTAATAAAACTATGCCTTTCAAATGGATTTCTGAAATCAGATAGACCAACTTCGTTGCAATCGTCGGCGACTATTATTTCATTACGAACTGCTCGTAAAGTGTTAAATATTTCTGGATAGGAAGTCTCATCAAAATGGTGAACTTTTATAAACATGAGGTAATATATTTTATTGCTAGAAGGAATCTTACAAAATGCATTTAACTGCCTTTCTTGACTGAGAATTTCATCTTGATTTCCCGAGTTTCCTAGAATTTCTTCTATGTATGGGTTAGATTCGTCTAAATCTATAGAACAGGGAACTAGGATAGTTTTGATGGTACTTTTCATAAGGCTTTCATTATGTTCAATGATGACCGTGTTAAAAGATTTGTTTTTATCAAGGGTAGCTTTGAGGAAAAATTTATAATCTTCCGTAACTAAGTTCGGACTTTGGTAGGGTTCTATCGTTTCAGGTGCTGATGAGCTTCCAGCGGTAGCTGTAGGAGACGGATCAGAAAAGGTAGGGTTTTGGTTAGGTTCTGATGTTTCAGGTTCTGGCAGTGTTTCGGTAGGAGCTGCAGGCGAAGGATCAAATAAGGTAGGGTTATGCAGATTAGGACTGTCTTCTTGCAGGTCTAAGAGCTGTGGTGTGGGACATTCCAACAAGAAGTCAGGGTCGAGCTCTACAGAAGGGAGTGAAATAGGTGAAGTAAGTAAATCTAGCAAATCTCTGTCCAAATTATCCGTTCTTAAGAGCGATTCTTCTAACTGTTGGGATGCTGAACTCTGAGGAGGGTTTAGATTTACTGGTTCCTGAGAGGTTGGTTGGATAGGGTTAACAGGGTACCTAGAGAGGGCATCTGCATTGACATTTATTTTGCCTTTCTTGTATTGTATGGTGTACTCGAACTCTTCGAGTTTTAACCTCCAACGAATGAGCCTGGAGCCGGGGTCTTTACAATTGAAGAGCCATTGTAAAGGTTTATGGTCTGTAATAATTGTAAAGTGCCGACCATACAGATAGGGTCGGTAAGTTTTTGTGCCAAAGATTATTGCTAAACATTCCTTTTCTGTTACACTATAATTACTTTCAGCCTTGTTTAAAGTATGAGATGCGTATGCTATAGGCCGATCTTGGCCTATAGGACCTTGTGACAAAATGGCCGAAATAGCGAGGTTAGATGCATCGCATGTTAGTAAGAAAGGTTGCGTAAAATCGGGGTAGGCGAGTACTGGGGCGTTAACTAATCTGTTCTTTAATGTCTCAAAACTGAGTTGTTGCTCATTTTTCCAATCGAATGGGACATCTTTCTTAAGGAGTGAGCTTAATGATTTAGAAAATTTGGAAAAGTCTGGGATGAAACGCCGGTAATATGAAACTAGCCCAAGGAAAGATCTGATATCTTTTTGGGATTTTGGAACAGGGTATTCAGTTACGGCCTTGACCTTGTCTGGATTAGGTTGTACGCCTTTTTGAGTGATAATATGGCCTAGATAGGATACTTCTTTCCGGAGAAATTCGCATTTCTCTGGTTGGAGTTTTAGGTTAAATTTGCGAAGTCTATCGAATACGGCCTTGAGATTTTCCATGTGAGACGATAAATTGGCTGAATACAGCACTATATCATCTAGGTATACAAAGCATCGAGAGCCCTGTAACCCTGAGAGACAATTATTCATTAGTCTTTGAAAAGTAGATGGCGCGTTCTTAAGCCCGAATGGCATACGGTTAAATTGAAAATGACCTTGGGGTATGGAAAAGGCAGTTTTGGGCGCGTCCTCTGGTGAAATCAATAATTGATGGAACCCTGATGAGAGATCCAGCGTACTAAAGTATTGACTTTTCCCTAACTGGTCAAGAATTTCGGTAATTTGAGGTATAGGGTAAATTTCGCCTATAGATATATCATTTAATTTACGATAATCAATTACGATGCGCCATTTCTTCTGGCCCAAAGCGTCTGCTTTCTTAGGGACTATCCAAATAGGGGAGGACCAAGGGGACGATGAAGGTGCAATTATATCTTGATCTAACATTTTTTTCATTTGCGATTCGACCTCCTTCTTGTGGCACTCCGGGAATCTATACGATTTAGTATGGATAGGGATGTCATTTGTGGTCTTAATTTCATGTTGGATGGCCGTCGTAAATGTAAGGGGTTCATTAGGAAGATGGAAAATATCAGAATACTGGGTACACAAATCTATGAGAGCTCTACTTTCTTCTGCGTTCAAGTGGGAGGATCTTAACGATTCAATAACTTGATGAGTCCGCTGAGATACGTTTTCATTAGTCTTAATTGCTAAGATAGGGTAGCTCTCAATAGGTTCTAATTTAAACATTAATTTAGAATTAACAGTAACAGGGTAATCTGAAGTATTTATTATTGTCGTGTTTATCCGATTATTAGTTTTTACCTTAACTATGCAATTTGCAACTAAAAGTGTTTTGGAAAGATGCTGATCTATCAGTATTCCTTCCCCTATATTAGGGTTGGCAACTGCACATTCGACTACAGTCTCGCTTCGTGGTGGAATAATGTAACAAGGGTCGAAGAAATGAATTTTGATTTCAGTGTTACCGACCTTGAGGATGTCGCGTGTGTAGTCAATGTTACAGCCATGTGCTGTCAGGAAGTCATTCCCTATGATACCGTCGTATGGCAGGCTAATGTCCTTTATAACATGGAATTTATGGCCCATTATTTTCTTTTCCGATGCTCTAAATCGAAGATGAAAGTGGCCTAACGTTGGCGTAGTTTCCTCGCCAGGATCGATACCTTTTAAGTTGATAAGTTTTTGGGTAAGGATTGGTTCGCTTTGGATGCAGGATTGTTTTAATAAACATACTGCAGATCCTGAGTCTACCAGAAGAGTAATTGGGATATCAGATACCTGAGATACTACCAAAATGTGTGGTAGCAATCTCTTTGTTGTGTCGATATTTATTTCGTATATTTCCAGCTTAGCGGGAATTACTTTGACGGATTCAGTGGTTTTTGGAGTGAGATTTCCTTTTTGGGGCTGGTTACCCTGACGTGTAATCTCGGATGCGTTGGATATAGAATTGAGATTTCCTTTTTGGGGCTGGTTACCCTGACGTGTAATCTCGGATTTATGATTTGGATGGGTGTCGACCTTGAGCTTACGTCCCGTGCGACACCATTTCGAGACGTCTATTCGTTTAAATCTTCTTCAGGAGAGATGTCTACCTCTTCGATCGGTTCGGATTCTATAATATCCGTATCCTCCTGAACAAGGTTTACGCGAGGATGTTGGTTAGAACCGGATGCTTGATTCAAGGGAAATCGTTCATTGAAGTACTGTCTCTTTCTGCAGTCTTTAATGTCGTGACCCGGGCTTTGACAATAACGACATACTAAGGTTGCGTTATTATTGTTGGACGTATTCATTTTTTGTTGAGGTTTTTGTTTAGTTTGGGCTGGTGATGGATATTTATTTTTATTCGGATTAAAACTATTTGTTTTAACTTCTGACTGTAAAGTATTACGTTTGTACAAGCTTTGTTGTATACGCTCTTCGGATATAGCGAGGTTGACCGCTTCGTTAAGCGTTTTCGGGGATCGACACCTTACTAGGTTAGAGATGCGGGGATGCAACCCCATAAGGAAATGATGGAGGGCTAAGTCTTCCATCATCGCGGTGCGACCAGGCAACTCCTTTGCCTTTACAGTAGATAGGCTAATTTCTGTCAATAATTTTGACAGTAAGGATTCGATTTGTAATGAAAATTGGTTAACGTTTTCCGACGGAGATTGTTTGCTCTCTTGAATTTCAGTGAGGAGGTGACTATAATGCTTGCGTTCACTAAATTGGGTTTTTAGGAATTCTTTAAGTTGCTCCCACGAGGAGAACTCCTTAATCGAGCAAGCAATTTCCGCTTTTCCGCTAAGTTGGCATAGTATGTATTTGAACAATGTGTTCTTTTGTGATTCTGAGGCTAATTCGTATGCACTATTGCAGTTGGATAGAAACGAGTTGAGGGTTTCTCGACTGCCGTCGTAAGGCTTAATGAACTTAAATAGCGTGTTTAGTTCCATGGTTTTTTCGGTAGCCACAGTACTATTTCGTGTGACCCTGGGTAATTTTCCCGGTGTCGGGCTAACGGCTGGGGATTCGGGTAGGTCAGGTAAACCTTCACCCTTTGGGGCGTTTAGACTGTCCTCGAACTTGACACCTTTAGGCATAGGTACTTTGTTCAAAGACGGGACGTACTAATCACATGCAGGTACAAAGTCCATACAATATTCAACTATAATATTCGAAACGTTAGTCCTACTTATTATAGAGGCGTGATAGTAATTATAATAACACACAATCTAGATTTAAATAACAAGTTCAAACACTCACGAAACTACGTGGGCGGCGGCGATAAGAGCCAGTGCTACGGCTGGCTGCATCGCTGCGGGATGATTCACTAGATGATTTTTGATGCACTGTCACTATGGGCACTAACACTCTGAAGCGTAGACCGGAGCGACAAGCGGATGCTTCTAGGCAACCCAAAAGGGTGGCTCACAGGGTATTCGCCGAATACCCGCAAGCACACTCAGGGCCCTAGAGGATCTCGTACAGGATACGTGGACAGCACCACGTCAGCGCCTTAGCAGAATTTCTTACGGCACTCGGATGTTAGGTTTATTTTGCAGGATACGGTGAGTTGAATCTATTCCTTTGTTTTTTTTAAAATTTGCGCGTATGGGCACTGGGGATCTCCGTATCCCACCGCTGCCACCAAATGTTATAGGGTCCCCTTAGAATGGTGTTTTAAAAATACACTTATTTATTTAAACACTATTTATTTGGTTCATTTAATAAATGGGAAACTTGGGGACCCTTAGGCAACCTCACGCGATGGTGATTCGGAATAGACTGGCGGTGAGAGGTGTTATCGTCTTGGACAGCTCACCGCATAGACCATCCAAGACTGGTTCTGTATGCTCAGCAGTTTGGCATACAGACCGTGGTTATAACAGTAGGTAGTTCTAGATTGGCAACCGCGATCCGGCAATAGACGGGAGAGAAGCTGGCCTATGTCCAGCTTTTTTATATACCGTACCACATAATAGATAAAGCGACTATACTATGTCGGTACTAAGATGACCGCCTGATGTTAGGCGATACCGTAGTCTATGGACGCTTGTATTACCAGAGGCATCGCTAGTGTAGGACACACATACACCACAGGGAAGTTGTTGTACAGCAGCATCGCGCCAGAGTGGAATTTCCTCTGAAACCGCATAGTACGAGAACGTAACGGTTCTCTGATCGGAATCTGTTCTCGATCGGTTCTGTTCATTCCCACACCTCCACACCCACGCAATCATCGACAGCGATGATGTGAGCTGTAAACGTTTTGTGGATAATGGATCGATGAGTTACGGAGGTAAAGTCGACTCGCGCATAGCAGATGCGTACACGATGCTATAATGAACCGTAGTTTAATGCTAGCGACAGCATTACAGACTCCGGCCTACGCGATTCGTCTTTAGGCTGAAGTGGCAGCGGGCGGGGCACATATAGCCCGAATAACTGATGGCCGATGAGGCAGAAAGGTTCTTGAGTGGCGACCACGTACCGGAAGACGCAGCGTGGGTAGGCCCCCAACAAGGTGGACCGACGACCTAGTGAAGGTAGCGGGAAACCGCTGGATACAAGTGGCACAGGACCGGTCGTAGTGATAAACCTTGGGGGAGGCCTATATCCAACAGTGGACGTCTTTTGGCTGACATGATGATGATAATGTTTCGTCTTATAATAATTTCAGCGTACGACAACGGTACATTTGATGCTGAAATGGCACCAGTAACAGTGATAGAGAACAATGAAACGAGGGTTGTGGATACTGATGAACAGCCCCAGTCGGACATCACGCTAGAAGCTCTGGGGAAACTGCCGCCGATGTTCAGAAAGGGAGGAGTTGGGACCGTGGGAAATTCTACTGTGAGTTACAATCTTTCATGATAGCTTCATGAAGCTTCATGGATCGCGTAACACGATCGAAATGGCACACCCAATGGACACCGCAGACTTGCTACATTTTGCATCGGCGATCGGTGATTTAGGGCCTCCGCAGACTAGCTACTTTTAGCATCGGCGACCGGCGATTTTGTGACGTATCGATGCTGCGTCGCGTTTCTTCGAGCGCGAACGAGCGAGACGCAGCATCAAAATCGCCGATCGCCGATGTTAAAAGTAGCTAGTCTGCGGAGGCCCTTAGTCGCTTTTAGCATCGGAGCAGTCGCTGCGTCCGAACGCAGAGAGTCGCCAAAACGCGATGCAGTCGCAAAATCTCCGATCGCCGCTAGATGTTAAGCAGTTACCGTAGCTTATAAATGCTTTCAATATCAAACACATCGCTCGCACATTGCCGAACTGAAGGGGCGGGGGAGGGAGGAGGGTTCAGCTTTCGGTTCTGTCGCTCATCGCATAGATAGTAGCAATATTGCGATGACAAAATATTATCCTACGTAATATAATGGGCTTCGCTGGCGTGGTTCCGAATAGTACTGCGCAAAGGAAGATACAGAAATGACATTCGGACACCATCAACCGTCCATATAACAGTTCATCTTCTTATCGTATGGTTTAATGGCCAACCTAGTGTCAGAGTTGTTCAAGCAGCCCGAAAGCCTCTGACCGCTGCCTAGATGACAACAACCGGGACCGACTTTTTGCGTGCCCTCCGAAGCACGGAGTCGCTCAATTGAAATGCCACTAAATGGTCACCCATCTCTGACTGACCTTGACAAGCGTTGCTTAACCTCCGATCTTTTACCGATCAGTGATTGCAGCTGGCTATGAGCGCCTCCTAACAGTTCCATGTAATAGGGTATAAACGACGGCGCCGGAGCCGTTATCCTCGCAAGCGAGGAAGCGGTGGGACGGCACAACCTGAGCCCTCTCGTCCGAGTGCTCGGCTGGTCCCACGCGGGGGTGGACCCTGGCCTCATGGGCCTCGGACCGGTTCCCGCTATACGGAGCCTGCTGGCCGCTACTGGGTATACGCTTGACGATATAGATATGGTTGAGGTGAGGAAGAATGTTCAAAGAAACCCTCATTTTGTTGGTACGATCCTGGCTCACAAGCAGGAACAAGACCCATATCTCTGCTGTTAGATTTATTAAATTGACCTCTCCTACCAACCCGGGGGTCACAAAAAGAGGCACACTATACCGGGCAACCCCTTACGAGGCGTCAGAGACCACCTACGGTAGGTCCTGGCTGCCAGAGCACACGCTCTGGTACTCAATGTGTGAGTTGCACCGTGATTATAGTACGTTTTTTATACTTGTCCTATTTGGTAAGGAAAGATGGCGTCCAGCGGGGCGATTGCGTAACTTTTTGTCAATGTTTCAATTGGTTTCGTATATAATTGACACATGATGAACGAAACCAATTGAAACATTGACAAAAAAGTTACGCAATCGCCCCGCTGGACGCCATCTTTGCTTACCAAATAGGACAAGTATAAAAAACGTACTATACTCACTACCATCCAGAATGGTACCGGAGCCGAATGGTTTCGAAGCAAGCAGGAATAGTGGTGGAAGTGTGTGGCGGGCCGAGTCCCATAAAAAAAAGTATTTCCGGCTACTTATTACCGGCTCAACTTGATTTAATATATACCAACTCTCCTGGAGAGATAATTATTGTGGGGTCCAATCATAATTTCAGTAGAGATTAGCTCCAATGAAGGTCTTTGTATTTTCTGCAGGGTAGATAATCTTTTGTACACCCACAAAGAATGATCTTCTTCTGTCTAGATACCGTATAGGAGTAATACGGTCAGGCACCCGGCTACTCTGTGAGTTCCAGATCCTCGATGCATTTCAGATCAACGAGCCCTTCGCAGGGCAGACCCTGGCCAGCGTTATGGAGCTGGGCCTAGACCAGAGCAAGCTGAACGTGAATGGGGGCGCCATCGCGATTGGCCACCCGTCTGCTGCCTCAGGAGTCAGGATCATGGCACACTTGGCACATGAGCTCAGGTAAGTCGGCAAAAATCGCCAGATCAACACCTTGATAAAACCCGACTACTGAAAAATCGCGCTCTAAAAAGTATGAAACAAGCAAATATTCTCATCTAGAGGATAGCCGTGGTCCGTGATCATATGCCACTTTGACCTAAAGGGCCTAAACTGTACCGCGGCTATCCTCTAGATGAGAATATTTTCTTGTTTCATACTTTTTAGAGCGCGATTTTTCAGTAGTCGGGTTTTAGTTTTTAAACTTACTTTTTTTTCAATTATTTTGGAGTTATAGGTAACAATATATTATATTTTTGAAATTTGCTCATCAAGCTGTTTCATTTGATACCCCACACGGTTGCATTGAAATATGTTTTTTTTTACCCGACTACGGCGGAGGGTTATGATTTTGACCGGTATGTATGTATGTATGTATGTATGTATGTATGTATGTATGTATGTATGTATGTGCGTCTGTTCCCACCTAACTTCCAAACTACTTGTCGTAATTTGACAAATGAGGTATCGTTAGAAGCGGCTTAATGGCGCGCTGGTTATAGGCTATGTGACGTCACATAAAATTGCATATGGCGCCCTCTAGAGGACATAATGTCATGATCTAAAAAAAAAACATTTTTTAATAAAACCGTGTGGGGTATCAAATGAAAGAGCTTGATGAGCACATTTCAAATATATATATATTGTTACCTATAACTCCAAAATAATTAAATAAAAAGTAAGTTTTAAAACTAAAACCCGACTACTGAAAAATCGCGCTCTAAAAAGTATGAAACAAGAAAATATTCTCATCTAGAGGATAGCCGTGGTCCGTGTTCATATGCCATTTGGCCCTAAAGGACCTACACGGACCACGGCTATCCTCTAGATGAGAATATTTTCTTGTTTCATACTTTTTAGAGCGCGATTTTTCAGTAGTCGGGTTTTAGTTTTTAGTTCATGACATTATGTCCTCTAGAGTTAGAGGGCGCCATATGCAATTTTATGTAACGTCAGTTCACCTCTATCTACATCTCCGGGGTTTACACGCGCAATGATGTATTAAAGAGTTGAAAGAAGACTTGGGGGCTTACCACGACCTCTTATCGCGATTCAATTATAGGAACGTTTTAACGTTTCAGCGACTTTTTGTTCAATGACTAACCTTATTGTCATGACAATAAGAAACGTCATTGCACAAAAAGTCGTATGGTAGTCAGGGGGCTTACCAGCACCTCTTATAGCAGTTTTGTTTTAACGTTTCAGCGGCCATTTGTGCAATGACGTTTCTTATTGTCATGACAATAAGGTATGTCATTGCACAAAAAGACGCTGAATCGTTAAAACGTTCCTGTAATTGAATCGCAATAAGAGTTCGTGGTAAGCCCCCTGGTCTCAATACAGCAACATTTGACGAGTTTGACAAACAATTTGACCACACAAGGAGTTCATGTTTATTTATTTTTTGTTTTCAGACGTCGCGGTTGGAAGAGGGGCATAGGCTCCACATGTTTTGGGGGCGGTCAGGGCATCGCTCTGTTAGTAGAAACGGTCTGATCTGATCGAACACCGCGTGGCTGTTCCAGGGTGGTGCCGTTTGAGCTGTAGTACCGATATCTTTTTGAGGATATTGTAATGGACCGCCACATATTATAAAGTCTGATGGGCGCAGCTATTTGTTTGACCTTCTAAAGTAGGTATTATTTTTAAGACAATGTATTATCACTGGTTTGAATTGTGGGAAAATGCGAATTAGTAGGTATGTAGGTAATTACTTACACCAATGATAGTGGCGTGAGACTCGTAGAGTTTATAATAATCTTTTATTAAAACAATATTTTACAACTTAACTAGCATTTCAATTGTATTAAGTATTTCATTTAACAACTTAAGTAATATATATTACATTCTCGAACAATTCGTATTTTTATTTATAAGACTAGCTTTTGCCCGCGACTTCGTCCGCGTAGAATTTAAAATTAAAAAAAATCGGATCTCTGATCCCGGATCGCGGACCCCGTATCTCGGATCCGTTTCCCGTTTTTACCGGATCCCGGATCTTGTAATCCCGGATCCCGGATATCACGGATCTCAAATCCCGGATATCTCGGATCCTGTATCCTGGTTTATAAAAAGAAACCTAAACACCAATTTTCATCATTCTAACTTCAAAAATGACGAACTTCCACACAAACTTTCATCCCCTATTTAACGCCCTTAGGGGTTGAATTTTTTAAAATCCTTTCATAGTACACCTCTACCCGCCTAGACAAATACACCCTCCAAATTTCAAGTCCCTACGACCAGCGGTTTAGGCTGTGCGTTGTCTGTCAGTCAGTGAGTCAGGACTTTGATTCTTATATATTTAGAAGATGGAAAACTCATAATCCCAATTTCCTATTTTTTTTTGGTTAGTACTATGTCATCTGCAGTCGTATTCATAAGTGCATTAGCAAATCTTTAGCGTGCTAGAATGCCAAAAAGTCAGCTTATAGTCAGTTTATATGTCAAAAGAAATGCAACCAGACTGAACAAACTTAAACTTTGTACCACAGTATCTAATCAATATAAATTTATATGGACCACACGTTCAACATTCTTAACTACGATAAAAACATGCCAAAATAATCCCTTTTCGACGAGGCGATCGATAGTGTTGTTACAAAGTATCGAGTGTATATTTGCTGATAAATTATCATATTTATCAGAATTGTTGCGAGCTGCCGGCGGTAAGACGTTTTGATAAAAATGGCTGTTGCTATAAATAAAGGTGAGTTTAATTTCTATTTACTTGATTTAAAACATTATCGTAAATTCTTACTTATCTAATCATCTCATATCGTCGCCTAGTTAGGTATTAGTTATGAATTTGCTATAGGTACCTATTGAATGAAAAATGTGTTGTATCATGTAAGCAATCATGATTTTATAGAATTAGGAATGTTGCCTATTAAACTTATGAGGTTTCCAACTTTCTTTTGCACTAGTTATAGTCTAATATAGTCATTTTAATGATTAGGTTAGAAGCCTACTTACCTACATCAAGGTTAGTTGTATCGTTGTAGGAATATGGACTTTATGGCTTTTGTGATAAGCTATTATGAGTTCACTTCGACTGACTTTGAACAAAGTTCATTGTGCGGACTTGATCGAGAGTCGTGTTATGTTTATTTACATGACGCCATTCGAGTTTACTAAACACATCTTAAACTGATACCAAATACCTGTTTTATTGCCCCACTACTGGGGTGTTCTTCCCCGCAGAAGAGAATTAAAACCGTCTTCCAAGATATGGTTAGGTTCTCCTAGATATAGGTAGGTACAGGTTTCTTCACGATGTTTTCTTATAACTTTTTGTTTTTCCTCATCTCAAAACCATTCAATGATATGCCACCCTAGTAGGTATTTTTCTTATGGTCGGCTATCAGTTTGTAAGCCGGTAAGACTACTGGGAACGGCCGGAAGTGTTAATCTTTGCTAAAAAGAGATTCAAACAAAAAATTCTGTGGTGTGAGTGAGCCATGGTTTAAACCTGCGACATCTTCATCTTGCTTTAAAACGTGTGTGCACATAAAAATACCTGTTATTTCTATTGTTCAGGTATATTCATAGTGGCTGCAAAACGCACGCCATTTGGCAAAATGGGGGGTGCACTGAAGGATGTGCTCCCCTCAGACCTGTTGGCTGTGGCCGCCAAGGAAGCATTCAAGGCCGGCAACGTGGCGCCCGCCATCATTGACACCGCTAACATTGGCCAGGTGTATACGGTAGGTGGCAATACAGCTTTTATTCAAGGTCTTCTAAATTCTCTACCCTTGGCCAAATATTTTGGCAATGCCTAGGCCATCCCCGTTCTAAATCTGGGTTTTCTCAGTCACTAGACCCATTTGTCCGTAGGAAGATACATATCTGCTGTTCTCCAACTGCCATTATTATCACTAAACCGAAAGGTACGTTGTTTAGTCAATTCAGCCGATGACATAACTGATGAGAGCAAATATCATAGGTCTGAAAAGTTCTTCGTTTTAAGTTGGAAAATATCACAGATTAAAGCTAAAAATATTCCCAAACAAAAACATTGAAAAACTTGTGTCTTCTGTAAGTCTGTAAAGTTGAGAACTATAGGACCATGATTTATCGGTATTGTATTGCAGATAAGTGGAACTTCAGATGGAGGCCTGTCTCCCCGACACGCGGCTCTGAAGTCGGGAATCCCGCAGGAGAAGCCGGCTCTCGGCATCAACAGGCTCTGCGGATCTGGCTTCCAGGCTGTTGTTAACAGCGCACAGGTACGTAGATCTGTGTAACATTTTGTACTAAGAATACTCTGTATTCCTTCTGATAAATAAATTAAGAATAAGTGTATGCATTCCATGGAAATAGTGAGAATGATCCAGACAGTCACTAAAATTGTGT
Organism: Drymonia ruficornis; assembly: GCA_947859195.1. NCBI lineage: Eukaryota > Metazoa > Arthropoda > Insecta > Lepidoptera > Notodontidae > Drymonia > Drymonia ruficornis. The sequence continues at coordinate 803,701 of OX401922.1, forward strand.
TCACACTTGGAGCCAATTCTTCTCCTCTCCATTTTTTGTAGGCCGGAGGCGTCAAATCTTCATCTGTGGTTGAAAGTTATTTTGTCCAGAGGCAGACCTCACCAGAACAGATCCTCCAGAGTTTGGATGTCTATTAATGTTAACTTCTAGTCCTTTATAAAATGAAACATAATTTTACAGGATATCATAACAGGGGCAGCTCAAGTGTCTCTAGCCGGTGGCACTGAAAACATGTCAGCGGTACCATTTGTGGTACGCAACGCTCGTTTCGGGGTGGGTCTGGGTACCAACATTCCCTTCGAAGACTCCCTAACTTCGGGCTCTTTGGACACGTACTGCAACTTCACCATGCCGCAGACGGCTGAGAACCTGGCTGAGAAGTATGGTCTTAAGAGAGGGGAGGTGGACCAGTTCGCTTTGCAGTCGCAACAGAAGTGGAAAGCTGGTAAGAGTTTCTTCTGTCTAGTGTGGCTATTTTTAAGATTCTAGCCCTCAATCCGAGCTGAGCTTGCAGTGCATGTTATTTGTCAATTCTACAAAACTTAGCGCTAATGTCTTCTAAAATCCCGCAGCTCAAGATAACGGCGTGTTCAAAGCCGAGATGGCTCCGATCACCGTGAAGGTGAAGAAACAAGAGAAGGTGGTGGAGGTGGACGAGCACCCGCGCCCGGAGACCACCACCGATAACCTGAGCAAACTGCCAGCGATTTTCCGGAAGGGGGGCGTGGGTACCGCTGGTAATTCCTCAGTGAGTACACATTCCTAAATTGATTTAAAGACTATAACCGAAGGTGCATAAGACTTAAATTCAAACGACCTAAAATACCAAAAATTGACATTTTGATGGACTATATGTTGTTGACCGAAGTGGCCTTAACGTATACCGGGCCGACGGCGAGTGCAAAGTGCTCCAGCCAGAGGAGCAGAGGTGACAGCTGGCTCAAGGGCTCCACGTAGAGCACGGCCAAAGATCGGCCTACCGAGCGCGGGTTTATGCGTGGATTACACTGAGGATATGAGTCTCCAAGCCATATCTTCTTTTCAAGCCCAAGCCATTTAGCGTCATAGGACTATTACAAAAACCTCACGAAGTCTGCCAAACCCACCATGTTGTCTAATTGGGAATTACTGGTATCATCTTTATTTCTGTTGCGGACTTTCAACGCGTAAATAATAATTATTGTATTCATTCACCAGGGCATAAATGACGGCGCTGGAGCCGTGATCCTGGCCAGCGAAGAGGCCGTGAAGCAGCACTCCCTGACGCCGCTGGTGCGGCTGCTGGGCTGGTCGTTCGTGGGCGTGGACCCCAGCATCATGGGCATCGGGCCCGTGCCCGCTATACAAAACCTGCTCAAGGTTACAGGACTGACGCTTGATGATATCGATCTGGTTGAGGTAAGATTGTAAGAGAAATACGCCTGAAATATAGTTAAAGGTCATATTACGGCAGTGATAGGGCAGAACTCTTGCTTCATGCATGTAAAATTTTAGCACTGGCTGCAAAAGTTCCCGGATGTAATATAGGCGTGTGAAGTCCGCGAATCCCTCTTGCATTGAGGGAAATCCTAGTCTGTGAGTACCTGCTATTTTGCCTCTGGTTGGTTAAGTTGCAAGCCTGAGCGCTGTGTTGCTGTCAGAGTTAAAGTCACTGGTGAGCGGACTGTACGCTACGTATGATATGATGCGCGAAATCCAGATGTAGGTCGTGTTCGGGACATGAATGATGATAGGGAGGATGCGATAAGACCGAGACGCTAGGTTAATAACTGTTATCATAAAGAAATCCTTTGGCAGATTAACGAAGCGTTCGCTGCCCAAACCTTGGCGTGCATCAAGGAGCTGGGTCTGGACCAGAGCAAGCTGAACGTGAACGGCGGCGCCATCGCCATGGGACACCCTGTTGGCGCTTCGGGAGCGAGGATCACCGGACACCTGGCACATGAGCTCAGGTAAAAAGAACAATCATACACCGAGTCAAGAATTGCTTTCTCTATTCCACTTCACTGGGATTTATGATATAAGGATATAACTCACATCTGGGTATTCTTTCATGCAATTCGTTTCGGTCTTTATCTAGTCTTGTCCAATATCCTCCAGACCATTATCCTCATATCTATTATTATTAGGATATCGTGGTCTGCCTCTCTCCCTGCATTCCTTTCTAGGCTGCTAACATAAATGGCCAGTTGTTATCATCTATACAGCCGTCGTTTAGCAATGTCAGAGGCTTTCAGGCAGCTTGAACCACTCTGACATCAGTTTGGTCACTAACCATGGTTCTTTTTACCGAATTTCTCTTTCATGTTTTCTTATGTTTTATATTCTTTCAGACGGCGAGGACTGAAGCGAGGCATCGGTTCAGCATGCATCGGTGGCGGTCAAGGGATCGCGCTTCTACTCGAAACAGTCTAGTCAATAGTCCAAATAAAACGAATCACGACTTTCAATCAAAGGGCTCAAGGGGCTGACAGTTTTCATGTGGCTTTTTCATCTCTGTAAATAAAATTAATGGTTTATTTTTGTTAAATATTTGTTTTCTTTCATCCTTAAACTACCCTTGGATTCCTTCTTTGTCCTTTAATGCGTGTTATTGGCAAATATGCATCTTTAGCTAGAAATTTGAAGCAGCAAACAAGGGTATGGATGCTCGGTATACTGTCAATCGCCGCATGAGAATATCGCAAACCATGCGCAAGCGATTCTGTCACTACTCGTGAGACGCGACCACAGATTGCGTTTTAAGTAAACGAACAAGCAACTGTACTTTTTATCTTGGTTCTCAAACAACGCATTTTATCTTATTGAACGACATATCTACATCTACATAAAATCATCGTGTTTGTCATGATAAAACAGTGCGATAATGATACGTGTACGGACACTTTTAGTAGGTATGTTTCTACATTTGGAAGAAAACACGTTCACTGAATATTGTTTTGTTTATCGTTGTACGACCTTTGTTCAACATGGCGAGTAGAGGTGAGCGCATAAATCTTTTAAAGTAAATTTTGCAAATTTATGATTTTTATCAATATATTTTTTATCTATTAGACGTTGAACGGTAAATTAACTTGTGCACATAATTGTGAGCTTTAATTTCCGAAATATAGAGCTTATTTTTCATCAGAGTGAATTTGGAGGTTATTTTTAATTGTTTTGTTTACGTTAATCCATTCCTTACATAAGTAGGTAAGTACCTATTAATAAACAACATAATTTAATTGGCATTAAATATATTCATAGTATGTATTTCATAAGATTCCTTGAAATGAAATCACTTACTTATCTATTTTAGGAATATTCATAATTGGCGCAAAACGTACACCATTTTGTAGTTATGGCGGGCCGCTGCGAGAGTTGCCAGCTTCTCACTTGTTTGCTGCCGCGGCGAAGGAAGCCATTCGTTCAGCCAACATAGATCCTACCCTTATTGATAATACAGTTGTTGGGAACGTGAATTTTGTATGTAGTATATTTTATAATTTGTTTCTATACATAAAACAATGTTACTTTCACCTGATCTCTTGTTAATGCTTTCATAACAGCTCAGTCAATGCGATGGCGGTAAAACCCCTAGGTACTGCGGCATATATTCAGGGGTGCCCCTCGATAGACCAGCGCTGGGCGTCAATAAAGCGTGCGGGACTGGTCTGCAAGCTATCATTACAGGTGCAGTGGTAAGATCATTACCTAGTCTTTAGACTTAAAAGTCAGTTAAAACTTGCTTGACATTTTACTAAGTTCGCAGCAAGCCATATCTATGATTGATCACTTGGCTATGGATCCTACATTTTTTCTTTCAGGACATCTTAACAGGCACTTCTAAGGTGACCCTGGCCGGTGGAACGGAACTGATGTCGGCATTACCTCTCCTTGTGAGAAATATTCGCTTCGGATCTACTCTAGGATCGTCCTACTACCTGGAAGACCACATTAAACGGCTGTTTCCTGATAGTTATACTGGACTGACGATGCAGGAGATGGCTGAGGAGTTGGCGAAGAGGTATAAAGTTAGCAGGGAGGAAGTTGATGAGTTTGCGTTGCAGAGTCATCTGAAATGGACATCAGGTAATATAAAGTTATACCTAGATACCTAGTTAAATTACGAGATTCCTTCTTATGATCACAAGGAAGTTATAAATTTCACTATGTTGGTGTTTCAGCACAAAATGCGAAGATTTTTGATCGGGAATTGACCAGTTTGACTGTGACTTTAAAGAAGAAAGAGGTAACAGTAGACAAGGACCAGTTGTCACTGACCGTTGACGCTGAGGGATTAAGGGAACTACCCTCGTTACTGGACCAAGGTGAAGTGGTCACCTCTGGTAATTCCTCCGTAAGTCCTTTCTTTACTAGTTTACAAATAGTAGATAGAAAATACAGAAGGAAGATATTATACATACTTGAAATATAGGAAGGTGGAATGTAATTTCAAACATAATTGCCGTGCGGTATACCTATATTAACCTTGAAACTTGCCTTTCCTTTTAATCCCAGGCACGTTGAATTTGGTTCTTCCGCAGGTTCCAGCAGATGGCGCAGCAGTGTTAATCCTAACCGGAGAAGAAGCAATAAGGAGTCACGACCTCCAGCCGTTGGCGCGAGTAACGGGGTGGGCGTGCGTCGGAGTAGATCCAGTGGACACTGGGTTAGGCGCGGTGCCTGCGGTCAAGAGATTGCTCGAAAACCTGAAACTCACAATAGATGATGTGGATTTGTTTGAGGTAAGTAATAGAGTAAAATAACACGACTAAGGATACATTATACGGGTCAGTATCTTTTGGTCTAGACATCAATAAGACTACGTTGTGATAGGATTAGATATCCTGACGATTACTACTGGGTTTGAAGCAATAGTTTGGACTGTAGACAAGACAAAACGGGGGCGACGATTTGGACAGAATAGATAAACGGCAAATTTTGGGAGAAAATTATAAAGTATACTTACTTAAGAAGTTGGTTATCTAGACTTTGCGGCCGCTCTAAGTGCATATAAAACTAAACGCCAACTATTATTTTGGAGTCCAACATTTTCTGCTTTTAGATAAACGAAACTTTCGCATGCCAAGCACTGGTGGCAGCGAATGAACTGAAGCTGGACGTCGGTAAGGTGAACGTGAATGGTGGAGCGCTGGCTCTTGGCCATCCAGTGTCGGCGACTGGCGCGAGGATGGCCACTCATCTGGTACATGAACTGAGGTAGGGGACACCAATTCCACATTTTGTAGAATCCAATTTTCTAGAAGCCAGGTACGCGCCCCCACGTCCCTACTGGTCTAACACTGGGCCATCATATGGAGTGGGCAGTTCAAAACTGCGAGGATTTTTAAACAATCATTTGGCCCAGTGCAGCTTTATCATTAAAAAAAAACGGTTAGGTTAAATGTGACCATAACTATTAAATTGGAAATAATAGCTTATAACATCACTAATAAGTATAATTTTACTTTCAGCCGACGAAATTTGAAAAGAGGTATAGCCACATCAAGCTGCGGAGGTGGACAAGGCATAGCTGTCTTGTTAGAAAAAATATGAAGTATTTTTTTTTATTTGCAACACTGAAAAATTACAGCGCCATCTAGCCGCACTAATGACTAATTCATGTAGTACAACATAGATGTCGCTAAAAAGTTTTCTGAAACCCACTATTGAGTGGTGTTATTCCTATAAAGTATTTTGTAAATACATAAGTCACTATATTTATTGTAAAAATATTAGTTTCATAAATACATACTAAATAACTATATATTTTTATAAAGTTTAAATAAAATAAAACAATATATTTTAAAAAAGCTTATATATTATTTTCTAAAACTAGAGCGCTACTTATTTAACAATACATAAAAAAGAAGCATAAGTATACTTAATTACATTATTTATAATCTAATCAACATAGTTATTTAACAAGGAATGTTGACATAGAAGGCTATGCAACGTTTTATCAGTTTAATAAGTATAAGTCATGTTTTAATACTACCACATACAATATACCGCAGTCTGCAGTGCTCAGAGCATGGCTCAATGTATCATCATCATCATTGCAGCGAAAAGATGTCCACTGTTGGACATAGGCCTCCCCCAAGATTTTCCATAACAACCGGTCCTGTATACTGTATTATAATCTCAAAACTGCTGGTGTATTGTACACCCAAGCCTCTATTAATTTAACTACTGCACATCTGGGAATCAAGTTCGTGTGAACACGGAAGTGTATTGTGCAGTGGTTCCAGGTTCGAAATTTGCTAGAGGTGAATTGCGGGAATGACTTTTGCCTTATTTGCCCTAGTTTATTGCCCAGTCTACTGTATGGTAGCCAAAGTCCAAGCATTGCTTAGTTCGGACCATACAGTTGGTGTGGTAGTCTTCTGGCAATATTTTTGTACATGAATGCTACATTTATTATATACTCTGGCAGTGTGAGGCCACACAACAAACTATTTCTTTATACGTATATATAGAAAATTATAAATTATAAACAATAAACAATATAGCTAAAATCAATTATTAATTTAATAAAATATGTATGTATATTGTGAGTCTGATTTAATTAATGATGGGATGTTCTCAGAAACTTACTCGTGAGAATTTTGGAGAATGTATCTTCTGAAGCATGTTAAACTTGGCATAAACCTCATTAAACATGCAAGTATGGTGGTTTTAATTGTTTTTAAGATTTAAAGTTAGCATAAGGTCACCCAAAATATAAGATTCTAAAAAAATCTAATGAGTAAGTTTCCAAGGGTGAGAATGTTCTTGAGAACAACCCATCACTAGACTTAACACTGCATTCTTAAATATTTAATATTAATTTATTTATAATTATGTCAGCGTTTCCCCTTTAGTTACCTAAAACAAAATGATAAATTATGAACAATCATCCCAACGTTTTTATTTCCTAATAACATAAATAAGGACAAACAAAAGCGGAACTCATATTTAATTGTTTGTAAGTTTGGCTAAGGGTTACACAAAAACAGCTTAACAGATTTGGATCAAATTGGTGCAAGATAGGCCTTGTACAGGTTGTTTTTATCCACAAAGCTGTAGTACCTACATCTAGTAATAATGTAGGAATATTACAAAGGTACTTACACAGGCCTCCAAATAATCGATTTTTCTTTCCAAGGAAGTCAATTTCTCATTGAGAGTTGCGAGACGGGATCGGCAGGACATGTCTGAAAGCGAAAAATGTAAGCTGGTATGATTGGGTGTGTCAGACTATTGGGACGTTAAACCTAATATGTCATTTTAGTCACACTACAGTGCACCCCTATAGGATATCTATCCCTTCGGAGAATACAAGCGTGATGGTGTATTATAAGTATGATTATAACTGTGGAAACATATTTGTAGTGCAATAGTACACTTACCGAAAGAATTGAGAAAATCTGTAATCTTTTTTATGCTGCCTGTAATTACTTCGATGTATTCCCTGTTCGCCCAGTCCTGTTGGATTTGTTTTTGTATGGTCTCTCTCGGAGGCGTCGACATTGCGATATCAATTGTATTTCGATGTTATTTTTATTGAAATTCTCTTCAATTCCAACAAAATATAAAGCAGCAGAATTTTGTTTTTGTTGGCTGCTCAGGGTTGCACAAGTTTAAAATTAAAAATCGGTAGATTTGTCAGCTAAAAATGGGGAGAAATCGGAAGTTTATAAATAAACTCTGTTTTAACGGTTAAGCCACCTCAGTACAAAAAAAACCCACGATTGATTTAAAAAACATCACTTTCCGTAAATCAATTAGTTTTCTCTTTCGCACATGCAATAAAGTAATTGCCCTTTTTTCACCTTTCAAATTATTGGCGCGCTTCAATGTCACTATCAAAAAATAAATTTTTAGTCCTCCGTGTTCTTGGGTAGTGATGATATTACAAATTTTTTTTTTTATTTATTTATTTATTTCTACAACACAGACTGCCTTACAGGATATTCCAATACAGCAGTGTGATCCCAAATGTATGTGTAACATAACAAAAATATTTAATTAATAATTTTGCTTTGTGGTTACCACGGGGTGACCGCGCGGTCCAACGTGTAGGTATTTCAGTGCAATTTGCTTTAGCATACCGTGATATTGAATGGCTGTATTGGACGTAGTGTGTATTGGATGGATGGATGTGGTGGTATATGAATATTATTTTACATTAGTTGAAAAGACAAAAATCAGGAGATAGGAGATAGGATAAATCGGGATATCGGGAAACAATGACCAAAATCAGTAGATCTCCCCATAAATCGGGAACTTTTGCAACCCTGGCTGCTTTGACACTTTACTAGGCTCCAAAGGGCTTGCATCCAGAGCCGTGAAACAAACTTTAAAAAAATAAATAAAAAAATGACACTTTACTGACTGATAATTTATGACATGACACTTGCATGACACATGTACGATGTTTAGTGCGTTCCAGGTACCGTAATTTTTGTTAATTTCGTTATTTTCAATCATAATTGTCGTTCCACTCGAACCAACTTGTACTGAAAGTGATCATTATTATCGTTATAACAGTTTTTGTGAACGAAAATAACAAAAATTACGGTGAATGGAACGCAGCAGTTGTCACACCTATGTGTCACGCACGTCACACACATGACACAATTCATGGCTTTTTGGCGGGAAGTGGAAAAGTCATGTTGTCATTTTTGTTTTAATTTCCAAAACTTGTGTTTTCGTGTATTATAGTGTGTAATATTGGTGGAATATTAACCATTATATGGTCATAAATGTGCGTGAGTGTGGGCAATTGGAACAAAATTTATGAAACATGATTTTCGGCTTCTCACAAGAAGTCTAGTAATTTGTCAGTAAAGTATCCGCCACTTTACTGATAGGGTTTGGGGGGGGTAGAAATAAGGTAGTTATAAGGTAGATTTAAGGTAGTTATAAGGTAGAATTAAGAAAAAAATGTAATAAAAGTATACTGATGTTAGGCTCCAAAGGGCTAGTTCCCAGGGGCCGTAAAACTAATCTTATAAAAAAATAATATGACACAATTCATTGTCAAACAAATGTCAATTTAGTCCAGCTGTTTGGTTGGGGGGTTTGTTGCCGGCTTTTAAAGAATTTTAATTTTACAAATAGCATTGAAAAATGGACGAAATAGAATATAAACTAAATACAAACAATAGTGTTTTAATCGTTAACGCCATAGATAAGTTGATATCTACCATTAAATCTAAGTATAAACCTTCAGAAAGGCAAAAGTTTGTGCTTGAAAATGAAGAACTCAAATTTCTTCGAGATAAATGTTCATCGAAGGATGCTGTGGTGAGCCTGACGGCGTGCCAGGGTCTGCTGGCGCTGGTGGAGCTCGGAGTCTTGGAAATAGCTCACACGATGTCTACAGTTGTAACCTTATTGCCCAGTGCCCAGTGAGTGCAGTGGTTTTTTAAATTCAACAAACATTCAACAACATCACGTACTGTTATATCCGTTTGGGTGGTCAAAAACAGAACAGATTTCTATCATGCCTTATGTTAAAGTCGGTGAGCTCTAAATTATCTAGACAATATACATATATATATATATACAGGTGTCCCAAAACTTTGCCACATGGAGGGGAAGTACCTTAAATATTGTAGATAGATAATTTTACTGAATGAAGACTTCATTTTTATTTTAAAAACAATACGAACTGCATTCAAAGATTTTTGTAAACTCGCTTGCCACACTCGGGAATCGAACCGGCTAAAATCCGAAAAAATAACATCCTGTACTTTTATGGCATCAATCGATAGGATCAATCACAAGGATCAAATCACTCTAACAAACATGGGAAATTAAATGAAAGGAAAACCGTGATATCTTAACTTATAAGAATTAAAATAAGTGAAAATTAAAATAAGTAACGATTTTGTGGGTTTCCTTTCATTTAATTTACTATGTTTCTTAAAGAGATTTTATCCTTATGATTGACCCTATCGATTGATGCTATAAAAGTACAGGATGTTATTATTCGGATTTTAGCCGGTTCGATACCCGAGTGTGGCAAGCGAGTTTTCAAAATGAAAGGAAACCATAAAATCTTCACTTATTTTAATTGATCGAATACAAAAATGGTAAACTAACTAATTTGTTGCTCGAAATTAGCTCCATTTTTTTTGGATACAAGCGTATCTTTGAATTCATGAATTTATAAGTTTAGATTTCATGGTTTTCCTTTCATTTAATTTACCATGTTTGTTAGAGAGATTTGGTTCTTATCATTGATCCTATCGATTGATGCCATAAAAAAACAGGGTGTTATTTTTTTTGGATTTTAGCCGGTTCGATTCCCGAGTGTGGCAAGCGAGTTTTCAAAAATCTTTGAATGCAGTTCGTATTGTTTTTAAAATAAAAATGAAGTCTTCATTGAGTAAAATTCTCTATCTACAATATTTAAGGTACTTCCCCTCCATGTGGCAAAGTTTTGGGACACCCTGTATATATAACGTCACGACTTTTATCCCCATTCGGGGGTAGTCAGAAGCTTGAGTGGCCATATACCACCGCATTGTGGAGGTATTAACCAACTCAAAGCCCACGTTTCACCAGATAGTCAGAACCCAACGTGACAGGTGGTGAACCTTGTCGCCGTGTATACAGGAACTGACTATTACCTAATCCCGAGGGATAGGTAGGTTTTTATCTAGACAAAATATTAATAAAAACACCATTGATCCCCTTATTACATGATTTGGTCACCTTTGCTGGAGATGCTTGGTCTGTCACCGCTCAAAAACATGCTTTTTAGAGAAGTCAAGGAAAATCCTTTGCTCAGGAGTGGGATGGGAAAAGAGGCAAGTAAAAAAAATTATAAGCCCAAAAAGAACCTTAACGGTAGGTACTATTTTAATAATATTAATAACTTACAAGCTAAAACAAACCTTACGTTTAAAGATAAGGGTTATTTTTCATCAAAATTTTCTATTTCTCTCCCTTCCAGCAACTACTCAGCAATAATATCCACGATGGCTGGACTCCTGATCCTGGACCTGAAGTCTCGGCTTGCGCCCGGCCAGCAGTACAAGTGCCAGTTCTCCCTGAAGACGCCGCAGCATCCCTTCATCACGGTGCTGGAGAAGAACAAGGGAGCCGAGGAGTACGTGCTCACGCAGATGCATGCGCTGTGCACACACCCTGATTATACGTGAGTAGGGGGAGATATCAAAGGTGTTAAAAGGACGGATATGTGAGCCCAGTAAAGCCAGCCGCACGTCAAGGTGGTAGAGCCAAGCTGTAGCCAATTGACTGCAGCTCATAAACGGGCTGGCTCGACCGGGGTAGTACCACCCTCTCACAGAAGATCGACGTAAAGCAGCTATTACAGCTGCGTTTCGTACGATGAGTGAGAAAGCAAAAGCATCTACAGGCTACAGTAACTGCTTAACATCAGGCGGGCCGTACGCTTTTTTGCCACCGCAGTGAAAAAAAAATAGCTGCAGTTAATTGGCTACAGCTTGGCTCTACCACCTTATCCACTTGGTGCAATATACTCCATGACATAGTCTTGTATTAGCCCACATACAAGCCCTACTGGAAGCTCCCCATTGCAGTGTATCATCAAACTCCCTGGAACTGCTCCGGCCGGTGTTCCTGTGGCTGACGTGCAACCCGCAGCGCGACTGCGGCGTGAGGCCCTGGCAGCTGCTGCTGAGCCTGCCGCAGAGCACTGCCCAGGCGTCCCTGCTGCTTGCTTGCCTCAGCTGCCAACAGGTAATCTGCAGTACCCATAGCTACTGTTCTCTCCATCGATCATTCGAAAAAAAGCTGTGTGTCAGACTCGCACATAAAGGGTTCCATACCACCGTAGAATAAAAACGTCAAAATATCAAGTTTCTTGTATGGGGACCACTTTATTTTTAAATTTTATTTTATTTTTAGTGTTTGTCGTTGTAGCGGCAACAGAAACACACATTCTGTGAAAATTTCAACTCTCTACCTATTATGGTTCGTGAGATACAGCCCGCGGACAGACGGACGGACGGACGGACGGACAGCGGAAGCTTGGTAATAGGGTTCCGTTGGCTCCCTTTGGGTACGGACCCCTAAAAAGAATACTTTCTTTCTTGGTTTTGTTAATGAAAACATATTGGCACAGATATGCAGCCCTGCGCTGATAGAGCGCTCGTTCGCGGCGTACTCTGCGGTGACGGACACGGCCATCTATCAGTGCCACCGGGAGCTGGTGATGGCGCTGCTGCCCATGCTGGCCCGGATATCCAACGAACTCATCAGACACGGGTGAGTGACACATGTACCAGTGCCACCGGGAGCTGGTGATGGCGCTGCTGCCCATGCTGGCCCGGATATCCAACGAACTCATCAGACACGGGTGAGTGACACATGTACCAGTGCCACCGGGAGCTGGTGATGGCGCTGCTGCCCATGCTGGCCCGGATATCCAACGAACTCATCAGATTCCGTTATGCCCAGGGCGCCACAGGTATCATATTATGGTAAAAACAATATTTCTTAAAGTTTCCTGGCAGCAGGGTCTATCTTCAAGTATACCTAGTATTGCCTTTCATCATATAATTAGTACTGTGCTTATGTTATAATGCTTGGTTGTCAGGCGCGACCCCCGGTCGTGCTACGACCTGATCTCGCGCTGCTGCGCGCTGGACGCGGGCGAGCTGCGCACGGCAGCCGGTATCACGCTGCTGCTGCTGGCCGAGAACCTGCCGCACTGCCCCGCGCTGCATCTGCACGAGCTGTTCAACTTGTGTGAGTACCACACAACAACTAGGATCCTCTGTATGACGGAACGAAGTTTTCTTTTATAGGACTGAGGTGACAAACAAGCGTATGGCCCGCCTGGTGTTAAGCAGTTACCGTAGCTTATAGATGATTGCGATACCAAAGACATTGCTTGAACGTTGCCGACCAAAAGGGGAGTGGAACGGAGAGAGGAGAAGGGGCGAGGGCGCTCTCACTCATCGTACGAAACGCAGCTGTAATAGCTGCTTTACGCCAATGCATGTCCCGGGTAGGAATCGAACCTACGACCTGCAGCGTGAAAGGCGCCTCCGCGCCAACCACGCTAACGGGCCCGGCCCGGGCAGCGGGCTCCTTTACCTATGCGTCTATTATTCTACTATGTAGAATCCACTTTATACTTCTGGACCGTCAAAATATAATTATCGCGGGCCATACTCTGTGGGAATTTATGTTGAAGGACCGTCGGCGGGCCGGATTAAATATTTTCGCGGGCCGGTGCTGGCCCGCGGGCCGTACTTTGCCCATCACTGGACTTGACTCTACAACCAATAATTTACCCCAGACATATTGTGTTGTATAAATCGATATTTAAGAGCGATCTCGAGTACGCTTTTGACATGTTAGTTTGTGGTCACCACTAGCTGGATGCCCACGAATGACCGCCGGGGTCGACCCAGGAGACGGTGGCGAGATGACCTGATAACCTTAGTGGAAAAGATGTGGCCGGAAATTGCCCTAAATAGACCCAACACCCAATTTTATAGCACCCTCTGTATGCCGGAACGTAGATCTACTCGATACAATAGATTTTCTATTGTCTTTAAGATTATGACATGTCATACATGTAGTTAAGTAGCTTGCACACATGCCAAGACAAGAATTTTGTCGCACCTTGTCGTTCATAATTAATCCATAGGAGACAATAAGACAAAGTCGATTTAGGGGCCATCCATAAATTACGTCACACGAATTTCATGATTTTTAGACCCCTCTCCCCCCTTGTCACAGCTGGTCACATTTGCGAGACTTCCCCCCTCACTGTGTGACGTCATATATTTTTTCAGTTTAAGCAATTTTAAAAAAATTTCGTTAAAAATTCAAATTTCGGTTTTAATATTTAGATATATTAGATTTTTAAATGTGACGTCACAAAACTTAGGACCCCTCCCACCCCCTTGTCACACAATGTCACATTTCGTCGACCCCCTCCCCCCTTTACGTGTGACGTAATTTATGGATGGCCCGGGGCCATTTTGAAAACTTCTGAAAATTATGAAAAATATGTGACGTCACACAGGGAGGGGGGGGGGGGTCTCGCAAATGTTACCAGCTGTGACAAGGGGGGAGGGGGTCGAAAAATCATAAAATTCGTGTGACGTAATTAATGGATGACCCCTTATCTCGCGTTTTGTCTTGCCACGGTCGGCTGTCCATTGCTGATAAAGTTTTATAAACCAACCCATTCTCTTCTAGGTCTCAACATCATCAGCAAATACGAATGCTCGTCAATATCCCTCAACACCCTCATAGCCCTTTCCCTCCAGTGGCTGCACCTCCCCTCCTACCTCACTTCCTCAGCCCTCAAAGTCGCCTCCAAACTCCTAGACACCTACCGAGAGACTATCAAACAAGACAATCGACTCCACATGCCGAATCTAAAAGCCAACAAGACATTCCAAACCCTGCTATACACTGACAGCCATTTGTCCATCATTTTCAAGTTGAACCAAAACTGGGAGCGCATTAGGGACGATAAAGATGGACTGCTGAACTGGTTGGACTCCATTGAGAGGGTCCACGATAGTTTGAAATTAGAGTTACTGCCTTTTTTGTTGGGGATTATGTTTGAGAAAAAGCAAGAAGTATGGTTTGAGGAAGTAGTCTTGAAGGTGTTGAAGATAGCTGTTGATTTGGTGAACTTCAAGAAGGATCTGTCGGTCCAGTTGTTGCCTATTCTGCTGTACCAGATTGGTAATGATAAGAGGCCTAGTGTTAGATGGGAGTGCTTGAGGGCCCTGCCGCTCATGGCGAAGACGAAGGTCAGTTAATGTTAACTTTATGTCTTGTGTATGGTTTTAAATCTTAAATCTCCAACACCAAGTGCATGGTCCCAAACTGAAAAATAATTATATGGACGCACTGCCCCCTAGACAAGTGGCTTCGGCTACAAGCGTTTCTACAAAACGACATGACATGAGCCACGTGATCTACTTATCGACTTTTAACGTCATTTCCATAATTAAAGCGTAGCGTTTAGTAGAAACGCTTGTAGACGAAGCCATTTGTCTAGGGGGGCTGTACAGTGAGCTGGGGGCGATCCCATTGAGACCCAGACCAGGTCAAATTAAGGAAAGACTATTTCAGTAATTTGTTATGACAAGAATAGAACCTGAAACCACCCAGTGCGGTGACTCAAGCAGCCTATGTGATCAATATGTCGTCAATTTTATAAGTAGCTTCAAATACAGACAGTAGAAGTTTAATATTGTTTTCCAGGAAAATGTGCCCACAATAGTATCGATTCTAAACAAACTAAAGGCTAACAAAGGAGTTCCCACTTCGTTCCTCATCATGCTTTACACCAGCTTGGCAGAAACTCAAGTAAGTAACACATGACTCAACGGCTTAAGGCTTAAATTGTTGATGAATCCGTTGGCCCATTTGCTATTAAAATATACCAGGTTAAGCTTCAGATTCAGAGAGACTTGTTAATTTCTTTTATAAGAAATAAAAAATATAACGTCACGACTTTTATCCCCATTCGGGGGTAGTCAGAGGCTTGAGTGGCCATACACCACCACATTGTGGAGGTATTAAACCAACTCGAAGTCCACGTTTCCCCAGATAGTCAGAACCCAACGTGGCAGGTGGTGAACCTTGTCGCCGTGTATACAGGAACTGACTATTACCTAATCCCGAGGGATAGGTAGGTTTCCTCATGATGTTTTCCCTCACCGTAAGCGAACTGTAAAATAAATTTACTGTTTATTTTTAAATGTTTGTTAATATGTAAATATAAAAGTATAATAATAGAAAAACATTAAAAAATATTTTTTTTTCAACATAAATTGTAAATTGTCTCCACAGCGGCTCACAGGTGCTATATGAAATCTATATAAAAAATAATGCTAAAGACTTTTTTAACAATATTAAGGTCTAGGGTTCAAATCCCAGCTCGCACCTCTTGAGATTTTCGAAATATGAGTTACAATCATAATTTCAATATATTTATCGCTTGCTTACGGTGAAGGAGTACCCATTATCAAAAGACACGTGAAATCCACCAACCCGCACTGGGTCAGCAGTGGTGGATTATGGCCTGAATCCCCCTCGCATTTATGGGAGGCCCGTGCCTGGGAATGGGACGTTAAAAACGGGTAATATTATTACAGTTGCAATAATGCCTGCTGTGTTATACATCTGTATGCCCGATGCTATACAACAGGTGCGTTGTTTCCCGTACCTGCAAGAGTTATTGGTGGACGCGGGCGCGTGCAGACCCGACGACTTGAAGTGGGAGGTGGACGTCGCCCGCGCCGTCGCAGTACGCAGGATCTGCGAGATCAGGTGCCATAGCTAATAATGCATGCCTACTTGAATATCTACAGGTATTCAAGTAGATATGCATCTCCTTTTTGTGTTGCATCCACAGAGAAAATACGAAGAAAGAGGTGTTTTTATTAGATTTCCCTATGAAACGATGCTTGACAATTTGCGCGGGTGAAGGCACGGGTGAAGGGGTGTAAATAACGCCATTTCAATCAACCGGTCAATAGCAAAACTACTCGCTTCGTTCTATGTCGATAATAGTACGTAGTTTAACTTTTTCACACGAGATGTCACTAAGTGTATGGTGATGAAAATGACGTACAAAGGGACGCCAACTAGTGTCGAATTTTTTAGCATAGTAAGTGTCCCACTGCTGGGCAAAAGCCTCCCACATTTGGAAAACAAATACCCCGTTTACATAAAAATAAAAAATCATAAAATGACGTCATCACATACTTTGTGGTCAGAGGTGCCGCCACACGATCTAACATAATTTACTTCCGGTAACAGTGTTGTCATATTTTTAAAATTTGCTACATTTTGAGGGAAAAAGGCAAAAAAAAAATGGAATGTTAAATTGCCATTAATATGTTTATCATGAATATTTTTTATTTTATTTGGGCATGTGATTGGGAAACCTAAATACCGGTTTCGGCTCGGACAGGGTTTTTTTAACATATTGTATAGGGTGAATTTTTCAAATGTGCGTGGATGGCCAAATCCGAAACTATGAGGAATATCGAAAAGTACTCAAAGGTGTCTCGGGGCCGATTTTGATGAAAAATAAAACTGCATTATTGGATTTTCGAAATATCAATAATCCTAGCCAGGAATCGAACCCGTTGATATGAAAAAAAAAAAAAAATACTTTTTGCTATTCCTCATAGTTTCGGATTTGGCCATGAAAGCACACTTGAAACGCTTCACGCTGTATATTATTATTGAGTGTAGGAGCAGGGCATTACAAGGTTTCCATTCACGTGTAGGGCATCAAGCCACGGTCTGGAGCTGGTGTCCGTGATCTCGTCGATACTAAACCGTTGTGGAGACAAGGCGGGTGGAGCTGCCAGCGCGGCGTGTCTAGCGGCACTGGCGCGGCTGTGGGCGGCGCACGCGCTGGCGCCGCGCGCAGCATGGGCCGCGCTCGAACCCAAGCTGGGCCGGGACAACAGGCCTGTTGTACAGATCAGGTTAGTAAACACTACATTTTTTTTTTTTTTTTATAGGACTGCGGTGGCAAAAAAGCGTTCGGCCCGCCTGATGTTAAGCAGTTACCGTAGCCTATAGATGCTTGCAATACCAAAGGCATTGCTCGCACATTGCCGACCTGAAGGGGAGTGGAATGGAGGGAGGGGAAGGTTGGGCTTTCGGCTCTCTCACTCATCGTCCGAAATGCAGCTGTAATAGCTGACCTACGCTGATCTGCTGTGAGAGGGTGGTACTACCCCGGTCAAGCCAGCACGTATATGAGCTGCAGTCAATTGGCTACAGCTTGGCTCTACCACCTTAAAACACACTACACGACGTTTGTTGAGGATCTGGGGCCTTACCACGACCTCTTGTCGCGATTCAATTATAGGAACGTTTTAATGACGTTTCTTATTGTCATGACAATAAGGTACGTCATTGCACAAAAAGTCGCTGAAACGTAAAACGTTCCTATAATTGAATCGCAATAAGAGTTCGTGGTAAGCCCCCTGGTGAGCTAAATGAAACGCTTCGGCTGATGGATGGTACAGGAACAATATTTCTCAGCATATGCAAGTTGCTAAGCGAAGTGCCGGCACTGCGCGTCTCAAGCGCAGAATTCGACAAGTTCGCGAGTGACGCGGCGCGCCGGCTGTGGGCCTACATCGCCGACTCCAACCAGCCCGACGTTATACAAGCAGCCTGCGACGCCCTGGCCGGGTACAGGATCGAGGATTACACGCTCAAAGATGTCCCAGAGGTAAGGATCCCTTAGCTGTGGGCCTACATCGCCGACTCCAACCAGCCCGACGTTATACAAGCAGCCTGCGACGCCCTGGCCGGGTACAGGATCGAGGATTACACGCTCAAAGATGTCCCAGAGGTAAGGATCCCTTAGCTGTGGGCCTACATCGCCGACTCCAACCAGCCCGACGTTATACAAGCAGCCTGCGACGCCCTGGCCGGGTACAGGATCGAGGATTACACGCTCAAAGATGTCCCAGAGGTAAGGATCCCTTAGCTGTGGGCCTACATCGCCGACTCCAACCAGCCCGACGTTATACAAGCAGCCTGCGACGCCCTGGCCGGGTACAGGATCGAGGATTACACGCTCAAAGATGTCCCAGAGGTAAGGATCCCTTAGCTGTGGGCCTACATCGCCGACTCCAACCAGCCCGACGTTATACAAGCAGCCTGCGACGCCCTGGCCGGGTACAGGATCGAGGATTACACGCTCAAAGATGTCCCAGAGGTAAGGATCCCTTAGCTGTGGGCCTACATCGCCGACTCCAACCAGCCCGACGTTATACAAGCAGCCTGCGACGCCCTGGCCGGGTACAGGATCGAGGATTACACGCTCAAGGATGTCCCAGAGGTAAGGATCCCTTAGCTGTGAAGCGTGACGTAGCTTCCAACCAGCCTGTCATGGAAACTGGAAACAGCTTGTGATGCAACAGCTTGGATGAAGTGACCTTTAAGAAATCTGTACAAAGCCATGAGTAGAGCAGTATTTTTCTTGAATCGATGTATTATTTGACTGTAATGGAGACCCGTAACGAATTTAGTTGAGAATGCAGATTTATAAAGCTAAGTAATCCATAATATAAAGTGCAAAAATTTTTGGTCTACGACAAAAATTTAAGAAGTTCTGACCAAATTACTAGCGAAGTTTGCGCGCGGTTGTTGTGACGTCATTTGGGCCACGCGCGTTTTGTAATGAACGGCGGCGCGGGTACAGCGAGCCTTCAATCCGACGGTCCCGTGTGACGTCACACGCACATGCCGCACATTATATAATATGTGTTAAAAAATCGCAAAATTATATTGATAAGAAAGCTTAGTTTTAACTATAGTGTTGGTTATGAGTTGATTTGTTGACCGAGGATTGATTCTCATTGCAGATTTACAGAAAGACAGTTAAATTGCCGGCGGCGTACTGCAAGACGCCCGCCGACGCGGCGCGCAAGCCCGAAGACGTGCTCGACTATGTGCCATGTGAGATATTATACTTGTTATACATATTTTACTTGGAAATTACTTAAGAACGAGTAAACTTGTTTGGAGATACGGGGTTTTGGGGGTAAAGGGAAGGTCTTCCAGCCAGTGGTATGCCTGGCGGGGCCGGCCGCTATGCCCCGATGGTTATTGTCGGGATCTTCTATACAGGGTGAATTTTTCAAGTGTGCGTGGATGGCCAAATCCGAAACTATGAGGAATAGTGAAAAGTACTCAAAGGAGTCTCGGGGCCGATTTTGATGAAAACTAAAACTGCATCATTTCAATTTATTTATTTCTCTCAAAATAGATTTCATGCAATAGGTGTAAGGGTGTACAATAGGTTCAAAACCAGATAAATCTGCATTCTGAGAGCTGGTGCCCGTTATAGGTTTACAAGAAACGTGTATTACAGGTCCATCATTGCATACATTCGTCATCATTGCATCATTGCATTGGTGCATCATTGGATTTTTTTAAAGTCAGTATTCCTAGCCAGGAATTCTACCCGCTGATTTTGAAAAAAAAAAACCACGCTGTATTATTACACCATTCAATAGTGTCCCTGATAAGGATCAAATCCTGGGAAGTAATACGACAAAATTAAGGAAGTCGCTCGCGAATCTTGCTTGCGTGATTCAGGACTTCATTTTTGTACTGGAGCGTGCGTGCACTCAGCGCCATCTATTGGTGGCGTCGTGAGTGTATTGTCGCTACATTTTTAACAATCGTTCTCAATAAACATGACCATCACCAGGTGAAATATGGCCGGAGGTGTTCAGATACACGAACCAGGCCGCGCTGTCCGGGGTTCAGTCCCTGGCCACGAAGTTACTGGAGCGGGAAGTGCGCGCGTACCGCAGTGGAGTATACCAGCTGGAAGGCCGGCAAGAGCCGACTGGCCTGATCCACCTGCCCAACACTAGCGTGGCCAGGGGACTCATGGAGTGCTTCAGGAGACAGGTATTGGCTGGTCGTTTTGGAGTACAGGGGGTCTATGAGTTGGGGATTTTTTTCCACCAGAACGGCGGATTGGAAAAGTTGTTGCGATTTCTGACATTTCTAGTAGCTTAACCTTATTTAGTCCAATAGATTCAAAGTAATGGGATTGATTGGCATCAAATATTTTTTGGGGTAAATTGCCCTTTTCTTGCAAGATGTATTTTTTTTTTCGGAATCTTTGAATGCAGATCTAAATGTCTCAAAAAGTTAAGGACAATCTTCAAAGAACTTTTCCCCCCGGAGGAAAATTTCGGCCTTTTCGTAATTTGCCTTGGTCTGGGAGTCACTGGGCTCGCCGCCACAATCCATTGTACCCATAGTATGCTTAGTTTGGGACCATACAGTGTGTTAGTTTGGCGAATTATTAATTATTACAGTAGAGCGTCGGTCAACTGAACGACCGGTTAAGGGTCAGTTCAGACAGAGCGGAAAAATGCTCGCGACTCGCGAGCTGGTGCGGACCGATTTTATGCCCTATAGTCATACGGTCCTATTTTCAATGGAGCCAGTAAATTGCTCGCGCATTTTCCCGCTTGTTTGAACTGACCTTTAAGCTCTTTTTTTATGGGCGTAGTCCTATGGCAAAAAAGCGTACGGTCCGCCTGATGTTAAGCAGTTACCGTAGCCTTTAGATGCTTACAATACCAAAGGTATTGCTCGCACATTGCCGACCTGAAGAGGAGTGGAATGGAGGGAGGGGAAGGGGGAAGGTTGGGCTTTCGGCTCTCTCACTCATCGTACGAAACGCAGCTGTAATAGTTGCTTTACGCTGTATTTTTTGTTTTTTCGTCCACAGGCCACATCCCCCTCATACGACTTCCCAGAAGCCGTCCTCCTGGGTATCCTGCACACACTAGCAGCAGAGCAGTCGCGTCCACTGCCGCCGTGCTCGCTGGTGTGGGTGCCGGAGCTGCTGCCGCGCGCGGCGGCGTGGCGGCGCGGCGGCCTCGCGCTGCTCGCCAAGCAGGCGCAGGTCGCGGCGACCGCGAGACGCGTGCTGGATAGCTGGCTCGAGGATATTGGGAGAGGGAAGGAGGAGGTATTTTTTTTATAGAAGAGGTGACAATAGTTATTTGTGTTATATGGGGCCAAAGAGATATTTTGTTCTGCGAGGGCGTTATCTTGAATTCGGAGGAAAGCGAAGGATTCTATAGTAGAATCCCGAGCGTAGCGAGGGATTCTAAAGTAGAATCCTGAGCTTTGCAAGGAATTCAATATACGCCGCCCGAGGACAAAATATTTTGGCCCCGAATGATACATTCTGTTTTTCATCACTACCTATGAGAAAAATATAAACCTACGTGTACCTACTCGAAACTCTCATAATATAATGTAGTATATATCATCACATCATTACTCGAACTCATTTTTCATTATTATTTGCAATAACTTAAACTTACTAAATCGAGACAAAAGAAATTAAAAGAAAATGTACATGACAGTTTTTTTTCAGCGCGCGTTGCCATTACATTCTCTTTGGTTACTGCGTAATCCTAACCGGCCAGTAACTTCTTCATACACATACGTAACTACCTGGATTTTTCTAAGAGATAGGCAGGGTGGGAGGTGGAGAGAGTAAGTCCTTCAGTCGGTGCTGATCTGCTGTGGTAGGTATGGACGACACCAGTATTCGCAATTAGGAGAAAGTTTACGATAGAAGTAGCAGCCTATTTCGGACGTTTTTCCGTCAGCTTAATTGCTCGCGGAATTCCGGAATCGTGTTGCCAGAAATTGCTTTGGAAAGAGAGAAGGGTACTATCAGGAATTGGAAACTTTCCGTGAACTGTGAATAAACCCCCACCTCCCCAGAACGAGCTTCGTAGGACGACCCGGAAAAGGTACCTCGATGACAATGTTATCGTATCGAATCGATTCGATTCGAATGTTATCTAGAGGGATGGATGGAAGTGACCTTTTACGTCCTGAGTCATCATGTCAGCCAAAGACATCGACTGGTGGACACAAGGTTTTCCACAACTAGTCCTGTGCTGCTTGCATCTAGCGGTTTCCCGCGACCTTCACTAGGTCGTCGGTCCACCGTGTGGTGATCTAACCACTTGCGTTCATAAAAATGCTCTAAAATTCCGTTTGTTTTTCCTCAGGAATCAGACGTGACGCTCATGTTCGAGCTCCTCCCGACCCTCTGCAGATCCATGCCTCCCAACTCCCTCCGGGGTCCCCTCCAGAAGTGTCTGGGGGAGTCCTTCGCGGAGGTGTGCCACGTGAAGGGCAAGAGCAAGGCGGCCGAGGGCCAGGAGTTCCGGTTCATCAACCAGATGGAGATGATCAAGCAGTGCTTGGACTGTGAGAGGATCCATGATGCTAATAGGACGCTGCTGGCGCAGATAGTGGAAGGGTTTATGGCGGAGATCACTGATGATAATGTGGTGAGTATCCTCGTTGGTGTACCCTTAGAAGTGAAATTTGCTGCGTCCAGACCATACCCAGCATCCGCGTGAGGTATAATTGTCGCTCCGGGTGACAGTTTTTGTGCAGGCTCGGCCGCTCGGTGCTTATAGACGCTTCAGTTCAGGAGAAGAATGAGGAGGGTCCGCTTACATTAGGGGCTATTGATAGAATCTACAGGGTGACATCGTAATATATTTGTAATGAAGAATAAGATACGCAAAAGCACCTAAAGTAATGCTTGGATTAAAATCACGATTTTATTACTGTGCTTATTTATATTTTTAAACTGTTTTTGTTGTTTAATTTCTCTGAAGTAATCTGAATTCTGAATTATGTGTATCGTCAAACCCCCAAAATAGAAAGCTATCATTGACTTACACTGGCATTACAAATCACTGTAAATCAATGTTATTCCTACAAATGCCTTGTGAAATCATTGTAAGCTGATTAAAAATCTCTATAAATTTTGAGGGATAGTCACCCAAAGTCACCCAGTAAAGTAAATTTTACTGCACAGTGTACTTATAGAGAATTGACAGAATAAATTAAGAACGGAAACTACTTCCTAACTCCATCGTTGTATAACTCAAGGTTGTTCGTTTATCGCAGGCGTGGCCGACGTACGTCCAGACATGCGTGAGTCTGCCAACGATGAACATCGAGCGCATGACCTCCCCCTCGGGGTGGTGGGAGGTGTCGAGCGGGCTGGTGCGGCGCGCGGGCGGCGTGCGGTGTGCGCAGGCGCAGCTGGCGGACTGCCCCGCGCCGCTCGTCTGGCTCAACGACATCATCGACGTCAACGCCACGCACATCACGTTAGTTGATAACAGAGTATTTTATTGGTGGTAGAGCCAAGCTGTAGCCAATTGGCTGCAGCTCATATACGGGCTGGCCCGACCGGGGTACTACCACCCTCTCACGGTTCGGCGTAAAAGAGCTATTACAGATGCGTTTCTAAGGGGGCGTCCATAAATTACGTGAGGCATTTGGGGGGTCTTGGCAAATCTCACGTAATTTTTTTTTACCGCAAGAGCCAGTGTAAAATTGTGAGAAAACTGGGTTAAATTAAATAAAACATGTATCCACTAGAATATGGCTTTTGAAAAATCTCACGTCAGTTTAGAGGGAGAGGGAGGGGTCGAGCAAAATCTCACGACGTCTCACCAAGGGGGGAGGGGGGGTCGAAAAATCTCAAAAATCAACTCACGTAATTTATGGACGCCCCCTTTATTATACTAGTAGCCTCTCCCACCAACCCTGAGGGTTATAAAAGAGGCACACTATACCTGATGTTGCATAGACTAAGACAGGCTGGTGACATTGTATACATAATTCCAGTGACCAAGAGTACTCTCTCCGCTGCATGACGCCCGCGCTGCAGGCGGCCAGGCCTGACGACCCCGCGACCACGGACTGGTTCCTACAGCTCATGGCTCGCACGCAGGTCGCCTTCAACGAGTAAGTCTGTTTGTTTTGTAGAAGCTTGATGCGTTCACAATTACAGGGTTTTTGAAGTGAAAACTTCATTAGCGGCGTTGTGCACTTTTCTTGGGATGGGTAAAAAATGTTAAACTCGCGTCAGGACACGTGACCTGATCGAAGATTCGTAAGACGGAGTGTGCGTGTGTGTTTGTAATACATATAAATTGTTATGTTTGTGTACGATAGCGCAATATATGAATATTGTATTTAACCACATAAATGATAGTACTTTTATACTGATAAATAAAGCAATTCGTGCAAAATTATTCCCTAACCATTCCAAAATATTTAAAAATGCACAACGTTAATGTTCAAGTTTTCACTTCTGCCGGCACTCCTGGAGTGCAACCCGTTGTTTTTTTTTCATAGTTAAGACTGCGGATGCAATTTTTTTAAGTCTATATTGTAGACTACAAGAAGGCGAGACTATAGCAGTAGACTCTACAGCAGATTTAATTCTACATTGTAGTCTACTAGAGCATTTATTGTAACGACATTATTGTATTTGGTTGACGGGCCTCCCTTAAGGTGGGAGTTCGAGCAACGCGGCAGACGTCAGACGCCAGTCGATCTCATAGAAATTGAATACCGTCTGTCGTCGCGGCACATGTCAATGCCACAATTTGTATCAAGACCGATTGACGTCTGCCGTCTACCTCGTTCATCGAACTTCCACCTTCAGACCGACTGACGTCTGCCGTCTGCCGCGTTGATCGAACTCCTACCTTTACAGTTACACCCTCATCTTTGTCTTTTGTGGTAGAATGGAGGAGAAGTCTGGCAAGTTGTACCTGTGCGACGTATTCATGTTGAGCGTCATCGTGTTCAGTGGACACAGCTGCCTGGAGGCTGGGCCTGGGGCGGGCGGGCGTGCGGGGCGGCTGGCGCTGCTGCCCGCCGCCGCCGCCGCCCTAGCCGCCCGCCCTGCCTGGGCGCCCTGCACACTGCAGGTATCACCCATCACCATAACTCTTCATGCTAAATCCAGGACATAGTAGGTTCCAGCACTAGTAGTAACGCCGAACGTGACAAGACAAAACGCGAGTCAAATAGTTTTTTTCTTATTCTGTCCTCAACATTAATGAGCGAGAGAGCGACTGGGTGCGACATAATTCGTGACAAGTCGTGTGTTGGGGTGTGTGCTAGCCCTACTGGACGTCCTCCGAAAAACATGTAAGGTTCGCCAACGCGTACCAATACGTCTACGTGGTCAGATGTCAAAGGTGATTGGTTGTGCTGCTCGCCACATTTAGACACACCCATGCAATTACAGCACTCATCGTGACTTAGAATTGAAAAGTCGTGGAAAAGAATAGCTGGTTTTATTATATCACGGATCCACTGTTTGCCTGTTCTGGGGTAATCGGGTGAAATATACGGGTACCAAACCAATCGATCGACCGCCGATTGAAGTTAATCGATTTGTATGGTTGGTTGGTTGTTGTGTAGCTTTGACTGATCAATTCAATTCAAATCGTTTATTTTGTTTAGGCCTACGGGGGCACTTACAAATTGTCATTTTAAATTCTTCCTTAAATTCTACCGCCGGATCGGAAACGCGACCTCGACTGAGAAGATCCGGCAAGAAACTCAGTGGGATTGTCTTTTTTACATTGTTTATTTTTTAATCGCCATGTAATTATTTTAATACAATGTATTTTGGTAAACAATAGCTCCAGTGTGCTGCCTTTCGAAATAAGCAAGGCAAGACACGCTACACTTTAACATGACACTGTTCGACGGATACCGTTCCATACAACGTCGACTAACCAATCGATCGATATCGATCGACGTCGACTAACCCATTCTACCATCGATCGTAACGTTGACGTGTGTTGTATAGTTGTTGGAGTGGCTGTCCCACACTCGCAACTTGATCCCGGACGCGGGCGTGGCGCGCGGCTGCCAGCGCGCGCTGCTCGCGCTGCGCCACGCGGACCACTTCGCCACGCACAGGATATGGACCAGATTGTAAGCAATCACATCTTATTAATATACTCAACAAACACATACATTAGTGCTTTAAAAAACAGCACATTATATCTATAGTCCGCGACAGGTCGAGCTTGCATTTTTCTAGTGATGGCATCATGTACCAGGAGTTTATGTCGATATTTTTTTTGCATAACAAAATAAGATTTATTATAAGTAAAATGAAAAAATATTTTATGATAATATTTTATTCAGATTTTCTCACAGGGTAATTATAACGCTTAGTCGTGCAGCGCGGCGGCTAGGAGCGCGGGTATGCGGGAAGTCACCAGTGTCCCGCGCCTCAACTCATATCCCGATTGTCATCTCGACCTGTCGCCTACTATACATATAAATGAATTCAAGCCATATACGCCAAACCTGTTGTTCGAAAAAGATGAATATACATGGAGCATTATTAGCTATATAATCATAGGCGCACGCGCGCGTGCAGCCATGACGCTGGGTGGTGCATAACTAAGTGAATGTCAGGCAATTGCCTTGCATTCATGTTGCTAGATAAGCGCGGTAAGGCGCATCTAAAGTTTAACACATCTTTGTAACTCATCTTTAAATAGTTGACGAGCTTTATCTACGGCTAGGCGGTTTCACCCGCTTCACTTTCTAGAACAACCTTTTCAACAATAGACCCCTAAGATTCTGCTATGATCACCATGGACCTAAAATCCATGGACCTAGGATCGTTGAGTAACCTCTGTTGTATAATATAAAGTCGCGTAATGTTATTCCAGAGTAAAACCCATTCCATTATATGTAAGGCAGTTTTCTGATGATGCTCAAAACTTTCAAACACACTGACATTAATTGTTTTTTTTTCCTTATAGCAGAATAATCAATGTTTTATTTGTTACAGAGAAAGCCATTTCGGACAAGACATGATTGAGGAATAAAGCTTTTTATCTGTAAGTGTTATGGCCAAATGAAAACTGTAAACTTATGTATTTATAGGTAAATACTCTAGTCAAGTAAATGTAGACAAATATGCACTGAAAGATTGAGTATATTGAAAAGTTTAATTGCAATGTTATTCTAATATGTAAATTATTAATAATAGATCTGTATTAATAATAGGCTATAAGTTTGAATAAAATTTTTGACTGAGAATGACGTTTACCATTTAATTCTAATAAATTAATATCACATTTAATAATTATGTACAAAAATCTTACATTTAGTAGCTATGTCTAGGAAATAAAATACACAATTGACGTAAATACAGGTCCCCTCTGGGGGATATCGCTTTTCATATAAATATTTCAATATACTGTACTATAGGTATACCGCAAGCGCTGTACCGCGCCTTAGGTACGCGAGCGGCGAGACGGGGGGCTCATCGCTCTCGCCGTCCCACTCGCCCACCCGTCATCGCTCTCGCCGTCCCACCCTCCACCTCCCCGCGCATACCTAAGGCGCGGTACCGCGCTTGTGGTATACCTATACCACTAACCACTATACCTAACATTTTCTTTATTGATTGAATTACACATTGACTAATATTAACAACAGGGATATTATACGAAGCTAAGCCAGAACAGTACATCAATAAAATGTTGAGAGTCAATAGTCCCCTTTATTTAATGTTAATTTACATACTGCAGGGTGGCTATTACAAACCCGGTATGAAAGCAATATGCCGTTTCGTCCGGCTTCGACATTTCCGTAGTAAATTAGTGTCAAAATCACGAACGAACTAAACAGGTGGTTGGGGTTCGTAATAGTCGCCTTCTGGTTGGTACAATCATTGCTCACTAGCTTCACTACATTAACTCTTCATTTATAATAGGATTATCTCATTGCCTGCCACTGCAAACAATATCTCCAATCGTATAAAATACTTGTCTATACTAATATATAAAGAGGGAAATGCTGACTGACTGACTGACTGACTGACTGACTGACTGACTGACTGACTGACTGACTGACTGACTGACTGACTCATCAACGCCGAGCCGAAACTACTGAAGTTAGAGACATGAAATTTGGATAGTATATATATTTTGTGACGTAGGCAAGCAATAAGAAGCGATTTTGGAAAATTCAACCCCTAAGGGGGTTAAATAGGGGATGAAAGTTTGTATGCAAGTTCGTCATTTTTCAAGTTAGAATTATGAAAATTTGTGTTGAGGTGTCTTTTTAAAAATAAAAAATATGGTTTTCGGCGTTTTTGAATATTCAACCCCTAAGGTGGTAAAAAAGGGGATGAAAGTTAGTTGGGAAGTTTGTATAGATGTTCGTCATTTTTGAAGTTAGAATTATGAAAATTGGTGTTTAGGTTCCTTTTTTAAAAATAAAAAACTTGAATTGCTGCGTTTTTGAAAATTCAACCCCTAAGGGGGTAAAATAGGGGACGAAAGTTTGT
Organism: Drymonia ruficornis; assembly: GCA_947859195.1. Lineage (NCBI taxonomy): Eukaryota > Metazoa > Arthropoda > Insecta > Lepidoptera > Notodontidae > Drymonia > Drymonia ruficornis. The sequence goes on from OX401922.1 coordinate 832,382, forward strand.
ATGAAAGTTCGTCATTTCTGTGGACAGCATAATGAAAATTTGTGTTTAGGTTTCTTTTTACGTATTAAAAATAACAATTTCAGCTTTTTTGAAAATTTAAACCCTAAGGGGTTAAAATAGGAGTTGAAAGTTTGTATGGAAGTTCGTCATTTTTTGAAGTTGGAATTATAAAAATTGGCGATTAGGTGACTTTTTAAAGATAAAAAATATTAATTTCAGTGTTTTTCAAAATACATCCCCTAAGGGGGTAAAATAGGGGATGAAAGTTTGAATGTAAGTTCGTCATTTTTGTAGTTAGAATTATGAAAATTGGTGAATAGGAGTAAGAAAAAAAAAATTGCGGTTTTGAAAATTATACGGGGTATGGGATACGGGATACTCGATACGGGATACGGGATGTGGGATGCGTGATACGGGATACGGATACGTGATACGGCTACGGATACGGGATACGGGATACGGGGTACGGGTTACGAGATACGGGATGTGGGATACGGGATGCGGGATGCGTGATACGGGATACGGATGCGTGATACGGATACGGATACGGGATACGAGATACGGGATACGGGATACTGGCTACGGGATACGGGTTACGAGATACGGGATGTAGGATACGGGATACGGGATGTGGATGCGTGATACGGGATACGGGATGTGGGATGTGGGATGCGCGATACAGAATCAGGGATATATGGATACGGGATTTGGGTTCCAGCAAACGGAAACGGATTTTTTTAAATTTATATACTGCGCGGACGAAGTCGCGGGCAAAAGCTAGTGTATAATAAAGTCAAGTTCTCCATCACCAGGGAGCTAATAGTGACGCAATGCAACATTGGCAATGCAATTAATATTTAACATTTTCTAAGAATCCTTAGCAATTCCGCCAAATTTCTGTAGAGTAGTCACACATTTTACGCCATTTGTGACAGTTTCTTTTGCAGAATGGGTTTCCGTAACGAATTTAGTTGAGAACGATGATTCATAGAGCTAAGAAATCCGTAACATAATTTTCCGTAACATAATATTGATTCTCATTGCTGCTATGTTGCATAGTGGCACCATTAGACCCCAGTTATAACACCACACTACCACTTGTCACCTTGCACTCTATGGAGTGTTTACACCACTGTCCCAGCACTAAGCACTAAACACTACACTCGTTGGATCCCCGAAGGCCCGGTGGTGGGTCCCGGTGGCCGCTACAGGGTCTGCGCGTCGTGTCGCGCGCGCGGCCGCGATCAGACCGCGGTCTCGTCGGGCGGCGGCGCCGGCGCCTTCACCAGCGACTCCGTGGGGCTCTTCACTGCCACGCGGATCACATCCTCTTCCAGTTTGGACTCTATTGGCATGTTCTGGGGACAAATATGACAAATTTGACGGGCCCGTTAGCGTGGTTGGCGCGGAGGCGCCTTTCACGCTGCAGGTCGTAGGTTCGATTCCTACCCGGGACATGCATTTGTGTGCATGAACATGTCTATATGTCCCGAGTCTGGGTGTATATGTATATTAAGTATGTATTTACAAATAAAAAAGTAGTATATGTAGTAATATCAGTTATCTGGTTTCCATAGTACAAGCTCTGCTTAGTTTGGGATCAGGTAGCCGTGTGTAAAAAAAAAAAGATGTCCCAGGATATTATTATTATTATATGATCTTTTGAGATCAGCATCCCAGTTCTACCTTAATTCTGAGGATCATAACGATTATGTGAAGTAATTCTACTTCAGGAGGGCAATAAATAAATTGAAATAAATAAATCTTCCTCCACCAGCTTCTGTAGCCTGCGACGTGTAACGCTTTGTGCAGCTGGAGTAATGTAAAATCAGAGATCTGCGAGCTCCACCTAGCGGTAGGTCCGCTTCGAGATCTATTGCCCTTCAGATTTCAAGATAGCTTATAAGATACGACAAAATTAAATTACCCTTTCATGTGCTGATACATATCTATGATAGGTTCCATGCTCTCTTATTCCTACTCGAAAGTAATTTTTACATTTCGACGTATAATTCGATTCCTTTAGAGCTTGATGGTGTTGCAAAAGGTGGTATTGCCGCGACTACCCAATCAGCGGAGTGACGGAAACCCGTGGGGATTTCGTGTTTGCGCGTATTAATAATCGATCTCAACTTTGAGATCGATTTATTAATACGGGCCCAAGAGTCACCCTTTTAAGATTGGTTTATTTCTCAGTTTATGGATTAGTGAATATGGAACGGTGGCAAATCAGTGGCTTTTGTATGCCGAGTGCTCAGAGACTATGGGGGTACGGGAAGTGAAGTAAAGTGGTGTACTATACCACCAAGCTAATTAGGAACTCATACAAAATGCGACTTTTTTTTTTAAAGGACTGCGGTGGCAAAAAAGCTAACGGCCCGCCTGATGTTAAGCAGTTACCGTAGCCTACAGATGCTTACAACACCAAAGGCATTGCTCGCACATTGCCGACCTGAAGGGGAGTGGGATGGAGGGAGGGGGAGGTGGGCTTACGGCTCCCTCACCCCCGCCACCATCCCGCCCGCACACCACCACCGCCGCAAGATGTGGGTCACATTTGCCAGGTTCCTAGTTAGCTTGGTGGAGTAAGCCAAGTGACCTCGAGCGCAGTGTAGTGGTTGTGGAGCGCGGCGGGCAGCTTGTTGGCGCCGGGCAGCGCGGCCAGCGCGCCGGGCCGCAGCCGCGCCGCCTCCAGCAGCCGCGCGGCGCCCGCACCCGCACCCGCACCCCCGCCCGCCCCCGCCCGCCGCACCGGGCTGCTGCGCGGCGACGACCGCCCGCACCCGCCCACGCTCTTCAGCAGGCGAGCGCTGCACATAATGTTAACTAGACTAAATAATCCTTAAACAGGTCGCTGGCATGGATAATTTAGGATTCGGAGAAAGAAACACCTTTTTTGTAAAACTACGTCGAAATCAATCAACCGCTCGTATATTTTTCATTTTTATAAGTGCAAAACATATATTCGTAAAAAACCGCCATCTAGCGGCAATGCGCTGAAGTCTTTATATAATAAAAGAACCTTATTAATTAAAGCCGCCATCTAGCGGCAATGCGTTATAGATATTGACCATAGACACTGCAAACATGCCAATTGATACTGTTCACCCGCATTCGACATTAGTCGATTGCATGCAACCTACACGGTTCTATAGTCTAATTTTTAATTAGACGAAGCCAACTGACAGCTGATAATGTCGAATTTGAACCTTATTTGTTCTATTTATATTGAAAAGTGACATAAGAACCTGTCAGCCCACTTCGTCTAATTAAAAATCAGACTATAGTGCAGGCAGCTTTTTGGCGGTTGACAACTTGCTTGGACCAGCCGCCATTACGCAATTAGACACGAACGGAGAAGGTGCAAAATTATTTACGATTTCACAAATATACGTGTAATACGACGATAATACGATTTGACGGGCCCGTTAGCGTGGTTGGCGCGGAGGCGCCTTTCACGCTGCAGGTCGTAGGTTCGATTCCTACCCGGGACATGCATTTGTGTGCATGAACATGTCTGTATGTCCGGAGTCTGGGTATATATGTATATTAAGTATGTATTTACAAATAAAAAAGTAGTATATGTAGTAATATCAGTTATCTGGTTTCCATAGTACAAGCTCTGCTTAGTTTGGGATCAGGTAACCGTGTGTACAAAAATGTCCCAGGATATTAATACACCAAGTATTAGACAGATACTATAGGAAAATTAAACACTTGTACGTTGTTCAATACTCTCTTGAAAACAATTTAGTACAAGCAGTCAATAAAACTGAAAAACAAGCATGCTAGCTGGAACACATACATTGTGCGTGGGACACTGGCATATAGATTTCGATATGATGTCAGCAAATAAGTTTTTTTTATGTTACTAAGGTAGCAAACAAGCGTACGGCTCGCCTGATGTTAAGCAGTTACCGTAGCCTATAGATGCTTGCAATACCAAAGGCACCGCTCGCACGTTGCCAGCCTGAAGGGGAGTGGAACAGAGGGAGGGGAAAGGGGAGTTATGCTTCCAGTTCTCTGACTCATCGTACGAAACGCAGCTGTAATAGCTACATTACGCCGATCTTCTGTGAGAGGGTGGTACTACCCCAGTCGAGATGCAGTGGCTACAACTTGGCTCTACCAGTAGGATGCAAGTGCAAGCTACTTTATACCAACACTAACTTTTGCCCGCGACTTCCTCCGCGCATAATTTGTCCCACGGGAACATACTACCGGGATAAAAAGTATCCTATGTGTTAATCCAGGTTATAAACTATCAGTGTTTCAAATTTCATCCAAATCCGTTCAGTAGTTTTTGCGTAAAATAGTAACAAACGTCCACCCATCCATCCAAACTTTCACATTTATAATATTAGCGGTATGTCTATAGGTATAAGTACGTTTTATTATACTTGTCCTATTTGGTAAGCAAAGATGGCGTCCAGCGGGGCGATTGCGTAACTTTTTGTCAATGTTTCAATTGTTTTTTTTTTTTTTGTTTTTATTGGACTGCGGTGGCAAAAAAGCTTACGGCCCGCCTGATGTTAAGTAGATACCGTAGCCTATAGATGCTTACAATACCAAACGCATTGCTCGCACATTGCCGACCTGAAGGGGAGTGGGATGGAGGGAGGGGGAGGGGGGGTGGGCTTACGGCTCTCTCACGCATCGAACGAAACGCAGCTGTAATAGCTGCTTTACGCCGATCTTTTGTGAGAGGGTGGTACTACCCCAGTCGAGCCAGCCCGTTTATAATTCCCGTTCCCGTTCCCGTTTCGTATATAATTGACACAGGATGAACGACATCAATTGAAACATTGACAAAAAAGTTACGCAATCGCCCCGCTGGACGCCATCTTTGCTTACCAAATAGGATAAGTATAAAAAAACGTAATATAGCATACTTACGCATCCAGTAACTTCAACAGCAGCCGGCTGTAAGCCTGGTACTCGTCCTCCCCGAACTCTCCGGGGTGGTGTCTCGCGTACTCGTAGGTGTCACAGAACTGGTGCACCAGCTTCTGGCCGCGGCCGTCGAGCGGCGCCGCCAGAGACGACAGCAGGAACGCGCGGAGCGACTCGCGCGGGTGCCGCCGGAGACCGCTGTCTTGGCGGGCTATCTCCTCTTCTGTTCAATCATACACTGGGTTTTAGGCTTGTATTAATAAATGCATCTCAAAGTTGAGATCGATCTTAAGACGCTATTTTTGGCAGATGTTCCATACATTAAGCCTCAAAACTGCATCTTAAGAACAATCTCAGAGTTGGGATGCATTAATTTACTAATACAAGCCTTAGTGTCACTAGGCTATCACATAGAAGAAGAGCAAGAATGAATCTCCATGAGCCAGAGAAGTTTTTTGTTACGTTGTAAAGCTGAGGAAGTATGCTTGATAGATTGGTGGAGAGAATTTAATCAACTACACAACTTAAATGGATGACACTTAAATAAAAATAAAAGAGAGGTTATTGCATGTATTTTTATACATACTGTCCACAATCCACATCCTATAATCAAGCTTATGCTATTGCATTAAATAGTGCAATGGTCAGTGTAGGATTAAATAAACCCATGACTTGTTTAAATAGGAGGACTTGATAGACTGGATTCATCATCATCATCCAAAGACGTCCAGTTTTGCACATAGGCCTCCCCAAGGTTTTCCACAACGACCAGTCCGGTGCAACTTGCATCCAACGGTCGTGTAAATGGCCTATGTGTCCAATAACACGGACTAAGCTGTACAACATTAACCTTTTTAATATAATATAGTGAACTTAGCAATTAGGGAATAATAAAAAAGATTTTTAATTGTCTATTGCTGAGCTAAGGTATCATTCATGAAGTAAAACCCAAACACTTCCTGAGCAACAGAGTGGTTAGAGTGTGGAATAAGCTCCCAGTAGACGTTGTATCAGCTCAAAATATGAACCAGTTTAAGAACCGACTCGATAAATACCTGAAAGAGAAAAACTAGAAGAGAACAACAGGATACAGGCACCCATCAGTTGAATCAACTGCCTGCCTGATAATAAATAATAATAAAAGAGCCATCTCACCAAGTGTTTTAACATCATCAACGGCTCTGAATCTATAATGGTACGGCTGCTGCGGCTCCAGGATGTAGTGCGAGGGCTCCGTGCTCAGCAGCCGCGGCTCGTGCATGATGCGCGGCACAGCCTCTATCCGACGCTCTATCTCTTTCTTTAAACACTACAAAATAGAGACGAAAAGTAATTAATCTTTAAATAAGAGTGAATGTTGGGTGTGGCAGTGCAAAAGAATTGAATAGATAATATTTCAATAATAGATAAATATCGCCAGACTTACACCCCCACTGCATGGTCCCAAACTAAGCTATGCATACAATGGACTGGGGGCGATCCCGGTGACTCAGACCAGGGTAAATTACGGAAAGGCAGTTGCCGAAATTTGCCTGTGGCGGAAATCGAACCAATAATCACCCGAAGTTAGTGAGTGTGACCCGAGTGGCCTTCCCTCGGACTACTGCGTGAAGCGGTTGCCATACGGGTTATGTTATTCTGTTAATAAATGACTTACTTTCTTAGCATCAGTGCCAATAGGGACGTGTGGGCCTCTTCGGGAACGAAGAGCGAATCGAGTTATTTGTCTCTTTGCAAATATGAACAGAGTCACGAACGTTAACACTCCGCCACTTATTATAAATATTATATTCAATATACTGGTAAAATTATATCTATGAGGAGGTTCATCCATTGTTTACTAGATAATTACAGTTCTTTTGAAAATAATCGTGTGAAAACCAAATTACACTGCAAGGAAAGATTTATTTCATGTTTCTGTTAATTCTGATTGCAGTAAAAGAAGGATAGCTTGCTGTGTAAAACTCCGTGTGTGATAAAGATAGAGTGCAATAATGTTCAAAAACATTATTCTTTCCTGAATAAGTGCTGGAACGAAATGCAAGTCCTTGTGTCATTTTATGACAGTTTGATATTCGTTCAGTATCCTTTGAACCTTAGACTATAGATAAATCGAAGACTTGAATAATCCTGAACGAAACTTTTTGGAAATGTTCATTGGGAAATAGGATTCCGTACGTTAAAATAAAATGTCGTTAAAAGTCTAACGATGTGAAATGTAAAAGAATTGTATGTAACAATTTGATGTTAGTTTTTATATGTGTCGTTACCCAATGTCTGTGCTGTGTAAACAAATGTAAAGGACGAAATCGTTTCTACTACAAATTGGTTATTTACGTTAATTCTGTTGTAAAATAGTAAAAGTTCCTGATTAGTACTACTTACGTACGTGGAAAAAATACGCAATAGGTATGCCCGGGCTTATTTAGGTACCTACCTAGAATGTAGACAGCTCGTAAGAACTAAATTAGGTATATTTAATTTTAATACTGCAGTAGGCAGTTGGTACTTAGGAAAGTTGTTACCTAGTAGAAAGTACAGTACTACCTATATACCTATGTTAAAAGTGCCATGTAACTATACCTAACTACGCTAGGCTATACTGCGATCAGGTATTTGCCGCCATACCTAGAAACGCTTATTATTTATTCATCGTTTATCATATGCCGTCGCGTACACAAAACGAACATAAATTCCTTCATCATGATTCTTTCTATTGAGGAGTTGGGCGCGGCACGAATGTCTTTGGCGGGAAACGCGGTTCGCATACTAATTTTAAAATGGCGGCGACGTGCGATGACCAATAGTCGTTGTTCAATTATGGAAACCGAATGTCGATTGTCAATCGGCTGCCTACTGCGGTCACAATGGGTTCCTTTACAAATTTGGTATCACTATTATTTCTATGCGATGCAATTTCGATTCAATACACACGACTACATTACTTTAATAGGTGCGCTCATAGAAATATTATTTCCCTTCCATCTATAGTATGTAATGGAAATATTCTGATTGTCTGATCAATCGTACCTTATATTATATTGAACTGAAGTTGCTATTGAAATTCTGATTATCTGTGTAATGTTTTTTTATGAACGCCTTTAATCTATCTCATTAAATAACCGTAAGAGGACCGAGGTACCGACTACTTTCGAGTATCATCTCAAGGTTCAAAGCCTGCTCCTAGGATCCTTTAAAGCTAAGAATGTACTAATTAAGAATATCCAGGCTAAAATAGTGTTTTATCCAAGTTAAGACTCCAGTCGAATTTAATCTGACTTAACAAAGAAAGCCAAGGAAACCATACATTTCATAGAAATAAGCATAACTTACATCTAGATCCAAAAATAAACTATCTCCATTCAAGCATCGTGAGGTATCGTTTAACGCCAAGGCATGGCAGTGACGCTCCATATTGTCATGTTCACGCTAAAACTAGTGACCTTGGAGCGCTGAGGTTACGGTTACGAAATAAGCAATTTATATAAGTGATCCAGTTGTTTGTATGAGTTGTATGACTTTTAGGAGAGTCGTTTAGCAAGACTAGTCGTAGGTATGTCATCATCAACATGGTGTTTATTTGATGACGGCAATCAAATGAAAAGCTCAAGTACCTACGTTCTGCAGTTAACTTGTCTACTTAACTAGACGTTTTGTTTTTAGAACATACTTATATGGGGAGATATTCAGGTTCTCCCTATTAAAATAAATCTGCGGAACCATCAGTCCTGTCATCCATTCAATTTATTTTATTGTTATATTTTTTAAAGTGAAATGGAACACGCAACGGCATTTTAAGGAAAACAGCCTGTGTTATTTAATGCGTTACGTTTGCGTAGAAATCCTTTCGATCGGTTTTCGCAATTGTTGAACGGCAGCTGTTAAAAGCTACGCGAAGGCGCGCCGGTTCAGGGTGGGTTTAGCTGAAAACATACAGACAAGCATAACGTGTTTCAGCGACGAGCCACAGCTCTACCACGAGTCACGACATATCGTTCGCTAGTCATTAGGCTCCACGTGACATATTTGTATGGCAAATTGTACAGCACTCCTAACGGACATCCGAGGAACAAATTTCCTATACGTTAACGATACGCTCCTCTAGACAAGTGGCTTCGTCTTCAAGCGTTTCTACAAAACGCTACCACGCTGCGCTTAAATGTATGGAAATCACATTACACAAGTTGACAAGTAGATCACGTGACTTCTGTCATTTCCCTACATGAAGCGTAGCGATTTATAGAAACGCTTGTAGACGAAGCCTACATGGTGTCCACCAACGCGACACCTTGTTACAGTTGAGTGGCGGTATCAATACACTGAGATACACTGAGTGTCTAGTGTCTAGTGTCTCCTTAGTACCTATTAGCAAACGTGGTTGAAATGAACGTGTCCGCCCCGAACACTCTCCCGTATATTCCGCACCATTTGACAACCAATAGCGGCATGCGCATTCAAGCCGCGTCCACCGCGCACCACAATGGCCGCGGCACGCGAAAATATGCGCCCGCGCACGCGACGACACGGTGCTACTCACACTCACCGCGTGATGATTAAAGGTGGAGAAATATCGGTTTGTTAAAATAGGTGTAGGTTCTGTGATGGCCACCCAGTGATGGCTAGCTGGTTTACCTACTAGATAAGAAGGTTGAAAATTCTTCTCGTAATGTAGAGGGCCACGAGCCTTGGGTTCGCAGCTCTTGATTCATTTTAGATCTGCATTTGCAATAAGTGCAGGAAAGGGATCAGATATCGGCGGTTAAAACGACATGTCATGAGCTGATCCACAGTCTTTCACAATGCTTCGGAAAGCTGAGGATCTTTCAATGTTATTCCTATCTAAACATCTGTTACAGTACATGTAAAGTTGCGGATGACAATGTGACCGCTTGGCGAAGTAGTTTGAGCGTTGCCCGCTTGGTTAACTGCATCGTGTGGTTGCGGGTTCGATTCCCGCTAGATCAGAAATCTTGGCATGTTGCTAATGTTTGGTTTTGACATCGTTCACCAACGTTGGGCAAATAAAAATTATTGCCTATTCGAAAATTTTTAAATGTTCAGCGACTTATATTGCTGACTGTCCCTACACTAAAGTTAGGAAAACACGAAGATATTTGTGTATTTATTTACTTACTTTTAGGAAGATTTACAGACTAATTACATCGTTAGTTCGTGTATAGTAAGCTCAAACGCTAATAACAAATCTTCAAAATTAGATCCTTAAGTGGGTTGTAAACATGAGGAAGTTATTAAGCAGGTAGATATTCCAAAATGGAGATATACGTTAGGTACTGAATACAAATTACGAAATAATTACAAATAATTAATTAAACTAATCAATCAAGTAAATAAATCTTTTGAACATAACTTTTTAACTGGTGTTGTGTCAGAGCAGAATAGATCTAGGTATATCAGTCGACAGTTGATTAAAAGAGTCACACGCACGAATTATGAATGTGTTAGCTCTATAATTAGTTTTAGCCGAAGGGACCCTCAAGACAGGTCGTTTTCTAATACGTAGGGTAAATCAGTTCTAAGGCCGATTTTTGTTAATAGTTCAGGACAATCGACGGTTCCGTTGGCTATATTCATAAGGTAACAGATATCATTTATTGTACCTACACATCTTACGAAATTAATCCTCGGATTTAGACAAAGTTAGAACGCAGCACAAGTTCGCGACTTCCACTCTTTACCATGACCCCGTTCCTTATCCAGCCTGCATCATGACCTCTAAATTAAAGATAGCCCACGTCATCGGATATGAAAGCAGTCAAACATAGAGGTGGGCGTCGGATGAATAGTGCTGTGAGGTAACGATTGTGACTCACTAATCGAGCGATTGCCGCCCTCGGTGCTGCACTAATGAGGCTGGGTTTAGGTCGATGTGAGTCTGGAATATATTAGGGCAAGTCTCAAAATCGTCAGATAACTTGTATATAGGTACCCGGAAATAAATATAGCGTTTTGATAGGCATTCTATGGAAAACTGTTAATACGCTATATTTACTTGGTGGATAAGATCCACAAATTCATAGAGATTTTAGCCAGTTTACAATGGTTTTGAAAAGCGTTTTTCGAAACAAATGTGATTTGTATTTCCACTGCAAGTCGATCATAACTTTCTATGAATTTGGGGGTAAGAGTTATCCGACGATTTTAAAATAGACGCATCTTAAGATAGAGGAAAGCTCCTATCATAAGACATGTTAGTGTCTGGTACAGACTGTAAGCTTCAGGCTGTCAGCTCCACATATCCTTCTTTATTTCATTCCCTTATTCCTCGCAAAAGGTGTTCGACCCTGGCAGTGCCAGTAGGTAACACTTAAGTTTTTGAGTAGCGTCCCTGTATTTGGCTGCAAGTCGTGGAATAAAGAAGAGTATGCGGAGCTGACAGCCAACCTCCAGTAACTATAGTAGCTGCTGCTCCAGTGTCGTTTAGTCCAGTAACTGCTGTAGTCCTAAGCTGTTTGTGCTGTAATCTGACATTTTGGAATTCGATGGACTGATTAGACTGGCTTATCTAAGGCTGATTATGACTGAAGATTTTCTATTTATCTATCTAAATTGTAAACTTCTTGATATTCAACGCCACCGTTCAGGAGACAGAAATATAATGAAACAGTTTAAAAACAATCAAACCCGAAACAGCAATACACCATAAATTCAAAGACATTCTGTGTTCCGTGTACCAAGAGGTCTATTAGAATAACGCAGTAAAAAACCTTCGCGCCATTGTAGGGCTACGTATTTTTTTAATTCGACAGTTAAACCATTATTTCAATATGTATTCATGTCACACGCATCCCCTCCCGTGGAACAATAGGTAGCCGTACCATTTTGACGCAGGAAGCGGCGTACGCGCATGGCTTTCAAAATAGCCGGCTCCGCCCGCCTTAAGGCATCCAGGTATGGTGTTATAAGTCCGTCTGGATGCTATGGAGACAGTATACCATAAATAAAGAGGATATCCTGGCTGGTTTCCGTTTGGTAGTTTATATTTCACGGCGCGTTAGGTGCGCGTGATTCACATAAAATAGCTTGTTCCTTCCGCGTGAAAGGTGACGAATTGAAATCGCTTGGTTTTCTTTATCCCTCACGATGGTGTACTGGGTATTTGAAATCGCAAATCCTTTTTAAGAAATCTTTGCGAATTCTTCGATCTTGATGACCGCTCGGCTGCATCGGGAGGTTGCGGGTTCAATTCCCGCCAGTGGAAAATTTCGGAAACGACCTTTTCGTAATTTGCTCTGGTCGGGTGTCTCTAGGATCGCCCCAGTCCATTGTAGGACCATACAGTTGGTGCGTAAGTCTGGCGATATTTATTTATTTTAGCACCTGCAATCTATTGATTGTATTAAAAATTGAAAATTGCTTTATTGGAACCTACTAGACTTTAAACTGATGAGCCAGAAGCAACACTCAGGAGGTTTTTGCAAATATAATGGTCTCAGAGCTAGGTACTAACATAGTGTTACTAACCGTATGAATCATGGCTACTCGAATTCAGGAGCTTACTAAAACCTTTTGAAGGAATCACCACCCAGATTTATTGTGAATGTATAAGAACGTCGTTGTTATAAGAAACCTCTTTGAATCGTAAGATCAAAGGGAGTTTTGAAGTTTATTGTTTCTTTTTGTTGCTGGCTAGTGATTTAGTACTCAGCATGCGATAGTAGGTAAGGTAGCAACAATAGTAGCAATGATACTATCCGTAAGTGCCGTAAGTATCCCGTAAGTACTTTCCGAACATCAGTTCTTACTTAAATAAATTGAGTTTTAAAAGACAGTAATCCCATCAAGTACGAGTACAAAGGTATAACAGAAGAATGTAGAGAGGACTTATCTTTGAGACAGGGAACACTATTACATAATAATAATAATATAACGTCACGACTTTTATCCCCATTCGGGGGTAGTCAGAGGCTTGAGTGGCCATACACCACCACATTGTGGAGATATTAACCAACTCAAAGCCCACGTTTCACCAGATAGTCAGAACCCAACGTGACAGGTGGTGAACCTTGTCGCCGTGTATACAGGAACTGACTATTACCTAATCCCGAGGGATAGGTAGGTTTCCTCACGATGTTTTCCCTCACCGTCAGCGAACTGTAAATTATGCACATAGATGAAAATTCATCCATTGGTGCATGCCCCACCGGGGATCGAACCTGGGACCTTCTGATTGCTAGCCCAACGTGTTCGCCACTAGGCTACAGTCGCTTACCACTACGCTTCCACTATTACATATTCACAAAAAATAACACCTGTTGCTACCGTTCAAATATTAATATGTTTAGTAAACTATAATCACCTGCTCCGTGCAAGATAAGCTAGCTATGTTTACATTCCCCAGAGGTTTCATCTTGTTATCTTCGTGATAGTGACTCAATCATGTCACTGTTATACCGTTTTTTTTGGACGGATGGGACAAAAAACGTTGTCTTTGGGAATTTCTATCATTATCAAAATATTGGTATGAGAATAGAACATGGGCCATTGGGGTAGCTGTAGGCAGTCGCAGGTACCAATCAAATCAGATTAGGTAAATGGGTGTTATAGTACCTAACTAATGCCAATAAAAAAGCAGTGATAACCGATTGGTTAAGCACGCGTCTTGCGGGTTTAAGGTCCTGGGTTCAAACCCTGGATAACACCTCTGGAATTTTCGAAATCTATGTGTGAATCATAACTTTAATATGATTATCACTTGCTTGCGGTGAAGGAAAACATCGTGAGGAAATATGCATGTCAGACATGTGAAGTTCATCAACCCGCACTGGGCCTGCGTGGTGGATTATGGCCTGAATCCCTCTCGCATTGAGGGGAGGCCCGTGCCCAGTAGTGAGACGTTAAAAGGGCTATTTTTTTTAAATAGTTACTAATACCCATTTACCTAATGATTACTAAGGTGGTGGTGGTGGGAGGAGGTGGGTAAGTACCAATATCTCCCCTTTGGTGTAGACGTATGCACATTTTTACAGCAAAGCATGGTGCGGTATCCAATATCAGTTGCCCAGTGTATCGTAGCAGGCGTTATTTTCGGGATTATCCCGGTATTCTCGGTCTAATTACTGATATAGACAGCTTTTTTATCTGGCTAAGGTGTGTACGGCCCGCCTGATGTTAAGTTACCGTAGCCTATATATGCTTGTAATATGAAAGGTATAGCAAGCACGTTGCTGATCTGAAGGGGAGTGGGACAGGGAGAGCTTTAGGAAAAGTGCGCAAGTGTTAACATGCATAACATGTTCTCAAAATGTTCCTATAACTCATAGTCATTAAATTGCTACAGACAATCGCTGTATTAGATTTTATTGCCGCAACTTCCTATGGGAGGTGGGAATGGAATTTAACCTCTAACGTGACCCTAGCTTTATATATTAGTAAAGTACCTATTACATAAGTAGGTTTAGGAAATAGGCAAGAGTATGATTAATTTTAATTAAGGAATGTGTTGTGAGTCGGTTCCCTACCTATTAATTGATATTGGTTTATGAATGTGTGTTAAGCAAAGAGCAAGTAGGTAAATAATTCAACTTTTCCTGTTAAAAAATACATCGCTGCAGTTAATCAAACATGACCCGATATTACACCGCTCGGTGCGTGGGTGAGCGAGCGGCTTTAAAGTTTTTAAATCATTACACGTCGCGTCGTAAAGGAAGGAACCCCAAAAGTTTTACCAGCCCTTCAAACGTATATTTTTCTTGTAGCACGCTCGGCTAACGACAAAGTACCTACACAAAGTGTCTAATTAGTATTCATCTGGGCGCGTGTAGTCCTCACCGCGGTGGGGACGGGTTATTAGCCGGCGCCGCCTCCGCGCCCAGGCATATTGTTCCGAGTTCTGCCCACCGAGCGCCGCGCTCGCCCGGCAAACGTTAATTCACTCTGTCAATATTTGAACACCAGTATGGCACAGCCGATTTCACCGCCAGCGGCGCCAGCCATAGGAAGTCGAGCCGGTGGCTGGGAAGGCAAGAAGTCGGCATAGCTGTTTAACGATAAACACGGCTGTGTCACTTCGAGCCAGCTCAATCCACCGGCTTTCTGCGTTGGAAGATTCAAGATTTGCGGACGCTCCCGTAACTGGGAAAATTCGGATCGCTCCCGTAGCCGTTTTCGCCGGGAGAGGGCGCGTTTGACAGCTGTCATCGCGCGCGAGCTTTCTTCCTTCACGGGCGGGACGTGGGACGAAAATCTTTATTTATATCACAAACGACGATGTTCCCGTAGAGTGCGACCGGCTGTGTACGTGCGTGACGATACGATACGAAAACACGACGAGAGAATGGCGAACGAGGAGGTGTTGGGTCCGCGGAAGACGATGTTCGTTCTTGTGATAGTTGTTGGGTGTTTCGCTGTGTTGTGGCCCAGGATACTGTCGCCGCTGGTCCTGGGGTCCACCCGGGAGCAGCTCAAGTCGAACCAGTTGGACCGGGAGGCAGGTAACGTCGGTATTTTTAACACAAGCTCAATGTCAATACCGCTGTACTCGGCGTGACGAAAACGGAGCATTGCCGCCGTGTAGATGATTATAATCTAATTATACGCCGGTTACGGCTAAGTAATTGTCGTTGTGGTGCGTTTGGCCACAGCTGATGTCATATTTTGGGTTATATAAATTTATATAGAGAATTTAGTGGGTAAAGTGGACAGATAATATCTGTTTGCGGGCGGCGAGAGCGAGATACTGGTGTGCAAATACGCCGCGGTCCAGCTGTTGACTTTGTGCATGTTTACGAAAGATCACATTGGAATGTGGTTCTGTACTGGTGAATAATACCTATACGAAGACCACATAACATGAATAGCAATTGCATAAGTATTTTAATTGCAATTTTCCATGATGGTTTACAACAATGTTATTTTTTTTTTTATTAATTGTAGGTACCTAACTATTTTCTGAAAAAATACCCTCTCTTGAATTCAGGAAATACAATAATATTATGCGATATAGTACCTATAATATAAAAAAGTAGATTTGTATTTTCCACTATGTTATTAATTTTGTAGGTACCTAACTATTTTCTGAAAAAAACCCTCTCTTGTTGCTATTCAGGAAACAAAAAAATATTATGGCATGTAACAACACACTGTAGATTCATGTTAATTATGGACTTACATAGACATCTCCGGTACCAGGGTATTATAAATGAATGGAGTGAACTAATAACAGGAAAAACAATTATTGTACCTAAACACATAATAAATTACTACTATACACATATAAAACATATCTGATTAGAGTTTGAAAGGAGGGATAAAAATATACATTTTAATTTTTTTATTGTATTGTACGACCGACCAACGGATGGTATACCTATCTGAGACTGATCTCCTATACTAGCTTGCCACAGATAGTACCAAATTGATAAAATATGTAGAAACTAATTTATATTATTTGCCACATCTATTGTGTTTATACTTGCTATGATTTTATTTTCAAAAAACGTATTCATTTAATTGTCTTCTAATTAAATACTTATGGATTGTATATTTTTTTGGGTTTGATCACAAATCCTTTAAATCTCCAACATTTAAGATTGTGTCATTACAGTATTATGTGTACTTCCTCACTCATACTTACATGACAGGGTGGGTGTAAATTCAGTTTTTAAACACCACTTAAGACTACTTTACGTGATAATTTGTTAGTCACACATTCAGATGTATCTCCTTGTGATTTAATTTGTACCAATAATATTTTACTGTCATGTGGAATCTGCTTAGCACCTATTGCATAAGGTATATCATAAAATATGTACAGCGTTTAATGCCACATGTGGCCTAAAATGCTATCCGACTATTCATTACATATCAAGCCAGAACATTTAAGAGATGCGTCTAGAAAAGGTGAGCGGTGTGCCCAAGCAGTCTGAATGCATGGATATAATATCATAACTGATGGCTTGGATGCCGCTGCTCGGGGCATAATTTATGCACCCATTGGATTATTTTTTGCTTAAATTAGTTACCTGTATAAATCCTGAGAAATAACGATTATTTTAATGAGGTATTTGGATTATACAGTACACTCATGTATCAAACTTCTATTTATTTATATGTGACTTATATTTATTAGCGACCTCATGTATTCTGCGCTTTTAATGCTATTCAAATATTCTAAAGTCTATTTTAATCACTAGCCAAACACCACAGTCCATTGCATACCAATATTTGCGAAGCAATCTGTTACCAAGTTCCTCTACAGGATGCTGCGAAGTTTTATTCGAGAAGGAACTCGCGATACTCGAGCTACTGAACGAGGTGTGCAGCTCAGCCGTCCACGTCGACGGCAAGCTGTCCCCGTACGCGGCGGCGGAATGCAGGAAGACGGTCAATGAGACCTGTGGCGTGGACATAGCAGCCTTCCTCAAACGTAGCGATAACGTTGGGAAAACCTCCAAAATGCTAGTCGAGACTATGAAGAACAGCAATAGCTCCTGCCTTACGGAGCATTTCGGTGTTCCTGTCTTGAGTCTCGGCTCCCATCTCGCCTCCTCCTGGACGCAGCAAGACAGTTAGTGCGTCCACGTGTCCCAGTTCACTCTGCCAAGTTTCATCGCCAAAATCGCGTCTGTCTACCGAAAATTCTAATACATCCATTCCGCTCAAATTATTCTGTAATAGGTTTATTTTTCGTCGCGAATGTAAATAGACACGCGGCAAATAGCAATGAGGTCGTCTGAATCTTAGAATAAATACGCAATGTTTTATTCATATTTGGTGTTAAGAAGGTATCAATGCCGTTTGGAATCAGAAACTTGGTGGACTCTGAACTGGTGACTGGATGAAGTGCCATGACCTGATACGTATATGAACTAACACGCATGGTATTGCAATTTCAAGAATGTACCTTGATTAACATGCATCTAATTAATATTTTCCTGCAAAGCCAGTGAACAAAATGTAAATCACTAATAGTATGTGCATATTCACGTAAACCGGTATCGAGTTATTGTTTTCTTAGTGGATAATTCTATAAACCATTTGAGATAAGATGCTATTGTTGCATACCAAGTTTTGCGTAGAATAACGATTAGCGATTTTCATTCAGCCGAAAGACTCGAGAAAAATTCAAGACGCCCTACTTTCAATAGATCTTCTATGCCACGGTGGTAGGAGCTCTGCAGCACTAAAGTATACTTTGTAAATCAAAATTTATGTCTAGGAGAATTTTGGGGATCCTTGAATGAATTCTATTCTGGTATATTTTCAATTACACGTACATCATCATCAATGAAGCGGCAAGTTATCGGGCTGAGCACGCTGCCAGTCACATGTGCATAGCGTTTCAGCAGTTTACGTATTGCAACTAATATTAGCCGTTGTTGATATACCACGCCAGTTGCTTTGCATCCTCTTATATTGAGCGTATTATGCAACGCTAGGATAAACTTAGAATTTATGATTTTACATCTAACGTAGGTATGTTTACGGGGCATTAGGTTGTTAAGTTGAAAAAGTGATTTTCATACAAGACGTTTTGTATTTATGGCTATTGCTGCCCACGCCGTAGTTTTATGAATGACAAGGCAACAAGTATTTTTTTATTCGCATTCATTCACATATTTCATGATGTATTTAGCAAGATCTTACGTTCGGTCTTCAGCCTATCGGAAAATTACTGTCTATTAGATCAACGGCAGCGCGGATTTCAGTAAAGTCTTTGATAACGTCGGACATATTTAAGTTTTTTTAATACGTACGCTTGCTATCTCTTCTCCACCGAATATAATCGCAGACCGGTTGTAATTTCTGGCCATTTACGCTTCTAGATCCTTACCGCCGGATCTATCGCGACAATGATTACGTCCGCAAACGCAAATACAAAGACGTTTGCTTTCACAACGCCGTGTGGGGCGGCATTTCAAGTAATACTCGTTTAGTGGCCTCTCCTCGCATGTGAGACAAGAACAAAAGTTTTAACGCCATATTGTCACATCACATAGTAAGGTCACATGAGTAACGGCGCAAGTCAGGAGGCGTGAGCGTGAATTGATGGTGGCATCGTAAATTAGAGGGCACTTTACTGCTGAACCTTGAATCTGTGTATTTGTTAGTTTTGTAACTGTACAATTTATGCCCATTTCTTTAAGACCAATTTGTTGTTTATCATGTTTCTTGGTATTTAAGGCTGTTGTTTGTTAATTTGAAGAGACCTTAATTCCTATACTCTGTATTTAGTCTCATCTCTATCTTTTTCTTTCTACTTCATGTAGTGTCCATAATCCATCTACTAGCGGAAGTTGGCAAGCATAAGGTTGGTTTTGTCCCTAATATTTTACATTGAAGATTCACTATATACAGTATTATCTACTAAATACCATCCTGTACCTACTATATTTCTCTCATGAAGACAACGACTAACATGTGCCTAACAACATGTGTTACGCACTCAATGTTTGTATAACTTGTATAATAAAGCTCTTTGGACTCTTTGGCGTTTATGACGCGCTGGTTAGCGTACCGAGGCCTTGGCGTCCCATATGTTTTTTTTTAAACAAATTAGGTAATGTGCCAATTGGTGAACCGGGTCAAATTGTGTGATATTGTGTACGCGTTTGCTGTTGATGGGTGGGGAATTATAATTATAGACTGACATAAGCGTAGGAAAAATTTAGGCGCCACCGCGCCGCCCGCCTTTTTTTGTATCGCAATCGGAATCAGTTGGTTTGTTTTACATTTATAATTTTCAATTGTACTTTGTTAACAAAATTCCAATGACTGACTGACCGACATCGCATATTCCAAACCAGTGAGTCTAGAACTAGAACCTAGAACGTTCTAAGTCTAGAAGCATGTTTTACGCAGGTGTTCGTTGTATATCGTAGGTGAGAACAGCAAAGGATTGTTTAAAATTTCTACCATAAGGGGGTTGAATAGGTTGATATGGGGGTTGGGGGGTTGGGGGGGGGGAGAGATGAAAGGTTATACTTACGGAAATCCCATCTTCACATACGCATGCCATACTTCTATAGCGTATACTATTTAACACCTTAAACATTTCTAAATGTATGTGTAAATATCGCCATCATCGGATATCTAAAAACTCATCTGGGTTCAATTCCAGCCAGTGGCAAATTTTGAAAACGCCCTTTTCGTAATTTGCCCTGGTCTGGGTGTCACTGGGATCGCCCCCAGTCCATTGTATGGTAGCCATAGTACAAGCGTTGCTTAGTTTGGGACCATACAGTTGGTGTGCAAGTCTGGCGATATTATTTATCTGAATGATTATATCGTTTGGTGATCTAAATTAAGATAGCCAAAACCTGTTACAACATAAATGGGTGTTACTGACCTCATGGCCTGATTTCGTTGTTTTATTATGAGTCATGTTTGAACCCTGATGAGTTGTAAATGGTAAATTAGGATGTTGATAGTTTCCTGCGAGTTAAATGATACAGTTCTCATGGACCTTGAACATTTTTGGTGATTTTGGTCGTTAATACTCCACCAAGCCAACTAGGAACTTGGGTGGAATGCGGCTTCCCCACCCGCACACCCGCCACCGCCTGCAGGTTCCCGCCCGGCACACCTCCCGCACACCGCCAGCGCTTTTATGTGTGAGTGACGTCACATTTGAAAGGTTCCTAGTTTGCTTGGTCGAGTAGTGTATTGCCTTAACTCCCAAACAATGAGCAAGCATCTAGAGTTTAGGCTAAGTTGGTGCAGTAAGCTACCTTCGGCTAATTTCATAGATACTATTGTAGCATCTGACTTATTTCGTGCTTTAGAGCGTACGGTAAGCCTAATTGAAAAATATGTGTTTCTAAACAGGATTGTGTTTCCAATTCTTATAACATTTACATTTGTTATAAAAATTATTTTTATAAAAAAATAAAAACCGACCCCCTTAGGGGTTGATACCAGGAATTCTTTTTTTATGGGACCAACTTGGAGATGCGATCTACCGAACAACAAACGATTTTTTCAAATCGGTTCATAAATGCAGGAGAAACCGGGGAACATACATAAAAAAAAAAAAAAAAATTACATACATACAGCCGAACATAGAACCTCCTCCTTTTTTGAAGTCGGTTAAAAACCTACATTCATAGCTATTGATTAAGTTAATAAAGAACATAATATATCATGCCACGCACCTACACCATGCGTTGCTTATCAATTCACCATTTTAATTAAAACATTAATAACAATACGTGAGTGATTGTTGATTGTGCTGTGTTAGTAAAAATTGGCTTTTATTAACATATTTGTAAGTTTAACGATTTATCATTAGATCCCAAGTGCTTGATGTTAGACTAACATGACATAACTACTGGGTCACCTTTTTCGAAGGCTTATCTTATAATCGTATTAATAAATCCATCTCAAAGTTGAGATCGATCTTAAGATGCAGTTTTGACGTTAAATGTATGGAACATCTGTCAAAAACAGCATCTTAAGATCGATCTCAACTTTGAGATGCGAAAACGAGCCCTAGTAGCTCAAGCACAATCTATTAGCGTTACGTTATATTCTACGTGTTGCGTCTCGCTCACATCACATATTAAATTAACATTGTCAATCGCTTAATAATTGTCAATCATCTTAGTTTCATGATCTCTGACATTGTTCGTAGTATCTATGTTATGTGTGTATGTATGTGTCAGTGGGCGGGGCACTTAGCCCGAAGAACTGATGGCCGATGGGGCAGTAAGGTTCATGAGTGGCGACCACAAACCGGATGACGCAGCATGGGTAGGCCCCCACAAGGTGGACCAACCTAGTAAAGGTCGCGGGAAACCGCTGGATGCAAGTGGCACAGGACCGATCATTGTGGAAAACCTTGGGGGAGGCCTATGTCCAACAGTGGACGTGTTTTGGCTGAAATGATGATCTATGTTCTCTTCTAGCGGTTAAACAAGAGCGGTCGTCAAACCGCGGGGCGGGCCCGCATCCTGCGATGCGCGAGCGCGGGCGTGCCATCCCCGCTAGCCCCGCGCCCCCCGCCCGCAGCCCCGTGGCCATGCCGCCTCACGTCAGGGTACGATCCCCACCCCTATCGGTGTACTTTGAACTGGACATCAAGGTCAGTCGAACGTGTGACGGTGTGAGAAGCTTCCGCAGGTAGGATTAGTACTCGTAATATGTGAAACTGCGACAGGACTCGTAGGAAATATCTGTTGTCTCCTTCTGTCTTCTTTTATTCATAAAGCAGGAGACAGGTGAGACGAATTCCGTAACACGTGTCATGTTGCAGCTGGTCATTGTTACTGCGGGTGCTGGAATTGTTATTGGTTATATTCAGGTTCCATATTTCTAAATGTAGAATATATTATTCAAGTCGGTTAACGATTAGAAATGATGTTTTGTAATAATTAAAGTACAGGACCTAGATCGTAGCCTTTAGCAACTCCTTTGACTAATCTAGAGAACAGCTTAGCCGGTCGTCCGCGTTTCTTCTAACCGAAAGGTAAGTAGCAAAGCTTAACAAACAAGCTTATCTTTAATATCCAGTTTAATAAAAGCAGCTTTAAATGTATAATTTTTTAAATGTTAAGCATAGCAGGTTTATGAAAATTCACAATGATGGAATTATTTCAAGTAAAAAAGTTTACGTACATATTTGGCGTAGCTATCAAATGCGTATATCGTGCAAGATCTTAATCGTACTATATAAGTACATTTCAAGGTTGCTTCTAAAGTCGTACGGTCTCGGTTCAGAGCCCGTTTGTGAATTTAAGAAATATGTCACAATTACGAAAATAAATTAATTTAGTTGGCGGCTACGAATAAAAGATTTTCTCCATATTAAAACGGCGAATCTCATTCGAAGCCTTGTTTTAGTTTAAAATCGTGTTCTAAGTATACACAGTGAAGCAATTTCAAAGTAAACTACAAAACTAAACATGTATTGTCCTACTTGGACCGTGTGTGCGCGCGCGCGGTCGCCTTGTTCCACGATTGGTGTAAAATACAAGCGTTGGATAATTAGAATATTTTTCACATTCTTAATTTATTACGACATCTTCCGTAGTTATAGGTAGGTAGAGCTATTGCTATTGCTCGTATTCCGATAAACTTTAAAATTTTATATGAATCAGAGATCAGGCCACATCATTACCACTTGTATGTGACAAGGTAGATGAAAAATTTGGATGTTACTTAAGGTGTAAGTCGCTAGATGTGGTACAGAAGAGGCATATCTGTAGACTAAGTACAAACTATTTCTCTTATACGTCAAATTTTCACTCTAAGGTTGCATCAATATATAATATTCAGCGTGTTTCGTCTCGCATACATTCCCAATTTCATAAATAAGTTATTATGTATTATAAATGAAAGTGCAATGCTTTCTCTGAAGATTGGGATAAGGGCACTGTTAAATTTTCTTTGGCTTTGCTCGCATACCAAGACGTCGACGATGATGTCATAGCCTATATTTTGGTGTTTATACTCAGGAGAGCTGCGGTCCAGATGTTGTACCAATGACGTCACATTTTCAATTAAAACGTTATAAATTAAATTTGGATCATGACACCTCTGAAGCTGCTAAAATTTGCAATGCAGATTTTTCAAATCGAAGGATACTAGTTGTCTAATGAAATCTTATAATTATAACTTCCTTGATGTAGACACATCTGAAAGGAAATTACATCTAATTTCCTATTGATATTAATCTCGAGCTGAGGCACATAATAGAGGAAATTGTAGCTTAATAAATCTATATTGACTGTGATATATTGGTCCTAGTTCGTAATTAGAATATTAACGTTGATGCAGACACAACAGGCGCTTGGCTTACAGTCAAGTATCTTATAAATATAATTACTATTGTTAGGAGAGTACTAATATTAAAATAACTCCTTATTCCGTGGTAGGTAAAACTAACATTTACATTATTCCTTTTGTCCTCATTGGACTTTGCTTTAATTGATATCAGTTTGATGAGATTAAAGAGATGAGCAAAAAAATTTTGATTATCAAAATATACAATACAATAAGCTTTTTCGCGAATAAAGGTGATTGATGTTACTAATGAGAAAAAAATTACTATAAATTATGTTGTTTTACCAAAAACGAACGAAAAAGACAGACAGACAGACTAGAAATTCTAGACTTGTTTTCCTGAAAATTCTCCAATTGTAAGCGCTTCTTGTTGCCAAGTGCCATCGTTGCGTCATCTTTTTCCGGCGTACAAGTTTGAGATTCAGTCAAGGTCGGCGTTTCAATAACCAATTGTTGGAACGTTTTCTTATAACCTATTGAATCTTCCTCGTGGAACACCTTATCAATAGTTAAAGTATCGTTTCCGTCTAAAATTAGACCTGCCTGTGGGTGGACAGCCTCAAAACTATTTCTTGTCGCCTCGTTGACGTCCGACGCATCTAGAGTATGTGTACCATGAACTCTATATTTTGACGTTCAAGGCTTCTGACTAATCTTGGAATTTCGACATAGAGGCCATTTCCAGAATGCAGAAGACATTTTTAAGAATTTTAACATGGGGTAAGTATTCTTTAGGTGTGAAGTGTTGGATGTGAACATAAGAAACAGCGTGAAAGTAAAAAAAATGCATGAATAGTGTGGGTTGGCGAATAGTTAAAAACGAAGCGAAGGCCGAACGGAGGAATGAACGAAAGAACGAAGGCAATGTGAAGTCCTAGGACGTAATGGAAATAAAAAGACGAATCATAAGAAGAATAGAGGGAATTAAACGACGCTAGGGGTTTTTACTAAAGAAAACCCCCCGTACTGCATGAGTGAAGGTGCAAATAAAAAAAGGTTTATAAATATAGAAAAGCAATAATACAAAAAGTATCCACCCGTCAATCGTCACCTCCAATGACTCAAACAACTGTTTTCGCAACTTACATTTTTCCACGATTCGGAACAAACATTTGAAGAAACCCGTTCAGAATTATCAGTAAAGCGTCAAGAAACTCAATTACCCTCCAAACTGGGCTAGTTTATTTATCTGTTAGCAACAATTCGAGCCAAAGAGGCCACCGGTTACAGTTATCCGAAGTACCAACGAGACACTTCCAAAGACGACTGCATTTGCATGATAGAGACACGAACATTTCATTGTATTGTCCTATTTAATGAAAAACATGTTGGACAAGTCGAAACGTACACGTTCACGTTCACGCTTTGTATTATTCGTGTTAATTATGATAAACAATTTGCGTCAACGGCCGCTGTGGAACTAAATGTGGGATGTTGTGGATCAGTTGGATGCTGCTGCCGGGAATTCGGCTGTTCACTGTAAATCTACGTTATAGTTTAAGTCAATGAGTTGTATAGGTATGATGGACACTTATAAAAGTTATCATAATTATACCTTAATTAGTAATTTGGGCAAATTCTGGTTCTAGCACACACGAGACGAGATGAGACTTTTCCCACGAATTATATTGCACCGAGTAGCTCTCTCCCTTCTTAACGCATAGAAGAGAATGACATAAAATCGTTTTATATCGCGTTTTGTGTAGCCACGGTCGTCTGTGCTACTGTCACGTTCTGCTATTGCTTGCTCTTATTAATTTTGCTTCTATCAAAAGAAGGATCGCAATACAGCAAATTCAATTTGATCAAGTTTTGGTTGTAAACCAACAGAATTAACCATTGTTAAGATAAAAATAGAACAGTCGAAGATCTAACAACGAATGAGGGTGATGGCTGAAGAACATTCTATGTATCTAGGATTAGCATTAATGGGAGCATATGTTACTGGTCAATAAAAACTGTTTTAATTATTTCTATTGACAGATGTTACGGTCAATCATTAACCATCTTAAAACTACCCGTTTTGTCATCTTTGTAGCAGTGGATTAGTCTTTAAATCTTCGGAAGGGTCAAAACTTGATCTAAAACCAACATTTTCAGTCAGTTTATTTGAAGTGGTTCTAAACAAACATTTCACGTTCTAAGCATCGTCACATGCGAAGATAAACAAATCGATGCTTGCTGGCATTGGGCAGGCTCGACCCACATCCACGGCCTAGACACAGTGCGAGCAGAAATAACTAGCAGTGACACTCGCGCCGCTTGCGTATGCGCATTCGTGTATTTTATCATGATTTATAGCCTTTCTTTCTTTGAAGTAGGGTCTTTGGCGTTTTTTGAGGCTATAATTGGAATATCGAAATGGAGATGTAACTAAATTTCAGGCTTACAATTGATCTTATACAGTGGAAAACACTGATCGATGCCGGCTCTTCTCAGTAAATCCAACATTCCGAACTGGTGGTATATGCTAACTATTAATAAGGTGCTTTGTTGACCTACATGAATGACAGGAATTGCCAGAATGTATGCTTCGTGTAGCCGATAGTTTTGGATTCAGCCATCATAATAGTCAAGAAGTCAGTTATAATAACAGAAGGTGAACTTCCTTGAGTAGAAAGACCAACAGACTTTAAAGTCTTCCAACTATGACTCAGCTGCGACTAGTATTAAAATCTCAAATTTGTCTCTATTTTCCTAGTCACTACGTACATGGGTATCCAACAGTTCGTCAGTTTGTTGAATGAACGACGAACCCACTATGGGTGTGTTGAACAAATCTGCAGTCTGCGAGGTCGCCTACATACTTCACGAGATAGGCTTTGCCTAATAGGCATAGAGTAGTTTACTATGTAAAGGCGTCATAAATATTACTATTGTGCCTAGGTCCATCTATGGGTAACAAAAATGAACATGAATAGCTAATGGAGAATGGTATTGAAAAAATGAGAGATGTTATTCAAGGATCTTTGGTTCATGAAGTTAATAGGAATAATGGGAACTAGCCTTATTAATATCCCCTTCACCCTTTAAAGAAAGAAGGAGGGTTCAGGGTGATATTAATAAAAAGTATATGAAATATTGGAAAACTGCATAGATTTCCATTCTTTCTGCACTGCATTATTCTTTAAATTATACATTTTGAGTTGTAACCTTTTCTTTTCTAACGCTGTAACCATTCCATCATTGGAGCTTAATATACCCAAACGACACGCAAAACATGCATAACACATTCCATAGGTAAGTGTATAGTCTTCAAGTCCATATTCTTTGGTTTAATCTATGAAACTATCTTATACAGAATTGAAGAGGCCGTATGTAGGATGTTTTCCCTTTCTAACTGTGTACATTGAATGTATTATAACGCGCATCTGTACAGTATAATGGTTAGTAATTGGAGAATGTGGATGGCAATGGCGAGCCCACTAGTTACATTAGATCATTGCTTAATCATTTTGGTTTGTTTACTTATCAGTCTAGAAATCATTAGGTAAGCAGGCTTTATGAAGCAAACTTATTTATGAAGTAATCTAATATATCGTTCGTATCGTGTCCCTATTGTAAAAAAAAATACGCAGAATCGTTGCAGCATTTTCGTGATACATTCTTTGTTGTCCTTACCCATTTATAGTTCGCGACAGGTCGAGATGACATTCGGGTTATGAGCTTTTTGAAGAATAAAATCGGAATCAAAATTAGCAGGACCCGCAACGCAACAGAATAATTTAATTTAATTATTTTGTGGGCGATTTTAATTGTTTATCGGGTCCTGCTAATTTTGATTCGGATTTTATTCTGCAAAAAGCTCATAACCCGAATGTCATCTCGACCTGTCGCGAACTATAGTTCTCTCGCTCTAGCTAAGCTTTAATCTAAATGCTCACAGGACTAATTTAGAAGTAGAGAAGATTTGGGGGGGAATATATTATGTTTCTTCTTTCCATTTGAAATGGAATGATGGATGGTCCATCATCAAAAATAATCGACTATCATACGTAGTTTATAACCGCGCAAATACAGGAAGCCATTAACCCGCGACGTCGTAAACCGGGAACAGGCCGGTGTTTACATCTCGGTTCAGTCCAGTCTCCAGGACGGCGCGGGCGCAGCCATCGCGTGTGTCATTCATTATTGAATCTCTCCCAGCATCATAATATTTTGTCGGACCTTCATTGGCTGTTGAAGGTTTAGTGTAGTTAAAGATTCAAGACCCCCGAAATGGAAGGATTGAAAGCTGATAAGGTAATCTATGTGGCTATTTATTGATGTACTCTAAAAGTGTTTAGTGACGGCCCACAAAAGACTTCTATTACTGTATACGGTGGTTTCGTCGCCTACAACGAGTAATACACCAATCACAGAGTAAAGACTAAAGAAAGAGGTGCCCTTCTTAGATATTTGTATGAAACAAAACGTGGTCATTGTTTTTTCATTTTCATTTTACTATTTACCGGTAAATAGTTGAACTACTCGCTTCGTTTTATGTCGATGTTAGTACTAGGCCGACCACTCGGCCGACTTGCTTAGGGCCAGTCCCCTTAGTAACTGGTCCATGTACACCAATATCTGACTCGAGGAGTCCATTTCTTTTTGCTCTTGACCGATTATTATTATGATTTCAAAGAATATCATCTCAGATGCATTGCATATCTTCAAATACGTGTCTAGAATCTTCATATATTGAAAAAACTCCAGAAACTATTTTTGTGTGACGAGTAAATAATGGCTAATCCTCGTTAATTCAAAACAATGGAAAATGTCGTAAGAAATATAGGACAGCGTTCAAAGTTAGGATACAAATAGGCAAACGTAGATTGGTTTAAAGTTAGAATCTTTACAATTAGGAAAATGCCGGCAACGCTTGGATCCAGTTTTTTTTTATTCAGCAGTTAAATTTCAAAATCACGATTGGAAACTGAAATCTCGGCAGTCGGCTTCATCGATAGCAATGGTGCCGTCCAATTATTAATAGCATCTTATGTAAATGACGCAGCTTCCGGCCGGATCAACATTATAATCAAATTTATTATGACAAGGACACTAGATTCCTCGGAATTTTAACGATGTGGAAGTTATCCAAATCCAAATCCATTATTGATGTTTGATCTGAAACTTATTTTTGTTAAAATTATCCTACGTTTTGATATTAATAAAAAGCTTATTATCTTGATAACTTTGCTTAACATGAGTGAATTTCTTGTACTAACCATAACGACGATCTAAGTACTATAAACATTTTTATCTTTCTACAAAAAATGTCTGATTGCAAAAGGAGAATTTTCATATACTTGTTTCTGGATCACTCAAACTAAATTGATACTCACTGAAAGATATTCTATATAAATTTATCTTCTCTAGAGAACATGATCTGATACCCCAATTTACGTAGCCATAAGTGTTATAATACTTATCACTTTTAGAAATCTAGTTTCATAATATTACTAAGTGTATATGGTACCTATAAAAACCAGAGTATGTGGATGAACTTTCCATTTCTCTTGTAGCCTCCACCAATCCCCGGCATGCGACCACCTCTGGGGTCTCCCGGCGGTCCGGTGCAAGCCCCCAAGTCTTCCATGGGCTTCGTGATGCCGATCTACACTATATGCATCATCGTCTTCTTCGTCTACACTCTTAGTAAGGTAAAAGTAACTTGCGTTCGTTCCGTTATTCGTTAATCTTGAATCTATTGGTACCTATTTGAAGATAATGATTGTGCCATTATTCCGCAAACTAAATATGACTAAACTAACTCATGTGCCATACTTCTCATTTTCGTAATGTGTGACCAAGACAGCGTATAACAGTTTGATCATGTTTAGTATTTCTAACAAAGTAATTTTACTTACAATATTGGAAGTAATTTCATGTTGATTTGATAGTACAACTATGTTAGTAGATTCAAGAGTAAGAGATGCTTTAACCTTACCACCTTTGCTTATGTACCTCATGGTATAAATCGTTAAGCTTACAGGTATAAAGGCCCCATTTCCATAACCCTAAACAATGATCAACAGATTCTGTTCAAGCGAACCGGGCCGTCGCCGTACGAGGCCATCACCCCTGACCCTCAGTTCAGGAGGCGAGTCTTCCGGGACGACTCGAGAACCTCGCCCGATAAACTGGGTAAGTTTCACAGAATCTCAATCTTTAACTGTCTTTATCAGATTGTCGCCGACTTTACCGCTAATGCTTACGCTTGTTAAATTAAATGTTTCGACATTCGGCAGAGCTATTCATTCTTTTGCTTGCGAATTAAGAAGAATCGCTGTTGTACGTGAACGTGGCTTCCAATAATGTGCTTATGCTCTCTTTATGATAGAGGATTGATTCTTCTATTGAATTACTAATTTATTCCAAGGTTAGATAAAATACATTAGGGGTCATCCATAAATTACGTCACACGTAAAGGGGGAGGGGGTCGACGAAATGTGACATTGTGTGATAAGGGGGTGGGAAGGGTCCTAAGTTTTGTGACGTCACATTTAAGTATCGAATATATCTAAGTATTATAACCGAAATTTGAATTGTTAACGATTTTTTTTTGATAATTGTAAAAAATTGCGACGGCACACAGGGAGGGGGGGGGAGTCTCGCAAATGTGACCAGCTGTGACAAGGGGGGGTGGGGTCTAAAAATCATGAAATTCGTGTGACGTAATTTATGGATGGCCCCTTAGATGAGAATTTCTCTCGGCATTCAACGATATTTTAACCCTAGGTTTCATAAGCTTTAATTACTAATTATTGCCATTTGCGCATGCAGGACCCAAGGAGCGAGACACAAGTAAGTATTTTGTCAATAATCTTGCACTCAACATCACCAATGTGAGCAGGAAAAATTGATTCGATAACAATTCTATTAATTATTAATCGGAACAAAGCAGTGGTATATGTAGGTATTATATAAAAATAACATACAGCGGATGCAGTAACTAGGGTACTAGGAAAACATATTGAAAAGGAAATCATTGCTGGAATCAATATCGTGGGTAATGAGGTCAGATACTTAAAATAATGAATATTTTAGACGTAGTGCACATTTTAGTCACACTGAATAGTGCATAGTGATAGTGCTTTAAATCAGATTCAGTTATGTCGCTTAGGACATTTTCAAAAATTTGAGAAGAGTAAATACATAACACCTATCATATGGCTTTTCAAATATTCCAAGAACCACAGAACGCACAGATTACACATCGTATCGCACAGAATAACTCTTAACATCAGAGGCCCTACTCTTTTACAAACGAAAACGAAATTTCGGACGAAATTCGCGTATTTCCTACTACGTGTCTCATTGATTCCGTCATTTCTTATGAACGAAAATTGTTTGACGTTTAGATTCGACAACGATGAAGACGTATAGGAAATACGCGAATTTCGTCCGAAATTTCGTTTGCGTTTGTAAAAGAGTAGGCCCTCTGATCATTCAATTCACATCAACAAGGAATATTTGACGTCAGTGCACATGCAAATGTCTAGTTATTTTGGAATATACCTAATGTATAAACTCACGAACACCTAGCAAGTTGAATCACAATGGATGAAACTACTTCCAATACCGCCAATCAAGATATCAAACATATATTACTACTCCACCAAGTCAACTAGGAACCTGTCAAATGTGACGTCACCCGCACAAAAAGGCGGTGGCGGTGTGCGGGAGGTGTGGCGGGCGGGAAGCCGCAGGCGGTGGCGGGTATGCGGGCGGGGAAGCCGCATTCCATCCTAGTTCCTAGTTGGCTTGGCGGATTAGTACTCACGAACACCTAGCAAGTTGAATCACACCAGATAAAACTATAACCAATAATGTCAATCAAGATAAACACAAAGTAAGACCAGAATTGCATAGGGGACGTGGAACTGGAGGCGCTGAGAGCTCGGCTCGCGGAGACCGAGCGGGCGATGCAAAGGATCGTCTGCCAGCTGGCGGAGCGTGATGGGGTACTGAGCCGAGCGGTGGTGCACTGGCTGGGGTGTGTGTGGCTAGACTAGACTTGCTGCTTTACATTTTATACATATAGGATTACTTAATGCGACTCACGATTCAATTTTTTATTCAATCCGTTGATTTGTCCGATTGCACGGTGAGGAGGCATAACGCCAAATTTCAGTACAGTCAGTGTCGACTTCAACAAATTGAATACGAAATTGCATTATGAGTAGCCGCCTTTAGGGTGCGGTGATACAATCCCTTTTGGAATGAATTGACATTTTTGTTTAAGAGTCTGTTTCAGAATTTTCAGATGACGTTCTCCAGATAAATTGGACGTTTTGGCAGTCTTACCATAAATGATCCGTCAAAACGTCCAATTTATTTGGGGAATTTAAGTTTTCTGACGATACTGAAACAGGGTTGTTGTAAGATTTCAACTCGTTAATAAAATTCTCTTCAAGTTCTTCAAAGAGAACTTTTATGAAGTTGTTTCAAGTTATATCAGTAGCAACAAGATTTTTTCTATCCACAAAAAGAGAAGATCGTCTAAATAAAGAAGTCTGCCACACATGCTACCCAACTACCAGTTCATCACAACAACTATGTTTTGCCGTTATATACCTACCGTGTTTTAGATGTATACCTAGCTGCTTGCGGCATGGTGAAGGTTCCGCCCTTTTGTAGTTGTTCGGATTGTCACTCTAACTTGCATACGAGATGCATCCAAACGATTGTGGATCCTTAGCTGTGTTTTACATGTTTTAGTAGGTGGAGTGGATTTTTGAGATTAGACCAACGGTTCCGTGTATGTTTTCCTGTTAACGATAAAGCTAGGGCCGTCCCAATAACACAATGTTCAATGTTTGTTAGTCAGACAGTTTATGTAAACGTTGTTTTGTAATTGTAACAATACGTCATGTCAATATAATAGAGTTATATTTTGTTAAACCAAATGGTTAACAGATACGTTTTATGTGTTTGAATTTAACAAAGATTTTGTGATTTTGAAAGATTGTAAGTATTTTACAAATCTATGGATATCGAAAATTCACTTGATAAATCGACTAGTACCAGTAAAGCTGAATTTAATTCCCGAGATAGCGTAATCGCAAGTAGCCGGCCATTGGCCCACGGCCAGCAGTGGGAGCATGCCCATTCGTCTGATGCATCCAGTTTATTTTGGTCATCGCGTCCTTCGGTGTTTGTTTTGATGATAGCTATTTTTATTTCAGTTTTCTTAATTTTGGTTTTGCCGAAAAAATAAACTGTCACTGGCAAATTCTCAAAAATAAATACGATACATTACTGGTTATTTTGAAATAAAAACAGTATTGATAGAAAAGCTATCTTCGTTCATTGGACTGTAAATAAGTAAATCAAAGGATTTAAGGACTTGAAATTACAAATCTTGAAATTTCGATTCAAAACCAAAACCATTCTATTATCTGGAACTAAGATTTCTGCTAATACACTGTCCAAATACAGGTGTAATCCACCTGTAATCTCATAACTAATAGTGAGTATTGTCGGGTACAGTTGTTACCGCCATATCAGGGCTGGTAGCCGAGGTGCAGCAGCAGATGGAGGCGAACTACGCGCAGAATCAGCAACGACAGGTCAATGCATGCCCGCCCTAACCCTGACCTCCTTAAAAGCGCATACACACGGCCCTAAAATCAGAGGCAATATCGGGAGCAAGGATGTACTATAAAGTTTTTTGCATAGTGCACAATCCTTTATACAGGGTGTCCCAAAACTTTGCCACATGGAGGGGAAGTACCTTAAATATTGTAGATAGAGAATTTTACTGAATGAAGACTTCATTTTTATTTTAAAAACAATACGATCTGCATTCAAAGATTTTTGAAAACTCGCTTACCACACTCGGGAATCGAACCGGCTAAAATCCGAAAAAATAACAGCCTGTACTTTTATGGCATCAATCGATAGGATCAATCACAAGGATCAAATCACTCTAACAAACATGGCAAACTAAATGAAAGGAAAACCGTGATATCTTAACTTATAAGAATTAAAATAAGTGAAAATTAAAATAAGTAACGATTTCATGGGTTTCCTTTCATTTAATTTACTATGTTTCTTAAAGAGATTTTATCCTTATGATTGACCCTATCGATTGATGCTATAAAAGTACAGGATGTTATTATTCGGATTTTAGCCGGTTCGATTCCCGAGTGTGGCAAGCGAGTTTTCGAAATGAAAGGAAACCATAAAATCTTCACTTATTTTAATTGAACGAATAAAAAAATGGTAAACGTAACTAATTTGTTGCTCGAAATTAGCTCCATTTTTTGTGGATACACTTTATCTTTGAATTCATGAATTTATAAGTTTAGACTTCATGGTTTTCCTTTCATTTAATTTACCATGTTTGTTAGAGAGATTTGGTTCTTATCATTGATCCTATCGATTGATGCCATAAAAGAACAGGGTGTTATTTTTTCGGATTTTAGCCGGTTCGATTCCCGAGTGTGGCAAGCGAGTTTTCAAAAATCTTTGAATGCAGTTCGTATTGTTTTTAAAATAAAAATGAAGTCTTCATTCAGTAAAATTCTCTATCAATATTTAAGGTACTTCCCCTCCATGTGGCAAAGTTTTGGGACACCCTGTAGAAGTTCCTTGCTCTCGATATTGCCTCTGATTTTAGGGCCGTGTGTAGGCGCTTTAACACCGCCTCCTAAACTCCTAGTTCCCGCCGATTTTTTACGTTGTTTTCTTTTCGTTGTTTTATTGTGTTTTTAACAGACGATAGTTGCATAAAAATATTCAGCAGTCAAGTCAATACACACATTTGCGTTAATTGTACTGATAATATTTCGATTTAAAGTTTTCATTACCGATTTAACACATACATTCAATACTACCTCAGTAACATATTCTTTTTAAAGTGTTTCTGTTGCATTAAAAGAGTCTAAAGCTTTTGCTTCAATATATTTTGTGTTAGCGTAATCTCTTGCAGTTTACTTGCGCGCCTCTGCGCTTGTTTACTTCCATTTGGCATTTTAGGAATGTACGTATTTGGCACTCGGATCTCCTCTCACGCTGAAATTCAGAAATATATCTGCACATTCACTTTTCGAGATAAATCTTGGATACTTTGCTTACAATGTTATACAGTAATGGAGATTGCAAATGATAAAATTGAAATACTAACTTTTGTTCAAATTATAGATGCAGTCATGTTGAATATACTTTTTGGATTTTTCTCTCAGAATTTATTCTTGAGATATAGGTATTGCCGAAACCAATAAACGTTTTATCCGTATTATCTGGGTATAATTTAATTAAAGTACATCGTTAGCTGCTACTATTTAATTTCGCTTGTCACACATAGTTTTATTCGTTTCAAAAGTTCTTCTATCCATTCCCTGTTTAAAAATATGTTCACTATATTATTTTCCTTCATCCGAACCATGTTTATCTCCCGTTTCATCCTTGTCTCAACCTCCATTACCTTTCGTTGCATCTGTATAGAGAATAGCATGTTCAGAAGTTTTATTTTCGTTGTACACCGTCCGTTGCTGCCTTTGTCTGCTCGCACCTGTTACACAGTCTTAACTAACAAAGTAAAAGAACTCAATCTATACAAACCTTCAAACTCATACGTTTCTAATTCAATAACTTAACTCTAAAGTAGTCGAGTCAATTGGCTTCAGCTGTAGGTAGTTTTATACCGCTGAAATCAGGTCCTAAATTGTTTTAATCTGTTTAAAGGTGTAAGAGTTTCAGTTAATAATATTATTCGCGTTCTGAGTTGACTTGAAAGTATAAAAATGAATGCCGTAGCCATAACGTTAACAATATTATACTATTTTAAACGTAGCATAGGACTAAGGTTACATACACCGTACCTTGTTTATCTCCTGTTTCATCCACACACGTCTGTTTGGACAAATTACTCCAAAATATCATATTATGACTGAATTTAGCGGTATCTTTTAGAAACACATTTGTATATAGTTTAAAGTTTTCATTTATTTTTCGATTTTCTTAGCTTGTATATCAAATTACAAGTATGGTAGCTTATGTTTTTGATGTATTTTGAGTGGTGTATTTAGTTTCTTTTTGAACTGTGTAAATTTTAATTTTTGCTATGTATGTTTTAGAAATATCAAAATGGTCGTTAATTAGTCGCATGATTTGTTCCCAACAAACATTTTGTTATATCAAAGTTGGCAGAGCAATTAATCTAAGATGCCCGCGCCCAATCAGTATGGGATCATGTCTTTAAACTTAAAACTAAAGATTATTTCAAGTTACTCGTCACGAGTTCCTTGGTGCTATTATCTTATAGCTATCCTTTTTATCCCATTCTGATTTAGCGTGGTTAATACTTTTTCAGAAAACTTATTGTAATATTCCAATTTACAGGAAGTGCAGGATAACCACACTCGCCCGTATACAAATGGAACTATCTTACACAACAGCGGCCCCGTCCACATAGTCGCTAGCGAATACACGGAAACTTCAACTGATAAGAGTCCGGGCCCTCAGAAGGACAAGGAACCTTCTCCAGTACTCGAAGAAAATGAAAAGGAGGTAGAAAATGGAGTATCTGAGTCAAAGGCAGAAGAAATCGCCGAACTTATTACAGAAGCTGTAGAACCCGTGAAAGAATCTGAAGAAAGAGTTTCAAAAACCACTGAATCTGAATTGCTAAAAGAGGAACCTGAACCAGAACTTGAATCTGAACCACAATCTAAAGAAACTACTAAAGTGGAAACCGAACTCGAATCCGCTGCCAATGAAGAAGAGCGTAAAGAATCTGAGGAGCTCGTGCAGGAATCTAAAGAACCGGTGGTAGAAAAAGAAGAATCATTAGAATCGAAAGACGTAGAAGAAGTTGAAGAACCCACACCGGAACTTAAAGAATCGGCACAAGAACCTAAAGAATCTACACCAGCCGAAGAGGAAGAAGCGATAGACGATATCAAAGAAAACGATGACGAAGAATTAATACAATTAGAATCGAGCGCAGACGAAAAAGAGCCTAGTCCTGAACCAGAAATAGTCGAAGCTAACCATAAAGAAGAGTTATTTAAATTAACAGACGATATCAAAGTAGCAAAGAAAGAAGATTTAGCGAAATTAACGGAAGAGTTTTTGAAAGAAGAATTGAAGTCTTCGGACGAGAGTAAAGAGGAGAAACAGTCGACACCTGAACTTCTAGAAGAGGCTATCAAGGATGAGGACAAAGAAGAGGTTGATGAACAGGAGAACGCTAGCGTGAAAGTAAGTATTCTTGATTGAATTACCGATTAAAATGACTTATTAATCAGAAAGGTGCTAAATGATTTGAAATAAACTTAATATCTAAAGGTTTGATGAATAATTAGAATAGATTTAATCTTAAAAGTAATCTCCCACAGTCCACTAACTTCTTATGCAATACCCTTGTGTCTAAATGTATATTTAACAACTCTCTAGCGTTGTCTCGTTGATTAGCATATTCAGATTCATCATGATTAGATCGACCACAGAGTAAAGACTAAAGAAAGAGGTGCCCTTATTAGATATATGTATGAAAAAAAAACATGGTCATTGTTTTTTCATTGTCATTGTTCTATCTACCGGTAAATAGATGAACTACTGCTTCGTTTTATGTCGATGTTAGTACTAGGCCGACCACTCGGCCGAGTTGCTTAGGGCCAGTCTCCTTAGTAATTGGTCCATGAGATCGACACAATTTTTCCACTATACAATCAGTCTTATTTTTAACCCACGCAGAAAAACGAGGGGTGTTATAAGTTTGAAGTGTGTATCTGTGTGTCTGTCTGTGGCATCATAGCTCCTGAACGGATGGACCGATTAGGATTTAGTTTTTTTGTACCTACTATGTCAGTTTGAGATCGTTCGGACTCATGTGTTCCTGAATGATATTTTCGTAATTAGCCCATGTCAGTTTGTACTGGATCGACCACAAAATACGAAACTAACTATTGCTATATAGTATACTACTGGGCCAACGCTAGACACTCCAATAACACCTCATTAGTGAACTAAAGCACGCGCCTCCCCCACTAGGTGGTAGGGATGGAGGTGACGGCGCACACCGCGGACGGGGGCGCGTGGCGGCGCGCCGAGCCGCCGCTGGCGACTCCGCTGCCGCACAGAGTGGTGAGGCCGCACTGCACTGTGCATATTGTTCAGACACTTTATGATGTTGTTGGGTGAAGCAGTGTAGGGACAATTCGCAGCAAAGGCCACAACAATCGATTGATTAATAATAATAATAATATCCTGGGACAATTTTTTACACACGGCTACCTGATCCCAAACTAAGCAGAGCTAAGCAGAACTAAGCAGGGCTAAGCAGAACTAAGCAGAGCTAAGCAGAACTAAGCAGAGCTAAGCAGAACTAAGCAGAGCTAAGCAGAACTAAGCAGAGCTTGTACTATGGAAACCAGATAACTGATATTACTACATATACTACTTTTTTATTTGTAAATACATGCTTAATATACATATACACCCAGACTCAGGACATACAGACATGTTCATGCACACAAATGCATGTCCCGGGTATCAATCAATAGATCGGTCAGTCAATCGATGGTCGAGCGATGAACACAAAAAACAATGTTAATATTATGTAACAAAGTGTGTTTAAGAGACACCGCAGACTTGCTACTTTTAGCATCGACGATCGGCGATTTAGTCGCTTTTAGCATCGCAGCAGTCGCTGCGTCCGACCGCAGAGTCGCCAAAACCGGATGCAGACGCAAAATCGCCGATCGCTGATGCAGAAAGTAGCATGTCTGCGGTGGCCCTAATTTAGTATTATGTTGCGAATTGTCCCTATTTCTTTTATGATCAAGTAACATGACTTCTGTGTCAATCTATTTTCTTTTTATAATTTTATTGTGACATCTTTGCAGTATTAATGTGTCATGGATTACTTACACACAGTACTTATAATAACATTATTTGCTTAATCCTATGTTATATTAAAATTTAATAATTCTATTATTTCATTGTATGTATTTTCTTATGTTATTCCTGCCGGCATGTTATTTATTTGTAGATTAGTAGCTTGACATTCCAGGGCCTCGAGTCTGTTAACAATTGTCCATTGCGGAACCACTGGTCTCTAATATTATCTTATTATCTTCGAGAATAAATAATAAAAAAAAAATGTAACGTCACGACTTTTATCCCCATTCGGGGGTAGTCAGAGGCTTGAGTGGCCATACACCACCACATTGTGGAGGTATTAAGTCAACTCAAAGCCCAAGCAAAGCTTCGAGAATACTTCGTTATAATTTACAATGAAGAATTCGCAATGGACAGGACCCTTATCTTTGCTATTAGATTTATTATAGTTGCCTTTCCTACCTACCCGGAGGGTTACAAAAAGAGGCACACTATACGTGGCAACCCCTTACGAGGTGTCAGGGACCATCTGTTTACTCACTACCATTTATCCAGAATAGTACCTACCGGAGCCCTAAAGTCGCTCACCACTCGCACTCCGAAGAGAGCTAGTGTATCAATCCCCGTTGGGGTCGTCAGAGAAGCCGACTACCAATGACAATGGACAATTGTAAAGATTCTCGAGGTCCAGTGCTTTAGTACAAAGTAGTTAATACCGAAATCTAAGCTCAATATATTGCTCAATCGTATACGGTAATGTTAAGGGCCGTCCATAAATAACGTGAGGTGATTCTGGTGATTTTTCGAACCCCCTCCCCTCTTGGTGAGATGTCATGAGTTGTTGCTCGACCCTGTCCCTCCCTCCCTAATCTCACGTAAGATTATCAAAAGCCATATTTTAGTGGAGAAACATTTGTGACTTAATTTAACCCCAGTTTTCTCGTAATTTTACACTCCGCCTCACGTAATTTATGGACGCCCCCTAAGTTGGCTGTCCTGTTTTGTACTATAGTCTGATTTTTACCCGACTACGGCGGAGGGTTATTAATTAGACGAAGTAATCTGATAGGTGCAAATGTCAGGTTTCGATATAAATAGAACAAATAAGGTTCAAATTCATAGAACAATGACATTTTCAGCTGTCAGTTTAGCTCGTTTAATTAAAAATCGGACTATAAGGGCTGTAAGATCAATAGTTGATCTTGGAGAGTTTAAACTATCAATTCTATATCGAAGAAGGGGGATTAAAACTCTGTCCCGTAGTTTAAGTAACAATTGATCTGACGGCCCTAAAAGCTTATATAGTTGTCCTTTTCATAAGTTAAACAACTAAATTCCATCCAGAAATTAATTTAATTTAGTTAATGCGTAACATAATCGCCTTTATTGTATAATTTAGAATAAAACTGCTTTTATTTTTATATTTTTTTGTTATGTTTTTAAAATAAACTCTTTTATAAATATAAAGCAGTTTTATTTTAACACTAGGTGTGCCCGCGACTTTGTACGGTTTTTTTTTTTAATTTACTTTACTACAGTAAAAGTAGCTTACGAAACTCCTTATAACATCAGCTATCTGCCACTGAAAGTCCCGTCAAAATCGGTCCAGCTGTTTCGGAGATTAGCTGGAACAAACAAACAGACAGACAGACAAATGTTTTTAATTATTTTATTTTGTTATAAGTAAAGATGTGATAAACGGCTTTATATTAAAAGCACGTTGTTACGCTTGTGCTTGTTTTTAAAAGTCGTTGTAAAAGTGCTTTTCTGCTTTTTTGCTTTTTTAAATTAAACAAAAATTTGTCCGTCATTAAACGGACAACAAAAGCAAAATGCTTACTAAACATAAGTTCAAGCAAAAAGCCAAAAACTTACGCGCTGAAAAATTGATAGTGAGTCTTATGTGCATGGAAATATGGTTTTTAATCTAATATAATGTATTATAAATTATTGCTTTTTATGGGTGCAGAAATAAGGTTAAATTTAATTAAATATTGATTTGAACTGTATTGTCATACAAATAAGGTTACTTTTTGTAATTTTTTGGAATTTCTTTCTCTTTCTTGCCGTCAGTGCTTAAAAGCAACACGCTTAAATTTGTAAGCGCGCTTAGGCGCTTACATAAAAAAGCGAACTTTTCAAACGGCTTTTCGTTTACGCACCCACTTCTAGTTATAAGTACCGTATATACTTGCATATGTATTTAGTAAAAAGTATTTTGACACACATACAGACAATTTTTTTTTATAGACTGCGGTGGAAAAAAAGCGTACGGCCCGCCTGATGTTAAGCAGTTACCCTAGCCTATAGATGCTTACAATACCAAAGGCATTGCTCGCACATTACCGAACTGAAGGGGAGTGGGACGGAGGGAGGGGGAAGGGGCCTATTTGTACCTTTAGATTATTTTAACATAATACATTCGGTCATAAGTTTATTAACACATTTGTTTCGTCATCGGATCGGTGTGTTTATGTAATTTACATAAAGCTTACGCTATGCATCACGTTAATACATTATTTATGAGACATTATTATTAATCTTAACGTCAAAAGAATAACAAATTTGTACACGCCTACTGCAGTCTTAAAACAACGACATGCAAAAAATATACATAAAGAGTACCTGGTTACCTTTATTGTGTATAGGTACCTACTACCTACATAATTTAGCGGTACTTATAAAAAAATAAAATTGTCTGTCTGATTTCTGAAACGGTTGGACCGATTTTGAGGGGACTTTTCAGACGCGTGGAGATGTAGTGCCTAAGTGGCTATGCACACGGAGCAACTTTCAACCGAAACTAACTAAAAAACTAATTTAGCCCTTTTAACGTCCCACTGCTGGGCACGGGCCTCCCCTCAATGCGAGGGGGATTCAGGCCATAATCCACCACGCTGGCCCAGTGCGGGTTGGTGGATTTCACATGTCTAAAGACATGCAGGTTTCCTCACGATGTTTTCCTTCACCGTAAGCAAGTGATAATCATATTAAAGTTATGATTCACACATAGATTTCGAAAAATCCATAGATGTGATCCAGGGTTTGAACCCATGACCTTAAGCCCGCAAGACGAACCTATCAACTTTTTAATGGTTTTTTGGCAGTTGCAGCCAACAATTGTCAGTTGCAGCCAACAATTGTCAGTTGCAGTAACAGTTGCCGTGGTTGCCGCGATTGTTTTGTATGAAAACAGCTAGTTGCGAATTGCCAGTTGCCGCAAAAGTTGCCCGTGTGCGTAGCCCCGTATAGGGCAGTATTTGTTCAGGAGCGGGAAAATAATTTCGTAAAATTTTAAAAAGCAGAAGACCATCAAATCAGTTCAGTGTTTCCAACTAGGCGAAAGCAAACGTCGCTAGACAGAAGGTTCAAAAGTCGCCAGTAGTCGCTAAATGGTAGAATTGACGAAATCCAACCAAAAAAAGGTTCGCTTGTAGACTTGAGATCGAAAAATATACTATTTTAGTATTGCAGCTAAGATAAAGTCATAATAACTAGTTATGTTTCTTAAAATTTGGTCTATTAGAAAAAGGAGCCAGGAAACGGAAATAAAACGTCGATTTTGATGTCAAAAAGTCGCTTAATCTAGTGAAAAAGTGGGTAAGTTGGCAACACTGAGTCAATTGACATTATCACCGCTCTTATTTGCTCTTAATATCACAGTGCAATATTTCTCATGCTGCAGTAGGTAATAATGAAACTTAATAAATTAATTTTTGTTCAG
The DNA here is from genome assembly GCA_947859195.1 of Drymonia ruficornis. NCBI lineage: Eukaryota > Metazoa > Arthropoda > Insecta > Lepidoptera > Notodontidae > Drymonia > Drymonia ruficornis. The sequence continues at coordinate 874,572 of OX401922.1, forward strand.
AGGACATTGGCATACACGTGGACGTTTTTTTTTTAATAAATTAATCCGTTCATTGATATGCATTTCATATCGGATGACGTATTAGCAAAATTGAGATTGATAACTTTAACTAAAATATGTAAATACCAAAGGCTGAACTGAAGGCCTAAAAAGGCCACACAGCAATTTTGCAAATTCAATTTTCAGAAGCTCAACGGAATCCGCAAAATTTCCGTGAAACGGTCACGAATGGCGTAAAATGTGTGACTATTTTACATAAATTTTGCGGAATTGCCTAAGGATTCTGTTAGAAAATCTGAAAAATTTATTGCATTGGCAATTTTACATAGCGTTGCTGTTAGCCCCCATGAGCCAATTGAGATTTCGGCTTACTAGTCCACCAAGCCAACTAGGAACTCGACTGGAATGTAGCTTCCCCGTCCGCACACCCGCCACCGCCTGCGGCTTCCCGACCGCCACACCTCCCGCACACCGCCTCCGCCACTGTGCGGGTGACGTCACATTTGACAGGTTCCTAGTTGGCTTGGTGGTATGACACGCCCGCCAACCAGAGTTGGGCAAAATTTAATTAATTAATTGCTAATTGCATGTGGTGTCAGAATTAACAATTAATTTTGATTTGTTCGTCAATCGCGAACAAATCACAATTAATTGTTAATTGTGACATCACATGCAATTAGCAATTAATTAATTGCAATTAAATTTTGCCCAATTCTGCCGCCAACTACTCAAACGCAACACAAGAGCTGCTTAATTTTGATGCGCCAACGAAAAATGATTGATAACGACGTCTCAGACTTAAGTGGGACTTGAACTTTGGAGAAGCGTTTTAGGCGGGTGACGTCACATTGGACAGGCGCCTAGTTGGCTTGGTCGCGTAGTATGTTAGCAATGATGTTGTTTGTTGGTTAGCACGAGGCCGAGGAGGTGAAGTCGATATTCCTGGAGACGGAGATACCGCAGCAGTCGCGCGTGCTCGTCGCAGACTTCGGCGAGGACCGGGCCGACCGCCCGGCGCCCGCCAAACACTCCCCGGTCAGTACACTTGCTTACTTTATAGGGTTCCGTACCCAAAGGGTGCCAGCGGGACCCTATTACTAAGCCTACGTTGTCCGTCTGTCAGCGGGCTGTATCTCGTACCGTAATAAGTAGAGATTGTAAATATTCACAGAATGTGTATTTCTATTGCCGCTACAACAACAAATACTAAAAATAAAATAAAATTTAAAAATAAAGTGGGTCCCCATTAAAGAAACTTGATATTTTTGACGTTTATATTCTACGGTGGTATGGAATCCTTTATGTGCGAGTCCGACACGCACTTGGCTGGTTTTTACTAGTTGAAGCTCTCATCTGCCGCTGCATGCTTAAAAAAAGGGCTGTATCCAAAGACATTACCAAGAAAGAGGGACACACGTGACACACGTTTTGATGTGTTATAACATCAGAGGTGTATCACAATACCTGCATGTTTTCTACATTATTTTTAACCAACGACTGCGTCGTACTGTGTCCATGCACTCAGTTTAGTACGACCTATTCGGGACAGTCACATGTTTCCCACTCTCTAGATAATATAATTGTTTCCATTATTTTTATTTAGTGCTAAGGAAATAAGCTACTTATGTCATACAGTTCCTCGAAGAAAGACCTTATACAATAAACAACAAAAGGATAATAATTGTATACGTGTGTTTCAGACGGTGGTTAGTGGCAAGATGACGTTATCACTGATACAGGACGCGCCGCGGGAGACGCCCGACAGAGATCCAGGTAACATTGTGTTAGGTTCACGACACAGCACTATTAACAAAAAAAAAAAAAATGTAACGTCACGACTTTTATCCCCGTTCGGGGGTAGTCAGAGGCTTGAGTGGCCATACACCACCACATTGTGGAGGTATTAACCAACTCAAAGCCCACGTTTCACTAGATAGTCAGAACCCAACGTGACAGGTGGTGAACCTTGTCGCCGTGTATACAGGAACTGGCTATTACCTAATCCCGAGGGATAGGTGGGTACTATTAACAAATATCTTTTGATTAATCGTTGCGCAATCTTTAATATTATTTCAATCAGACCCTTAAATAACGTTGCGCCCGCAACTTACGCGGGGAATTTAACAAAAAATATGTTTTAATATTTGCTCAAATAAAAGGAACCTAAGTTACTCCTCATAACATTAGCTATCTGCCAGTGAAAGTCCCATCAGAATCGCACCAGCCATTTCAGCCATTCCGGATTTAGTCGAAACAAACTGACAGAACGATAAAACTTGTATTTTATTAGTACGGTACTTTCATATGCATTTAACAAAAAGCTGTTATTTTGACATTACAAACAGACACTTCAATTTTATTTATGTGTAATATATTATTACATACAATACAATTAAGTGTACTTATAACATTTCAGAATCAACAGTCGATGAGTTCACAACAGCGAGCGCGGTCACACAGAATGCTGCTGAGGTAGGTACTATACATAGAGTAAAGACTTAAGAAAGAGGTGCCCTTATTAGATTTCTCTATTAAACAACGCGTGTTAATTTGCACGGGATGGCGCGGGTGGTGGGGGTTAAGAAATGCGTGGCATCTATCTACCGGGAAATAGCTGAACTACTCGCTTCGTTTTATGTCGATGTTAGTACGTAGTTTAAATATTTGCACTAGATGTCACTAAGTGTATGATCATGTAAAATTACGTACAAAGGGACGCCATCTAGTGTCGAATATAATTATATTTGGGATGCGAACGTTGGCAAGACGTCTGCACAGGACGAACGCCAACAGCACACTGACTTAAGCCACACCTACTGTGATGACGTCACCGGCCTAGTTGTGCGATGTTTAAGCAACGCGGCTTAGCTGCTTAGACCCAGTCCTTTAGTATTGGTTCATGGTACTATAGTCTGATTTTTAATTAGACGAAGTGGGCTGACAGGTTCTTATGTCACTTTTCAATATAAATAGAACAAATAAGGTTCAAATTCGACATTTTCAGCTGTCAGTTGGCTTCGTCTAATTAAAAATTAGACTATAGGTATATTTCTTCTTATCGTATGGTTAGCGGCCAACCTGTTGTCAGAGTTGTTCAAGCTGCCCGAAGGCGCCACAAGGCTTAACGACCGCTGCCTAGATGACAACAACCGGGACCGACTTTTTTCGTGCCCTCCGAAGCACGGAGACGCTCAGTTCAAATGCCATTAAATGGTCACCCATCCCTGACTGACCTTGCCAAGTGTTGCTTAACTTTTGATCGTTTACCGAACAGTGATGGCAGCTGGCTATGAGCTCTAGTAGGTATACATAATCTTTACTATCCCGGATATACAATATGTTAAGAAAACCCTGTCCGACCCGAAAACGTATTGTTGGGTATCGAGATTATATTCTATTTTAATAAAAAATCTTTTTTTTTTTTAATTAAAAAAGAATAATTACATATATATTTTTTAGCATAGTAAGTGTCCCACTGCTGGGCAAAGGCCTCCTATATTTTTTTGGAAAACAATTACCCCGTTTACATTAAAAAAAAAAAATATACAAGATTTAGCAGCCTAAAATACACCAGTCCAGTGATCGAAATTTGCCATACATTTTGCAGTAGCGCCTCTAGCGGGAATTTGCATCTTTACTGGTGAATGGAGACGTTTGAACTTGGAACACTCATTCTCAGATTATAAAAAGCGGCCAAGTGCGTGTCGGGCCAAGCACTATGTGTCCGTAGCCATTTCAATAACTTATATTGTAGGTATACTTGTTTTGACAGCTTGCGAAACCTTACTCCGACAATCTAAATTATTTTTGCGTTTCGTACGAGTGAGTAGTACTGAGTGAGCCAAACGCCCAAACCCCATCTTCTCCCTCTGTCCCACTCCCCTTCAGGGCGGCAACGTGCGAGCACGTGCAAACATCTATAGGCTACGGTAACTGTTTAACATCAGGCGGGCCGTACGCTTGTTTGCCACCTTAGTAATACATTGTATAAAAAAACGAAACTCGCTCGTTGAACATACATCTTATCATTTTTACAGAAAGATGACGAGGCGTCAGACGAGGAAATCGAAGAGGAGATTGAGATAGAAGAGATAGAGGAGGAGGTGGAGGAGGAGGAGGAGGAGGAAGCGGAGCCGAAGGCAGCCGAGAAGGGCCGAGCGGCCGCCACACAGTGATGCACTATGATAGACTAACTATGTAGTGAGGTACTGTGTGCGTTACTTATAGGTACCGACGTCGTTCTGATACTTGAAGGAAGGGCTCGATATTAGCGATCTATACTTCCCAAAAGGGGTAGGCAGAGGTCTACTATTGTATATTTCGCTGATGGACTAGTCAAGCGAATCGGTATTTCAAGTCGAAAACCGATACGTTAAGCGAGACGTAAGATACACTGCAGTGCTTCTGTCTACCCCGTCGGAAATACAGGCGCGATGGTGTAGTTTTTATAATTTCTATCCACCAACAGTATTTTGTTTTATTACTCACAGCTCTAGCTAAGTTACACATACAGATCTTAAAAAAATATAGAGAACAATTAACAATTAATTTACCATTATGCAATTAATATTCATAATTTCTATGTTAATATTGTATTTATTTACCGATTGGTACTTTTGTCCTCTTCTAATGAAGGTGTACATTTTGTTCAAATGTTACTCTGTCGATATTGAGTGTGGGTTTTAGGGGCGTGTTGGGATGTGACCAAACGACTACTACCTAGAAACAATACTGTGTTTGTACTTTCATAAATACAGACTGTATTACAAATGCAAAATAATATATGAAGTACAGTCAAAGGCAAAAATATGTATACCTACACTACACTATACGATTTTTAAATCGTTAAGTATGTACATACTAGCCTTTATAAATTGTATTGGTTTTAAATGGAAATAAAGAATTAGTTACTTATATAAAAATCCTTTTGGCCACATCCTAACACGCACATTATTATAATGTTAGACATTTTGTTAATGAAATTACGAATTTAATACATCGGTGTTGATCATTTGTGCCAAATATGACTTCCAAGCTATTTAGCGTTCCTTCTATATTTTATATTAATATTTTTTATGTCCAAGTCTACGAACTAGCCAAATTTTTTTGATAGTATATTATTATATTTGTATAATTATTAAGTATAAATAAAATATACCTAATGTGCTTATGGGAAAAACTGTAGTAGCGTAAAATATTAGCTCAAAAACGTGTAGTTTATTTTAAAATAGAATTAAATTGCGATCGGAGGAACAATGTCGTAGATAAACAGCTACAATGTCGTAGATAGACAAATGTAGTACTTACCCAAAATGAAAGGCTCAATATTTGAACAGTCAGGTGGGTATCAAAAGGGGCCATCCATAAATTACGTCACACGTAATGGGGGGGAGGAGGTCGACGAAATGTGACATTGTGTGACAAGGGGTTGGGGGGGGGGGTCCCAAGTTTTGTAACGTCACATTTAAAAATCGAATATGTGTAAGTATTAAAACCGAATTTTGAATTAAATTTTTTGAAAAATTCTGAAAATTGAAAAAATATGTGACGTCACACAGGGAAGGGGTCTCGTAAATGTGACCAGCTGTGACAAGGGGGGGGAGGGGTCTTAAAAGCATGAAATTCGTGTGACGTAATTTATGGATGGCCCCAAAGCTCAAAACTACAGTTCTTCCACAAGCACTATTAATTAGAGAATGTGTCCCAATTTTAATCCCAAATAAGTGTCTAACTAATTGGGTGTTAGTCGTTAGTGTTATTATTATATTTTTGCACCAGTGTTGATTTGTATGTTATTTATTATCATGCATTTATGAAAGAATTTGTGACAATTTGTTGTTTCATTGTGTTTTTTACGTTTATTTTACAAAATCCTATTCTGTCTACAAATTATATTAGGTAACTAAATTTGATAGACATCAAACCTATTTTTTTTTGTAATTGTAAAAAAACCTATTTCTGTTTCGCTGTCATGTTATGTTAATGAGAGGGATGGCAGTACTTTTAGTTAAGTCATGTTTAGTTTTTACACGAATAGAATATACGTATCAGTGTTAGGTTTGCAAAATAAAATATTAGTTTTTCAGAATCTAGTCAGCATTACAATAGCCATAACAATAATGACAACCTAATTTTTTTAAATTTAAAAGATTTTTGCATCGATATTTTTTAGGCTGACTATAGATATAATATTTATGAGTATTTTTGTTAAGCTTAATTTGTTTTCTAGTTGTAAGGAAATAAAGTAATAACTTAAAATGTTGTTTTATTTTTTCATAAATTTTAGTTTGATGATTTCCAATTTTCCTTAATGTTTAGTGCTGTCACAATGCTTTGATATGGGTGATAATTTGTAAGCAGACATCTCTAATTAAAAACGTCATGAAAGATCATCAGTCCATTAATTAAAGTAAAAATATCCATCTGTAATCATCTGTTTAATTGTAACACTTAAATTAAATAAAATTACAAATTGATTGTATTTACAAACTACTAGACTGCACTGTGGGTGATATTCATTTAGTTGGAACCTGGAACAAGAGACATTAGATATATTAAAAATGTAATGTAACATCACGACTTTTATCCCCATTCGGGGGTAGTCAGAGGCTTGAGTGGCCATACACCACCACATTGTGGAGGTATTAACCAACTCAAAGCCCACGTTTCACCAGATAGTCAGAACCCAACGTGACAGGTGGTGAACCTTGTCGCCGTGTATACAGGAACTGACTATTACCTAATCCCGAGGGATAGGTAGGTTTCCTCACGATGTTTTCCCTCACCGTAGATATATTAACTCCAGAATTATACAGCAATGGTTAAAGAGAACAGCATAACACCCACTTGACACATCCTCATCTAATAAGATATGAAGCTATGAAAAGCAATGAGACACTATTTTTCAGTATAAGTAGTGTAAATTGGTAATTGTGTATAAAAAGATGGTTGTTGAAGGTATTATTGAAACAGTTGAACAGATTCAGACACTACCTCCTCTCCATCAAAATATATAAATCTCAACTGAAGATCAAGAGAGGATATTGAAATGCAAGTTCACCAGCATACATAAACAGTACTCACACTGTGTTAATGCATGCCTGCTCACATAGCGTTGCTGTTTGAAAATGTATACAATTATTCTTTTGAAAAGAGTAACCATTAAGTTTCTTGCCGGCTCTTCTCAATGGAAGCAACATTACGAACCGGTGGTAACGCTAAAATATTGTTTATATTGACTATTTATAAATGCTCTAATGAGCTTACATGAATAAAAACCTTTTGACTTTGACTATGATTGTAGATTTAATAATAGCATTGGGGTAAAGAAAAACGAGAAATAATATTCCTATACGACCCGTAAGATTCCTATACCTTTTTGGCGCAGTTCGCGCTGACCCCTTTTTTCTGTTTCCTCTGTCTGTGTTGCGAGTTGCAAGTGTGTCGAATGAATATTTCTTTATTTCTAAGAAAGTTTATGGTGTATGTGGGTAATTGGATTGAATGTCGACAACAGCTTAGTGCAGTGGTTCGAGCCTAGGCCGCTCAGCTCACTGCATTGGGTGGTCGCAGGTTTGAATCCCACCAGGGACAAATTTCGGAAACTGCCTTATCATAATTTGCACTGGTTTGGGTGTCACTGGAATTGCCCTAAGTCTATTGTACAGTAGCCATAGTACAAACATTGCTTAGTTTTGGACCATACAGTTGGTGCACGGGTCTGGTAATATTAATTCATTTATTAAGAACATTCTATTTTGTATAACTTTTGATTTGTGCCCGGCTAAACAATCAAGCACAACATGGGGATAAAATAAGGCCATTGTAAAATAAAAGGGCATCAAATTGGGTTGAATAAAAAAGCTGCCTGTACAAAAACATACCTGTAGTAAAGTTCTTTAGTTCTTCAATATCTTTGGCCATGGTCCAGTCGTGCCTCACCGACTTAATAGTCTTTGTAGCTTGGTGAATGGGGGGGAAGAACTCCCAGCCTTCGTCGATCGATATCTTCTTCGTGACAGCCACACACCCGAGGACAAAGGCAGCAGGGACAGCTATGATCGGTGCTCGCGCCCAGGCGCTCAAAATACTACCAGCCACCGCGCCACCCAAAAAGTAGTTCACATTGTCATTCTTGCCTCTAATGTTTTGTGCCACGTTAGTGGTAACAGTGAACGCCGTCGCCATGCCCACCATGGGACCGAGATACCAGCCATATCTTCCAACAGTACTAGCGAATCCTTTGGGATGGGAAAACATCATCACATCGTAAGATGCGGTAACAAATCCAACGAATGCAGCGTATTTGGATAGCGTTAATGTCTTCAAAAAGATATCTTCCCCCTCAGGGGTGTCGTAGTATTTGTATTTTAAAATCGAGCTCATTTTTCAAAATGCTTTTTCGGAAATATTACACAACACACGGCGGATTGACGGATTGATTCAATTGATTGAGATTTGCGACTTTTGCGCAAACAGAAATGTCAAAGTCAAATGTGTGTTTATAAAGGTTACACAATAAAATAAAGTTATAAGTTAAATGCAGGTGTTTATTTTCAGTTTACAGTGCGTAATTTCTTGCAATACGAAGATAAACAGGAAAACAAAGCAAAATAGTATGGTGCGTAATAAATAGTCATACGTGCTAAAATAAAATAAAAAGTATATTTAAACAAATGTTTAATATCTAGCTCTACAAATGCACAAGCGATGGTAATTAAATGCGTTCATATTTGCGTTTTGCGTTTTTTATATCCTATAGACTTAGACCATTATAGCTTATACGTCCATGCGTTTATATTGTTTATATATAATATATATTTTGCTGTTTATTTTTGTAAACATAATCTACCTATGTACCTAGAATTATTTTACCATATAAACCCAGAGTAAAATTAATTACATTCATAAATGTTGCCTACAATTTATCTAACCCTGTGTTACTGGAACGCAGCATTTACTATAATTCTTGCATATCCGACGATTTGTCATTAATGTCAAAAGTATCAAAAATGGCGGCGGACGGTGACGAAGTGATTAGTGATCAGGAAAAAGTTAGAATTGTTTCGGATTTCATTTTACATTCACCACCTGGAGAATTCAACGAGGTATTTAACGATGTGAGGGTCCTATTGAATAACGACACTCTCCTCAAGGAGGGCGCGAGCGGTGCTTTCGCGCAATACAATAAGGATCAACTAACGCCCGTGCGCCTCGAAGGCTCTGAGCTCCACACGCTCATAACCGACCACAACGAACTGGGCGGAGGGCGATACTTCGACCCACGTTCCAAGCGATCCTTCAAGTTTGATCATTTACGCAAAGAAGCATCGGAGTATGAGCCATACGAGCCCGATAGGGTGGCGGAGCCCTGGCGAGCCGCCCTCGACGAGGAGCTGACGGCGTACGTAGCCGCCCACTTCAAGCACGGCGCCAGCTTAGTGGTGGGTCGCGCGGTCGACTCCAGTTCCGTTCAACTCGTGGCATGCATCGAGGATCATCAGTTCCAGCCGAAGAATTACTGGAACGGGCGATGGCGGTCGGTGTGGTCGCTGACCGTGGGGGCGGGCGCCGCCGAGCTGCGCGGCATGCTCCGCGTCCAAGTGCATTACTACGAGGACGGAAATGTGCAGTTGGTGAGTTCGAAGGAGGTGCGCCTGCCGCTGACGGCGACGGGCGAGGCTGCGACAGCTAAGGAGTTCGTGCGGTTGGTGTGCGACGCGGAGAACGCGTACCAGACGGCCATATCCGACAACTACAAGACGATGAGCGACACGACGTTCAAGGCGCTCCGGCGACAGCTGCCGGTGATGCGCACCAAGGTGGACTGGGCGCGGCTCGTCTCCTACACGATCGGTAAGGAGTTGAAGAGCCAATGATGTCCCGCCGCTGCGCTATGAGCCGCAGCGGCCGCTCCACGCCTCTGTACATATTCGCGTAAGAGTAAATCTTGTTCAAATGTTTACGGGCGCCGGGGCCGCCTCGCGGCGCGCTCCGACGCGTATTTATCTATGAATATATAGAGAAATCGCTATCGTAACTGTTAAATTTTATTGCATTTTGTTACTCTCAGTACGGAATGATCATTATTGAATAGCGAAGTGTCTGATGCGGCTTATTCTAGGACAGAGCGGTCTCGCGTCGCGAGAGGTTTATCCAACGAGTTTGTGTCCATTTTTGTTGGTAGCAATGAGATTATACAGAGTAATGTTGTACTTAGGTGTGGGCCGTTACACCCGTCTAAATCCATAGATCCTACGACTGAATGTCACACTTCATTCATTAATTTATTAGCTCTCCGAGGATGAGGGGTTGTTGTGTAAGCAATATGTTTGGTCCTTGAATTAAGCTTTTTCATATTGATTTCAGAGAATGTATGTCAATTACGAGAAATATAATATAAAATTACAGTTATCCAATAATTTTGCATGAAAATATGAAACTTTTAATCCATCCAATTGCACATTCGTTTCACAAACAGTATTATTTCTTTGATATTGCTTGCATGACAGGTATGGTAAAATTGAACAGGAAGATATATGGAAGGTTTCCAATGGTGCATTTAATTGTAGTTAATTTAACTAATTGTCCATGTAGCTTTAAAGCAGCGTCGATGAGCGTAGAGCACAATATATTCAATAATTTTCAATTTAAAAAGAATTGTGGAGTGTTGCTCAAACAGTAACTAATGCAGTGAAGAATTAGAGAATTATTGTCCATATATGGCTTTGAGAGTGCGAATGAAGCGTAACTTTTTTTTAAAAATATTATGTGTAATAATTATAACGCCAATAAGGTTTATTTTGTAATTATTATAATTATTTTAATAAAGAACGTAATTTAAAAATCCAAGTATTCTGTAACGTATGATTGGATTCATTTGAATAAAAATATATATTAAAATGTTGCTAACCTCTGTTTTTCTTTTTATTTGCCGCAAAAGAGTAATATAAATGTGCAAAAAAGCTGTAAATAAAGGTATCAGATATGAGATATTGGCGAATGATAGTGTCATGAGTCACGCATTGGGACCGCCGCGCGGTGACGAAGCCGAGCGAGTCGAGCGCGCCCCGCTGCCAACGATACTAATTTCGTATACAGACGCGAATACATTATCTTTGCCCTATTTTGATATAGAGTAATTATATTTTTAGAGTTAGCCTATTCAGCATGAAGTTTATAAAAGAAATTAAAGTTGATCGAATCTATATTATTTTAATTTAACCTCATTTCTTGATTGACATTCCCAGTGCATATTAAAAAAAAAACAATGCTAAGTTATATCCAAGGAATCAGTCCCTTCTACGTAGCAAGTCCAACTACACTACCGGTAGTGCCATGTACCTAATATAAATTGGGTTTATATTTTCATTCACTATAGTAGGTATTAGTATTAGGTAGTATACTAAAAGTACTAGGGTAGCATAACATCGATAGATATCACAAAATTATACCTATCGGCCATTAGATTGATAAAACCCATCACTGCCGGAAAGGCTGTTGGTAAGAATGAATCGTGCAGTGTAGCCATGTCCAGCTTCTGACCATCTTCTTTCCTGGCGAACCTCTGGGTTTTGGGCAGTGGCGTAGCTTGCGTTAGACGGGCCCTGTATCAAAATTTGTTAGGGGCCCCAAATGAAGGGTACCTATAGATTTTTCACACACGTTCTGGGCCCCTGTAGCCCGGGGCCCCGTATCATTGATAGCTACGCCCTGGCTTTGGGACCACTGGCCGAAATTTGGGACTAACTGGTACTTTTTGGGAACAAACAAACATTTCTAAAGTATTAACGGTTATGATATCAGCGTGTTACATTAACGCAGGAAGTTCCAATGAATTCCAGTGATAATATAAATAGAACTTGATATATCGGTATACATTACCATATACAGTGATGTTTCATAAAACCTACATTATTGTTGTACTTGTTTACTGCGGTGAAATTCCTTAAAACAGTTTGATGACATCGTTTTGAGGTCATTGAGCGCAGTAATAACCCGTAATCAAGAATTTAGGAGTCGTAAACCTTTGGCAAAAATAAAAACACGACTCAAAGCCTTATTAAACAACTTTGAAGTATTGCTCATCTGTTTTTATCACCGAGGATCGATGGTAGCCCAAAAATGGGAAAAGCTTGTATCAGTAGGTCCAATCAACGGACTCGTTAGCAGACCGACGGCAAATTACGAAGACTCGAGATTTTCACCAATGGGAGAACTGACGACCATTCGATCCAGTGATTAGGCCGAGAACCATTATCTAATGTGCGAAAACTAATAAAATGTTATTGTTGGTAAACTGTAGGTCAAGCAATAAATTCTTTACAACCACATAGTACTTAACTTGATTCACACAGAAAAAAAAACAAACGTTCTGTTATTGTTTATTCACAGCCTATAATTAACAAAAGAGCTATGACATCACCACGTAATAACTTATGATAGGTATATCATGGTGAACGAGAAGCGATACAAAAATGAATGGTAAACGTAAAATTTTAATAAAAGGCTCTACAGCCTTTAATGAAATTTTGACGTTTTGTCTTGAATATATTTAATAATTTTGGCGAGCTCGTCAGTGACCGACTTGAAATTACAATCTCGTATCGCTTCTCGTTGGCCGTCGAATATAAATAAATATTTTTTAGTAAATGCTATGTAAGTACTTTAAATTTATAAGTTTATGTTACATAGAATACGACGTAAATAAGTCGACTTTAGTCTAGGCATATTATTGCTTTTATCAAACTTCGTAACAAAAAGTACGTACCCAATTAAAATTGATTTTTATTTTTTCCACAGATATTTTATAAGAAAGTACCATTAACTTACGCTAAATATTGATTTAATCAGTCACAATCCATGAAAATATTCGAGCTATGATTACTAAAGATTAAAATACTCTTAAAACTAAAATAAATGCAATACAAGTTGTACATTTATTACACTTAGGTAGTAGATAAGTAGGTATATTTATCTACTCACATTTTACTTTAATAATCCGTTAATATGAAACCTTTTTTTTAATACAAAAAGTGCTGTAAGTATGAAATCTTCACTGCTTCCTTCCTATACCCAATTTTTCCACATAACTTTATCGGCTTTATTTCCTAAATACATTCTGAATTCGCATAAATACTTACCTACCTACCAATTTTCATTACACAGTCATGTGTTCAACTTTTCTCCTATTCAGCATATGCAAACGCGAAAGTTTGTTCATGACATGAAAATGTTTTGAACTCACAACGTGATGAGTTTTCCCATGCAAAAACGACCTAATAAATAGGGATAAAATACTGTCTATTGAAATTATTATTGTCGCCCTTCATATAATAATACGGTCCGCGTGGAGTCTGAATACTGTGCAGTCTTCTCAAATTCCCACTTGTTTTTGGGGGAGGCACGAAGTTATCAGGTGGCAGCATCATCACAGGTACCGGCCCTTCCAGTCCTGGAGGCACTTCCAAGTCCTTCTCCGAGTCTATGACATGGAAACTCGATAGATTTGGATTGTCAACACCTTTATCTATTTCAGTAATATCCTCTCCAGGTTTTGATACGATATTTGCTAATTTCGTGTCAATTGTGTTTGTAGTTCGTTCCGCATTATTGTGTGAATTTATTTCATTTTCCTTATACGTTAGTTTCCCTTTGTTAATGTTATTATTTGAATGGTTAACTGTGTCCTCTTTCCCGTCTGCGATATATTCATTTCTATTTTCCGAATTGTTTGCTGGCAATTTATCTTTGCTCAAAGTGAATTCATTCATTTCTTTAATCAGATTCTTTTGCAGCTGTAATTTGGAAACGTTTAACTTATGATTCGTATAAACATGTCCTGTTTTTGCTAGTTCATAATATTTGTTTTGTATCCTGTCAATATCTACAATATTAATTTCGCTGTTATTACCATGTCCGCCTGATTTTGTTTCAATATCTTTTGGAGACTTCGTATTATTGGCATCCTTGTCTTCCACAGGCGATTCAGGATCTTTTATTGTATCAGTTATAGTTTGGTCCTTTTCTCTCTTAGTCAAATTGTCAAACAGTGGATCTTCAAGGGGTATGCCTTCAGGGATGTCTTCGAAGGAGAACTCGTGCGTGATGACTATTTCTCCGCTATCTGTCAGCGATCTGGCTTTGTTGAACAGATTGTCTGAAGAACGATATTCGTCGGTTTCGTGAGCTATGCGAGGAGGACATTCTTCTGGAATTGTGTACACCTGTGAATAAATTTTAAAAGGCTTTAAAATAACCATAATACAGGCAATGATATGTCGCTAAATATTCCAAATTTTTCAAATCGGAAATACTCTTTATGTTACAAACTTTGGTGAATACAGTCAAAACCAAACATTAGCAACATGACTTATGTTTGTTTAGATGAAGAAAAGGGCAAGGCGAGCATTTGTTTTTATGGGACAGGTGGCAAACGCAATCGTACTCATCGTACGGAACGCAGCTAAAATAGCTACTTTACGCCGATTTTCTGTGAGAGGATACTACCCCGGTCGCGCCAGCCCGTACATAGCTGCAGTCGATTGACTACAGCTCTACCACCAATAACTTGCTTTAATTACTTGCTTGGTTCGTGCGCGTCATGTCAAACCAGGGCTTGGAACCGGTTTTGAAATACCGGTTAATATCGTTCATGAAACCGGTTTAATTCCGTTCGTTGATTAACCGGTTAAATACGAAACCGGTTTTAACTAAACCGAAATAATTTTGGTTACCGGTTATGGCAGCGAACGGAACGCTTACCGATATTAAGACCTCAATTAACCGGTTAAACTCAGACGCATGCTACAGCCGACTAGCGATCAAGGTCGAGTTCCGCGCATAAGATGTGCTCACTATCCTTTTCTAGCACGCGCTGGCTTGGTTCGTTTGTTTCATTCACACGCTTTCTGGTGTTTTCTTTCGTTTTCGCCGCAAAGGGAACCGAGTTAGCAACTATCCTTTTTAATTTTTCTTGCTGTGGCGGCTAGCGGCCGAGTGATCTATACTACCGCCTGATGTTGAACAGTTATATTTTTACGGGACTGAGGTGGCAAACAAGCGTACGGCCCGCCTGATGTTAAGCAGTTATTTTTATGAGACTGAGGTGGCAAACAAGCGTATGGCCCGCCTGATGTTAAGCACTTTTTTATGGGACTGAGGTGGCAAACAAGCGTACGGCCCGCTTGATGTTAAGCACTTTTTTATGGGACTGAGGTGGCAAACAAGCGCACGGCCCGCCTGATCTTAAGCACTTTTTTATGGGACTCAGGTGGCAAACAAGCGTACGGCCTGCCTGATGTTAAGCACTTTTTATGGGATTGAGGTGGCAAATGAGCGTACGGCCCGCTGAATGTTAAGCAGTTTTTTATGGGACTGATGTGGAAAACGAGCGTACGGCCCGCCTGATATTAAGCAGTTTTAATGGAACTGAGGTGACAAAAACGTGCGGCCCTCCTGATGTTAAGCAGTTTTTTATGGAACTGAGGTGGCAAGCAAGCGTACGGCCCGCCTGATGTTATGCAGTTTTAATGGAACTGAGGTGGCAATACCAAAGGCATTGCAAGCATGTATAGGCTACGCTATGGTAACTGCTTAAAATCAGGCGGGCCGTACGCTTGGTTGCGACCATAGTCCCATAAAAACCTGTTTAACATCAGGCGGGCCGTACGCTTGTTTGCGACCACAGTCCCATAAAAAAACTGCTTAACATCAGGCGGGCCGTACGCTTGTTTTCCGCAATCCCATAAAAAGTGCTAAGCATCAGGCGGGCCGTACGCTTGTTTACCACCTCAGTCCCATAAAAAAGTTCTTAACATCAGGCGGGCCGTACGCTTGTTTGCCACAATCCCATAAAAAGTGCTTAACATCAGGCGGGCCGTACGCTTGTTTGCCACCTCAGTACCATAAAAAAGTTCTTAACATCAGGCGGGCCGTACGCTTGTTTGTCACCTCAGTCCCATAAAAAGTTCTTAACATCAGGCGGGACGTACGCTTGTTTGTCATCTGTCCCATAAAAAAGTTCTTAACATCAGGCGGGCCGTACGCTTATTAGTCACCTCAGTCCCATAAAAAGTACTTAACATCAGGCGGGCCGTACGCTCGTTTGCTACCTCAGTCTCATTAAAACTGCTAAAAACATTATTATGCTATTGATAGTCCTGTCGATATCCTAAGTGATTTTCAAGGTCAACTATCGATAGTGTACTATCGATATTTTGGCTTCACTACTGCCGGAAAGCATAATAATAATATTCATTTGCAGCGCGCGAGAGTTTTTATTGGAAAGAGATAACGCATACATACGTCATAACTCGATCGCTCGCTAATACCGCCAAATCTCAATTTAACCGGTTAATTTTGCTTAATAGAACCGAAATTTGTGTAAAACCGGTTTCATCATACCGAAACCGAAACCGAAACCTTAACCGCAATCCATTCCGGTCTGGGGTCAATGGCCGAAACCGGTTTGAAAAATTAACCGGTTTCCGAGCCCTGTGTCAAACTAAGGCCGTCGTCTCCTATTTAATGCCATCGGTCGCTTACAGCGTCACGCGTACGCCGCGTCACAATTTTACTATAGTGACGTAGCGTGTGAAGGAGACCACAACAGTACATTTCTATTGTAAGCAATGTGACGCTGCGTACGCGTGACGCTGTAAACGGCCGTTGGCATTTAAGGCCCCGCTTCCAGCGTTTTGGCCGTCTTGATTGGTCGAGAGCGCACAAACCCCGCCCACTTTTGTTGCGAAAATATCGAAAATCATTAATTGTGACGTGAAAAACTATTGCATAACCAAAATCGAACTTATTTTTTTAGGTATTATCTTTCTACATCTTTTGGTGAAAAAAATAATTTAAAATTCCAAACCGTTTAGAAGGAGATAGAAATTTTAAGACGAAAACAGCTTCACTTTGATAATTTTTTTCACATAGTAAAAGAGCATGTAGCACTTTACTCCTGCGTATTTATTAAAGATGAGAGTTCAATGAATACGGCGATATTTTTTTCAAAATTTTTACACCACTCGTCTAAGAGGAGATAGCCTCCAAACATGCCTCGTTAGGTGCCTATACAGTCTTAATAGGACGGCCACGACCACGGACTAAGGCAAAGTTGCCTCGCGCGGCATACGAGCCCTGTACACAGCAAATAAGTCCATCATACCTGCGTGTCATTGAGCGTTGGGGTGTAATAGTCCTGGACCCTGGCGTATGCAGGTCTGGTCCGGGCGGCGGGGCCCACGGCGGGCAGCCGGTAGCACTGATGGCCGCCGCGCGAGCCCATGTCGCCCCCGTCCCGAGGGCCCAGGTACAGCGTGGCTCGGCTGTTCGTGGGAGTTAGCTCTATGCGACGGAGGACTGGAAGACGATTTGAGGGTTTCAATTTATAGTATTGAGATTTTCTTCCTATATTTTTTTTCTTCTAGTATTTCAATAGTGTTGACTGCTCACGGTTGACTGGATGGATGAATATTGCCAGACTAACACACTAAGAGTTGTCGCAAAAGTTGCTCCTAATAACTATACGGTACCAAACTAAGCTATACGCCTGTACTATGGCTACCATGCAATGGACGGCGGGCGATCCCAGTGACACCCAGACCAGGGTAAATTACGAAAAGGCCGTTGCTGAAATTTGCCTCTGGTGGGAATTGAACCCGCAACCACCCGATGCAGTGAGCCGAGCGGCCACTCGAACCACTGCGCCAAGCGGTCGTCAAACAGAAACGCAACTGATTAGTAATCCAAGTTACAAACTACATATTATTTGGTAACAAGTTAATTCTGAAGACTTTAATCGGTAATTATAAAATTACAGAGAAAAAGGAAGAGCGACTGAAAAATTTTAGGCAAGCTCAGAAGCTTTAGGCCGTGGTCTCGTATTAAATGCCTGCTATGCAATGCTTACTATAGAAATGTACTGTTGTGGTCTCCTTCACACGCCTACGTCACTATTGCAAAAAAGTGACGCGGCGTACGCGTGACGCTATAAGCGGCCGATGGCATTTAATAAGAGACCACGGCCTTTGGTGTAATAAATGAGTTATCATATCCAGGTGTAGGTACGTAAGGAATGCCACAGTGTTGCTTGTACAACTCACGTGTGTTAGTGGTGTGTAGCTGCGAGTAGAGCAGCGCTGCGTCTGCGCCGAACCCGCCCGGCAGCGCCACCTCCAGCAGCGCCATCTCGGGGAACGCGCCGCTCCACATCACACATGCCTAGTTAAATAATAAATAAAATAATTAAATTTTAATCTACCTATGGAATGCACTTCAGTATTTAATTGCAAAAAATATTAATGTGGTAGAGCCAAGCTGTAGCCAATTGACTGCAGCTCATTACGGGCTATCTCGACCGGGGTAGTACCACCCTCTCACAGAAGATCGGTGTAAAGCACCTATTACAGTAGCGTTTCGTACGATGATTGAGAGCGCCGGAATCCCAACACCCCCTCCCCTTCCCCTCCCTCCTTCCCACTCCCCTTCAGGTAGGCAAAGTGCGAGCAATGCCTTTGGTATTGCAAGCATCTATAGGCTACGGTAACTGCTTAGCATCAGGCGGGCCGTACGCTTGTTTGCTACCTGTCTTATAAAAAAAACAAAATCTTAGTGACAGTACCCAAGAGAAGCGATAGAAAAGTAGGATGGATCTGTTCAATAAAAACACGACTGCCCTGCCAAAAAACAAACTAAAAAGTATAAAACAAGTGCAGTGTCATTGCAGTCGGGGGACCGTTCTGTGGAACATATTTAATCTAAGAGGGCCCCCGACTGCAATGACACTGCACTTGTTTTATACTTTTTAGTTCGTTTTTTGGCAGGGCAGTCGTGTTTTTAATTTTTTAAATTATTCATTTTTATTTTATGCATTTTAGTGACAGCAGCCAAAAATGATATATTTGTTTTGCATGTACACCCTACCTATGTTAAATTATGCCTATAAATTCTACAGTTTTGGACTGTGCTCATCAAGGCCTTCAATTTGATACCCATATTGTAATAATGGAAGAAAACATTTTTTTTTTCACATATTAAAGTTGAGCCATAATGCCGCCATATTGATTTTTTTCAAAAATAATATACCCAGTGTTACCCGGAATGATGTAAGGATTCTAACGATACCCCATACATCGAAATCAGTTCAGGCATTTATAAGTTATGGTGGAATAAAGAATCTCACATACAAACATACATACATACATGAACCCTAAACACATATACACTCTTTTTTTTTGGGCAGTCGTGTAAAAAATAGGGTGAAAAGGCTTCTTCTGGGTGCGCTCGATCCATCGTCGACCTCATCTTTGCCCCTGCGGCATGATTGAGGTCAAGATCAAGCCCATTTTTAATTAAAACAACAAATAAAAGACCCGAGAAAAGATAGATAGCGGATTTGGTCAATGTTATATTCTTTGAACTGACCTCAACAACAGCTGCGCAGAAGCAGTTGGTGCCGTTGCCGTCGCAGTCGAACGGCCCTTCGGTGTGGACTGCCACCTGCACGGAGAGCTGCTTCTCCTGACTGCCGTCCGATGACAGCGTGTTGTACGACCGAGTCGCCTGGACCAGCGCGCAGCCGGTCCCTGGATAAATTGGTCGATAAGTTGGTCAATATATCGGAAAGTTGGCACCAAAACCTAATGCTAGCCATATACGTTATGGTGTACCAGAGAGGTTTACCTGTGCAGGTATGCCTGAGCAGCCGGATCGTGTGTGGGAATAGACCTGTGCAGTTTTTAAACCTGCGCAGGCGACCGGAGCGAGATCGAAAATTCATTCTTTTGAGTGACACCGTACGGTGTATCTGTCGTGTGTGTGCATGCACTCCAGTTGCCTACGTAGGTCGCGTCAGTTGTTTTCCAGTGTCGGAAGGCCTATCAATGCCAGTGTGTCATCGTCCTCAATCGATGCCATCACGAAAGGAACTGAAGACCGCTACGGTACACCGGAATGTCCCCATACATGCTACCGACCTGCCCAGGAAAACCTGCACAGGTAACATCTCCGGTAGACCGTAGCGTGTAGGCCGTACATAAGCTTGCTGTATATAGTTCTTCTAACATCATACCTTGTAAATAAGGGCCTCCTCAGACTTGCTACTTTTAGCATCGGCGATTTCGTAGCTGCGTCTCGCTCGTTCGAGCTCGAAGAAACGCGACGCAGCATCGATAGAGTCGCAAAATTGCCGATGCTAAAAGTAGCAAGTCTGCGGTGAACCTAAGGTCTAACAATAGTAGAACTGTTGACATGAAAAGAAGAAGAAGTATCATACCTTCAACAGCTACACTGAGCTTTTCACCGGGCCTCATCTTCATGACTTCTGGTATCCTGGCTCCTGGCAGCAGGTTCACCTTCTTGTCTAGCCCGCTGCACCGAGCTGTCACGGTCAGGTTGGTGGGGGTGGAGGATTGGAGGGTCGACCAGGCAGTCAGCGCTTCTAAAGCCACTAGGGTATCCTGAAAGAAATGGTTTTGACGTCAATTTTGATTCATTTATCATCAGAGATCTTTATCTTCAATAGACTGAACTGAAGTGCTGGAAGGTTCATACTTGGTCGAAGCATCTATAGCTGGATGTAGAGGTCTTCAAATCTCCCACGAAGAACCTTCATATTCTGGGAATGAATTTCCGTAACGAATTTAGTTGAGACTGCAGATTTATAGAGCTAAGGAATCCATAAATTACAGCGAATAAATTTTTGTTCTACGACAAAAATTGACGAAGATACGACTAACTTCCTAACGAAGTTTCCTAACCGGGCCGCGCCAGCCGCCGCGCTTGCTGTGACGTCACCGGGCTGATACGCGCTCGGCTCGCGGTACGGTTCGGTTATTTTGTTAGCGCGCAGCGTGTTCTAAGCCTCTAAACGCAAAATGGGTAATAAATTATAAGACGGTTTTGAGCAAGCTAAAACAGATAACCTTCCAAAAGTGGATACGTGCATGGTTTTCGACTACTTAAACAATAATTTAAAATACACCAGCGCCGAGATACGTGGTTGGAAACTGAAAAGGTACACTTACCTTCTCACTTACATTTTCTGTTATGAATACTACTTATACAAACAAACCCATTATTTTACCACTAGGTTAAGCATGGGAGGGTTCGGTGTATCTTAAGTGTAATACCTACCCAAAGTACTACGTAGATATAAGATACATAAGTAGGTAGATTAGGTGTTTATCCCATTGACTATTATTTTTATTCCTGTTTATTTTTGACGACCGCTTGGCGCTGTGGTTTGAGCGTTGGCCGCTCTGTTCACTGCATCGGGTGGTTGTGGGTTCGATTCCCGCCTGAGGCAAATTTCGGAAATGGCCTTTTCGTAATTTACTCTGGTCTGGTTGTCACTGGGGTCGCCCCCAGTCCATTGTATGTAGCCAAGTATCAGCGTTGCTTAGGGGGCGTTCATAAATTACGTGATGCATTTAGGGGGGGGGGGGGGGGGTCGAGCCAAAACTCACCAAATCTCACGTAATTTTTTTCACCGGTTGAAACAGTGTAAAACTACGAGAAAACTGGGTTAAATTAAATAAAACATGTTTCTCCACTAGAATATGGCTTTTGAAAAATCTTACCTGAGATTAGAGGGGGAGGGAGGGGGTCGAGCAAAATCTCACAACATCTCACAAAGGGGGAGGGGGAGTCGAAAAATCACAAAAATCACCTCACGTAATTTATGGACGCACCCTTAGTTTGGGACCATACAGATGGTGTGTAAGTCTGGCGATATTTATTATTCGTTTGTAATCTATTATTATTAACATAATATTATAATATTACCCATCACCCTACCTAAGGAATCGCTATCACTACATAGTATAAAAAATCGCGCTCTAAAAAGTATGAAACAAGAAAATATTCTCATCTAGAGGATAGCCGTGGTCCGTGTAGGTCCTTTAGGGCCAAATGGCATATGAACACGGACCACGGCTATCCTCTAGATGAGAATATTTTCTTGTTTCATACTTTTTAGAGCGCGATTTTTCAGTAGTCGGGTTTTAGTTTTTAAACTTACTTTTTATTTAATTATTTTGGAGTTATAGGTGACAATATATATATTTTTGAAATGTGCTCATCAAGCTCTTTCATTTGATACCCCACACGGTTTTATTAAAAAATGTTTTTTTTTTAATTCATGACATTATGTCCTCTAGAGGGCGCCACATGCAATTTTATGTGACGTCACATAGCCTATAACCAGCGCGCCATTAAGCCGCTTCTAACGATACCTCATTTGTCAAATTACGACAAGTAGTTTGGAAGTTAGGTGGGAACAGACGCACATACATACATACATACATACATACATACATACATACATACATACATACATACATACATACATACATACATACCGGTCAAAATCATAACCCTCCGCCGTAGTCGGGTAACAAAGTCGCTTCCCGCTGTCTGTCTGTCTGTCTCTATGTATGCTTAGATCTTTAAAACTACGCAACGGATTTTGATGCGGTTTTTAATAGATAGAGTGATTCAAGAGGAAGGTTTATATGTATAATACATGCTTAATATAGTAGAAAAACACTGATAATTTTTAGAGGTTTCTAATGTGATGTCGTAAATAAACACAGTTTTTGCGCTTACATTGCAAACGCTGGCTGAACCGTACGAGATAGATCAAAATAATGTACTACAGTATTGTACACCTCAAAAAGGTATATAAAAAATCCACGATACTATATGTCTATCTCTTAGGGATAATCCACAATAACCATTTTTTATCCTTTACTTTTTACGAGAAATAATGGCTTTATTACGAAGCGATTTTAAGCAATATAGCATTAATCCTTATCCAATTAAGTACCTTAAATACATTGTGCATTTAATATAGATCAATATGGCCAGTTACAGCATGTAATTTAAATGAATAACACCTAAAATTAGTGAATGGCGGCGTGAGCGGGACACCGGGCACAGCGCGACTTCAACAAAACCAGCCCGGTGACGTCACGCGCGCTGGCCGCACTTGCCGCCCGTCGATAAATTTTGGATGTATAAAATGTGTTAGGAAATCGCAACGGATGGACCGATTTCGATGATTTAAAAACTATATTGATAAGAAAGCT
This sequence comes from Drymonia ruficornis, assembly GCA_947859195.1. Lineage (NCBI taxonomy): Eukaryota > Metazoa > Arthropoda > Insecta > Lepidoptera > Notodontidae > Drymonia > Drymonia ruficornis. Next base: position 897,662 of record OX401922.1, read on the forward strand.
TAGTTTTAACTATAGTGTTGGTTATGAGTTGATTTGTCGACCTATTATTGATCCTCAATAGTCAGTCAGTTACTAGCATAATGGATAGTTTACATTGTGCCAGTGCCGCGACAGTCCAGTGACCCAGCCCAGCGCTGACCTGTAACTGGGCTCGTGTAAACACTAATTTCAACCCAGTCCAGTGCTAACGCACGCGCACATGTCAGTCCAGCGGACCAGCCGACTGTCAACGGGCAGCGCCGTTTACACGATGCCAGTGACGCGACTGTCCAGTAACCCAGTCCAGCGATCGGCGCGTGGCAAACTATTTTCAACCCAGTCCAGTGCTGACTTCATTCTCAAGTCAGTCAAGTCAGACTAGCCATAAAGCTCGATTCTGAGAGGCAAATTCCATAATGTTAATTTATATGAGACTCCGTTAGTTGAAGTGCTACCACACTATAACTAGTGGGTCTTTTAGAAATGGCTGATACCTGTGTAGATACAAATCCCCCAGAGACGCCCCGGTGCGTCGCCAGCCAGCGGCCGGCGCCGGCCGCGTCGGCTCCCTCCCGCGCCGCCGGGCACTCGCGCAGCGCCAGCAGCGCATAGCCTGTCGCTTCTATTGACGTGGACAGACTACCTGCAGGTACCAACAAGTAACCAATGATAGATGACAGCGTAGAAAACATTATGTAATTCCAAGGCTAGTGTTGACAAGTATTATTTGCTTTTTTAAGCAGCTTGGTCATTTGGGTTTGGCTCTTACAATGTCCACAGTAGCTCGATAACATACTTTATCGTACCACACACCTACCATTCTATTAACCGAATAGGAACAGAATTTAAGAAAACATGTAATGTAATGTAACGTCACGACTTTTATCCCCGTTCGGGGGTAGTCAGAGGCTTGAGTGGCCATACACCACCACATTGTGGAGGTATTAACCAACTCAAAGCCCACGTTTCACCAGATAGTCAGAACCCAACGTGACAGGTGGTGAACCGTGTCGCCGTGTATACAGGAACTGACTATTACCTAATCCCGAGGGATAGGTAGGTTTCCTCACGATGTTTTCCCTCACCGTCAGCGAACTGTAAATTATGCACATAGATGAAAATTCATCCATTGGTGCATGCCCCACCGGGGATCGAACCTGGGACCTTCTGATTGTTAGCCCAAGCTGGTCACCCCTAGGCTACAGTCGCGTAAGAAAACATGTGGCTCTAAATGCATCATGCTTTTCCGCATGATGATGCACCATGTATTTATTATTATTATGAAGGTATACCAAAGAATACATAATCAAATTTGTAGGTCCGATTCTCGTCGGGTCAAATTTCGAAAGTGATCATTTCGTTAGTTTCCCTGGTCCAGGTTTCCCTGGGACGTCCAACACCATTGAAAAGGTAGGTACGGTTTTCATAATACATGTGAGTGTTGCTTAAGTCGTTTTGGGACAGTGGGTGTGTTGCCTGGCGACTTATTTTACACTTACTAGCTTCCCACCACACATAATCTCCATTCCTCCGTGCCATCTTCAGCAACTCCTGGACTTGCTGGAGTCCTTCATCTCTTTCTAGTCCAGCTCCGAAGGCATTTCTCCGCAGCAAACTGGCCTCATTAGTCTTCCTTAAGTCCTGCTCATACCTCTCAAGCCTCACGTAAGCATACGCTAGTAAAGCGTGGGCATAAACCCTGGTGGGAGTCTTGGACTTGAGTGGGGGTAGGGCGCGGAGGCAGGAGAGGGTGTTTCGGACCACCCTGAAAGGGAGTGGGGAGGTGCTGTCGAGGAGAGATGTTATGACGTATGCTGTTAGTGCCACGCTCGCGATTTCTCCCTCTTCGTTAAGTCCTCCCTGAAAATAATGGTTTTTGATATAAAACCTTTTTAAAAGGTCACTTTTAATAGACAAAGGGGTAGGCAGAAGTGTGCTCATATAAATTTTCAATGGTATTTTGGACCGATGTAAATAGGGGCGAGCCTATTGCCATTATACCAAGGAAGGACAAGGATCCCTCAGGGAAGGAGGAAGGAGGGGGAAGAAAGGAGGAAGGAGGAGGAGGAAGGAAGGGGTTGGAAGGGCATGGATCCCTCTCAATGAGTTTTGATTAAATAAATTCGTAAAGGTACTACGGGTTGTTACCTTTAGTTCTCTATGGAACACTTTTCCTTCATTCCTGAAGCAGCCGTTCTCCATCTGCTGGCTGAGCAGCCACCGCTCTGCTCGGATTATCGCTGGAGGGACTTGCAGATTTGGCCAGAGCACCTAAAATGATTAGCCGAGGCGACTTTTTTAACAACATGACCTATTAAATGAATACAAAGATATATTCCTGGAGTCAATCTAGACTGATTCTGCTGAGTGTTAATTTTTTTCCAAAAAAAATGTTGAGGACACGCCCTGACCAAGTTCCTCAGAACTCTTACTGTGGGACCCTCAAAACCAGTAAGTTTATGGACTTAAAGAGGAGCAGGAAACTATAACCAATATAACCAATGCGAGTTTAGATAGAATAGAACTTTCTTACCCCATGGGCTTTCCTCATATGTTTCACAGAGAAAGCTGTAAGCCAGGTGGATGAGGAGGCGTCTGATGGCCCGAAAGCGCTGAACCCTCCGGTAGGATGCACGTATTGCAACTGACGAGTAAATCCTGGAACAAAACGGAGACGTTATGATGCACACAGTGGAACACCAGAGGAAAGAAATGAGAAAGAAACACACTAGGCACCTACTTTACCTTATGACGATAAAAGTTTGATTTGATTTTTGCCTAGATTTCCAATATAAGTTGGGCTCTCTTTATTATCGACATCCATAATTAAGGGAGCTTAGCTTATGTTAAAATTGTTACCATGGTGTGGTTCACATGAATAATTGAATGGTCATGATGGGAATCGAAACCAGAATCTGTCGGTTACGATTGCAGCCACTGTATTTACCACAGTCTAGCTAGACGATTGATGGTTCAAAGAACCGTAGCTGTAGGTATTTCATTACAATTTGACTTGGTTGATTTTACTTCCAGTTATTTATGAAGATACTGGACGTAAGTAAAGAGTCTGGCAGTATTGGTCTGGAGTTTGTCAAGCGTACCTCTAGATACATGTTCCCTAGCTGTGAGGGCAGCCACAGAGGTGGGGTCCAGTTGGCTCAGCGCCAGCAGGTTGGTGGCCAGTTGTGCCATGTTCTGCTCGCCGCATCCACGTGGAATTAACACCAGAGCATCCGCATCCTTAAAGAGATACGTGTGAGTAGTTCATAATAAATAAATGAATAAAAATAAAATAAAATAAAAAAGCCTTTTATTTCTTGCTTTGAAAAAATTACGAACTATTTGGATTTTATTTCTTAAAATTTTAAATAGTAGAAAATACAACATGTTTGATGTTTTAATTGCATGCAAGAACCCCTCTTTCATGTGAGGGTGAAGGCCTCCTCCATCGTAGACGAAAGGTCACTTTGTAGTAGTTCATACCTTATTATAATAGTGGTAGGGAAGACTACTCAGTCATTATTGAGAGAGAAATTATAAACAAAACTAAAACCGACTTAAAAACCTTGAAGCTAGAAATCATATTTTTTATTACCACCTCTGCCTACCCCTTCGGGAAAATCATACGCATGGTGTCGCGCGGGCTGGTCCACCCCAACCTCTCTGGATTTTTCGAAATCTGTGTGCGAATCATAACTTACATACGATTATCACTAGCTTACGGTACAGGAAAACATCGTGAGGAAATCTGCATGTATGTAAAATCTAAGAAACTTTCGAAATTCATGGAAAATCTACCAACCTGCATTGGACCAGCGTGGTGGATTACCTGGATCCCCATCGCACTGATGGGAGGCCTGTGCCCAGGAGTGGGACTTTAAAAGTGCTTATATTATTATTATTAAGGTACTTTACAGCAAGTAGTGGGCCGGTCACGTCTCCCGCTGCCCACACAGTCAGGGTCTCAGTTCCAGGAACAGATATCACCGGGGACCAGTTCCACAGTATATCCGATGTACTGGATTCCGTACTGTCTGTAATGAAGATATTATCTACTTAATAAAAACAACATTCACTGCCTTCTTCTTCTTATCGTGTAGTGAGTGGCCAACCTGGTGTCAGAGTTGTTCAAGCCGCCCGAGGGCCTCTGACAAGGCTTAAAGATTGCTGCCTAGATGACAACAACTGGGACCGACTTTTAACGTGCCCTCCAAAGCACGGAGACGTTCAGTTTAAATGCCAATAAATAGTCACATCTCTGACTGACCGGACCTTGCAAACTTCGGAAACGGCTTTCCGTAAATATATCGGTCTGGCATCTCTCTAGCTACTCCTTTCGACAACTGCTCCGCGCAGTGATTCAAGCGTAGGCTTCTCGGGTACATTAGGTGGTTGCAGGTTCGATTCCCGCGAGATGTAAATTTCGGAAACCGTCTTTTCGTATATTGCCCTGGTCTGGGTGTCACTGGGATCGCCCCCAGTCCATTGTACGGTAGCCATAGTACAAGCGTTGCTTAGTTTGGGACCATACAGTTGGTGTATTTTACTTACTGTTGCCACACAGCAGTATTGATCTTTGTTCATGAACTGGCACTCCTTCAGGCTCTACCATGATACGGATGATTACTTCGTCACTGAAATGAAAAAAAGGTAAAGTTGCTAGGTGGAGTTACATGTCTTTTACTTTTTAACTGAGACAGAAAACTAGCTTGCAGCTTGCCTGATCTTAAGCAGTGACCGTAGCCTAAAGGGAATGCCCTACTAGTATCAGGGAATCCATTTTCGTCGTCTTTCATTCAAGACAGACTATCGTTGGATACTCAAAAGCTACTGAAATGTTTAAGTAACACTTAACAGTTTGAGACGTCGTTATGTCATATTGTTTATGGCACGTTAGAGTGAAGCAGCCTAGATTTTTTGTTGCATTCGAGTATGCGGTAAAAGACCACTAGTTGTGGAAAACCTTGGGGAAGGCCTATGTCCAACAGTGGACGTCTTTTGGCTGAAATGATGATGATGATGATGATGTGGTATGTGTGTTCGGTCACCTGAGTCCAGGGTTCCTGGTGGTGGTGTTCCCGCAGTGTCCGCCGCGGAGTGGCGTGGCGCGCACGCGCAGCTGCGCGGGGTGCGCGGCGGCCACGCGCGCGCGCAGCTCGGCGCGGCGCGCCACCGACGCGCGCGCCGCCACGCACGCCGTCTCCACCGGCACCTCCGGCCCTTGGAGTTGCGGGTCCGGCAGGATTTGGATTTGGACCTGTGAATAGTGCAAGATAACTCTTACTTACTTTACTCTCTTACTTTACTCACTTACTTTACTCTCTTACTTTACTGTCTTACTGTACTCTCTTACTTTACTCTCTTACTTTACTCTCTTACTTCACTCTCTTACTTTACTCTCTTACTGTACTCTCTTACTTTACTCTCTTACTTTACTCTCTTACTTTACTCACTTACTTAACTCACTTACTTTACTCTCTTACTTTACTCTCTTACTTTACTCTCTTACGTTACTCTCTTACGTTACTCTCTTACGTTACTCTCTTACTTTACTATCGATTTTTTTTCACATTCAATTCAGAAGGAAGAACGCTGACCAATCAGGAAGGAGAAAGTAAAACTCCCATGGGAACAAAATTGAATTTAGCTCCCGCTAACCTTAATAGGCAATTGAGGTTATACGAATAGGTGTGATGATAAAGAATATATCGCCAGACTATAATTATACAGATGGAGTGTTTGTCTGGCGTTATTATTGGTCCCAAACTAAGCCGGGTACCGTACAATAAACTGAGGCGATCCTAGCTCCACCTAGACTGGGGTAATTAACGAAACAACTTCAACCTGATTCCACAGACTTAAAACGGTCGTGAAAATAACTAAACAACACCCTCACTCACTATAAGTTATATTGTCTTGTCTTGTAGATTATCTTGTCTGTATTTTAATTTTATATAAGGTGTATTCTTCTTGTGTGCCTGCTGTGCTGAATAAATATTTTTCATTTATTTTATTTCTGTTTGTTTGTTTCCTTCGATCAATACAGTTGTATTGATAATATTAGGTATACCTAGGTAGGTAATATTATCAGTTAATCAAATAATTACTTCATAGCATTTATTTTACTTACGCTTAGGGGTTCATAAAGGTAGTTGAAGAGGCGGTATCTAATGATGGTAGTGTCCCCACGCTTTAGCCTCTTAGGGCTGTCCGCGTGGATGAAGAATTCACGGAATACCTGTTCAAACAGAATCAATAACTTTCTCAGGAAAAAACAACTGAACTTAGTAAGTTACATTTAATGTAGAGGTAGAATATTAGGTATTCCAACAGCGCGAGCATGACGTCCATTAATACATTATGACTAACTAATTTCTTCCAATCACCAATTATGGTCAATATATCTGGTTACTAAATACAATGACAAAATAAAATATCTATCATCCGAAGGGTGCTTACTGTCCCCACATCAGGGGCATAATCACCCTTACATGCCTGACCACCGGCTCAGTCTGCCATGCGATTCTATAATTGACGTCAATTCTAAGCTAAAGCAACCCTTAGGAGCAGTCTGGTACGGCCACCGACAGCTGTCTCTAGTGGACGGCGAAAAGCCGTTACCGAAGGAGGCCCAGAAGCAGTTTCCTTCCTTCTTCTCGCAACTGGAGGCGCGTGTGACGGCTTGAAAATGATCAACGTACTTGTAAAACAGCAGGCGGTGATATAGCGACTCCGTTCCTGGACACGCAGAAGGCGGCGGCTTCGAACCTGGTGATGGAGTCTGGTGCGCGCGCGCTGACCACCCCCGTCCCGTTAACGCCGATAGCCACGAGTCGCCATAACCATGCCTGGAAGTAACAGAAAGGTCTTAAAAGGTTTCGTCATTAGACATTTCTATTTTCATGACAATAAGGTACGTCATTGCACAAAAAGTCGCTGAAACGTTAAAACAATACTGCTATAAGAGGTGATGGTAGGCCCCAGCCCACATATCATCATCACTATTGCGACTCAGTTGCTGACCTAAAATGAATTGCTACTACCCCAAGCTCCATAAAAAACACTATCGCTCAGTACGCGGTGTAGAAAAATATGTATCTCAAAACCAGTCGTGCGCGATCGGCATTCGAGTCATCGTCATCATCATCTCAGCCGAAAGACGTCCACTGCTGGACATAGACGTTCCTCAAGGTTCGCCACAATGACCGGTCTTGCGCTGCACACATCCAGCGGATTACCGCGGCCTTCACCAGGCCGTTGGTCCACCTTGTGGACCTTTCGAGTCGCATGCTACTAATTAATTACTAACCGTTTCTTTTGAGTAGAGTTGACTACAAGGAGCCATAAAAATACTAGAAATGCTATGAAATTCAAGTAACTCATTAGTAATTTAAGTTAATGACCAGTTCTGGGTACCGCTTTGGGGCGGTACCCAGAAGAAAATATTACGTATTAATCCATCCATACGGATGACCTAAAGCTCACCTCAGAGAAGTCAGATCTTGGCGCATCCTTCCCATCAGCCAGCAGGGCGGCGGGGGGCGGGCGCGGCTCGCAGTGGCGGCCCGGCGGCAGGGCGCCGCCCAGCGCGCGCACGCCCGCCGCCGCCAGCCACGTCGACGTCAGCTCTATACTGCTGCTTGGAAGATCCGGAGTATCCACATCTAAGAGAAGAGGTTTAATTTACTCAATTGTGAACTCGAGTAATAATAGACGACCGCTTGGTGCATGCAGTTCCTTGAAATTTTCGTTATTTACCTTGGTGTGGATGTCACTGGGTGACCCCAGTCCATTGTACGGTACTCATAGTACAAGCGTTGATGAGTTTGGGACCATACAGTTGGTATGTTAGTCTGATGATATTAATTCACTTACTAATTATATCGTAGAATGTATTCTGCATCAGGTATTTTGCTGTCATAATAGTACACACCAACTGAATAGTTCCAAGCTAAGAAATGCTTATATTAAGAACCGTACAATGGACTGGGGTCATCCCAGTCGTGAGCAGACTGCGGTAACTTATGAAAAGGCCATTTCCATAATTGCTCCGACGGGAGTGTAACTCACAAACCACTAGAGTTCACTAGACTATTTAGCTTCCCTGCGAAAGTTATCATCCCTAAACCCAATACTTACTGAAAAAGCAATCCCCGGCCGCATCATACTCAGTCAAGTTCCTGTGGCTATCAATCAGCCTCTTGAGCCCTCCCATGAGGATCTCCTTCACGCTCTGCGGCGGTTGTGTCCACTTGGCAGCCATGTCCAGCACCGTGAGGGCGCACAACGCTGGCCCCGGCGTGGACACTTGGAGGGTAGCCGTGGACCCTGGCAGTACTTGTCTGGAGAGCCATGTTGCTTCCACCTGTAATTATTTTATATGTATGGCAACATCGGCAGACAATACAGTGCATACAGATCAATTATGGTTTAAGCAGTTCCTCTCACTTGCACAGTTCAGCTACTCAGTGCCAGAGAAAGGGAGCCAGGTGAGATACCACGTTCTTTTCGATTCATATCTTCAGAAACCAATGCGGTGGCAAAAAAGCGTACGGCCCGCCTGATGTTAAGCAGTTACCGTAGCCTATAGATGCTTACAATACCAAAGGCATTGCTCGCACATTGCCGACCTGAAGGGGAGTGGAATGACGGGAGGGGAAGGGGGGGGGCTTTGGGCTTTCAGCTCTCTCACTCATTGTACGAAAGGCAGCTGTAATAGCTGCTTTACGCCGATCTTCTGTGAGAGGGTCGAGCCAGCCCGTATATGAGCTGCAGTCAATTGGCTACAGCTTGGCTCTACCACCTTAGTCGTTTTTACTTTTGGGTCAAAGATGTACTAACCTTACTCGCGAAACACTCATCCATCTCAAAATGCTTGCTAGCACTCACGAACTCCCCATTATAATAGAAGTACGCGATCATATGGCTATCAGGACACATCTGGTGCGACACTTTGATTGGCAACATCACCCTTAAAAGATGTCGATCTAACAGAGCATCTGAATCAAATTGCGTTGTATTTGTCGAAACGTCATTCTGGGATAACATGACGTCATGTCTTCCAGTGTTAGGGTTGTATTTAGGGTCTCTCTGTGCCATGATGACGTCATGATGGGGTTGAGTAAAGTCGTAGTAAGCGAGGTTGGCGTTGCATCTGCTGTTTCGGGGTGCAGTGCGGATTTGGTCTGCGGAGCTGGTGACGGGGCACTGCGTGGTGGCGCCCCAGCGGTATATGATGCCTCCACGGGTTATAACCTGGCAAGAATATGTTTCCACTTTAGTTCTAGTGTGGAAGGAAAAATGAAATTCTTGATCAAGATGTATTTTTGATGATACAATACCAAAAGGAATCGTTTGCACGTTGCCAACCTGAAGAGGAATGGAATAGAGGGAGGATAAGGGAGCAGGTATTTGGGCTTCCGGCTCATTATGATGAACTCATGATGCGTTGGAGGTTATTTTGATTATGACTATCATACATTAAAATAGGTACTATATAGGTATATAACACGACTGAATTCTCCGAAGGGACAGGAAAGGGATAGGTCCGCCCAATCTACCTAGCATTGGAATGAGTTTGTCCGGTAATAGCAAGGCTAGCCTGCCAATCTTTCTGGTAACATTTTTGTCAAAATTATTAAATAGACATTTCAACCTGCTATACTCACCACAAAATGTACAGTAACGGCGGTCGTAATATTGGGCATGTTCAGATACAAAGGCACGAAGGTCCTGGCCACTCGCGAGTCCGCCTTCAGCGGGCCCAGCGCCGCGTGCGTCTGCGCACCGCGCCGCACCGCCAGCATCAGCGGCGCCGCTGTTGTTGACGTGTCGTTGGACAAGCTCGCCTGGGACACAACGCATTGATTCTAATTTCTAATGCCTCTAACACTAGAGGCATGGGAAATTCGGGCCTTGCAACCATAAAAGACTATCCGCCAAATTTATAGAGATTTTTGCCAGTTTACAACGGTTCTTAAAACATTTCTAGGAACAAAAGTGATTTGTGATGCCAGTGTATCACTGTCAGATGTAGCACTAGAGCATTCTCACTCGAAGATTTATTTAAGTTGCTGCAAATTGGTTCTTGCGACCAAAGGATACGCGAGGCGTGATTTCTGAGTCTCAGTCTTCGTGTAAGTAACCTACTTCTGCATTTTTGAACCGTTGTACCAGCTACTGTAATAATGGAATTCAGGTTAAGGATAATAACCCAGTCTTCGACCACTTCCTAAAGAGGATAAATGGATGTTAGTACACCTCAAACCGATAGAAGGGCGCAGCATCATCGCCAGCAGCGAACAGCAGCCTAGCGACGCCGCTTGCGTCTGTGACTCCATCCGCGCAGATGGCGTCGCGCGGCGTCGCGAGGGGCGGCGGGGCCAGCGGCGGCGGGGCCAGTGGTGGCGGGGCCAGCGGCCGCGCCGGGTGGCGGCACACGCGGATGTGCTCGTTGGTGGCCGGCTTGTCGTCCCACCTCGTTGCCTTCACCTTTACAGAGGACATAGATGCCAATTTCATGTGTCCCCTTCCACCGGTCGGCAACAAGCGGACCTCGGTCTGTTTGCGGACCACGAAAGGTCGACCCTCGGACCGCCAAATATTGTAATGTATTGTATTTATACCAAGTATAAATTAATACGTAACTATAAAAAAACTCGCTCAAGACCGTCGGTGCAGTTTCTCACATTAATTTTAGGTCTTGTGTTTTATAATTCGGAATTATATTTGAAACCATACAATAAATAGGTAGCACTTAATTATTATCAGTTGTTTTTTTCTGGACCTCGTTAAAATTTTCCCACGGTATCCGGACCCCACCTAAAACTACTTGCCGACCCCTGCACTAGGGTTATGGTCTCCGGCGAAGTGCCGGTATACCCCAATAAAAACCAACGGTATGTCATCTTCAGCCTGTGGAAGGACGCCCCAGGATCGCACGGGCATGCGACATGACGCCCGGATTATCGATGAAGGTCCTAGTATCAGGCAGACAAGGTAGAGGTAATTCGGTCCCAATGTATGGCGAGGTCATTATTCCTTGGCACATTTTCTCTCAATGCAAGGGGAATTTAGGCCATAGCCTCAGCTTACCCTTTAGGTGAATGTTTTGATGGTAATGTTATATAGATTGAGCAATAATCATAGTAGTTTGTGTCATGCTAAAGATGAAAGCAACTCGTGTTAAATTAGTTACATATAGGGCGTATTTGATGGCTATTCGGCTATCCTGAGTTCCTGCAGGTAAGGATTAGGCTAAATCACACTGATTACGAATTTACCTTCAGTTTGTAAGGCAGGCCGGGAGAGATGACGGCTCTGTGTTTGGTGAGGAACTCCAGCGTGATCGGCTTATCGACCACTTGCGACACTACTGTGGTGTTCTGCCAAATCCTCGTGCCCTCTTCCTAAAAATATGTTCTTAAATTTCAGAATCATAATGTAGAGTTATTTCCGCCAACAGTTTCAAAGACAAGGGGTTGGGGGTGGCAGCTGCCTCCAGGACCCCTTTTCATCTATAGGGTCCTGTGATCATGCCCTTTGAGGAACCCCAGTTATTACCACATCACCTATTATAAACAAAATATCAAAGGTATACGTGTATCAGTAGCACCTCTACCCATTTTTAACCCCCGACGAAAAATTAGGGGTGTTATAAGTTTGAAGTGTGTATCTGTGTATCGGTGTGTCTGTCTGTGGCATTATAGCGCCTGAACGGTTGGACCGATTTGGATTTTGTTTTTTTTTGTTTGAAAGGTGGGTTAATCGAGAGTGTTCTTAGCTATGTTTCAAGAAAATCTGGTCTGCCGTTTGAAGTCCATCAGCTCTTTTCTAGTTGATGAAAAGATATAAACAACTTCCACAGGTCTGATCGATACGAAATTTGAAATCCTAATCACTTGTCAATGATATTACAAAGTATGATAACCTTGACCTGGTGCGTAGGCATCATCAGAAGAACTCCTCAACGGTGTACGGCATCTACCTTGTGTTTGGGCTCATACGATGCGTTTTGACGAGCACATGCTAATACAAGCTGGGCAGTTAGTACACCGGTAATATAAGTTTAAAAAGCGTGAAATAAAATATAATCAAAAATTTAAAAAACCCCCGACAAAAAATACCTTTTAAAAAGAAAAAAATTATATCTGAATATTTTTGCGTCGGGGGACCGCTAAGTAAGTTACTATTAATGTAATGTACTTAGCGGTCCCCCGACGCAACGACGCTTGGGTGAAAATATTCAGATATTATTTTTTTCTTTTTGAAAGGCATTTTTTTGGCGGGGGTTTTTCAGTTTTAAAGACGTTTTAGCGGTAAAGGGAAGATCTTCTAGCCTGGCGGGGCCGGCCGCTATGCCCCGGTGATTGTTGTCGGGGTCTTCGATACTAGCGATGTGCCTCGCGAATATTGATATCGTAATTCAGGACTTCTATGCTTGTTTTGGAGCGTGCACTCAGTGCTTTCTATTGGTGGCGTCGTGAATGTATGTATAGTATGAATGTATGTAGCGTGATTTAATGAATGTATGTAGCGTGATATGAGGTCGCTACAACGTGACAGGAGTTCTTAAATTGTACCTGAAACGAGAAGTCAGCGACGACAACGTCTGGTGGATAAGTGCCGTTGAGTCCGATCCTCCTGGCTGCGGCGGCGTGCCGGTGGCAGGCCTTCGGGGCCCGCAGCTGCACCGCTGTGCGGATGCCGCCGCCGCTGGCGCCCGCGCTGCTGCCCGCACCCCGCAGGCGGATCACCAGCATGCCTTCTACTGCTTCTGACCATGGGTACCTGAGATGATGACGTTGGAATTCAATTCCTCTGTTCTGCGACCCAACAATTCAATTCCTCTTTTCTCTTTGCGTATGACCAGACAAACTCATTACTTACTACTTCACCAAGCCAATTAGGCCCCTGTCGAATTCGACGTCACCCGCACAAAAAGGCGGTGGCGGTGTGCGGGAGGTGTGGAGGGCGGGGAGCCGCAGGCAGTGGCGGGTATGCGGGTATTCGAGTTCCTAGTTGGCTTGGTGGAGTAGTAAGCGTGAATGCGCGGGTAGTGATGGGATGTTCTCGAGATCATTCTCACCCTCTGAAACTTACTCGTGAGATTTTTTTATTTTGGGTGACGATATCCTAACTTTCAATTTAAAAAACAATTAAAACCACTATATTTGCATGTTTAATGAGGTTTGTGCCAAGTTTAACATGCTTCAGAAGATAAATTCTCGAAAATTCTCACGAGTAAGTTTCCGTAAGTTTCCAAGGGTGAGAATGTTCTCGAGAACATCCCATCACTAGGCACGGGTAATCTGAAGAATAGCTACGCTGAAGGAGAGTGGGACAGAGGGAAGGGGAGGGGGTTGTGCTTCCGGCGCTCCCTACTTTACTCTCTACGGAAATTACGCTGATCTTCTGTGAGTGTCTGTTTTGTTGTCTCTTCTAGAGCGTTAGTTAAATGACTGCCCGAGCATCACAATATGGTGATATTGTGGTTGCTTCTGTGCCAGTAATTTACTGGTTTTCTCATCTGTACCTAAGTACCTATCTGCTGATTTCTTGAAGACAATAAATAGGCCACTTGTTTGGTTTGTACCTACGCTAAAATGTCGGCGTAAGGGACACCGTAGACATGCTACTTTTTGCCTCGGCGATCGGCGATTTGGTCGCTTTTAGCATCGGAGCAGTCGCTACTTTCGACCGCAGAGTCGCCAAAACGCGATGCAGTTGCAAAATCGCCGATCGCTGATTAAAAAAGTAGCATGTCTGCGGTGGCCCTAAAATATCTCGGCACCGACTCCAAATACTCGATAACACACCATCACGTCTGGTTTTCCCAAAGGGGTAGGCAGAGGTGGTAATAGAAATATTATTTCAGGCTTTTTAGTGATCCAGGTTTTTTTGAAGTCGGTTTTTTTTTTTTATAAAAATAATTTTATTTCACGATTTTTAGTGGCACCATACCAATTAACATTTTGGCATATTGAACCGTATGAAGTAAGCCCAACAAAAGGTGCTGTAAATCTTTGAGGAATTCCCTCGACTGTCTATGGTCTCCATCATTAGACCTGTAATGGCACTTATAACCCATATGGGTGCAAAGTTCTCTCCAATACAAATTAATCAAGCCCAAACACCAGGTAATTGCTGTAAATTGTTGAGGAGTTCTCTCGACTGTCTTTTGACTCCATCATCAGACCCCTAATAACAGTAACAACCCATCTAGGTGTAAAGTTCTCATCAATACTAATTAATCAAGCCCAAACACAAGGTAGCTACTGTAAAACGTTGAGGAGTTCCCTTGACTGTCCCTCGTCTTCATCATCAGTCCCCTAATGACAGTCACAACCCATCTAGATGTAAAGTTCTCATCAATACTAATAAATCAAGCCCAAACACAAGGTAGCTACTGTAAAACGTTGAGGAGTTCCCTTGACTGTCCTTCGTCTTCATCATCAGATCCCTAATGACAGTCACAACCCATTTAGGTGTAAAGCTCTCATCAATAGAAATGAATTAAGTCCAAACACAAGGTAGCTACTGTAAAACGTTGAGGAGTTCCCTTGACTGTCCTTTGTCTTCATCATCAGACCCATAATGACAGTCACAACCCATCTAGGTGTAAAGTTCTCATCAATACAAATTAATCAAGCCCAAACACCAGGTAATTGCTGTAAATCGTTGAGGAGTTCCCTCGACTGTCTTTCGGCTCCATCATCAGATCAACTCCAGTCCTTCATAAAATAGTAGTGGTTTAAAATACTTAATGAAAAAAATTACAAACGCACTAGTCGCCCCTACGATTTTCGAAGGTTCCCCTCGATTTCTCTGGGATGCCATCATCAGATCCTGGTTTCCTTATCATGGTACCACCCCCGGAAAATCTCCTTTCCAACAAAAAAAGAATCATCAAAATCGGTTCATAAACGACGAAGTTATCCGCGAACACACATAAAAAAAAAAAAAAAAAAAAAAAAAAAAAACGGTCGAATTGAGAAACCTCCTCCTTTTTTGAAGTCGGTTTAAAAATTAAAAACACGACTGCCCTGCCAAAAAACGAACTGCACTGCACTTGTTTTATACTTTTTAGTTCGTTTTTTGGCAGGGCAGTCGTGTTTTTAATTTTTTAAATTATTTATTTTTATTTTATGCATTTTAGTGACAGCAGCCATAAATGATATATTTGTTTTGCATGCACACCTATGTTAAATTATGCCTATAAATTCTACAGTTTTGGACTGTGCTCATCATGGCCTTCAATTTGATACCCATATTATAATAATGGAAGAAAAAAAATTTTTTTTCACATATTAAAGTTGAGCCATAATGCCGCCATATTGATTTTTTTCAAAAATAATATACCCAGTGTTACCCGGAATGATGTAAGGATTCTAACGATACCCCATACATCGAAATCAGTTCAGGCATTTATAAGTTATGGTGGAATAAAGAATCTCACATACAAATATACAAACATACATACATACATGAACCCTAAACACATATACACTCTTTTTTTTTTGGGCAGTCGTGTAATAATGAAATATGCCACAGAATGATGTCAGTATAAGAATTTACTACCTATTTAAAGTACCTTATGCCTTTCATCCACTACCTATTATTGCTTTTCTGTTTTGTGGTTAATTCTCTTCTTTGTTTCTTAGATCAGAAGTGAAAGCAATTGAAATGGTGTTACCTAACACACACGGTCCACACGAGCCTGTCGCTGCTCCTCAGGATCCTCGGCGCGTGCCGCACGCTCAGCTGGAACGGGGGCAGTTCGTAGTTGCCAACCCAGAACACCGCTGACCCCTGGAAGAACAATCCTTGCATTAGGAAATTATTCTGTAAGTGTTTGAGAAAACAATGTGTTGATGAGGAACTGGGTTGTCGGATTGATAGTCCGGATTTACCATGGGAACTTAATCATATTAAGACTATGATGACAGGCTCTACAAGAGAAATTGTCTTGTGGAATCAGTCATCGTTGGGGCGAATGATAGTAAAAGAATAATCAGAGAAACCAGATGATGACCGGAATAGTTGGCATGAACGAAAAGAAGCTTAGGTCCGGCGGTGGGCGGGAAACGTGGATGATGATGATGATGACGATGAAGATGAAGAATTGCAAGAAGATGATGATGGTGTTTTTTTAATGGTACTAGGCCCGCATCACACTCCCACCACTGTTACTCCTGTAAGCCGAACGACAATGGTGTCCAACGATGACGGCAAGGTTTGACCCTCGACGAGTCCCGGGATGACGTTGATAGTGATTATGATGATGCTAACGATTCTAATGATGACGATGATAATGGTGATGATGATGATAATGATCAAACCTAGGTTCTTATTATACCTGTGATCCATCAGCCATCTTAGCTCTGACTGTCCACTTGCCCGGCGGTGCGAGCTCGTCGATCTGATACTGCAGCTGAGCGAGGCCGAGTCTGGTGCGCTGGCGCACCCACTGCGTCACTCGCGACCCCTCCCACGCGCCGCGGGGGCCCTCTAACCATGCTTCATCTATCTGGAATAACAATATACCTATGTAAGTACTTTTTTAATAGGACTGAGGTGGCAAACAATCGTATGGCCCGCTTGATGTTAAGCAGTTCCCGCAACCTATAGATGCTTCGATACCAAAGGGATTGCTCGCACGTTGTTGACATGTAGGGGAGTGGATGGAGGGAGGGGAAGGGGGGAGGGAAGGGGGGGGTGGGCTTCTGGCTCTCTCACTCATCGTACGAAACTTAGCTATAATAGTTGCTTTACGCCGATCTTCTGTGAGAGGGAGGTAATGCCCCGGTCGAGCCAGCCCGTATATAAGTTGCAGTCAATTGGCTACAGCTTGACTACAACCTATCACCATCAATTTTTCCACAATATCATAACATTTAAATATGCTAATTAGTGTCAGTATCATAAGCGAGAATTCTGAGAATCTCATCGTTGAATGCAACATAACCCATTGACACTGTTTTGTTGAAGGTAAAACAATACAAGCAAATATTGACTTGCTGGTTATACGCGATTGTATTATTTCACTTTGTCCCTACTGTACTCTTCAGCCAAAAGTACAATAAAATGGTTCGCTAAGGATTGTACTGCAAAAGTTACTAAAAATGTCATGCAATGATGACTCTACCTAATGAGTGTTTTACCCTAGTTAGCCGCCACGTAAGATATTCCCATGGAAAAGGTGCTGTAACACCCCATATCGGTCACCCGAGGAACTAAAATATTGCCATACAAAATATTACGTAGAGCTTATAGTCGTGGTAGAGTACACCTTTGCCTATTCTCTACGGACAAGTGTGGTAGTGTAATATAATTTAAGTACTAGCTGTACTCGCAACTGCGTACATTTTTGAATAAGATTACCCAAGACTACGTCGACGTGGAATTTAATGGGGTTTAATTTTATTGTTCGAAACCCTAATTATTTTTCTAAAATAAAAGTAGCCTAAGTTACTCCTTTTAACGACAGCTATCTGCCATCCGCCAGCGAAATTCCCGTCAAAATCGGTCCAGCCGTTTCGGAGATTAGGCGGAACAAACATCCAGACAGACAGACAAAAATGTTAAAAATTGCTTTTTTGTTATAAGTACCTACCGCATGTACTTTCATAAACATTTAGTAAAAAGCTGTTCACTACACTTGACTTATTATCATTTGATATTTATACCCAAGTGTCTAGTTGGCTTGGTGGAGTAGCATATATACCTACAACTCTCTACAGAACATTAGTTCCGCAAAATGATAAAAGCGCGCACTCAGCGTAACACTGACACACTTCGGATGGGTGTGCGAAACCCGTTTATAAACACACAGTTATTATGCTGTTATGTATGTGTGTGTAACGGTTATGATCGTGTTATTGTAACCGTTTATGAGTTATGTATGTGCCTATGTCATTTATTGTTAAAATATGCCGCTGTATAAATAATTTATACAAAATAAAAACCAAATCAAATAACTCTAGAGCACTAAAAGGTCGTTGTATTACCATCGCTGCTTACGCCTTCGGCAATTCAGACATAATGGTGTGTTATCGTTATTTTTTAGGTCGGTGCCAATTAATTCTTACACTAGCTTCTGCCCGCGACTTCGTCCGCACATAATTAAAAAAAGTAGCCTATGTGCTATTCCAGGCTATAATCTACCTCTGTGCCAAATTTCATCCAGATCCGTTCAGCCGTTTTGGCGTGATTGAGTAACAAACATCCATCCATCCATCTAAACTTTGACGTTTATAATATTAGTGGGATTGAGTAGGTAGAATTAAGATTGGCACCGACTCCAAATAAAGTCTCCTTTTGTGAAGTCGGTTAAAAATTCCGTTTTTATAAAAAAACCTTTCAATATCATGTAGGTACATAGTCCAACGATACGCAATGAAAATAAATTCACAAGCCGAGAATCGAACCCAGACATTCAATCAACACCTCCCTACCTACTAATAAATAAAGGTTTCGCACGCAATTGAATGCAAATTTAAATCTTCGTCAATAGCGTCAACAAAAAAGACACAAGAATTCAATGAGATGAATCAACCGTCCGGACGCCGATGTACAGTTAGAAGCCGAGTGTGCGGTGCTCATAAAAAGCGGCGTCACAATAAAGACCGGTCGACACAATGACACAGATTGGTTGTTTCATCCGACGAGAGATGGGTGCGCGATTTATAAGTTCCACTAAACATTCAAAAATTTTATAGATTCGGTATACAATTTCACCACCAAACTGGGTGACAGCAATCTCTATTTATTACCCTGTAAGGTATTTTTCCTTGGAAAGCATTTTATCAATGGAGCAATGTTTATCAGTGGATTTTGCTTTTTAAAAATTAAAAACGACAGATAAACATTTTTCTTTATCTTCATGCATTGACTAGCACTTACACACACTAAAGGTGGTAGAGCCAAGCTGTAGCCAATTGACTGCAGCTCATAAACGGGCTGGCTCGACCGGGGTAGTACCACCCTCTCACAGAAGATCGGCGTAAAGCAG
This sequence comes from Drymonia ruficornis, assembly GCA_947859195.1. NCBI lineage: Eukaryota > Metazoa > Arthropoda > Insecta > Lepidoptera > Notodontidae > Drymonia > Drymonia ruficornis. Next base: position 916,653 of record OX401922.1, read on the forward strand.
CTATTACAACTGCGTTTCGTACGGTGAGTGAGAGAGCCGTAAGCCCACCCCCCCTCCTCCCCCTCCCTCCATCCCACTCCCCTTCAGGTCGGCAATGTGCGAGCAATGCCTTTGGTATTGTAAGCATCTATAGGCTACGGTAACTGCTTAACATCAGGCGGGCCGTACGCTTTTTTGCCACCGCAGTCCAATAAAAAAAAAAAAAAAACACTTACTTACATTGACTTTATTTTTTGATTGAATAGCAGTGGTAGCCGATTGGTTAAGCACGCGTCTTGCGGGCTTAAGGCCATGGGTTCAAACCCTGGCTCACACCTCTGGATTTTTCGAAATCTATGTGTGAATCATAACTTTAATATGATTATCACTTGCTTACGGTGAAGGAAAACATCGTGAGGAAACCTGCATGTCTTTAGACATGTGAAATCCACCAACCCGCACTGGGCCAGCGTGGTGGATTATGGCCTGAATCCCCCTCGCATTGAGGGGAGGCTCGTGCCCAGCAGTGGGACGTTAAAAGGGCTAAATTATTATTTTTATTATTATCATGCATTGACACCTACGTCACGAAATTTTGGAAATTACGGCACACAAACATACAATTTGGCACGCTGTTCCTCTCAATCATTATCATTACGCACTAGCAACAATTATAATATAGGTAGTAATGATACGATATATAAATAGTAACAAGCTAAATAAACTCAGCGGCAATCGCAAACGAAATCGCAAAGTTTATCTGTCGTAACCTAACGTGACCGGTAATTGCCGGCTTGCGAAACGGTGGACGAACACAAACAATGGACTGATATTGATGACTACGTTCCGATTATGTGTCACTTGTAGTAGGTAAATGTTGTATGTTGATATAGGCAGCTATACAGCTCATTTTTGTTTGAAACCACCACGTCTGTGTTTTATACAGGGAATGAATTTTAAATCATGGGCATCCTTTTAAACGGCGATTCTACACAGGATTCAGAATGTTTAGGGAATATTAATCAACAAATCAATTGACAAAAAATGATTGCCCAGGTAAGGTACTTATAACAGTTACCTCGTTTGCTTATACTTACTCGAGCAATATTTTATTATCCATAGATTTTTTTACATATTTTCCCAAAATATTCTGAATCACGTGTAGAGTCATAATTTAAAAGGATGCCCGTGATTTCAAATTCACCCTGTAGGGATAGGGACAGATAGGGAGCGGTTTTTAAATTTCGAGTTCCGCTCTTCTAGGAGGATTTAACTGATACGAGACCATACCTACCAGTCATGTACCTAATACATTGACAGAATAATAATTATTTTTCATCTTATTTTTAGGGTTTCGTACCCAAAGGGTGCCAACGGGACCCTATTACTAAGCCTACGCTGTCCGTCCGTCTGTCCGTCCGTCTGTCTGTCTGTCTGTCTGTCGGTCAGCAGGCTGTATCTTAAGAACCGTAATAGTTAGCGACTTGAAATTTTCACAGAATGTGTATTTCTGTTGCCGCTACAACAACAAATACTAAAAATAAAATAAAATAATAAAGGGGGTCCCCATACACGCAACATGATATTTTTGACGTTTTTATTCTACGGTGGTACGGAACCCTTTATGTGCGAGTCCGATACGCATTTGGCCGGTTTTTTTTACATTTCTTTATGTTGTTCTAATTTTATAAGGTAACTATTAGGTATTGTGAAAGTCGACAAGGTGTTGCTGAGATCACCCATTCTTTGGGATCATACATTTGTAGATTTGACTGGCATTGGAAATTCTGTTGCTAAAATATATTGCCATACGTCTTATAGATAATTCAAGCTAGTAAAGTATACTTACAAGTCCATGCGCTGGTGTAAGGTCAGGCTTGAGCGCCAATATGCGCAAACGCAGGGTGTCCCCGGGGCGGTAGCGCGCGCGCTCCGTGTGCACGACTACCACGCGGCCAGCCGCTATGCGCAGTGTCATGCGACGCTCCCACGCGCACTGGGCCTCCGGGTACCTGGGGATGATACTAGCATTTATCTGGCACTATTAATCAGAGGCCAGGGCTTGAACAACTCTGACACTAGGTTGGCCACTAACCATATGATAAGAAGAAGAATCCACAGTAATTTACAGTTCGCTTACGGTGAGGGAAAACATCGTGAGGAAACCTACCTATCCCTCGGGATCAGGTAATAGTCAGTTCCTGTATACACGGCGTCAAGTTTCACCACCTGTCACGTTGGGTTCTGACTATCTCTGTGAAACGTGGGCTTAATACTTCCACAATGTGGTGGTGTAGGGCTACTCAAGCCTCTGACTACCCCCGAATGGGGATAAAAGTCGTGACGTATATATACATATTTTTACTAATCTACCAAGCCAACTAGGAACTCGGAAAAATGCAGCTTCCCCGTCCGCACACCCGCCACCGCCTGCGGCTTCCCGCCCGCCACACCTCCCGCACACCGCCACCGCCTTTTTGTGCGGGTGACGTCACATTTGACAGGTTCCTAGTTGGCTTGGTGGAGTAGTAGTTGATCAAAGGTTACAAAATCAGAATCCACAAAGGGACCAAAATGAAAGGAAGATTGACACAGAAGCAATATGCGAGACATTTTGAACCACATACTGACCTTACGTTGACAATAAATTCAGCTTTTGTGTTTGGCAGTTGAGGCACATTGATATCCAAGCAGCCTCCATCGCCTGTAAAAAAGTCATGGATATCACAAAGTCGATGGATAAACTCAAAGGGCCACTGCAAAAACGCTACTTTTAGTATCGGCGATCGACGATTTAGTCGCTTTTTAGAAGCTAAGGGCCTCAACAGACTAGCTACTTTTAGCATCGGCGATCGGCGATTTTGATGTTGCGTCTCGCTCGTTTGCGGTCGAAGAAACGCGACGCAGCATCGATACGTCACAAAATCGCCGGTCGCCGATGCTAAAAGTAGCTAGTCTGCGGAGGGTAGGCGTAGGGACTGGTCCGCCCATTTTCCACTTGACATCGTTGTTCCTTAACTTTCAGGTTTGTTAAATTTTCACTTAAGGACGGAAGGCATCACACCAAAACAATAGTTTTGAAATATTCACCTTTTGGTTTAACTGTAAAGTGGCAGTAGGCATGCACAGCTTTCTAGGCTAGTTCTTTTTTTTTTTTTTTGTTTATTTAAATACCTAATTTTGTTTTTTTTATTCACAATGTGTTAATGCCTGCCTGCTCACATAGCATTGCTGTTTGAAAATGTATAAGTACAATTTTTCTTTTGAAAAGAGTAACCATTGAGTTTCTTGCCGGCTCTTCTCAATGGAAGCAACATTACGGACCGGTGGTAACGCTAAAATAATGTTTATCTTGACTATTTATAAACGCTTTATTGAGCTTACATGAATAAAAAACTTTTGATTTTATTTGAGGCCTTAAATGCAAAGAAATTGTAGTAAAAATGTGTTTTTCATCTATTTACAATGGCATTACAAATCATCTCTGTTCTAAAACCATTTCTCCGTTATCACATTTTTCCATCTGCGGGGCTAATAGCGACGCCATGCAACATTGCCAATGTAATTCATTTTTCTGATTTTCTGAGGAATCTTTAGCAATTCCGCTAAAAGTGCCGGCGTTTAATGAACGGCCTAGCCGCCCAATAGAATGGCGTATTAAACCAGTTGGCGGCGACATAGCTATTAGCACCGCAGTGGGGCTAGCACTCACGCCAAGACAAGACTTTTGACACGCATTATGTCGCACCGAGTTGCTCTCTCTCTCTTTCGAAATACAAAGGAGAGAATGAGAAATACACTATTTATCTCGTGTTTTGTCTTGTCACGGCCGGTTGTGCTACTAGTCCTGCGTCAGCGCTACTCTATGAAATTTCATGGACTCACCAGCAGGCAACTCCCTGGATGCTGTGACAGTCTGTCGGTCCTCGGAGACGAGCGTCAGCAGGAGTTTGGCGGGACCTTCAGGGTAGAACCTGGATATACAGGCCCTATTGGTTCCACCTGCTGTCAGGACTCCGGGGGCTAACACCAAGTGGTTTCTGTCTGTGCACGGGTTGCTGAAAATAAATACAAAATAATTTAGCCTGGTTGGTCCCACTCCTGGGCACTGACCTCCCATCAATGCGAGGGGAATTCAGCAATCCTCCACCACGCTGGCCCAGTGCGAGATGGTGGACTTGACACATCTTTTAACGACGGGTTAGGTTTGAAGATGACCAGTTTTCCTCACGATATCTTCCCTTCACCGCTCAGCAAGTGATAGTCTTCGTCCAACTCCTCCTATCCTTTCTTTTGGTTAAATTCGTGTGGGTTTCAAGACAATTTAGCTTTTTCCCTGGGACTCGTCGAGGGTCAAACCTTGGCGTCATCGTTGGACACCATTGTCGATCTTGGCTTACAGCAGTAACAGTTGGAGTGTGTGGCGGGCCGAGTCCCAAAAAAGTGATAATCTCTGTTGGAAAATGAGCAACTATGTAGCTAGGTCCATAGGTCATTCCATTGGTCAATGATAAAAATGATGAGTTGGCTACTAGCTAGAATTATTTATTAATTCTTCTTATACTAGTTTAGTGATAGCCATAAGTTAAGCTCGCCTTGAAACAAAGGAATTTGCATTTACACCCCAACTCCTTATAATTCATGTACTCCTGATATCACTTGCAAAACGGTGAAAGCAATTCTGAGGAAATCTGTATGTTTGTGAGAACTTAACTCGTGTTTGCGAGGCGTGTGAAGTCCACCAAACAGCGCTGTTCGAGACGAGACTTGAACCCACTCGCACCGAGTGGGTCCCAGTTGGCACTTATTTATTAAGTTGGTACTTTTTTTTTGTCCGGGCGCTGTTTGACCCGGTCCGCGAGCTAATCCTCTGTCTTAATCAGAGACCTTAATTATGGAGTAATGAGGGTTGCTATCTAGTTCTTTATCTGCTTACATTCTATTTCCTCCTTTATGCTTTATTGATGGTGTTATCTTATAGTTATCATCTTAAAAACAGTGTGTCCCACGACTTTCTCACATGGCGGGGTTTAGATTTAATGGTTTTCCTTTCATTTAATTTACCATGTTTGTTATAGAGATCTGGTCCTTATCATTGTTCCTATCGATTGATGCCATAAAAGAACAGGGTGTTATTTTTCGGATTTTAGCCGGTTCGATTCCCGAGTCTGGCAAGAAAGTTTTCGAAAATCTTTGAATGCAGTTCGTATTGTTTTTAAAATAAAAATCAAGTCTTCATTCAGTAAAATGTTCTATCTACAGTATTTAAGGTACTTTTCTCCATGTGGCAAAGTTGTGGGTCACCCTGTAGAGTTGGACTAAATTACAATTTTCTTATGTCTATTACCTTACATTAGTTGGTACCTTTGTCTACTAGTGTGGTGTATAGTGTTGTATAGGTTCCATTGTTATAATAATGACATTGGTAATTACATCATGCCAACTACCAACCTTGATTCAGCCCATTACTAGGAAATCGCCTCAATCGATCGCTCATCATTTTTTATTGATACCTTTGTGGAGTCGTGGGCCGCATCGACACGGAATGTTAGGTATTGGTACTTACCATAGACGGTAGTTTTTTTTTACCTGACTTACTACCAAAGATAACTATATAAGTATGAGTAACGTCTATAGGTTCGAAATTAGAGTTTACAGGACGGTTCTTCATTTAGGCTATCAATAAAAAAAAACTTTGCACCAACTGTATGGTCCCAAACTAAGCAAGGCTTGTACTATGGCTACCAAAGTATGAAGTGGGGGTGATTTCAGTGACACTCAGACCAGGGCAAATTACTAAAAGACAGTTTCCGAAATTTGCCTCTGGCGGGAATCGAACCCGCAACCACCCGACAGTGAGCCGGGCGGCCAGCGCTCGAACTATTGCGCCAACTATACCTAGTAAAAGCATTTACATTAGTTTGGGGGGCTAACTAGCAATACAAATTGTTATCAATTCGCAATTCGTCCGATTCACAATCCGTCAATCGCACATCACTAGAGTTTTAATAATACAAATTGTCTGTGTATGGCACATGGACCAATTAGTAAGGGGACTGGCCCTAAGCAACTCGGCCGAGTGGTCGGCCTAGTACTAACATCGACATAAAACGAAGCGAGTAGTTCAACTATTTACCGGTAGATAGAACAATGAAAATGAAAAAACAATGACCACGTTTTTTCTCATACATATATCTAATAAGGGCACCTCTTTCTTTAGTCTTTACTCTGTGGTTTGGCAGGAAGGAGCCAAGTTACAAGCCTATAAACACTTTCATTCACTTGCTTCGTATAAACATCTGTTCGGTCACGATGCACGACACACGATACCCTTTATCCAGGGCTGCCTATAAAAAACTAAGGGTTAAGTCTCAACTGTGAGAGCGAACTTGAGCACGCTCTTGAGAACTTCTTACTGGAATGACATTACCAAATCCAGAGGTTCCCAACATTCTATAAAACTCTATCCCCTTTACAAGAAAAAATAATTCAAACGCACCCATGACGATAATACCAAACATTAAATTTGGCATTGATATGGTTGCAGATTAGTATTTATACTATACTTGAGTGTGTTGTTGAGTGTGTTGAGTGTGTTGGTAGTCCTCAGCTCCCACTAGGGGGTGGTATCGTACTGTTGGGAGCCACTGGTTCAGTAAAAAATAGGCGCCCATAACCAGCTGCAATCACTGATCGGTAAACGATCGGAGGTTAAGCAACGCTTGACAAGGTCAGTCAGAGATGGGTGACCATTTAGTGGCATTTGAACTGAGCGTCTCCATGCAAAAAAGTCGATCCCGATTGTTGTCATATAGGCAGCAGTCGTTAAGCCTTGTCAGAGGCCTTCGGGCGGCTTGAACAACTCTGACACCAGGGACCAGGGAAGAAGTAAAAAAAACAAACCTCAAAACGTTCCCCGGTGTTCCAGTAGTATTTAGATACTGCGAGTTTACTGGCACTAGAGTCAGCACTGAACAAAACCACAATATCTTGATTTCACCCATTTTCACTGAATATCCTTATTAAACGCGTTACATCCACATTGTAACCGCTTATTATTTAGTTAAAATTGTCACTGGTAACACACATTTTAATTAGTACCATTCTACGTCTGTATTTCTCGGAGGCCCCCTTCTTTCCACTCCCCTCCAGGTTGGCAACGTGCGAGCAATGCTTTTGGTATTGGAAGCATCTATAGGCTACGGTAACTGATTAACATTAGGCCGTACGCTTGATTGCCACCTCAGTCTCATAAAAAACGTCGAGAAAAGAAATGAGTTATCGGTCAAAACGATTAACGTAACAGAACCAAACAATTATTGAATAAAGAAACGAATCATCTTATTATTGGTTGTTATTTTTAATTGTTTTGTTATTATAAACCTTTCACTAAGAAAATAATTAAATAATAGCGGTAATTCTCATAAAAACAGTCATTATGTGTTATTAACATTATCTAATATTGTATTACGTAATTAAAAATACTTATTAAGTAATTATTAGAATCTCTGTGGCTGTTTAATAATTACGTTTAGGGTTCCGTAGTCCCTAGGAGGAACCCTTATAAGATCATCCAGTCCGTCTGTCCGTCTGTTTTTAATATTTTTTTGAAGACTACTGCTGAACAAATCCATTTAAAAACACTTAATACCAGTCTATTTCAAAGGTATTCAATTTAAGTTTTTTACAATACTTAATTAAATTCTCTCACTCTACCATTACCTACTGTTTATTGTTTATTAACCGTCTTTTCACTATCACTGTTCACCGGTAAATAAAATCTAATCTGGTTATTAATCACATTATCTGCCGAAATGTGGGCTACCACAACGCACCTGTCTACCCCTCAGAAACACAGGCGTGAGCATAGTACTTATAACTGCATTGTTTATCCCGTGAATGACCCAAACGTCAATAGATTTTCTTTTGTTTTGATGCACATGCGTAAGTGCCCGCGACACGCGATCGGTTATCAAATTATATTTTTGTTCGGACGTTACATTACAACCGCGACGTCCGGTGAGGCGCGCGCGCGCAGCCGACTGCTGTTGCTGACCGTACGCATGCGCGAAAGGTCGACGCGCATCGCGAATCAAACGAGCAGTTGTCTGGAACAGTTTTTTTATTGGTTGAAAGCAGATATGTAGTACTATCACGCGTATATTACTCGAAGTGGTAGTCAGATATGTCTTACGGAAGGTTAGTACCTTTTTAATATTCATTTATAGGTTGGGCTTCCGGCTCTCTCACTCATCGTAGGATACGCAGCTGGAATAGCATCTGTACGCCGATCTTCTGTGAGACGGTGGTACTACCCCGGTCGAGCCAGCCCATATGAGCTGCAGTCAACTGGCTACAGCTATTTATTCTGTGCTACAGCTTAGCTCTACCACCTGTACTACAGTACACGTAGGTATAAGTACCGTATTTACTTTAGTAAAAAGCTGTTATTTTGACATTACAAACAGACAATTAAATTAAATTTATTTTGTTTAGATTATTTAGGTCCGTATTAATAAATCGATCTCAAGATTGAGATAGTCTTAAGATGTAATTCTGACGTTTAATGTATGGAACATCTGTCAAATCAGCATCTGAAGTTCGATCTCAATCTTGAGATCGTTTTATTAAGACGAGGGTTCGAAATTTGGTTGATTTTCTATTCTACTTTTTCTTTAAGTAAGTATGTGGACTAGGAATCTTATATTTAGATGTATGATTTTTGATTATATTATCTTGAGTATCTTTAAATCCAAATAACGATTTGATGAAATTTTCTCGATAAAAAAAAATTATGAAATGAGCTCTAATTATTTACAATTTTCCTTGCTACCACGATGTTTTTACGATTTAGATCACGAAATTATTTCTAAAACATAGCAAATAATGATATCTAAACTACCCTTCAACCATATTTTAATTCATGAAGTAGTTTTTTTTTAATTCAAGAAAATGTGGTTTGGCGTTTACGTTGTTTATTTCCGAGCGCGCGCACAATATCGCCATCTCACATTTTAAGTACTTGAACTAACCATGTCTCTCTCTAACTTTGTATTGTCAGTGTCCGCCCGGACTTGTTCGACGTCGGACCTGTGAAGGATTTTTTAAAAAATATTACGAAAAAATATTACGGTCGTGCCACATTACAGGTACAGTACAGTATTTACAGTCTGCCGACGCCTATGATAAATAAATAAATATCCTTGGAAATTCTTTTACACATGACTACCTGATCCCAAACTAAGCACAGCTTGTACTATGGAAACCAGATAACTGATATTACTACATATACTACTTTTTGTTTGTAAATACAAACTAAATATACACTTAATTACACCTAGACTCGGGACATGCGGACATGTTCATGCACACAAATGCATGTCCTGGGCAGGAATCGAACCTACGACCTGCACTGCAGCGTGATTTTCGTTTGCTTTTCCTTGTCTTGTGTAATTTATTTTCATCTCTTGTCATTTTGTGTCATCTCTTGTCATTTTGTGTCATCTCTTGTCATTTCGTAGTTATTCGTGTCATTTCTGTAAAAACTCCCTATTTCGCTTACTGTTATATACTTGCAGCATGGTCTTGGGCCGACAGTGGGAATACATTGCTTGTCAAAACAATGGAGTCGCTTTATTGCGTTTGTTGTAGGTATGGATGGGCAAGTAATAAATATATCATACATCAATAAATTATCGTAAAAAATAACATTACAGATATGGATAGGAAAATGTTTGTCCGTCCTATTCAATCTATTATATTATAAACGAAAGTAACTCTGTCTGTTACCTTTTCACGGCTAAACCGCTGAACCAATGTTGATGAATTTTGGTATGGAGATAGACTGGGTCTTGGCGGAGAACATAGGCTACTTTTTAGGGTTCCAAAGGGTGCTAACGGGACCCTATTACTAGGCCAACGCTGTCCGTCTGTCTGTCTGTCCGTCTGTCAGCGCGGGCTGTATCTCACGAACCGTAACAGGTAGAGAGTTGAAATTTTCACTGAATGTGTATTTCTGTTGCCGGTGCAGAACAAATACTAAAAATATAATAACATTTAAAAATAAATATCAAGTCTCAAACTTGATATTTTTGATGTGTTTATTCTACGGTGGTACGGAACCCTTTATGTGCGAGTCCGACGCCTTCAGATCTTATGAATGTTTTCTTGAAATAAATATAGTGTATTTTAAGTAATTAACTGGCCAACCCTCAGGTCCTACCTACCATGTTAGGATCTTTTTCGTTCTAGCGGGTGTAAACCGTGATTTAACGAGTTAATGTGATAATTTTTGTATTTAAATTATTCAATTCAATGTATTTGTTTCAGACATAGTCCAATATTGATTATTAAAATTATTATAATTTCACAATAAATATAAAACAATAAATAAAAGTAAAATTAAATTAAAAAAAAAAAAAAAAATTATTTTTATTTTTCATGTTTTATCATTAAAATACAATATAATAATAACATAAATTAAAATAAAATACAATAAAATAAAAACCTACCCCTAATTAAACAAATACCGTCCGCGTGGGATACTGGCTGCATGTCCTCCCTGTATTCAAGCTGTTCCTGTTGTCAAGCGAATTTTTGAGCAAGGAAAGACCCAGCCCTCTTGTCACCTGTGGCGGTAACCAGTCTAAGGGTGATTTTGATAGATAAAAAAATAAAGATAAAAAGATAAACAAAAAATAAATGCATGGTTAAATCAATAAAATTAATAAAAACTGAAAATTAAATTAAAAAAATAAATTAAATATGGTAAAAAAAAATATTATGACACCGCTGATGACTTCATGATCGGCATCGAAGTTAAGTACCAAAGTATTCCTTTTCCTACGAAACATGAAAAAGATACTCTTATCCGGCAGTCAGTCACTGACACAGAGTATGTACATTTTTACCCGACTACGGTGGGCGGAGGGTTATGATTTTGACCGATATGTATGTATGTTCATCTGCTCCCGTATAACGTCCAAACTATTTTTATATCATAATAATTTGACTAATGAGATATCGTTGGACGCGTCTGGATCGTCCGCTGGTTATAGGCTATTATACGATCGAAATATTGTTATACGTATCTATCAGCATATTGTAGGTATCGTTTGTCTTCTTTTGACTTAATTTGTCTTCAGCAATAAAAACAACATAGAAATCCCATATAAAACGAAAAAAAAATATTTGAATATTTTCATCCATTTCATCTATTTTAAAAGGTGCACTGGGACATATTATTTTAATTGTACGAATTAAACAATATTGTTCCTTCAAAAAATAACTATACTATAGTCTACTCCATAGCTGTTCTGTCCTAGCTAAGCGAGAGGGATATATCCTTCGGCAGCTCACGCGACGCTAGCCACACCCCGAAACTAAAATTCATTTTTTTCTTGTATCGTCTTAATACGGGCCTTAGGTACCAATGTTAGAAACAGTTGGCGACCCCTGGCTAGGTTAATAGGTCGATCGTTCACCGCGGCGAGGCAATCGTTTAATTGTTATATTTAACTATCAATATTAACTGCTGTCGGTTTGTTTTGTTAACCACATGTCACATGGGACCGATTAGACAGGGTTGCTTGGAATTCCAGTACTGCTGCGACAGACTCGAGCAGAGTGCCGACAACATGTAGACTGCCAACAATTACGATACACCATGAACAAGGGGCCATCCACAAATTACGTCACACTAATTTCATTATTTTTATACCCCTCCCCCCCTTGTCACAGCTGGTCACATTTGCGACACTCCCCCCCTCCCTGTGTGACGTCACATATTTTTACAATTTTAAGAATTTTATTCAAATTTCGGTTTTAATACTTAGATATATTACATTTTTAAATGTGACGTCACAAAACTTAGTTAACTCCCTTGTCACACAATGTCACATTTCGTCGACCCCCTGCCCCGCTTTACGTGTGACGTAATTTATGGAATGTAATGTAACGTCACGACTTTTATCCCCGTTCGGGGGTAGTCAGAGGCTTGAGTGGCCATACACCACCACATTGGGGAGGTATTAACCAACTCAAAGCCCACGTTTCACTAGATAGTCAGAACCCAACGTGACAGGTGGTGAACCGTGTCGCCGTGTATACAGGAAATGACTATTACCTAATTCCGAAGGATAGGTAGGTTTCCTCACGATGTTTTCCCTCACCGTCAGCGAACTGTAAATTAATGGATTAATTAATAATTAATGGATTTATTTAATTTATGGATGGCCCCGAATCTCAAATTGATGAAAATATTTAATTAATAATAATAATAATATTAGCCCTAAGGTCCCACTCCCGGGCACGGGCGTCCCCTCAATGCGAGGGGGATCAGGCCATAATCCACCACGCTGGCCCAGTGCGGGTTGGTGGATTTATGTCTTTCGAAAAAACAAACAAACATACATGAACCCTAAACACATATACACTCCTTTTTTTGGGCAGTCGTGTAATAAACCTCTTTTGTGGATTCCATAAACATCACTTATTATAATCTCATGATGTTTTCCTTCACCGTAAGCAAGTGATAATCACAATATTAAAGTTAGGACTCGCACATGGATTTCGAAAATTCTTACGGCCCGACTGATGTTAAGCAGTTTCTGTAGTCTATTGAAATATGCCTATTGCCGCTTCTAATACCAAAGGCAACGTTCGGACGCCTAGACCTGAAGGGGTGCGGGACAGACAGAGGGAGGAGAGGGTTTTTTAGGGTTCCGTACCCAAAGGGTGCCAACGGCACCTTATTACTAAGTCTACGCTGTCCGTCTGTCCGTCTGTCAGCGAGCTGTATCTCACGAACCATAATAGGTAGAGATTTGAAATTTTGACAGAATGTGTATTTCTGATGCAGCTACGACAACAAATAACATAAAATACTAAAATAGAGGTGGTCCCCCTTACCAGAAACTTGATATTTTTGACGTATTTATTCTACGGTGGTACGGAACCCTTTATGTGCGAATCCGAAACGCACTTGGCCAGTTTTTTATATTTGGGCTTCCGGCTCTCTCACTCATCGTACAAAACTCAGCTGTAATAGGTACCTTACGCCGATCTTCTGTATGAGGGTGGTACTATCCCGTTCGAGCCAGCCCGTATATGAGCTGCAGTCAATTGGCTACAGCTTGGCTCTCTACTACCCATAATCTAGGTGTTTTTCAATAGTCTATAATTATTATTATTTTATACTCATATTTTTCGGTTACAACGCCATCTATGAATAAAACACGGAACGATATGAGATTGCTGGTTGCTTTAAATGGTTCGAACACTTCGAACTCACTAGGTAAGCTCACTCACTACGCAATGTGTTTTCAGCCGTATCGGATAGATGGCGCTGTTGGCAAAATATCGTGATAGTGGTGGTGAGGGTATAGAGATCGTTGGGATAACTTTGCTTTACGATGCGGGTTCAATCCCATTTTTTTGTATATAATTTAATATACAGGGTGGTGACGACATCATGACAATAATTGAAACCACATACTGGTTATCACATTAGTAGTTCGCACATAAAATATTATTAAATTATAACCAAAGGTATTGCCACGGGATTGCTTTTTTATTTTGACTATTTTAACTTTACGCCTACAAAGATACCGCTAAAAACACTGACACCGGAGCGATGTAGCCACGCTTGTAGTTACACAGTTTTGAGGTCGGTAGACGTTTATAAAGGTGTTGTGTTTCGTTAAGACTATTTCCGCATTTAATTTGTTAGAAAATTTGAAATTTTGGACTTTGATGTAAGTAAACCTAATTTTATAATTTTAATGTGTTGTGATTGACTAGCAGGGTTCGTGTTTTAATTTATTGTCACTATGTTGTCACCACTCTGTATGCAGTAACATTAAGTAATGCGACTGAAAATATTTACTGACTCTTTAAGTTAGACTTTATACCTACTAATACATATTATAAAGAGTTAAATTGTGTAAGTTTAATCTCTGTATGTAGGCCTTAATCTCAGGAACTCCTAACCAGATTCTGAAAAAAAAAAAAAAAAGAACTGAATCATCGTAGGTAAATTCGTTAACAGAATTGGGCAGTAATAAGTAGGAGGTAATAATACTATTTAGTAGATAATTAGTACATTTTATAGTACCTGAAAAGACAATGAAAGAATTTTACAACTTATAGGTCATTTACAGTTAATTTTCAGTCAAGGACTATCATAATGTCGAGGAATAAAGAGAACTGAAAACTGTCCAATAATAATTAATTTTTATTTCGACGCCGCCGGATGGGTGGCCGGCGTTCAACGCTTGGAGTGTTGCCAGCTTTGGTATCCGAACTGAATTTTTAATTGTGGCAACATTTTGCGACTGAGTTCGCGAGCGTCCGCGATGCTTTTATGATGTTTTCTTTTTTTCGGTTCTGTTTTGTGTGAAATTATACAGGCTGATTGTTTAATTTCCTTAATTGCATTGTGTGAATTTTTGCTTTTGAAATAGCTTGTGGTGTCTGGGATATAACTTACGTTCTATTTTATAGAGTCAACGACTCTAACAAATTTTCCATTTATGATGGTAATTTTTTATCTCAGTAACTACTAAAAAGTTTTTGTTAGTTCTGTTTTTTCACCTGTATAGCTATCTGATTTTTAAACTTATTGAATATTTAAACTTGTTGAAATTAAGCCAAGGTAATTTACATGGTGTTGCCATACATTTCAATAATTCGAACACAAATAATGACGAGTTCGATAATACAGAATCCGTTGATTGTTTCCCGCGTTTTTCCATAATATACTTATTGCTGTGCTTCTCTTTAATTGCCTGCAGTTATACGAACATTTTGTTAAATAAAGTTGGTATTTCACTTTTTTATTCTTAAATTATTTTCGCATAAGGTTGAAATTTCAATGGAAACGGTACTTATACTTGATATATTTTCGCGTAACAGTGCAATTGCACCTCGTTAACTCGACGCGCTAACAATTTACGTATTTAATTAAATTAAACCAATTTTCGTAGTTCGAGAAACTTACATATTATTAACTATGGTGATGTAATAAACGCTTGCAGGCAGGACTTTTAACAACATTGTAGTACTTTGTATTGTAACATACGTATACGTAGGAAAGTAACATCGGTTTTCTTTGTCTTTATAGGTAGACCTGCCTAAATATGTATTTTCAAACAATACATAGTAGAATCTACCACGGAACCACAGAAATAAACCTCTACAGTAAAATATGATGCTCTTTTTTTTCGAGTCGAGAATTTAACCCGAATTAACTCTGCCTATGGTCTGATTTTTAATTAGACGAAGCCAACTGACAGCTGAAAAGTTCGAATTTGGACCTTATTTGTTCTATTTATATTGATAAGTGACCTTTGATTATTTAATTGTCTAGATGGACTGTTGCGCTGCAATCGCAACGAAAAAAACAGGCCAGATTTGAAAGCGCTGTGTGCGTGTCACGCACACAAGTATGAGTAAACTATTGTCTCTGCGTCACTGACGGTGCGTTCTGAGTGATACCAGCTTTTGAATATTTTTATATAATATTTCAAAAGATGGGGAAAAGAGTTTTGATTTTGAGGTATCTATATTTTTTTATGTTAAATTTAAATTCTTTTAATTATTTTTATTCATATACTAGCCGTATGCGCATATGGATTACTAGGTATACCTACTAGGTAAAATATTACTAGTTAAAATAGGTAAACTAAAATTTTATTATTTCGTATTTAATAATGCTTTTTGGATTATGATAAAACATTTTTTTTAAATGACGCTGATGATGGCGGGATGAGCTGGACTCCTACTTGACGGATTGGTCCCGGGTAGCCATAGACCGGAGCACGTGGAAAAAGGGAGGGGAGGCCTTTGCCCTGCAGTGGGACAGTACAGGCTAGAAATGAAATGAAATGATTTTTTTTTAAATAAGGTAACGCTCACATGGGAATTTTAAATTCAATGAACAGGCAACCCAGTAAACATGGCGTCAAATGGCGGTACATTTTAGGATAAATGTACACTTTATTAATTTAATTGTTTCTTAAACAAATTGTTATTTCAAGTTTACTTAGACCGATGATGGTAATTTTTTTAGTTTTTTTAAATTTTCCGTTGTAATTCCTGCACACTTTTATTAGCGCATATCGTCATTTTTATACGCCATAGAACTCGTGTTCTCCGTACAATGTCAGTATCGCTACTGAGCGGGCGAAATCAGCTTATGAGCCAACAGTTGGCTGATATTTTTTTTGGCGTTTAGGCGCTCGAACACTATATCTAGACAAGTTAATAATCAAAGTAAGTGACATAAGAACCTGTCAGCCCACTTCGTCTAATTAAAAATCAGACCATAGTTTGTAGACGAGATGAAATTTATTTAGTTCAAATTGAAAACGAAACATCATGTATATGTAACGGCACTTTTTAAACAAAACAAACACATGTTCGAATTTGGAATACCCAGAATCGAAATTCAAATGTAATGCACGAACAAAAGAGACAAGGTTATCGTAAACTGTCAGTTCAATAAAAAACAAACCACGGTAAGATTTTCAATCAATAAATGCGGTGATCGTAAAAAAAAATGAAGTCATTATCAGTGGTAGAGCCAAACTGTAGCCAACTGACTGCAGCTCATATATGGGCTGGTTCGACCGGGGTAGTACCACCCTCTCACAGAAGATCCGCGTAAAGTAGCGATTACAGCTGCATTTCATACGATGAGTGAGAGAGCCGGAAGCCTATCCCTCCCCTCCCTCTGTCCCACTCTCCTTCAGGTCGGCTACGGTATGTTACGTCCATCTATAGACTACGGTAACTGCTTAACATCAGGCGGGCCGTACGCATGTGTGCCATCTTTGTAACGTAAAAAGAGGTAAATAAAATCAAATTCTAATTTCGCGATCTCGCCGTTAGCAAATACAATTTTTCCCGAGTACCTTTGTGGGTGTATTACTGGTAAATCAAATATACAAGTACCGGGGACGGGGGGCTCCCTGCTGTAAGGGCGAGGGGGGTTAAAGGGGGGGGGGGGGTGACGCGTGAAATGAAATCAATGTAGACAACCCTCGGAGAGAGGATCAAGGAAATGTAGAGTTGTTTGTTTTATGCATGCTTTATGGTTTTCATATACAGAGTGTTTCAAAAGTACGATATAATAATTTAGGTACATATAGAGTAGCTAATATGCAGATGCAAAGTAGAAACTATACGTTACTATCATACTTACCGAGTTATAGGATTTTGAATGTTTGTGACAACTTGTGTTGCGGCCTTAGAACACAACAAATGGCGTAGAAAACAGTGTTAATTACATTTAGGAGTTACACTAATATCCATGAAATAGAGTGTAAAATTTTTTTTTGAGATATTGCAACAAATTGGGGGAAAAAAATTGAGGATTTTTTTGTTGAATTTCGGTAAAAATAATATGTGTAGTAGTGGTAGCACTAAAATGTTTACGAGTCATAAGTGCTGCCCCTGGTAAGCTTACATGAACAAAAAAAATTACTTTGACTTTGAATCATTCTCTTGGAAGTTTAAAAAATAAATAGGGTTGGTACCTCCGTGCCGATGCTCTGGGCGTATTACTCAAATTTTCCACGCGAACGGTTAGCGCACCACCTGCACCCAGCCGATAGCGCTAGGGCTGTCACACTCGACTTGCTATTTAATGTTCCGAAGGATTATTGTTTATTCATTTTCGAAATGGAAAATGATCGAGTGAGTACATGAGTAGCAATCTGTTACGAGGGCAACTTGCCTCGTCAACATAATACATAATTCTAAGAAACTGACCATTAATTGGACACCGCTTTTGTGACGACGTCAAGCGTCGCCGCCACGTTAGGATCGCCTTCTTATTCGGTTGGATCGGTCATGTATTTTGTAAATACTTTTTATTACCGTTACTATTATTAATTAAGTTCATTTATTAATCTCCGTAACATTGTGGAACTTGAAATAAACTTTATTATTGCAATTATTGGACTATACTTCATTGAAGCTTCCCGACAGCTGCCCCCGGGTCGTATTTAATGTTTTTTAATGGTTTCAACTGAAGGTAACTTATTTAAATTGATTGTTAAGCAATAACACAGAACATGAGTACCCAGTAACAACTTAAATTCGAAAGGTTTTTAAGTTTAAGAGAGCTACAAACAAACAAAACGTCAGCAAGGATTTTTATGGAATTTGTGGTCCACACAGGCAGTCTCGAATGAATAAACAATTGTTGTGCGTAATAAAGTTTATTTTTGACTGGCCTATTTCTGTGTCCCATTCCTGAGCAAAGGCCTCTCTTTATTGAGTCCACAGTGTATTTCAAAAGCTTAAATCCCCACAGCCCTAGCTCTCGTCGGTCCCAGCATCCCACATCATAGGCGAGGCATAATTCGAGTTTTGTGTGTGCAAACATATTTGCCGATGCCTAGGCAGTAGGCCCCGCTGTGGAAACTTTTCCAATCACCAGTGAGCGACAACCTTGAGCTACGAAGTCTCGAAAGTGATATGTAGGTAGAATTGGCGGTAGAGCCAAGCTGTAGCCAATTGAATGCAGCTCATAAACGGGCTGGCTCGACCGGGGTAGTACCACCCTCTCACAGATGATCGGCGTAAAGCAGCTATTACAGCTGCGTTTCGTACGATGAGTGAGAGAGCCGTAAGCCCATCCCCCTTCCCCCTCCCTCCATCCCACTCCCCTTTAGATCGGCAATGTGCGAGCAATGCCTTTGGTATTGTAAGCATCTATAGGCTACGGTTACTGCTTAACATCAGGCGGGCCGTACGCTTTTTTGCAGCCGCAGTCCTATATAAAAATAAACTTCTGACGGAAAGCGGTACCGAAGTTAATCGAGAATTAAAAAAGTTATGAACATCATCCTGTAGGTATGCGCCGAAGAGGTAAGCAATACCGCATATCATATTAAAAATAACCTTCCAACGACCGTTTGACGCAGTGGTGCGAGCGTTGGCCGCTCGGCTCACCGCATCGGGTGATTGCGGGTTCGATTCCCGCCAGAGGCAAATTTCGGAAATGACCTTTCCGTAATTTGCCCCGCCTCCAGTCCCCAGTTGCCCCCAGTCCATTGTACTGTAGCCATAGTACAAGCGTTTGGGACCATATAACAGCTTTTTTAAATCTGATTATCGTTAATTAAAGTTTACATAAAATCCGGTTGTTATTAAAAAAATATTAAAAATCAGTATTTCAAGATAAGCAATCTATGGGCACATAATTAAACCGAAAAAAATAGGTAGTTAACTAGCTTGCTTCCCATTTGATATTTATACCCGAGTGCCTAGTTGGCTTGGTGGTGAATTATTTATGAATAAATTAAAAAAAAAAATTACAATGTTTTACATAAAAATTCCAGAGAACCAGGGTGGTCGACATAGCTCAAAGGATTAGCAAGCTGAAGTGGCAGTGGGCTGGTCACGTTACCCGAAGATCCGAAAACCGCTGGAGTAGACGAGTTCTTGAGTGGAGACCACGAGAAGGCAAGCGTAGTGTAGGACGCCCTGCGGCCAGGTGGAGTGACGACCTGCGGAAGGTGGCTGGCAAAGACTGGATGCAAAGAGCTGAAGACCGAGCTCAGTGGCGTGCATTGGGGGAGGCCTATGTCCAGCAGTGGACAGTAATAAACCGATTATAGTGATGACATAAAAATTTAATGACAACTCAAGGACAGTATAAGCTGTGATATACATGAAGATTAAAATCATAGATTAATTAAAGTTTCGGGCGCGGAGCGCCCTTGCGGAGACAAATAATTAATATATGTAAAATGTATTTTAATTAGTCGGTTTACAATAAAGAACAACGAAAAATATAAATATCTTTAACAAAAATAATGTTCTTAATCTTAAACGGCATTACAATATTTAAGTAATCGTTAGAAGAAAACTATAATAGGTACCTACACAATCAATATCGCCAATAAATAATAATACAATCGATAATAGTAACTTAATAATATAAAATATATCTAACTACGAGAGACATTATAGTTCCAGGGAGCGCCACCAGTTCAGT
Source organism: Drymonia ruficornis (assembly GCA_947859195.1). Taxonomy (NCBI): domain Eukaryota; kingdom Metazoa; phylum Arthropoda; class Insecta; order Lepidoptera; family Notodontidae; genus Drymonia; species Drymonia ruficornis. The sequence continues at coordinate 936,640 of OX401922.1, forward strand.
TACAGCACAATATAGTTCATGTTAATATTAGACAACATTGACATGTCTGGCTAAACGCCGCCGTCGACTTTCTAGCAGAGTTGCAAAAAAACAGGAAATTTAAAATGAAAACTGTTTAAAACGTGTTTAAATCATTGTTTAAAACATTGATTTAAAACAGAACGAATAAATCACCGTGTTTAAAACACGTTTTCAATGTTTAAAACATGTATAAAACACGGTGTTTAAAACAAGGTGATTTTTTCGTAACAACCCTGCTTTCTAGTGTCTGCGACAAAATTCTATTGGTCGATTTTTGTCTCTATTAGTAAATAGAGACAACAATCGACCAATAGAATTTTGACTACATCCCTGACACACGGCGTGCTCTCAGCAGCACATTGTGCTGTGACTTGTCTGCGCATGCGACGCCACTGTTCACGCACTAGACACTAGACACTCAGTGTATCTCAGTGTATCGACACCGCCACTACAACTGTAACAAGGTGTCGCGGTGGACACACGTAGACACTCGATGTATACACTGAGTGTTTTAGTGTCTAGTGTCCTCATGTATCCTTAGCATAACGCGCGTTCTGAAAATGGAATTAGGAAAGCGGAATATCATTCGAGGCTCGAATCCTCATTCCCGTATTATTCAATTCGAATTGTAACCTTGATTTTTTATCGAATAATACGATTATAGTAGTAGTTATATTATTACTAAGTCTTATTATTATTGAAATAATCTCTAAAGAAAGATAATTTGAACTAATATCATATTCGGCATACGCGAACACAGCTGTTTGAGCTATGTCAAAGGTGTCGCACGTCACCGCCAAGTCTACCAGCGCCATGACGTGTCTCCTGTTCCTGCTAGACACTGTCCGCCGGCAACACATCAGCACAGCTATCATTGTAGGAATAAAATCTGGTACTAGTTTTTAGCTTCGTCACTAACTGCTGCAACATTGATGAATTCATATTGAACATTGTATACAATCGCTTGAATCAAAACTGCCAGTCCATATGTCATCACAAAGGCTGTTGTTTTCTCGCAGCTTATTCTGTGTCTGTGCAGCAGCACGAGCTTCATGTAAGCATATACTACAGCGAAGAGCGACCAGCACGACAATGAGATGCGCCAGAATTGGCGCATTTGGTATATGTAGAATTCATAAAAGATCAATATTTCTATTAGCCAGGATGTCCCACGATCCGTAGCAATATGAAAGTATATTAAACGAGTCATACATATGCTGTATAGCCACAGGGTTCCGGCTGCATTGACATTGTGCGGCTTTGACTTGTCTGCGCGTGCAACACCACTGTTCACTCATCGCTCGCTGTCACAGTATAACGTGCGTTCTGACAATGGAATTAGGAAAGTGGAATATCATTAGAGGCTCGATTCTGTAGTCTCGTATAATACAATTTGAGTTGTGTTCTTGATGTTTTCTTGAACAACACGAATATAGTTTGCGTTATTACTCTTAACGTTATTGAAATAATCTCTAAAAAACGATAATTCAAACTAAAATCGATCGAATCATAATTATATTCCGCATACATGAACACCATCACATGAACTATGTCGAACGTGTCGCACATCACCGCCACGCCGACCAGCGCCATGACGTGTCCCCTGTTCCCGCTCGACACTGCCGGCCGGCAACACATCACAGAGATGCAGATCCTTATGAACAACACCCACACCAGCACAGCCATCATTATAGGAATAAAATGTGGAAATAGTTTGTAGGCTTCATAGCTTACTTCACCAATGATGAGTTCATATTTAACTCTGTGTGCAATTCCTTGGATTATGGCCGCCAGTCCGTATGTTAGCACACAGGCTATTGTTTTCTCGCAGCTTATTCTGTGTCTGTGCAGTAGCACGAGCTTTATGTAGGCATATACTATAGCGATGAGCGACCAGCACGACATTGAGATGCGCAAGGCTTGGCGCATTTGGTCTATGTAGTATTCATAAAATATCAGTATTTTTATTAGCCAGAATGGCCCGCGATCTGTAGCAATAAGTAGGTGTCTTAAGCGAGACGTACATTGGCAGTATTCCCACAGGGTCCCGGCTGCGATCTGGTTGAGGCTGACGAAGTTGTGCAGCGTGCGCCAGCGCGGCACGAGCCACCACGCCGCCAGCACCGCCGCCAGGCACGCCGTGCATATGCCGCTCGACACATAACACACTAATATGGCGAACTCAGCCTGTTTTTTTATTTCTTCGAGAGTTATCATCTATATTTAACTTCTTTTATTATTCTATAATAGCACGTGCAATGTTCACGAGAGCAAGTAACACAAATGATTAAATATAACAGTTTTAATTATAAAAAGCTTATCAATGCATTTTGGGTTAATTTACTATGATAAGGCGGATTGATTAACATTAAACGACTTCGCCCACTAGGCCATAATCATACCGCCACAATACATACAGGAAAGTATTGTTTGTGGCCACCGCACCGTACAGCGTAATATGGACGTTCCTGACGGCACGTGAAACGCGATGAACACTATTACTCTATGCCCACTGGAACGTATTAATTTGCGTCGTGAATTTGCTGTCACTGTTATAAATTTTTATAAATACTTTGAAATGTCATTCTCATGTAATCCTAGTACAAAATCATCTAAGTTTGGTCTCAGAATAACGCACTGTGACAGAATAACGCACTGTGACAGAATAACGCGCGGTTTAACAATGGAATTAGGAAAGTGGAATATCATTCGAGGCTCGGTTCATTCTCGTATAAAACAATTTGAATTGTATTCTTGATGTTTTTTTGAACAACACGAATACAGTTTGCGTTGTTACTCTTAACGCTATTGAAATGCTTTTTAAAGAATAAGTAAACAAACCAGAAGCATTATCTGCCCAAAAGAACACCGCTGCATGAACTATGTCGAACGTGTCGCACATCACCGCCACGCCGACCAGCGCCATGCCGTGTCTCCTGTTCCCGCGCGACACTGCCGGCCGGCAACACATCACAGAGATGCAGATCCTTATGAACAACAACCAAACCAGCGCAGCCATCGCAATAGGAATAAAATGTGGGGATAAAATCATTAATCCAATGTAGGATTCAAAGTTATTTGCATCATAAATGAAGTTATCTTCAACAACGTGTACAATCCCTTGAATCATGGCCGCCAGTCCGTATGTCATCATAAAAGCTACTCTTTTCTCGCAGCTAATTCCGTGTCTGTGCAGCAGCACGAGCTTTATGTAAGCATATACTATAGCGAAGAGCGACAGCACGACAGCACGACATTGAGATGTGCAAACATTGGCACATTTAGTCAATACTATAGATCAGTGTTTCTAGTTGCCATCTCTCCTTATCTTCCATTTGATAACCAATATATTGTAAGGTATATATACAACTTACACACAGGCAGTATTGCCACAGGGTCCCGGCTGCGACCTGGTTGACGCTGATGAAGTTGTGCAGCGTGCGCCAGCGCGGCACGAGCCACCACGCCGCCAACACCGCCGCCAGGCACGCCGTGCATATGCCGCACATCACATAACACACTAATACGGCGTCCTCAAACTGTTCATTAATTTCTTCCATAGTACGTTTGTATTTGTACCCATCCATGTGTTGGTTACTTTTTATTTTTTACTCAAAAATGCTTATAATGTTGTCATTATTTTGCAAATTTTCTTCTAGCAAAGTCGACGTTGCTGCGCTGCAAATAAAGGCGCCATCAAATTTGTATGAGATTTCATATCGTATTGAGGAGCTCCTCGCTGTGCCTGCCGCTGCGCTGGTGCGCACATGTTTTGGCCGCCATCAAAAAAATTGCGGGCGGGATTTTGCCACCAGCAAATTTTTTGATGGTGCACCAGCGCGGGGGCTGGCACAGCGAGGAGCTCCTCACTCTGCCCCGCGCTGGTGCGCCGCGCCCCGGCACAAACAGTCGTGTTTTTAAATTAAGATGAGATGACATCATGATTATGTGATGACATGTAAGGTCATTTTTGAGTAAAGCACTATACAAGCCTTGGTCCGCAATGACTGTACTGCTGGCCACGCTGTGATGGCCTCAAGCAAAGCTTAGCTACGCTCTCGGCCTTCAAGCTTGGCTATCATTGCAGCCTTGCTGGCCGCGCTATAAAGGCCTCGACCTTCGGTCTCGGCCTTTATTTCCGCTTGTCCATCAAGGGCTGCAATGCTAACCGCGCTGTGGAGGCCTCGAGCTGCGCTGCGCTGCGCTCTCGGCCATCAACACCGCTGCCAGCAATACACTCATTACAGACCGCGGCAGTAATGTACTATTACTTCTATTATTTTATAGCGGCACGTGCAGTATTAGCGAATGCAAATAACATACACGGTAACATGTATAATTTCCTTGGGGCCCAAGTGGGTGTATACGCACATAATTTCTTGCAAAACCCGTGTCACCGCTTCGTCACACATACATGGACAATAATAATGTGATGTATTCAGTTAAAAGATGGATTTTATAATGTAAAATTATTAATGAAATCAAACAAGGTACTATTAATTTATTATGTACCTAATGTATCTTATATAATAATGTAATTGCCTACCCAATGGACCTATTATTCTTTCATGGCATTATTAGTATTTGATTTCGGGATAACAAACAACTTATATTTAATATAGTCTGGTCAAATTTGACCAAAAAAATAGGAGTGAAGGTACAATTATTCGCACCCAGCTGAAAAATAGTAGGATCGTTCAAAACACTATCATAAATTAAATCTAAAAATTCCCATCGATACCTGGAAAAAAAAACTCACACATACAGTTTTTATGTGAGTATTCTTTATTCCACGATAACTTTTAAATCCCTGAACAAATTTGGATTAATGGGGTATCGTTAGAATCCTTACATCATTCCGGGTAACACTGGGGATATTATTTTGGAAAAAAAAAACACAAATAGCGGCACTATGGCTCCATTTACAAACGTGAAAAAAAATTTTTTTTTCTTCAATTATTACAATATGGGTATCAAATTAAAGGCCTCGGTGAGCACATTTCATAAATAAATATAATAATTTATTAGCATAATTTTACATAGGTGTACATGCAAAACAAACGTTTCATTTTTGGCAGCAAATTGTACCGTAAAAACTTGTACTAAGTATTTACACATTCTGTATAGATAATTATCTGATCTACAATTTTTGTTTGAACTAGTTTTAGATAAAATTACCGTTTTCGCAAATCGCGAAAAACCCGTTTTTGTGACCCCGAGTATTTTCTTTTCCAGGTATCAAATCGATAAGGGTGTTTTAGATTTCATTTATGATAGTTTTTTGAACAATCCTACCAATTTTCAGCTGGGTGCGAGTTATTGTACCCTCGGACGTCTAAATTGACCGGACTAATATAAATGAGTAGGCCGGTAGTCGGTATTTAAAAAGTAAGCCTACAGTTACCGCTAGAAAACACATTAAAGCTATTTAGTATTGATAATGAAGTAAAATGAATTATAAAGATAAAGTCTCTCATAGCTGCGAGTCATAGATACTTGTGATAGAATGAACGCAATGCATATATACGCGATGTATCGATGTGGGATGCTTCTTGCTCAGAGATCAATATTTGATTATGTAAAATTCATTCAAAAATGGTTTGTTTTGGTTTGATTTGTAACTTTGTGTACTGGATTACTCTGTTGCTGGCTCTTACGTGTGTACGCAGCTTGATGTCTCCGTAGGTGCTTCCTCTAAGGCCTGGTTTTTACTTGCCTGAGTCACTACTGTTCACTCATCGTGCACGGTGACAGAATAACGCGCGGTCTGATAATGAAATTAGGAAAGTGGAATATCATTCGAGACTCGGTTTCTCATTCTTGCATAATACAATTTGAAATGATTTCTTGATATTTTTTTCAATAATACGAATAGGGTTTGCGTTAGCACTCTTAACGCTATTGAAATACTCTCTAGGGTACAAATAAAAAAGGTAAACTCGGGCGTAATAAAATAATGTTCCGCATACACGAATACCATCGCATGAGCTATGTCGAACGTGTCGCACATCACCGCCACGCCGACCAGCGCCATGACGTGTCTCCTGTTCCCGCTCGACACTGCCGGCCGGCAACACATCACAGACATGCAGATCCTTATGAACAACACCCACACCAGCGCAGCCATCACAATGGGAATAAAATTCGGGGATATGACGTAGGATGCAAAGTCAGTTGTATAACGAAGTATCATGAAATCTTCGACAAAGTATATAATCCCTTGGATCATGGCCAGCAGTCCGTATGTCATCACAAAGGCTGTTGTTTTCTCGCAGCTTATTCTGTGTCTGTGCAGCAGCACGAGCTTTATGTAAGCATATACTATTGCGAAGAGCGACCAGCACGACATTGACATGCGCAAGGATAGGCGCATTTGGTCTAACAAGTCCGTATAATAGATCATCGTTTTAAGTAACCATGTCAGCTCATCTTCCATTTCAAATGCAATAACATGTGAGGCATATATACAACATACACACTGGCAGTATTGCCACAGAGTCCCGGCTACGATTTGGTTGAGGCTGATGAAGTTGTGCAGCGTGCGCCAGCGCGGCACGAGCCACCACGCCGCCAGCACCGCCGCCAGGCACGCCGTGCATATGCCGCACATCACATAACACACTAATACGGCGCCCTCAAACTGATCATTAATTTCTTCCATGGTACGTTTGTATTTATACCCATCCATGACTTGGATACTTTATATTTGATACTTCTATTATTTTATAGCGGCACGTGCGGTATTAGCGAATGCAAATAACACACACGGTAACATGTATAATTCGTTGAGGCCCAAGGTGCATAAGCGGATCATTTCTTGCAAAACTCGTCTCACCGCTTCGTCACACATGCATAGGATGATAATAGCATAATATATTCCGATTCATTTACAATTATAAGAAAAAACCCGCGTCTAGATAAAAATCTCGCATATTTAGAATTAGTTGCGCCTCTGACTTTTTTATTGGAACATCACAAAAGGAGATGTTCCCCTCGAATACGACCTACTCGCATCAGGAAGTTCTATGCCTTATAAAAATCCCCTCCTTAAATTGTCACCTTTTCTCGAATCCGACATAATTCGAGTAGGGGGGAGACTTGACAACTCCTTTTACGATTATTCTTCTACCTATGTATTTTATTACTAATACACCTCCGTCCGCCTAATTCTGTAAAAAGGGGTCTAACATTTTTGCTTCATGCACGTAATATCACGATGATTTGACTTGTTCCCATTCAAATTCTACTTCAAAAAGTAACACGAATTGGCCAACTCGAGTACGCGAGGACGTCCCAGCCGCGTCGAATTTCCCGGATATTAAAACGTGCTTAGACACAGCGCTCATTACCGGATTTCCATTTGTGGAGCAGTCCGGACGTGCGTGTCGTCCGGCTGCAAAGTCGCCCGGACATGTCCGGATCAAACGCCAACTCTAATGATGCTTTATTATTAGTTTTTAAGGAAGACTAACAGCTAAGCAGTTATAATAGGTAAAAAAGATTAACGATACAAAGCCATTTAGAAGCCTCCACAGATAGTGTTCTAATCTGCTAGAAAATCATAAAAAATAATGGCTGCGTCTACACCAGGCGTATGCCGCGCCCGAGCACTCAGTTTTAACGTCGGAACGCATAGACATAATGTCATAACATGAATGCTTGGGAGAGGCATGCGAGGTACTACTCCACCAAGCCAACTAGGGACCTGTCAAATGTGACGTCACCCGCACAAAAAGGCGCTGGCGGTGTGCGGTTGTGCGGGCGGTGTCGCGGTATGCGGGCGGGGAAGCCGCATTCCATCCGAGTTCCTAGTTGGCGTGGTGGGTCTGTCCCGTGTTTCGTGTTTCTCGACGTTTTATATGTATAACCTTTTCAGTGCGTGAAGGCGGCCCAATCAATCAACCCATATCAGGGCTACCACCACCTCTTATAGCAGTATTGTTTTAACGTTTCAGCGACTTTTTGTGCAATGATGTTTCTTATTGTCATGACCATAAGGTACGTCATTGCACAAAAAGTCGCTGAAATGTTAAAACGTTCCTATAATTGAATCGCGATAAGAGGTCGTGGTAAGCCCCCAGGCCACCATAAGGCGACGAATCAAACCTGCTTGATTAAATTAAATCACAGCAAATCACCCCTCTGAATGCTAGTGATGTTCTGTACCGGGATTACCCGGGAAATTTAAACCAAGTATATGATCTTATTTTTATTTTACGTGTGTAGTAGTATAGGTTGTAGTGTAGCGTAGTTTAGAATGATTATTTACACATAGATTAATTTTGGTTTCAGCCAAAGCGCTCCACTAATACAATGCGGCAACGGATACTACACCGAAATTGGTGTAATTACTTCAGTACATCTGACAGTAACCAATGTACGATACTGATTTGCCGCCAATATAATAAGTTGCCGCAATTTTGGAATGATTTTTGTTAGTATTTGCTATTTAAAGCTCGCGCGCGAAACTTTTATAAGTCTATGCATTATAAATGAGATGTATGTTATAGCTATTAAAGTGCGGGTTTATTATTGTTGTGTCTGGTTTGAAGGTTTTCATTGTCCAGTCGACAAAATATCTGAGTAACCTGCCCACAAATAATCCCCATTTAGTTGAAACACAGATCTAGTTACACCGGCTCCCGGCTATCAGTTCCTGGGATCTATTACCTTGCGGCCAACCCTACTGCGTGGGTCTGTCCAATCAGCATTGGGCTCAATTACTAGGCCAACCTCACCGCACAGCCTCATGTAGACACTGATTAGTGACATCAAACGTAGAGTTCTACCAATTAGCGTTTTACTTAACTTTAGCAACCACGAAAGAGGAAAAATCTAAAACTTTTCAAGTAGTTGAATAATGGAGTTAGAAATAATTTTTCATCACTCATACGCGTAAAGTAGGTCGAAAGGTGTCCGAAGAGCCGACAGAAGGTGATACTTTTACGGTCGCGCAAATTTGTTGACAGAACGGGCACAATCGTGTATCCAGATAACGATTGTGCCTGTTCTGAACGATTCTGTCAAATTATAAAAAAAATACGAGTTCTATTTTCACATTTCTATTGAACCATGTTCCAACCAAAGAGAATGTAATAGTTCCAACCTTCTTACAACCACAAAAAAAACAAAATGACGGGGGACAAGTTGTAGAACTCGAACTCACTCATTTTTTCTTTAACTACTTAATTTATGTTTTTATTTTTACTTTCCTTGTATTCGTGATGAAAAGCACAGTGTTCACCTCGGGTTAAAGTAACTTATTATTGGTCCCTCGAACTATTAGCGCCCTCGCTACGCTCGGGCACCAAACCCCGTCTCGGGACCAATTAATAAGTTACTTTTCCCCTCGGATAACAATGTACTATTAAACGTATTAATATACCGATTGAATTTACCATACGTATGACCATTTGGCGTCGTGGTGGGCCATAACACACCGGGTAGCCATGGCGACGTCGCCAGCCACAGTAGCCAACTATTCGTATTGAAATGTATGGGAGGTAACACACCTGGCAACGGACTGGCGACGTCGCCAGTCAATACAAATTGTTTGGATACGTGGCGACGTCGCCAACCCCGTAGCCAACTAATTCGTATTGAAATATGTCAAAATATGACAGGTAATATACCTGTGTGATACCAGAAGGGTTAGCCAAGTGACATGAACGCTAATCGAATAGAATAGAATAAACTTCACAATGTATGGAAATGTCAAACGTCGCTATGTAAATCAACAACAAGTTGCTTGAGATCACGTGACTTATGTCATTTCCATAGATGAAGCGTATCGATTCATGTATGGAAATGACATAAGTCACGTGATCTCAAGCGTGATCTTCATAGCGACTTGTTGTTGATTTACATAGCGACGTTTGACATTTCCATACATTGTGAAGTCTATTCTATTCTATTCGATTAGCGTTCATGCCACTTATCTAGGGGGGCTGTCATACATTTCAATACGAATTAGTTGGCTACGGTGGCTGACATAGCACATAGCGTTGCTGTTTGAAAATGTATACAATTATTCTTTTGAAAAGAGTAACCATTGAGTTTCTTGCCGGCTCTTCTCAATGGAAGCAACATTACGAACCGGTGGTAGCGCTAAAATATTGTTTCTTCTTGACTATTTGTAAATGCTTTATTGAGCTTACATGAATAAAAAACTTTTGACTTTGACTTTTTGACTTTGACGACGTCGCCTGGTGTCCCGGTGTATTATGGCCCTAGGCGTAGGGTGCTCGTTCACTGATGAAAGTTGCATGTTTCTACTAGAGGCGCGGCTGTAAAATGTATCAAAAGCTTCAGTCACTCAATGACTGGGTCTATATCAAGCGCACCCGCGCCCGAGCACTCAGTTTTAACGTCGCATAGACATACCTGTCATAACATTAGTGCTCGGGCGAGGTGTGCAAGATATCTGGACGCACCAAATCTGTATTTGATGCTATCAATACTTATGCTATGCCTCCAAATTCCCGGTGCATTGCATCGTAGTAAACTTTACCTACATAATCAAATAGTTAATTATTCCATTATTAGTATAATGATATTAACCGGTGTTTATAATTAACCCTCGGTCGGGTAAATTAGTCCGCGTTAAGTTGATTGTTCGCGGAATCGTTAATAACTTAGTTCTGATAGTGTGAAAGTTGCGTGGAAACAGTTTTAATACTTTTTGTATTGTTTATACCTACAACCATTTCGAGGAATTGAGTTCTATAGATGGGGAGCCGTAGAAGGATTTTCTGGATTTACTCGAGCGCGTCAGATTAAGATAAGGGAGATAGCTTACATATTCATAAGAACCTCCAACCAGTATGAGCCCTTAATATTGGTGGGTACGCTCAGGGGAACCAAAAAAAAATAGACCATCTTAAAATACTCGAACTCGTCAGATTAAGATAAGGGGGATTCATTACTAGCTAAGAAGTGTCAAAAGTGTCAATTTTGCTAATTTGATCGTCAGTCTAAGAAATGGGAGCATCTGGAAGTTTCACTGTTTCACCCCCTCAGATTTTTTTAATTTTTTATAGGACTGCGGATTTTTTTTTTCAATTTATCATATTGGAGCATGAAAAGTATCAATATCTGACACGTTTGAGTATTTCCATGGCATTGCTTTTTATAAAAATAAATTGTAATTGTCATGCAGACGCTTCCCCCACCGCTGAAAGTGGAAACATCTGGAAAAATTTATTCTTCCTATCATCTCATCTACCGAATCTACTAGGTTTGGACGACGCTCGAGTAAATCCACGAAGTGCACGCAGGGCTCCCCATCCACTAGATTCCTCTTCAATAAGCACATTCTTCAATTCCATTTCTTCACGGAATAATCATAGTTTGAAGTTCGCGAATGTATGCTACCACGTATCTCTATCTCTCTCTATAACTACTAAACCGATTTTAATGAAATTTTTAAACGTAGATAGTGTAGATAAGACATAGGCTTGTCTTACACACGCGAAGCCGCGGGGCACAGCTAGTATCTAATATAAGTCAATTATTACCAAACCTCGAAGTGGGCTATCTCTTAATAGATATCTCTTTCCTTATTCAAAGGAGTTAATTTGCTGAAGTAGGACCGCCGCTAACTTTAATGGTAAAAGTTTAATTGGCATCGTGTAAGAACAAAAACGGGAAAAATGGAAATAGCCCGCTGTCCATTCGCTATACCACTCCTTAAGTAGCGACAATTTTAATGGTACTTAAGTGAGGCTGAAGCTGTGTACTATCGACGGAGCATCCTAGTGTGGGGGAAGTCCACTCTGTAATATCCTATATCATTATTTTATTTTACGAATAGAGGTTTTAAATTTAATTTTATTTGTCTGTATTGCATGAATAGTTATTCTTGCAATACAGACAGACGTGTATACAGACGCAATAGCGTTGCTTAGTTTGGGACTATATAGTAAGGGCCGGGCCCCATTACCGCGTTGCGTTGCGCTGCGTCGTCGCTGCGTCGTCGCGGCGTCGCCGCTGCGTCGTTTTACATATATTTTATAGTGGCATGCCACATTTATGCGGTGCGTCGTCGCATGCGACCTTTCAACGGAGAGACGAAGCGGGGGAGGGTGATGCGCTGCGCTGTCGGTGGGATGACGTACAGCGTTCCGCTGCTAGAGGGAGACGTGCGTATACGAAATGACGTATACCACGGCGTGGCGTCACCCTCTTGCTTTGCTACGTCGTGTACCGTCGCAACGCACGTGTGGCATACAATGCGTTGTCCGTTGCGACGACGCAGCGCAGCGCGCTAGTGGGGCCCGGCTCTTAGTGTGTAAGTCTGGCGATATTTATTTCAGTTATTTATTATCTCCGTGAGCGAGAAGTGTAGTTCATCTGTTGAAGTCTGACGTAACAAACAAGCACGCTTAACTTTATTATTACAATTTCTTCGCTTAACTCTCATAAATTAAATAAAAGACCCTCTAGAAGAAGTAAGTGGGAATTGAAAAACCACTTTAATTCAACTAATGTACCCGTGATAGCGTTCACGAGGACATTTTTAATAATAATGGGCCGATAGAGCATTGGTAGAGCGATAATGGCGGTCGTATAATAGAATGGCCTCGGGAAGGTATGATGAAGCCGAGAGACGTTGGGGTAGAGTTATGATTTTATTATATTAATCTGGCAGAAAAAATAGAGACTTGCAGGATATGAAACCAAAATTGATTGTGTTGGTTTTTTCATGGTAGTAATGTAGAGCGAGGTAGCAATATTTCTAGTGGTGTCAATTTTGGGTTAGTTGTTATTTGAAGGCAGAAAAATTGACCCTATTGTATTATAGTCTTAAAATAGATTCATTATTGTTTTACGAACCGCGCGCGCGTAAACCTTCATAAATCTATGGATATTGAGTTTATTAAGTACTTTATTTTTTTACTCCAATTAAGTAATATTTTTTTGATAAGGAAGTTATAAGCTCAGCCCCTCTAGACAAGTGGTTTCGTCTACAAGCGTTTCTACAAAACGCTACGCTCAAATTACAAGTCGATAAGTAGATCACGTGACTTATGTCATTTCCATACATGAAGCGTATTGTTTTGTAGAAACGCTTGTAGACAAGCGTATTAGCGGTTTTTTTGGAGTGAGAACTTTAAAAAATTTAAAGGCACAATTTGAAAACGTCACAGGTAGTTATGATAGAGTCACGGATAGAGTTGCTATACCTCTGCCTCAGTTCCCTCCATCCTTTCAGGAATCTCTAGTTATCCTCAAGTTTTTCAGCAATTTCCGACCTGAAATCTAACCCGGCAGTGTTTCAGCGTTCAGGCGCGCTAATGAGTCTGACGCCGTGCGGTGGGATCGGTTTCAGGTGGGTTTCAGCAATTAGACACGCGTTGATTAGACGCTACCATTAGTTGTTTTTCTAATTTAGACATTGGTTTTTTTGCCTTTTTTGCGGAAACGAATATCTATAGAAAAACAGCAAAGCAAGGTCTTTAAGGTTCTATAGGCACTCCAAGGAACCATTATAAGTTTATCCAGTCCGTCCGTCCGGCCATGTGTTTGTCCGTCCGTCTGTATGTCCGCCTTAGTCTGTCCGTGTCGAAACTTGTACAGTTTTTAACGGATATGGTTGAAATTTGGTGAAAGGTGACATGAACTCTATAAAGAAAAAGATCTATAGAGTTTTTTGTGAGTTTACAATGGTTTTAAAAGCATTTCTTGGAAAAAAAGTGATTCGTAATGCTAGTGTAAGTCCATCATAACATTCTATAAATTTGGATGTAATATTTTTAAGACCTTGAATGGTCCAATTTCGGGCTACACGGAAACTCGAGTTGATACTTTTTTGGTACCCTAACATTTGGGCTATCGTTGACAAGGTCTTAAGTAGTATTTTCATATAACATATTAATATATGCCTTGCCTCTTATCTTTGTTAGCGAAGAAGTAAGTTTTTCAAAGACTTATAGCCGAGTGGTTTGAACCATGGACCAATTACTAAGGGGACTGGCCCTAAGCAACTCGGCCGAGTGGTCGGCCTAGTATTAACATCGATATAAAACGAAGCGAGTAGTTCAACTATTTACCGGTAGATAGAACAATGAAAATGAAAAAACAATGACCACGTTTTCATACATATATCTAATAAGGGCACCTCTGTCTTTAGTCTTTATTCAGTGGTTTGGACGTAGACCGTGCTTACTGCACCGGCTGATTGCAGGTTCAACTTCCGTCGCAGCTTTTGACAACTGCCTTAGCGCATATTTGTCTGGCGATATTCGATATTCACTGTCAAATATCATGTAACACACAGTACAAGCCAGCACATCCCCAGACGTGCTGAAGCTCATTAAGGACGTGAACACATGATGGGGCAAACACGGCTCAAACGGCAGCTGATTATTCTTGCCGGATAGCGCGCACTATCGTACGTGTGAAAGGGCCCTTTGATACTGGGGCCATTCAGACCTGTGAATAGTGTCTGAACCCGACTTAGATTTGAAAAATCTGGAGAAGAAATACTAATTTACTTCAAGCTTACTCAGAGCGCATCTTTATTGGAAAACTCTTCCAACTCTAATTTTTTGCGGGTTTCAAGGCATTGGTTGGTTGCGGGTTCGAATCCCGCCAGACGCAGACTTCGGATACGGCATTTTCGTAATTTTCCCTGGTTTGGGTGTCACTAGGATCCCCCAGTCCATTGTATGGTGCCCATAGTACAACCGTTGCTTAGTTTCGGACCATAAAATCAGATTGTAAGTCAGTCGATGTTAGTTTATTTATTTAGTTTAGTTACCCCTGCAACTAACCATGGACGCCAATTTAGATCCTGGCTTACGTAAATAACCATGGTGGGACTGTGTGCGTACTAAAACAGAGGGTCTCATTGGCTGATAGTGGCGGGGAAATCCTCCAAAGACAACTAGTACTCTTGAATGCGATGCGATTTGTTTGGCGATATTGTTTATAATTCCAATCCTGTTTTTGTAATCCACGTAAAGTGGTGACCCACGCGACCTGCTCCGTGCAAATTATGAAGCGTATTTTTAACCAACCCTGCACCAAGATAAAGCTATTGGAATGTTGCCATTACGCCGGGCATAGTCAAAAAACTTATTTTTTCATGTAGGCCAACAATGTCGGGAAAAGTCGGAGTCTACCACCGGTTCGTAATGCCGCTTCCAGTGAGAAGAGCCGGCAAGAAACTCGATGGTTACTTTGTTGAAAAGAAAAAGAAGTACTTATAAGCAAGGAAGTTTTAAGTCTCTAACACCTGGAATGCGGACTTGGCAGCAAAAGTGAAGCCGACAGCGAGATACCATACTGAACGTTGTTTCCTTTACCAACAAGAGTGACCATAATATTTTGAAATTTTGAGAACGTCCCCATGGACATCTGGTGAAAACGTGCTTTTGTTCCCAGATTGTTATGATAGGAAAATAATAAAATAAGGAAAGGGATGTTTATTTTCTTAAGAACATGAGTAGGTACAATAAATTAGTCTGCGGTGGCCAAACCACACGAGTGCCTGTCTGTATCTTGGCAACCTAAATGAAGTTACAAAATAGTATTTAAGATCGTAGATTTTGCCACTTTGTAATATAAAGTAACATGACACTTCACACGCTTGGACGTTGTCTAGGCTCTCCATATCTATGGTTTTTCCTATACTTATCTTTTCTATACTTACTCTTTTTCTATGCTATAAAAGGTACCTACTACTGTTAACATGTTATGTTTGATTTGGGCTGTGCAAGTTGTGACAGACGGACATAGAGACAGACAGAAGGACAACAAAGTGATCATATTAGGGTTTTGTTTTTTTTCCTTATTAGGTACGGTACCCTAAGAATATCCAACTAATTAGACCATAAGACAAAATTAAAGGACAATGGGCAAAATTGTATGGGACTTGGTCCAAATATACACCACTGACGAGACCTACGTAACCCGATAGACCACTAAATACTGAGTAACTTTTACAAAGACAGATCAACAAAATAAGCTGTCAGTAAAAAAATATGGGTAGTTTAAAAAACATATTTTTTTGATTTCACCCTTATTATTATGATTATACATTTTTTTCGAAAGGCAACAATACAAATACTCTTACTAACATTAAATAAAAATAAAATAAGCTGTCAGAAAGCAAAAAATGCCGTGAAAAATATTTTATTATTATTTTTGTTACCTGATGAAAAGTGAACAACAACAACAACAGCAGCATTCTTACGTATTTTCTGATGTTGCGCTTCTATAAAATAAATAAGCAGGTACCTTCTATGCGTTACCTTACTTTTTTACTTATCATCAGGTAACAATAATAATAATAAAATATGTTTCACGGCATTTTTTGCTTTCTGACAGCTTCTTTAAATTTTATTTAATGTTAGAAAGTGAATTTATATTGTTGCCTTTCGAAAAAAATGTATAAGACATAACACTAAGTGTGAAATAAAAAAATTAAAATATTCTTTTAAACTACTCATTTTTTACTGACAACCTATTTTGTTGAACTGCCTTTGCAAAAGTTACTCAGTATGTAGTGGTCTATCGAGTGACGTAGGTCTCGGAAGTGTTGGACATTTGGACCATTTTTGCCCATTGTCCTTTGTGCTAACGAAAAGGAACAGTGAGGGCAGGGCATTTTCTTTTAAAACTCGTTGTGTTAAATTAGGGACATAATCTGTCGGCTTAAAATGCTTGCTGCATATGACGGAATTTTGGGTAATTTTTCTGTAGCCAATAGGTATTCGTTGTAACCAATTTACACGCCTGGGATCTGTAGTTTTAGGTAATCTGAAAAAGACAAAATTGTTTTTTTGTTTTTTCTTGCTTAGGAGTAATCGGGAAGTGTAAAGTCAAAAGTCGTCCCGATTTCAAACAATTTCAATCGACAAACCATCGGTCTCGGCTTTTATTTTATATTGTCCATCAAGGGTTGCAATGCTGACCGCGCTGTGGAGCCCTGGAGCTGCGCTGCGCCGCGCTTTCGGCCATCAACAACGCGCCCAGCAACACACTCATTACAGACCGTGGCAGTAATGTACTATTAAAAAGTAACAAAAGGGTAAAGGAAAAAGGCCCCGAGAATTGCATTGCCTAGGGGCCCTGAAAGGGTTAATCTGGCCATAGACGTGCGCGTTCCTTGAGCGTGTGAACGACGCGAACGCCGCGTGCGAGCCCGGCGAGCCGTGACAACGCGGCGTGAGCGTCGCGTTTTACCAGCGTGTGGTATGTCGCGCGTTGCAAATGCGACCGACTTCAAAAAGTAGCGATGCAGTCGTGCGGCAACGAAAAGCGCGACTTTATCGCTGCAAACAGTTCCCGTGGACGATATTCCTCAGTTAACACAGACACATAATAAGATTGATATTATAGTCCTTTTTACTAACGAAATTTATGTCACCCGAACATCTAAAATGTACTTAACGTGGAAAACATAGTTACCCACTTACCTATGTTAAGATAATCCTTAATTCGGATAATATTCGCTTTTACACCCTTCCATTACGCATATTCTACCCATTTTTATAAGAAAATTCAGCACAATCCTCTAGATTTAAAATTCGCTGAAAATGTCGTGTGTCACGCAAATTGACGTTCTGTGTTTCAAGTGTTTAATTTTATTTCTGCTACGATTCCTATAGACATCACGGAACTGACAATTACAAGCGAATTATTAAAGAAGGTAAGTACTTATTTTCAGATATTTATTTATATTTGAAATTTTAATCTTAGGATATTCTTATACTTTACCATAGGTATTTCATTAATCGACTTTATTGTTTATTATTCTTATCATGAAAATGTACCAAATTTAAAGTGATCGAATAAATATTAACTGGCAACACAAGGGTTGAAAGGTTGTACTGTTAGAAAGGGAAAGAAGGCGCAGTTATAGGTATCTGGCTGGGACCGGTTTTTATAAAGCCTGCATCGTGGGCGTTAAGTGCGTCAGATAAGGTTTATTTTTGAATGAATGAATGGAAAATAAAGTTTGTAGTTCACAGTCCTTGAAGTGTTACGTTCATGCTTATAAGACATTCCCAGGAAGAATAAGGTATAGCTTCCGTTGCGCTTCGACAGCGGAGATGCCAATGGGAATATTTTGTGATGTGAAATTTAATACATATATTTATGTTTTATATTTATCTTACCTACCATATTCTTTTTGATATATGGTAAAATTATTTTTAAAACTATTGAATATTAGTATATTATTCAAATATATGTGATATTAATGATTGCTAAAAGTAACTTTCAACATTCTGTATTTTCGGCGATTTTTAAGTTTCATACATTATTTTACGGTTAGTAATTGACTTTGTATAACTGAGTAATAAAAAAGGGATTAATATTAGAATTATGTTAATCTAAGGTCGGTCAAAATGAGAATACCCGCCCTAATTTGTTATGTCATATAGAATTATTATAAATTAATAATAATAATAATAATTAATAATAATTATTAATTATTATTAATTATTATTAAAACTGGATTGGTTATAATGTGTATCTTTTCGGTGTTCATTATTAGGGAAGTAGTTACCAATTTTATCTCAATATTGATTATTAAAACTTTCATTAATGATAATTAGGTCGATAAAACCAAAAATATTCGATACGAGTTTATTTTTTTTTGGTGTTAATTAAACATTTTACGATACTCTTAAAATGCTTATCAACAGGGAAAAAATCGGAGCAATAAAGATAATAAATTTCAATGCAAGTATATACTTTGTTAGACTAATTATTTTTAGGGTTCCGTATGTCAAAGGGAAAAATTAAAAATCATGTTAAATCACGAAAAAAAGTATTTCTTATATATTCCAAAACTTAATTGGTAAAAACACACATTATAATCTAAACATAAAACAAACATCTAAACATCTATCTTTAACATAAAATATCTTAACGTTACCACCGGTTCGTAATGTTGCAATTGTCCATTGAGCCGGCAAGAAACTCAATAGCAAAATAAAAGTTGCATAATTGAATCACTGAATGTGCCGCGCGCCTGTGACGAACGATTCTATTGGTCGATTGTTGTCTTTGCGTACTACATCCCTATCGGACACTCGGCAGGCTCTCAGTAGCACATAATCAAATCAAATCAAATCAAAAGTGTTTTATTCATGTAAGCTCAATAAAGCGTTTATAAATAGTCAAGATAAACAATATTTTAGCGTTACCACTGGTTCGTAATGTTGCTTCCATTGAGAAGAGCCGGCAAGAAACTCAATGGTTACTCTTTTCAAAAGAATAATTGTACTTATACATTTTCAAACAGCAACGCTGTGTGAGCAGGCAGGCATTAACACATTGTGAATAAAAAAAAACAAAATTAGGTATTTAAATAAACAAAAAAAAAAAGAACTAGCCTAGAAAGCTGTGCATGCCTACTCCCACTTTACAGTTAAACCCAAAGGTGAATATTTCGAACTATTGTTTTGGTGTGATGCCTTCCGTCCTTAAGTGAAAATTTAACAAACTTGTAAGTTAAGGAACAATGATGTCAAGTGGAAAATGGGCGGACCAGTCCCTAGTATATAGTTCCCATAGTTCGGTTCAAAGAGAATAAACGAATTATAAACATGAAAAATTGTTTGTTTTGCTTTCATTGGTAATTTACTCTGTTGCTGTCCCTTACGGATGTTTGCTTCATGACGTTTCCATAGGTGTTTCCTTCAAGGTTGGTTCCTGTTGACTTGTCTGTTCACTCATTGCGCACCGTGACATAATAACCCGCGTTCTGATAATGGCATTAGGAAAGTGGAATATCATTGGAGGCTCGGCTCCTCATTCTCGTATAATACAATTTGAGTTGTGTTCTTGATGTTTTCTTGAACAACACGAATATAGTTTGCGTTACTACTCTCAATGATATTGAAATAATCTCTGAAGAAAAATAATTTAATTTATTCTCGATCGAAGCATTATATTCTGCATACACGAACATCATCGCATGAGCTATGTCGATGGTGTCGCACATCACCGCCACGCCGACCAGCGCCATGACGTGTCTCCTGTTCCTGACCGACACTGCCGGCCGACAACACATCACAGAGATGCAGATCCTTATGAACAACACCCACACCAGCACAGCTATCACAACAGGAACAAATTGCGGAAATAGGAGTTTAGATGTAAAGGTAGTTTTATTATTATCGATAAAAACATATTCAACTACGTATACAATAGTTATGATCATGGCCACTAGTACGTTTGTCATCACAAAGGCTGTTATTTTCTCGCAGCATATCCTGTGTCTGTGCAGCAGCACGAGCTTTATATAGGCATATACTATAGCGAATACCGACCAGCACGACATTGAGATCCGCAAGAATTGGGGTACTCGGCATATGTAGTATCCATAATACTTCAGTATTTTTAGAAGTCGGGTTTTCTTATGTTTTATCTTACTTGTAAAATAAATTACGTAATGTAAACGATGTACACATGTGCAGTATTGCCACAGGGTCCCGGCTGCGACCTGGTTGAGGCTGACGAAGTTGTGCAGCGTGCGCCAGCGCGGCACGAGCCACCACGCCGCCAGCACCGCCGCTAGGCACGCCGTGCATATGCCGCTCGACACATAACACAATAATAATACGAACTCAGCCTGTTCTTTATATTCTTTCCAAGTAGGTAATTGTCTCATGACTTGTTCCTCCTTTATATATAACTTTCATATTCTATCAGCACGTCCATGTCCGATGCTCACGAGTACAAAATGTTAAAACAAATCGGATTTCATTATAAAATCCTTATCTCGGCTTATTAATTAACTTTAATTAGGTACATAAATAAAAGTAACTTGATTAGTGATAGAGCCAAGTTGTAGCCAAATAACTGTAGCTCATAATACGGGCTCGACAGGGGTAATACCGCCCTCTGACAGAAGATCGGAGTAAAATAGCTATTACAACTGCGTTTCATACTAACATATATACATTCTTCTTTTAACGAAGATATCAAAGTCAAGTCTAAAGCCCGCCCCATACATACGGAATTTTCCGTACGGAATTGCATTTTGAAATATCGAATCGGTGTTTCCGAACGCGATACGTCCATACATTTGGATGGATTTACTGCGTTCAGAATCATCGATTCGATATTGCGAAATGCAATTCCGTACGGAAAATTCCGTATGTATGGGGCGCGCTTTAGAATTGACTTTGATATCTTCGTTAGAAGAAGAATGTATCAAACAAACAAAAGCGCATAAAAATAAACTCATACCTCCTTAACGCGCAAAATACATTCAGTGGGAATATCGTAAAAAAACTGAGACAAACGCGTCTAAACTCCATGGAAAGATAGACTATCAATTTCCATGCCATTTAAATGGCCATAAACCTAAATCGGAGCGAAACACTTTAAGTTAGCGACGCGAAGGGCCGTGTAAGGGTAGCTTCGCATTGCACTTTATTAGCTACGTCCAGAAGTGTCACATGCCGCGCGAGGAAAATTTTCCTCGCGGTGTTTGACTTGCCTCACGTGAGGCAAATGCGCGCCCTGCCTCACCTGAGCACTCACATTTGCGTCGCCTAGTTTGGCAGTCGTGAGACAGAACGATGTCAAACGTGTCAAACTGATTGATCGGGTATACCTTTCCCTGTCTAGAGTGTCAGTTGCCTCGCCATTTGCCTCGCGCGGCATGCGACTGAGGCAAACGTCGTGCTTCGCGAGGCATGTGGGTGAGCAGCCTCGCGCGGCATGTGACACTTCTGGACGTAGCTATTGCCCAGTAATAACCCAAGCCAACTAGGCACTCGGGTATAAGTACCAAATGATAATAAGTCAATGATTTCGCGGTCCATCTACCTACGAAGTAGTGAGTCTGGGCCAATGCCTGAGCACTCCCGTGGCAGCAGCTCCCACTACGTGGTGGAACGACCGCGGAATATCTTTTGATATTTATACCCGAGTGCCTAGTTGGCTTGGTGAAGTACTACCTTCTTATATTGTAATCACTAAATTTGTGTTCATCGAAAATACATGCAGCGAAATTCACACGTCATCTGTTATCAACCTCCGAATCCGAAAATCAACTTATACGCACTTTGATGGCTTTGATTCACCAGAAAATAAGTCGTATTGGCAATACTGAGTCGTACTGTGTCCATGGACTCATTTTAGTAGGGCAAACTATTTTGGATAATCATAGTCATCCCTCTTTCTTAATGTCTTTAGCTGTGTCATGTTAAAGTGTAGCGTGTCTTGCCTTGCTTATTTCGGAGGGCAGCACACTGGAGCTATTGTTTACCAAAATACATTGTATTAAAATAGGTAAATGGCGATTTAAAAAATAAAATAAAATTAAAACAATGTAAAAAAAGACAAGCCCGCTGAGTTTCTTGCCGGATCTTCTCAGTCGAGGTCGCGTTTCCGATCCGGCAGTAGAATTTAAGAAAAAATGTAAAATGACAATTTGTAAGTGCCCCCGTAGGCTTAAACGAAATAAACGTTTTGAATTTTGAACTTTTTTGAATTTTGTGCCATAAGATTCTGTAACTTAACACCGGGTTTAAAACACTGAAGTTCGCAAGGACAAAAATTAAAAAATAAAATAATAAGAAGGACAGATAGATACGTATGGCAGCAACTGGGACCGACATTTTACGTGCCCTCCCAAGCACGGAGACGATCAGTTCAAATGCCACTTGCTCATCTCTGACTGACCTTGCCGTTGCTCTCCGATCGTTTACCGATCAGAAGGGCTAGACAAGTGGCTGACATTGTGAAGTTTATTCTATTAGCGTTCATGCCACTTGGCTAGCCCCTCTGAAGGGCTAGCCAAGTGGCATGAACGCTAATAGAATAAACTTCACAATGTATGGAAATGTCAAACGTCGCTATGTAAATCAACAACAAGTCGCTATGAAGATCACGCTTGAGATCACGTGACTTATGTCATTTCCATAGATGAAGCGTAGCGATTTGAATGAACGCTTGTAGACGTCAGCCACTTGTCTAGCCCTTCAGTGATTGCAGCTGGCTATGAGCGCCTCGTACTTTCTCTGTTTCTATGTTAGTTCAGATATTTTTTTTACTCAAAAAACTTTATAATGTTGTCATTATTTCACAAACCTCCTATGAACAAAATCGGATTTGTCCTACTGCAAGAGCTACATGACATACAATGTATTATTACCCCGTATTATCGTCATTATATTGCTGTTATTTGACCGTTTGCCATGGAAACGTAACAAACAGGTATGTTTATGGTTCGTTATTAATAATCTGATTGACGGTTAAAACGTAAACAGAGTAAATACACAACTATAGATATAGTTCGTAAATCTATACATATAATAAGAATGTAAAATTGGTCGCGTCTGTACATTCGAAATATTTGGAAAAAAAATAGTGGGGGGGACTTAGATTGACCAGCAGAATTCATTTTTATCATTTTTAGAATTTTTGTCTGTGGGTATGTTTGTATGTTTGTATGTTTGTATGTTTGCTCAGATTTTCGAAAGAGCACAACTTCGAATCCACCGGATGGATTTCAATGAAATTTAGCATGGATATGACTAATAGTCTAACTTAACATCTAGGATACTTTTTTTCTCGAAAATGTTTAGGGTTGCCACAGAAAATTCAAAAAACTACTTAAAAATTCTAAATGTTTGAAAGAGCACAACTTTGAATCCACCGGATTAATTTCAATGAAATTTGGCATGGATATGACTAATAGTCTAACTTAACATCTAGCATTTTTTTTTTTCGGTAAAGTTTAGGGTTGCCACAAAACATTCAAAAACTACCTAAATATTCGAACACGCACAACTTCGAATCCAGTGGATTGATTTCAATGAAATTTGGCATGAATATGACTAATAGTCCAACTTAACATCTAGGATATTTTTTTATAAAATATTAGATTGTAAATTTTTATGACCACTCGGAAATTCTAGCCAACAATAAGTTTTAGTTATTGAAATACGTCTATTTAGAGCGGAGCCCTACGGAGCCCTACGTTGTGTTTGATCCGACACTATTTGGAATACATAATCTTAATTTTAATAATAATAATAAATATTTTATTGCTGCGTTCTACCATCTTAAGTTTCGTTTTTCTTAACTAGATGTCGCTATACTTCAAATCAGACAATACCTGCCTTGCACCACAAGTCAAAATTTAATATCTTCCTTGCTTCAAGAAATTTAGTTTTTTTATTCCTAATTACGTATAAAAAATATTAAGCGGGTCTTTGTATCACGCGGAATCTTAGACGTTAACTCTGGAATTCATCTCCACAGTACTAATGCCGTATGGAAGCTACCTACCTAAGAAGTAAGTCTAGAGGACCTGCTGATTTTGAATTAAGTAGTAATAGAAACACAGACATTGAACTCTGAACTCCAACCCCTCAGGAATGATGCTGCTGGGTAACTGCCTGCTTAAACCATAAATCTGGAGGACCTGCTAACTTTGAATTAGCAATGTGGGTATCAAGTAGAAACTTCTCGGGCGAGGTCGCGTTTCCGATCCGGCGCTAGAATTTAAGGAAAACATGTAAAATGACTACTTGTAAGTGCCCTCCTAGGCCTAAACATAATAAACGCTTTGACTATTGACTTAGACGATAAACTCCGGACTCTAACTTTTTAAGCACGATGTTGCGCAGTGACTCTTACCTAAGCCGTGAGTCTGGAGCACTCACTCATTTTAAATAAGGAACATGGGTATTAAGTACAAACTTAAACATTGAGCTCTGGAGTCCAACCGCTCAGTCGTGATACTGTGAGTAACTACAGATATAAATAGACGGATACAGATAGACTGGTACAGACAGAGATACTCACCTACCGATAGATTACAGACAGACCGATTCAGACAGACAGATACTTACAGCTAAACTGATACACACAGACAAATAAAGTCAACGTTTTGTTATACAACTAAGGCGCCAGGCAAGCGTACGGCCTACCTGTTGTTAAGCAGTTACCGTACCCTATAGATGCTTGCAACCAAAGGCATTGGTAGCACGTTTCCAACCTGAAGGGGAGTGGGGTTAGTGGGAGGGGACGGGGAGGTGGCTGGGTTGCGCTTCCGGCTCTCTCCCTCATCATACGAAACGAAGGTAAATTAGCTACTTGAATGCCGATCTCCACCTTACTGGTCAGACTCTACCACCTTACTGGTATAGACTGGTACAGATAGACAGCCACGGACGGACGAACTCAGACTGATGCAGACTGACGTAATACAGATTAGACGATAGACAAAATTATATTTAAGGGCTTCACCGACTGGACGCGGACGGAGTCGCGGGCACAGCTAGTATATAAATATAATTGTATTAATTTTTATACCCATTTAGCTAGTTTTGTTTAAACTAATAGTCGCATTTTTGAGTAAAGCACTATACAAGCCTTGGTCTCTAATGAGTGTACCTACTGCTGACCACGCTATACTGGCCTCAAGCTAAGCTTCGCTACGCACACGGCCTCCAAGCTTGGTCATCATAGCTACCCTTGCTGGCCGCGCTATAAAGGCCTCGACCTTTGGTCTTGGCCTTTATTTTAGCTTGTCCATCAAGGGTTGCAAAATGCTGACCGCGCTGTGGAGGCCTAGAGCTGCGCTGCGCCGCGCTTTCAGCCATCAACAACGCGGTCAACAACACACTCATTAGAGACCGCAGCAGTAATGTACTATTAGTCCAGGCGCTTTTTGGGCCGGCCCGCAATCTCCCTCTGACATGGGGGTCAGAGACTTTATTAACTTATGATTTGAAATAATTTCTTCGCAGTTTGTTTTAATGGAATAACACATCACAAAGACGTTCGTTCGGTGTTACACATCAATATACAAGCACCCTAACAGCGGAAACGAGATAATGGTGAAGAAAAAGCCGATCTGTTCCCGCCCGCCGCCCGCCGCCCACCGCTCGCGCCGTCGTAATTGATTGCGACCCACGATTTAATTTCGACAGAGCCGTGATTATCGCCGAATGAAATGCACAACGAATAGCTAGAATTACAAGAGATTTGGAACGAAATAATTAGGATTTCAGTGCTGAAAGAATAAGACCGTCAGGGGTTCGTTATTTGTTTTATTTGAGATTTTGTATTATGAGAATTTAGGGCCACCACTTTTGGCATCGACGATCGGCGATTTTGCGACTGTATCGATGCTGTGTCACATTTCTTCGAGTGGGAACAAGCGTGACGCAGCATCAAAATCGCCGGTCGAAAATTAGTCGACGTCTATCGTTAGTTTCTACCACACCAATACTATCGACAATTTTGACGTCGGAAAGTGTAGACATGTTGTGTCCAGATGCCTCGCATGCCTCGACCACTCATAATAACATTATGCCCATGCGTTCCGACGTCAAAACTGAGTACTCGGGCGCGGTATGCGTCTGATGTAGACGCCGCCATTTCCTAGTTAATTTCACACGTCTTCCAAAGACTACGTAACTATTATGTAGGTATGCTAGTACTACGATAATCTATTACATAGGCTAACTTGTACGATTTTCTCGTAAGATTACGTCTACGAGGAGGCTGCGGCGGCAGCGACGGTAGTAAATCTCTCAATGGGCGGGGGTCCACGAAATTCACGGCTAATGAGATTGTTCCTACCACTGTATCCGATCACTAGGGTGACTATAACTTTAATATAATTAAGGACCAGTTACTGAAATGACGTCATTTTGTTCACACAATTGTTTATAAATCGAATACGTATTACAAAAGTTTTTAAAATGCCATATTTTAAAATAGACGAACATAATTATTATAAAGCTTTAAGATTTTGTTTTTTAGCGGTTTAGAGCGGTGTTATCCTGATACAGGTATTTTATATTTATTAAGAAAGTCAACCACAACTTTATTGTAACATTGTAGTTCTTTTTGTATAAAAAAATAATGAAAACTAAGTATCAAAACATATAAAAATAAAATTCTAAACAAAATTAGGTACTTATTATGTATTCTTAAAATTTACAAGATCTACGCAAAATATACATTATCACTATTAAGAATGAAATGTCCTACTCGAAATGAGATTACTCAAATAAACCTCCTTTTGTTATTTTCACCGTTTTAAAAGAAATGTCTTTCGTCAATACTAAAACGACTTTTAACCAACATTTTTAACTCCGAGGTGACTATAAAAGAGCGACAAAAACCTTCGTTTAAGGGCCATTCCCTTGCTTTAAACCAAATTCGACGGAGTAACTAAGATCCCGATAGGCGATCGTGAAGAAGCTATTAATTCGGTCTTTGTCTTTGAGTGTTACGACAGTACAAGCTGAATTAAGTTCTTTGCGATGTGATAGGAATTTAAATGTAACGAGGAGATTAAAGGAAGGGAAGGGAAGTTCACGGCAAATTATTTTTGGGGACTCCCATAGCGGGAGTAACTTACTCTCCAACTGATTACCACATTTTTAAGAGCTTGCTCTTAGCCGAAGTATTTAACTTAGCTGGAGAAGCGAATGTACCACTGGCGGCCGAATACTCAACGGCTACTTAAATATTTAAGTCCCATTTAGCAGTTTGAGACGTCGTTAGGTTAGCTGTCGTTTTTTGTATGGCGTGACAAAGTTAAGCAGCTCTCAAATTTAAGTTGCGTACGAGTATTCGGCCGTAGTAGGGTCAATGACCTCACGTAATAGTACTTTAGGAAAAAAAACTGAACGGTTCCAATTTCAAATTACTTACTCGTTACTCCTTCATTATCCCAAAAAGTGTCTCAGTTAATTTCAGAATTAATGGTGTCCGTATTCTTTCGTCAACCACGCCCCAACTAACCAATTGGAAATATATTCTCTTAATGTCGCGCGAGATCTACAAAGCGATAGGTTTAATGGACGAGGGATTCTTACATAAGGGCTGCCACACATTTTATGCAAATTATATTATGTACCTTCAAATTCTATGTCGCAAGTGTTGATTTTGCATAGCGAGGCGTTCATAAATTACGTAAGGCGTTTAGGGGGGGGGGGGGGCGTATCTCACCCAATGTCACGAGGGGGAGAGGGGTTGCGGCAAATATCACGATTTTTTTCCACATTTTTCCAATTTTTCCACAAGAAAGAGTGTATAATTTCGAGCAAACTGGGTTTAAATTAAGTAAAACATGTTTCTTCACTAAAATATAGCTTTAAACGATATCTCACATCTCTCACATCGAAAAATCTAACAAAAATTGCTTCTCTAGCTGCTTACTGCCATCTATTGACATGTAAAGCAAACTCTTAATTAAGCAAATTCTCTAAGTTGAAGGATCATGACTACATTCGTCATCATCTATGAACAAAAAGTGTGTTCTTGAGTACAAACAAATTACAATACTTGCAAATACCTTTTTGCAAGCATCTGTGATCCGATTCCACCATTCTTCTTACAGAGGCCTGCCCTTGTGACAACCCTACGGCAATCCCATGAACCTCGGGGGAATAATTTCGTTAGCCGTGAATTGTGTTTGGAAATCCGAAACTTTTATTTTGATGGTCTTTCCGCTGACGGCTTTGTGTAAGGGAATTTGGTACCGTGACAATGGGTCGAAACGACCCCGTCTTTAGTAAGGGGTCGAATCGGCACGTTTAAGTTGGAGGTGCTACTCTTTTGACGGTCGAATTAACTAACGTTTTAACCTAATGCGATTCCATTGTCCGACGAATTATAAATGAAAAACTAAGTTTTTTAGCATTTAACTCTGTTCCGCTCTGTCTGACGTGACGTAGTGACGTCACTCACTGACTCACTCATTAAGAAATCTGCATATCTGGGCCTCGAGTCTCTTATGAATTATCTATTGCGAAACCACTGGTCTGTTTTAGGGTTCCGTACCCAAAGGGTGCCAACGGGACCGTATTACTAAGCCTACGCTGTCCGTCTGTCCGTCCGTCTGTCTGTCAGCGGGCTACGAGTAACGAATCGTAAAAGGTAGAGATGTGAAATTTTCACAGAATGTGTATTTCTGTTGCCGCTACAACAACAAATACTAAAAATAAAAAAAGTTTAGAAATAAAGGGGGTTCCCATACAGAAACATGATATTTTTGACATTTTATTTTACGGTGGTACGAAAACCCTTTATGTGCGAGTCCGACACGCACTTGGCCGGTTTTTTATATGACTGCGGTGGCAAAAAAGCGTACGGACCGCCTGATGTTAAGCAGTTACCGTAGCCTATAGATGCTTGCCAAATGCATTGCTCACACAATGCCGACCTGAAGGGGAGTGGAAGGGGGGGGGTTTGGGCTTTCGGCTCTCTCATTTATCGTATGAAACGCAGCTGTATTAACTGCTTTACGCCGATATTCTGTGTGAGGGTTGCACTACCGCGGTCGAGCCAGCCCGTATATGAGCTGCAGTCAATTGGCTACAGCTTGGCTCTACCACCTTCATCTCTAATATTATCTCAGTGAATTCTTCATTGTAAATTGCAACGGTCGGTGTGTCGGCCTGCCTGCTACCTATTATAAGAAAAAACAGAGGGCCTACTCTGTTTCAAACGAAAACGAAATTTCGGACGAAATTCGCGTATTTCCTACTACGTTTCTCATTGATTCCGATATTTCTTACGAACGAAAATTGTTTGACGTCTTCGTCGTCGTCGAATCTAAACGTCAAATAATTTTCGTTCGTAAGAAATGTCGGAATCAATGAGAAACGTAGTAGGAAATACGCGAATTTCGTCCGAAATTTCGTTTTCGTTTGAAACAGAGTAGGCACTCAGGACTTGGCCCAATTTTCTCGCTTATATTTTTGACGAGATTCTTCTCGCATCGACTCGTGTTTTACGCGCGTTGTTTTCATTATTTTTACGATTTTTACGCGTCCCACAGCGTAATAAAGTTGTGGTTGAGTAGACGCACCCCCACTCCCTAGTAACCCCCTTAACCACAGCTTGACGGCAAACTCCAACCGTTTATTTTGACAGCACAAATATTTTTTACGGCCGCTAAAATATTTTTTTCCGGTTATTTTCAAGTTTTTATGAGGATCCCTGATTGTCAATCTCAAGTTTAAGGTTTTTGGTATAGGATCAGATTACATTGATGGACTTTCTGTTACGTAGAATAGAATATTGATGAAATAGGAAGCATATATAGCTTGAGCATAGGTTTATGAAAATTTCGCTCGCGCTCGCCCGGGGACCAATCATATTTTTATGGATAGATTTTTATCTAAAATATACGTTGATATGCTGTTATTTTAATTAGTAGCAATGTGTGGTTTAACATAACCTGTTAGTAGCGATTACTAAAATAGAACAGGCGTTTTTTAAAACTCGTTTAAATGTGTTCTAATCATGTTATAGATTAGTTTTACACCACCCAAGCCAACATTTTGACACTAAAATACTTATTTTTTTTAAATTAGCATCTTATTTTCTTCTGTGTTTTTATTTTAGTTATTTTATTTATGAGTAAGAGTATGATTGTGATAATATCATTTATTGCAATCATACCCTTAGCTCCGCCATACACGGACTGCATTTTGCTGTCGGAAGCGACAGCTCTATTGCAGTTGGTTGCAGTCGACCGCACCGACAGCTCGCGACAGCCCGCCGACTGCTTGACGCCAAGCAGTCGCGAGTTGTCGACTGCAACCAACTGCAATAGAGCTGTCGCTTCCGACAGCAAAATGCAGTCCGTGTATGTCGGCGGTTACTCATAAATGCTCAGATTTCTTAACATTTTGTGCGTACTAAACAAGCATTAAATAAATAGAAAAAAATATTTGACCTCGATTCCTCGCTTACGTCATGTTTCTCACCGAAGTACCAAACTCCTTACAGCATAAGTAACATCAAAACTACACAAAACAAATCAGGGCTAACTCAATCTCAAGCCACCGGAGGGCAGGTTAATCCCTTCCGTCCCTAAAGGTCGACAAGTCCATACAAAAAACAAGTTAAGACAAAACCAATATTCGGTACGACCCACCAACTTTCGAATCAGTTAGGAGTTAACGCGTAAAAAACAAACTTATAAATCCCACGGCGCATTGGTCTTTGTCACGAAACATTTCGGGTGGGTCCGTGGCGGAACCGACACGGTTCCGATCCGCGATTTTTTAGAGATATGGTACTTTCTTACATTCCAAGCACTAGACTTGTGTTCAGCGCACCACTGCATGCAGCGAAATTCACACATCTGTTATAGCCACAGAGTAAAGACTAAAGAAAGCGGTGCCCTTATTAGATATATGTATGTATGAAAAAAAAACGTGGTCATTGTTTTTTCATTTTCATTGTTCTATCTACCGGTACATAGTTGAACTACTCGCTTTGTTTTATGTCGATGTTAGTACTAGGCCGACCACTCGGCCGAGTTGCTTAGGGCCAGTCCCCTTAGTAATTGGTCCATGGTTATAGCACTCGCAATACGACAATCAACTTGAAGACATTTTGATGCGTATTACCAAGAAAGAGGCAGACATATTGCGTTCAAAATAGTATGTGCTACTAAACGGAACCCATGGACACAGTACGACTTAGTTGTTAGCGGAAAAATCATGTTGAAAACATGTCGGTATGGGCAATACGACTCGGTGAATATTTCGCATCACATGCCTGTGTCAAATTGCGAGTGCGATAAAGATGTATGATCGCTGCACGTAGTGGTGCGCTTAGTAAAAGTCTAGTGCTTGCAATGTTAGGAGGTATCATATCTTCTAAAATAATACATCAATGGTTACACGGTACTTTTACAGCTATGGCGTTAATTATTTTAGTTATCTTTTACACCATCCATATAGAAAGTCAAGAAATGGTGTTACAGACATGCTACTTTTTGCATCGGCGATCGGCGATTTTGCGACTGCATCGCGTTTTGGCGACTCTCTGCGGTCGGACGCAGCGACTGCTCCGATGCTAAAAGCGACTAAATCGCCGATCGCCGATGCAAAAAGTAGCATGTCTGCGGTGTCCCTAAGGCCAACAGTGGGGAAATTCCCAACAATTTCAGAAACCTAGCTCGTTATACAATCTACATTTTATAGCTTTACCCAAATGACAGCAAATAAATTTATTCATGACACAATCTAACTGCAAATTCAGGGTACCGGCCGTGGCACGGCTGCGACACGACTCCGACACGACTCCGACACGACCACGGAATATATTTAGCCTTCAATAACCGCTGATTTAACGTAATACACAAACTTCGATTGGGAAATACGGGCATAGCCGAATTCCTGAATTCCTGAATTCGGAATTGTGAGGGATGATGGGAAGAGATAATAATAATAATATCCTGGGACATTTTTGTACACACGGCTACCTGATCCCAAACTAAGTAGAGCTTGTACTATGGAAACCAGATAACTGATATTACTACATATACTACTTTTTTATTTGTAAATACATACTTAATATACATATACACCCAGACTCCGGACATACAGACATGTTCATGCACACAAATGCATGTCCCGGGTAGGAATCGAACCTATCGATCGATCGATGGGATGGTTCTGGCGTCCTTTTTTTAATAATTCTGAGGTGGCTAACAAGCATACAGCCCGCTTGATGTTAAGCTATTACCGTCGACTATAGATCTTGCATTACCAAAGGCATTGCTCGCACGTTGTCGACCTGAAGGAGAGTGGAATAGAGGGAGGGGAAGCGTACTAGTTACTCAACGTACGAAACGCAGCTGTAATACCTACTTTATCTTCTGTAAGAGGGTGATACTACCCCGGTCGAGCCAGCCCGTATGAGCTGCAGTCAATTGGCTACAGCTCTACCAGATATACAGGATGAATTTTTCAAATTTGTTTACATGGCCAATCCGAAACTATGAGGAATAGCGAAAAGTACTCAAAGGAGTCTCGGGCCCAAATTTGATGAAAACTAAAACTGCATCATTGGATTTTTGAATTATCAATAATCCTAGCCAGAAATCTAACCAGTTAAATTTGAAAAAATAAAACACACACTGTATTATTACACCATTTGATAGTGTCACTGATAAGGAACAACTCCTGGGAAGTAATGATATACGGCAAACTTAAAGAAAGTGCAATTTTTTTACAAACAAACAAATACTTTTTATTACCCGACTACGGAGGCGTTATGATTTTGACCGGTATGTATGTATGTATGTATGTATGTATGTATGTATGTGCATCTGTTCCCACCTAACTTCCAAACTACTTGTCGTAATTTGACAAATGAGGTATCGTCAGAAGCGGCTTAATGGCGCGCTGGTTATAGGCTATGTGACGTCACATAAAATTGCATATGGCGCCCTCTAGGGGACATAATGTCATGAACTAAAAAAAAAAAATTTTGTGTGGGGTATCAAATGAAAGTGCTTGATGAGCACATTTCAAAAATATATATATTGTTACCTATAACTCCAAAATAATTAAATAAAAAGTAAGTTTAAAAACTAAAACCCGACTACGGAAAAAACGCGCTCTAAAAAGTATGAAACAAGAAAATATTCTCATCTAGAGGATAGCCGTGGTCCGTGTTCATGTGCCATTTGGCCCTAAAAGACCTACACGGACCACGGCTATCCTCTAGATGAGAATATTTTCTTGTTTCATACTTTTTAGAGCGCGTTTTTTAAATACACAAATAAACTACCCAAAATTCGTTCTATATTAGCGACACTATCGAATACGTAGTGTAGTATACAGTGTGTGTGTGTGTGTGTGTGTGTTTTAATTATGTATGGATATGTTATTTATATAGTTCATTCAGTGAATCTTAAGCCTAACCGAGGGTGTGAAATTATCCACCGCATCGTTATAAAAGGACTATCTAACTACCGAAGTTGAGTCCTACAGCCGAGTTGCCAACAATTAGTCTCCCAAAGGACTTCGCTTCACGTATAGGCGTTTCGGAGGGGAGTGTAGTGTACTTACGAGCACTTGAGAGTCCCCCCACTCTCCGTAAGGGGAGGTACAGTGGTGTATTTTAATAAGATTTGACGCCCTAGGCCCACAAAGTTCGTGATTTCAGCCAAAAGACATCCACTGTTGGTCATAGGCCTCCCCAAGGTTTCCCACAACGACCGGTCCTGTGCCATTTGCATCCAGCAATTTTCCGCGACCTTCACTAGGTCATCGGTCCGTCCTCCTGTCCGTTCCGTTACGGTAATAATATTTGTACTGTGGTTCCGTTCTGCGTCTTCCCATAAGTTACCGCCCCATTAATTAACGAAAAAACACTGTAACACACATGTAAAATCTGTATATCTGATATGTAACAAT
Source organism: Drymonia ruficornis (assembly GCA_947859195.1). Lineage (NCBI taxonomy): Eukaryota > Metazoa > Arthropoda > Insecta > Lepidoptera > Notodontidae > Drymonia > Drymonia ruficornis. The sequence goes on from OX401922.1 coordinate 970,827, forward strand.
TTTGAACGGCGCCCAAAGTTCAGCGCGAGGGGCGGTCTAAGCCGCGCCCTAGCAGCCTGCCGCCCCAGGCCATGGCCCAAAGGCCTAAAGGCAAATACGTCACTGGAGGTAATCCTCAACTTTAGACACTGCACGGCGTTGTTACTCTACCGAAGATTGTCTGAGAGATGCAAAATAAATTTTAACCTAACGAGTGCTATAAGCAGACACAATAGACAATCTATTGTTCGGTATACACCCGGGGGTACATACGACGTATCGCGGATTTATTATTACTGTGGGTAGATGAATGGCAAGTTCATTCTGTAACTGTCATGATAGTTTAGTGACTAGATGACGAAACGAAAATACTTTTAATGTTAGGGCATAGGTACTACTCCGCCAAGCCAACTGTCAGATGTGCGGGCGGATAGCCGCAGGCGGTGGCGGGTGTGCGGGCGGGGAAGCCTCATTCCATCCGAGTGCCTAGTTGGCTTGGTAGTATTTCCTAGTATAAACGGACAGCCTTACAATGCGTTAGGGCCTCCACAGACTAGCTACTTTTGGCATAGGCGACCGGCGATTTTGTGACGTATCGATGCTGCGTCGCGTTTCTTCGAGCGCGAACGAGCGAGACGCAGCATCATAATCGCCAATCGCCAATGCTAAAAGTAGCTAGTCTGCGGAGGCCCTTAGGGCCGGGCCCCATTAGCGCGTTGCGTTGCGTCGTTGCAAGATTTGGTACTGGCGCATCACCCTCCCCCGCTTCGTCTCTCGCCCGTCGACTCTTTGATCCGTTGCGACGACGCAGCGCGACGCGCTAGTGGGGCCTCGCCCTTACTGTATGTAGAATGTAGGTATACCAACTTTTTTGTTTTATGGTTAACTATTAAGTTTGTTGCCGGTTCTTCTCAGTGAAAGCATTCCGGACCGGCGGTAGATTTTAACTGTTTAAACTGACGGTTTATTTCGCAAATGCTCAGGTAAAGTTGTACAATTAACCGAAGGGCTCGAACAAGGGCCGGTTCAATGCATAATTAATCTTACGGTTCCCGTTCATGGCTACCCTATTTCTAACTATTGGTGGGGTAGCCAGATGTGTGAACTTTGCTGGGATATGTCCTGATAAAGAGCTCTAGGTTTGTTTATGTAACGTTGTTTTGTCATGTGCTCATTTAAAATTTATTTCAGCTTGAGCGGAGATATTTATTTTTAAAGGGGGTATTCTTAAGATCGAGGGATGTTTTTAGTATGAATTCATTTTTTTAAAAATAGAACTGAGGTGACAATAAGCGTACGGCCCGCCTGATGTTAAGCAGTTACCGTAGTCTAAAGATGCTTGCAATACCAAAGGCATTGCTCGCACTATGCCGATCTGAAGGGGAGTGGGAAGGAGGGAGGGGAAGGAGGGCGTGATGGGCTTCCAACTCTCCCACTCATTGTACGAAACGCAGCTGTAATAGCTGCTTTACGTCGATCTTCTGTGAGAGGGTGGTACCAACCCGGTCGAGCCGTATATGAGCTGCAGTCAATTGGCTACAGCTTGGCTCTACCACTTTCATTAATTTTCCTTTCTTCTTATTTCGTTTAGGCCCAGGCACTTTTAAATTCAGCGAATAAATTAAAATAAAAAAATATTCCCGACAGGAGATCAAAAAGTCTCGTTGCTATTAATACTTGGCCACCCTATCTTCAAGACGGCTCGGTCTTGGGCAGCGTAGGTAGCTCTTATTATACCTAGCGCTTAGAATTGCTTTGACCTAAATAGCTCCGAGGTATCGACGTATGTGGAATATCGGAGGCTTGAATATCCCGTATCGTAATGAGGGAATACGCATACAATTTTAATATCCGCTCTGGATTCACGGATAGGACAGAAATGTCGGAAATGCCAACTGCACTGTGGGTGTACCGATCTTATCAAATCAGATCTTTTACCTTTACAGAACAGTAATATTCTGTAGGTACAGACAAGGGTTGACAGGGTAAGTAGCACCCTCTCACAGAAGATCGGCGTAAAGCAGCTATTACAGCTCGTACGACGAGTGAAAGAGCCGGAAGCACCCCCCTTCGCCTCCCTCCGTTGCACTCCCCTTCAGGTCGGTAACGTGCGAGCAATGCCTTTGTTGCAAGCATCTATAGGCTACGGTTACTGCTTAACATCAGGCGGGCCATACGCTTGTTCCTCAGTCTTACAAAAAAGGACTTATAGTTCTGAGAAAGGGGTAATAGATAAGGTCGAGAGGAGGGGGGGGGTCGGAGGGCAGCTGATAAACCAATAAAGTGAAAACTGTAGTGGACATAGTCGTAATTTATACAGAGCTTACGGCATCGCGCGCCCAGTCGGCCGTGTGCCGACAGCCTTACCAGCCTATGCACTCACTCTGACGTGACATGACAATGATAATAAATAATAAGGATGTCACGAAATAGTTTTCTGTTTAAAAAAAAAAGAAAATTCATCCATTGGTGCATGCCCCACGGGGGAACGAACCTCGGACCTTCTGATTGCTAGCCCAACGTGTTCGCCCCTAGGCTACAGCCGCTTTTGCTTCTGCTTTTGTATTTTTATTGCATAATTAAAATAATTACAAAAAAAATTATGACACTAAAGATGATGACATGCTTGCAATACCAAAGGCATCGCTCGCACGTTGCCAACCGGAAGGGGAGTGGGACAGAGGGAGGGGAAGGGGGTAGGGCTTCCGGCTCTCTAACTCATTGTACGAAACGCAGCTGAAATAGCTACTTTACGCCGATCTTCTGTGAGAGGGTGGTACTACCCTGGTCGAGCCAGACCGTATATGAGCTGCTATCAATTGGCTACAGCTTGGCTCTACCACCAATAAGTACACCAATTTATCAAACAAAGCGGATAGGAAGGTCATATAGCTAGAATTCGTCGCTCCGTGGCTAGTCGCACGCGTGCAGCCAGCCTTCGCAATAATCCTGTAAACGCAACCCAGCGAGCCATCGCGCAATCGACCGCGCGCAGTCGTGCGTTCAATCGCAAATACGTGCCGCGAATTTTGCCTCTGTATATTGTACAATGGTTCGACTCAGTATAGGGTTTATTGGTGTTCCGGACTAGAAGCACTATACAAATTAAAACATGCCTTACTGACTGACTAACGGACCGACAATAGCCTAAACCGCTGGATCTACTTACATAAATATACTCACGCCTGTATCCCACGGGGGTAGGTAGAGATTATTGACTGCCACATGCTACGATTTTGACACACCTCTTTTGCTTCATCCACATTCATACTTCTCATGGACCGCTGGATCTAGCAGCATGAAATTTTGCACACGAGTTTCTTTTACGACGTAGATGAGCACTAAAAAATGTTTTTTGATAATTCACCCCATAAGGGGATTCATTAGAAGAACGTCATTATAGCTCCGATGGGAAAGCTTATCGGGCCTATAGCTATTAGAAATATAGGTAATATCATTCTTATATTCTGGAGACAAAGGTGGGCTGTGGTGGCATTTTGGTCCATTGCCATTATAATTTACATAAATGTGCGTGAGTGTGGGCAATTGGAACAAAAGTGGTGAAACATGATTTTCGGGTTCCCAAGAAGTCTAGTAATTTTACGGTAAAGTATCCGCCACTATACTGATAGGGTTTATTTTATCAAATGTCTTCCTGTGCTCGACGCAGCTCGAAAACTTGAAATTATTGTACTTGACACTGGCTATATGCGAAGAGCAAAGCCATCACGAAAAAAGTAGATCACGTAACTTATGTCCTTCCCATAAATTTTCTTGAAACACTTGTAGACGAATTCACTTGTCTAGGCCCTTAGGTACTTTAGTACATACAATTAAACAAAATACGACTATGTTTTATGAGGCAATACTCTGGCCGCCCCATGAAATAGTACAAGTATACTCTCGTAGCAATACACTCGGAGCAATTTTATTAGTTCAATACTAGATATTGCTGCATTTCATCAAACTCCACGCTTAATTAGTGCGAATGAATTCAAACTTTATTTCGAGAGCTGAAGGTTGAATTCAGAACGCGAGTATCGACAACAATAATACATGCCAATAAAACCCTGAAGACGTGGCAGAATTATAGTGTGGAATATTGAGGTTGGAATTTGTTAAGAGGAGTAGCCTTATACCTAACTTCACCCAAGGACCGCGCACTCTTCGGACTCCGGTCTCTAGGACTAAAGTTTCCGAGACCCAAACGCTTAGGAGTATAATAATTACGATCAACCAATCACAATCCATTATTATTTTCGATAGACCAATCACAATGTGATGCGTAACATTACCAAGAAGAGGGAGAAATGTGACTGTCCAAAATAGTTTGTCACACTAAACGAAGTCCATGGACACAGTACGACTAATTATTTGCAGAAAATAATGTTGAAAACATGTCTGTATTGCCAATACGGCTCATCTTCTGGTGAATAACATACATAAAACTTTTAAGTTGATTGTCAAACTGCGAGTGTGATAACAGATGTGTAAATTGCGCTGTATGTAGTATCGCTGAGCACAATGAATGTATTTACTTTGAAATCCCACATCATTGGACCTAAGGCCATTCACTCACGGTGCTACTGAAACGAAACGGAACTGGTTAGTAACTCCCAACCTTCATAAAAAACTGAAACACAAAACACAATCACCCAAGCACGCGGTCTACACAAAAAAAATAAAAAAAAGAATTGCAAAAAAGTTTCTCAAAACCGACTGGCATGAACCTTATAATTCCATGGAAAGAAGAAGAAAAAGAAATAAAAAACATTTATTCGACACAACACGCAAGACATAGAACATAAACAAATAAAACAGAAACAAAAACATGGCTACTAATTACTAATTAATAACTTACCAGTTTATTTTGAGAGTTTTTCAGTTTCGTCGTATACGAGCCGCCATAGAAATACTAGTGCATTACATTCTACCAACTCAATATTAGGTAAGTTTCTTTTTAGTAGCGCCGTGAGTAGCGGCCTAATTGCCCCGCAAACAGTAAATTTCCATCTGAGCCGGGTGAATATTAAGACGATACAAGAAAAAAATGAATTTTAGTTTCGGGGTGTGGCTAGCGTCGCGTGAGCTGCCGAAGGATATATCCCTCTCGCTTAGCTAGGACAGAACAGCTATGGAGTAGACTATAGTATAGTTATTTTTTGAAGGAACAATATTGTTTAATTCGTACAATTAAAATAATATGTCCCAGTGCACCTTTTAAAATAGATGAAATGGATGAAAATATTCAAATATATTTTTTTCGTTTTATATGGGATTTTTATGTCGAGTGTATTTGAAAAAAAAAATTTAATTTCTATGTTGTTTTTATTGCTGAAGACAAAGTAAGTCAAAAGAAGACAAACGATACCTACAATATGCTGATAGATACGTATAACAATATTTCGATCGTATAATAGCCTATAACCAGCGGACGATCCAGACGCGTCCAACGATATCTCATTAGTCAAATTATTATGATAAAAATAGTTTGGACGTTATACGGGAGCAGATGAACATACATACATATCGGTCAAAATCATAACCCTCCGCCCACCGTAGTCGGGTAAAAATGTACATACTCTGTGTCAGTGACTGACTGCCGGATATGAGTATCTTTTTCATGTTTCGTAGGCAAAGGAATACTTTGGTACTTAACTTCGATGCCGATCATGAAGTCATCAGCCGTGTCATAATATTTATTTTTACCATATTTAATTTATTTTTTAATTTAATTTTCAGTTTTTATTAATTTTATTGATTTAACCATGCATTTATTTTTTGTTTATCTTTTTATCTTTATTTTTTTATCTATCAAAATCACCCTTAGACTGGTTACCGCCACAGGTGACAAGAGGGCTGGCTCTTTCCTTGCTCAAAAAATTCGCTTGACAACAGGAACAGCTTGAATACAGGGAGGACATGCAGCCAGTATCCCACGCGGACGGTATTTGTTTAATTAGGGGTAGGTTTTTATTTTATTGTATTTTATTTTAATTTATGTTATATTATATTAATGATAAAACATGAAAAATAAATAATATTTTTTTATTTTTTTTAATTTAATTTTACTTTTATTTATTGTTTTATATTTATTGTGAAATTATAATAATTTTAATAATCAATATTGGACTATGTCTGAAACAAATACATTGAATTGAATAATTTAAATACAAAAATTATCACATTAACTCGTTAAATCACGGTTTACACCCGCTAGAACGAAAAAGATCCTAACATGGTAGGTAGGACCTGAGGGTTGGCCAGTTAATTACTTAAAATACACTATATTTATTTCAAGAAAACATTCATAAGATCTGAAGGCGTCGGACTCGCACATAAAGGGTTCCGTACCACCGTAGAATAAACACATCAAAAATATCAAGTTTGAGACTTGATATTTATTTTTAAATGTTATTATATTTTTAGTATTTGTTCTGCACCGGCAACAGAAATACACATTCAGTGAAAATTTCAACTCTCTACCTGTTACGGTTCGTGAGATACAGCCCGCGCTGACAGACGGACAGACAGACAGACGGACAGCGTAGGCCTAGTAATAGGGTCCCGTTAGCACCCTTTGGAACCCTAAAAAGTAGCCTATGTTCTCCGCCAAGACCCAGTCTATCTCCATACCAAAATTCATCAACATTGGTTCAGCGGTTTAGCCGTGAAAAGGTAACAGACAGAGTTACTTTCGTTTATAATATAATAGATTGAATAGGACGGACAAACATTTTCCTATCCATATCTGTAATGTTATTTTTTACGATAATTTATTGATGTATGATATATTTATTACTTGCCCATCCATACCTACAACAAACGCAATAAAGCGACTCCATTGTTTTGACAAGCAATGTATTCCCACTGTCGGCCCAAGACCATGCTGCAAGTATATAACAGTAAGCGAAATAGGGAGTTTTTACAGAAATGACACGAATAACTATGAAATGACAAGAGATGACACAAAATGACAAGAGATGACAAAAAATGACAAGAGATGAAAAGAAATTACAAAAGACAAGGAAAAGCAAACGAAAATCACGCTGCAGTGCAGGTCGTAGGTTCGATTCCTGCCCAGGACATGCATTTGTGTGCATGAACATGTCCGCATGTCCCGAGTCTAGGTGTAATTAAGTGTATATTTAGTTTGTATTTACAAACAAAAAGTAGTATATGTAGTAATATCAGTTATCTGGTTTCCATAGTACAAGCTCTGCTTAGTTTGGGATCAGGTAGTCATGTGTAAAAGAATTTCCAAGGATATTTATTTATTTATCATAGGCGTCGGCGGACTGTAAATACTGTACTGTACCTGTAATGTGGCACGACCGTAATATTTTTTCGTAATATTTTTAAAAAAATCCTTCACAGGTCCGACGTCGAACAAGTCCGAGCGGACACTGACAATACAAAGTTAGAGAGAGACATGGTTAGTTCAAGTACTTAAAATGTGAGATGGCGATATTGTGCGCGCGCTCGGAAATAAACAACGTAAGCGCCAAACCACATTTACTTGAATTAAAAAAAAACTACTTCATGAATTAAAATATGGTTGAAGGGTAGTTTAGATATCATTATTTGCTATGTTTTAGAAATAATTTCGTGATCTAAATCGTAAAAACATCGTGGTAGCAAGGAAAATTGTAAATAATTAGAGCTCATTTCATAAATTTTTTTTATCGAGAAAATTTCATCAAATCGTGATTTGGATTTAAAGATACTCAAGATAATATAGTCAAAAATCATACATCTAAATATAAGATTCCTAGTCCACATACTTACTTAAAGAAAAAGTAGAATAGAAAATCAACCAAATTTCGAACCCTCCTCTTAAATGCTGCAGTTCGCTTGATTAAACTCTGGGCGTGGTTTGCACACTAAACAGTGTAATGGATGCTTCGTAGCAGATTTCGGACATGCAATACTGTTGTGTTAAAATACAGCGAGGAAACATGATACATACTTGATATGCTACTTTGTCAAAGAAAACTAAAATAAATAAAAGAAATATAGCCAGACAAACACACCAACTCTATGGTCCCAAACTAAGCAATCAACTATGGCTACCATACAATGGACTGGGGGCGATCCCAGTGACACCCAGACCAGGGTAAATTACGAAAAGACCGTTTCCGAAATTTGTCTCTGGTGGGAATCGAACCCGCAATCACCCGATGCAGTGAGCCGAGCGGCCAACGCTCATAACTAAGCGGTCGTCAAAATATTATATTTGTAAAAAAAAAAACAAAAACGACTTCAGAAAAACCTGGAGCACTAAAAAGCCTGAAATAATATTTCTATTACCACCTCTGCCTAACCCTTCGGGATAATCAGGCGTGATGGTGTGTTAGCGAGTATTTGAAGTCGGTGCCAATCTTAGTATGCCAAATCTACCTACTATAAAAGTAAGAATATAGATTGGCACCGACTCCAAATACTCGCTAACACACCATCACGCCTGATTATCCCGAAGGGTTAGGCAGAGGTGGTAATAGAAATATTATTTCAGGCTTTTTAGTGCTCCAGGTTTTTCTGTAGTCGTTTTTGTTTTTTTTTTTACAAAAATAATTTTATTTTACGATTTTTAGTGGCGCCATACTTTGTCACCCCATGAGTGCAAAGCTCTCATCAATAGAAATGAATTAAGTCCAAACACAAGGTAGCTACTGTAAAACGTTGAGGAGTTCCCTTGACTGTCCTTCGTTTTCATCATCAGCCCCCTAATGACAGTCACAACCCATCTAGGTGTAAAGTTCTCATCAATACAAGTTAATCAAGCCCAAACACCAGGTAATTGGTGTAAATCGTTGAGGAGTTCCCTCGACTGTCTTTCGGCTCCATCATCAGATCGACTCCAGACCTTCATTAAATAGTAGGTAGTGCTTTAAAATACTTAATGAAAAAAAATAACAAACGCACTAGTCGCCACTACGATTTTCGATGGTCCCCCTCGATTTCTCTGGAATGCCATCATCAGATCCTGGTTATCTTATCATGGTACCACCCTTGGGATATTTTCTTTCCAATAAAAAAAAAATAGCCTAGGGGCCGACACGCGACTAAGCGACTGTAGCCTAGGGGCGAACACGTTGGGCTACCAATCAGAAGGTCCCAGGTTCGATCTCCGGTGGGGCATGCACCAATGGATGAATTTTCATCAATGTGCATAATTTACAGTTCGCTTACGGTGAGGGAAAACATCGTGAGGAAACCTACCTATCCCCCGGGATTAGGTAATAGTCAGTTCCTGTATACACGGCGACAAGGTTCACCACCTGTCACGTTGGGTTCTGACTATCTGGTGAAACGTGGGTTTTGAGTTGGCTTAATACCTCCACAATGTGGTGATGTATGGCCACTCAAGCCTCTGACTACCCCCGAGTGGGGATACAAGTCGTGACGTTATATTTTTTTTTTTTTTTTTTTTAAATCATCAAAATCGGTTGGCTTTATATTGAGTTATACGACCATTTGTCGCGCACATACTTAATGCAAATTTAAGATTTATGTGGTTTTCTCATGGATGCCATTGTCAGAACTGGATCAAATTGAAATGGGACCACACGGGAAGCACCAGCTTTCAAATAAAAAAAGAATCATCAAAATCGGTTCACTCAGTCGAAAGTTATGTGGTAACAAACATAAAAAATAAAAATGATAAAAAAAAATAAAAAAAAAACATACAGTCGAATTGAGAACCTCCTCCTTTTTTGAAGTCGTTTAAAAATACAATTACCACGTGAGTAGGTAATCAAGTTATTAGCGCGTTTTAGGGCTGGACCCCACCGCGGTGCACGGGGAGAGGCTACGCACGAAATTACGTCATTCACGTCATTGTCGAACGAAATTTACATCATTGAAGTTATTCGTGCGTAGCGTGCACCGCGGTGGGGTCCCGCCCTTATTCACAAGAATGATGATCCGTATTAAAAATGTGGACATGCGTTCAAGATGATGTTCCATAGGTACTGAGTCCATGGTCTCCGTTTAATACGACAAACTATTTTGTACAGATACATGTCTCAATCTTTCTTGGTACAATGGCACAAATACATTTCCACATTTCTAACACAATTTCAAATTTCACATTTCATTTCTTGATTATTCGTCTGACTAGGCTTTGGGAGTCTTGTCAGACGAATATACATGACATTAGCGTAATAAGTAATCACACGTGCACCACTCAAAAATCACAACCTAGCTGTCCAGGCCCTCAAGTCCCTTAACGACTGCCATTTCAATGCCATCTGTAAACAAATGGGCAAATACGATTACGATCGTGCCAAAAATCCGAAGTCTGATGTCGACTGCTTGCTTACGTTGCTATTGTGTGGTAGAATGGCCTTGTTCTCTTATCTAATTGGTCGGTCAGAATGGCAAAACGCTATCGGTGGCAGTTCAATAGCGAGGAGACTACGATCTTTACGACAGTGGTTGGCAATGGCAAGTTGTTGTTGCTATTGATAGACAGTTGACTTAGAAATCCGTCAAAGGCGGCGTCTTCATCAGGCGCATGCCTCGCGCGAGCACTCACTTTTGACGTCGGAACGCATAGACGTAATGTCATAATATGAGTGCTCGGGTGAGGCATGCGCGCCATATGGACACATCTGTTGAGATACTGGAGAATTCCAAAAGACACCCATATGGACACATCTATTCAATGGCGGCGTCTTCATCAGGCGCATGCCTCGCGCGAGCACTCACTTTTGACATCGGAACGCATAGACGTAATGTCATAATATGAGTGCTCGGGTGAGGCATGCGCGCCATATGGACACATCTAATAACCATCATCATATTCTGCGCAATTGTGGTTAAGGGCCATAACACACTAGGACGCCATGCCGACGTCGCCGGCTACGTATCCAAAAAAAATGTATTTATTGGCGACGTCGCCAGTCTGTAGCTAGGCGTATTACCAGTCATACACTTTAATACGAATTAATTGGATACGGTGGCCGACGTCACCCTGACGTCCTAGTTTGTTATGGCCCTAAGGAACTCGGCGCCCAGGTCATGTGAAAGGCAGACGATTGTAACCTTTAAATCCGTTAATTTTTTGGCAAATAAGGCTGAAACTTGTTTAGCCTGACATCACCCATGTCATGTGCCAACATTATTCCAGCCGACTGAGGTTGCGAAAGGGTTGATTCTGTGAAATCCACAAAATTTAAAGAGAATTTAATATGATTCGCTGATCTAGCGGTGACGTCAAGGGCTACGGCTACATCAGGCGCATTACGCGCCCGACTACATAGTTTTGACGTCATAACGTGAGTGCTCGGGCGAGGCATGCGAGGCATGCGAGGCATCTGGACGCACCATTTTTTATTAAAATGCCTAGCAATATGAGGTTATAAAATTACTAAAACTTAACTTAATTTTGACGTCATAACGTGAGTGCTCGGGCGAGGCATGCGAGGCATCTGGACGCACCATTTTTTATTAAAATTCCTAACAATATGGGGTTATAAAATTACTAAAACTTAAATAAACTAAATGCGTCACTATCTATAAGGCTCTAACCATAATGTTATTTGTAATTACATGAACAACGTCTGCATAACCCATCATGACTGGTGTAATTTGAGAGCTGATGGAAATGGCTGTAACAAGCGTACGGCCCGCCAGTTACCGTTGCTTGCAATAACAAAAGCATCGCTCGCAGGTTGCCGACCTGAAGGGGAGTGGGGCAGAGGGAGGGGAAGGGGGACACGAAACGCAGCTAAAATACTTTACGCCCGCATGTGAGCTGCGGTCAATAGGCTACAGTTTATCTCTACCATTTAGGGGGCCATCCATAAATTACGTGAGGTGATTTTTGAGATTTTTCGACCCCCCCCTTGGTGAGATTTTGTCAGATTTTGCTCGACCCCCTCCCTCCCCTCTCTTATCTCACGTGAGATTTTTCAAAAGCTATATTCTAGAGGAAAAACATGTTTTGCTTAATTTAAGCCAGTTTTCTTGCAATTTTACACTGTTTCTTGCGGTAAAAAAAATTACGTGAGATTTGCCGAGACCCCCGATCTCCCCCACGTGAGATTTGGTGAGATTTTGCTCAACCCCTACCCCCCCCTAAATGCCTCACGTAATTTATGGACGCCCCCTTACATATAATCACAATTACTGCTAAAAAATCCCGACTATCTACAGTTTTAGGTAACAAAGGAGTAAGTATTACGTGGCCACTGGTTCAGAAGCTCCAGCAAAACGAAGCAATTTGGCTTAAAGGAACATTCTCAATCTGTGCCACATCTGCGCCAGAGATCGGAGATCGAGTTAATTCAAACAATTTGCATTTAAGTCCATTTAAGAAGATAAGGTTTTCGTTCCAATAGAGGTGATTGTAAAAATGTAAATGAAAATATCAGAGTGGCTTCAAAATCGCTTTAGTGGTTCGAGCGTGAGCCGTTCGACTCATTGCATCTGGTGGTTGCAGGTTCAATTCCCGCGTGAGGCATGTTTGCGAAAGCGCCTTTTCTTAATTTGCCCGAGTGTCTGAATGTCACAGGGATCGCCCCCAGTCCATTGTAAAGTACCCATAGTACAAGCGTTGCTTAGTTTGGGGCCATACAGTTGTTGGGTTGGTGTGGCAATATTTTAAATTATTTATTTGCTGTGTCCAGATGTCTCGCATGCAGTGCGAGGCAGCGCGAGGAAACTTTGCCTCGCTTAATTTGACATGACGCGCACATGCTCGCGCTGCCTCACCCGAGCGCTGTTATTTGCCTCGGCTTGTTTGGCCTAGTCATGACACTGAACAAAAATGTTATACCCTTCTCTGCCTAGAATGTAGGCTGGCGCGCCCTTTGGCTCACCCGAGCATGTGACTGAGGATGCTATATTTATAACCTGACGGGCGGCGTCTACAGGCAGACACAACAAATATGGGTTGAGCTTCCGGCTCTTTCACTCACCGTACGAAACGCAGCTGCAATAGCTACTTTACGCCGATCTTTTGTGAGAGTATGTGGCGTAGGTAATCATAATAACGACACCATAATCCACTCCGTTAAGTACACCGGCACTCAACATTTAGCTAAACTGTTATGGTACATTTTGGGCTTGGATATGAGTCTTGGAATCGTTGGGGGAGGAATGGAGCAATTAGTGGGCTACTTTGCCCAGTCCATACGAGTTTTACCAAACACAGGACTCGATGTCCATTCCTGGGGGTTACTTTGAAAAACGAAACGAAAGCTTCGGCTGACGGATCGGGCGATTTCCTACTCCGAAAGTGTTACGGATTCGATAATCGTGATTTTTGACGTTGCTTACGATCAAAACCATGTCAAACGCTAAAATCGTAAATGTCAAATAACTTTCAGAGTAGGATCCATGAAAGAAGAAACGTCAAATCACGATCATCGAATCCATCCTTCGGATCCGTTAGCCGAAGCTTTCGTTTCGTTTTTCAAAGTAACCCCCCTGGAACTTCTGAAATCATCGACCACATAACCAGTAGACGCCTAATAGGTACCTATTAATCCGCAATGCAAACTTTTCCGTCAGCTAACTGAGGTACGCGGGTGCGAGGTATTGAATGCTCATTGGTTGAAGGCCACGACAAATCCTGGCACACACGCACACAGACACAGATCGATCGCTACTGGCCAAACATTCGCAGATGTGGATTTTATTAGATTCACCTTCCAAAGTGGTATCTGAAAACGTTCGCCCTGTACTAGGTGTCTCCCGGATATGAAGTCGATGTTTGAAATGACAAAAAGACGATACAAGAAAAAAATGAATTTTAGTTTCGGGGTGTGGCTAGCGTCGCGTGAGCTGCCGAAGGATATATCCCTCTCGCTTAGCTAGGACAGAACAGCTATGGAGTAGACTATAGTATAGTTATTTTTTGAAGGAACAATATTGTTTAATTCGTACAATTAAAATAATATGTCCCAGTGCACCTTTTAAAATAGATGAAATGGATGAAAATATTCAAATATATTTTTTTCGTTTTATATGGGATTTTTATGTCGAGTGTATTTGAAAAAAATAATTTAATTTCTATGTTGATTTTATTGCTGAAGACAAAGTAAGTCAAAAGAAGACAAACGATACCTACAATATGCTGATAGATACGTATAACAATATTTCGATCGTATAATAGCCTATAACCAGCGGACGATCCAGACGCGTCCAACGATACCTCATTAGTCAAATTATTATGATAAAAATAGTTTGGACGTTATACGGGAGCAGATGAACATACATACATATCGGTCAAAATCATAACCCTCCGCCCACCGTAGTCGGGTAAAAATGTACATACTCTGTGTCAGTGACTGACTGCCGGATATGAGTATCTTTTTCATGTTTCGTAGGCAAAGGAATACTTTGGTACTTAACTTCGATGCCGATCATGAAGTCATCAGCGGTGTCATAATATTTTTTTTTACCATATTTAATTTATTTTTTAATTTAATTTTCAGTTTTTATAAATTTTATTGATTTAACCATGCATTTATTTTTTGTTTATCTTTTTATCTTTATTTTTTTATCTATCAAAATCACCCTTAGACTGGTTACCGCCACAGGTGACAAGAGGGCTGGCTCTTTCCTTGCTCAAAAAATTCGCTTGACAACAGGAACAGCTTGAATACAGGGAGGACATGCAGCCAGTATCCCACGCGGACGGTATTTGTTTAATTAGGGGTAGGTTGTTATTTTATTGTATTTTATTTTAATTTATGTTATATTATATTGTATTTTAATGATAAAACATGAAAAATAAAAAATATTGTTTTTTTTTTTAAATTTAATTTTACTTTTATTTATTGTTTTATATTTATTGTGAATTATAATAATTTTAATAATCAATATTGGACTATGTCTGAAACAAATACATTGAATTGAATAATTTAAATACAAAAATTATCACATTAACTCGTTAAATCACGGTTTACACCCGCTAGAACGAAAAAGATCCTAACATGGTAGGTAGGACCTGAGGGTTGGCCAGTTAATTACTTAAAATACACTATATTTATTTCAAGAAAACATTCATAAGATCTGAAGGCGTCGGACTCGCACATAAAGGGTTCCGTACCACCGTAGAATAAACACATCAAAAATATCAAGTTTGAGACTTGATATTTATTTTTAAATGTTATTATATTTTTAGTATTTGTTCTGCACCGGCAACAGAAATACACATTCAGTGAAAATTTCAACTCTCTACCTGTTACGGTTCGTGAGATACAGCCCGCGCTGACAGACGGACAGACAGACAGACGGACAGCGTAGGCCTAGTACCTAATAGGGTCCCGTTAGCACCCTTTGGAACCCTAAAAAAATATTTTTATAAAAATAAAACCGACTTCAAAAAAACCTGATGCACTAAAAAGCCTGAAATAATATTTCTATTACCACCTCTGCCTACCCCTTCGGGAAAACCAGACGAGATGGTGTGTTATCGAGTATTTGGGGTCGGTGCCAATCTATCTTCATACTTTTATTATAGTAGGTAGACTTGGCATACCAAGATTGGCACCGACTTCAAATACTCGATAACACACCATCACGTCTGGTTTTCCTGAAGGGGTAGGCAGAGGTGGTAATAGAAATATTATTTCAGGCTTTTTAGTGCATCAGGTTTTTTTGAAGTCGGTTTTTTTTTTATAAAAATAATTTTATTTCACGATTTTTAGTGGCGCCATACCAATGAACATTTTGGCATATTGAACCGTATGAAGTAAGCCCAACAAAAGGTAACTGCTGTAAATCGTTGAAGAATTCCCTCGTCTGTGTATGGTCTCCATCATCAGACCTGTAATGGCAGTTATAAACGATATGGATGCAAAGTTCCCATCAATAGAAATGAATTAAGCCCAAACACCAGGTAATTGCTGTAAATCGTTGAGGAGTTCCCTTGACTGTCCTACGTCTTCATCATCAGACCCCTAATGACAGTCACAACCCATCTAGGTGTAAAGTTCTCACCAATACAAATTAATCAAGCCCAAACACAAGTTAGCTACTGTAAAACGTTGAGGAGTTCCCTTGACTGTCCTACGTCTTCATCATCAGACCCCTAATGACAGTCACAACCCATCTAGGTGTAAAGTCCTCACCAATACAAATTAATCAAGCCCAAACACAAGGTAGCTACTGTAAAACGTCGAGGAGTTCCCTTGACTGTCCTACGTCTTCATCATCAGACCCCTAATGACAGTCACAACCCATCCAGGTGTAAAGTTCTCATCAATACAAATTAATCAAGCCCAAACACCAGGTAATTGCTGTAAATCGTTGAGGAGTTCCCTCGACTGTCTTTCGGCTCCATCATCAGATCGACTCCAGACCTTCATAAAATAGTAGTGCTTTAAAATAGTTTAAAATTACAAACGCACTAGTCGCCCCTACGATTTTCGAAGGTTCCCCTCGATTTCTCTGGGATGCCATCATCAGATCCTGGTTTCCTTATCATGGTACCACCGCTGGAATATCTCCTTTCCAACAAAAAAAGATTCATCAAAATCGGTTCATAAACGACGAAGTTATCCGCGAACACACATAAAAAAAAACAATATATACAGGGTGTCCCAAAACTTTGCCACATGGAGGGGAAGTACCTTAAATATTGTAGTTAGATAATTTTACTGAATGAAGACTTCATTTTTATTTTAAAAACAATACGAATTGCATTCAAAGATTTTAGAAAACTCGCTTGCCACACTCGGGAATCGAATCGGCTAAAATCTGAAAAAATAACACCCTGTTCTTTTATGGCATCAGTCGATAGGATCAATGATAAGAACCAAATCTCTCTAACAAACATGGTAAATTATATGAAAGGAAAACCATGAAATCTAAACTTATAAATTCATGAATTCAAAGATAAAGTGTATCCACAAAAAATGGAGCTAATTTCGAGCAACAAATTAGTTAGTTTACTATTTTTTATTCGTTCAATTGAAATAAGTGAAGATTTTATGGTTTCCTTTCATTTTGAAAACTCGCTTGCCACACTCGGGAATAGAACCGGCTAAAATCCGAATAATAACATCCTGTACTTTTATAGCATCACTCGAAAGGGTCAATCATAAGGATACAATCTCTTAAGAAACCTAGTAAATTAAATGAAAGGAAACCCATAAAATCGTTACTTATTTTAATTTTCACTTATTTTAATTCTTATAAGTTAAGATATCACGGTTTTCCTTTCATTTAATTTCCCATGTTTGTTAGAGTGATTTGATCCTTGTGATTGATCCTATCGATTGATACCATAAAAATACAGGTGTTATTTTTTCGGATTTTAGCCGGTTCGATTCCCGAGTGTGGCAAGCGAGTTTCAAAAAACTTTGGATGCAGTTCGTATTGTTTTTAAAATAAAAATGAAGTCTTCATTGAGTAAAATTCTCTAACTACAATATTTAAGGTACTTCCCCTCCATGTGGCAAAGTTTTGGGACACCCTGTATATATACGGTCGAATTGAGAAACCTCCTCCTTTCTTGAAGTCGGTTTAAAAAGTAGCCTATGTTCTCCGCCAAGACCCAGTCTATCTCCATACCAAAATTCATCAACATTGGTTCAGCGGTTTAGCCGTGAAAAGGTAACAGACAGAGTTACTTTCGTTTATAATATAATAGATTGAATAGGACGGACAAACATTTTCCTATCCATATCTGTAATGTTATTTTTTACGATAATTGCTGCAAGTATATAACAGTAAGCGAAATAGGGAGTTTTTACAGAAATGACACGAATAACTATGAAATGACAAGAGATGACACAAAATGACAAGAGATGACACAAAATGACAAGAGATGAAAAGAAATTACACAAGACAAGGAAAAGAAATTACACAAGACAAGGAAAAGCAAACGAAAATCACGCTGCAGTGCAGGTCGTAGGTTCGATTCCTGCCCAGGACATGCATTTGTGTGCATGAACATGTCCGCATGTCCCGAGTCTAGGTGTAATTAAGTGTATATTTAGTTTGTATTTACAAACAAAAAGTAGTATATGTAGTAATATCAGTTATCTGGTTTCCATAGTACAAGCTCTGCTTAGTTTGGGATCAGGTAGTCATGTGTAAAAGAATTTCCAAGGATATTTATTTATTTATCATAGGCGTCGGCGGACTGTAAATACTGTACTGTACCTGTAATGTGGCACGACCGTAATATTTTTTCGTAATATTTTTAGAAAAATCCTTCACAGGTCCGACGTCGAACAAGTCCCAGCGGACACTGACAATACAAAGTTAGAGAGAGACATGGTTAGTTCAAGTACTTAAAATGTGAGATGGCGATATTGTGCGCGCGCTCGGAAATAAAAAACGTAAGCGCCAAACCACATTTTCTTGAATTAAAAAAAAACTACTTCATGAATTAAAATATGGTTAAAGGGTAGTTTAGATATCATTATTTGCTATGTTTTAGAAATAATTTCGTGATCTAAATCGTAAAAACATCGTGGTAGCAAGGAAAATTGTAAATAATTAGAGCTCATTTCATATTTTTTTTTTATCGAGAAAATTTCATCAAATCGTGATTTGGATTTAAGGATACTCAAGATAATATAGTCAAAAATCATAATCTAAATATAAGATTCCTAGTCCACATACTTACTTAAAGAAAAAGTAGAATAGAAAATCAACCAAATTTCGAACCCTCTTCTTAAGTATGATAGTTTGTCCAGTGATTTGAGCGTAGTAGGCCGCTCGGCTCACTGCACCGATTGGTTGCGTGTTCTATTCCCGTCGAGGCATGTTTCAGAAATTGCTTTTCGTAATTCGCCCCAGTCTGGGTTTAGCTGGGATCACTCCCAGATCATGCTACAGTTAGGTACCCAAAGTATACGCTTTGCTTAGTGTAGTACCATACACTGAATGTGTATTTTTTATTTTTTTATTGGATTGCGGTTGCAAAAAAGCGTACGGCCCGCCTGATGTTAAGCACTTACCGTAGCCTATAGATGCCTACAATACCAAAGGCATTGCTCGCACATTGCCGACCTGAAGGGGAGTGGGATGGAGGGAGGGGGAGGGGGGGTGGGCTTACGGCTCTCTCACGCATCGTACGAAACGCAGCTGTAATAGCTGCTTTACGCCGATCTTCTGTGAGAGGGTGGTACTACCCCGGTCGAGCCAGCCCGTTTATGAGCTGCAGTCAATTGGCTACAGCTTGGCTCTACCACCTTTAAAATGTGAAGTGGTTCTTAGTGTGGCACTATACAGTTAGTGTGTGTGTGTGGCGATATTGATTTATTTAATCGTTACCTGTCCTGTTTTAGAGTATTCCAAGCCTATATCATCTTCAAGTTCACAGGATCTTAGTTTTTAAAGTAAACACCGCGTAATCTCGTAATCCCAAGTCTCATCTCGGCGACACAAACAGACATAACACTTGTAAACGTTTTCGGGAATTTAATTAAAACTTCCGTAACGGTAAGCGTTAACTGGTTAATAAAATACAAGTTCATAGTTATATTTTTTGTGTTTCTGCTAACCGTCTCAGATTATTTAGTGATGTTTATGAAATCCACAAAAGAGGTTTCTTTTAATTCTTTGTATTTCTTTAAGGAAAAGAAACTATAATGCACTACACTGAGAAAAATTTTACGACAACAAAATGGTTTTTGTAATTTCTAGTAATGTTTCAATATTTTTTACCAAACGTTTTGTATTTACAGCAAATGTTTTATGTAACGTCTCACATTTATAAAACACTAGCTGTGCCCGCGGCTTCGCCCGCGTGGAAATTGATGTTTATGATTAGTCTGTCTTATTCCAGAGCCTACACTATCTGCGTTTCACATTAAAATCAGTTTAGTAGTTATGGAGATACCGACGTGGCAACAAACATTCACACATACAGACACATACACTTATTTAGCTTTTGCCCGCGAATTCGTCGGCGCAAAATTTTTTTTTTTTTTTTTTTTCAAAAACTCTGAAATTATTTTTTTACATATATAAAAAGAAACCTAAACACCAATTTTCACAATTCTAACTTCAAAACTGATAAACATCTATGCAAAATAACATACAAACTTTCATCCCCTATTTTACCCTCTTAGGGGTTGAATTTTCAAAAACGCTGAAATTATTTTTTTACATATATAAAAAGAAACCTAAACACCAATTTTCACAATTCTAACTTCAAAACTGACAAACATCCATGCAAAATAACATTCAAAACTTTAATCCCCTATTTTACCCCCTTAGGGGTTGAATTTTCAAAAACGCTGAAATTACTAATTTTTATTTTTTAAAAGACACCTAATTTCAAATTTTCATAATTCTAACTTCAAAAATGACGAACCTACATACAAACTTTCATCCCCTATTTAACCATCTTAGGGGTTGAAATTTATAGGTATGATTAGCCTATGTCTCCTTCCAGAGTTTACACTATCTACGTTTCAAATTTCATTAAAATCGGTGCAGTAGTTATGGAGATACGTGGGAACAAACATTCACACACACACACACACACACACACACACAGTTACTTTCGCATTTATAATATTAGTAGGAAGTAGGATAGGATTTGCTGTTAATACAAAACGTTTAGTAAAACATACTCAAAAGACTACTAGGAACTACAAAAACCATTTTGTATTCGTAAATTTTTTTCTCAGTGTATTTAAATAAGTCGCTAAAACGCTATTTTCAGCAATATGGCGAATTTATGACATCACATACCAGCAAATAAACATCAATCAAAGTCACAACTGTCATAAATTAAGTTAAGTTCACAAACTTTGAGCTAGCATTGGAAACTTCAAAGGACTTATACTCAGAGCTGAGAAACTACTTTAAAAAAACTCTTGTACATGTAAATTAAAACCAAATTTTAATACCGTGGGGAATTAAATAATATGACCTACAAAACTTTTTTGTTTCCAACTTCGCTAACCCCACGTTATAGCCCCAGGTACCTAACAAGTATACGAGGAGGTAAAGTTTGTTTGCTTACACAAATACAATAATTACGGGGACGGAAGTTCATAGAAGTTGAACTGCGTGAGGGCGCGGTGCGCTTCCCTGTTCTAATCTCCAGTTTAATTTAACTACTTCTTGTTTATTGCTGAGCGCATAATCACTGGCTTCGAAGATTAGATTAGATGCACACTGGGAGAATGCATCGCTTGTAATTCTTGATGCTACGCTAAAATATTAGTTTTTGGTCTGTCTGTGGCATTATGACTTTGAAGTGGAATCATTTTTTTTTAATATATTTTGGCAGTATTCGGCACCCAAATGTGGTTAAGATCCATCAAAATGTATGCAAATATAAAAGTCATTTTAAACACGTAGGGCTACGTTGATTTATTGTGTCGATAGCGTAGTTTCATCTATTTTTATATAAATTGGTTGTGTACTTTTAAAGATAAGTACGTCAAATTTACTTATGTCGTCGCTTAATGACAACAAAATTGAGGTTATGGCTTTATTACGAACCCGTAAAAAAGCAATAATGCCTTTCGTTCTGGCTTTGAATTTGAATTTTGACACATTTCCGTGGAATATTGGTGTCAAAATCACGATCGAACGAACAAACGAAACAAATGATCGGGGTTTGCTATAAACGCACTGTGCAGCCTGCCAGGACCAATGCTTTGTCTCGCTCCAGATGACGTTATGTCAACGTGGCCAGACGTCAAATTTCCCGAATATAACCTTCTCTGTCTGGCCTCGCGATATATGGAGGCATCGTTTGTTCCACGGAGTGTGTCCCAAACTTTACGTTCCGCCATCTGTACTAAGCAGGTACATCCAATTGCAACCAAATTGAATTCCAACTTCTATAATCTAGGATTTAATAATACTGTGGAGTTCGTTCCACAGTCGTTTTGCTGGTAATAAAACTATTTGGCGATTTCACGGGCGATTTGGTTTGGTATAACGGGTTCTACGGACGTTGTAAAGGCAATGCACGGATTGTTGGTGTTGTGAGTTTCTGCGAATTTGTTTTAGAATGTTTGGTTGAATAAACGGACTAGTAGTATTTTTCGTGTTTTATCTTGCTGTAGAAGTAGGATAAGGGCCTCCACAGGCTTGCTACTTTTAGCGTCGGCGACCGGCGATTTTGCAATTGTTTTGATGATGCGTCGCGTTTCTTCGAGCGCGAACGAGCGAGACGCAGCATCAAAATCGCCGATCGCCGATGCTAAAAGTATCAAGTCTGCGGAGGCCCTAAGTTGCATTATAATTGGTAATCTTCACCGAGTTTATAGTTATATAAATTCGCAACGAGAATAGATACATTATTTTTTTATGGAACTGAGGTGGCAAATAAGCTTACAGCCCGTCTGATCTTAAGCAATTACTGTAGCCTCGCACGTTGCCGACCTGAAGGGAAGTGGAACAAGGGAGTGAAGAAGGGGGGAGGTGGAATCTCATAGCATATGTGCTAGGACGTGGCATGCAAAGAATTTTCTATTATGATCACGAATCCACTTTACATAGGATAAACGTATGGAAGTAGGTAGGTATGTATGGGTTTCGCTTTCCTAAACATTTTACTGTGGAGTACAGGCGAAAACAAAAGTCATCGCGGCACCACCCGGGCAGGTGGAAGCCGTTATTTTTAGCATGCAAATCGCAGCGAGCAGCGGAACAACCATAGTCATGGGTATACTCGCGTAGAAAACATTTCCCCGAGGCCCGAATAAAAACTTTGTTTGTGTGTGTATTTTTATAGTTTTTGGGGTTCCGTAGTCCCTACGAGGAGCCGTTATGAGAACATCCAGTCCTTCTGCTTGGCCGTCCCAGTCTGTCACAGTGCCATACCTTATTTATTTTAGTTACCCCATCATGTGAGTTATCATTGAAAAGCTGGATTCAAATGAAAAAGTGTTCCCATACATCATTTTATTATTACTCGTATCATTTGCGAGATTTTAACCTCTTAAATACGGAACCCTACATTGTACGTGGCCCGATACGCATTTGGCGGGTGTTTTTTAAAACTTTTCTGCTATTAAACGCGTTTAATAGTTGTCGACGTATAAAAAAATGCAGCCATTTTAAACCTCAACAACCGATCTTACCCACGATTTCAAAAAAATATGGTCAGTTTAATTAATTTTGGTTCAAAGTATAGAAACTATTATATAATGACAGTATATTTATCTTGGGCATCTTTCTATTAATACGTCGCCAATATTTGCACGCACGCCTTATTGCATCATTTTTATTCTGTCACGCGTTCATGCGTGTTCTCACGCCACGCGTATTGGCATGCCACGCGTATTGGCACGCCACGCGTATTGGCATGCCACGCGTATTGGCATGCCACGCGTATTGGCACGCCACGCGTATTGGCACGCACGCAGCGTACCCGCACGCAATCCAGTGATACGAAGTGTCCAGTGAAGTGGAGTATTTAATTAAAATCTTTAGAAAGCGGTACTTAATTATTTTCGTTGAACGTCATCTTTAACACGCTGCATACAAAGTTTTTTTTTCTTAAATTAATATTCTCAGTACGGAATAGAAAAAATCCACACAAGTTTCTTCTTTATGCTGTTATACAAATGGAAGCTATAGGTTATAATTCACATAATTCTTGGCAGACGCCACAAAATAGCAATAGCAATAGAATATCAAAGAAATATAATCTATTTTATGAAAGTATTACTTATGCAATTAAAATATTACTTAAGTGTTGTTGTCGTTGACTGTACTTGCTCGAACCACTTATTCTGACTAAGCACTGTTGTGTAAGCGTTTTTTTCCTTCGTTAAATAAGTTGTTTGATATTACTTAAGGGGGAGTGAAACACATGTTTTGTGAACGTTCTACTTAAAGTAAGTAAACGTTCCAAGAAAGGTAGGCATGTAATCTACCAATAGGATCGTGTATTTATGACGTGATCGGAAAACGACGTGATACCAACGTTTTGCTATTGGTCGAATTATTGTTGATAGCATAAGAAATAGTGGCGGGAACGTGATGTGTGGAAGTAGTTGGGGCTGGCTTATGTCCAGCAGTGGACGTATTCCGGCTGATGGATGGATGAAGTATAGAGTCTATTCAGACGTTCTGCAACTGTAACTGCACCGTAACTATGATGCAGTTGATATGACTGCATCAAAACTGCCAATCGTCTGCAAGCTGACTTCACAGCGACTACATTCGGACGGCCAGTTTGGAAGCAGTCAATGCGCAGTACTCTTGCAGTCGGCATGCAGTCCGCTTGCAGTCAGCGTACAGTTCACTTACAATTAGCGTGCAGTCCTCTTGGAGTTGGCGTGCAGTCCACTTGCAATTGGCATGCATTACACTTGCAGTCGGCGTGTAGTTCGTTTGCAATTGGCGTGTATTCATCTTGGAGTCGGCGTGCAGTTCGCTTGCAATTGGCGTGCAGTCCTCTTGAAGTTGGGGTGCAGTCCACTTGCAATTAGCGTGCAGTCCTCTTGGAGTCGGCGTGTAGTCCACTTACAGTAGGCTTCCAGTTCATCAGACCATTAGTGACTATTATAAGTCCGCATTCAAAACGCCTCTAAGTCTCAGCTTTTAATATATCGAAGGCACAATCCTCGCTGGCTGGTTAAAACTTTTAACAAGTAGCAGTGGATTCTAACTAAATTGGCTCCCGGCACGAATGCTAACTTGCGGGAATAAAGCTAGAGGGCGCGAGTGCGCTCGCGTTTATAATGGGAAGAAAATAAACTATTTCTTTCTTTAAAAACTCGATGTTCACGTCCTGTGTGTGCATGGGTCAATTCAGATCTGATTTTAAGGTAAGAGGCAACTTTGCATGTTGGTAAGGTGAACTATGCAGAATTTGCTTAATGTATGGTTAGGCATTGATTCAGTATCAGTTTTTATTTGGAATATCTTCAAAATTTAAGACAAAAATGGGCTTTTGATATTAGACGTTTGCACCCAATTATTTTATTCTGTTCGTAACGTATTCCTTGCAGAATGTGATAGAGAAGCTAGAATGCAACAAATCTCAACCACCTTGTTATGAAATTCATGCATGAGATTGTTACGTTGATACGAAGGAAGGAACGAAGGTTATTTCGTAACTGACAATATCGAGTACGAAGACTACGGGGTTACGCGACTACGGAGCTATGAGTCTACGCGGCTACGAGACTATGCGGCTACGAGACTATGTGGCTACGACATTACACGGCTACGGTTCTACGAAGCGGCTACGGGACGCGTTGACGTGTCCTTGGACCAATTACGTAACCCAACGGTGACGGAAAGAGCATTATTGGCGTATCTGTGCATGTCTCATGCAGCTCTGGTAGGACATATATCTTTTTAGGAATAACACTCAGCATCTACTAATCAATATTAATTCCACTCCTATTCCCACTCGATGTTATTAAAAACCAGGCAAATGCATATCTGGCCATGCTCAGTGTAGGGTTCCGTAGCCATTTTAATAACGAGAACACATAGCAAATGTAATTGAAGGCGTGATATATAAGAAATAATGTTGTATTTGTGCTGGAGGCACCCTAGTATATTATTTTTCATATCAAGATTTGATTGTGCCCAGCCATGTATAGACCTTATAGCCTCCGAATAAAAACCCTGTGAGATACAGACGCACGGACGGACGGACAGATGAACAGATGGAAAGACAAGGGTTCCTTGGTTTTACTACGGAACCCTAAAAACTGCGGTGTTTTTCTCATCGCTATGAAAGCCGCTAATATGCAGAGTGCAGGCGACCGCGAGGCTGCAACGGTAATACTCGTATACGGAATAGGATTATACACGAGCTTTGCGAAATATTAATTGGTGTTCGGTGTGGTTGTGAATGGGTTCATTAGTGATAGAACCTCTTTATACTGTACTAGAAATGTGAGATAGATATCATAGAAGAAAGATCATGGGTGCTATAAAAAAAAGATAAGCTCGTTTTTAATGCGTGTCTAGTCAAATACCTTTGCATTTGGAGGCGCTCATAGTCAGTTGCAACCACTGATCGATAAACGATATGAGGTTAAACAACGCTTGGCAAGGTCAGTCAGAGATGGGTGACCATTTAGTGGCATTTGAACTGAGCGTCTCCGTGCTTCGGAGGGCACGTAAAAAGTCGGTCCCGGTTGTTGTCTTCTAGGCAGTAGTCGTTAAGCCTTGTCAGAGGCCTTCGGGCGGCTTGAACAACTCCGACAAAAGGTTGGCCACTAACCATACGATAAGAAGACCCTTAAATTTGATTAGACACGAGTCCAAAACGTTTAAAATTACTTATTATAATAATTTGTCAGTCAAAGTTATTACCAAGAATGAGAGAGGCACGTGACTCTTCATGATAGTATGTCCTGTTAAACTGAGTCCATGGACCACAGAGTAAAGACTAAAGAAAGAGGTGCCCTTATTAGATATTTGTATGAAAAAAAACGTGGTCATTGTTTTTTCATTTTCATTTTACTATTTACCGGTAAATAGTTGAACTACTCGCTTCGTTTTATGTCGATGTTAGTACTAGGCCGACCACTCGGCCGACTTGCTTAGGGCCAGTCCCCTTAGTAACTGGTCCATGCCATGAACACACGATGACGACGACGACTCAGTTGTTCACGGAAAATTATGTTGAAAACATGTCAGTATTGCTAATACGGCTCTTGGTAAACAATATGCATGTCTAACATAATACATATGTCTTCTAATTGCGAGTCCAATAACAGAAGCGCTAGACAAGTGGCGGTAGTGACATCTGCAAGCGTTCCTTCAAATCGCTACGCTTCATGTACGGAAATGACATAAGTCACGTGATCTACATAGCAACTTGTTATTGATCTACATAGCGACGTTTGACATTTCCATACATTGTGAAGGCTATTCTATTCTATTCGATTAGCGTTCATGCTACTTGTCTAGGCGGGTAGATGTGTAAATGTCACTACATGTAGTGGGGCGCTGAGCACAATTCTGGTGCTAGGAGGTAACATATCTGCTATAATAACACATCAATGCTGTCAGCTAACTTTTTAAAGAGAACTAATGAAATAATAATTCTTAAACAGTTTTCCTTTCGCCAGTCCACAGGCGCCTAGACAGAGTTTCGTGTCGCTTTACCATTAAAAAGTTTAGTAAAACATTCCCCGATAAAAGAACAGGCTTTTACAGAAGTTTTATAAGCTACTTTGACGTATAAAAAATCTTAGTTGGTTTTTTTTTATTAATTTTCATGAAACAACTTTGCATTTACTTTGAAATCGGTTCTGATTACTTTGGTTTTTTTAAACCAAGCTGTAGCCAATTGACTGCAGCTCATATACGGGTTGGCTCGACCGGGGTAGTACCACCCTCTCACAGAAGATCGGCGCATAGCTATTACAGCTGCGTTTCCTACGATGAGTGAGAGAACCGGAAGCCCAACCCCTACCCCCCTACCCCATTCCCCTCCCTCTGTCTCACTCGCCTTCAGATCGGCAACGTGCGAGCGATGCCTTTGGTATTGCGAACATCTATAGGCTACGGTAAGTCATTAAGGCCGTGGTCCCCTTTTAAATTTCATCGGCCGCTTCCAGCGTCACGCGTACGCCGCGTCACAATGCTTACTATAGAAATGTACTGTTGTGGTCTCCTTCACACGCCGACGTCACTATAGTAAAATTGTGACTCGGCGTACGCGTGACGCTGTAAGCGGCCGATGGCATTTAATAGGAGACCACGGCCTTACATCAGGCGGGCCGTACGCTAGTTTGTCACCTTAGTTACATAAAAAAGCAGCTAATGTCTAGTTATATTATACTATTAGGTATGTACATTAATGCGTGGGACCTAAATTTCAGTGAGGGATCCATTTCGAGTCTGACCTAGAAACTTGGCAGACTTTAGCGAAGTGGACTCTAGGGGGCAGTAACTTGATATCTAATAGCATGATCGCTGATAAAATACGAACTTTTGTTTTATTATGACGACTGCTCGGCGCAAAGGTTTGAACGCCCACTGCGTCGGGTGGTTGCGGGTTCGATTCCCGCAAATTTCGGAAACGGCTTTTTTACGGCTTTTTAGCGTAATTTAGTATAAATTGCAAAAATACAGACGTTTAAAGTTTTGAAAAATTTACGAACTTTACACATATTATGTACTAGCTTCCGCCCGCGATTTTGTCCGCGCATAATTTATCCCACGGGAACCATACATTTTACCGGGATAAAACTAGCCTATGTGCTATTCCAGACTATAATCTATATCTGTGCCAAATTGCATCCAGATCCGTTTAGCCGTTCTGGCGTGATTGAGTAACAAACATCCATCCATCTATCTATCCATCCATCCATCCATCCATCCATCCATCCATCCATCCATCCATCCATCCATCCATCCATCCAAACCTTCACATTTACAATATTAGTTTAAGCAAATATCTTTGTAATTTATTAATATATTTTTTGAAAAATTATTTCACTATATGTCTACATGGAATTGGTAGTTATGAGTTAATATAAAAGATATTCTAAAGTTGATATGAGGATAATCCCCTCTTGCCCTGGTTTTCACGAAGTACCCACACTGTTATAGTTGATGTAATGCACTGTTATATGTTCAGTAGTATAGCAAGCGCGGCGGGTCGCGGGCGAGTGGAGTGCCCGCCACTTGACACAAACCAGCTTTTAGCCAAGTCGCTTTCAGTGCGCTCGGCTGCCACTCCACATGGCACATTGTACCTACCGTCCTGTTTTATGCCTGAAACTTATACAGGCTGTTTCAGGAGGCCGACATAAATACAAGCATATTCGAGAAATGACCTGTTTAAAAAAAAATAAAAAACATACAGTCGAATTGAGATCCCCTCCTTTTTGAAGTCGGTTAAAAACTGAACACTGCTGCCTTTTTATTACACGACTGCCCAAAAAAAGGAGTGTATATGTGTTTAGGGTTCATGTATGTATGTATGTATGTGAGATTCTTTATACCACCATAACTTATAAATGCCTGAATGGATTTGGATGTATGGGGTATCGTTAGAATCCTTACATCGTTCCGGGTAACACTGGGTATATTATTTTTGAAAAAAAAAAAAATAAGTATGGCGGCATAACGGCTCAATTTTGAAATATTTTTTTCTTCCGTTATTACAATATGAGTATCAAATGGAAGGCCTTGATGAGCACATTCTAAAACTGTAGAATTTATAGGCATAATTTAACAGAGGTAGAGTGTACATGCAAAACAAAGATTTCATTTTAGCTGTTGTCACTAAGATGCATAAAATAAAAATAAAAATAAATAATTTAAAAAAATAAAAAACACGACTGCCCTGCCAAAAACCGAACTAAAAAGTATAAAACAAGTGCAGTGTCATTGCAGTCGAGGGCCCTCTTAGATTAAATATGTTCCACAGAACGGTCCCCCGACTGCAATGACACTGCACTTGTTTTATACTTTTTAGTTCGGTTTTTGGCAGGGCAGTCGTGTTTTTAATTTTTTAAATTATTTATTTTTTTGAACATGTATCCATAGCGAGATCTAGAAAGCTCCTATTCCGTGCGGGACTGCTCTGTTGGCGCGTTCAGACGCCTTGCACGCCTCTCATGCCTATGCGCTCTGACGTCAAAACCGATTATTATTTTAGCAGATATGGTACTTTGAACATCACAATTACAAATCTTGTGCTCACCGCACCACTTTATCGCACTTGCAATTCGACAATTCACTAGACACGAGCCGTATTTGCAGCACCGACATGTTTTCAACGATATTTTCCGCGAGCGACTGGGTTGCACTGTGTCCATGGACTTCGTTTAGTAGGACACATGTTTTTGGTCAGTCACATATCTCCTGCTTCTTGGTAATATGTTTCAATTCACATTGAGCCCATTATCTGGCTTAGCCTAAAATCTTCCACCTAACTTACACGTCGGATGTAACTTCTAAACTACCGTTCATCGGGGCCATAAAAAGAATAAAAGCGTCCCGATTGCGCCCAACCAAAAACAATATTCGACCGAGGAATGGCCCGAAAACGGCGGTAATGTCCGGAACGGGCCATAGCGGGCCGTAACGCGCCCGTGGACACGCGGCTCGCCATCAGCGCAACATGTCACGAACTATGTAATAAAATGTCTCTCTGACCTGACGGACACAGGGGCTGTTAAGTACGCTAACATTTATTAACTAACATTGTAAAGACAGCTTGGCGCAATGGTTAGAGCGTAGGCCGCTCGGCACTCGGCGGGTTTGATTCCCGGCAGAGACAAATTTCGGAAACGGCCTTTACGTAATTTGCCCCCCCCCCCCTCCCTAGCCAAGTGGTTTCGCTTACGAGTGTTTCTACAAATCGCTACGCTTAAACGTATGGAAATGATAATTACAAGTTGATAAGTAGGTATGTCTCGTGACTTATGTCATTTCCATACATGAAGCGTAGCGTTTTGTAGAAACGCTCGTAGACGAAGCCACTTGTCTAGGGAGCTGGACGTGGAAAATGAACTGGCCGACAAGTTCGCTTGCTCGCTCGCATCTCACGGGGCCCGTGTGTCACAGTACATAAGCGTACGTGAACGCGCTGTATACTTTTACGACGTGGCACGTCGCTGGACGTTATTAAGACGGTATCGAGCTCGGTTCATAATAAACAAATAATAATTCATGGATGTTACGTGCCATAACCTCTAATGTTGTGGCAACATCTAACGCACCCGCGAGGAACTTTGATCGTGAGAATTGAGGCCATATTGGTCAGTATTTTGGTATGAAATTGATATGAGTTCGGTAACTCATCAACATTGCATACCAATTGACGATAACCGAATTGACGATTGGCGCAGTGATTCGAGCGTAGGCCGCTGGGCTCATTACACCGGGTTCGATTCCCGCCAGAGGCAAATTGCGGAAACGGCCTTTTCGTAATTTGCCCTGGTCTGGGTGTCACTGCGTTCGCCTCCAGTCTATTGTATGGTAGCTAGTTACGTTACTTAGTTCGGGACCATACAATTAGTGTGTTATTCTGGCGCTCAATTAAGTCAAGGTTTAAAATAAAATCTGGTATAGGTATATTTGTACTAAAATACTGACTAAATATAACCCTCCTTTCGTGGCAGATGGGTAAAACTGATGTCTATTTCAAAGAAAGGCACAATCTGGAAGAACATAGTGTTGTAAAGGTAGAATCTGGTATATTCGCAAACACAAACCAATAAACGACCAAATTCCCTTTAAAAAATCCGCCCACAAACTCGTCAGCGAATAAGTCGTAAGAAAAATAGCATTCGACAGCAAATTCATGTTCGGATAGCTGATGAACAACATGGTTTCAGAGCAAATCGGTCAACAGCCACTAGTCACATTAACTTTGTCGACCACGTAACACTTGAAATGGATAGCGGAAAGCAAGTGGATGCTGCTTACTTTGATTTCCGCAAAGCTTTTGATTTGGTCGACAATGATATCCTGTTATCTAAAATGGCGGCAATTGGGTTCACGCCCAAACTGTTAAATTTCTTTGCATCGCACTTACAAAATCGGAGTCAATATGTAAGACTGGCCAGGTTTGAATCTGATACCTACTACACTAGATCGGGAGTAAGTCAGGGTAGTACGCTTGGTCCTACTCAATTCATTATAATGATCAATGATTTGCCGAGAGTTATAAGCACTGCTAAATGTCAACTTTTTGCCGATGACTTAAAACTTTATCATGGAGTGAATGATCCTAATGATTGCTGTAGTCTACAACGCGATATAGATGCAATAGCAGAGTGGAGTGAGATCAATCGGTTACATTTTAATGCCACAAAATGCAAAGTGATATCTTTTTCACGCGTACGTACACCAATTAATTTTGATTACCAACTATCAGGTAACCAGCTGGATCGCGTCGATCAAATACGCGACTTAGGACTAATACTGGATACGCGGTTAAATTTTAGACAACATATAACAAATACATGTGAAAGTGCCAATAAAATGCTTGGTTTCGTGATGAGAGTTTCATCTGCATTCAAAGGGACTAGGGCTGCACTCACCTTGTATAAAGCGTATGTTCGCAGCCGGCTTGAATACAATGCCGCAGTGTGGGACCCTCACGAAACCAAGTACGCGCTACAGATTGAACGTATCCAAAGAAAGTTTGCCAGATTTGTATATAAAAAGTTATATGGTCATTACCCCTACCTCTACCCTTCCATGTTTGTAACAGGAATGGTCGGTTTGGATACATTGGAACTTAGACGCAAATTTCTACTTTTAATTCATTACTATCACATCCTAACTAACAAAATAGATAATCCTACTACATTGGGCCGTGTAGGTTTTGCGAGTGTTCCGAGACGATTCCTAGTTGGGGTCGAGGGCGAGGATGTTGTTGGTCCGCGCCGACGACGGAAACTATTCGCGGAGCCCCCGGGAGTGCGCACGCGCCGCGCTGCCGCGGCACCCACACCCAGAGCGATCAAACTGCTGAACTCGATGCTCACTCAGCACACTGCACTAGATTTATTTAATGATAAGGCACCGAAAGTATTAAAATTTGTTTATATTTTTTTGAATTGCAATAACGTTTAGGTATGTTATGTTTAGTTTTCTTTTTCCTAGTTTTAGTGGTCATAATTTCATTAAGATTGTATTTTAAGGTGTAGGTGTTAAGGTTCCGTACTGTAATCTACATTTTTATCTAATAAATAAATAAATAAATAAATAAATAACTACGCTACCAAACCAACTAGGCGCTCGGGTATAAATATCAAATGATAATAAGTCAATGATTCCGCGGTTCGTCTACAACCTAGTGAGCCTGGGCCAAAGCCTGGACACTCTTGTGGCAGTAGCTTCCACTACATGGTGTAAAGACCGCGGAATCATTGACTTATTATCATTTGATATTTATACCCGAGCGCCTAGTTGGCTTGGAGACCGCATTGGAAACGGACCATTTCCTGCCATTACACGGTCGGTGGCTCGTGTCCGCTGACCTCCTTACGGGTTTAGTGCGCAACTCCAGGCAGTTGGAACTACCTGACATTATTGTCTGTTTATTGTGATGGCAGATTTAGATTCGCAGTTGTTATTGGATATTATATCGCAGGTCAAACGCACGCGGGGTGGGAAATGAAAATAAAACCTTTAACCAGGTCGCCTAGTCACTTAGCCAATAGCAACGTCCAGATGTCTCAAATGCCGCGCGAGGCAAATTTCCTCACGGAGTTTGACTTGCCTCGCGCGAGGCAAATGTGCGTCCTGCCTCACCAGAACGCTGTCATTTGCCTCTCCCAGTTTGGCATAGTCATGAGACAGAACGATGTCAAACATGTCAACCTAATTGCTCGGGTATACCCTTATCTGTCTAGCTAGAGTGTTAGTTGCCTCGCCATTTGCCTCGAGCGGCATGCGACTAAGGCAAACGGCGAGGCATGTGGGTGAGCAGCCTCGCGCGGCATGTGGGTGAGCAGCCTCGCGCGGCATGTGCATGTTGTAGACACGCCTATTGAACTTTCACTGTAGCGTTTGTTTTTCTGACCGACCTTCTGATTGGTGGGTTGATTCTGATCGACCAATCAGAGAGTCGGTCAGGTTGCCTACAGATACTGGCGAGAATAGTCCGCAGCAATCACATTTTAAGTTGCTGCCTCAATCCTTTAAGCGGCCATATGCTCAAAATTAATAGGCCGAAATACACAATATTAATAGTGATCGCGGCACTATGAGTTATGGCCGCTGCCGTCCTGAGCGATGACGTCACAAGATGGCGGCCATCAATTTGACGTTTAATCGCCTGCGGCGGCCAGCCATTGGTCAGCCGTCACTTGAACCACCTGGGTACCTTCATCTTGAGTGCTGTGCAAAATTAAATGGGGTACAGTCGGCGTCAAATGTAGCTAAGCGACTGCTTCATCGAGTGATGTGTATTTATTGTAACTGCCGGGGAAAATGGCCGAAGTGTTGTTTTTTTAACTAAAATACCTATATATTTTAAGTAACGAAATGTAACGTCACGACTTTTATCCCCATTCGGGGGTAGTTAGAGGCTTGAGTGGCCACCACATTGTGGAGGTATTAACCAACTCAAAGCCCACGTTTCACCGGTAGTCAGAACCCAACGTGACAGGTGGTGAACCTGGTCGCCGTATATATTTTAAGTTTTTAGCTTTATCAAGAGGAACCTTTGGCTAGGCCTAAAATACCCCCCAAATCCTATCAGTAACGTGTCGGATGCTTTACTGACAAATTACCATATTTCTTGGGAACCCAAAAATCATCACCACTTTTGTTCCGATTGCCCACACTCACGCACATTTATGAACATTTAGTTTAGAAGTGCAGTTTCAAAATAAAAAAAATGCAATTCACTATGTTTTTTTCTTAAAAACATTTTATTAAAGTGTTTAAATACTATTTATAAATCCAAAAGACCAACACTTAAGGTAACTTTACTGAAGCACCTTTTGTTTTTGTTTAAGTAAGTACTTTATTTTCTTGTAAAATATCTGCTCGCCTTCAGTATAGGTGATCATGAAACCTCGCAAAACAAACAAACAGTCTATGTAATCTCGGTATAACATCGGCGCGGGCGGTTCGTTTGATTGACGTCATCGGATCACGGCCCAGTGTCGCGTCTTCATTAAAACTTCAACAACACCGTGAATATTGGGTTGCCAGCGGAGAGAAATTTCCCCGGTTTAATGCAAAAGTGTAGAGAGTATATTCATAGATGGAGCTGTTGCTTGCGATATTTAAAAGCTATGCCAATACATTTATGGATATGCCATGCGTTTAGCTATGCTTTTTATGTGATCGCGTTTAGGAATCACTTGCAATCCGCCATGTTTCGTAAATATTCTTTAACTAGCTGTGCCCGGCTTCGCCCGCCTGGAAATTGATGTGTAAGATTAGCCTATATCTTATTCCACAACCAACACTATCTACGTTTCAAATTTCATTAAAATTGGTTTAGTATTTTCGGAGATACGTGGTAACAAACATTCATAAACACACACACTTACTTTCGCATTTATAATATTAGTAGGAAGTAGGATAATCATTCTAACGTGAAGAAAATAATGATAATATGATTTAAATTTATAACATTTTTGAAGTGTGACAACGTACAAAGTGGACGGTTTAGAAAAGTGGACGACATGGTAACAAAGTCTTCGTAACTACAGTTTTATTATTATTCTTGGCTAAAGATCTATTTTCCATTTAACTATTTCTATTAAGTTATGTCCAAAAATGGCAATAAGTTAATTCAACCATGGCAACCCAGAGCGAACACAAGTAAAGTCGGTCAAAGTTGAGCTGATTACGACGCGGTCGTCTGGACCGGCGAGTTTGCCGGTCAAAGCGACCTACGATCTGTTTACTTGCGGACGCCTTTTGGGGTTTTCGGAGGCGATACTTTGGAGTTTGAGTAGGCAAACATGGTGGGGACGATATCGTTTGGCTAATGTTGGTTGCTGCAGATCGACACTGCAAATAGGGTGACTTTATGTAGGGCAGTTGCCTTGAATTCGTGTTGCCGAAATAAGCGCGGTAAGTAGAACGGATGGCCGGCGGGGCCGAAGAATTTTCGAGTGGTGGCCGTGCACCGGAAAGCGTAGCGTGGGTAGGCCTCCCACAAGGTGGACCGAAGACCTGGTGATGGTCGCGAGAATACGCTGGATGCGGCCAGCGCAAGTCCGGTCATAGTGGCGACCCTGGGGAGGCCTATGTCCAGCAGGGGATATCTTTAGGCTGAGATGATGATGATGATGATGATTTTCTGAAAATAAAATACAGGCACGGTAGTGTCTCCATCGAAGACGAGCAAAAAATAGGATCTACAGAACTCATTTCTTGATGCGATTCGGCCGTTTTTGAACCTCACAATTGCGGTTTGGGTACAATTAAAGCTTCCATAATTTCACGATTATTCTTTTAAAGAACAAACTTCTGTGAAAAGAACACGAAAAAACCGGCCTAATTTCCTCCTAATTTTAATTTACCCGCACATTTTTGTCATTCAATTAATCAAATTAGCATTCAAATCACGATAAAGTAAAACAAAACGAACAAAAGTACATTAATTTGCGCGGCCATAGTTCGCGGTGGGACAAATGAAGATAAATCGTGGACGGGAGTCGGTTCAATTCCCTTTGGCACAATAGGGATCTACTATGGGATCTCGCACATGAATTCTATCGAGTACACAACACAAATGAGTTGATATTAGTTTGACGGTTTGGTTAATCGTTATGTCAGTTGGAAGACGTCAACTGTATTGACAGCACTCCTATGCGAAGGTCTTCCAATGTCTTCTATTATGGCAACCCCCCGAAAATGATGAATAGTGTTGCCAATTGAGAGAATATATAATCCCCGAAATTTATAGAAAGTTATGATGGACTGTAGCCTAGGGGTGAACAGGTTGGGCTTGCAGTCAGAAGGTCCCAGGTACGATCCCCGCTGGGGCATGCACCAATGGATGAATTTTCATCTATGTGCATAGTTTACAGTTCGCTGACGGTGAGGGAAAACATTGTGAGGAAACCTACCTATCCCTCAGGATTGGGTAATAGTCAGTTCCTGTATACACGGCGACAAGGTTCACCACCTGTCACTTTGGGTTCTGACTGTCTGGTGAAACGTGGGCTTTGAGTTGGTTAATACCTCCACAAATGTGGTGGTGTATGGCCACTCAGGCTTCTGACTACCCCCGAATGGGGATAAAAGTCGTGACGGTACATTTATGATGGACTTAAACTGGCATTACAAATGCTTTGTAAAACCAATGTTAACTGGCTAAAAATCTCTATAAATTTCACGGTTTATGAGCACTAGTTTATCTCGAATGACGTTTGGTCGAAGAACAACTGGTCGAACAAGTTTCCTCGACGGATCATTAGCTCGAAATATCAAATTCTCGAACGTTCATTAGATATAAATGATGATTCCTCAGACTATAATCAAATTATGACTGGGAATAAAGCGATTAGTTTCGGATAAAGCAACCATCATAACATCTATCGTAAATCAGAAACCAATGGTAACGTCATATCGGGCGACAATACCGCTAGAAGCTCGAAGTTTCCCTGTTTTTTATATTCACATTTTTTATTTGTCGTCTATTGTCCGCGGTTTTATTTATCGAGAATCCGTGGTGACATCGGTTCTAGTTTAGGGATGTACCTTCACTACATTACCTTCAAAATACTCTGAGCCATCTGATAGTAGTGAGTAACATGAGCCGAACAATGAATATTCAAATATGTTCCTGATTTTCAGTTGTTATGTTTTATTGGTGGTAAAGCCAAGCTGTAGCCAATTGACTGCTGTTAATATATGGGCTGGCTTTATCGGGGTAGTGCCACCCTCTCACAGAAGATCAGCGTAGAGTAGCTATTACAGATCCATCTCGTACGATAAGTGAGAAAGTCCGAAGCCCAAACCCCCTTCCCCTTCCTCTGCCCGTCTCCCCTTAAGGTTGGCAACGTGCGAGCCATGCCTTCGGTATTTCAAGCATCTATAGGCTACGGTTACTGCCTAATACAGGCGGACCGTACGTATAGATGTTTTTCAATACATATTCCTGGTTTTGCTTATGGCCGCCATAATGGACACTGTTCGATTGAGCCCATATGAGGCCATATATTTATGTCCCAATCGATTTACAAATACACATCTTATAAAAGAATGGAGTAAAGATATTTTTCATAAATCTGCGTTGTCCCACTGCTGGACAAGGCTCTCTATTCTTTAGTTTTTATTCATGGCCAACAATTTTTTTTTTTTTTTTGACAGGTGTATTTTAAAAAAAATGTCGTAAGGTCAAAGAAAATAAATATTAGGTAAATATTCGATTCCCTAAGCACATCACTATCGACTCCGAATGGATTTATTTTCATAGGAAAATTATTTTTGTAAAAAAAAAAACAAAACGACTTCAGAAAAACCTGGAGCACTAAAAAGCCTGAAATAATATTTCTATTACCACCTCTGCCTAACCCTTCGGGATAATCAGGCGTGATGGTGTGTTAGCGAGTATTTGGAGTCGGTGCCAATCTTAGTATGCCAAATCTACCTACTATAAAAAGTAAGAATATAGATTGGCACCGACTCCAAATACTCGCTAACACACCATCACGCCTGATTATCCCGAAGGGTTAGGCAGAGGTGGTAATAGAAATATTATTTCAGGCTTTTTAGTGCTCCAGGTTTTTCTGAAGTCGTTTTGTTTTTTTTTTTACAAAAATAATTTTATTTCACGATTTTTAGTGGCGCCATACTTTGTCACCCCATGAGTGCAAAGCTCTCATCAATAGAAATGAATTAAGTCCAAACACAAGGTAGCTACTGTAAAACGTTGAGGAGTTCCCTTGACTGTCCTTCGTTTTCATCATCAGCCCCCTAATGACAGTCACAACCCATCTAGGTGTAAAGTTCTCATCAATACAAGTTAATCAAGCCCAAACACCAGGTAATTGGTGTAAATCGTTGAGGAGTTCCCTCGGCTGTCTTTCGGCTCCATCATCAGATCGACTCCAGACCTTCATTAAATAGTAGGTAGTGCTTTAAAATACTTAATGAAAAAAAATAACAAACGCACTAGTCGCCACTACGATTTTCGATGGTTCCCCTCGATTTCTCTGGAATGCCATCATCAGATCCTGGTTATCTTATCATGGTACCACCCTTGGGATATTTTCTTTCCAATAAAAAAAAAACATCAAAATCGGTTGGCGTGATATTGAGTTATACGTCCATTTGTCGCGCACATACTTAATGCAAATTTAAGATTTATGTGGTTTTCTCATGGATGCCATTGTCAGAACTGGATCAAATTGAAATGGGACCACACGAGAAGCACCAGCATTCAAATAAAAAAAGAATCATCAAAATCGGTTCACCCAGTCGAAAGTTATGTGGTAACAAACATAAAAAATAAAAATGATAAAAAAAAAAAAAAAAACATACAGTCGAATTGAGAACCTCCTCCTTTTTTGAAGTCGTTTAAAAACTGGTTGTCACCATGCATTAGCGTTCCGTTCGGAATTCACCCCTTTCCGGCCTTCAATTCCGATAAACTCATGTTTAGGATAATCCTGCTTAGCATCTCGTTTTTCAGCTTCGATGTGCTTCGGAAATACTTTTGCATTTTATTTTATTTCAGAAACCTTTTAGATTAAAGGCGATGTTTCGAACCTACGCAACTATTAACGATGACGTCATAAAAACCGGTACCTCTACCTACACACAATGACGTCATTCATCTTATTTTTGTCTATGAAATTGTTATTTAATCATTGGCGGCGTCTTCATCAGGCGCATGCCTCGCGCGAGCACTCAGCTTTGACGTCGGAACGCATAGACGTAATGTCATAATATGAGTGCTCCGATGAGGCATGCGCGCCATATGGACACATCTATTAGGTGTGTCTTAATAGCTGTGTCTACATCAGACGCATGCCTCGCCCGAGAACGTTATGAAATTATTTCCATGCATGAGATGAGCGTTTTGGGCATTTGAACTGAGCCTCGCCGTGCTTCGGATGGAATTAAAAAAGTCGGTCCCGGTTCTTGTCTAGGAATCTAGGAAGCAGTCATTAATCCTTCGCAGAGGCCTTTGGGCGCCTTTAATAATTCTGACAGCAAGTTGACCACTAACCATACGATAAGAAGAATATGTCTATGCATTCGGACGTCAAAACTGAGTGCTCGAGCGCAGCAGCACCTCATGTAGACGCAACCAGTAACGTTTCAGTAATCGGCAGTAGGTTATGGTAGTATAGTCAATGGCTGGGCCTATATCAGGCGCATACCTCACCTGAGCACTCAGTTTTGACATCGGAAAGCATAGACTTAATGCCATAATATTATATATTTGAGGCGCTCGTAGCCAGTTGCAATCACTGATCGGTAAACGATCGGAGGTTAAGCAATGCTCGGCAAGGTCAGTCAGAGATGGGTGACCATTTAGTGGCATTTGAACTGAGCACGTTAAAAGTCGGTCCCGGTTGTTGTCATCTAGGCAGCGGTCGTTAAGCCTTGTCAGAGGCCTACGGGCGGCTTAAACAACTCTAACACCAGGTTGGCCACTAACCATACGATAAGAAGAAGAAGATGTCATAATATGAGTACTCGCGCGAGGCATGCAAGGCATTTGGACGCACCAATTCAATACAGTACAGTTCACTAAAAATGTTATTAAATAAATAAAGCAATAACAAAATACTTGAACTATTTTCACGAGGAAACATCCCGTTCTCTGCCAACAGCAGGGGTATACTACCGGTCTGAATGAACGCTGTCGATAGAAATCCCAACAATACAGCTCGAGAATCGTCTGCGATATAATAGTTGAAGGAGCCGAACGATTCGTATTTTATTTTTCATCGGAATTAGCCTGTCAGATCGTGTTGTTCATTGGAAATAGAATTTATTGATTTACCTGCAAAGAAGATATTATGAAGATATGGAGGAGCTATGGAGAGAGCTATGCTCGGCATTTCTCTGAAGGATAACATTCGTAACGAAGTAATCCGACAGAGAACCAGGGTGATCCTCATAGCTCAAAGGATTAGCTAGCTAAGTGGCAGTGGGCTGGTCACGTTACCCGAAGATCCGACAACCGTTGGAGTAGAGCTCTTGAGTGGAGACCACGAGAAGGCAAGCGTAGTGTAGGGCGCCCTGCGGCCAGGTGCAGTGACCTGCGGAAGGTGGCAAAGACTGGATGCAAAGAGCTGAAGACCGTGCTCAGTGGCGTGCATTGAGGGAGGCCTATGTCCAGCAGTAGACAGCAATGTCTACTTGTCTGGTCGGCGACAAGACAAGTAGACTTGTCGGCGACAAGGTTCACCACCTGTCACGTTGGGTTCTGACTATCAGGTGAAACGTGGGCTTTGAGTTGGTTAATACCTCCACAATGTGGTGGTGTATGGCCACTCAAGCATCTGACTACCCCCGAATGGGGATAAAAGTCGTGACGTTACACACATTTTAGACAGCAATAGGCTGATAATGATGATGATGATGACCTGTAAAGGTGCACCTTTAAAAGTGGTAGAGCCAAGCTGTAGCCTATTAATTGAATCATATAAAGGCTGGCTTGATAACCCTGGTACCCACAGACGTTTGGCGTAAAGTAGCTACTTTAGGTATGTTTTGTACGATGTGTGAGAATGCCGGCAGTCTTAACCACCCCCTCCCTTTCCCACTCTCCTTCAGGTCAGCAACGTGCGAGCAATGCCTTTGGCATTGCAAGCATCTATGAGCTACAGTAACTGCTTAGCATCAAGCGGTCAGTACGCTTTTTGCAGCCTTAGTTATAAAAAAATATAGTTCAAAAAGTTCGTGTGATCAATGACGTCACTACTTTCGTCTTATATTTATTCCATCAGCCTTTTATACGTCCCAACATATTCTGTATCTAAAAGCACGTCCGAAACTAGGTAATCCGTCGTCCCGCCCCGGAGGGCCGAAACAAAAAACTAGTCCAAGTTATGACGTACGGCGCAAGCAATGGCCCGGGACGTTATGTACGGCGGCAATGGCCCGGGACAGCTGGACGCTAAAAGGAAATTCCCACACGCATTTGCTGGGAGAGGTCCCTAAACATATTATAGGGTAGGAATACTGTGATGAGAGGTAGCGATATTTAATAGATAAATCTTCTTATTTAAGTCTCCGAAGACCCTTGTCGGTGTAACTGATGGAGCTTTCTCCATCTTTCTCTATCTAGGGCAATCTCTTTCACCTTCTTACACGACGTGACACCGACCATCTCTTTAATCTGTCTCGTGTAGCTTAACCGAAGTCTTCCTCTTCCTCGATTTCCTCCTATCTTTCATTCGATGACGATTTTTATAAAATTGTAATTTCGTATGAGATATATGTGTCGTATCGTACTTATAAGAAAAATATAATAGGTATATTACTTGACATAAAGCCTGAACCGCAATTACAAAGCGCGGCGCGGCGAGGCGAGGCGTGGCATTACATTTTTGTCACCGGAGATAACTCTGTCGCGCCACGCCGCGCAGTCGCGGCAGCGGAGAGGCACGACGCGACAAAATTCTTCATAGAGTTAATTCACTGGCTGCGTTGCTATGCAAAGAAAGTGTCACGTTGCGCCATGAACGCTAATCGAATAGAATAGAATAGACTTCACAATGTATGGAAATGTCAAACGTCGCTATGTAGATCAACAACAAGTTGCTATGTAGATCACGTGACTTATGTCATTTCCATACAAAGCGTAGCGATTTGAACGAACGATTGTCTAAATATCCTAAAGAACAATATGAAACGCTAAAGCCTCACGCCCAAGTCCGCAGCCTTAGGCCGGGACGACAGTTCGAATCTACGCCCTATTCTACATAGGAAATCGACTTCTGAACCTCTTCGTAGCAACCAGTCGTAATGTTGCAAACTTTTTAATACAACAATATTTCGTTTGATATAGTTTCTCTTCTAAATCTTGTATGTCTTAACGTATCATTGCTTATGTATATAGTCCATAGTGACGTGTTAAGGATTGTCTGTGATACAGGGTATTGTAAACGGATTTTTCTTGAACAGTAACATTATACTGAATGGGTGTTTTTAGACGCCGCGCTTGCCTTGCCCGAGCACTCATGTTATGACATTATTTCCATGCGTTCCGACGTCAAAGTTGACTGCTCGGGCGAGGCTTGCGCCTGATGTAGGCGCAGCTTATTATTTTATTTATTTTATAAAAGAGGTTAGTATTAATTATTTTTGTAATTTAACGTGGTCCTAAAACCGTTTGCAAATGTATTCTTACATATGTAAATACCTATGTACTAAATAAACAGCCTGAAATTAGGGCAAGGACGTTGAACGGTGTCACGGCGCCGCGAATGGGGACAGGGAGCAGTGTGTATTTTGAATTAATCTTTATTGGCAAAGAATTTTGTGGCCTGTAAATATTGAAACTCCAGCACTGTGCTGTAATTAAAAAATTAATCTGTGTTCCAATCCATTTAGTACGTATACTTGTTTTGTATTGAGTTTGTTTTTAACAAGTATCACTTAATATTTTATTATTTTTTTGACATTAAGGGAGGGAAGCGAAACCACTGCATGCGAGCAGCACATCCCCCCTAGACAATTGGCATGAACGCTAATCGAATAGAATAGAATAGAATAGACTTCACAATGTATGTAAATGTCAAACGTCGCTATGTAAATCAACAACAAGTCGCTATGTAGATCACGTGACTTATGTCATTTCCATACATGAAGCGTAGTGATTTGAAGGAACGCTTGTAGACGTCAGCCACTTGTCTAGCCCTTCAGGACCGGTCGTTGTGGAAAACCTTGGGGGAGGCCTATGTCCAACAGTGGACGTCTTTTGGCTGACCTGATGATGATGATAATTATGGAATTCATTCTAGGCTAAAACCAAATTTCATCCGATTTGTTGTCCAAATAAATAATATACAAGGTCATCCTCAATTCCAGTTTCCTAACTGAGAAGGTCGTTGTGGAAAACTTTAGAGGCGGCCTAAGTCCAGCAGTCAATCTGAATCGGAAATGCGACCTCGACTGAGAAGAGCCGGCAAGAGACTCAGTGGGCTTATCTTTTTCACATTTTTTTAAATCGCCACTCACATAAATAAATACAATGTCTTTTAGCATATAATCGCTCCAGTGTGCTGCCCTCCGTAATAAGCAAGACATGCTACACTTTGACACTGTTAAGAAGTATGTTCCCAAGTATCAGATTCCCCATAATGTAACTAAGTATTCAATTATCATACCATCATTCCGTGTTCCTCCGTGCATGGCTCTGTACTCATATTTGATTCTTCGTCACGCAAGCTAACAAATAAGAGCTAGGGTTGTCTCTATTTGTAGGACGAAACAAATAAGTAGCATTAGCAAGCAAATAAAAAAAAAATAACGTAGTACGTACCTTTTCAAATACCCAACAAATCTTACCGTAGTTTTAACACACGAAT
This sequence comes from Drymonia ruficornis, assembly GCA_947859195.1. Lineage (NCBI taxonomy): Eukaryota > Metazoa > Arthropoda > Insecta > Lepidoptera > Notodontidae > Drymonia > Drymonia ruficornis. The sequence goes on from OX401922.1 coordinate 1,014,659, forward strand.
CCTTCGACCTTAGCAACAGTCACCAACAAAATATGCATATATCAGCCTAATAAAAATGTTACTACAGCGGTGAGCAATAACTATGTTGGCATTGTTAAATTACTTTCTAATCGCATTAAGTTATTGTCTCTTTCTAACAGAAATAAAAACACGTAGACGATGAGTCGAAGTATTTCAGCAAATTCAATTTCCCCTTCAGATTTCAAGTTTCAGAGCTTCAAGTGGTTTATTATAATATTTATAGTAATAAATCAAGCAGTCGGCAACCCTACCCGGAACCCGGCAAGTTTTAATGAACACATAAACGGCAACAATGCTGGAGCGAGACGCCGCTAGTTTTACTGATATTATCAAACTTTACCCTAAAGAGGGACGGTTCACTGTTCTTATTGCTATGCATTTTCGACCAGCTATGTGATTCACAGCCGAACAGATGGGCTATGGGCCGATAAGCCCCCCTAGACAAGGGGCTTTGTCTCCAAGCGTTTCTTTAAATCGCTACGCTTCATGTATGGAAATGACATAAGTCACGTGATCTACTTATCGACTTGTAATGTCATTTCCACACATTTAATCGTAGCGTTTTGTAGAAAAGCTTGTAGACTAACGGCCGAATACTCAAATGCTACTTAAATATTTAAGTCCCACTTAGCAGTTCGAGACGTCGTTAACTGTCATTTTTTGTATGGCGCGTCAAAGTTAAGCAGCCCTCAAATTTCAAGTTGCGTACGAGTATTCGGCCGTAAGCAACTTATCTAGGGGGCAAGGTCATCCTAAAGACGTCACTTTTGACATTTCTCTCTACTTGTTTTCCAGGCCGAAGTCTAGGTTGAAACATCCAGGACTTCGATGTAAATATTAGAGAAGGCCATAACACATCCCTGTGTTTTGGCCCAAACCGTGCGCAATATACCACTCTGCCCCCCTAGACAAATGGCATGAACGCTAATCGAATAGAATAGACTTTACAATGTATCGAAATTTCAAACGTCGCTATGTAGATCAACAACAAGTTGCTATGTAGATCACGTCACTTATGTCATTTCCATACATGAAGCGTAGCGATTTGAACGAACGCTCGTAGACGTCAGCCACTTGTCTAGCCCTTCTGGTATTGCAAGCGTCCATTGGCTAATTAGATTATATATGCTTGCAATACCAAAAGCCGTTGCGCGCACGTTGCTGACCTGAAGGGGAGTGGGACAGGGGAGTGGGACAGAGGAGTCATCGTACGAAACACACCAGTAATAGCTACGTTACTCTGAACTTCTGTGACAGTTCTTCTGTGGGTGGTACTACCCCGGTAGAGCCAGTCCATATATGAGCTGCAAAATAGGCCACAGGTTGGCTCTACCACCAAGGAAATAGCGTCTTCTGTTAAGTACTCATCTCGCCGTAATAGGTACTTTTATTAATAGAAGCTCTAAGGGCCTCCGTAGACTTGCTACTTTTAGCATCGGCGATCGGCGATTTTGATGCTGCGTCTCGCTCGTTCGCGCTCGAAGAAACGCGACGCAGCATCGATACGTCACAAAATCGCCGGTCGCCGATGCTAAAAGTAGCAAGTCTGCAGAGGCCCTAAAACCGGATGGAGAGTTATATTATTATAATGGCCCAAACACCAAAGTTAACCCTCTATGAAAATCCCTCAAAATAAACAAACTTTTAATTATGTCGTCAACACCACGGCTGACGAGGAGCGGTAGGAAAATGAATAGGTTATTCTATTATTCTATTAAATTCGACGTTTTTAACCTTAGATTAATGATTGGTCTTCGCGAGAGTCTGAGTAGGGTGTAACCACCCTACTAAGACTCTCGCGCGCGCAAAACTTTCATGAATCTATGTTTTTAACTTTCGTTTATTTTTATTTATAGTACGCTTTACAAAAATAAGAGGATATCAAAAAGGATTTCATTTTCTTTCTGACATTGAATGAACCACGAGTTTATATAATGCCGCTCGATTGTAGACGAACGCGATGGTGCTGACTTGAAATCGAAGATTATCACCATTCTGTATCACTTCTCGTTGGCCGTGGTACACAGAGATTGCTGGAAAGATGTGGATTTTCCGTTTTAATTAGGTCCCCAGGTATGCGTGTCGCCGTCGTCGTGATTGACGGCGGGCTTTTAAGATAATGGGTTATGGTGAAACGTTACGAATGTGGGCGTCCACGAAAAGCGCAGCTACTGAAGGCTATGTAATAATAATAATAATATCCTGGGACATTTTTTACACACGGCTACCTGATCCCAAACTAAGCAGAGCTTGTACTATGGAAACCAGATAACTGATATTACTACATATAATACTTTTTTATTTGTAAATACATACTTAATATACATATACACCCAGACTCGTGACATACAGACATGTTCATGCACACAAATGCATGTCCCAGGTAGGAATCGAACCTACGACCTGCAGCGTGAAAGGCGCCATCACGCCACCACGCCAACGGGCTCGGTGTGGAGTTGAAGACTGAGGTCGCGGGAAACCGCTGGATGCAAGTGGCACAGGACCGGTCGTTGTGGAAAACCTTGGGTAGGCCTATGTCCAACAGTGGACGTCTTTTGGCTGAAATTATGATGATGATGAAGTCCCCCCCTTCACCATTCTCTACCCCACTCCCCTTCAGATCGGCACCGTGCGAGTGCCTTTGGTATTGCAAGCATCTATAGGCTATGGTAACTGCTTAACATCAGGCGAGTCGTACGCTTGTTTGCCACCTTAGTCAGATAAGTCCCACTAATATTATAAATGTGAAAATTTAGATGGATGGATGGATGGATGTTTGTTACTCAATCACGCCAGAACGGCTGAACGGATCTAGATGAAATTTGGCAGAGATAGATTATAGTCTGGATATAGCACATATGATACTTTTTTCTTTTTTTTTAAATTATGCGCGGACGAAGTCGCGGGCAAAAGCTAGTATGTAATATATTGGACAGTAGGCAACACGATAAAAAATTTGTAGTAAAATATAGCTTCGCTTTCTAAGTGGAAGTAAACCTCCCCCTTGACATAAATGCACGGTATATTATAGGAATAATTCAGATGTCGTCGTGTATATTACTATGTATTTACTATATCTGCCTGAGGCTGTGCGCCCTCTGAATTCCTGTGCCGAATATTACAAATTAAATAACGCGCGGGTCGCTTTGTGTGGTTCTAGGTACTCGTGAGTAATTTCATCCCAGGTACTTTGTAGAGATTTGATGAAATATCTTTGAAATGTTCGTGTTACCCAGAATAAATGAAGCCAGACTACGGGGGACATTCCAGACTAAAACGCCAGCTTATGTTTCCAAAGCTACTAATAATATCCTGGGACATTTTTGTACACACGGCTACCTGATCCCAAACTAAGAAGAGCTTGTACTATGGAAACCAGATAACTGATATTACTGCATATACTACTTTTTTATTTGTAAATACATACTTAATATACATATACACCCAGACTCGGGACATACAGACACTAAACACTGACACTAATCACTAATCGTTAAGTAATCTGAGGTTAAGCAACGCTTGGCAAGACCAGTCAGAGATGGGTGACCGTTTAGTGGCTTTTGAACTGAGCGTCTCCATGATTCGGGGGCACGTAAAAAGTATATGAGCTGCTGTCTATAGGCTACAGCTTGACTCTACGACCTCAGATAATCCGGATAATATTCACATATCCATTGTAATGAAGTCCCTAAAGTTAAGATTAAATCGTTACATCCGGCTGGGTTCAATGGCGATTTGATCTAAACCGGATACACGAGTCGAGTCTTCACCGGTTCATTAAAACTTATAACCGGTTTCTGAAAACGTTCAAGCTTGTTAGTCCGGATATATAAAAAAAAATCTTTAGTTTTAGGAAAGTAACGGTGGTAAACACATTTTATGTTACCTATTTTTAGGTTTAAAATTAGCGTAATAGCAGAAGTCTGGTGTAAACTACCTATTTGGGCCTCCGCAGACTAGCTACTTTTAGCATCGGCGACCGGCGATTTTCTGACGTATCGATACTGCGTCGCGTTTCTTCGAGCGCGAACGAGCGAGACGCAGCATCAAAATCGCCGATCGCCGATGCTAAAAGTAGCTAGTCTGCGGAGGCCCTTACAGCTGCGTTTCGAACGATGAGTGAGAAAGAGTGGGAGACCACTTTCCAATCACATAATAGAAACTTCTTAATAAATAGCTGGATCAAAATCAGGCCTATGCCGCGCTCGAGCGCTCAGTTTTGACGTGGGAGCGCATAGACATAATGTCATAACATGAGTGCTCGGGCGAGGCATGCGAGGCATCTGGATGTACCAAATGACAGTTTGAACGGATTTTAAGGTGATTTCAGCCACAATAAAATTTTGCCTTTCATTCCGAGACGAAGTTGTGACTAATGGATAGTTTACACGGTGCCAGTGACAGGACAGTCCAGTAACCCAGCGATCCGCGTGTGTAAACACTAATTTCAACCCAGTCCAGTGGTGACTTCAATCGCAAGTCAGTTCAGTCAGACTAGCCATTATGGAAAATAAAAAAAATATGCTAAATAGCTTGCAAGTGTCGTCTGGAGCAGTTTATTATATGGACCTTGTGGAAACCAGGGAGAACTTCCGCGCGTTCAAGCGCTTTTGCCATACCTATTATTGGAATCAAGTATAACTAGCTCACGAGTTTAGGTCCAAATAGTCAAATTACTGTCCGTGGTGCGTTACAACTGGTCTTCCACTAGTTGTAACAGTCTTATTTCTGTGGCTACCAGCCTATACTGTTATTATTGTCTCCCGCTTTGTTATGGAGGGAAGTGGATAATCTTCTTCCAACTCCTCCTATCCTTACTTCTGATTAAATTCGTGCGGGTTCCAAGACAACTTAACTTTTCCCCGGGACTCGTCGAGGGTCAAACCTTGGCGTCATCGTTGGACACCATTGTCGATCCTGGCTTATAGGAGTAACAGTGGTGGGAATGTGTGGCGGGCTTAGCCATTATGGAGGTGTGGAGCCTTTGGCAAATATCCTTTGCCATACTACGAAACCCATCAACAATACTTTGACATACCTCATCAATATTAATCCGAAAGCGAGGGCAGGTACTCGAGGCACTCTTGCTGGCTCAATCTCCATTCTGTCCGCTCCACTGCATCTCGACTCATGCATTTTAAATCAGACGACGTTGATGAGTGAATTATAAATATTATTGTTGGATTTTTCCCTTTGGCTGCGTGTTCAAGTAAGTTATGCAAGTGGATAGCAAGCAAAAAATACGTCTTAACAGCATCGCTTTTTTTGTCACTCTTTATGATACTAAGGTGTTAAAAAAGTGTATGGCCCGCCTAATATTAAGAAGATACCGTAGCCTATAGATGCTTGCAATACCAAAAGCATAGCTCGCACGTTGCTGACCTGATGGGGAGTGGAACAGAGGAAGGGGAGGAGGGTTGGGCTTCCGGCTCTCTCGCTCTCGGCTGTCAAACGCAGCTGTAATAGCTACTTTACGCCGATCTTCTGTGAGAGGATGGTACTACTCCGGTCGAGCCAGCTCATATATGAGCTGCAGTCAATTGGCTACAGCTTGGCATTACCAAAAATAAGCAAATATCGAACAATAAAAAATGTAGAGCAAAAATATAAAAGATATGACTTCTATCACCGCGTGTACGTGCGGTTGGCACATGTGCGCTACGTGTCAGAATTAGATTTGTCTGGGCGGGCGGGCCTCACGTGCTCCCGTGGGCCGTCTATTGACATCACAATTAAATTCACAAATAATGTCGCGAAAAATATATTTTATTTCAGAATATTTTTTGGATAGAACTAGAGAATATTTGATATTCGATAACGATTCAAATTCATGCACTTTATTTCGTTTAGACCTGCGGGGGCACTTACAAATTGTAATTTTTACATTCTAACTCCGTTCTCGCTCGTCTGTCATTACTTACTTTGTTCAGACGCCTAGACTTATTTTAATTTAATCTTTGATACTAAACTCAAGTCTATACGATGCCATGAAACTACATATGACATCATCCAACCCATAAATTTGCCGACATTACCTTAGCATCCACAAGCTCCGAGCAGCCGCACAATCAATTATGACGTTAGTTCTAAGCAGTCGAAATTCAAAATTGACTGCTGGAGCGCGTCGCTCGAGGCTTGCGGACGCCGCCAATTTTGGGCGCGGTGGTGCTTAACTTGTGAAAGCACCTATTGACGTATTAAACGAAAAATACCAAACCAAAACCGCAATTCTATACAAAAGCATTGGGGAACGCTTGATGGATAACGCGGGAATAAAACTCGCTGAAAACTCGCTTCGCAGAAGGTGGCAATTAATATCAATCCACGTTTAAATACATCACGCACTCGGAACATTTTTTTTACTCTCAGTCGCAGGACAGTTTAATTTGTTAAAGCAAATAATTCCTTTGATCATGAAATTTTAGGTACGAAAGGAAAATATTGAATAGGTCAAGTAATTCAGCGTTAACGGGGTTTTAATGAGATAAGTCTTACTCGTTAATTACGTGCGTTAGTTCATCCCACCGCTGAATTATAAAAATATAATCGGCATTGGGATCATAAGTCAAGACGTAAAAAAATAAAATTATGCATAGGTAAAATTATAACGAGTAATTGTGTAACAAAAAAACAAAAAGGTAACGTCACGACTTTTATCCCCATTCGGGGGTAGTCAGAGGCTTGAGTGGCCATACACCACCACTGGAGGTATTAACCAACTCAAAGCCCACGTTTCACCAGATAGTCAGAACCCAACGTGACAGGTGGTGAACCTTGTCGCCGTGTATACAGGAACTGACTATTACCTAATCCCGAGGGATAGGTAGGTTTATCTTACATTTTTATTACTAACAGTGTAATAATTTTTAACATAACCAAAAATACAGTCATTTAAAGTTTCGAATATATTTGAGTGTTGTCATCATCGATTACTTTAGCAATCTTTATTTATATTAGTATTTTTTTAATATTTAAATAGTAATGTTCTACAACATTTATAATAAAAACTGATTTATAGGACAGCAGATCCCATTATCCGTTAACTAACAGGACTTGGCCACACACCCTAACAAAATGTATTTACTTACTTCCGTTTTAAGGCCTTACGGAATACTGTTATAAAACAAAATTAAACAAGGTCTCAACAAAAGGTCGCCATTGACCTTAAATTCCACATGGATACCACCCTCGTCACTTCCACGTGGCCGCCGTCATAATAATGCCGCGTTCTCACTGTACGAGTACACTTGCTTGGGGAAAAGGCCTAATAATAATTAAAGTATACAGTCTTACCCACAAAATAATAGAAAGTTATGATGGACTTGAACTGGCATTACAAATCAGTTCAGTTCCTAGAAATGCTTTCTAAAACCATTGTAAACTGCCTAAAAAAACTAGAAATTTAGGCTAGTTTTAAGTCGAGATCCATTATATATTAAATCGATTATATCATAAATAATTTTGTGTTTGATGAATAAAATAATAATAATAAAGCTTTTTTTTTATTCCTTACATTAAATTTTACATACTTGCATAATCATTATAGTTAGTTTTTTTTTCAAATAGACCTTATAAGCGTGCAAAATTTAAAAATATACTTTTTTTATTATTTGATGAATAAGTAATTACTCATTAATATTTTTGGTACAGTGTTCTGCGCGGATAAGGTAAATACTTGATTTTCGCATTATGACTTTAACTTCACGTCTGTTAAATTGCCGATAGATTTTTGGTGTTTCAGACTTGCATGCAACTATTAGGTGTCAGGGGGGTTACTCCGAAATACGTCGCTGACGGATCGCCCGAAGTACGGATTCGATTTACGAACAAAACAATGTCAAATCGTAGAGAAAAACGAAAGAAGAACTGTCAAATCACGACAATCCGTCAGCCGAAACGTTAGGTTCGTATTTCGGAGTAGGCCAGCTGTATTCACCATTAGGAGTGGACAGACAAGTGATAAATTGTCACACCCCTTTAACAAAATTTAACAAATACAAACCCTGGAATACAAACGGTTAATTAAAAGATAATAAATTGTACGTTTCAGGTGGTAGAGCCAAGCTGTAAGCAATACACTGCAGCTCATATACGGGCTGGCTCGCCCGGGGTAGTACCACCCTCTCACAAATGATCGGCGTACAGTAGCTAACTTAGCTGCGTTTCGTACGATGAGTGAGATAGCCGGACCGAACCCCTCCCCCTCCCTCTATCCCCCTCCCCTTCAGGTCGGCAACGTGCGAGCGATGCCTTTGGTTTTCAAAGCGTCTATAGGCTAAAGAACGGTACGGTATCAGGCGGGTCGTACGCATATTTGATACCTTAGGGCCGGGCCCCATTAGCGCGTTGCGTTGCGTCACCTTCCCCCGCTTCGTCTCTTGCCCGTCGACCCTTTGATCCGTTGTGACGACGCAGCGCAGCGCACTAGTGGAGCCGCGCTCTTACGGCCGAATATTCAAACGCTACTCAAATATCTTAGGCCCGTATTAATAAATGCATCTCAAAGTTGAGATCGATCTTAAGATGCAGTTTTGACGTTTAATGTATGGAACATCTGTCAAAAACAGCATTTCAAGTTCGATCTCAATCTTGAGATCGATTTATTAATACGGGCCTAAGTCCCACTTAGCAGTTTGAGACGTCGTTATCCGTTATTTCATTATCTGTTTAGCTCTCAAGTTTTTTTTATTATTTATTTATGATCTAGAAGCTTACATCAGGATATTTTAGCGCTTACCGTGTTTTCAAAGTGGAAACCCGATATTTTTTTCGGTTACGTAAGCTTAAACCTGGCGGAGATTTAATTATACTGTTCAGTGGAAGGGACTCCAGCAGAAATGCAATTTCAAATTTAATATTCAAGTACTTTTCAATTTTCTCAGTTTTCGTTCGTTCGGGAGATTAAAATGTAATTTCTTCCGATGGTTCCGTGCGATAAAGATGGAAACGAAATAAATCTTTTTAATCAGTGAATTATTGTCAACTGAGACGAGACTCTACATTAAATATGCTTAAAGAAAAATGAGTGCATTTGACTATTTTAGTCCAAATTGTAATACATACATACATATACTCACGCCTGTATCCCAAGGGGGTAGGCAGAGACTATTGATTGCCACGTGCTACGATTCTGACACACCTCTTTTGCTTCATCCACATTCATACATCTTCTCATGCACTGCCGTCGGTTGAGGGTGCTACGGACTTGACCTTTCTGGAAGAGACCATTGATTTGGCCGTGAAAAGTTCTCCTTGGGCGCCCTCTTCCGACGCATCCGCTTACTTTCGCTCCATATATCTCTTTCGTCAATCGACTTTCACTCATCCTCTCTACATGGCCAAACCATCTTAGCAAATCCAAATTGTTTTTAATTATAATAACAAAGATATTCACTATCGAAGTTATTTTGAAAATTGTTTCATCATTAGTAATCGTTAGACATACTTTATACATACTTACTGGTGGAATAAGAAAAAATGGATTAAAGGATTATCCTTGTCTGTTTGGCACCACGGGAAAACGGATGATCCCATTTCAATGGGGCTTTCACTATTGGATAGCCGATTATTAGATACAAATAATATGGTATATATCATTACACTAAACCCATTAGAGGTTGAGTTATGGAACAAAATCTAAAATATCTGTTGTTGACTTTTTGGGGTTTGAAAATCTGCTAGGCTATTCTGTAAAGAAAAAATTCACTTCGCACGCGTGAATTAGCAGATGATATGTCAAATTTTGTATTGAAATTTGACATTTCACTAGAAAATTCACGCGTGCGAAGTGAGTATGACGTTACAGAATAGCCTAGCTGAGCTAGCCAAGTTGCGGGCAAAAACTAGTATAAATTTATACAAAAAAAAACAGGATTTTTTCTTATTAGTAACCTACCTATTATTAAGTAGAGCATAGTTGAAAATGGCCGATCGAAGACGCAATCGAAACGACATGGATCAGAAGGGGTTTTCAACGGCGAAATAAGTTCAATCTTATAATCTTTTACTTTAGCATGAAGAGAAACATCGTAAAAAGAATTTCCTCTCCCATGGGCCCTTTTGTTTGAGATAAAAGATCGCAGCATAACCCTTGTTCCTGCATTTTGAACACGCACAATGCGAACTCAAACTTCAAAGGAATTGAGGTCCAAGTAATTGTATAAGAAATATACCTCTTGACTTTGATACTAAACGTAGATATTAATAATTCATTGTTCCATTATTTTGTCGGTAAAATCACATTGAAAAAATGCTCATCGCTAATTATCTTTGTGAATTCTTAATTGTTTTTTTTTTATTCTGTCGACATTTTGTAGCCCATAGTCCTGCTAATAAATGGCCGAAAGCAAGTCAACCGCCAAGAATTTATGAAATTCTGAAATAGTCTTTTAACTTAATCTTCTTCTTATATTAAGGTTTGTGGCCAACCTGGTGTCAGAGCTGTTTAAGCCGCCCGAAGGCTTCTGACAAGGCTTAACGATTGCTGCCTAGATGACAGCAACCGGGACCGATTTTTACGTGCCTTCCGAAGCACGGACACGCTCAGTTAACTTGTACAGTTAGTTGCTTAACCTCTGATTATTTACCGATCAGTGATTGCAGCTGGCTATGAGTGACTTAAATATGGGTACTGACTGTTTTTTTTATTTGTTTAGGTCTACGGGGACACTTACATTACACACCGGAGCAGAAAACGACTTCAAAGAAACTCAGCGGGCTTGTCTGTTTTAGTCATTTTGATCGCCATCTTTTTTACTGACATTAAATATAACGTAGGTATATTTAGATACATTGCTATATCCTTATGTACACGGATATATCGACGACAATCGTTTACCCGCTCGGCTACGGACGAAAATTGCGAATGATTTATTCATTTTGAATCTCTCGCTAAGCTTCACGTATGTATCTACGTTGTGACGTGAAGTTATTGTGAATATTTGATGGCAACTGCGTGCTTGCTGTCGGAAGCACAATGGGTCTGTTTCATACGGAACATTAAAATTGTATGAAGTCAGAAGGCGAGGAACCAAAAGTAGGTCTTTGGTTTTCTGATTACATATTCGGCTATTAAAGTTATTGAATAGCCACGTCCAGATGTCTCACATGCCGCGCGAGGCAAATTGCCTTACGAAGTTTGACTTGCCTCGCGCGAGGCAAATGCGCGTCCTGCCTCACCTGAGCGCTGTCATTTGCCTCGCCTAGTTTGGCATGTCATGAGACAGAACGATGTCAAACGTGTCAAACTGATTGCTCGGGTATACCCTTTTCTGTCTAGCTAGATTGTCAATTGCCTCGCCATTTGCCTCGCACGGCATGCGACTGAGGCAAACGTCGTGCTTCGCGAGGCATGTGGGTGCGCAGCCTCGCGCGGCATGTGCATATTGGAGACACGCCTATTCATTGGCGGCGTCTTCATCAGGCGCATGCCTCGCGCGAGCACTCACTTTTGACGTCGGAACGCACAGACGTAATGTCATAATATGAGTGCTCGGGTGAGGCATGCGCGCCATATGGACACATCTATTGACAGCCGCTTGGCGCAATGGTTCGAGCGTAGGCCGCTTGGCTCACTGTACCCGGTGGTTGCGAGTTCGATTCCCGCCAGAGACAAAATTTCGTAAACGGACTTTTTGTTAATTGCCCTGGGGGCTTACCACGAACTCTTATTGCGATTCAATTACAGGAACGTTTTAACGATTCAGCGTCTTTTTGTGCAATGACGTACCTTATTGCCATGACAATAAGAAACGTCATTGCACAAATGGACGCTGAAACGTTAAAACAAAACTGCTATAAGAGGTGGTGGTAAGCCCCTGGTCTGGGTGTCACTGGGATCGCCCCAGTCCATTGTACGCTAGCCAGCGTTGCTTAGTTTGGGACCATTTCGTTGGTAGTCGTGTTGTAATGGCTTATTTTTGTCTACGAAGACTATATGGACGGGGTTCGGAAGTAAATACTAGTACTGTGCAAGGGTGCGTTTCCACTGACGCAGAGCTAGGCAGAGTGGAGAGGATCGGACCGTGAATTGCCCAATCACAGTGCTCGAAATCTTCTCGCATCAGACATCGAACACTGGCCAATTCACGGTCCGTTCCTCTCCACTCCGCCCAGTTCCGCGTCAGTGGGAACCATGGACCAATTACTAAGGGGACTGGCCCTAAGCAACTCGGCCGAGTGGTCGGCCTAGTACTAACATCGACATAAAACGAAGCGAGTAGTTCAACTAATTACCGGTGAATAGAACAATGAAAATGAAAAAACAATGACCACGTTTTTTTTCATACATATATCTAATAAGGGCACCTCTTTCTTTAGTCTTTACTCTGTGGTGGGAACGCACCCTACGCCTACAGTGTATTGGTGTATGTGTGTGTAGTGACAGTAAGCTGTGCAGACCTATTAAACTGTGCTCTAAGATTGAGAGCATCCTGCTAGGATCCAACGGAAATTCTATTACGCTTTCCACAATAGCCGTCATTTTATTCTAGTATTCAATATAAACATAGCGCTGTACGCTTCGCGCCACGGACAATTTTCTTCAAACTTTTATCTGCTGAAAATTGTTATTTTCCAGGAATTCCATTTTGTATGTTGGTTTAAATTGCATTGGTTGTACAAATTGACTCTTTTGAATTGACTCACAGTAGTTAATATCCTGGGACATGTTTGTACACACGGTTACCTGATCCCAAACTAAGCAGAGCTTGTACTATGGAAACCAGATAACTGATATTACTACATATACTACTTTTTTATTTGTAAATACATACTTAATATACATATACACCCAGACTCCGGACATACAGACATGTTCATGCACACAAATGCATGTCCCGGGTAGGAATCGAACCTACGACCTGCAGCGTGAAAGGCGCCTCCGCGCCAACCACGCTAACGGGCCCGTCATAGTTGCTTGAAAGCATTCTAGCCATTTTAGTGTTTGGCTGAGATAGTCAGTTCCCATAGATTTATAAATGGTTTGCGCGCGCTATAACTATACCACCCTATTAAATTATTCCGAAAAAAATGGCAACTTATTATCGTCGCGTCACGTCAGTTATATACATTGGTTACTGTCCGATATACTGAAGTACACTGCCTTCGGCGTAGTATCAGTTGCCGTGTTATATTAGTGCATATGCTCCATTTGGAGCACACTCGCGGAAACTATAATAAATCTATGTCAGTCAGGTTTTATGAACTTTGCACACTAAAAACATTATACCTACTCATATTTTCATGGAAATTCTATTATGGGTTGGTAACATCTTGACAGGACTTGTCATTCCATTTGTAATCTCTTGTCATTCCTTTTGTAATTTCAGTGATATGGGTTTTAACGCTATATTATATCGGCTAGTTATTTTCACTTCCGAACAAAACACAAAAAATCTTAAGAAAGTAAGTTACGAATCTCAACCGAAAAGCGTTTTTTTATGTTACTAAGGTGGCAAGCAAGCGTACGGCCCGCCCGATGTTAAACAGTTACCATAGTCTTTAGATGCTTGCAATACCAAAGGCATTGCTCGCACATTGCCGACCAAAAGGAGTGGAGGGGGGAGGGACTGTGCTTCCGGCTCTCTCAGTCATCGTTCGAAATATGGCTGTATTAGATACTTTACGTCGACCTTCTGTGAGAGGGTGGTACTACCCTGGTCCAGCCAGCCCATATATGAGCTTTAGTCAATCGGCTACAGCTTGACTCTACCACCTATAAAAAGTTGCAATTGTTTTTTTCAGCTCATCCGAATTCATAACACGAATATTTCTCATATAAAACAATGTCGTAGCCAATTCGTAGCATTGCTACGCCGTAGTCGTGCTACGACAGGATATTAACGTCTACGGCTAGACTTAAAAGCTTCTATATTTATTGGTTTAGCCTTAGCGTGAATTTTTAATGGCAACTTTTTAAGTCATAAGTCATTTTAGTAGGGTGAAGCTTTTCGAAGTGCTCGTCTCATTAGTTTAGCAGCTTAAGTGCTATAAGTGATGCTGGTATATGCAATATGTTGATGTAAGTTTATAAGCACTTTATTTGTTGATGTTTTGAGTAGGATCAAGTTATTTTGTTCGGTTTACTTTATTTAAAATACTTTGTTTTCGAAGTTAATGAAGATTTTTATATTTTTAATGCATTTTTTGCCTTTACAACTGAATCATGACGTTTGGAAGTTGATATTTTGCAAAGTTGCATTTAACATACACTGAAAAACAAACGATTGGTTCTAAGCGCCGCCATACACGCGATTGCAACCAACAGCTCTAGAGCTGTCGTGTGCAGTCGCGTGTATGGCGGCGCTAAGAATTCAACGGAAAAGTAATAAATTCACTAACTCTATCAAAAAATTAATAATTAAAATCAAGTAACCCACAATAACGGCTCAAAGTTACCCGTGACGTCGTTAACTTTGAGTTTATTTCATCGCTTAAAAACTTAGCGGAGCACTTAAACGTTCTGTATAAAGCATTTAGCGCGCACCCTGGTCTTCAGAACGAGCTAAATTCGTTATTTCCCCAAAATGGCCACCAATGATGAATTAGGTACCGTTTTGGTAATTGTCATAAGCACGACTGTGGATTCCAAGGTCCTGGGTTCTAATTTTACGTCATTCGTGGCCATTTTACGGAAACTTAGCGGAATTTCTAACTAAGGATTCTGCTTGAAAATTAGAAAAATTCACTGCGCTTGCAGAATGACTATGTGGCGTTTTTAGCCCCTCAGAACCCTGTAGTGATTCAATAAAAAATTTGATGTCTTCAAAAAATCCTATAAAATTATTCTCTCACATTATCCATCAGTTTTCCTTAACGTTTTCATTAAAGGACACTTTTTCCGGGAATTAAGACGGAAACTTGTTCGGCCATGAAACTGAGCCGCGTTTGAGGGCGTCGTCAATGGGAACTGCCCTTGGAGCAACAAGTTACTTCGAACAATTCCTGGAGAACTTTGGCTACTTTGACCCTGGCACAAGGGACAAGATTCATGGGTTATTATTGCTACCATACCCAGGGCCCGATTTAGAGGTCTGGAGGCCCTGCGGCAGCAAAAAGTGGCGGCCCCTGGACTCTAATTATTTTCCAAATAAAATGATCAATTTTTTCAGTAGAGTTTTTCAATAAATAATTTATTTGGAATCAACAATCAATATATTCAAAAACAAGAATTATCTGAAATTAAATTTAAGCGTTAACGAACGGAACCTTCTGAGCTTTTTTCGACAAAAATTGTTGATGATTTCGCTGAAATCCAGTTTCTGAAGTAAATCACTTCACTTTTAAATACTTTTAATGCTCAGGAGAGATAGCTTTGATAGACGATTTTGCTTATTTTTTATAATTGGCGGCGTCTTCATCAGGCGCATGCCTCGCGCGAGCACTCACTTTTGACGTCGGAACGCATAGACGTAATGTCATAATATGAGTGCTCGGGTGAGGCATGCGTGCCATATGGACACATCTATTGACATTTTTGAAAATTTTATGACAGTTGTTTTTTTTTCGGAGTCTATTGTGGGGGCCTCTCTTTTGTGGAGGCCCGGGGCAGTTGCCCCGAATGCCCTCCCCTAAATCCGGCCCTGACCATACCACTGATGACATCTCAACTTTTTGTTCTGGAAATCACCTTGAAGGCTAGTAGCGACGCTATGCAAAATTGCTAATGCAATTTATTTCTCTGATTTTCTAACAGAATCCTTAGCAATTCCGCAAAATTTCTGAAACATAGTCACACATTTTACACCATTCGTGACCGTTTCACAGAAATTTAGCGAATTCGGATTCGATTCGAATCGAAGGGTCGGTAAAATGAATTACATTTGAAGTTTTTTTTTTATTTTTTTTATTGGACTGCGTTGGCAAAAAAGCGTACAGCCCGCCTGATGTTAAGCAGTTACCGTAGCCTATAGATGCTTACAATATCAAAAGCATTGCTCGCACATTGCCGACCTGAAGGGAAGTGGGATGGAGGGAGGGGGAGGGGGGGTGGGCTTACGGCTCTCTCACTCATCGTACGAAACGCAGCTGTAATAGCTGCTTTACGCCGATCTTCTGAGAGAGGGTGGTACTATCCCGGTCGAGCCAGCCCGTTTATGAGCTGCAGTCAATTGGCTACAGCTTGGCTCTACCACCTTTGCTGCAATGTCAATGTATAAAAAGGAAACCATCTATCTATGAGACGGATACCTGGCCGGAATAACTTCACTTTACCGCTACAATGAATCTGTAGTTCAGTTATCAGTTTCTAACTTGTACAGCGTCGCAATACGCACCGCGTGAAGCAAACGATTCGCAATCCGATGCGGGCATCCATCAGTTTTACAGCCCCGTCGGCGTTCATGACAACTCTACTATTTGGTGGCAGATTTATGGTCACTGTGACACTTTTAGAAGACGTTAGAATTACAGAACGCTACGTAATAGTTTGATTGTCTAAAGTGAAATTAATAATAATAATAATGTCCCCACGCAAGCCTTCCAAAGGTCCGGATTTAACCCGAGTGGATGAAAGAGAGAAACATAATGATAATAATAATAATATTCATTTATTTCAGGCGACTAGGCCCATAGACACATACCTTATAGACTAACATACAAATATTTATTAAATTAAATTAGAAGACTCGGTCCGCAATCAGTCGGCGACGTCCTTAAATATAATTCGGTATATCGTCTTATTGTTTTTTCTTGTCTTGAGAAGTTACAAGGCGCCTTTTTATAATCAGATTTTATGGTATTAATATGTTGTTACATTTTATTGTTTTATTGGTAAACTGGGCCAAACATTACAAGCATGGAATATTAATTTGGTGCATAATTCTGCTTCATTAGCGCGCATCAACACACATTAACAGATTGGATGGCGTTATACATAGTGATGTGGTGCTAATATTAACCTACTCTACATAAAAAAAAAAATAGCCGATTGGCTAAGCACACGTCTTGCGAGCTTAAGGTTCTGGGTTTAAGCCCCGGCTCGCACCTCTGGATTTTTCGAAATTTATGTGCGAATCATAACTTAAAATGAAAACATCGTGAGGAAACCTGCATATCTTAGAAAATATAATATTTTTTTGAAAGATATGTGAAATCCACCAAACCGCCCTGAGCCAGCGTGGTGGCCTGAATACCTCGCATTGAGGGGAGGCCCATGCACAGTAGTGGGATTTTAAAAGGGCAAATATTATTTTAGTGCCCTAAAGCTGGTAGATTTTGGTTACAATCTCTACAATTCGTTCTTGAATTTGAGTACGCTCTGTTTGATTTAAGACCTCTAAATATACACTTCTCATAAAAAAATACGAAACAGTACTGCAAGTACTATTCAGGCGTTTAAATAAAAAAAAAGATTGATATTATAATTTAAAAAATACGCCAAATAATAGCTGGCAGTTTAGTCTACACAATGGTGTACCACAATTCCAAATTTGAGTTTAAATTTTAGAATTTTCATCCAATAAATGAATGTAGGTGTTTCGATTTTTTTTATGAGAAGTGTAGTTTAGTGAACTCTCATTGGCGGCGTCTTCATCAGGCGCATGCCTCGCGCGAGCACTCACTTTTGACGTCGGAACGCATAGACGTAATGTCATAATATGAGTGCTCGGGTGAGGCATGCGCGTCATATGGACACATCTATTTATGAACATTATGGAGTATCCACTCATTTTAAGCATGTTACATCACTAATTATAGGTGGTTGTTAACGTGATGATGTGCCCGGTCACCATTAGGCAGCCGCGGCATAATTTATTATACCTATAATTCAGATTGTGGACCGAAATTTTAACAGGCAGAACCATTAATTAAAAATTCCGTTAATTATAAATGAACTTCTAGTAATGGACATGATGGCTAGTAGTTGATGTATTCTAGGTAATTTTTATATTAACTCATAAGTTCTATTTATTACCCTTTGACATAGGTATTGCGACTGTAGCCTAGGGGTGAACAGGCTGGGCTAGCAATCAGAGGGTCCCAGGTTCGATCCCCGGTGGGCCATGCACCAATGGATGAATTTTCATCTATGTGCATAATTTACAGTTCGCTGACGGTGAGGGAAAATATCGTGAGGAAACTATCCCTCGGGATTAGGTAATAGTCAGTTCCTGTATACACGGCGACAAGGTTCACGTTGGGTTCTGACTATCTGGTGAAACGTGGGCTTTGAGTTGATTAATACCTCCACAATGTGGTGGTGTATGGCCACTCAAGCCTCTGACTACCCCCGAATGGGGATAAAAGTCGTGACGTTACATTTACATTTCATTGACATAGGTATTGTGTTTTTTTTTAATATTGAAATGTTACGAAATTATTCGCGATTAAATTACTAACTTATGAAGTCATCACACACATCCGTCATTAGTTTTTTTTAGTCTGTATTTTTGCCACTTTAAAGTTATTTTTAAAATGTATATCACTGTTAGTAATCGTATTAAATTGTCTCTCTATCTGTTTATTCTGGCTAATCTCTGAAACGGCTAGTCCGATTTTGACGGGACTTTCATTGGCAGATAGCAGATGTTATAAAGAGTGACAGAGGTAACTTTTTTTGTTAGATTTCACGCGTTGAAGTCGCGGGCACAGCTAGTAACTTCATATAATTTATGCAAAAAAAATACAATAGTAGGTACTCCCTTACACTCCTTACAGTATTAAATTATTTGTAATAGCTTTTGCCCGCGACTTCGTCCGCGCATTGTCCCACGGGAACATACTATCGGCATAAAAAGTAGCCTATGTGCTATTCCAGACTATAATCTATCTCTGTGCCAAATTTCATCCAGATCCGTTTAGCCGTTCTGGCGTGATTGTTCCATCCATCCATCCATCTAAATTTTCACATTTATAATATTAGTAGGATACGATTGTACACCACATTAAAAATCGTTATTTAATGCACAAATACTGAAACGCAAATTATACCGACAAACACAAAACGCGGGATCCGTCCCGCCATATACAGGATGAGGATGATTGACGCCACCACGCTGTGACGTCATTATACACAACAAGATTGATATTTGATATCGACAGACAGACGTTTATTTCACACCTGCGTCTGTGCCTGCGTCATGTGTACGGTATATTATGACGTCATCATATAGGGCCTCCGCAGACTTGCTACTTTTAGCATAGGCGACCGGCGATTTTGTGACGTATCAATGCTGCGTCGCATTTCTTTGAGCGCGAACGAGCGAGACGCAGCATCAAAATCGCCGATCGCCGATGCTAAAAGTAGCTAGTCTGCGGAGGCCCATACTCAGAGAATAAAGATTTAAGGGCTTGGATATTGCAAGCAGCAACTGGATGTACGTATGTAGTTTAAAAGGGCTTTAGCACTTGAAAGAGATAACTTTACATTGAATTTCCTCTGGCGGGAATCGAACCCGCAACCGCCCGATGCAGTGAGCCGAGCGGCCAACGATCAAACCACTGCGCCAAGCGGTCGTCTAAACCTTAAATACAAGTATTTTATAGTATACTAGCTTTTGCCCGCGACTTCGTCCGCGCAGAATTTAAATTTAAAAAAATCGGATTCCGGATTTCATTTCTCGGATTTCGTATCCCGGATCTCGTTACCCGGGTCCCGTATCCTGGATCTCGTTGCCCGGATCCTGGATCCCGTTATCCGGATCCCGTATATCACGGAGCCCGTTATCCGGATCCCGTATATTACGGATCCCGTATCCCATATCCTGGATTTCGTATCCCGGATCTCGTTATCCCGGATCTCGTTACCCTGGACCCGTATCCTGGATCTGGTTGCCTGGATCCTGGATCTCGTTGCCCGAATCCTGGATCCAGTTTTCCGGATCCCGGATCCTGGATCCTGTTTTCCGGATCCCGGATCCCGTATCCCGGACCCCGTATCCCAGATCCCGTTCCCAGATTCTGTTTGCTAAATCCCGGATCCCGTATCCCGGATATCACGGATCCCGTATCTCGTAACCCATATCCCGAATCTCGTTTCCCGGGTCCCGTATCCTGGATCTCGTTGCCCGGATCCTGGATACCGTTTTCCAGATCCCGTATCCCGGATCCCGTTTTCCGGATCCCGTATATCCCGCACCCCGCATCCCGTTTCTCAGATTCTGTTTGCTAAATCCCGGATTCCGTATCCCGGATGTCGTGAATCCCGTATCAAATGTCTTTAATTTCATATCCCGGATCTTGTTTCCCGGGCCCCGTATCCCGGATCTTGTTCCCCGGATCCCAGATTCCGTGTTCCGGATCCCGGATCCCGTATCCCGGATATCACGGGTCCCGTATTCCATATCCCTGATTTCATACGCCGGATCTCGTTTCCCGGGTCCCGTATCCCGGATCTCATTTTTTGAATCCTGGATCCCGTTTCCCAGATCCCAGCTTCCATTTGCCGGAGCCTTATCCCGTTTCCGGGATCCCAGATCCCGGATATCGGATCCCGTGTCTGGGATATCCCGGATCCCGTATCGTATTAGCCCGTAAAAGTCCCGTCAAAATCGATCCAGCCGTTTCAGAGATTAGCCCGAATCGGTACTGCCATACAAACTTTCATTCCCCATTTTACACCCTCAGGGGATGAATTATCCAAAACGCTAAAATTAAACTTTTTTATTTGTGAAAAGAATACTAAACAACAATTTTCATCATTATAAATTCAAAAATGACGAATTTCAATACAAACTTTCATCCCTATTTCACCCCCTTAGGGGTTGAATTTTCAAAGACCATAAAATTAATCTTTTTTATTATTAAAACACACCAAGTCAGCAATTTTCATAATTCTAACTTCAAAAATGACGAACTTCCATACAAACTTTCATTCCCCTATTTTACCCCGGGTAAAATTTTCAAAAACCCTGAAATTACTCTTATTTATTTTTAAAAAGACACCTAATCACCAATTTAAATAATTCTTACTTCAAAAATGACGGAACTTCCATACAAACTTTTATCCCCTATTTTACCCCCTTAGGGATTTAATTTTCAAAAACCCTGAAACGCATATTTTTTTTATTTTTCAAAAGACACCTAATCAGCAATTTTCATAATTCTAACTTCAAGAATGACGAACTTCCATACAAACTTTCATCCCTTATTTTACCCCCTTAGGGTTTGAATTTCAAAAAACCCTTTCTTAGTACACCTCTACACATCAAGACAAACCCACCCTCCAAATTTAAAGTCTCTACGATCAGCGGTTTAGGCTGTGCGTTGTCTGTCAGTCAGTCAGTCAGTCAGTCAGTCAGTCAGTCAATCAGGACTTTGATTCTTATATATTTAAGATTACTGCTGCGGTCACTAATGAGTGTGTTGTTGACCGCGTTGTTGATGCCTAAAGCGCGGCGCAGCGCAGCTCCAGGCCTCCACAGCGCGGTCAGCATTGCAACACTTGATGGACAAGCTAAAATAAATGCCGAGACCAAAGGTCGAGGCCTTTATAGCGCGGCCAGCAAGGGTTGCTAATGATGACCAAGCTTGGAGGCCGTGAGCGTAGCGAAGCTTAGCTTGAGGCCAGTATAGCGTGGTCAGCAGTAGACTCATTAGAGACCAAGGCTTGTATAGTGCTTTACTCAAAAATGCGACTATTAGTTTAAACAAAACTAGCTAAGTGGGTATAACAATTAATACAATTATATTTATATTTTTTACGAACTATATCTATAGTTGTGTATTTTCTCTTTTTACGTTTCCATGGCAACGGCACGACCAACTCGTTTTTAACCTTCAATCAGTTTTTTTACGAACCATAAACATACCTGTTTGTTACGTTTTCATGGCAACGGTCAAATAACAAATATAATGACGATAATACCGGGTAATAATACATTGTATGTCTAGTAGCTCTTGCAGTACGACAAATCCGATGTTGCTCGAAGAAGGTTTGTGAAATAATGACAACATTATAAACTTTTTTGAGTAAAATTATAAACATAATGTTACAAAGACAATAATTTTATTATCGAATTATTTGGAGTACGTACACCAAGTCTTGTTTAATATCTGCGTTCAGATGCCTCGCATGCCTCGCTCGAGCACCCATATTATTGTGACATATGTCAATGCATTTCAACGTCAAATCTCAGTCGGGCGATGCATGCGCCTGATATAGACACATCCAATGAAGAGAGTATTGGCCGGCGCACATAGAGCACGGTACGGCATGGCATGGCATTTTATTTTTTATCAATCAAATTTAATACTTATCCAATCGAAATAAGGTATATATTTCAATGCTCGGTGATCGACCTCGGAGCATCGCGGAGCATTTTCTCGGAGCACCTTATTTCGATTGGATAAGTATTAAATTCGATTGATAAAAATTAATATGCCATGCCATGTCGTGCTCTATGTGCGCCGGCCATAATTATCACGTCACATTTTATTATGACAGACATACATATGGACAACAAAATGATCCTATAAGGGTTTTTCCTCCTTTTGATGTAAGTACGGAACCCTAAAAAAACAATTTATAACATTCCGTGCGAACTTAATTAAATTTTTCCGTTTACTAAGCGCAGCAAACGTAATATACTGGTAATTTGTTTATGGCTTATTATTTTTAGGGCGTTCTTTGTGGGAATGACAGCGGGATTATGTTACTTTTATTAATTTGTATAAACTGAATTTCCTTATATTTATTTATTTTGTAGCATTGATAGATGTTGGAATATTACTATTACTTATCGAGCAAGTATAATTTATCAAGACTAAGGTCTCTCCACACCCGTATATTTTACTTTTTTTATATCGACGCTGTTAACCAGCAGACGGCCCGCCTGATGTTAAGCAGCTACCGTAGCCTGTAGATAGATGCAATACCAAAGCTCCCACGTGGCGGGCCTGAAGGGATATGGGACAGAGGGTGAGGAATAGAGACGGGTTGGAATTACGGCGCTTGCACACATCGCACGAAACGCACGAAAAATAGCTGCTTTACGCCGATCTTCTGTGAGAGGGCGCTACTACCCTGGTCGAGACATGAGCTGCAGTCAATGTGCTATGGATTCGCTCTACTTTCCTTCCGCTATGCTACACCACCGACCAAATTCGATATAATAAACATTCTTAAATTTATTCACTCTTAAACGACTGCATTTACTTAAGTCTACATGGTCCACTTTTTGGGGCTCTTGAACCCCGTTTGTAAGCAAATTTAAACTAAACATAGCTCTTTGTAAGCTGGACGATAAACATCGCGTGAGGGCTTTCAATAATCTTAACTTCCTCCCTTATCGCTAGTGGGACTCCACCACGTACGTTCTAAGTCACTGTAATACTAACTTAATTTATCGTCCCCGAAGATTTATTTTACCTTGTACCTCTTACGATGGTTGATAAACGTTGCCTGCATAACTCAAGTTTGGAATTTATTTACAAGCAGTTAGAGTTCACAATGAATAGTGTTTTGTGGTGCAGGTCAACG
Source organism: Drymonia ruficornis (assembly GCA_947859195.1). NCBI lineage: Eukaryota > Metazoa > Arthropoda > Insecta > Lepidoptera > Notodontidae > Drymonia > Drymonia ruficornis. The sequence goes on from OX401922.1 coordinate 1,038,099, forward strand.
AACAGATGGTGAATGCAAACGCTTGATAACGGAGGTGGAAAATGTTAATGCCTTTACTGTAATAGTTTTGTGAGCTATTTATATTTATTAGCCAACGGAAAAGGGCCTAAATACTTATAATTGAATTTAATGGCTAAGATTCGGTAACTTGAATTTTTTATAGGTGGCATATAAAAAATAAAACATGTAACGTCACGATTTTTATCACCATTCGGGGGTAGTCAGAGGATGAAAATTCATCCATTGGTGCATGTCCCACCGGGGATCGAACGTGGGACCTTCTGATTGCTAGCCCAATCTGTTCACCCGTAAGCTACAGTCGCTTCAGGTGGCAAATAATTATAATAAAATGTCAAATAAAAAACTGATCAGCATGAAACAGATTGAAACCATATCACGTCGTATTTATTCTACTGGCTACGTCTATATCAGGCGTATGCCGTGCCCGAGCACTCAGTTTTGACTTTGCAACGCATAATGTCATAACCTGAGTGCTTGGGCGAGGCATGCAAGGCATCTGGACGCATTCACTCTTCAGATGCCTCGCACTTAAAACAATTCAGACTCCGGAAATAGCTTCCTATATTTCGGGGATTAGCGACTGTAGCCTAGGGGTGAACAGGTTGGGCTAGCAATCAGAAGGTCCCTGGTTCGATCCCCGGTGGGGCATGCACCAATGGATGAATTTTCATCTATGTGCATATTTACAGTTCGCTTACGGTGAGGGAAAACATCGTGAGGAAACCTACATATCCCTCGGGATTAGGTAATAGTCAGTTCCTGTATACACGGCGACAAGGTTCACCACCTGTCACGTTGGGTCCTGACTATCTGGTGAAACGTGGTCTTTGAGTTGGTTAATACCTCCACAATGTGGTGGTGTATGGCCACTCAAGCCTCTGACTACCCCCGAATGGGGATAAAAGTCGTGACGTTACATTTCGGGGATTATAGTGTTATTTCAGCGATCCATATCGTATTAACGTTAGGTTTCTCAGTAAATTTTAATAATCCGATAGCTCAGGTCCATAAATCTGATGTCCAAGTACATATTTCAGATTGATTGGTCCATCCATCATGCTGCACGCTTTTTTATCAAGATTAAAAATAATTATCGATGTTGAGAAACATTGTTTTTTAAAAACAATTATTATTGGAGTTTATGTGTTGCAGATACCGAATGGACTCTACATAAATCTGTGAATACGGTTTATAAAGGCTTATAGCAAAAAATAACTATTCCGTTATTAATGCAAGCTTTAAAACACTCTATTTTCAAGTTACATAAATCGATTTAAACTTTTAGGTTACTCAATGCACTATACTCACGAATGTAAATACATACTGGACTGTTCACTACTGCACAAAAAACGAGCCGAGCGAGAGGCCCTAGTTGGGACCGTGTCCCTCTCATTTCGAGTTGCCATGCCAAAATAATATTATTGTTGGGTAGTGATTGTTAGTTTTTAAATCAAGCAAATAAACTAATTTAGTATTTATCGTGACTATTGTTAATATAATAAAACAATAGTCACGATAAATAATAAATTTATTTATTTGCTTGATTTAAAAACTAACAATCACTACCCAACGATAATATTATTTTGGCATGGCAACTCGAAATGAGAGGGACACGGTCCCAACTAGGGCCTCTCGCTCGGCTCGTTTTTCTGCCTAAGAATTGTCAAGGTATAATGGACCTTAAGACAGCAGAATAAAGTTGAATTTCTTCTTAACCAAAAACTCAAGTAATAGATCCATCTTTATACATTCGTGACTATACTCTACTTTTTGACATATGTTGACGTCAAAGAAGTGTCGTTGAGTCTGTAGAGCGTAAAACCAAACGTAAAACAATCTAATCTAAAATGTTGCCGGTTACATCTTCCTAGACAGCTTTTATAATATTTAGCAATACCTAAAACTTAACGATGCTCTCACACTGCCGTTACAAAACGTTTACAAACGTTAGTAAACATTTTAACAAATAAAACATTATTGTTTTCTCCTCAGAACGCAAATCCAAACAGCGAGCCGATGTCATGTTTTCGTGTTAATTATAAATGTTTGTAAACATTTTATAACGGCAGTGTGGGAGCACCATAATATTATCTTAAACAATGAAACACAAAAAATACATTTTCATAAAAGCATTTCCAAAACATTTTTAGCACAACAGCAGCGTCTCAAACAATCAAAAAATCACTTAAGCAAATTGTTTGCCACTGAAAAAAGAATGTCGTAGGTCCTGAATCCAACGGGTAGGGAAAATTCAGTAGAAAGATAAAACCAAGATAATATTGAGACACTCTCATTAGACGAAATTTAAAACGAGATTACGACCGAAATAAATCTCGCAGTAATTAGTTTTAATCGTTCCTATCTAGATGGCGGCGAGTAACGACTCTACCTGTTATCGAATTATGTACCGTTATACGATTAAAATAAGGGATAATTTGCATTCAGCGAGGTATCTTCAGATCATTATTTCAGATCAGACTTGATTGTTATTGGTTGATAATTAAACTAAGAGGTATGGTAAAATAATATCAGATAGAATTGCCGTAAGCCGGTCGGCTCACTGCATCGGGTGGATGCGGGTTCAATTCCCGCCAGAGGCAAATTTCGGCAACAGAATTAATGTAATTTGCCCTGGTCTGGGTATCACAGTGATCACCCTCAGTCCATTGTATGGTAGCCATAGTAGAAGCGTTGCTTAGTTTGGGACCATACAGTTAGTGTGTAGGTTTAGGATATTTATTTTATTTGTTTATTTAATATGGCAAGAAACTCGATTCTGCGCCCCAAAACACGCATAGCTGACGTAGGCCAATCAGCTGCAAAACTGAAGTGGAACTGGGCGGGCCACATCTGCCGCATGCCGGAAACGTTATGGGCAAAAGCAACCACGCAGTGGATCCCAAACAACGGGAAACGACAACGCGGCAGGCCCAGGAAAAGATGGCGGGATGAGCTGGACTCCTACTTGACGGATTGGTCCCGGGTAGCCATAGACCGGAGCAAGTGGAAAAAGGGAGGGGAGGCCTTTGCCCTGCAGTGGGACAGTACAGGCTAGAAATGAAATGAAATGAATAAACTCATCCCCCTATTACACAGCGAATAAAATACTATGCGAAATGTAGGTTAGTACTTGGGTGTATTTGCCTACTCTTTTTGCGAATTAGTAATTATAGTATAAGGATATAAAATACTAGCTTTTGTCCGCGACTTTGTCCGCGCAGAATTCAAAATCGAACTTCCATACAAAACTTTCATCGCCTATTTATCGCCCTTGGGGTTGAATTCCGAAAAACCGTTTTCTTAGTGGCTGCCTACACTTTACAAAGAACATACCCTCCAAATATCATGTCTCTAGTACCAGTGGTTTAGGCTGTGCGTTGATATATCAGTCACTCAGGACTATATGTACAGAAAGATAGATTACTTGTACACTCGCTCGAGTGAGAAATATACTGTGTCAGATGAACTAGGATATCGATAGCTTAAGAAAACATTTTTTCGTGGAGTATTCCACATTTCTATCACATTTCTATTTTTATACGCTCTAAGCTCATGAGCCTTGACTCGTGTTCGTAAAACGACATTAGAATATTATTTGACATAATATTACTGTATACGTAAAGATCGGCCCATGAAATTAGCGATTGTTCACACATTCATCTTTCTAAGATTATAAGTTAATTACTAGTTAGTACTAATTAGATGCGTCCACAAGCCAAGAGCAGCCGCACTCGAACAATTGGTTTTGAAGTCTGACTACGTAGATATGACGTCATGTCCGATTATACGAGCGCGGTCACTCGGGATTTGTGGACGCGGTCAGTGGGTCTACATGATTCGAGCGGCACATCCGAATAATCAGTTTTGTAGGCTGACTACGTAAATATGATGTCATATTAGATTGCTCGTGCGTAGCTGCTCGGGGCTTGTGGATGCGGCGCTTGATGACGTAGGTCTATCTATTATTATTTGCGAGCACCTAATATTTGTCCGTTTTTTTTAAATTAAAAAAATCGTGATCTTAACTACTACCACCAAGCCAACTAGGAACTCGGATGGAATGCGGCTTTCCCGCCCGCACACCTGCCATCGCCTGCGGCTTCCCGACCGCCACACCTCCAGCACACCGTCACCGCCTTTTTGTGCGAGTGACGTCACATTTGCCAGTCTCCTAGTTGGCTTGGTAGATTAGTAACCGTTAATTTCGTGGCCACCCACCGTTAGCTCCGCAATGCCTCGCCATTATGTAAAACGAAAGTATACAGAACTACCCTCGAAATAGGAAAAGTTTTAAACCAATTTTTTCCCAAAACAAACATGGCGTGCTAGTATAACATTAGTTACCATAATTTAATGGGTTTATTTCACCGTGGCAGGCACACGGGAGCGCAGGTATTTGTTGGTTACAACCATAATATGCATAAGTGGCTGTTAACATGGTCGCGTCCATTGGTCGCGTCATTACAGCTGGTAACATGGAATATATTTTTATTTTATTAATGAAAACACGCTCTGGATCCAAAGAAAATACCACGAAAGAGACGTGTGACTGTCCAAGAGTTTGTCCTACTAAATGGAGCCCAAGGACACAGTACGACTGAAGAAGTTTGAACATAGGTTGGACAGTAGTCATTGTCACTTTTTTAAAACGCGATTTGTAGTAGAAAACTTTAATCTAATAACAACGCATTGTTTCACTGTATTTAGGGTCACTTGTGCGGCCGCCATTGCAACCAAGTTTCGCAACCAGTTGCGATAAAGGAAATATTATTCTTTATCCACAACTGGGGGCTTACCACAAGCTCTTATTGCGATTCAATTATAGGAACGTTTTAACGACGTTTTAATGACGTTTCTTATTGTCATGACAATAAGGTACGTCATTGCACAAAAAGTCGCTGAAACGTTAATACGTTCCTGTAATTGAATCGCAATAAGAGCTTGTGGTAAGCCCCCTGGTTGTTATAAAAAAATGTTTCTTTATTCGCATCTGTTTTTACCCTATTTTTATCCAAAATCAAGTCAAATCATTTTGTCATGTTCTGTAGTATTTTTCATCGAAAGTGTAGTAAACAAACTCAAAACAACACTCATGCACATTTCCTCAACATCCTCCTTTTATCCACCATTTTCTTAACACGGAACTGACAACTGAACTTCAGCGAACAAAGTAACTATGAAAAAGAATCCCCTGAAAACTTGAGAAGTTTTCAGTCCGGAAATTTCCCTACCGCCACCAGATGTTCGCACTACGAAATATTATGGCTTATTTCAGGATTGCGGCCATAAAATAAATAGTACCTATGTAGGTATATAAGAGCGATTAGTGTTTCTTCAAGCGATCTTCGCACAACCACTTTGTCGCCGTACACAACATAAATTGTTCGCAGCACAAGCATTATCTCCTCACTTTTAACATAAAAATCCTTAAAGCTACCGGGATCGTTGAGCGGGTGGCAATAACCCTCTTATCAAATAGAACTTAGCATGCCAATGAAACGCTAGTTTTAACTACTGAGCCTACTAACCTTTAGGTTAGTCAGATGTCTAGTGATAAATCAGAGACAGCCTCACTCACAAATTATAGAGCTATGGCCTCACTTTACTTGGTTCAGCTTCCAACTCTCTCACTCATCGTACAAACGCAATTGAGGGCCTACTCTTTTACAAACAAAAACGAAATTTCGGATGAAATTTCCCGTATTTCCTACTACGTTTCTCATTCATTCCAACATTTCTTACGAACAAAAATTGTTTGCGTCTTCGTCGTCGTTGAATCTAAACGTCAAACAATTTTCGTTCGTAAGAAATGTCGGAATTAATGAGAAACGTAGTAGGAATTACGTGAAATTTCGTCCGAAATTTCGTTTTCGTTTGTAAAAGAGTAGGCCCTCTGTAATAGCCACTTTCCGTCGATCTTCTGTGATTACCTCCTGTACTACCCCGGTCGAGCCATTTAGTGATGAGCTGATACAGTCAATTGGCTTCAGCTTGATTCTACCACCAATAAATCGCTGCTCCAAATCGCTGTGTTAGTAGCCAAAACTTAAAATACGTTATCCCAACGATAGCTAGTTTGTTTACCCCGTGTTTGCGTCTGTTTTTGTAGTTTATTTCACTGTTTTGAGACTCGGAGCGGTTTATAAATGGTTAGCTCGCGTTAAAGTTGAGCAGAGTTATTCAAGGAAAGAATACCGGTGAGCGTCTGTTTATTTTCAGATGGTGTTCGGAAACTGCGGAAATAATATGTTTTGTGAAGCAATGTTCAATAGCTTATAAATAATAACTGCATAATTTTGGTTTCCGCGAGAGCGTTCCAAATCGATGGAGCATGCGCTTATAAAATTCGGCAACTGATACTACGCCCAAGTTGGTGTACTTCAGTTACCAATATTATTATGAAACTGACGTGCCGCCGACAAAGCATTTCTAGGAACAATAACCGTGATTTGTGATGCCAGTGCAAGTTAATCATAACATTCTTTAATAGGTAAGTCCAGACGTGTCACATGCCGCGCGAGGAAAATTTTCCTCGCCAAGTTTGACGTGCCTCATCTGAGCACTCACATTTGCCTCGCCTAGTTTGGCAGTCGTGAGACAGAACGATGTCAAACGTGTCAAACTGATTGATCGGGTATACCTTTCCCTGTCTAGAGTGTCAGTTGCCTCGCCATTTGCCTCGCGCGGTATGCGACTGAGGCAAACGTCGTGCTTCGCGAGGCATTTGGGTGAGCAGCCTCGCGCGGCATGTGCATGTTGTAGACACGTCTATTCATTAATCTGAGTCTTTGTTTTTGTGTTTCTGTCACCGAATTATTTTTTGTCAATCTCAGCTTACCTAACCAACTTACCTTAGCTTAACAACTTAACTTAGCTTACTTAACCTACCCAGATTGCAGTAAATTAGGGAAAATAAAATGCTTACTATTCCACCAAGCCTACTAGGAACCTGTCAAATGTGACGTCACCCGCACATAGAGGCGGTGGCGGTGCGGGAGGTGTGGCGGGCGGTTGCGGGCGGGCAAGCCACATTCTATCCGAGTTCCTAGTTAGCTTGGTGGAGTAGTATGTCAAATTTCTTCCTTCTACGACTCCATCTTTAACTCACGTTCAGACTACATTAGTCTGTTCTCACACGTATTCAGATGGTATTTTAGCCAAGCTAGTGTGTACTGTGTGTGTAGTGTGTGCGTGTGTGTGTGTAGTGTGTGTGTGTGTGTGTGTGTGTGTAGTGTGTGTGTGTGTGTGTGTAGTGTGTGTGTGTGTGTAGTAGCAGTGGTAGCCGATTGGTTAAGCACGCATCTTGTGGGTCATGGGTTCAAACCCTGGCTCACACCTCTGGATTTTTCGATATCTATGTGTGAATCATAACTTTAATATGATTATCACTTGCTTGCGGTGAAGGAAAACATCGTGAGGAAACCTGCATGTCTTTAGACATGTGAAATCCACCAACCCGCACTGGGCCAGCGTGGTGGATTATGGCCTAAATCCCCCTCGCATTGAGGGGAGGCCCGTGCCCAGCAGTGGGACGTTAAAAGGGCTAAATTAATTAATTAATTTTAGTGTGTACCTACCACACCCCCATTTAGTGTTATGCACAGCGCACGCGTTACTTCCCACAACACCGCTACAAACACTATTAGTCATGTCCGCCGGTCGACCCACTTGCATATCTTTATGCGTTAAGTTTGCAGCGCCAGTAGGAGAGGGAAGCGGAAATAATAAATAAATAAATATCGCCACACCAAAGGCTTGCGTTCATTGGGCGCGCCGAATCGAGGCGAATCGAATCGAAGAAATTCAGCTCTTATACAGGCTGACTGGTTAAACACTTTACATATTGAAGGACATGATAATTTAAGGTAACATGAAACGTTTAAAAAAATATATTTTTTTAAATACCAATTAACTACAGAGAAAACCTTAATTAAATTAATGTGCTAAAACTCGGAAATTGTGGACACCGCAGTGCCTCGCGTAGAACGCTAGTGCTAATGACACTAATGACACTTGATAGGTACGTCAAATCAAGGAGATACGATCCTGACCACGCTTATTGTTTTGAGTGGATAATTAAAGATAAATTAGGCAAATATTAGGCACCAATTTTTTTGACATAATTAGAACGAGAATCGAGTACTGAGCACTCTATATCTATATGTAAAGTGTTCAACCAGTCAGCCTGTATATTTAGTATGGAACTGCGTCCATTAGTGACGCGCTGAATCGAGTCGCTCGCGCGCACAGTCGATTTATTTCGCCGATGCGATTCGATTCGAAGCGGACGCGCGTCGTAAACATTTCATCATCCAAGCTGTCCATTATGCAGAAACAACCTACTTCGTTGAAGGTTTGCGATGAATGAACGATTCGATTCGTCTGAGATGGACGTACAATAAAATGCGACTCGACTCGATTCGATTCGATGCGACGACGCGTTTCTTCTGTAGTCGACGCGAGCCTTTACACACCAACTGGCCCTCAAGTAACGACTGTCATTTCAATGCCATCTGTAAACAAATGGGAAAATACGATTAACATCGTGCCAAAAATCCGTGGTCTGATGTCGACTGGTGGCCAACAGTCTTGCTATTACGTTTCTATTACATCTCTGATTGGTTGGTCTGAATATTTAGAACGCTATCGGTGGCAGTACAATAGCGATGATATATACCCATACATTGGGTACTTACTTCTGGTTCTATATAAAAATCAAGAGTAGTGACATTATTCATTAAGTAATCAACTTAAAGCGTTACTCAACCTCGGAGCGTTTTGGCCGTCTGGATTGGTCGAGAGCGCATTAACCCCGCCCTCTTTTTTCGATAATTAATTGTGACGTGAAAAACTATTGCATCACAAAATCCAACTATGATATTTAGGTATTATTTTCCCCCGTCTTTTGGTGATAAAAAATATTAAAAATTCCATGCCGTTTAGGAGATATAAATTTTAAGAAGAAAACAGCTTCATTTTGATATTCTTTAACAAACAGTAAAATAGCACGTAGCACTATTTCCTACTTAAAATTTTGAAGGTTCAATAAATACTGTGATATTTTTTTTTATTTTTTTTAGCCCATTTGTTTAAGAGGATATTATATTCTCCAATCATGCCTGTTTTTGGCGAGCCTCCTCTTAAGTTTAAGGTTGTTTTAGTATTAAGTATTCAATAAGTACTTTGTTAGCTTACATGAATTAAACAAATAATTTGATTACTCCTACCAAAGGATAGCGTGACTGAGTTCACACCGTGTTAAGACGTGATTACTAGTCTGGATACTGTCCTTATCAAGTTAAACTTATAAAAAATAAAAATAAATATAACGTCACCACTTTTATCCCCATTCCGGGGTAGTCAGAGGCTTGAGTGCACCACATTGTGGAGGTATTAAGTCAACTCAAAGCCCACGTTTCACCAGATAATCAGAACCCAACGTGACAGGTGGTGAACCTTGTCGCCATGTATACAGGAACTGACTATTACCTAATCCCGAGGGATAGGTAGGTTTCCTCACGATGTTTTCCCACACAGTAAGCGAACTGAAAATTATGCACATAGATGAAAATTCATCCATTGGTGCATGGCCCACCGGGGATCGAACCTGGGACCTTCTGATTGCTAGCACAACCTGTTCACCCCTAGGCTACAGTCGCTCCAGGTTTCCTCACGATGTTATCCCTCACCGTAAAACTTATGTTAGGTAATAGTAGAAGTCTGGACTCTGCATGTGGAATAACTATAAACAATCATGGTTGTTATCAAACAATAGAAATTATGGTAAACGATAACTATAACCAAAGCGAAACGAATAATTAACTTCTAAGTAACAAGGTGTTAACATGAAAATGTACTATTATAATGTAACTAGCTTACGTTCATATTTTTTTTTCAATAACTAAGGTGGAAAGTAAGCGTACGGCCCGCCTGACTTTTAAGCAGTTACCGTAGCCTATAGATGCTTGCAATACCAAAGGTATCGCTCGAACTTTGGTGAACGGGAATGGAACAGGGGGGGAGGAGGGGTGGACTTTCGGCTCTTTCACTAATTACTATTACAATTAGATAACTTAACGCCAATCTTCCGTGAAAGGGTACTACCATGGTTGAGCCAGCACTTTTATGAGTTGCAGTCAATTGCCTAACTACTGGCACTAACATAAACTTAGAGTAAAGCCCTTGTTTGGTTTAAAAAAAATGTCAAAAATATGTTGGTGCCCGGCAACGATATTCAAAGGGAACTATGGTGGCCGAGCGTTTTGACGGCCGCTTGGCGCAGTGGTTTGAACGCTGGCCGCTCGGCTCATTGCATCGGGTGGTTCGATTCCCGCCAGAGGCAAAATTCGGAAACGGCCTTTTCGTAATTCGCCTTGGTCTGGGTGTCACTGGGATAGCCATAGTACAAGCGTTGCTTAGTTACATACAGTACCATACAGTTGGTGTGGAAGTCTGGCGATATTTATTTATTTATTTTTACATCGGATTGGGGGGACTACTCTTATTTATATTTTGGGTCTTACCAGTTAAAAACTACATAATATAAAACAGGGTAAATGCCTCAAAAAATATTCAATAACCACGCCATAATAGCGTGCTTCTACAGGGTGCGTTGTATTTTAATCCACTGATTAATAGCTCTACTATGACGGCACTTGCTATAAATCAGGCGTAGCCCACAAATGGCTAGATTAAATTGTGACCTAATTGTCGGAGTTTTAATAACCAACAATGTTTGTTTTCCACATAATTATTATAATTAAAGTTGGCCTTATCTTTATAATTTACTTGTCAGCAAATAAAAGTAATGGCTTGGTAATAATAATAATTTAGCCCTTTTAACGTCCCACTGCTGGGCACGGGCCTCCCCTCAAGGCGAGGGGGATTCAGGCCATAATCCAGCACGCTGGCCCAGTGCGGGTTGGTGATTTTCACATGCAGGTTTCCTCACGATGTTTTCCTTCACCGTAAGCAAGTGATAATCATATTAAAGTTATGATTCCCACATAGATTTCGAAAAATCCAGAGGTGTGAGCCAGGGTTTGAACCCAGGACCTTAAGCCCGCAAGACGCGTGCTTAACCAATCGGCTACCACTGCTTTTCACCACTGGGTATAATTATTAAAATTAATATAATAATAATATAATAATTATTAAAATTAAAGTTGGCCTTATTTTTATAATTTACTTGTCAGCAAATGAAAGTCATGGCGTGGTGATAAAGGGAACATTAATTTGTAACAACGATGTAACGTCACGGCTTTTATCCCCATTCGGGGTAGTCAGAGGCTTGAGTGGCCATACACCACCACATTGTGGAGGTATTAACCATCTCAAAGCCCACGTTTCACCAGATAGACAGAACCCAACGTGACAGGTGGTGAACCTTGTCGCCGTGTATACAGGAACTGACTATTACCTAATCCCGAGGGATAGGTAGGTTTCCTCACGATGTTTTCCCTCACCGTCAGCGAACTGTAAATAATGCACATAGATGAAAATTCATCCATTGGTGCATGCCCCACCGGGGATCGAACCTGGGACCTTCTGATTGTTAGCCCAACCTGTTCACCCCTAGGCTACAGTCGATTTTTGGTAACAATAACAAAAAAATGTAGGTACCAACTTATAAGTATTTTTGCCTCACATAAATACATATCGCCAGACTTACGCACCAACCGTATGGTCCCAAACTAAGCAACGCTTGTACTATGGGTACCGTATAATGGACTGGGGTCACCGCCAGTGACACCCAGACCAGGGTGAAATTACGAAAAGGAAGTTTCCGAAAATGGCTCTGACGGGAATCGAACCAGCAACCACCCGATGCAGTGAGCCCAGCGGCTAACCCTCAAGCCACTGAGCCAATCTCCAATTCTCGAGTCAAGTGCCTGCGGTCATCGTTATAAAATACCTTCCATGCTAGATACTTGCTTCTGGATAAGATAACTAAAATAAATTTCAAAGATTTACTCCTGAAATCCGAAAATTTACAACTTTCCAATTGAAAAGAGTAACCATTGAGTATCTTGGCGACTGTTCCGGGGGAAAGAGTATGTTGAACCGGTACTTAAGCTGTAACCGGCGGAAAATTCGTAAGTGCATTTTCATTGGCTTGTGAATAAAAATATTTTTGACTATGGCTTTGAAAGAGATGATCTCTGTCTTCTTTGTAGGTACTAAGTAAAAGGCCTTTGAAAAAATATTACACAATCCTGCCCACCCCTTCGAAAAGTACAGGCGTGAATGTTGCCTTATGACGTAAGCGTTCGCCGATCGCTCTAGTACCGACGGATTGATAAATTGGAAAGAGTCGCGTCAAAAAATAAAAATATGTTTTTTGCGTAATTTATTCAGCAGAGCGAAATCCCAGCGGTAGTCAGTATTATTTTTATCGGAGTGGATTAAAGCTATGTTTGTTAATTCTTCACTTGATGGATAGTTTTAGATTAGGTTAAGTAGGGAAAATACGTAATAACTTGTAAATTATGCTGATTTTGTTATAAGCTCTGCAGTCTTCAGACCCCCGGGGTACACAAATGCATTGCGAAAGGATAGGCATAGGATGGTCAATGAACTTTTTCTTATATTGTGGTTAGTGACCCACCTGGGGCCTTACCACGACCTCTTATCGCGAGCCAATTATAGGAACGTTTTAACGTTTCAGCGACTTTTTGTGCAATGACGTACCTTATTGTCATAACAATAAGAAACGTCATTGCACAAAAAGTCGCTGAAACTTGAAAACAATACTGCTATAAGAGGTGGTGGTAGGGCCCCTGGTGTCAGAGTTGTTCAAGCCGCCCAAAAAATCTCTGACATGGCTTAACGATGTTGTCTAGACTCTAGATGACAACATTGTACAGTCAGCAACATTAGTTGTTCTACATTCTCGCTTAATATGTGGTGCTGATAAAGTTGACCGACGTTTGAAAAATAAAGAGTACTATTACATTCCGATATGAAAAAACCGGCCAAGTGCGTGTCGGACTCGCACATTAAGGTTTCCGTACCACCGTAGAGTAAAAAAATAAAAAAATATTGTTTCTTGTATGAGGACTCCCTTTAATTTTAAACTTTTTTTATTTTTAGTATTTGCTGTTGTAGCGGCAACAGAAATACACATTCTGTGAAAATTTCAAGTCTCTAACTATTACGGTTCGTGAGGTACAGCCCGCTGACTGACGGACAGACGGACAGACGGATGGAAAGCGTAGGCTTAGTAATAGGGTCCCTTTGGGTACGGAACCCTAAAAATGAAGAATGTTCAGAGACCTATGTTTCTGACTATACCTATGTACTAATATTTGTACCTACACAAAACAGTTACAAATCTCAAACAGTCCCGTGAGACGGCTTGCGAGAATTAAAAATCGCTGATATAACTTCAAATCTGAAAATAAGAGGTACCTTTTGGCAAGTACAGTCAGAAACAGAAGTGCATTAGCCAAGTGCAGAACAATGCTGGTTGTTGCGCTCGCCGCTGCTCCGTCACGCTCGTGCCTGATATATCGACGAGCGCTACGAATTTACGGACCACGCTCTGGAACTGATGGGAGTCCCAGGTTTGAGGCTGAAGCGTGTAGTTACTAAAACAATAGTATTAAGGTTTATATCTCTCTCGATAAATAATTGGATGAGATAACACAAAGACATCCGAGCTTGCTCATGTGCCGTTGGGTGAGATGTCACCTAACTCATTAAAAATTTTAACATTTTGTACCCCAGCAACATACCTAAGTCGCATTCCAATTTTAGAAATCAATAATACTCTTTATTTTTGATTCGTAGGTGAACATTGTCAAAAGCAAACAATAGCAACATGTCAAAATTTTGTTTAGATGAAGAAAAATAATGGATTTGATGCAAAACAAAAGCGTGGCAGCAATTTAAAAAACCGAGAACGTTCAGCGACTTATGTCGCTGACCGTACATACACTATTTTAATTACATATAGGTACATAAAATTTGTGATGATTTGAAATTATTATTGTAATAATATCTACCAATTATAGCAGCATAATCTAATCACGAGAGGAAAACCAATAATTTAGACTTTAAGTAAGTTTCGATTAGTGAAACCCAATTATTTTACAAGTGAATTGTCACTTAATCCATAGAACATCATCCATTTTTTACTAACACCATCAACAGTAGTATCTCATAACTTGATCCACAGTATAGAAAACATTAGTAAGACCAGTTTACGACGAGCAACGCGAAACTGAGCGGTGTTCTCTGATGTTAAACTACTCTGTGGTTAATGCGCTGCTCGTTTATGCAAAACACGGGCGCTGCCTGCTCAGGCAATCTTGGCTTGTACCGGATTATTAGTATTGTCTATGATTAGATTATTTGTGAGGCCGGTCACATAATAGAACCAACGGGTGCTTGAATACTAAAACAATACAAAAAATAATGTATATCAAACAAAGTTGGGAAAAATTTAATTGCGATTAATTAATTGCAAATTGCAGGTGATGTCACAATTAACAATTAATTGTGATTTGTTCGCGATTGCCAAACAAATCAAAATTAATTGTTAAGTGTGATTGATTAATTGCAATTAAATTTTTCCCAACTCTGATATCAAAGTTGAGATCGATCTTAAGATGTAGTTTTGACGTTTAATGTATGGAACATCTGTCAAAAACAGCATTTTGAGTTCGATCCCGGTCTTGACATCGATTTATTAATACGGGCCTAAAATGTTAAACTTCGCTTAGCTTACTTTGAGATCGGTAATTTTCTGTATTGCGTCAAAAATAGTGGCAAAGCCAAGCTGCAGCCAATACGGGCCGGCTCGACCGGGGTAGTACCACCCTCTCACCGAAGATTTGCGTAAAGTAGTGCGAATCGTACGACTGAGAGAGTTGGAAGATCAGGGGGCTTACCACGAACTCCTATAGCGATTCAATTACAGGAACGTTTTAACGTTTCAGCGACTTTTTGTGCAATGACGTACCTTATTGTCATGACAATAAGAAACGTCATTGCACAAAAAGTCGCTTAAACGTTAAAACAAAACTGCTATAAGTGGTGGTGGTAAGCCCCCAGTTTATTAATTTTGCCCTCATTTGCGTCATAAATACACCCATCTAAGCAATGTACATAGGAGAATAAGTGATCCCAAACTTTTTATGATGTATGTATAATGTCAAAGAAAAATATCTATGGTAAACACGAAGAAGCTGCCTCGGGGCGCGTTATAATGAAGGCGCCAATTTTAGGAAAAGAACCTCGGAATTAAAGGGAATTTATGTAAAGGGACAATTTTATTTGTAAGTAGAAAAAAAGTTGGGGAATAGAGATCCGTAATGGACTACCTAAGCTGCTTAAGATCTTTGAAGATAAGCTTTTTCATAGAAATGTTGTAGGTACCGGCTACGCATTAGATCTAAGCTGATGTAGATACTACAGGGTGTAACGGAAAGGGTATATACATACGAAGTGCACGGCTTCTTTGGATGATAACGAACAAGACGGCAACGGTTTTAAAATCCTATATCTACACGTTACAGAGATATGAGACATTCCAATACATGAAAACAAAATACCAAACATGTCAAATTTACATTTCGACATCACTACACTAACACCAAGTGACGTGAAAAGGATAATGACACTCGTAGTGCGGTTACACGTTTATTATTATGTGAATTCAATAAACTTACCAAATTTAATATTTTGGAATGAATTTTTTGTAATTTTTTTTTGAGCTGAAATCTTGCATATTGTTTCTATAGCAGATACACTTTTCACCCCTTTCGGATAGATATACCCTTTCCGTTACACGCTGTATAAGATATAAAAAATATATATAACGTTACGACTTTTATCCCCATTCGGGGGTAGTCAGAGGCATGAGTGGCCATACACTACAACATTGTGGAGGTATTAAGTCAACTCAAAGCCCACGTTTCACCAGATAGTCAGAACCCAACGTGACAGGTGATGAACCTTGTCGCCGTGTATACAGGAACTGACTATTACCTAATCCCGAGGGATAGGTAGGTTTCCTCTGGATGTTTTTTCTCACCGTAAGTAAGTAAGTTAAGTACTTAGCGGAAATACTTAAAATAAGCACATCTTGGTGGTAGAGCCAAGCAGTAGCCAATTGACTGCAGCTCATATACGAGCTGGCTAGAGCAGGGTAGTACCACCCTCTCACAGAAGATCGGCGTAAAGCAGCTATTACAGCTGTTTGTACGATGAGTGAGAGAGCACATCAACGGTAACACTTCCAACATAAGATGAGCTCTCTTTATTATTGATAGCTCAGCCCGTAATTAAGATAGCTCAGCTTATATTGGAAAAGTTACAATAGACGTGTGGCGACTGTACTATTTATCTAAAATAAAAACACCACTAATATCCCCGTAATACGGTGCCTTACCACAAACAATAGCTATGGTCTCTCATATTTTTTAAAAATAAATGCAGACCGAAGGGAATAACTGGGTCTATTGTACCCCGTGTTAAGCGTTCCGTGTAATGCATGGTGACGTCATAGCTACCCCTGTATCCTGTAGCGATAGGGTCAAAACACGTATGATGCTAAGTGATAGAAATATGAAGTGTCAATTTATTGAAACAATGGAGGAATAGCAATTGCAAACGTCATATTAATGGAAGACACGCAGGGAAATCAATATGATTTAACCATTGATATTAGTATTCGTTGTTTTTTTATATTATTTAAATCTTTTTTAAAGTTCGGCAGGTCAGTTCCATTTAATCTATTTTTCATCACACCCATTCGAGAAACGTCAATTGCCTTTCAAGGCTAGCGGGAGCAAAATTCTATTTTGCTCCCACGGGAGTTTTTGTTTCTCCTTCCTGATTGGTCAGCGTTCGTGCTTGTGAATTGAATGTGAAAAAAAAATCGAACGCTTAATGTATGAAGAAGTTACTGGCCGGTTAGGATTACGCGGCAACCAAAGAGAATGTAATGGAAAAAAATTGTCATGTACATTTTTCTTTTAATTTCTTTTGTCTCGGTTTAGTATGTTTAAGTTATTGCAAATAATAATGAAACATGAGTTCGAGTAATGATGTGATGATATATTATTTGTTTGGATACTACATAATATTATGAGAGTTTCGCGTAGGTAGAGGTACACGTAGCTTTTTATTTTTCTCTTAGGTAGTGATGAAAAATAGTATGTATCATTCGGGGCCAAAATATTTTGTCCTCGGGCGGCGTATATTAAATTCCTCGCAAAGCTCAGGATTCTACTTTAGAATCCCTCGCTACGCTCGGGATTCTACTATAGAACCCTTCCCTTTCCTCTGAATTCAAAATAACGCCCTCGCGGAACAAAATATCACTTTGGCCCCATATAACACAAATAACTATTGAACTAATATAGATTCTAGTTGTGTTATTACAAAATGAGTAAAATTCATTTTACTTATTCTAGACATTTTTTCAAGTGAATTTTGTCTAGACAAGCAACTATCTTTATCTTTATCAGTTTGGAGATCAGAATATACGCAGTATAAAAACACTCAAAGCAAAACCTGAGTTATTTGAGGATATCTCAAAAACTGCTAATACATTTGAAAGATACACAGGTAAACAGTAAATAAAAAAAGATTGCAAAGAAAATCTTAATACTTGGTAACGGCAAACATAATATTGGTGTATTGATTGAAACGTGAACGCAAACGCTGTAAGTAAATAAGATTTGAAAAATTGAAATCGTTTTCGATAGAAACTGAGTTGCTTTGATCGCGCAATACTTAATAGGGCAATTAAAAATATACGGTGTATGATTATACAGGGTGGATCGCTCGCTAGATTAAAAAGCCGAACAAGAGCGAGTAGGACTCACGCCGTAAGGGCTCCGTACAAACTCATAAGGAGGTCAATATTTATTTTTTGCTTGTAATGAGTAGCCTAAATACAAATATTCATATCTCTAGTTTTATAAAAAACTGGGACTCCCATAAATTTTCATCCCCGGGGGATGGAATTTCCCTGAAATTCTTCCTATACTTTTCTACGCTATAAAGTATAGGTACCTACTATTAAAATTTCATGTTTCTAACACCAGCGGTTTGCGTTGTGCACGTCTTGACAGACGGACATACGGACAAGATATTGATCCTATAAGGGTTCCGTTTTTTTCCTTTTGAGGTACGGAACCCTAAAACAGGAGTTGACAATTTATGATATTGTATTTTACTACGTAGAATATTATGATAGCGTTGTTAGTTTTTTATTTAAATTAAAAACACATACAACACTAGAAATTAAACAGTTTTATTTTTTTATTTTTTTATAGGACTGCGGTGGCAAAAAAGCGTACGGCCCGCCTGATGTTAAGCAGTTACCGTAGCCTATAGATGCCTAAAATACCAAAGGTATTGCTCGCACATTGCCGACCTGAAGGGGAGTAGGATGGAGGGAGGGGGAGGGGGGGGGTGGGCTTACGACTCTCTCACTCATCGTACGAAACGCAGCTGTAATAGCTACTTTACGCCGATCTTCTGTGAGAGGGTGGTAGAACCCTGGTCGAGCCAGCCCGTTTATGAGCTGCAGTCAATTGGCTACAGCTTGGCTCTACCACCTTCAAAAATATAATAATAAGTTTAATATTAAGTTCACAGGTTGTGAAAAATAATTTTAAATTAGTTTTCATAGGCTGTTAAAAACCATATCAATTAAAACCTACTGGCCGGGTGATCGTACAACAAGCGACTTCGTAATATAAAAATAAGTATGTTATAGTGAAAATTTACTGTAAAAGAAAATCACCTCAGAACATTTTATGAAAGTAGGAATTAATAAAAAAAAAATATAACGTCACGACTTTTATCCCCATTCCGGGGTAGTCAGAGGCTTGAGTGGCCATACACCACCACATTGCGGAGGTATTAAACAACTCAAAGCCCACGTTTCACCAGATAGTCAGAACCCAACGTGACAGGTGGTGAACCTTAAGTAGGAATTATTTTATCAAATGTTTAGTTTTGATCAACAGCAGCATAATTGGCATCAATATTGACTGTTTTGCATTTTAATTAAATTGTCTAGCGCATTAATTTAATATGATGCATTTTGTATAATGCGCGGTTGGTTATGCATTGTAAATTTAATTCATGAAAAAAGCAAATATCCGCGTACACAAAACTAGGGTTTGCATTAATCAATATTAATTATGAACTTAATATTATGTAACCAACGCGATCATTATTATCGAACATTTCTGGCCGTATTCGAAACAATACGACCCACTGTGTGGTTCATAATTTAATTTCAAATTTGGAATTCCATTTTAGTGATGTGGCGTTGATATCAATGCTGGCTGGTAGTGAGTAGATATTGCTTAATTCCGGAAAAATAAATGTACTCACAGATCAGAATCTTCACTTTCGAGTCAGTGGAGAAGTCACTGATTTTTTACAGAGAATTCATAATTAATAAATATGAATTTTACTATCTTTTCAATAAATAACTAAAGAGCCTACAGATTTAAAAACAAACTCAATAAAAAATCAAAAACTTTTACTTCATACAAGCTTTATGGATCAGTTTTGATTAGGTACTAATAAAAAGTTGAGTTGAGCTGATTTTTCATCTATGTGCATAATTTACAGTTCGCTAACGGTGAGGGAAAACATCGTGAGGAAACCTACCTACCCCTCGGGATTAGGTAATAGTCAGTTCCTGTATACACGGCGACAAGGTTCACCACCTGTCACGTTGGGTTCTGACTATCTAGTGAAACGTGGGCTTTGAGTTGGTTAATACCTCCACAATGTGGTCGTGTATGGCCACTCAAGCTTCTGACTACCCCCGAATGGGGGTAAAAGTCGTGACGTTATATTATTATTATTATTATTATTATGTGTAAGATTTTATCTTCTCTCCGAAGAGGTAGATAGTGGCACGGGCCGAAGCCAAGTGCTTTTTTTGTTGTTTAATTATTGAGGTTCAGTTAATGAAAGGAATTTCCTAACTATACGGCAGGTATTTAAAATGACAGCTTTTTGAGCTAGTACTATTGTGGATGGATGCATGTCGAGAGTAGTGAGACTGGTGTGGAGTGTGGTTGGTATGACGCCTGTAGTGGATAGAATGATAGGTACTGTTTTTACTGAACTAACTTGCCATTGTGTCTTCAGTTCAATAGAGAGGTCGGTGTATTTGGCGATTTTGTCAGTGTGTGTGGTAAGTAAGTTATGAGTGTTGCAGATGGCTATATCTATTAAGAAGACGGCTTTATTGTTTTTATCTAGGAATGTTATATCTGGTCTATTGCTTCGTATAGTTTTGTCTGTAATTATAGTTCTGTCCCAGTAGATTTTGTAGGTATTATTTTCTAAAACAGGTTCCGGTATATATTTATAATATGGTACTTTTTCTGATAGGAATTTAAATTTGTATGCTAAGTTTTGGTGTATGATGGCTGCTACTTGATCATGTCTGTGTTTGTAGTCGGTCTGGGCTATTGATTTACAGGCGCCAGTGA
Source organism: Drymonia ruficornis (assembly GCA_947859195.1). NCBI lineage: Eukaryota > Metazoa > Arthropoda > Insecta > Lepidoptera > Notodontidae > Drymonia > Drymonia ruficornis. Next base: position 1,058,600 of record OX401922.1, read on the forward strand.
TGTGCTGGATGGTTTCGGAGCTGCTATGGCAATGTCTACACATATCTGTCGGTAAATTGGGTGAGCGGATTATGAACTTCTGGTAATTCCGGGTGTCCATAATTTGATCTTGGATTGCGATCATGAAAGCTTCCGTCTCCGGGAAGAGCTCGCCCCTCCGCAGCCATTCGTTCGACGCATCTTTGTCGACGTGTGGCTGCTGAAGGTCATGGCGATGTCTTCCATGCAATGACTTCCGCTCCCATGACGTAATCTTATCCCTATCGTTAATGACCTGTTCGTTGCGTTGGGCGTTGTGATCGTGTAGGTTAAGGGGGGTGTAGTGTTTATCGGCAGATGATACTATATTGTGTAGTGTAGTTTGCTGTGCTCGTTGATGGAAATAATTACGTAGTGATTTTATTTGTTTGTTGTGTAAATTGGTGATATCTATTATCCCTCTTCCTCCTTCTTTCCTGGGCAATGTTAACCTTTGCACACAGGATCTGGGGTGATGTTTTCGTTGCGCTGTCATTGACGTGTTTATGATGCGTTGTAATGCAATGAGATCGCTCTGAGGCCAACTAATGATACCGAAGGTATATGTGAGCACCGGGATTGCGTATGTATTAACAGCTTTGATAAGATTTCGGGAATTTAACTTTGATTTTAAAAGTATACTAAGCCTGTGTCTAAATTTCTTTTTTATATCTAATTTGGTCTGTTGTTGGTGTATCTGTCGAGCTTGTTGAAAACCTAAATATTTGTAAGATTCATTTTGACTAAGTGATTCTATACTGATTCCGGATTGTAAGATATAATCGTTTTGAATAGTTTTTCCTGCCTGAACTGTAAATGTTTTGCATTTATCGATACCAAACTCCATCTGTATATCCTGTGAGAATGCTTGAGTGATGTCTGCAAGTTGGTGGAGTGTCTGTGCTGTGTGGCTGTACAACTTAATATCATCCATATACATCAGGTGTGTGAGTGTTGTGTGATTATGTTCTGAAGTAATATTAAATCCCTGATTTGATCGGTTCAACATGTTTGAGAGTGGGTTTAAAGCGAGGCAAAACCATAAGGGGCTTAAGGCATCACCTTGAAAAATTCCTCGCTTTATTGGAATCATTGCAGTTTCTACATTATTGTTGTTTACTAAAACTTTGAGTTTGGTTTGCCAGTGTTGCATGGCTTCTCTTAAAAAGGAAATGATTTGTGGATGGATTTTATAATGCTGCAGTATATAAATCAGCCAACTATGAGGTACGGAATCAAATGCTTTGCGATAATCGATGTACATGGTACTGATGTCTTTCTTTTCTTTATATGCCTGTAACATTGCGACTGAATCAATTATAAGCTGTTCTTTGCAGCCTTGGCTGCGTTTTCGACACCCTTTTTGTTCTTCTGCGAGTATATTATTGTGTGATATATGAGTGTGAATAAGTTCTGCGATGCATGATGTGAGAATTTTGTAAATGGTCTGTAAGCAAGTGATGGGTCTGTATTTTGCTGGGTCACGGTAGTCTGTGTCTTTGGGTATCATGTATGTTACGCCTTGTGTGATGTATTGCGGCATTGTGGATGGATGTTGGATGAATTCATTAATATGGGTGTGCAAGAGCGAGTGAGCAGCGGTAAATTTTTTGTACCAATAATTATGTACATGGTCTGTCCCTGGTGCCTTCCAATTGTGACATCTATTTAAAACAGCTACAAATGTGTCTCTAGAAATGTGCTCAAATTCCATATCATTTATGGTGTCTGTTATGGGGGAGTCAGTGTTAATCCAATCGGCATTTTGATTGTGTTGTACTGGATTGGACCAAATATTAGACCAGAATTGATGCATTTCAGTTGCGTCGGGATTGGCTACGGGTTGATGTATGCTTGTTTGCGTATTTTGTGTACTTGATGTAAGTGCTCTGTAGAATTGTTTTTCATTGTTTGTAAATTTAGCGTTCTGCTCCTTTCTGTGTGTGCAATTCATGTATCTTCTCAATCTGCTAGCGGCTGCATTTAGTTTTTGTTTAAGTGTGTCAAGATACTGGTTGTCTGATAGATTAGGCTCTTCATGCTGAGAGTGTATTTTATACTTCTGTTTTATACTTTCTACATACGCTATGAGTTTCCTACTTCTAATTCCCTGTGCATACTGTGTCATTCTGCCTATGTCTTTCCTAAGTGCCTCTATTTTATTCTTTAATCTTCTCTGCCAAGCTGGGATTCTATTGTTGTTTCGTTGTAGTGTGTTTTCACGAGTTTTGATTTTAGTCCCATTACAGGTAGCTGCTGTGTATGCTGCACAGTATATTATGGTCTGAGTTGTTATAAAATCTTGTGTGTTTGATAGTTGTTCTGGTAGGATGTGTGTATTTATGAAATGGGTTATTTGGGCTAGTTTTTTGGATGAGTTTTGTTTTGGTATGTATGGTCTAGCGGTAGGGTTGGTGTTCTTGAAATTGTGTAGCACTTCGTAGAATTTCTCTTTAATATTTTCTACATCACCTATAGTGCTGTCATTTCTATGTTGGGTTCTTCTGTTAGGTGTATTTGAATGGATCGGTGAGTTCATTAGAGTTTCTGAATTAATAGATATGTGTAGCTGTGTATTTGCATGGGAGTGTATGGGTGTAGCAATTTGTTCTTCTGGTTCATTTGTGTTGTTGTGCTGAGACGTTTGGTATAAGCTGTGTTCGACTTCTTTCCTGATCTCTTGTAGCCTAGTATCAGTTATATATTTGTTGTTTATTATGGCTCTTCTCTGATCAGAGATACGTTGTTCAGAGAGATGTGAGAGATGTGGATAAAGTGCTATGAAACAGTCTCTAACTTTTTTCCTATTAGCTGTCATGTTTCTTTCAAGTTCTGTTTCCTCGTAATAGCATCTTATAAGAGCCTCGTTTAGGTCGTCCGACCATCTAATTCTAGTTCGCGTATCTGTATTCTGTGTTGCATGCGTTATGGAGTCGTGACTGGGTGTAAGTGTAGTGTGTTGTGCTATCTCTGATTCTACTTCTGTTTTAATTATGTCTAAAGTTTCTTGTGTTAATAAATGGTTTCTTAATATTGCCCTTCGTTGGTCTCCAGTTCTTTGTCTAGTCGCCTGCATTGTTGGGAATTTCTGTGCAAATTTTTCGTGTAAAGGTCCTAAAAAGGTCCTGGTGTTTGTCGTTTCTAAATGGGTTATTTCTAAATATGTACGCCAAATGAATATATTCATGTCATGTGACCATTTTCTCCGCGTACGTTTCGCATCAGCAGTGGGCGCAGTGGTTTCGGCATCTGCCTCCCGCGCAACATCTACCGATGTAGGGGATGTAGTAGATGATTGCGGTATGTTTTGAAATGAATGAGGGGATGAGCTGGGTGATTGAAACAAACTATGAGTAGATGAAGTGGAAGATGACGGTGATACGTCGGCTGTAGTCAATTTGTCGGTGGAGACCCGCCTGTTCAGTCCCCTACCGCCGATGGTTCGCATGCTGAGACACCCAGCATCGGCTCCAGGTGTGCCCCGGCGATCGCCCCCGTTATTATTACGAATAAAAAGCATAATTAACAAGCTATATCGATATTGTATTTTATTAACATTTAGTCAATAATACAACACTAACCACTCACACAGTACTCACGTACTCGACGTCACACATCCCTAACACATTCGAGTACCATTACAGTCAGTTCTAAGCGCCAAATATAAAATGACCTTCCTCGGCCCCCTGTACTATTAAATAGATAGACGTGTGGACGCAGGTGGGAACATATCGAGGGATCATTCTATACTAGTCTCAACCGTGTTGAAGGTATGAAGGCATTATTAAACAGAAAGGGAACTAATGGCGTGCGGTTTTCATTTTGGATTTGGTTTTTGGAAACGATGTAATAGGTCGCTTAAGTTGGTCATAGCATTGTTATTAAAGTTGCCACATGCTCAGCTATGACTCTTAAGACACTGACATATAGGTCATTTTGCAATAATTTAAACGTAATCGTGAATTAACTGTTCCATATTTAATATGATGGTCGCATCTCTCGTCGTTCGACGGAATTCAACCAATCAGATTACTCCAAAATGACGTCATTTTTATCACGTCATAATAGATTAATGCAATTGGTGGATATTTTCCACGCTACCCGCTCTGACGTAATATGATGCTGGATAATCAAGCTGATGATCTCAGGTCTTTACTTACCCTCCATAAGATACTATCGTGATATACTCGGCTCAGAACACCATAAAAGCAAGCCCTTATCGCGCCGTCGTGAGAATATCATCAGCATAACTCTAAAACACCCCTAACCGTATTCCAGAGATAGAACACCCTGTATACATATGAGAATGTATTAGACCACAGAGTAAAGACTAAAGAAAGTGGTGCCCTTATTAGATATTTGTATGAAACGGAACGTGGTCATTGTTTTTTCATTTTCATTATACTATTTACCGGTAAATAGTTGAACTACTCGCTTCGTTTTATGTTGATGTTAGTACTAGGCCGACCACTCGGCCCACATGCTTAGGGCCAGTCCCCTTAGTAACTGGTCCATGGTATTAGACTGAGTCGAGTATGTACCTACAAATTGTGTTATACAGGTTCGAATTAAACAAGGTAGAAACAAGGTGGTAGAGCCAAGCTGTAGCCAATTGACTGCAGCTCATAAACGGGCTCGACCGGGGTAGTACCACCCTCTCGCAGAAGATCGGCGTAAAGCAGCTATTACAGCTGCGTTTCGTACGAAGAGTGAGAGAGCGGTAAGCCCACTACCCCTCCCCCTCCCTCCATCCCACTCCCCTTCAGGTCGGCAATGTGCGAGCAATGCCTTTGGTATTGTAAGCATCTATAGGCTACGGTAACTGCTTAACATCAGGCGGGCCGTACGCTTTATTGCCACCGCAGTCCAATAAAAAAAAACATCAACTGTATGCTCCCAAACTAAGCAAGCAACGCTTGTACTATAGCTACCATACAATGGACTGGAGGCGATCAAGTGACACCCAGAGCTAAGTAAATTACTAAAAGGCGTTTCCGAAATAAGCCTCTGGCGGGAATCGAACCCGCAACCACACGATGCAGTGAGCCGAGCGGCCAACGCTCAAACCACTGCGTCAAGCGGTATTTGGTAGACAAATATCTGGTATTTTTCAGATAATTTTCAGCATTTTGCACCCCTCTACAAAGATAATACGTGGTAACAGGGTGCGCAAATTACAACAGACACCCGCAAAGTTATGCGCCCGGAGATTATGCAGATTGCGTCGATACAACCCTGCGAGTGGGGCACGAACTTTCGATAAGTAGTATCGATACTGTTATCGATAACAGACTCAGCGTAATATCGATACTGTAATAATCGATATTTTATAACCGATATTGTAACAATCCGCGATCCCATTGCAGGCATGCGCTGGATGCGGGCAGCGCAGGACCAATCATTGTGGCGAACCTTGGGGGAGGTCTATGTCCAGTAATGGACGTATTTCGGCTGAGATGATTGTAAAAATAAAATATATAATATAAATATAACGTCACAACTTTTATCCCCATTCGGGGGTAGTCAGAGGCTTGAGTGGCCATACACCACCACATTGTGGAGGTATTAACCAACTCAAAGCCCACGTTTCACCAGATAGTCAGAACCCAACGTGACAGGTGGTGAACCTTGTCGCCGTGTATACAGGAACTGACTATTACCTGATCCCGAGGGATAGGTAGGTTTCCTCACGATATTTTCCCTCACCGTCAGCGTACTGTAAATTATGCACATAGATGAAAATTCATCCATTGGTGCATGCCCCACCGGGGATCGAACCTGGGACCTTGTGATTGCTAGCCCAACTGGTTCACCCCTAGGCTACAGTCGCTTAAGAGATGATTGTATCGATATTATACCCTGTTTGAAACTACCATCAATGAAGTATTCAAAAACAAGTATTATTTACTTGGCAGATATCTCTGTCACGACCATGGACCAATTACTTAGGGGACTGGGTCTAAGCAACTTGGCCGCAGTGGTCGGCCGGCCGGCCGGCTAGGCTGTTGACGTCATCCCAGTAGGCGTGGCTTAAGTCAGTGTGCTGTTGGCGTTCGTCCTGTGCAGACGTCTTGCCAAAGTTCGCATCCCAAATATAATCCTATTCGACACTAGATGGCGACCCTCGGTACGTTTTTTATATGAACCTACACTTAGTGACATCTAGTGTGAAAAAGTAAACTACGTACTAACATCGACATAGAACGAAGCGAATAGTTTCGCTATTGACCGGTAGATGGATGTTTTCAAGGTGGTAGAGCCAAGCTGGAGCCAATTGACTGCAGCTCATAAACGGGCTGTCTCGACCGGGGTAGTACCACCCTCTCACAGAAGATCGGCGTAAAGCAGCTATTAAAGCTGCGTTTCGTTCGATGAGCGAGAGAGCCGTAAGCCCACCCCCCCTCCCCCTACCTCCATCCCACTCCCCTTCAGGTTGTCAATGTGCGAGCAATGCCTTTGGTATTGTAAGCATCTATAGGCTACGGTAACTGCTTAACATCAGGCGGGCCGTACGCTTTTTTGCCGCAGCAGTCCTATAAAAAAAAAACGAATGTCAATGTAGGCGTTATCTTCACCCCTTCACCCGTGCCTTCACCCGCGCAAATTGTCAAGCGTCGTTTCATAGGGAAATCTAATAAGAACGTCTCTTTCTTCGTGAATTCTCTGTGGTCACGACACATCTGGAATATAGCTCGGATTGTGCAGATCCGGGCATGCCATAGCCCTGCGTCTGCGGATTACAAAACAGGCACGAACTTACTCAAAGGGCGCGGTGGTTTCAGAAAAATACAGATGGAGTGCGTAGAACACGAAAGTGAAGCCACCAAAGCAAATACAAAACGTGAAAGCGAATACAATCTCGCCCTATAGCTACACAACTTTACACGCACACAAATGTATATTTCCTTAGTGCCGCTCCTAGTTGTCACGCACACATAAAATGCTACCCGGCTTCACATCGTTTGTTGCCAAGACTCCATCTGTCTACTTCTATAATCTGTGGCGGTATTCTATAATCGATATTTTTTACTAAACACCGAATGTTATTTTGAATTTTCTATCGTTTCTTCCTTTTTTACCTATCCGCCTAAATCAAGCATGGTATAATGGAAGCCAAACAGGTCGAACGTCAACCTCGGCCGGACATTGGGCCGACAGTTTTCAATTTCTCCCTCAATAGCTGCGTATACATCATGCACATGTTGCGCCCGAGCACTAAGTTTTGACGTAGTAACGCATAAACATGAACATGATGATGATGATGATGATGATGATGCATACACATGAGTAGTCGGACGAAGCATGCCAGGCATCTGGACGCACCCTATGGATCAGATACAGAACTTCAATACCCACAGATGATACAATGCAATTGGCGGGGGTTTGTCATATCGAAATCCGTTGCATCGTGTATTGGGGCTGCGACGATGCGGCGACGCGGCGACACGGCGACGTGACGAGAATATAGACGAGCGTTTAGTAATTGTTCAACACCTGCGCTCTTGCTAGTGTTGCCAAAATCAGTTTCGGCCTTGCAGTCTTTCCAAATTTATAGTAAGTTATAATGCACTTACATTACACTGGCATTACCAATTTTTGTTCCTAAAATGCTTTGTAAAACCATTGTAAACTGGGTTAAAATGTCTATATATTTGGTGGTTGTTCTTGCCTTTAGCAAGTCCAAGACCACCCAATTTTAGTAAGACCGAGAACGAGACTTCGTTGAAACTTATTCATAGTCATGAACAAGTTTCAACGAAGTCTCATCAAATCAAATCAGTCAGAGACCAAGAATCATCCGAGAACGAGACATGATTCTTGGTCTCTGACTCTTTTGATTTGAAATATCTTGCAGCCAGACTATGAATAAGCTTCAGCAAAAACACAATAGACACATCGTGCATAATGTTCAAACTTCAGTTGTCTATTTCAGTAATACAAAATGAATTCTATTGTAAAGTAGAAAGTTTTAACCATGGACCAAATACTAAAGGGACTGGCCCTAAGCAACTCGGCCGAGTGGTCGGCCTAGTACTAACATCGACATAAAACGAAGCGAGTAGTTCAACTATTTACCGGTAGATAGAACAATGGAAATGAAAAAACAATGACCACGTTTTTTTTCATACATATATCTAATAAGGGCACCTCTTTCTTTAGTCTTTACTCTGTGGTTTAACGGTAAAGAAAAATAGCAGGGTAAAACAGTTAATTACAGTCCTTGCAATAACTTGTGATATTTAAATTAAATGATGTATTTTAAAAGCTTTCGTAATTACTACTGACTTTAATATTGGCTACAAAGTTTATTACAAATAATACCAACATTTAATTATTATTGGTTTTAATCAGATTCGTTTGGCTAAAAACTTTTTTAATGATGCTGACTTTACTGACTGTGGCTTGAATTCAACAGCTTTATAATGTTTTTTTAAGACCGCACCTAACGAGGCACCTAACGAGGCATGTTTGGAGGCTATCTCCTCTTAGACGAGTGAAGTAAAAATTTTGAAAAAAATATCACCGTGTTTATAGAACCCTCATCTTTAAATTTTAAGCAGGAAAAAAGTGCTACATGCTCATTTACCATGTGAAAAAATAAAAACCAAGATGTAGCAATTTTCGAATTTAAATTTGTATCTTCTTCCAAACGGCTCGGAATTTCTAAATATTTTTTTTCACCAAATGATGGAGAAAGATAATACCTAAAACCCACTTATGACGTCATACGTATAAGTAGTCAGTGTATTTGTCGAAACTTTAGATGGCTGTATTATTGCAAATTTTGAAGTTATTTTGAAACTTGTTTCAATGTTAGTAATCTTAAAACATGCCTTATGTAATTATACAATAAAAATATTAGGAACATCCCCTACTGTGGTATTTATGTGCGATAACTGGTCGTTTTACCCTATACATATCAAGCTATTAACAATAGACATTCGACTTTTACAAATAGGGTCCCGTTAGCAAAAGTTATAAAAAACTTGCACATTCTTTAACGATCTATAAAAACTTGAATAATGGACTATACACGTCGTATAATAAATAGATTGGAAAAGTAAAAATACTATTTCGAAAGTGATGTGGAGACATTGTAATCACACAAAACAGATGAACCGATTCCAATTGCTTTTCAGGGTTCCGTACCTCAAAAGGAAAAAACACTTCTCTTATAGGATCACTTTGTTGTTCGCATGTCTGTCTGTCTGTCAGTACTTACAGTAGGTACTTAAAAAATATAATTTTCAACATTATTTCAAGCGTTTTCGAAAATTCTACTTCCAATAAGTTAGTACAGAACCCTCTGGGCGCGAGGGGCCTACTCGCCCTTGTCCGGTGTATTTTTTTTATAGCTAGAGATCTATCGGCGAGATATTCAGCAATCTTTGATGGAAATAGTTTCAGTTTTGTATAAAATTCTTTTTTAGGTGTAAATAAAATTAATTAAATTTATTTCTACGGCCAGACGACATAAGGTACTTTTTCTTTTATTCATAGGACCAATTTTCTTCTAAAGAAGTTGTTTAACTTTTTATGTTATTTTTAAAAGTTTTATTACTGTTCTCTGCAAGTTTAATTTTGTACTACACTTTGGGGAACGCAAAACTTATTATGAAGCAATTTAAAAATAATACTGACCTTACAGAGTACACACTAGTAATTGTAAAAAATGTAAATTCAAAAACTAAAACCCGGCTACTGAAAAATCAAGCTTTAAAATGTATGAAACAAGAAAATATTCTCGTCTAGAGGATAGCCGTGGTCCGTTTAGGTCCTTTAGGGCAAAGTGGCATATGACCACGGACCACTAGCATCTCTATTATTACATCGGCCTGCGTACCCTTTTTGTTTATACAGGCGTGATACTCATAGAGCAAACTCTACCTATATTTCCGGATTAACATTCACTATCGTGCGTTGTAGAGACCGCCAAACAGTTAACTAGTATGTTACCCGGAAGCCAGCTAGCGTTTCAGTCAAATTAAAAGTTACGAATGAAGCCAAATAACTAACTTCCGGTAGACCCGGCACGGGTTTGGACGAAGTTAAAAATGCTTGTTTCTATATATTTGAGTTCGGTTGTCTATTTAAATAAACTCTCGTTTTATTTACAATGATAATTGAGAGAGTTGGCATGGCTGTTGGCTTTTAAAAATTGGATTGGAAATGCACTCCATAACTCTACTAGCCGTTGTGGGAGAGAGCGAAGCTAAAGTGGGAGTGGGCCGGTCATGTGGCCCGCATGAGCCCGAAATGATGGCCCGAGAAGTCAGTTTTGACGTTAGAACACATAGACATAAAATGATTGCTTGGGTGCGCCGCTCGCTTCATTTAGACCCACCCATTTTCATAATGTTCCTATTGGTCAATTATTTGCATAACTTCTCGCCTGTATTTTGTTTTTGTACGCGGCTGTTCAGAATTTAAAAAGATCTACCAATCGAAAAGCTTGCTTTTCCAGCGCTCCGATAGGTCGAATGTCACATTCTCGCCCGTATTTTGTTTTCATATGTCGTAACCACGGATGTTTAAGTAATGAAGGATTTATCACTTGAGTTTTTGGTTAAGAAGAAATTCAACTTTATTCTGCTGCCTTAAGGTCTATTATACCTTGACAATTCTTAAACAGAAAAACGAGCCGAGCGAGAGGCCCCAGTTGGGACCGTGTCCCTGTCATTTCGAGTTGCCATGCCAAAATAATATTATCGTTGGGTAGTGATTGCTAGTTTTTAAATCAAGCAAATAAATTAATTTATTATTTATCGTGACTATTGTTTTATCATATAAACAATAGTCACGATAAATACTAAAAATCACTACCCAACGATAATATTATTTTGGCATGGCAACTCGAAATGAGAGGGACACGGTCCCAACTAAGGCCTCTCGCTCGACTCGTTTTTTGTGCAGTAGTGAACAGTCCAGTATGTATTTACGTTCGTGGTCGTAACATGTAATATGTGAACAACTAATTTAAATGTTTCACACCCAATGTTAACTATTCTATTACCCTGAGTTCCGGGGATTATCGGGCCACTATTCTGCTGGATTTTTGGCCCGGGATGGGAAGGAACCGCCGAGATTTATGGGAATAGGGGGCGGGAAGCGGAGTGGATGTGCTGATACGTAATTTATGAGCCGAAAACTGTAGCCGCCGGGATTTCTTTAATGATAAGATCCGAAGTAGGTCTCGCTAATAGTCGATTGGTTTTAGCTGTGGCGATGACCCGGCTACATTGCTGGTAATATATGGAATAATGATATTGTTTTAGAATAAATCCGTCGATGAATAATAATGTTATAACGATAATTGTTACCTACGTATCTAGCTTATATCTGATTATAAGCTACTGTAGCCTAGGGGTGAACAGGTTGGGCTAGCAATTAGAAGGTCCCAGGTTCGATCCCCGGTGGAGCATGCACCAATGGATGAATTTACATCTATGTGCATAATTTACAGTTCGTTGACGGTGAGGGAAAACATCGTGAGGAAACCTACCTATCCCTCGGGATTAGGTAATAGTCAGTTCCTGTATACACGGCGACAAGGTTCACCACCTGTCACGTTGGGTTCTGACTATCTGGTGAAACGTGGGCTTTGAGTTGGTTAATACCCCCACAATGTGGTGGTGTATGGCCACTTAAGCCTCTGACTACCCCCGAATGGAGATAAAAGTCGTGACGTTACGTTACACTTATATCTGATCTGCCTCGATCGGGGTAGTACCACCTTCTCACAGAAGATCGGCATAGAGATGCTATTAAAGCAGCATTTCGTACAATCAATAAGAGAACCCAAAGTCCAACCACACTGCCTTCCTTCCTACTGCAATGTCTTTTAGCAAGCTACCAGTTGTCTAGGAATTAATTTAGTTCGTTAATTTACTCATTGTTATTCAGTGGTTCGAAAGTTATAGACGTCGGTATGCGGATCGCGACACTAAAGTGGAGATGGGCAGGACACTTGATTAGGCGGGATGACGGCATGGGGACCAACACCCATACCTATTAGAAAAGAGATTTATTATAATGGCCCCCTTACCAACCGTAAGGTTACGAAAAGAGGCACACTATACCTGGCAACCCCTTACGAGGCGTCAGGGACCATCTGCGGTAGGTCCTGCCGCCAGAGCATACACTCTAGTACTCAACGTGTGAGTTGCACCGTGATCGCTCACTACCATTTATCCAGAATGGTACCGGAGCTGTACGGCGCGCTCACCTCCCAGCACGCAGCACCAACGCAAACGCAGTAGGTGGACCAGGCGGTAACAGAGTGGTGGCCTAGAGACGTAGGGACAGGGGCAGACCATCTGCCAGATGGTCTGCTGACATAAGAAAGGTGGCCGGCTCTTGCTGGACAAGACTAGCACAGGACCGGAACGAATGGCGTGCAAGAGGAGAGGCCTATACCCAGCAGTGGGTGGATACAGGCTGAGAGAAGAAGAAGATTCAGTGGTTGCCAAAAAAATAATTTTCTTTCTGTCTTTAATCTTTGGGCTTCGGTGACTGCTTAACATCAGGCGGGCCGAAGGCTTGCTTTCCACCTTTGTTATATAAAAAAGAATTGTCGTCAAAACGGCTACGGTGGCTGGCGACTTCGCCAAGGCTACCCGGTGTGTTATGGCCCTTAAATTTGGCAATAAAAAAGCGATTTCTATAACAATATATTTTATTTTTAAAAAATTGTCTGCAACCCGTTTTATTTAATATTTAAATAAATTCACGTCTCGATTATACCTCGCCATAATCGATAAATAAAATATCGAGTGGGTGTTTCGCATTTTCATAAAATTCATTCTCATTGTTACAACGACAATATCGGACACTATTGTTTCCATGAAATCGCGAAATTCGATATTAAATTCCTGAAAATATGGCTTCGAAACGCGTGTAAATGCATACCGAGACGGGTAATATGCATCTGCACGTATTTTAATAATGGCGCCTCGCTCGCATGGCGTTGTAGAGATTTTTGCATATTGCTTGGACTCTTGGGATATTAAAGCTTTTCCGGATTCTTTCTCTCACTCGGATTCCTGAACTTCGGGATGCCGCAACTTTAAACGGTGGTAGAGCCAAGCATCGCGGTGGTAGAGCTAACTCTACCATTATTATAATTTGGTCCCATCTTTAATAATAATAATATAATAATAATAATATCCTGGGACATTTTTGTACACACGGTTACCTGATCCCAAACTAAGCGCTTGTACTATGGAAACCAGATAACTGACATTACTACATATACTACTTTTTTATTTGTAAATACATACTTAATATACATATACACCCAGACTCCGGACATACAGATGCATCATGCACACAAATGCATGTCCCGGGTAGGAATCGAACCTACGACCTGCAGCGTGAAAGTTGCCTCCGCGCCAACCACGCTAACGGGCCCGTCAAATACCGTTTAAAGGCACATGTTATGTTTACCTTTAATTGTTTGTTACGTTTGGTTCATGTTTGTGGTTTGTATTTGATGAATTTTTTAATGCACAAGCATTGGTAAGCCTTATAAATAAATAAATAAACTCTCGCTAATTGATTGCAGCTCATATACAGGCTGGTTCGACCGGGGTAGTACCACCCTCTCACAGGAGATCGACACATAAAGTAGTTAGTTGCGTATCATACGATGAGTGAGAGAATTGGAAGGCCAACCTCCCCCCTTTCCCATTCCCTCCCTCTCTCCCACCCACTTCAGGTCCAGCACTCTCACTCATCATACGAAACGCAGCTGTAATGCTACTTTACACCGATCTTCTGTGAGAGGGTGGTACTACTCCGGTCGAGCCAGCCTGTATAGGAGCTGTAGTATATTGGAGAAATTTTGGCTTTACCACCAATAAGTAAAAGGTACACGATTTCAGCTACAGGTAAAAAAGATCGCCATTAAAAACACGGTCCCCAGACGACGCAGCCGCCGAGACAAATCACCAGAAAATAGTACTTTTCATTTAAATCCGACAACTTGAACGACGACGCGAATGCACATTTAAAATATCAAAATGAGATTTGGTCTCAAAACTTTCTCTGAATCTAAAATTGAATTTCCCACGTTCCCGAGGCCATTGTTCTTTGAATTCAAACTAAAGTGTTAAAATGACAGCCGGTGGAGCACTAGGGAATATCCGTCCTATAGACGGCGGCGTTGAGTATAAATTGGTATTGAATTTGTTGTGCTGGTCCCGTGCTTTTTAATCGGATTGCAGTTTGGAGACGCAGACGCGGACCCAGTATTTATAGTGAGTCCTTATTTCGAAGGAAATGCCTGCATTCAATTGGCGGAAGATACGCTTCCATTTACGTCTTAAGTATTTGGAAAATATTCTTTTGTTTATTCGAAAAGGCGACACGTTGGAGCTTCTCTAGTTACTGAAGTACATTTAAATAAATAAATACACATTCACCAACTGTATGGTCCCAAACTAAACAACGCTTGTATTATGGCTACCGTACAATATAGATGGGGAGCCGTAGAAGGGTTTCTGGATTTACTCCAGCGCGTCAGATTAAGATAAGGATACTCTACATATTGTTAACAACCTCCAACCAGTATGAGCCTTTAATATTGGTAGGTACGCTTATTTCTTTTTAGAAAATATTATTTTGTTTATTCGAAAAGGCGACACGTTGGAGCTTCTCTAGTTACCAAAGTACATTTAAAGAAATAAATACACACACACCAACTGTATGGTCCCAAACTAAACAACGCTTGTATTATGGCCACCGTACAATATAGATGGGGAGCCGTAGAAGGGTTTCTGGATTTACTCCAGCTCGTCAGATTAAGATAAGGGAGATACATTACACATTGATAAGAACCTCCAACCAGTATGAGCCCTTAATATTGGTGGGCACGCTCAGGGAAACAAAAAAAAAAAAAATAGACCATCTTAAAATACTCGAGCGCGTCCGATTGAGATAAGGGGGATTCATTACTAGCTAAGAAGTGTCAAAAGTCTCAATTTTGCTAATTTGATCGTCAGTCTAAGAAATTGGAGCATCTGTAAGTTTCACTGAACACCCCCTCTGAAAATGACGCGCTCGAGTTTTTTTTTAATTCAATTTATCATGTTGGAGCATGAAAAATAACAATATCTGACACGCTTGAGTATTTCCATGTCATTGCTTTTTCTTACAATTTTGAACTTATCATGTAGACGCTTCCCCCACCGCTGAATGTGGAAACATCTAGAACCATTTATACTTCCTATCATCTAATCTACCGAATCTAATAGGTTTGGGCGACGCTGGAGTAGATCCACAGTTTGCATCATGGGCTCCCGGTCCAATAGAGTGGGGGTGATCCCATCATCATTATCGAATCAACTTCTTGTTCTTACTAAACATGAAAAAAAACAAGAGAATTTTCCAATTTTAATAAAGTATATTATTATAAACTCCAATAGCAACTCTAGAAATGATTGTTCAATCAGCACGGTTTTTGAAAACAGACAAACCCCCATTCTCAGACTGACGACCGCTTGGCGCAGTGGGTTGAGCGCTAGCCGCTCGGCTCACTGCATCGGGTGGTTGCGGGTTCGATTCCCGCCAGAGATAAATTTTGGAAACGACTTTTTGTAATTTTCCCTGGTCTTGGTGTCACTGGGATCATCCCCAGTCCATTTTATGGTAGTCATAGTACAAGCGTTGCTTAGTTTGGGACCATACAGTTAGTGTGTAAGTCAGACGATCTAAAAAAAGGAAAGACTAGGTATTATAGGTATTAAAATTGAATATCATAGTTCGCACAGACGCTTCTTTAAAATCACGCCTTTGGCTGTCCCGCTAATTAATATCGAGTGAAAACCAAAAACAAAGTTTTATTAATTTCCAGCGGGGTATAAAACGCGGCTCGCCTCAGGAATACTGACAATTTTGTGTGCGCCAAGTTTTCAAATTCACCAACTTATACTTAATGCTTTATCAAGTATTCATGTTTATGCCGAGTGTTTCGCTATTGTTTTCACTCGCTCCGTTTTAATGGCGCAAATGTTTCTTTAGCATTAAAAATATTCGAGGAAATTGATTGGGAACAAAGAGAAAGAAAACATTTTTTTGCTGATAGAGAAGTTCCCAATACACCTTCGCGTTAAGAAAGAACGAGAATACGTAGAATATATTTATTATCTTGTATCGAGTGTCTTGTTCAGGAGTAAGTAATTTATTAAAGTCAAATATAATTAGTGTCAGTCAAATAGAATAGTTTTGCGATATATTATAATGCTTGGGATACACGGCGACACTCGACACTCACACTCAAGGTGTTGGTTGCGGGCGGCAGTTGCCGCGACGTCAGTTGTCGCCGTCAGTTTCATACAAAATTGTCACGATGACATAGCACGACGGCACTCAATTCTATGGAATTGACGTCTGCCGCCTGTCGTCGGCCGTCTGCAGTGTATCTCAGTGTATCTCAGTATAGCGACACCGCCATTACAACTGTAACAAGGTGTCGCGGTGGTGTACACACGCAGACACTCGATGTATACACTGAGTGTATTTGTGTCAAGTGTCGTCGTGTATACCGAGCTCAGGCTCTGTTTCAGAATCGTCATATAACTTTTATCTACCAAATAAATTTCAAGTTTTGACAGATATTCTATGGAAAACCGATCAAAACGGACACTAGTCTCTAAAACACTCAGTGTATACATCGAGTGTCTACCACTCCAAAGGGACCAAAGCAAAGGGCTTCCAAAGGTTGTCTGGAAGAGATCGCAACTTGCGATAAGGCCGCCCACTGTACACTGTATTTGTTTCTTGTTTGTCATTGTTATTTATGTATTTGACTGGTGTACAATAAAGTATTATCTATCTATCTACACTGAGTGTCTGGTGTCGTCGTGTATCCGTAGCATATGAATAACGTTTGAGTAACGTCGATCTTTAATTGTGTGATGGGGGTTTACCACAAGCTCTTATTGCGATTCAATTACAGGAACGTATTAACGTTTCAGCGACTTTTTGTGCAATGGCGTACCTTATTGTCATGACAATAAGAAACGTCATTAAAACGTCGTTAAAACGTTCCTACAATTGAATCGCAATAAGAGCTTGTGGTAAGCCCCCTGATTTGCTCTAATTGGTATCTCTGTAATTGAAAACAATACGTGTCCATGGCATCCTTGTTCTATGATTTAAAATGTTTTGAAAACACTTTTTGTTTACAAAATAAGCCTTTGTTTTTCTAGTACTTTCCTGTTTTTAATCTTGAGAGATTTTCTGATGGGTATACTTGTTGTTCCAGTTTAGGATTAACTACAGAAGCCAAAGCAACGAATGTTCGGAACTCTATATTCTTTTAAATTCCACTGTGGAATTTGCTGGGAATTTCATATGAGTGACAAAGGTACCCCAGCTATTTATTGTGATAACTATTTATTACATAAATACGTCTATAAATTCGTTGAGATTGTCACCAAATCTAATGTCAAAGTTGTCAGTTTTCCAAAGGCTACCGACACAGCTTAACTACAACAGTCGGTACCACAGAGTAAAGACTAAAGAAAGAGGTGCCCTTATTAGATATATGTATGAAAAAAAAAAAACGTGGTCATTGTTTTTTCATTTTCATTGTTCTATCTACCGGTAAATAGTTGAACTACTCGCTTCGTTTTATGTCGATGTTAGTACTAGGCCGACCACTCGGCCGAGTTGCTTAGGGCCAGTCCCCTTAGTAACTGGTCCATGGTCGGTACCGACAGCTTACCGTGCCCTGCGAAGCAGGCATGGAATAATGGTTCATAGTTCACCTATAACATAAATATTTGACATTTTTAGGGTTCCGTACTTCAAACGGAAAAATAACGGAACCCTTATAGGATTACTTTGGAGTCCGTCTGGTGTTAGAAACATGAAATTTTAACAGTAGGTACCTTTTGTAGCGTGGAAGAAGAGCATAGGAAGGATTTTGGAAAATTTCACTCCTAAGCTAGGCATCCCATCAGGGCCTACTCGCCTACTTGTCCGGTTTTTTATTTTTAAAAACTTTGATCAAACAAATCGTCATAAAATATTTTCTACTAGCTTTTGACCGCGACTTCGTCCGCGCATAATGCTATTCCAGACAATAATCTATCTCTGTGGCAAATTTCATCCAGATCCGTTCAGCCGTTCCGGCGTGATTGAGTAACAAACATCCATCCAAACTTTCACATTTATAATATCACATTTATAATATTAGTGGGATTAGTGGGATTCCTATGACATGATAATTTATGCGGAAACCATAAATGACATCCGCCGATCGAATGTTTTGATAAACCAAAATCCAATTTCAGTTTCGCAATCCCGAACCTCATTCACTGCAAATAACAAATCTGGGGAACAAAAAAGGAGTCTCGGAGTTTCTTTGCACCAGGTACAAAATCCCTTTGAACCGACTACGAACTTGCTCCAAGTTTCGGATAGAAATTTATGTAATTTCCTCCCTACCCCCGTTGCCTACTAATTCGGGCCTTTGTCAGATAAAAAAAGAGATCGTTCCCTTTCGGAAACTAATTAAAATTTTAGCGTTGTCTTAATTTGACGGTGGGTTACTCGCTCACCTCGCTGCGTTCATCTAATTTGAGGGTTGAAATATTTGAGTTCCATCTTGATAGAGCCCTTTGATTTACTTAGGTGGAAAGTTAAACGGAGATAATGGGAGTTATGATGTTGCTTGTGAGTTCGGGTTTTATAGAAATTAGCTACGAAGCATTGTTGCCAGATGACCATGTGAGTTTCCCCCCAATTTTTTTCAAAAACCCTCCGAAAATTAGCTTTTTGAGAAAAAATCCCCCTAAAACAGTTTTTGCTCAAATTTCAATTTGTATTTTTTTTAATTTCAATTTTAGGTACTCTTTCCTAATAACTTCGTCACAACACGATAACGAACTAATTGAATTAATAGATAGAATTTATTACTGATAAATGAAAATAAGTAGGTATTGATGAATTTCCGTGTTTATTCCCCCCCCCCCCCCCCAAATCCCCCCAAAGAATCCGTCCCCCCGAATCTCCCCCCAAAGGCGAAAACAGCCCCCGAATTTGCAGGGAAACCCCCCCCCCCATCTGGCAACACTGCTACGAAGGTATAAGCGGAGTGGAATGGAGTTGGGAACCATACAATGCGCTTGGGAACATCTGGAATTTTTGACAGACACGCCCAAGGATGTATTAAATCTTCAAATGCGACTTACCGCTTATTTTGGCAATATCAATGCAAAGTATCGCCATCGTTACGGTTGCACGGCAGTAAGCGCACGCCAATAGGTGTGTCAACATGCACATGCCGCGCGAGGCTGCTCACCCACATGCCTCGCGAAGCACGACGTTTGCCTCAGTCGCATGCCGCGCGAGGCAATTGACACTCTAGACAGAGAAGGGTATCCCCGAGCAATCAGTTTGACACGTTTGACATCGTTCTGTGTCATGACATGCCAAACTAGGCGAGACAAATGACAGCGCTCAGGTGAGGCAGGACGCGCATTTGCCTTGCGCGAGGCAAGTCAAACTTCGTGAGGCAATTTGCCTCGCGCGGCATGTGAGACGTCTGGACGTGGCTAATGATTAGGTAGCTAATAACGCTACAATGTATATTTATCTCTTTCTAACAACGGACACGAGTATGAGTATCTTAACATGGTCCATTGCGAGTGGTATCGAGTCTCTAATATATTAACAATGTAATGTCTGTAATGCAAATTGCAAAATTCTTGGCAGTCGACATGTTATTGGCCATCTGTTAGCAGTCGTTTGGCAATAACATGTCGACCGTCAAGAATTTACGTTTTTATAATATACTAGCTTCCGCCCGCTACTTCGTCCACGCATAATTTAAAAAAATCCCTACTATATTAAGCATGTATTATACATATAAACCTTCCTCTTGAGTCACTCTATCTACTAAACAAACTTAATCAAAATCCATTGCGTAGTTTTAAAGATCTTAGCATACATAGGGACAGACAGACAGACAGACAGACAGACAGACAGACAGCGGGAAGCGACTTTGTTTTATACTATGTAGTGATAGTGATAGTGATGATAATTGACAAAGTAGTTTTCCATTGGTTATATAGCTACCTATGATGCATGACTAAATAATATTTAAAGGTGGTAGAGCCAAGCTGTAGCCAATTGACTGCAGCTCATAAACGGGCTGGCTTGACCGGGGTAGTACCACCCTCTCACAGAAGATCGGCGTAAAGCAGCTATTTGTAATGTAATGAAACATGGGAGTCTGGCAAACAACCGCTTTATTAAATAGCACGCAGGTAGATACATATAACTTATTATTAAAGTACCCACAACACTATTACAGCTGCGTTTCGTACGATGAGTGAGAGAGCCGAAAGCCCATCCCCCCTCCCCCTCCCTCCATCCCACTCCCCTTCAGGTCGGAAATGTGCGAGCAATGCCTTTGGTATGGTAAGCATCTATAGGCTACAGTAACTACTTAACATCAGGCGGGACGTACGATTCTTTGCCACCGCAGTCCTATAAAAAAATAAAAAATATTATATACCAAAACTTGTCTAGTTTTACTTAACCAATTACAATGTTGACTATCTACTACACCAATCAAATAGATTATCCATTACCCTAAACTAAATCAATAACACAACAAACAATACTCACTAAACTAACCCTGAATACAATAGATAAGCCTTCATAAATTCAGCGTGTTCGGCGCCCAAACTTATCGACCAAACTATCATAAAATATCATTTTAACGTCTCCGACTCACTGGCCGTAAATCAGCCGTAGAAATCTATAGTAATCCAAACCGTTTGTAACCCAGATAAAACTCAATATATATGGAATCTTCTAAAACTACGGGTTTATTAAACCGTGGTACGGCGAGCGCAAGATTTATTGGGGGACAGCCGATTCAATTAGTTGAGGGGATAATTTTCATATATTTCGCCCGGGATTTCGTTTTGGGGAATGTTTAAGTTGGTGTTCAATTTAATTTAAACCTACCTATCCCTCGGGATTAGGTAATAGTCAGTTCCTGTATACACGGCGACACGGTTCACCACCTGTCACGCTGGGTTCTGACTATCTTGTGAAACGTGGGCTTTGAGTTGGTTAATACCTCCACAATGTGGTGGTGTATGGCCACTCAAGCCTCTGACTACCCCCGAACGGGGATAAAAATCGTGACGTTACATTACATTTTACATTACATTACATCAATTTAATTTGGGGTTTACGATACCGAATCTACCCCAATTGCCTCCACTCAACACGGTGTTTCATACGTGAATAATATCATTAAGCGCGTCCATAAGTCTCGAGCTGCGTCCGAGCAATCAGTTATGACGGTAGGTCTACGCTATCGGACATCAAAACTGCTGACAGGCGCGCCGCGCGGTACTTGTGGATCGTTATTGGTTCTTCTTGTAGTGAGCCGTCCTGCAATACGTCTCTTACTCATCGTAACGTATCTACAATAGCAAGTTTACGCCAATCGACCGTGAGAGGGTGGTACTACCCTGGTCAAACCAGCCCGTTTGTGAGCTGCAGTCAATTGGATACAGCTTGGCTCTAACACTTTACACCTTTAGAGACTACTCAACCATTTTTAAGTGCCAACGGAACCCGTGCTATTACTATAAGTCTCCGCTGTCCGTCGGTCCGTCAGTTAGCGGGATGTATCTCACGAACCGTAATAGGTAGAGAGTTGAAATTTTCACAGAATGTGTATTTCTGTTGCCGCTACAACAAAACATACTAAAAATAATACAATTTAAAAATAAAGGGGGTCCTTATACATCAAACTTGATATTTTTGACGTTTTTATTGTTTAGATTTTCACTAGGTTAGTTCTACTGCAGTAATTTGAGTTTTTACTACTATCTAGTGATGGGACGTTCTCGAGAACATTCTCATCCTCGGAAACTTACTCGTGAGAATTTTTGAGAATCTTATATTTTGGGTGACGTTATCCTAACTTTCAATCTTAAAAACAATTAAAACCACCATACTTGCATGTTTAATAAGGTTTATGCCAAGTTTAACATGCTTCAGAAGATAAAATCTCACGAGTGAGTTTCCGAGGGTGAGAATATTCTCGAGAACATCCCATCACTACTACTATCTAAATCTTTATTTTCCAAGATCCTCAAAAGATCCCTCCCGGTACTGGAATATTACTTTCCAAACACCAGCACCAACATTAAGAGGTTTCTAACGAACTAATATTGTTTTGTTGCGGTCGTGGGCGGGCGGCGGCGGGGGGCGGCGAGGACGTTTTAATTAAAAGCCGCCGTCTTTCTTCCCCAGTAACGCCCATTATAATTATTTAGTTAACCTCACTGTTTTGTTAACTGTTGATATATTTGTGAGTTTATCCACAGAGCACAATTTAATAAACTGAGATAGAGGTATCACTTAAGAATGCAAGCGTACAGCGCACTCTGGCCTGGGCCCTAATTCTTGCTATAGTGATTAATCTTCTGATTGAAAAAGCGACTGTAGCCTAGGTGTGAACAGGTTGGGCTAGCAATCAGAAAGTCCCAGGTTCGATCCCCGGTGGGGCACGCACCAATGGATGGTTTTTCATCTATGTGCATAATTTACAGTTCGCCGACGGTGAGGGAAAACATCCTGAGGAAACCTACCTATCCCTCGGGATTAGGTAATAGTCAGTTTCTGTATACACGGCGACAAGGTTCACCACATGTCACGTTGGTTTCTGACTATCTGGTGAAACGTGGGCTTTGAGTTGGTTAATACCTCCACAATGTGGTGGTGTATGGCCACTCAAGCCTCTGGCTACCCCCGAATGGGGACAAAAGTCGTGACGTTACATTTCCTCTGATTGGTCGGCTGATTCTGACCGACCGAATCAGAGGCCGATACGGCGGTCGGCCGACCAATCAGAGGGTCGATCACTATAGCAGTTCAATGGCAATGGCTAAGTCACTTAGGGCCCTGTTGTTATGTACCTACCTAATTGCATCATATGTATGTTTACACTCACAGCTAAAGTGGCCAAACTGTTAGCGAATGCTGCTTGACATACACCTCCTCAAATGCACGCCACTGAGCTCATATTACTCCACCTGGCCTCAAGGCGTCTTACACTATGCTTGCCTACTCGTGGTCTCAAGAACAGTCATCAGTTCTTCGAGTAACGTAACCGGCCCACTGCTACCTTAGCCTGTTAATCCTTTTTTATATCAATATGGCAAATAAGCGTACTGCCCCGCTTGGTGTTAGGCATAAGCAGTTATAGCTAGCTATAGATGCTTGCAATACCATAGTCATCGCTCCCATGTTGCTGACCTGAAGGGGAGTGGGACAGAGGGAAGGGGGAAATTCCCAGATTTCTCACTTATCGTACAAAACGCAGCTGTGATAACTACTTAACGCCGATCTTCTGTTAGAGCGTACTACTCCGGTCGAGCCAGACTACATTTATAAGCTGCAATCAATTGGCTACAACTTGGCTTTACCAACAATAGATCCTTTGAGCTATGTCGATTACTCTGGTCATTAGAGAAAGGATTTCTAGAATCCCTTGAAGACAATCATCTTGGCTACAATTACCTATTTTCAGGTACGTCTTAATGAAAATTTCTCAAATGAAAATCAATAATGATTTTACGCCAACACAAGTAATTACAGCTACTTCTCCGAATGTAATTTGAGAAACTGTGACCCAATTTTCTCCGTAATGTTTAACTTCATCGGAGATCAAAGACATTGCAATCAACGCTTCACGAAGTTCCCCGCCCTACTCTAGTGATGTACCGAGTGTTACGTCACTTGAGAGACTACAAATACTCTTTAATTTCGAGAGTTTCAAGTGCTACTGAAATTACAGTTAAACAATGAGTATCCTGAATTGTGCTGTGAAGTATTACAAAGATTGCATATACAGTAGGTACTATAAATTATAGGTTCGCGATGACGATATTTTGAACGAATTTTGAAACATAAATTGTAAAGTAGTGAAAGTATAATTTCCTTGGTAAATTTTCGACACATTTGATTGGACATTTAAGTGCCTAACATTATAAACAGAAAAATAGTGACATTAATTTAATCAAAACAGAGAGAAGACCGCGACATGACAACCGCTTGTCGTAGTGGTTTGAGCGTAGGCCACTCGGCTCACTGCATCGGTTTGTTGTGGGTTCGATTCCCGCTAAAGCCAAATTTCGGAACGGCCTTTTCCTAATTTGCCTTGGTCTGGGTGTCACTGGGATCGCCCCCAGTCCATTGGACGGAAGCTATAGTACATTTGGGACCATACAGTTGATGTGTAAGACTGGCGATATCTATATCTATCTATACTTCTATACTAATATATAAAGAGGGAAATGCTGACTGACTGACTGACTGACTGACTGACTGACTGACTCATCAACGCCGAGCCGAAACTACTGAAGTTAGAGACATGAAATTTAGACAGTAGATATATTTTGTGACGTAGGCAAGCAATAAGAACCGATTTTTGAAAATTCAACCCCTAAGGGGGTTAAATAGGGGATGAAAGTTTGTATGCAAGTTCGTCATTTTTCAAGTTAGAATTATAAAAATTGGTGTGGAGGTGAAGTTTTAAAAATAAAAAATATGGTTTTCAGCTTTTTGAAAAATTCAACCCCTAAGGTGGTAAAATAGGGGATGAAAGTTAGTTGGGAAGTGAGTATAGATGTTCGTCATTTTTGATGATAGAATTATGAAAATTGGTGTATAGGTTCCTTTTTATAAATAAAAAACTTGATTTGCTGCGTTTTTGAAAATTCAACCCCTGAGGGGGTAAAATAGGGGACGAAAGTTTGTATGGAAGTTCGTCATTTCTGAGGTTAGAATAATGAAAATTTGTGTTTAGGTTTCTTTTTACGTATTATAAATAAAAAAAATCTGCATTTTTGAACTTTCAACCCCTAAGGGGATTAAATAGGGGATGAAAGTTTGTATGCAAATTTGTCATTTTTCAAGTTAGAATTATGAAAATTGGTGTTTAAGTGTCTTTTTAAAAATAAAAAATTATGGGTCTCGGCGTTTTTGAAAATTCAACCCCTAAGGGGATTAAATAGGGGATGAAAGTTTGTATACAAATTCGTCATTTTTCAAGTTAGAACTATGAAATTTAGTGTTTAGGTGTCTTTTTAAAAATAAAAAAATATGGGTTTGGGCGTGTTTGAAAATTCAACCCCTAAGGGGGTAAAATAGGGGACGAAAGTTTGTATGG
Organism: Drymonia ruficornis; assembly: GCA_947859195.1. Classification (NCBI taxonomy): domain Eukaryota; kingdom Metazoa; phylum Arthropoda; class Insecta; order Lepidoptera; family Notodontidae; genus Drymonia; species Drymonia ruficornis. Next base: position 1,083,828 of record OX401922.1, read on the forward strand.
AAGTTCGTCATTTCTGAGGTTAGAATAATGAAAATTTGTGTTTAGGTATCTTTTTAAAAAAAATGTTTCGGCGTTTTTTTAAAATTCAACCCCTATGAGGATTAAATAGGGGATGAAAGTTTGTATGTATGCAAGTTCGTCATTTTTCAAGTTAAAATTATGAAAATTGGTGTTTAGGTGACTTTTTAAAAATAAAAAATATGGGTTTCGGCGTTTTTTAATATTCAACTCCTAAGGTGGTAAAATAGGGGATGAAAGTTCATATGGAAATTCGTCATTTCCGAGGTAATAAATAACACGAATGAATAATTGAGTTTAGGTTTCTTTTTACGTATCAAAAAATATGGATTTCAACTTTTTTTATGTAGCCAATTGACTGCAGCTCATATTATATGGGCTGGCTCGACCGGGGTAGTACCACCCTCTCACAGAAGATCGGCGTAAAGCAGCTATTACAGCTGCGTTTCGTACGATGAGTGAGGGAGCCAAAAGCTCCATCCCACTCCCCTTCAGGTCGGCAATTTGCGAGCAATGCCTTTGGTATTGTAAGCATCTATAGGCTACGGTCACTGCTTAACATCAAGCGGGCCGTAAGCTTTTTTGCCAACGCAGTCCTATAAAAAAATGTAGGTTGATCCTTTAAGGAAAATATTTATATAGTCAGCATCTATCATCATATACGGTAACTGCTTAACATCGGGCGGGCCGTACGCTTTATTGTCACCCCAGTCCTATAATAACAAAAAAAACAGGTTGATACTTTAATGAAAATATTTATATAGTAAGCATCTATAGGCTACGGTAACTGCTTAACATCAGGTGGGCCGTACGCTTTTTTGGTACCGCAGTCCTATAAAAAAAATATAGATTGATGCTTTAAGGAAAAAATATATATAGTAAGCATCAATAGGCTACGGTAACTGCTTAACATCAGGCGGGCCGTACGCTTTTTTGCCACCGCATTCCTATAATAAAAAATATAGGTTGATACTTTAAAGAGAATATTTATATAGTAAGCATCTATAGGCTACGGTAACTGCTTAACATCAGGCGGGCCGTACGCTTTTTTGCCACCGCAGTCCTATAATAAAAAAATATAGGTCGATACTTAAAGGAGAATATTTATATAGTAAGCATCTATAGGCTACGGTAACCGCTTAACGTCAGGCAGGCCGTACGCATTTTTGCAACCGCAGTCCTATAATAAAAAAATCTGGTTAATACTTTAAGGAAAATATTTATATAGTAAGCATCTATAGGCTACGGTAACTGCTTAACATCAGGCGGGCCGCACGATTTTTTGCCACCGCAGTCCTATAATAAAAAAATATAGGTCGATACTTTAAGGAGAATATTTATATAGTAAGCATCTATAGGCTACGGTAACCGCTTAACGTCAGGCAGGCCGTACGCATTTTTGCAACCGCAGTCCTATAATAAAAAAATCTGGTTAATACTTTAAGGAAAATATTTATATAGTAAGCATCTATAGGCTACGGTAACTGCTTAACATCAGGCGGGCCGCACGATTTTTTGCCACCGCAGTCCTATAATAAAAAAATATAGGTCGATACTTTAAGGAGAATATTTATATAGTAAGCATCTATAGGCTACGGTAACCGCTTAACGTCAGGCAGGCCGTACGCATTTTTGCAACCGCAGTCCTATAATAAAAAAATCTGGTTAATACTTTAAGGAAAATATTTATATAGTAAGCATCTATAGGCTACGGTAACTGCTTAACATCAGGCGGGCCGCACGATTTTTTGCCACCGCAGTCCTATAATAAAAAAATATAGGTCGATAAGTACTTTAAGGAGAATATTTATATACTAAGCATCTATAGGCTACGGTAACCGCTTAACGTCAGGCGGGCCGTACGTATTTTTGCAACCGCAGTCCTATAATAAAAAAAATCTGGTTATACTTTAAGGAAAATATTTATATAGTAAGCATCTATAGGCTACGGTAACTGCTTAACATCAGGCGGGCCATACGCTTTTTGCCACCGCAGTCCTGTAATAAAAAAATATCCGGGATCCGGCAAACGGAAGCTGGGCTCTGAAAAAACGGGATCCGGGATTAAGAAAATGAGATCCGGGATACGGGATCCGGGATAGGAAATCTGGGGTATGAAATCCGGGATATGGGATACGGGACCCGTGATATCCGGGATACGGGAATCGGGATCCGGCAAACGGAATCTGGGATCCGGGAAACGAGATCTGGGATACGGAACCCGGGAAACAAGATCCAGGATAAGAAATTCAGGATATTTGATATGAGATTCGTGATATCAGGGATACGGAATCCGGGTAACGAGTTCCGGGATACGGGATCCAGGAAACGAGATCCGGGATATGGGATACGAGATACGGGATCCGTGATATCCGGGATACGGGATCCGGGATTTAGCTAACGGAATCTGGGAACGGGATCCGGGATATTCGGTATACGGGATTCGGGATCCGGAAAACGGGATCCAGGATCCGGAAAATGGGATCCAGGATCCGGGCAACGGAACCTGAGTAACGAGATCCGGGATACAAAATCCGGGTCCGGGAAACGGGATCCGGGGTCCGATTTTTTTTAATTTCAATTCTGCGCGGACGAAGTCGCGGGCAAAAGCTAGTCTAAATATATAAGAATCAAAGTCCTGATTGACTGACTGACTGACTGACTGACTGACTGACTGACTGACTGACTGACTGACAGACAACGCACAGCCTAAACCGCTGATCGTAGAGACTTGAAATTTGGAGGGTGGGTTTGTCTTGATGTGTAGAGGTGTACTAAGAAAGGGTTTTTTGAAATTCAACCCCTAAGGGGGTAAAATAAGGGATGAAAGTTTGTATGGAAGTTCGTCATTTTTGAAGTTAGAATTATGAAAATTGCTGATTAGGTGCCTTTTGAAAAATAAAAAAATATGGGTTTCAGGGTTTTTGAAAATTCGACCCCTAAGGGGGTAAAATAGGGGATAAAAGTTTGTATGGAAGTTCCGTCATTTTTGAAGTTAGAATTACTTAAATTGGTGATTAGGTGTCTTTTCAAAAATAAAAAAGAGTAATTTCAGGGTTTTTGAAAATTCAACCCCTAAGGGGGTAAAATAAGGGAATGAAAGTTTGTGTTTAGATTTCTTTCGTGTTTTTGGAAATTCAACCCCTAAGGGGTGAAATGTGGAGTGAAAGTTTGTATAGGGGTGGTCGAGTTTTGTTATTTTGACGGGAAAGGGGAAAACGGGGTCAAGGGATGTTTTAATAAGTCATCCATATCTCGATATTGGTTATGATTGCTTATTTGAATTGATCAGACTGGGGTTTCCGTATTTTTAATCATTTTGACGAGAAAGGGGAGAGCGGGGTCAGCGAATGTTTAGTCATCCATATCTCGAAATTGGTTATGATTGTTCATTTTAAATAATCAGACTGGGGTTTCAGCGTTTTTAATATTTTGAAGGAAAAGGGGAGAGCGGGGTCAGCGAATGTTTAGTCATCCATATCTCGAGATTGGTTATGATTGTTCATTTTAAATAATCAGACTGGGGTTTCATCGTTTTTATTATTTTGAAGGAAAAGGGGAGAGCGGGGTCAGCGAATTTTTAGTCATCCATATCTCGAAATGGGTTATGATTGTTCATTTTAAATAATCAGACTGGGGTTTCAGCGTTTTTAATATTTTAAAGGAAAAGGGGAGAGCGGGGTCAGCGATTGTTTAGTCATCCATATCTCGAAATTGGTTATGATTGTTCATTTTAAATAATCAGACTGGGGTTTCAGCGTTTTTAATATTTTGAAGGAAAAGGGGAGAGCGGGGTCAGCGAATGTTTAGTCATCCATATCTCGAGATTGGTTATGATTGTTCATTTTAAATAATCAGACTGGGGTTTCATCGTTTTTATTATTTTGAAGGAAAAGGGGAGAGCGGGGTCAGCGAATTTTTAGTCATCCATATCTCGAAATGGGTTATGATTGTTCATTTTAAATAATCAGACTGGGGTTTCAGCGTTTTTAATATTTTGAAGGAATAGGGGAGAGCGGGGTCAGCGATTGTTTAGTCATCCATATCTCGAAATTGGTTATGATTGTTCATTTTAAATAATCAGACTGGGGTTTCAGCGTTTTTAATATTTTGAAGGAAAAGGGGAGAGCGGGGTCAGCGAATGTTTAGTCATCCATATCTCTAAATTGGTTATGATTGTTCATTTTAAATAATCAGACTGGGGTTTCAGCGTTTTTAATATTTTGAAGGAAAAGGGGAGGGCGGGGTCAGCGAATGTTTAGTCATCCATATCTCGAGATTGGTTATGATTGTTCATTTTAAATAATCAGACTGGGGTTTCAGCGTTTTTAATATTTTGAAGGAAAAGGGGAGAGCGGGGTCAGCGAATGTTTAGTCATCCATATCTCGAGATTGGTTATGATTATTCATTTTAAATAATTGGGGTATAAGCTGAGCTGAATATGGTAGGTACTACTTCAGTTTGATCCCATAAAAAATAATTTCGTAAATCAACACCCAAAAGGGGGAAACTAAAGGTAGAAAAGTACGGCAGAAAAATATGTTTGTACCCGATTGACTTGAAACTTAGTATGCATAGGGTAGGTGAGGGAGGAAGGGGAAGACGTAAGGTAGGGGGAAGTGGAAGGGGGAGGGGAAAGGGAAAGGGAAATGGAGGGGGAGGGAGCAGAAGGAAGAGAGGGGAGGAAAAGGGGTGGAGAAGGGGAGGGGGATTTGGGATTTTGGCTCTATATACCTACCTACCAAAACACGCATTCACCGAATTAGGTACCGTGATAAAGTTTGTATGGCTTCAATAAAAATCGTGAAATAAAATATTTTTTATAAAAAAGCTAATACTGACTTAAAAAACCCTGGCGCACTAAAAAGTACTAAAAAGTCTTAAGTCACTTGCCCGGTTTTTTTTATTTTGAAGTCTACGCGGACGAAGTCGCGGGCAAAAGCTAGTTTATTTATAAAATGATATTGTAAAGTGCGGTAGTTGTTATGCAACACTAGTAGCTTTGCAGCTACGCATCCACCCGTGAACTTATAATTTCGAGGACTGTAACTGTATACAGGGTGGTGACGACATAGTGACAATACATTACAACACAATCCCTGCTAGTCAATCACAAAACATTAAAATTATAAAATTAGGTTTACATCAAAGTCCAAAAATTCAAATATTCAATCAAATTAAATGCGGAAATAGTCTAAACGAAACACAACACCCTTTATAAACGTCTACCGACCTCATAGACTGACCAATACGTACAACCGTGGCAACATCGCTTCGGTGTCGGTGTTTTTAGCAGTATCTTTGTAGGCGTAAAGTTAAAATAGTCAAAATAAAAAAGCAATCCCGTGGCAATACCTTTGAATATAATTTAATAATATTTTATGTGGGATCTACTAAAGTGATACCCAGTATGTGGTTGCAATTATTGTCATGATGTCTTCACCACCCTGTATACGCTGAATATACAGGCTGCATTTGAAACCATGGGCATTCTTTCAAACGGTGATTCTACACATGATTCAGAATATTTAGGGACTATTAATCAACTAATCAATTGATAAAAATGTATTGCCCAGGTAAGGTATAACAGCTTATTTGCTTATTCGAGCAATATTTTTTACCAATAGATTTTTTATTTATTTTTCCAAAATATTTTGAATCGTGTTCTGAGTCATAGTTTAAAAGCATGCTCATGATTTCAAATTCACCCTGTAGTATAGAATGGTTTTACTTATCCTACCCTAACGTCCTGGATTAATGCTGAGGAGGGCAAAACCTCAGGGGGCTTACCACGAACTCTTATTGCGATTCAATTACAGGATCGTTTTAACGTTTCAGCGACTTTTTGTGCAATGACTGACCTTATTGTCATGACAATAAGAAACGTCATTGTCACGTCATTAAAACGTTCCTATAATTGAATCGCGATAAGAGGTCGTGGTAAGCCCCCTGTTGGTAGAAGCGGGCTGTATTTGGACCTCGCTGCGGTTACAAGCCTATTGCGGTGGACCGTTGACAATGCAAGTGGTTAACGTTTCGTTAATTATAAATAAATATCGCCTGTATGGTCCCAGACTAAGCAATCTATAGATTGGGAGTGATCCCATTGATATTGGGTCCCAATTTACTGCAGCACAGAATCCTACTAATATTATAAATGCGAAAGTAAGTGTGTGTGATTGTTACAACGTATCTCCATAACTACTAAACCGATTTTAATGAAAGGAGATGGGCATTTCTAGGCCAAATTTGTAATGAATTGAGATATGGCTTAAAAAATTGCTAATTTTTTCTATTTCAAAATGTAAAAATATCGCCCCAATTCAAATGCTAGAAAATGAGATATCTAAAAAATAAGTAAAGTTCCCAAATAAACTGAATATCGATTAAAACTATTCGTAACTAATCGAATGAGTTCATGAAATAAAACATATAAAAACGTTAGAACCAAACGATTACTTCAATCTAAGTTCTTAAAAACATTAGAACTATTATAGTAAAATAATAGTTCCAAATAATAAACATTTACATAATAAAGATAAATCCTAAAATCGACTAACGATTACACACTGCTCGTTTCGTATCGTTCGTTAGGCTCCAAAGGGCTTGTACCCAGGTCCGTAAAACAAACTTAAAAAAAACGTATCGTTTGTTATCGCTTACGCATTTTGAGTGTTTTTCCCATTTTATTGATATTTCCTCGACTTATCCTTTTACAATCTTGGCCCAAGATTATATGAAACCGTGCCGGTCTCCTTTGAAACGCAGATAGGTTTGTAGGCTTTGAAATAAGACATAGGCTAATCTTACACATAGATTTCCACGCGAAGCCGCGTTGCACAGCTAGTATGTAATAAACTAATATTTTTTTTTGTTTGAGAACAGAATAGCATATAATAAATAATTATTATGTGTGTGTTACATAGTTTCAATACAATTCTAGATTCTAGAAAATAAACAAAATTGTGTAGATACAAACCAAGTACATAAAATAAACTACCCCTAAGCAAACGGGGTTAAGTACAAATCACATGGAATTTATCTCGTTAATAGCATCGCTGGGACTCGTTGGCGCCTTACAACCCAATAACTTACTTTTAAAAAGACAACTTAGTTGCGAATTTACTTTTTTATAATACCAGAGCGATAAAATCGCTGGAATGGGGGCGCTAAAGTAAATATGTATGCATTAATTTTGTCGTTTATAAGATCGCTTAGTCTAGCGACTTGAGCGTAGACGGGTAGGCTCACCGAGGCTTTTGGAAAAGGCATTTCTGTACTTTGATCTTTTCTGGGTGTCACTCAGTACGCCCCAGGTCAATTGTCGTTTTAGGCTATTCTTCCACTGCGCTACATAATAAAGCTGGTTAGTAATTAATTAGTAATAAGTAGCACGCGACAAGACATGCGGCTCGCGTAGGTAACGATAAATTATTGTGCACCATCGACGTAATACCATTGAACATGACTGTGGACTACAAACTTTATTTTCCATTCATTTAATCAAAAATAATCCTTATGTGACGGACTTAACGCCCACGATGCACGCATTATAAAAACCGGTCCGAGCCAGATACCTATAACTGCGCCTTCTTTCCCTTTCTAACAGTACAACCTTTCATCCCTTGTGTTGCCAGTTAATATTTATTCGATCACCTTAAATTTGGTACATTTTCAAGTTAAGAATAATAAACAATAAAGTCGATTAATGAAATACCTATGGTAAAGTATAAGAATATCCTAAGATTAAAATTTCAAATATAAATAAATATCTGGAAATAAGTACTTACCTTCTTTAATAATTCGCTTGTAATTGTCAGTTCCGTGATGTCTATAGGAATCGTAGCAGAAATAAAATTAAAAACTTGAAACACAGAACGTCAATTTGCGTGACACACGACATTTTCAGCTAATTTTAAATCTAGAGGATTGTGCTGAATTTTCTCATAAAAATGGGTAGAATATGCGTAATGGAAGGGTGTAAAAGCGAATATTATCCGAATTAAGGATTATCTTAACATAGGTAAGTGGGTAACTATGTTTTCCACGTTAAGTACATTTTAGATGTTCGGGTGACATAAATTTCGCTAGTAAAAAGGACTATAATATAAATCTTATTATGTGTCTGTGTTAACTGAGGAATATCGTCCACGGGAACTGTTTGCAGCGATAAAGTCGCGCTTTTCGTTGCCGCACGACTACATCGCTACTTTTTGAAGTCGGTCGCATTTGCAGCGCACGACAGACCACACGCTGGTAAAACGCGACGCTCACGCCGCGTTGTCACGGCTCGCTGGGCTCGCACACGGCGTTCGCGTCGTTCACACGCTCGAGGAACGCGCACGTTTAGGGCCAGATTAACCATTTCAGGCAATGTAATTCTCGGGGCCCCTTTCCTTTACCCTTTTGTTACTTTTTAATGGTACATTACTGCCACGGTCTGTAATGAGTGTGTTGCTGGGCGCGTTGTTGATGGCCGAAAGCGCGGCGCAGCGCAGCTCCAGGCCTCCACAGCGCGGTCAGCATTGCAACCCTTGATGGACAATATAAAATAAAGGCCGAGACCGATGGTTTGTCGATTGAAATTGTTTGCAATTGGGACGACTTTTGACTTTACACTTCCCGATTACTGCTAAGCAATAAAAAACAAAAAAACAATTTTGTCTTTTACAGATCCCAGGCGTGTAAATTGGTTACAACAAATACCTATTGGCTACAGAAAAATTACCCAAAATTCCGTCATATACAGCAAGCATTTTAAGCCGACAGATTATGTCCCTAATTTAACACAACGAGTTTTAAAGGAAAATGCCCTGCCCTCACTGTTCCTTTTCGTTAGCACAAAGGACAATGGGCAAAAATGGTTCAAATGTCCACCACTTCCGAGACCTACGTCACTCGATAGACCACTACATACTGAGTAACTTTTGCAAAGCCAGTTCAACAAAATAGGCTGTCAGTAAAAAAATATGAGTAGTTTAAAAAAATATTTTAATTTTTTTATTTCACACTTAGTGTTGTCTTATAAATTTTTTTCGAAAGGCAACAATATAAATACTCTTTCTAACATTAAATAAAAATAAAATAAGCTGTCAGAAAGCAAAAAATGCCGTGAAACATATTTTATTATTATTTTTGTTACCTGATGATAAGTGAAAAAGTAAGGTAACGTAGAAGGTACCTGCTGATTTATTTTATAGAAGCGCTTGTTGTTCACTTTTCATCAGGTAACAAAAAATAATAATAAAAACTTTTCACGGCATTTTTTGCTTTCTGACAGCTTATTTTATTTTTATTTAATGTTAGTAAGAGTATTTATATTGTTGCCTTTCGAAAAAAATGTATAAACATAATACTAATGGTGAAATCATATTTTTTTTTTTCAACTACCCGTATTTTTTTACTTACAGCTTATTTTGTTGAACTGTCTTTGTAAAAGTTACTCAGTATTAAGTGGTCTATCGGGTTACGTAGGTCTCGTCAGTGGTGTATATTTGGACCAAGTCCCATACAATTTTGCCCATTGTCCTTTAATTTTGTCTTATGGTCTAATTAGTTGGATATTCTTAGAGTACCGTACCCAATAAAGAAAAAAAACTAAACCCTAATATGATCACTTTGTTGTCCTTCTGTCTGTCTCTATGTCCGTCTGTCACAACTTGCACAGCCCAAATCAAACATAACATGTTAACAGTAGTAGGTACCTTTTATAGCATAGAAAAAGAGTAAGTATAGGAAAAACCATAGATATGGAGAGCCTAGACAACGTCCAAGCGTGTGAAGTGTCATGTTACTTTATATTACAAAGTGGCAAAATCTACGATCTTAAATACTATTTTGTAACTTCATTTAGGTTGCCAAGATACAGACCGGCACTCGTGTGGTTTGGCCACCGCAGACTAATTTATTGTACCTACTCATGTTCTTAAGAAAATAAACATCCCTTTCCTTATTTTATTATTTTCCTATCATAACAATCTCGGAACAAAAGCACGTTTTCACTAGATGTCCATGGGGACGTTCTCAAAATTTCAAAATATTATGGTCACTCTTGTTGGCAAAGGAAACAACGTTCAGTATGGTATCTCGCTGTCGGCTTCACTTTTGCTGCCAAGTCCGCATTCCAGGTGTTAGAGACTTAAAACTTCCTTGTTGTGCACCGAGTACTTGAGTGATTGTGTTTTGTTTTATCTTTTATGGAACTCAGAGAGTCACGTTCCTTTTGAGTAGCGCCATAGACAAACCACGCGTGACTTATCTTACTAATCTTACTAATTAATAGTAATTTTAATTACTAACCAGTTTTGTTTCCTTTGAGTAGTACCGTAGACGTTTTGATTTATAGTAAATGGCGGCGTCTTCATCAGGCGCATGCCTCGCGCGAGCACTCACTTTTGACGTCGGAACGCATAGAAGTAATGTCATAATATGAGTGCTGCTCGGGTGAGGCATGCGCGCCATATGGACACATCTAACGGCGGCGTCTTCATCAGGCGCATGCCTCGCGCGAGTACTCACTTTTGACGTCGGAACGCATAGACGTAATGTCATAATATGAGTGCTCGGGTGAGGCATGCGCGCCATATGGACACATCTAATGTCGATGTATTTTTGATAATATTCTTATTACACCCATGGACATAAAAAAATGCTAATAGCAGTATCTCCAGACGTTTTCGATCAAAAGCAATATACGACCTTTCACTTCGGACAACATCCTAAAACTGTTAACTACCTATTGACACGTATCGCTATGCCTATGAGATGGTCGGTAATATAAAATGAGTCGCTGCAGTCCCCGCAAGGCCGCTGCATAAAACATTTTCGTCTCTCGAATGCGCCAATATGGCGACAGTGTACATAACATTCTAATGCGAATGTGGGGGTTATTCTGAGCAACGATAAAGTAATGAAGCTTTAAGGTCGGTTCTACACTCACGCCGCGATGGCCCAAATCCACTGTTCTTGCTTGAACAACGCGGCGTTAGTGTACAGCAGGCATAAATTTACATATTACCCATGGGCAAGTTTTTGAAGTGAAAACTTCTTTAGCGGCGTTGTGCACTTTTCTTGAGATGGGTAAAATATGTTAAACTCGCGTCAGGGTCACGTGTCCTATCTTGGGATGGGTAAAAAGTATATAGTTCATAATTTCGCTTTCAACGTCAACGTGTTAATAGCGCCTAAGTGAATGGACCTGGGTGAGTGCTCTATATGGAATTGAATCCTATGTTTACTATATTTTCGAATTTAATATTTTATTAATTATTTAATTCTTATTATTTTTTATTTTAATGTGTATTATTTTATATGATTATAAAAAAATACGACCAGGTTGTTTTTTTTAAATTTTTCCCTAACAATTCCAAAATATTTAAAAATGCACAACGTTAATGTTCAAATTTTCACTTTGCCGGGACTCCCGGAGTGCAACCTGGCCATTTTTTTATGGGAAAAAGGTGGCAAACACGCGTACCTACGCGCCTGATGTTAAGCAGTTACCGTAGCCTATAGATGCTTGCAATACCAAAAGCATCGCTCGCACGTTGTTGACCTGAAGCACATAGGGTGGGGAAGGGGGAGAGGGGGTTGAGTTCTCACTCAATTCCCTCTCCCCGTTCCCCCTCTTGAGCTCGAAGCCTAACACCCTCCGTCCTCTCCCTCTGTCCCACTCCCCTTCAGAACGGCAACGTGCAAGCGATGCATTAAAAAATCTACAACAATCCAACAAAACTTCTTCAAGCTTCCAAACATTTTTATTTCGTTCCCCAAATAGCCGCCAAAGGTAAAACTCCCATCCGCCCGCATTCAAATAAAACACTTTTCAACGTGAAATGTTCCCGAAAAGTTACCGCAGCGGGAATGAAAGCTACTGGTTAATGAGTGCTCTCGCCCGCTGAAAGGTTTCCGGACTCGTGTGTCCGGTCTCGCATGTCCGGGCGAGTCGCGTGTCCGGACTTTTAGTGATAAATGTTTTATACAGATGACACTACGACTTAAGCTCTCTGCCCACTACACAGTATCATACTATGACCGTGCTATGAACGTGTCAGGCAAAAAAATATTCTCTGTATTAAAAAGTATGAGACCATGCCCACTAGCCCGTTCCGTTACCGACCAGCACCGTAGCGTGCCATGCACGGAGCGGCAAGGATTGTCGGCGAGAATATTTTGCCGGTGGCGATACGCTCTGTGCATGACATTAAAGCCGATACATACTACTTTGATACGTAATTGATACGCTCTAGTGGGCATAGTAGAGCGTATCGTTTTGCTTGTCGTGTCTGATACGTTCATAGCACGGTCATGGTATGATACGTTGTAGTGGGTAGAGTCCTTTAGTCCGTAACTTGATATGTACGTAGTAACTACTTCTGTCAAGTGGAAGCAAGCTTGACTGCAGATTATAGTTTCAATTTCAATCTTATCACTCCACCAAGCCAACTAGGAACTCGAATGGAATACGGCTTCCCCACCCGCATACCGCTCGCACACCCGCCACCGCCTGCGGCTTCCCGCCCGCCACACCTCCCGCACACCACCAATCCCATTTTTAGCCCCCGACGAAAAACGAGGGGTGTTATAAGTTTGACGTGTGTATCTGTGTATCTGTGTATCTGTGTATCTGTGTATCTGTGTGTCTGTCTGTGGCATCATAGCGTCTGAACGGATGGACCGATTTGGATTTAGTTTTTTTTGTTTGAAAGGTGGGTTAATCGAGAGTGTTCTTAGCTATGTTTCAAGAAAATCTGCTCAGCCGCTTGAAGACCATCAGCTCTTTTCTAGTTGATGAAAAGATATAAACAACTCCCACAGGTCTGATTAATACGAAATTTGAAATCCTGTCACTTTTCAATGATATTACAAAGTATGACAACCTTGACCTGATGCGCAGGCATCATCAGAAGAACTCCTCAACGGTGTACGGCATCTACCTTGTGTTTGGGCTCATACGATGCGTTTTGACGAGCACATGCTAATACAAGCTGAGCAGTTAGTACACCGGTAATATAAGTTTAAAAAACATAAAATAAAAATTAAATTAAAAATTTAAAAAACCCCCGACAAAAAAATCCTTTAAAAAGAAAAAAATAATACCTGAATATTTTCACCCAAGCGTCGTCGTTGCGTCGGGGGGCCGCTAAGTACGCCGGTCATGGTCATAATCTACAGGTTACTCTAAATGTAATGTACTTAGCGGTCCCCCGACGCAACGATGACGCTTGGGTGAAAATATTCAGGTATTATTTTTTTCTTTTAAAAGGATTTTTTTGTCGGGGGTTTTTTAAATTTTTAATTTATGTGCGGGTGACGTCACATTTGAAACAGAAACAGGTTCCTAGTTGGCTTGGTGGACTAGTACCTGTGAGCATTAAAGCTCAAAGTCACTCAACGTGTAAAGGAGAGAACTATGCTCGAGATATAATCATGCATGGATGAGGAAATCCGTAGACCGGAGAGTAACCGTCGTAGCTCTTAGAATTGCAAAGTTGGAATGACAGCACGGAGCACATAGCCCGCAGATCTGGGCGTCGAGTCTCCTAACAATTGTCTATTGCGAAACCACTGATCTTTAATATTATCTTCGTGAATTATTGATTATAAATCGTAAATTCTTGGCGATCAGCATGTCGGCCAGAGGACTGCTAATAGATGCCAAGAATTTACGAGACTATCTTAAGAGACTCGATGCCCTGATGGCCGTTAGGGTTGAAAGATTATTGGTGGATTAGCCAAACTGTAGCCATTTGACTGCAGTTCTTATAATGACCAGCTCAAGCGCAGTAGAACTCCACTCTCTCACAGAAGATCGGTATAAAGTAGTTAGTTAAGCCGGGTTTTGTACGATGAGTGCGAGAGACGGAAGACCAACCCCCCTCCCTTTCCTGCCTCCCTAATTCCCTCCCTGTATCCCACTGCCCTTTAAGTCGTACGTCATAACATGCAAGCTTTGCTTTTGCTTAGCATCAAGCGGGCAGTGTAAGAAGAAATTAAGGTTAGCAGTCATAAATTAAAACTGGCGATAACGAACTACTTTGGCAAAATCTATCATGACTACAGGCGTTTAGGCATTAGGCGTGTCTACAACATGCACATGCCGCGCGAGGCTGCTCACCCGCATGCCTCGCGAAGCACGACGTTTGCCTCAGTCGCATGCCGCGCGAGGTAAATGGCGAGGCAACTGACACTCTAGAGAGAGAGAAGGGTATACGCAAGCAATCAGTTTGACATCGTTCTGTCTCATGACTATGCCAAACTAGGCGAGGCAAATGTGAATGCTCAGGTGGGGCAGGGCGCGCATTTGCCTCGCGCGAGGCAAGTCAATCTTCGTGAGCCAATTTGCTTCGCGCGGCATGGGAGACATCTGGACGTGGCTATTTAGTCAGATTAAATTTAGTTTCCGCGACGGCGTTCCAATAGATGGAGCATGCGCAATAGTAATATACAGCAACTGATACTACGCCGAAGTCGGCGTATTCAATACATCTAACAGAGGGGCTAGCCAAGTGGCATGAACGCTAATCGAATAGAATAGACTTCATAATGTATGGAAATGTCAAACGTCGCTATGTAGATCAACAACAAGTTGCTATGTAGATCACGTGACCTGTGTCATTTCTATACATGAAGCGTAGCGATTTGGACGAACGCTCGTAGCCACGTCAGCCACTTGTCTAGCCCTTCAGGAACCAATGTATGAAACTGACGTGCCGTGACGCGTTGCCGCATTATTGGAATATTTTTTGTTAGTAGGGCGTTATTTAGTTCGCGCGCGCGTAAATTTTATAAATCTGTTTAGTGTTTATTTTATGGTAGCTACACAATAAAATAGACTACAAATAAAGCACTAGGTTTGTAATGTTAGAAGTCGGCGTGTTTTAAAAGTCTGCCCATCAAATAGAGTGTATCTTTACCCTTGCTTTGAGACTCTTTAGCCATAAAACGCTCTCCCGTCCACTCTTTATAGTGTGCTCTAGTTTCTCCCTCGATTTTGTAGAGCCGTGATAAAGTCAAACAAACAAATAAAGTTGCACCTTGGCTACTTGGGTTATATTTAATAACGTGTAGAGACGCCAAATAACAAATTCCTCTGCATAATAATATTGTTGTTTTAAGTCTGTGTGTGGCATCGTTATATACAGGGTTACTGGTAATTCGACGTATATCTGAAAGGAGCTGATAGAGGGGCTCAAAAGCAACAATTGAACCCCCCATATGTATGGCCGAAATTCAATAGTTTTCGAGATATTTGAATTTCAAAGGTTTTTTGATATTTTACCAGAATTTGACACTTAATCGCAATTTATTTAAAAAGTACGCATCTAATGGGCTCCAATCAAACTTAATGTTGTGCCCAACACTTGAAATGACCTAATACGATCATTAAAAGTACAAAATTAACATAAAAATTAAAATTATGAGCCATTACAAAAATAATTCGTATATTGAACCTCCTCCAACCTCCAACCATCTTTACCTCCAAATTGTAATTTTACTTAATTCTCCCTTAACCTTCTAACTTGGCTCATGTAGCTTATTCTCGTTCCTTAAAATGGTGTATTTTAGCTGACATGATGATGATATCCTTCATCAGCATGTCAGCCAAAAGACGTCCACTGTTGGACATAGACCACCCGCGACCTTCACTATGGCGGCACACCTTGTGGTAGGCCGAACCTTTCTGAATCTTTCAGTTCTTCGGGCGACGTGAAAATAAGGGTATAAGTAATATGTCATTATGAGGCACTCGTGCAAAGATATATAGCAAAAATAACAACAGCTCAGTCAGCGTCAACAAGGCGTCGATGTAAAAATACGCTCCCACATAAAATTATACAAAAAACACCCTCAAAGTGTCCTTCGGGAGCCTTCACATACTTGCGCGTTTGTCTAACGGAGACAATGCATACTGGAAGAGACATAGTTACAGTAATTACTACAACATGGGGTTCTTCAAAAGGCATGTTTACAGGTCCCTAAAAGGTCGTCGCCGCATTTGCTCCCCTTAAGTTGCAGATGTCCTGGGCGGTGGCTTCCACTCACATCAGGTGGACCGCCTGCCAGTGTGCCATCCTTGGCTATAAAAAAAAATATATATATGACGGAATTATTCGATTATTTTGATACTGAGATTATAATATTATTCGAATTATCGACTTGATGATACATACACGAACATACATCTAAAAACAGTACCAATACCTAAATAACATTGAATACGAGCTATATCCGCTAGACTTGTTGTTAGAAAGAGATGAATATACATTGCAGCGTTATTATAGCTCTATAATCATTGGCGCGCGCGCACGTCCAGCCGCGACGCTGGGTGGTGCGAGACTAAGTGGATATCAGGCAGTTACCTTGCATTCATGGGGTAAGGCGCATGCATAACTTGAATTTTTTTGAATCCACTAATCTAGGCCCCCTGAAGGGCTAGACAAGTGGCTGACGTCTACAAGCGTCAAATCGTCGCTCAAATCGCTACGCTTCATGTATAGAAATGACATAAGTCACGTGATCTACATAGCAACTTGTTGTTGATCTACATAACGACGTTTGACATTTCCATACATTGTGAAGTCTATTCTATGCTATTTGATTAGCGTTCATGCCCTTCTGTGCAGTGAGGCGAGCGACCTACGCTCAAACCGCTGAAACCAAACTATCAACCGTTCAATGTAATAATAATAATAATAATAATAATATCCTGGGACATTTTTTACACACGGCTACCTGATCCCAAACTAAGTAGAGCTTGTACTATGGAAACCAGATAACTGATATTAATACATATACTACTTTTTTATTTGTAAATACATACTTAATATACATATACACCCAGACTCCGGACATACAGACATGTTCATGCACACAAATGCATGTCACGGGTAGGAATCGAACCTACGACCTGCAGCGTGAAAGTCGCCTCCGCGCCAACCACGCTAACGGGCCCGTCAATGTATTTTATGACACCACATCCAGTAACCAAACAATTGTGGTCTGTAGCTTAATAATGTTCTCAACGCGAGCGATAGATCACGGGCCAGTGACAAATAAAGATGGATTATCGGGCAATATTGCCGTTTCTTTGGCCTGTTTATGTTTTAGACCGAGCTACACGCGGTTCCGTGTGGAATATTCATGAACGCATATGTTAAGCCTCATTGGTCGGTGTGGAGGAAGTGGGATTAAAAATATTCTATTGTTGGCAATTGGAGGTAGGTGAGAATACGTGGAACGAATTGCGAGGTTGCTTTTACAAGCTAACGAAAGTAAAGCAAGTGATGTGAATTGGAATTGAATGCTGGTAAATTCATGCCGCCGGGTGTATATTAAACAAATGGTGCCTACCTGCTATGCAGCTTGGATTAATCAGAGGGGGCAGTTAGGGCAGGTAACTTAATCGTAGCTACAGGAAAACGTTCCTAGAAAACTGTCCTTAACTTTTTTGAGACATTTGACCTGCATTCACAGATTTAGAAAAATGGAGTCAGCAAGGAAACGGGCAATTTACTCAAAAACTTTTATTGATGCCAATCGAACCTATCTAAATATATAAGAATCAAAGTCCTGATTGACTGACAGACAACGCACAGCCTAAACCGCTGATCGTAGAGACTTGAAATTTGGAGGGTGGGTTTGTCTTGATGTGTAGAGGTGTACTAAGAAAGGGTTTTTTGAAATTCAACCCCTAAGTGGGTAAAATAGGGGATGAAAGTTTGTATGGAAGTTCGTCATTTTTGAAGTTAGAATTATGAAAATTGCTGATTAGGTGTCTTTAGAAAAATAAAAAAATATGGGTTTTAGGGTTTTTAAAAATTCAACCCCTAAGTGGGTAAAATAGGGGATAAAAGTTTGTATGGAAGTTCCGTCATTTTTGAAGTTAGAATTATTTAAATTGGTGATTAGGTGTCTTTTCAAAAATAAAAAAGAGTAATTTCAGGGTTTTTGAAAATTCAACCCCTAAGAGGGTGAAATAGGGATGAAAGTTTGTATTGAAATTTGTCATTTTTGAAGTTATAATGATGAAAATTGTTGTTTAGGTTTCTTTTTACAAATAAAAAAGATTAATTTTAGCGTTTTGGAAAATTATTCCCCTGAGGGTGTAAAATAGGGAATGAAAGTTTGTATGGCAGTACCGATTCGGGCTAATCTCTGAAACGGCTGGATCGATTTTGACGGGACTTTTACGGGCTAATACGATACGGGATCCGATATCCGGGATACGGGATCTGGGATCCAGGAAACGGGATAAGGCTCCGGCAAACGGAAGCTGGGATCTGGGAAACGGGATCCAGGATTAAAAAAATGAGATCCGGGATACGGGACCCGGGAAACGAGATCCGGCGTATGAAATCAGGGATATGGAATACAGGACCCGTGATATCCGTGATACGGGATCCGGGATCCGGAACACGGAATCTGGGATCAGGGGAACAAGATCCGGTATACGGGACCCGGGAAACAAGATCCGGGATATGAAATTAAGGATATTTGATACGGGATTCACGATATCCGGGATACGGAATCCGGGATTTAGCAAACAGAATCTGAGAAACGGGATGCGGGGTCCGGGATATACGGGATCTGGAACACGGGATCCGGGATACGGGATCTGGAAAACGGTATCCAGGATCCGGGCAACGAGATCCAGGATACGGGACCTGGGTAACGAGATCCGGGATACGAAATCCAGGATATGGGATATGGGATCCGTGATATACGGGATCCGGATAACGGGATCCGTGATATACGGGATCCAGATAACGGGATCCAGGATCCGGGATACGGGATCCGGAAAACGGGATCCAGGATCCGGGCAACGAGATCCAGGATACGGGACCCGGGAAACGAGATCCGGGATACGAAATCCGGGAAATGGGATCCAGGATCCGATTTTTTAAAATTTAAATTCTGCGCGGACGAAGTCGCGGGCAAAAGCTAGTCTAAATATATAAGAATCAAAGTCCTGACTCATTCACTGACTGACAGACAACGTACAGCCTAAACCGCGCGTCGTAGGGATTTGAAATTTGGAGGGTGTGTTTGTCTTGATGGGTAGAGGTGTACTAAGGAAGGATTTTTTGAAATGCAACCCCTAAGCGCGTTAAATAGAGGATGGAAGTTTCTATGGAAGTTCGTAGTTTTTGAAGATACAATTATGAAAATTGGTGCTCAACGCGGACGAAGTCGTGGCCAAAGCTAGTTTCTTATAAGGATCAAATGCCTCTGTAAGAACAACTGAGGTTAGGGTAAAGAAATGTCAGATTGCAAAACATGTTTTCCATGCAAAGTGCCCTGAATTCTCTTAGGGCTACCGTAGACATGCTACTTTTAGCATCGGCGATCGGCGATTTTGATGCTGCGTCTCGCTCGTTCTCGCTTGAAGAAACGCGACGCAACATACAGTCGCAAAATCGCCGATCGCCGATGCTAAAAGTAGCATGTCTGCGGTGGTCCTTAGCCATTGAACTGCCACTGTAGCGATATGCTATTGTGACCCTCTGATTGGTTAGTCAGAATCTACCAACCAATCAGAGGCTCGGTAACAATACCAACACCAACCAATCAAAGGGCCCAGGACGAAGTACCACCTATGGTTCACATTAATTTAACTGTCATTTTTACGTACACATTATACAGTCCCAACAGCAAACACCAACAGCCAACAAACGGAACGCCAGTTGATTTTCTAACTCAGCTCGCTCAGAAATAACAAATAAATAAAGATATATGGCGGCGTGTTATCCTGCCGGCACGAACTGAGCCACTTCCGACTCTGAATAAACTTCCTCTGTGATAGAACGCGGGTTGCCAGTGGAGCTGTAAATAAATATCGGCTTGTCGATGTAATATCCAACATAATTGCCGATTATGAGGCCCAAACATTGGTTGCAAGGCTACGCGTATTATTCGTATTCCCTATAGAAGTCATTCTACACGAGAGACGAAGATATTCCACCAAGCCAACTAGGAACTCGGATGGAATGTGACTCCCCCGCCCGCATACCGCCCGCACACCCGCCACCGCCTGCGGCTTCCCGCCCGCCACACCTCCCGTACACCGCCACCGCCTTTTTGTGCGGGTGACGTCACATTTGACAGGTTCCTAGTTGGCTTGGTGTATCAGTAAGACACATAAGTGATAGTACAGGTACCGTTGAGGCGCTCATAGCCAGTTGTAATCAGTGATTGGTAATCGATAGGAGTTTAAGCAAGGTTTGGTAAGCTCAGTCAAAGATGGGTGACCATTTGAACTAAGCGTCTCCGTACCTCAGAGAGAACGTCAAGCCGTCGTTCTTGCGCCTGACCTCTTGAATACTTGCACGCAACTTAAACTTTGGAGCTGCTTAACTTTGTCGCGCTATACTAAAAATGACAGATAACGACGTCTCAAATGGCCTTGTGAGTAGGCTTTGAGTATTCGGATGTAAGTGCCGTAAGATCAAAGCTTAAACCACGGGAGATAGTTTAAGCTACCGTTTTCCATATACAATCGATAGTTTAAACACTTCACAATCGATCGGCGCTAACACACACGGACTGTATTTTGGAGTTTGGTTGCAGTCGACGGCACGCGACTGCACACGGACTGCATTTTGCAGTCGGAAGTGACAGCTCTATTGCAGTTGGTTGCAGTCGACGGCACGCGACTGCACACGGACTGCATTTTGCAGTCGGAAGTGACAGCTCTATTGCAGTTGGTTGCAGTCGACGGCACGCGACTGCACACGGACTGCATTTTGCAGTCGGAAGTGACAGCTCTATTGCAGGCCGTGTATGGCGGCGCTTAAGGCCCTAAAACGACGATCTATTTAGAAATTGTTTGACAGAGGATCATGCAAAAACTGATGAACGGATTGGAATTAAATTTAGTAGAAAGGTAGTTATTTCTTAATAACATATAGACTACTTTTCCACCTCGGGAGCGGGTGAGGCCGCGGGTGTTTGCTAGTTTATTTTCTTACTTGGTAATGGCAGGCAGCCCTAACATCAATATTTATTCTGAAGTCGGTCTTGCACACTTCGTTTCTAAGAAGCCTTTATGATTCAGATGATACGTCGGCGGATGGAAACTTTTTGTGCTCGGCAACTTTACCAAAATATTTTCTTTTTCAACAATTCGATATGGAAATGTATTGTGATGTTGTGGTTAGTTCAAGAAACTTGTGGTTAATTCAGATTATTCAAGATGCAAGAAGAACGTTATCTGGAAAATTGTGTGTTGAAAAAATCTTCGCTTTGCCATAAAATCAAAAGCAATTGATATAACAGACAAAACGTTGTCTAAGGGCCTCCGCAGACTTGCCACTTTTAGCATCGGCGATCGGCGATTTTGATGCTGCGTCTCACAAGTCAGCAATTTTGATGCTACGTCACAAAATCGCCGGTCGCCGATGCTAAAAGTAGCAAGTCTGCGGAGGCCCTAATGTCTCGATTGAGCAATCAGCTAACCTATTGGTACATATTTAGGAGCCTAAAATGATATTTCAAACTTCTGATATATCCTGTTTTTTGGTCAGCATACTAATGTATTCTCATAGTTCGTCGTTTTCTTAATTTCATTCGACCTTAGACCAAGCTGACCTGAATACCAACTATCATTATGAAACATTGCATTCGACACTATCTAAGTTAATTTGAGCAAACTTGAGTTAAGTCCTTCGTAAATAAAATAAAAAAAAAATAAAAAAAAATTGCCCTTTTAACGCCCATGTCTAAAGACATGCAGGTTTCCTCACGATGTTTTCCTTCACCGTAAGCAAAATCTATCGTATCGTATCGTATCGTTCGTATCTATGTGTGAATCATAACTTTAATATGATTATCACTTGCTTACGGTGAAATAAAATTAAATTGTAATAAAATTAAAACTGTCGAAAACGCAACAGTGAATCAATTAGGAATCGTTTGAAACGTTGGCTTTGACCCAGGAGCTCCCAAACATGTGGTATACGCGCCTCACACAAATTACCACCTGCGCCCTTATTATTATTTATTTGCCACGTCTTTATTCCATAAATATTTTGAATTAAAATCTACTTTACAGTCTAGACTGTAGGGTTTTTTGGAACACCCCCTCATCCCCCCTTGGTTGATCTACGCTCCCCAAGTGGGGTGCACCCCACTGGTTGGGAACCCATAGCTTTGTTAGATCTACAATCGAAATTGGGAACATAGGATACTTCAAATAAATTTTGATCACAAAGCTTTTACCCCAAAAACTAGCCACTGTTCTTAATTGCAAGACATTCATTGCTACTTTTGAAAATATTTTTCGAAGCAGCTTTTATTTGAACACGCAAGGGATAGTGAGCAAGGAGAAAGTTCTGGAGGAAGAACGTATTTGTTATTCTGTCGGCTCGCCCGAAATAGGGGCTGTACTTATAATATTCGATAAAGATAGTAATGTACTGTTACGCCTTTTGTGTCAATACCCCAAGTTATAAGCTGTAGCGAGAGCGAGTAAGGTTTATTTTTTTTCAATTGACCCACGTGTATACCTGCAATTGGTAGATATTTATTTTTAAATATCGAACGGAGTAATGTTAACGTATTTTAAAGCAAAAAGGTTTTTGGTAGACTTTATTTTATATCTAACGCCCGCCACACATCTTCTGATTTCTGGCCGAATACTCGTACGCAACTTAAATTTGAGAGCTGCTTAACTTTGACGCGCTATACAAAAAAATGACAGTTAACGACGTCTCAAACTGCTAAGTGGGACTTAAATATTTAAGTAGCCTTTGAGTATTCGGCCATAAGAGAGACAGCTATAAGATGATAATGCGTTTTTCTTCGCTTAATTTCATTCCTCCTCAGGTCAGAAGGTGTGTAGCGGATATAGAAATTAAACAACTGCGATGATATTTTTTTAGAAGTAAGTAGAAAATATTAAAATGAAGTAGAAAAAGAAAGAACAGAAGATGTTGTTGACACAGAAGATTTGCTTTGGCGTTAAGGCTCTTACATTTAAAAAGCCCGTGCGAGAGTTATTAAACAAGTAGAAGCGAAGCGAAAGCTGTAGCCAATTGACTGCAGCTCATAAACGGGCTGGCTCGACCGGGGTAGTACCACCCTCTCACAGAAGATCGGCGTAAAGCAGCTATTACAGCTGCGTTTCGTTCGATGAGTGAGAGAGCCGTAAGCTCACCCCCCTCCCCCTCCCTCCATTCCACTCCCCTTCAGGTCAGCAATGTGCGAGCAATGCCTTTGGTATTGTAAGCATCTATAGGCTACGGTAACTGCTTAACATCAGGCGGGCCGTACGTTTTTTTGCCACCGCAATCCTATAAAAAAAAACAAGTTAAATTACAAAATCTTGGACCAGCACCCAAAACGACCCAAATATTTTTATACCAAGAAAATAATAAAAACAAACAACACTGTTCGTGCTTTCGAGAGGTGTCCCAAACCATTCGCTATCAAGACTCAGGGCTCAGCGCCATCCCTTGAAAATCCACTGAAAAACTACTCTCGACAAATGTTTTCATGAAAACAAACTTATTGATACAGTCGGTAAACTCAATTTCACTCTTAACACATTCGAAATAGAATTCAGTCTAACTGCGAATCGGTTTGTAAGTTCTTTAGGAATAGCAAAATTAAGAGTTCTCGCAGTTTTTAGTAATATGGACTCTAGTCTGTTGGTATAAAGATGAGACAAGATGCAAGATAAAATTATGTTATCGTGAATGAGAACACTAGCAGTGGAGACAATCCATGAATAAATGTATGAATAGATTTTGAACGGTTTCAAGTAGCTGAAGGGCCGAGTGATTTTTAGGGTTCCGTAGCAAACTAAGGAACCCTTATAGTTTCGTCATGTCCGTCCGTCTGTCTGTCTGTGTCACAAGATTTTTATTGGTCTACTATAGGCTGAAATTTGACAACTTTTAGATATTTGTTATCGCTACGCTACAAAGATTATTATACCTACACTAAAATCATAAGAAAGAAGATTGTGTATTTTTTATACCTTTTACCCCGAGTGGGGTGTTGGTGAACAGATATTTTAAAATAATCATGAGGTTTATTGAAGAGTTTTTCAAAATTAATTACTTTTTAATAAATTTTGTTGATCTCGCTCGGAAATCCTGAAGCACTTTGCAGACAAATCAGAACAAAATCTTAATACTAGCACATAGTACAAAGTTACTACGCAAATTTTACGACAGTTATTGGTTCACTTAATCACGAGCTATAGCCGACCAAGTTAACGTAGAGTTGGTCGTCCGTCGTTTCTGAACAAACTGAATAGTTTGAGACATAAACGAACCGCAAAAACAACATTGTATCTTTTAAATTACGACTTTGACGACAATGTATGATGTGTAAATAACTAATCATCATCTTTATCTCAGCCGAAAGACGTCCACTACTAGACATAGGCCTCCCCTAAGGTTTGCCACAATGACCGGTCTTGCTGCCCGCATCCAGCGGATTCCCGCGACCTTCACCAGGTCGTCGGTCCACCTTGTGGGAGGCCTACCCACGCTACGCGCACCAGTGCGCGGCCGCCACTCGAGAACTCTTCAACTAAAGTCATAACATCATTAAAATGCCTACGGAACCTTATATGTTCATGGGTCGACATGCATGGCCGGTTTTTCCTATGAATATTGTTTGATTTATCTATTCCTCCATTGACGGATGGGGTCTGTTTGGTATTAGCATGTAATGTGGACCACTAGGAAGATGGTTCAATGATTGATACGTCTACTGAACCAGTTCTGGTTCATTGATTAATCTGATGTTGGATACTCTACTTACTACTTTTATTTCCTGGGGGCTTACCACGAACTCTTATTGCGATTCAATTACAGGAACGTTTTAACGATTCAGCGTATTTTAGTGCAATGACGTACCTTATTGTCATGACATTAAGAAACGTCATTGCACAAAAAGTCGCTGAAACGTTAAAACAATACTGCTATAAGAGGTGGTGGTAAGGCCCCTGGTTTGCTTAAAGCGGCTACTTACGATTCATTTTTTATTCAATCCGTTGAAATCAACTTGAGTTGAATTGTCAGATTGCGCGGTGAGGAGGCAAATTGACGCCTAATTTCAGTACAGTCACTGTCGCCTTAAACAAATTGAATCGACAGATTGAATAGGAAATTGCATCGTGAGTAGCCGCCTTTAGAAGTTGTACAACGGCAAAGATGTCGCGATTTGTACACATTTGCGGGTAAAACCTGGTTACTATACGCTCAGGATAGGGGAACTGTGGATACAGACAAAGAAAAAAAGTATTTTCATCACTGATACGCGGAAAGTAGGTCGAAAGGTGCCTGAAGAGCCGACAGAAGGTGATACTTTTCTGATCGGGCAAAATCGTTGACAGAACGAGCTCAATCGTATATCCAGAAAAGGATTGGGCCCGTTCTGTCAAAGTATCTGTCAAATTATAAAAAAATACGTTCCAACCTTCTTACATCCACTCAATTACAGCGCGATGTAAAATTGAAATAACATAAAGTTAAGTATTAATTAAAGAATATATTTTTTTAAATGACTTTATTATAATTTACTTTCAACTATTTCTTTAAAATAACATACATTTGGGCAAAATATTTACCATTTTTCCCTAAATCAATCACAAATCGTTCCTGCTCCGAATCTATAATCACAGACTAAAACCTTTTATAATGTTTGAAAAAGTACTGGCCTCTAAAAAAAAACAAAGTGACAGCGTCAAAATATCAAAAAGCAAAATACGCAATCTACGTCAGTATACATGTGTTTGTATGTGTAAATGTTCACTATTTTTTTCTTTAGCTACTAAATTATTTTATTATTACTTTCCTTGTATACGTGATGAAAAGCACAGTGTTTACCTCGGGTTAAAGTAACTTATTATTGGTCCCTCGAACTATTAGCTATACCCCGTCTCGGGACCAATTAATAAGTTACTTTTCCCCTCGGATAACAATGTACTATTAACATCGCGACTCTTATCCCTAAAAGAGTTGGTCAGAGCCATTTCAAAACGCTGATTAGATTGAAAACAGTATTTAATCCACATGACTATTAGTAGAGCAGTGATAGCCGATTGGTTAAGCACGCGTCTTGCGAGCTTAAGGTCCAGGGTTCAAACCCGCACCTCTGGATTTTTCGAAATCTATATGCGATTCATAACTTTTAATGATTTATCATTTGCATGTCTTAGAAAAACAAATTTTTCGAAAGACATGTGAAACCCACCAACACGCATTGGGCCAGCGTGATGCATTATGGCCTCAATCCCCCTCGCATTGAGTGGAAGCACATGCCCAGGAGTGGGACGTAAAAAAGGCTAACATTCTTACATTATTATAACTGTTCCCTAAAGAGGTAGGCAGAGTTGAAAAGACCTCAAAATTACGCAAATACATACAATATTTTATTTATAAATCCCTTCATATCCCGGTCAAGGGGTCGGTGACCCAATAGATGCGTCCAAATGCCGCGCATGCCTCACCCGAGCACTCATATTATGACATTGTGTCTATACGTTTCAACGTCAAAACTGAGTGCTCGCGCGAGGCATGCGCCTGATGAAGACGCCGCCTATGAGTGTGCAGTTATTTGACCCCATCGAGATGTATGATTGATATTAGAATTGTATACACGTCCCACTTTTGTTGTCGATTTGTTTGCCCATTTACTAGTTGCCCATAACACGGGGTCACTTTGCCAAAATATTAGTAATAATAATTAATAATTTAGCCCTTTTAAAGTCTCACTGCTGGGCACGGGCCTCCCCTCAATGCGAGGGGGATTCAGGCCATAATCCACCACGCTGGCCCAGTGCGGGTTGGTGGATTTCACTTGTCTAAAGGCATGCAGGTTTCCTCACGATGTTTTCCTTCACCGCAAGCAAGTGATAATCATATTAAATATTAGTGAAACAGTATTATTTTTTACCTTGAAAACAATGCAAGATATAAAAATGTTTTCCTCTCTCATCTGAGTGCTTTATGATGTATTGAAAAATCATACGTGAAAAATAGTTTCATTTGGTGCGTCCAAATGCGTCGCGTGCCCCGCCCGAGCACTCATGTTATGACATTATGTCCATGTGTTACGACGTCAAAAGTGTCAAAACTGAGTACTCGGGTGCGGCATGCGCGTCATATAGACGCAGCCAATCAAATATTATTGTCTTGAATTTTCAATAGATAATACGAAAATAAAATACATCACGCAACAAATTTTTCTTTTACTAAACTAAGGTGGTAAACAAGCATACGTCTCACCTGATGTTAAGCAGTTATTGTAGTCTTGAGATCTGTGAGAGGGTGGTACTATCCCGGTGGAGCCAGGCAGTCCGCTTGGATCTACCACCAATTTGGTTTACCTCCTTCAAAAGCGTAAATAAAACTCTCCTCACGAATGGGGAAACTTCGTTTGACATTTAAATTATTCAAAGCACAATTCCTTTCACACGCCCAAAACATAATTTCCGAGCATAGGAACGTATTCGAAATATTTAAATAAACATTATAACGTTAGACAAAGCGATACGTTTCTACCGTGAATTTCGACAGAGTTATACGAAACAAACTTAGTCCGAGGGAAATTATTTTCAATACCATCCTTCCTATGCGTGGCGTAGACGGATGATACCATAGATATGGTATAAGTAGCGTTTGTAAACGAAAATGATAGGCACCAGTTTTCAGAGTCGAAGCTTTTTTGACAACCTCGTACAATAAAATAAAATTTGGTTAACACCAACATGATAGATCCAGTCTTCATTTTGGTGAGGTAAGGAGGCCTCGAGGACTGCGCCCAAGCAATCAGTATGACGTTACTTCTACGTGATCAGGCGTCATAATGATTTCATAATGAGCTCGGTCGCGCCGCTTGGAACTTGTGGCCAGTGCTATTTACCACATATCTTCATTGTATTTCAGATCACGCCCGTGTTATTACAAGACAATTTACCTAACACTAGATAAATACGAGTTAAATAAAAAAATTGCATTGTAAATTTTGACATAAGTCGTGTTTATTGCTTATATATTTTTTTGTAATAACATCGATATTATAATCTATTTAATTAACAACATAACTTGCTTCAAGTTATGAGACAGCTGTGATGTCTAGAGTATTCCTTCTCTACGACGCGACTCGAGGTACCTGACAACTTTCGAGTGAGTTACGAATAATGAGGTGCGAGCATATTTTGTGTGCGATAACATCGCACAGTCATAGGCTGTAGGGTTGTCCCAAAACAAACAGGTGTCGATAACGAAGGAGAACGAATGAACGAACGAAATAACAAAGGATTGTTATGCTCACGGAGGCCTGAATGCACAGTCGAAGGAACTGCATAACGATGCATAAGAAGCCCCACACAATTCGGATTAAACCCAACAGAGCGTGACAAAGCTATATGAAAGAAAGAGGCAGGTGCCGTGTGTCTTACTTTATCTTAATTTCTCATTTTGTCGAACGGTTAATCAAACTATTTAGAACGGGTTTATATTGTAAGTTCATATCGACTCCTAATTTAATTTCATTGGTAGAGGAATATCAATAGTTATAATGACTGCATGTTTGTTAAACGCATCATTATAGCGTTTAGTTTAGTTCAGTTTACTTGTGTTATACTTCAGAATAAAGTTAGTCCATAGAATTGCGTTCAAAAATCCGTTTCTTTTATTGGGACTTCTTTAAATAGTTTATGGTGCATTCCCATTGAAAACTTGCCAACCCTATCATCCCAAAGTTATAACGGTCGACTAGGGATGTACCACGAGTTCGCATTCGCATTTTAGCGAACATTATCTTGAATTTAAAGCGCATTTGGGGACACTAAGCAATATTAGAATGCAAAAGTGCATATTGGCAAACAGCGTAACTACGCTGGAAAAGCTTCTTTACAAATGCGAAGGTAATTCATGAGTGTTTCAGTATGTATAATTTCCAGTGGAACTTTATGTTGAGGGTTGTGCCCAACGGTGCTTTTTGAGGAAGAATTATGTTTTGTTGTTCGTGAGTTATTATTATCATATTTTTTTGAAATATAGTAAAAAATACACATGTTAAAATATGTAGAATCACTGATACAAAAAGATTTCGATAATATTTGAGCGAATATTTCGTAAATAAATCACATCACTATTGAAGCCGAGGGTTCTCACGTAATAAAACTTCAATATTTAACGAGATTTTCGCATACTGAAAATGTAATAACTGTTTTCATTTTACACGGCATAGTTTTAAAAGGAACAGAAGGGCTAGACAAGTGGCTGACGTCTACAAGCGTTCGTTCAAATCGCAACGCTTCATGTATGGAAATGTCATAAGTCACGTGATCTATATAGCAACTTGTTGTTGATCTACATAGCGGGCCATGCTGACAGACTTTTTTTGGCAATTACAACAGGATGTCACACCGCAAGGGAAACAATGTCTTTGTTACAAACCAAGTTTTCAGGTCGTGTAATTTCTCGTTTTGGAGACCTTACTGCAAAATGTACTGCAAAATTTCGTTAAAAGAATGCATACCTGCCAACAGAGCAACGGTGGCCATTTAACCGATATTTTGTTTCATGTGTAAATGTCTTCACTACCTCCATACATATGTAGAAAAAAAATGATAACAAAATCTATATATATAAAAATGAATCCCTATTTCATGTCATTACTTGACGCGAGAACGGCTGGACCAATTTAGATGATTTTTTTTTTAGATTATTCCGTGAAGTTCAAGGAAGGTTCATACATTTAAAAAAAATGGAAAAATTGCCCGGAAAGCGCTAAAAACCCATATTTTACGTATGATTCAAATTACTTTCAATAGATGGCGTAATGAACGCCGGTGTCAGATGGCGGATGGCGACTATAAATTCCTGCAAATTTATTTCATGGGCATTCATCACAAGAAATAGATCAGCGTTGTGCACATAACAGTGCTGGGCAAAGGTCTCTCCCCATCTTCTTCCATCCATTGCGGTCTTAGGCTCTCTCATACCATCCGTCTAGATGAGCGTCGAGGTCACCGCGCCACTGTTTTTTGGGTCTACGTCGGCGACGACGGTCGTGCTGTGGGACCGCACTCGGTGATTGCTTTGGCCTACCTTTCTGAGCTCATTCGGCTCAGGTGACCCGCCCAGGTCCACTTAATTGTAGCTGTTTTCGCTCCTACATCCGCGATAAGGGTCATGGAACGCACCTGGGTGTTCCGCACCCTATCAGTGTGTTTAACACCCAAAATGCTGCTCCATTGCTGTTTCGCAAACCTTCAGTTTGGACTTCTGAGCCTCGGTTAGTAACCATGTCTGGGCGCCGCACTGTGGGCTGAAAATCGAGCTTCATATTACATTAAACTTTTTTTTTTTTTGCTTTTAAGCTTCTAATGCCTTCAGCAGTCATGAATATATAGAAAGAATATAATTTCATAGGTATACTAAATAAATAAAATAAAAAATGAAAATTTTGTATGGCTCCAAAGTAATAAATCCAAATATGTATCTTCAAACCCGCTGTGTTAACCGTTATATCCTTACAGATGGCTGTTCTACAAATTATTTGTAATTTTTTGGTGAATGTTATATAACGGTAACAACAGCGGTTTTTTTTTAAATATTTCATACTAAAATTTGTACTTACATGAGGACCAATGGGTTTATAAAATTGAAATTTTGCAGGGAAGTGTCTGTATTTTAGAGAAACACTAATATAGCATATATAAGTACAAATTTTAGTTCAAACTTTTTTTAATATCACGTATTTATTTTTAAAAAAACTGCAGTTGTTACCGTTATATAAAATACGCCACAAAATAACAAATAATTTGTAGAACAGCCATCTGTAAGGATATAACGGTTAACACAGCGGTTTTGAAGTTATTTGGATTTATTACTTTTGGGCCATACAAAATTTTCATTTTTTTTTATATAATTTAGTAGACCTACGAAATTATATTCCTTATATATATTCATGACTACTGAAGGCTTTAGAAGCATATCAAAAGCAAAAAAAAAAGAGAAAAGAAATTAAAGTAATTTATTAAGCTCGATTTTCAGCCCACAGTGGCGCAGTAGGTAAGAACGGCCGGGATACACATGTCAATGTGTCAGTGGAAGGTTGCCCTTCATGATGTCTCCCATGGACCAGTAGCTATTCGACCAATTTAGCTATTTTTAGGGTTTCGTACCCAAAGGGTACCAACGGGACTCTATTACTAAACCGGTATCCGTAGCGTGTTAGCGCTACAACAACAAATACTAAAAATAAAATAAAATATAAAAATAAAGGGGGTGAGACTCTATTACTAAGCCTACTCTGTCCGTCCGTCTGTCAGCGGGCTATATCTCACGAACCGTAATAGGTAGTGAGTAGAAATTTTCGCAAGAAAGTGTATTTCTGTTGCCGCTACAACAACAAATAAAACTAAAAATAAAATAAAAATTCAAAACAAAGGGGGTCCCATACAAGAAACTTGATATTTTTGACGTTTTTATTCTATGGTGGTACGGAACCCTTTATTTGCGACACGGGAAAGGAGTAGATCAGACGACGAACGGCGGAACGGGGGGGAGGGTTTAGTTATTTTTTGGCTAATAAGTAAATACAACATTAATTCTGAGGCGGCACGAAGTTCGCTGGGACAGCTAGTATTAAATAAACATATATTTTTTAATTTTTAAAAATCAAGTTCTTAATGAGACACCCTTTACATGTCTTTTAATATTCCTATGTAAGTCCGTACTTTTAAAATAATAAATATACTCGTATTTATTTGGTTTCCGCAAGGGCGCTTCAACTAGATGGAGCATGCAGACTAACACACCAACTGTATGGTCCCAAACTAAGTAACACTTGTTCTGGTACCATATAATGGTCTGGGCGCGATTCCAGTGACATCCAGACCAGCCACCCGAGTATTTTCGAAGCAGTCGCTAATAATCAACCACTTTAGGGGCCATCCATTAATTACGTCACACGAATTTCATTATTTTTAGACCCCTCCTCCCTCGTCACAGCTGGTCACATTTGCGAGACCCCTCCCTCCATGTGTGACGTCACATATTTTTTATAATTTTCAGAAATTTTCAAAAAAAATCGTAAAAGATTCAAATTTCGGTTCTTAGATATATTAGATTTTTAAATGTGACGTCACAAAACTTAGGACCCCTCCTACCCCTTTGTCACACAATGTCACATTTCGTCGACCCCTTCCCCCCCTTTACGAGTGACTTAATTAATACATGTGTCCATATGGCGCGCATGCCTCACCCGAGCACTCATATTATGGCATTACGTCTATGCGTTCCGACGTCAAAAGTGAGTGCTCGCGCGAGGCATGCGCCTGATGAAGACGCCGCCAATGGATGGCCCCTTATGTGTCTCCGGCCACTGCTCTATATTGCCTATTTACTGCGTCTTATAAGAAGTAAATTACTTATCTTTATTCTAGGAAACCTTATCTGAAGTAAATTACTTTGCTTTCTAGAAAACTATTTCTGAAATGTCAATGAACTCCGAACGATCAAATATGACATCAAAAGTTGAAATTGGTTGGATTTTTCCCGTGACAATATTCGCCATAAGGTGTACGTACGAGATAGGGTGATATATAATAGCCGCATATTTGCGAACTCTAGAGATTCGTAGGGTTGCCAATTGGTGGTAAGTCGTTGACCTTTTCATAGGATAATACATTTTGATGATAAAACTAAATATAATTATGATTATCATTTGTATTGGATCGACATCTATGATTTTGTATAGCGTAATCATTCAAATTTAACCTAATATACGAGTAAGTAAACATTACTGATTGGCCATCTTATACGAAGTGAAAACATTATCCTGGGATATCCTGGGACATTTTTTTTTTACAAACGGCTACCTGATCCCAAACTAAGCAGAGCTTGTACTATGGAAACCAGATAACTGATATTACTACATATACTACTTTTTATTTGTAAATACATACTTAATATACATATACACCCAGACTCGGGACATACAGACATGTTCATGCACACAAATGCATGTCTCGGGTAGGAATCGAACCTACGACCTGCAGCGTGAAAGGCGCCTCCGCGCCAACCACGCTAACGGGCCCGTCTTGCAATGGGTGAAGCCGCCAAATAGCCCGCCGACAAAAAGTTGCCGACATAGGTCGGGTGCTTTGGTGTGTCTTGCGCTGACTGCCCTAGATAGAGAAAGATGGAGAGAGCTCCAGCTACACCGACAAAATGAGAATGTAAGAAGAACGTAGATAGTGGTGAGGGAGATGAAGGATGGTAGCCCTGTAAGGTACGCGAAGCAAGATGGCGTCGAATGGATCCGTTTGGATAGAATGCACCGATTGTGAACCCCGCTCATGTCAGCGATGCAATAAAACAGTGCATACTACGTAACTCTACTGTTTTATCTAGTACCTAAGTACTTTTTGAAGTGAAAACTTCTTTAGCGGCGTTGTGCACTTTTCTTGGGATGGGTAAAAAATGATAAACTCGCGACAGGGGTCACGTGACCTGATCGAAAAATCCGACAGATTGCGCAGGGCGCTTGCGCGAATAAAATGCGACAGATTCGTAGCGACAGGCGCCTAAGTGAATGGATCTGGGTGAGTGCTCTATGGGGCGTAGGTTCGAATCCTATGTTTACTATATTTTCGAATTTAATATATTTTTGATGATTTAATTCTTATATATATTTTTTTAATTTGTATTATTTTATATGACTATTAAAAAAAAACGGCAAGGTTGTTTTTTTTACATTTACCCTAACCATTCCAAAATGTTAAAAATGCACGACAATAATGTTCAAGTTTTCACTTCAGCCGGCACTCCCGGAGTGCAACCTGGCCGTTTTTTTAGTACTTTAATTGATTTTGCTCTTTGCTTTGTTTGTCTTCTCTTTTTAATTAGCGGATGCGGAGGCGGAGTGTGGAAGTCATTGGGGAAGGCCTAAGCCCAGTAATGGATTTCTTCCGGCTGCTGGGTGAATGGCTCATGCAGTCCGATTTCTTAATTAATTTAACTTTTTCATCAAAGGAATACTTATTCTTCTAACTTTTACCATGCCGCATGCTTATAATATATTTAATTTTGTTTTTATTTAACTATAACACACAAACATAATTAATTGTATTACGTCAGTTCCTTAAATACACTTCGAAGCGAGTTTAATCAGAAAAAATTAACGATGAGACGTAGCAGTTACGTCCTACGCGCTTTAAGTCTTGAATTGTTGATATCTCCATACATAAGCAATCCTTCTTTATGACTGTGCATGTTTGGTTAAGTTACAATTAATGAGGCTTGGAAAAGGATGGGTCGTTTATTTTGTAAGTGCCCACGTAGGCCTAAACAAAATAAGGAATTTGACTTTGAATCTTAATATGCAGATTATTATTATTAGGCAATAGGAAGGTATATTACCTTCTTTAACATTCCCAAAATAAACTGAGCTGTCTTTATTATTGACACACGCAATTAAAAGAGCTCAGTTTATGTTGGAAATGTAACCATGGATGTGCAGGCGACTGTACTATGGCTCGGAATCATCGTTAGGAAAAAGAGAAAATCTAAGAGAAATAAATATAACTTAGAAGCGATACACGGTCATAACACCGGAACCGGAAACCGGAAGCACCGATAAGTAACTCCTTTGATACAAAGAACATGGCCACCGCATAAATCAGATGGTGCATGTTGCAGACACTTAAGATAATCCGTCTTACGGATTCATGTCCGAGGGGTGAGTTGTAGCTTTTGTCAATGGGGTTAGATTTCGGGGTGTTTTGACCGAAGTTTGTTGAATTGAGCAGTTGACGAGGCTGCCTCGTTTCGCTCAGTCAGTATTTTGTTCACTCGAGGCAGACGATTGTGATGCCTCATCTCAGTACTGTCAACATTGAGCGTCTTCAGCGCCGCAATGCTGTCTCGCTTCTTTTGATATGTGGCTTGTCCGAGGTCTATATTCGTTTGCGCTGCCTCCCCTGATCCGTTATTAGCCTCGCTGTCATATTAGCTGTACTACACTACCAAGCCAACTAGGCACTCGGGTATAAATATCAAATGATAATAAGTCAATGCTTCCGCGGTCTGTCCACAACGTAGTGAGCCTGGGCCAATGTCTGGGCACTCCTGTGGCAGTAGAGCCCACTATGTCGTGAAAGGACCGCGGAATCATTAACTTATTGTCATTTGATATATGTACCTGAGTGCCTAGTTGGCTTGGTAGAATATTACTTGGGTTATTAAAGCTGCGGCGCTTAGGTTTGTCTACTTGGATTTCTGTTATAGGACGTAATGTTATTATAAGCTTAATTTTGGTTACAAAGATAATAAATTTATTTTGAAATTCGGCCAAGGATCTAACAAGATAAAGTCTGAGTGATTCCTACATTGTTGCTTTCAAAGAAAACTTTGAAATGAGGCTAGGGGGCGCCACCGTTGCTTTGTTATGGGCCCCGCAGGTGTACAAATCAATACAGGCGTTTTACAATAGAATACTTTCCAACTTCTATAGTTGGGCAAGAAAATTCGGGTTTTTAGCGGCATTGTTCGAGTATTGAATAAACGCTTTTAATTAAAAACAATTTTAAAAAATATTTCTGTTATGTAGACATAATAAACAAGCTTAGAAGAATTTCGGAGACAAGGTTATTGGCCCCGTGTAAGAATCCTGCGGGGCTAATAGCGTCGCTAAGATGAATCACTTTATGATCATATATGATTCACTGAAAAACGTAAGGTCAATTAGTGGCAATTCATAAAATTATTATGATTACAACATACCTATTTGACAGTTTATGTCGTATATGTATTCGTAATATGGTCCACAATTCGTAATATGGTCCACAAAAGAGGAAATGCAAATTTTCAATGTCAGCTAATGACAAATACCAAGTTGATGTTGCTAATGAATTGGCAATTCATTAGCAATATTGCATAGCGACCCTATTAACCCCGCTGATCAGTCGCGGCTGAGCAGTCAGATATGATTTTATGACTATGTGATAAAACGTTAAAATTGATTGGAAATAAAAACTAAAACCCGACTACTGAAAAATCGCGCTCTAAAAAGTATGAAACAAGAAAATATTCTCATCTAGAGGATAGCCGTGGTCCGTGTAGGTTCTTGAGGGCCAAACGGCATATGAACACGGACCACGGCTATCCTCTAGATGAGAATATTTTCTTGTTTCATACTTTTTAGAGCGCGTTTTTTCCGTAGTCGGGTTTTAGTTTTTAAACTTACTTTTTTTAACGTTTTTATTCTACGGTGGTACGGAACCCTTTATGTGCGAGTCCGAAACGCACTTGGCTGGTTTTTAAATTAATTAGCTCGTCAAATTGAACAGCGAATCTGTTATATCACTACTTATATAATTACCTTATGTTATACATATAACTACCTTTCTCAATTTTCCTCGAAGTTTATCGCAACATTTTTGGTATCTATAAATGTGTGGGTACAAACCGGAGTGTTTTGTATAACTACCCGCATTTATCGGAACATGTTAGCGCTCGCGCCGGCACTAATGATACAACATTGGGGTGACATTTCACGAGCGAGGTCAGCCATTAATGTATCGATATTATAACGCTTTGGTCGTGTCGTTTGGTGTTAGTGATTTTATACATAAATCTTCGAATCCTTTTAAATTTAGAATTTCAGGGACTTATAAAGTGGGTTTTTTATACAGGTAGGTAACGACATTACGACAATAAATTTAAACACGATCCCTACTAGTCAATCACAATACTTTAAAATTGTCAGATTAGGTTTACATCAAAATTGAAAAATTAAAATTTTCACTCAAATTTAATGTGGAAATAATCTAAACGAAACACTACATCCTTTTAATCGTCTACTGACCTCACAGACTGATCTGTAGGTACAAGTGTGGCAAAATCGCTTCGGTGTCGGTGTATTTCGCGGTGCATTTGTAGGCGTGAAGTTAAAATTGCAGAAGTAAAAAAGCCATCCCGTGGCCTATACCTTGGAATATATTTTGTTTTTTTTTTATGTACGAACTACTCATGTGATACCCAGTATGTGGTTTCAGTTGTTGACGTTATGTCGTCACCACTCTGTATACTAACTAAGGCGCCTAACAAACTTGCCGCCCGCCTATGTTAAACAGTTACCGTAGCCTATACATGGATGCTTGCAATATCAAAGACACCGCTTGCATGTTGCCGACCTGTAAGGGGTGTGACAGAGTGCGCGGAAGGAAGGAGGGGGGGGGGGGCAGTGGATTTTCGGCTCTGAATTATCGTACGAAGCAAAAACTAAAACATAAAACTTGCACTTAAAACTTTACGCCGATCTTCCGTGAGAGGTTGGTATTACCCCGGTGGAGCCAGCCGGTGTTTGAGCTGCAGTCAATTGGCTACCGCTCCGCTCTACACCTGGCTTTATTGAGATCTCTCGTACATTTTATTTTGTTTTGTTTATTAGTATCAATGTGTAAACTTTTTAGGTCTCTGTTAGCCCTTCTAAATAAGCTAAAATATTTGGCAAAGATTCAATAGCTACGTCCAGAAGTGTCACATGCCGCGCGAGGCTGCTCACCCACATGCCTCGCGAAGCACGACGTTTGCCTCAGTCGCATGCCGCGCGAGGCAAATGGCGAGGCAACTGACACTCTAGACAGGGAAAGGTATACCCGATCAATCAGTTTGACACGTTTGACATCGTTCTGTCTCACGACTGCCAAACTAGGCGACGCAAATGTGAGTGCTCAGGTGAGGCAGGGCGCGCATTTGCCTCACGTGAGGCAAGTCAAACACCGCGAGGAAAATTTTCCTCGCGCGGCATGTGACACTTCTGGACGTAGCTATTCAATAATATCTAAGGTCAAAGAAGTTGTCTCAAGCTAAGTCATTGATATATTATCTTAGAGATATGGTACCTTCTAACACCTTAATCACTAAACTCGTACTCAGCGCACCATTACATGCAGAGAAATTGACATATCTATTATCGCACACGCAATTGGAAAATTAACTTATTAAATAATTATATAAGAAGGTTCACCGGAAGATGAGCCGAGCCGTATTGGCAATACCGACATGATTTCAACATTATTTTCTGCGAGCGAGTTCGTGTGTACAGTTGCATGCCTAGCCCGAGCACTCATGTTATGACATTATGTCTATGCGTTCCAACGTCAAAACTTAGTGCTCGGGTGCGGCATGCGCCTGTTATAGAGGCAGCCTACGACTCAGTCGTACTGTCTCCATAGTCTACGTTTAGTAGAATAAACAATTTTGGACATCACGACGAACGACGACGACGACCGACGACCGACGACCGACGGACGAGTCACGTGTCTCCCTCTTTCTTGGTAATATCATGGAGCTAAGTAGACGAACTTGGACCCACTAGTATAGTTCAGTTAATGAGAGTGTCATAAACAGTTCGCATTGCGTGGCCAATCACATACATGGGCCATAAAACAAAGCCGTGGATTGACTTGATAAGTCGTAGTAGGCTAAGGAAAGTAGTGGCCAGATATTGGAGTTTGCAAGGACTTTTCCTGACTTATAGCCATTAATGTATTACTTTATCCGATATTATGGTACTTTTTAACATCCAGAATTACAAAACGTGTGCACAACTTCATGCAGTGAATACACAGCTTTGTTTACAAGCGATTCTACAAAACGCTACGCTTAAATGTATGGAAATGACATTACAAATCGATAAGTAGATCACGTGACTTATGCCATTTCCAGCGTAGTAGCTTTTTCTCGAAACGCTTGGAGACAAAGCCCCTTGGCTAGGGGGGCTATTATTACAATCGCAATTCAAAAATCACTTATTAAATACATCAGGGGGCTTACCACAAGCTCTTATTGCGATTCAATTAAAGGAACGTATTAACGTTTCAGCGACTTTTTGTGCAATGACGTACCTTATTGTCATGACAATAAGAAACGTCATTAAAACGTCGTTAAAACGTTCCTATAATTGAATCGCAATAAGAGCTTGTGGTAAGCCCCCAGAAAACATTATTCACCAGAAAATAACAGTGCTCATGTGAGGCAAGGCGAGCATTTGGCTCGGGCGCGCCATGTCAATGGTGGGCATACACTGGTATCACAAATCACTTTTGTGCCTAGAAATGCTTGTTAAAACCATTGTAAACTGGCTAAAATCTCTATAAAGGCAGTTCGTCTGCTCAAATTAATCTCTGTCTATACCGGATAGTTTCGGTTTGATTCCCATCGGGGCAAATATCGACATGTCTATTCGTAATTAGTTCCAGTTTGGGTGTAACTGCGATAACGCATAATTTCACTGTAGCAATAGTACAAGCGGTGCTTACTTTGGGATCATACATTGACTCCAAATGTACATAGTTTTTTGCCAGCTTACAATGGCTTTAAAAAGCATTTTTAAGAACAAAAGTAATTTGTAATGTCAGTATTAGTCCATCATCATCATAATAATAATTAAGCCCTTTAATTTCCCACACCTAGGCACGGGCCTCCCCTCAATGCGAGGGGGATTTACGCCTCCACCACGCTGGCCCAGTGCGGGTTGGTGGATTTCACATGTCTTTAAATTTGTTAGATTTTCTAAGACATGCAGCTCACGATGTTATCCTTCACCGTAAGCAAGTGATAATCATATTAAAGTTATGATTCGCACATAGATTTCGAAAAATCCAGAGGTGCGAGCCGGGGTTTGAACCCTTATAACCATCCATCCATCATCACTTCATCATCATTTTGAGTCCATAATAACTTTATATAAATTTGGGGATTGATGTCTAGCGATATTTTTTTCGACTAAACAAAAATTTGGTATTGGATTGTCCTCTGTTATACAAATTGTATGGTCACAGCACTACGTCAGGATATTTAGGAATATCATGCGATGAAATTAGACAATCCTCGTGCCATCAATTTATATAACGCATGGCGGACTGTTACTGAATACTAAGCGAAATAAGCGAGTAATATTATTAGTCAAATAAGTTAGGACTTGACAGGGACGCATGTTAACAGGAAATTAATTTTGTAATAACATTATCAGATGAATCGTATCGTACTTTGAATTGCTAAGGTCTTTTTGAGAACATTATTTT
The DNA here is from genome assembly GCA_947859195.1 of Drymonia ruficornis. Lineage (NCBI taxonomy): Eukaryota > Metazoa > Arthropoda > Insecta > Lepidoptera > Notodontidae > Drymonia > Drymonia ruficornis. The sequence goes on from OX401922.1 coordinate 1,123,910, forward strand.
TATGGCGGTGACAATACAACGAATATTAAATTTTTCACGATTTTCAGATGTTTTTCCTTGAAAATTACCTACAGCTAGACCAGCCTAGACAATCGCTTGGTGCAGTGGTTCGAGCGTAGGCTGCTTGACTCACTGCATCGGATGGTTGCGGGTTCGATTCCCGCCAGAGTCAAATTTTGGAGTCGCCCTTTCCATAATTTGCCCTGGTCTGGGTGTCACTAGCATCGCCCCCAGTCCATTGTATGGTACCCATAGTACAAGCGTTGCTTAGTTTGGGACCATACATTTGGTGTGTTATTCTGGCGATATTTATTTATTTCCAAATGTTCACACGGGATCTAATAGTTGTTATAATAATTTACTGCAATCCAATCAATTGCAGCCCCAGCAGTTTCCCCCCGCCCATGACCCGGCAAATAACTTGCCAAGGTGGAAGTTAGTCAAGTTTGTGTCAAGTTTAATTATGCCCCACATCCTTGTCCCATCCTAGTGCTGTATTGTTCTCAAGTATATCTAGCATGTAGAGAATATTACAGGTATTATTACGTGCATTAATATACAGGGTTATTGGTAAAATACTAACAACCTTGCAGGGGCGTATTACTGACATCAAAACAACAACTTTTGTTCTATGGCTTTTTACAAAACAAAAAAAAAATAACAAAAAATCACTTTCTAAAATGCATGATTTTATTTTCTCATCTAGAGGAAAGCCATGGTACGTGGTTGTATTCTACTTTGCCCTAAAGTACCTAAACGTACCACGGCTATTCTCTAGATGAGCATATTTTCTTGTTTCAGACATTTTAGAGTGTGATTTTTTGTAATATTTTTTTTTGTTTTGTAAAAAGTAATAGAACGAAGGTTGTTGTTTTTTATGTCAGTAATACGCCCCTGCAAGGTTATTAGTGTTTTACCAATAACCCTGTATAGAGTATTATTTTTAAACTCTATGTTCTCTACATCGACACACTCTTGAGACTCTTGGTAATAAATTGACGATCCGACTTCATTTTAACCGACTGCAAAAAGAAGGAGGTTCTCAATTCGACTGTATATTTTTTTGTATGTTTGTTACAAGATTTCTCCGTTAATCGTGGACCGATTTTGCGATGCCAATATTATGCCAATATTTTGCGGTGCCAATCTTTGTATGTCAAGTCTACCTACTAAAAGTAGAAGAAGATAGATTGGAACCGACCCCAATAAGTCGAAAACACACTATTACGCCTGATTTTGCCGAAGGGGTAAACTGCCCCCCGAGACAAGTGGCATGAACGCTAATCGAATAGAATAGACTTCACAATTTATGGAAATGTCAAACGTCGCTATGTAGATCACGTGACTTATGTCATTTCCATACATGAAGCCTAGCGATTTGAAGGAACGCTTGTAGACGTCAGCCACTTGTCTAGCCCTTCAGAGGTGGTAATAGAAATATTATTTCAGGATTTTTAGTGCCCTAGGGTTTTGTTGAGTGTTGTTTGATTAAATAAATAAATAAATCAGAAGCTAGTAAAAGTTTATCTTATCCCCAATCAAAGGGAATTCACGTCGTGCTTGCAACACCGAGGCTGGCATAACCGGCGCAATCTGCATAAAAGTGTTGCCGTTTGAAATTATGATTTCCCACACACGCTCCAGCGATCATCACCGCAGATGCATGGAAATGCTTTTAGTGTTCCAGGCATTGCGGTTTTTAGGGTTCCGTCAACGGAACCCTATTACTAAGGCTTCGCTGTCCGTCTGTCTGTCCATCCGTTCGTCCGTCTGTCAGCGGACTGTATCTCACGAACCGTAATAGATATAGACTTGAAATTTTCACCGAATATGTATTTGTGTTGCCGATACAACAACAAATAATAAACATAAAATAAATTGTAAAAATAAAGGGGGTCACTATACAAGAAACTTGATATTTTTGACGTTTTTATTCTACAGTGGTACGGAACCCTTTATGTGCGAGTTCGACACGCACTTGGCCGGTTTTTTAATACCACTGTAATACGACTAGATGTAGGTCTATATACCATCGTAAACGAAAAGCGATACGAAACTGCACTGCATCGGGTTGTTGCAGGGTCGATTCCCGACAGAGGCAAATTTCGGAACCGGCCTTTTCGTAATTTTCCCTGGTCTGGGTATCACTGGGATCGCCCCAGTCCATTGTTCGGTACTCATAGTACAAACTTTGCTTAGTTTGGGACCATACAGTTGGTTTGTTTGTTTGGCTGTATTTATTTATTATGTAAATATACCTACTACTCGCTACTACCAATATTATGCCAGCGTTCAAACTAAGGGCCTCCGCAGACTAGCTTCTTTTAGCATCGGCGACCGGCGATTTTGTGACGTATCGATGCTGCGTCGCGTTTCTTCGAGCGCAAATGAGCGAGACGCAGCATCAAAATCGCCGATCGCCGATACTAAAAGTAGCTAGTCTGCGGAGGACCTAAGTGCTTCCGTGAAGTGAAATAAAAATCCTACTAAGTCCCCGTTTCCATCACAATGAAAGGGTCTTGTTGATGGAAAAATCCAGGACAAAGCCGCCATGATTACGGGTAAATACACGAGAACCATATTGTAATTATTACGTCAGCTGGCTGGACGTTGTAAGCCATTTGTAAGCCCTGTTTGTTGCCCTAATGCCGACATACGTTTTTATAACATCCTTTTTATTTCACAACGTAGAGACAGATTAGCAGCGTTTTGATGCGGCACGAATGTACCGATTTTAATAAAAAAAAATAGTTGATAGTTTGTATTAGCCCCATGGGTATGAAGATATCAACCTCAAGGCTTGCTGATGATAATCTTCTTACTGTCTAGTTAGTGGCCAACCTCATGTCATAATTGTTCAAGTGACCCGAAACCCATAGCTTAGCGATTGCTGTTAAGATAACAACAACTGGGATCGACTTTTTATGTGCCCTCAGAAGCGCTGAGACACCCACAGAAACCCATCTCTAACTGACCTTGCCAAGTTACCTTGTTAAGTGACCGTTAGCATTCCATGGAGTGCGGGTGGTGAGCGACTCACGGCTCCGGTACCATTCTGGATAAATGGTAGTGAGCGATCACGGTGCAACTCACACGTTGAGTACTAGAGTGGATGCTCTGGCGGCAGGACCTACCGCAGATGGTCCCTGACGCCTCGTAAGGTGTTGCCAGGTATAGTATGCCTCTTTTTGTAACCTTACGGTTGGTAAGGGGCCCACTATAATAAATCTCTCTTTCTCAAATAGGTATGGGTGTTGACCTTGCCGAGTATTCCTTAGCCTCGGATGTTTACCGATTGCAGGTGGCTATTTCAGATGATAAAAAGTTATTCAGGCCTTTTTCATTTCTTGTTATAAATATTGTCGAATGCCAGTCCATTCTAATTTCTCTAATATTTAATTAAGTATCTTCAGCATCATTTCTAAAACAATGTATTTTATAACCTAGTATTTCCAAGCGCGAGCACCAATTTAGAAACTTCATTATTCCCCCCAGTTTATTGCTGAGACGGTAAACTTTTACATACCACGCTCGAATCTACGGGCTCCTGGAGAAATGTGGACATAAATCCGTCGAATCTCCAACTAGATCAAGCCAAGTTGGCACCGCCCCAGGTCACGGGAATTTGTTTGAACGTTTGTTTGCTGAACGGTGCAGGAACCTTTTGTTTTACAGGTAAATTTAACGGATATTCGATTGTACATATTTCGCTCGGTTTAACCTGACAAGGCACATAGAATATTAGCGGCCATAAGCAAATATACAATATTTGTCTAATCTAATCTATTTGTTCGATATGCACCCGAGTGTATTCATTTCGTATATTTGGACGCATCACGGGTTAAGGATTTAGAGAAAGAAATATACCGATTTAACGTGTGAGAGAGACAGAAAAAGGGAGACATGTGTGACTATCCAAAATAGTATATCCTACTAAATTGAATTCATGCACACAGTACAACTCAGTCGTTCGCGGAAAGCAGAGTAGCAAAAAAAAACAGGAAATTTAAAATGAAAACTGTTTAAAACGTGTTTAAATCATTGATTTAAAACAGAACGAATAAATCACCGTGTTTAAAACATGTTTTAAATGTTTAAATCATGTTTTAAACACGTTGTTTAAAACAAGGTGATTTTTTCGTAACAACCCTGGCGGAAAGTAAAATTGAAAATATAACTTGGTATTGCCAATATCATTATCATCGTCTGGTGAATAACACACATCAAAATGACTTCAGCGGGACTATTACGTATGTCAGTTGACAACTGGCGTCCGTTGTTCACCGGACTTTGATGGTAAATTAGAATGACATAACATTGGTATTACGTATTTCTTGCAGGGCTAACCTAACCTAAACTCACTGTACCTTGATATCCATTCACCGAAATACGTAATACCAATGTTATGACTTTCTAATTTACCATCAAAGTTCGGTGTACAACCGACGCCAGTTGTCAACTGAGATACGTAATAGCCCCACTGGTTATTGTCGAATAGCGAGTGCGATAACTGATGTGTGAATGTCGCTGCATGTGGTGCACTGAGCACAAGTCTCGTGATTGCAATGCAAGGAGGTACCATGTCTAATAAAATAATACATCTTCTTCTTATCGTATGGTTAGTGGTCAACCAGGGCCCTATTTAATAAGGCTGACAATCCGACAGGTGCGACATATTATGTCAAAAAGTGACAATTCGACAATTTATCTGTTTAATAAAACTTACAGGTGACAAAATTGTCATGGTCAACAAAATTATTTGCGAGTATTTCAAAAGTTGACATAATTTTCATAATTTGACTGTGGTTTTTTGATATATGTCGAGTTTTATTTAACGCGTTTTCCACTGACAAATTGTCAAGAATTCACCCGTCGATTTATGACATATTTGTCACTTTTATTAAACAGCCTCAGCGCGACAATTCGACAATTTTGTCAGTTTTTGACATATATGTCGAGTTGTCAGCTTTATTAAATAGGGCCCTGGTGTCAGAGTTGTTCAAGCCGCCCGGAGGCCTCTGACAAGGCTTAACGACTGCTGCCTAGATGACAACAACCGGGACCGACTTTTAAGGCGCTCAGTTCAAATGCCACTAAATGGTCACCCATCTCTGACTGACCTTGCCGAGCATTGCTTAACCTCCGATCGTTTACCGATCAGTGATTGCAGCTGGCTACGAGCGCCTCAAATAATACATTAGTACATAACTCGAAAAGGACAAATATCAGATTTAACTGGGGCATTAACTAGATAGTTATCTAACGGTTCATTGTTGCAGTTATTTATGAACCCAATATCGGTCTAGACTAGTATAATGTTAGTCGAATGTAAATAATGCCGTTTGAGTGATATAAATTCGAGTTTAATTTTATAGTTTGTGGTTTAAGACGAGGGTTCGAAATTTGGTTGATTTTCTATTCTACTTTTTCTTTAAGTAAGTATGTGGACTAGGAATCTTATATTTAGATGTATGATTTTTGACTATATTATCTTGAGTATCCTTAAATCCAAATCACGATTTGATGAAATTTTCTCGATAAAAAAAAATTATGAAATGAGCTCTAATTATTTACAATTTTCCTTGCTACCACGATGTTTTTACGATTTAGATCACGAAATTATTTCTAAAACATAGCAAATAATGATATCTAAACTACCCTTCAACCATATTTTTAATTCATGAAGTAGTTTTTTTTTAATTCAAGAAAATGTGGTTTGGCGCTTACGTTGTTTATTTCCGAGCGCGCGCACAATATCGCCATCTCACATTTTAAGTACTTGAACTAACCATGTCTCTCTCTAACTTTGTATTGTCAGTGTCCAAAGGGACTTGTTCGACGTCGGACCTGTGACGGATTTTTTAAAAAATATTACGAAAAAATATTACGGTCGTGCCACATTACAGGTACAGTACAGTATTTACAGTCCGCCGACGCCTATGATAAATAAATAAATATCCTTGGAAATTCTTTTACACATGACTACCTGATCCCAAACTAAGCAGAGCTTGTACTATGGAAACCAAATAACTGATATTACTACATATACTACTTTTTGTTTGTAAATACAAACTAAATATACACTTAATTACACCTAGACTCGGGACATGCGGACATGTTCATGCACACAAATGCATGTCCTGGGCAGGAATCGAACCTACGACCTGCACTGCAGCGTGATTTTCGTTTGCTTTTCCTTGTCTTGTGTAATTTATTTTCATCTCTTGTCATTTTGTGTCATCTCTTGTCATTTCATAGTTATTCGTGTCATTTCTGTAAAAACTCCCTATTTCGCTTACTGTTATATACTTGCAGCATGGTCTTGGGCCGACAGTGGGAATACATTGCTTGTCAAAACAATGGAGTCGCTTTATTGCGTTTGTTGTAGGTATGGATGGGCAAGTAATAAATATATCATACATCAATAAATTATCGTAAAAAATAACATTACAGATATGGATAGGAAAATGTTTGTCCGTCCTATTCAATCTATTATATTATAAACGAAAGTAACTCTGTCTGTTACCTTTTCACGGCTAAACCGCTGAACCAATGTTGATGAATTTTGGTATGGAGATAGACTGGGTCTTGGCGGAGAACATAGGCTACTTTTTAGGGTTCCAAAGGGTGCTAACGGGACCCTATTACTAGGCCTACGCTGTCCGTCTGTCTGTCTGTCCGTCTGTCAGCGCGGGCTGTATCTCACGAACCGTAACAGGTAGAGAGTTGAAATTTTCACTGAATGTGTATTTCTGTTGCCGGTGCAGAACAAATACTAAAAATATAATAACATTTAAAAATAAATATCAAGTCTCAAACTTGATATTTTTGATGTGTTTATTCTACGGTGGTACGGAACCCTTTATGTGCGAGTCCGACGCCTTCAGATCTTATGAATGTTTTCTTGAAATAAATATAGTGTATTTTAAGTAATTAACTGGCCAACCCTCAGGTCCTACCTACCATGTTAGGATCTTTTTCGTTCTAGCGGGTGTAAACCGTGATTTAACGAGTTAATGTGATAATTTTTGTATTTATATTATTCAATTCAATGTATTTGTTTCAGACATAGTACAATATTGATTATTAAAATTATTATATTTTCACAATAAATATAAAACAATAAATAAAAGTAAACTTAAATTAAAAAAAATAATAATATTTATTTTTCATTTTTCATGTTTTATCATTAAAATACAATATAATATAACATAAATTAAAATAAAATACAATAAAATAAAAACCTACCCCTAATTAAACAAATACCGTCCGCGTGGGATACTGGCTGCATGTCCTCCCTGTATTCAAGCTGTTCCTGTTGTCAAGCGAATTTTTTGAGCAAGGAAAGAGCCAGCCCTCTTGTCACCTGTGGCGGTAACCAGTCTAAGGGTGATTTTGATAGATAAAAAAATAAAGATAAAAAGATAAACAAAAAATAAATGCATGGTTAAATCAATAAAATTAATAAAAACTGAAAATTAAATTAAAAATAAATTAAATATGGTAAAAAAAAATATTATGACACCGCTGATGACTTCATGATCGGCATCGAAGTTAAGTACCAAAGTATTCCTTTGCCTACGAAACATGAAAAAGATACTTATATCCGGCAGTCAGTCACTGACACAGAGTATGTACATTTTTACCCGACTACGGTGGGCGGAGGGTTATGATTTTGACCGATATGACCGGTATGTATGTTCATCTGCTCCCGTATAATGTCCAAACTATTTTTATATCATAATAATTTGACTAATGAGATATCGTTGGACGCGTCTGGATCGTCCGCTGGTTATAGGCTATTATACGATCGAAATATTGTTATACGTATCTATCAGCATATTGTAGGTATCGTTTGTCTTCTTTTGACTTACTTTGTCTTCAGCAATAAAAACAACATAGAAATTAATTTATTTTTTTTCAAATACACTCGACATAAAAATCCCATATAAAACGAAAAAAATATATTTGAATATTTTCATCCATTTCATCTATTTTAAAAGGTGCACTGGGACATATTATTTTAATTGTACGAATTAAACAATATTGTTCCTTCAAAAAATAACTATACATATTCTACTCCATAGCTGTTCTGTCCTAGCTAAGCGAGAGGGATATATCCTTCGGCAGCTCACGCGACGCTAGCCACACCTCGAAACTAAAATTCATTTTTTTCTTGTATCGTCCGACAAATACGTAGATTTTGGTTATAAATTCTCGTGACTATTTTATTTTGGAAAATATTATTTGATGTTTGAATTCAATCCAATTCAATAGAATTGAATTTTTTGACAGCATTTTCAAATTTTCAGACTTTCGTCTTAGTTTGTTACTTATTTTGTTTTAAAACCCTATATTAATTCAACAAATTAAACATCTGTCGCTAAATCTGATTGGATTACGTAAAACGTGACCAGAAAATTTCATAAAAGTGTAAATTTGAAGATAAAGTACAGTCAGATACGACGAATTAATAGAATTTTCGTTCTGTGAATTAGAATTGTAATATGTAAGAACCTAATAAATAAATATTTACGCATCTACTTATAAATAAATATCTGTGTTCAAACTATGTAATTCGATTCGTAAAATTCTGTGATAGACTCAAAATATTACTATTCCTACGCAAATATTAAATTAAATTGATAGCAATAGAAATAATTTCTCAAACATTAATTTCTGTTCAAAGTAAAAAAAATTCTTAAGTCAATTTCTTTAAATCTTTAGAAGGAAATTGAGATGTATATTTCTTAGACGGCGCCAGTTCCAAGAAGTAATATAATTAGTACTAAACTGTCCATTAATTATTCAACTCTATAAGGTCTAGAAACTCTGGCGACCAGTTAATAGCAGTATAAGTATTAAATTAATTTTGGAACTCACACTATTACAATACTACACAAGACAGGTACAAAGACATTACCAGAAAGAGGGGGACACGTACGTGTCCAAAATAGTTTGTTCTACTAAGCCGAGCCCTTGGACTTAGTACGATTCAGTCGTTCGCGGAAAATAATGTTGTAAGCATGTCAGTATTGCCAATACGGCTCGTCTTTTGGGTAATAATACGCATCTAAAATGTAAATGTAAAAATGTAAATGTAACATCACGACTTTTATCCCCATTCGGGGGTAGTCAGAGGCTTGAGTGGCCATAAACCACCACACTGTGGAGGTATTAACCAACTTAAAGCCCACGTTTCACCAGATAGTCAGAACCCAACGTGACAGGTGGTGAACCTTCTCGCCGTGTATACTGGAACTGACTATTACCTAATCCCGAGGGATAGGTAGGTTTCCTCACGATGTTTTCCCTCACCGTAAGCGAACTGTAAATTATGCACATAGATGAAAATTCATCCATTGGTGCATGCCCCATCGGGGACCTTCTGATTCCTAGCCCAACCTGTTCACCCTTAGGCTACAGTCGCTTACGCATCTAAATACCTTCTAAAGTATTTAATAAGTAATTTTTTCTATTCCACAATGTGGTGGTGTATGGCCACTCAGTCCTCTGACTACCCCCGAATGGGGATAAAAGTCGTGACGTTACATTTTCATTTTTGTTAAATTTTTCTATCAAAAAAAGTAACCAATGAGTTTCTTGCCGGCTCTTCTCAATGGAAGCATCATTACGAACCGGTGGTAACACTAAAATGTTGTATTTTTGAACGATTTTTAACGCTACGTCTAGCTTACATGAATAAAACATTTTGGCTTTGACTTTGTATTTGTCGAATTGCGAGTGCGATAATGATAGGACTGATGTGGCAACAAGCGTACGGTCCGCCTGATGTTAAGCAGTTACCGTAGCCTATAGATGCTTGCAATACCAAAGGTATTGCTCGCACATTGCCGACCTGAACGAGAGTGGGAAGGTGGGAGGGGAAGGGGAGGGGGTTTGGGCTTCCGGCTCTCTCACTCATCGTACGAAACGCAGCTGTAGCTCATTACGCCGATCTTCTGTGAGAGCGTGGTACTACCCCGGTCTAGCCAGCCCGTATATGAGCTGTAGTCAATTGGCTACAGCTTGGCTCTATCATGATATTTTCTAACATAAAAAATATTTGCGTAACAATTTTTATGCAAGTGAGTATACTTTTTAATTAAAATTCGAATTAATTGCTTTTCGGTTATCGAAAGATTGCTGTTATTGAGCGAGCGCTGACTGTTGTTGCCATGGCTACAAGATTTATAAGAACTTTGGGATAAGCTCTCCTTACAGTTTATTAAAAGTTTAGTTAAAGTTACGCAATTTCTAAATCCTCTTTGAATTTATTTATATAGTTTTCTGGGTATAGTTTTAATATATGATATGATTGTGGCCTCAATCTCACTTGTATCAAGTCGAGGTCCAGTTTTTTTATGTGACTAAGGGCCACCGCAGACTTGCTACTTTTAGCATCGGCGATCGGCGATTTTGATGCTGCGTCTCGCTCGTTCGCGCTCGAAGAAACGCGACGCAGCATCGATACGTCACAAAATCGCCGGTCGCCGGTGCTAAAAGTAGCAAGTCTGCGGAGGCCCTAAGGTGACAGTAAGCTTACAGCTTCGTAAATTTTTGTCGTAGACCAAAATTTTTTTGCACTGTTTGTTATGGATTTCTTAGCTCTATGTATAAATCTGCTTTTTCAACTAAATTCGTTACGGAAACCCATTGACAGCAGCGTAGGTATACCACCAATAAAGTATAATATAGATAGATAGATAACTCTTTATTAATCCACCACTAGAAAAATAAACATTTATAAATAATTACACAATTTACACAGAAAGTGGAAAATGGGCGGCCTTATCACTAATAGTGATCTCTACCAGGCAACCTTTGGATGGAGGGGATCTAAAGAAAAAATAATACGGGGGTGTACTTACATAAATTACCACTAAATGTAGTAAAAGGTATATACCTACTAAACGGCTAATCTGGACCTAACTTATACATATACCACATTTCGTATGAAACTTTCATTCTGCACTTCATACTCTACAACAGAATAATGTGACTCTACATAATTTTGTACAGATGTTATTAGTCTTGTTGACTTATTTAATAACGCCGTTACATAAGCGTTATGTACGGCGGATGTACGTCAGTGTTGCCACTACTAATTACGTTTGTGGAGCAAACAGGGAAGCACAAATATTGTTATGTATCTCGCCTTTGAAGTTGTCTCTACATACATTATAATGCATATAAAGTTTCATACACATATTTAATATCAAATAAAATATCGCCAGACTGACACACTAACTGTATGGTCCCAAACTAAGCAACGCTTGTACTATGGCTACCGTACAATGGACTGGGGGCTATCTCAGTGACACCCAGACCAGGGTAAATTACGAAAAGCCCGTTTCCGAAATTTGCCTCTGACGGGAATCGAACCCGCAACCATACGATGCAGTGAGCCGACCGGCCAACGTTTGAACCACTGCACCAAGCGGTCGTGAATTCTTATTTTTACTTAATTAGTTACAAAAAAAGGTTGGATTGCTCCTCGTTCGTCCTTTGATGTCCCATCCCATATTTTTTCCTTAAATCATCCTAATTCATATTCCAATAATTTTCATCTTTAGCCAAAAATATAAAAAAGGTGAAGGTCGCGGGAATCCGCTGGATGCGGGCAGCACAAGATCGGTCATTGTGGCGAACCTTGGGGAAGGCCTATGTCCAGCATTGGACGTCTTTCGGCTGAGATGATGATGATGATGATAAAAAAACTGACTCGCCCACTCATCGTACGAAACGCAGCTGTAATATCTACTCTACACCGATCGTCTGTGTGTAATGTTTTTGCCTTTAGACCAAACAATTTGTAAAAAACGACGGCCCCGTTGACGTTGACGGGCCCGTTAGCGTGGTTGGCGCGGAGGTGCCTTTCACGCTGCAGGTCGTAGGTTCGATTCCTACCCGGGACATGCATTTGTGTGCATGAACATGTCTGTATGTCCCGAGTCTGGGTGTATATGTATATTAAGTATGTATTTACAAATAAAAAAATAGTATATGTAGTAACATCAGTTATCTGGTTTCCATAGTACAAGCTCTGCTTAGTTTGGGATCAGGTAACCGTGTGTACAAAAATGTCCCAGGATATTATTATTATTATTATTAAAAAGTCCTTAGACCCATTTCTAGTAGTACACTTCTGGTCAAACGTTACGGAATATCCGGAATAACCTAACCGATAAATATAAAACTGAATCCCGGAATCCCCCGCGAGGTATCCGCCGCATTCACGGCGAGTGCTATGAACGCAAATAAAGTATTCAGTATCGCCTTTGGCTCGCTTTTCAACAGCTATTGCGTGGGTATCGCTAGGATATGAAACAGAAGCGATGAGCGTCTTGTGGAGTATTTTTATGATATAAAAAAAGTAAGTTTAAAAACTAAAACCCGACTACTGAAAAATCGTGCTCTAAAAAGTACGAAACAAGAAAATATTCGCATCTAGAGGATAGCCGTGGTCCGTGTAGGTCCTTTAGGGCAAAATGGCATATGAACACGGACCACGGCTATCCTCTAGATGCGAAAATTTTTTTGTTTCATACTTTTTAGAGCGCGATTTTTCAGTAGTCGGGTTTTAGTTTTTAAACTTACTTTTTATTTAATTATTTTGGAGTTATAGGTAACAATTTATAAATTTGATACCCCACACGGTTTCATTAAAAAATGATTTTTTTTTAGTTCATGACATTATGTCCTCTAGAGGGCGCCATATGCAATTTTATGTGACGTCACATAGCCTATATCCATCGCGCTATTAAGCCGCTTCTAACGATACCTCATTTTGTAAATTACGACAAGTAGTTTGGAAGTTAGGTGGGAACAGATGCACATACATACATACATACATACCGGTCAAAATCATAACCCTCCGCCGTAGTCGGGTAAAAATAATATACCATCAGCAGCAGCAGTGGTAGCCGATTAGTTAAGCACGCGTCTTGCGGGCTTAAGGTCCTGGGTTCAAACCCTGGCTCACACCACTGGATTTTTCGAAATCTATGTGTGAATCATAACTTTAATGATTATCACTTGCTTGCGGTGAAGGAAAACATCGTGAGGAAACCTGCATGTCTGTGAAATCCACCAACCCGCACTGGGCCAGCGTGGTGGATTATGGCCTGAATCCCCCTCTCATTGAGGGGAGGCCCGTGCCCAGCAGTGGGACTTTAAAAGGGCTAAATTATCTAAATATATAAGAATCAAAGTCCTGATTGACTGACTGACTGACTGACTGACTGACTGACTGACTGACTGACTGACAGACAACGCACAGCCTAAACCGCTGATCGTAGAGACTTGAAATTTGGAGGGTGGGTTTGTCTTGATGTGTAGAGGTGTACTAAGAAAGGGTTTTTTGAAATTCAACCCCTAAGGGGGTAAAATAAGGGATGAAAGTTTGTATGGAAGTTCGTCATTTTTGAAGTTAGAATTATGAAAATTGCTGATTAGGTGTCTTTTGAAAAATAAAAAAATATGGGTTTCAGGGTTTTAGAAAATTCGACCCCTAAGGGGGTAAAATAGGGGATAAAAGTTTGTATGGAAGTTCCGTCATTTTTGAAGTTAGAATTACTTAAATTGGTGATTAGGTGTCTTTTCAAAAATAAAAAAGAGTAATTTCAGGGTTTTTGAAAATTCAACCCCTAAGGGGGTAAAATAGGGGAATGAGAGTTTGTGTTTAGATTTCTTTCGTGTTTTTGGAAATTCAACCCCTAAGAGGTGAAATGTGGAGTAAAAGTTTGTATAGGGGTGGTCGAGTTTTCTTATTTTGACGGGAAAGGGGAAAACGGGGTCAAGGGATGTTTTAATAAGTCATCCATATCTCGATATTGGTTATGATTGCTTATTTGAATTGATCAGACTGGGGTTTCCGTATTTTTAATCATTTTGACGAGAAAGGGGAGAGCGGGGTCAGCGCATGTTTAGTCATCCATATCTCAAAATTGGTTATGATTGTTCATTTTAAATAATCAGACTGGGGTTTCAGCGTTTTTAATATTTTGAAGGAAAAGGGGAGAGCGGGGTCAGTGAATGTTTAGTCATCCATATCTCGAGATTGGTTATGATTGTTCATTTTAAATAATCAGACTGGGGTTTCAGCGTTTTTAATATTTTGAAGGAAAAGGGGAGAGCGGGGTCAGCGAATTTTTAGTCATCCATATCTCGAAATTGGTTATGATTGTTCATTTTAAATAATCAGACTGGGGTTTCAGCGTTTTTAATATTTTGAAGGAAAAGGGGAGAGCGGGGTCAGCGAATTTTTAGTCATCCATATCTCAAAATTGGTTATAATTGTTCATTTTAAATAATCAGACTGGGGTTTCAGCGTTTTTAATATTTTGAAGGAAAAGGGGAGAGCGGGGTCAGTGAATGTTTAGTCATCCATATCTCGAGATTGGTTATGATTGTTCATTTTAAATAATCAGACTGGGGTTTCAGCGTTTTTAATATTTTGAAGGAAAAGGGGAGAGCGGGGTCAGCGAATTTTTAGTCATCCATATCTTGAAATTAGTTATGATTGTTCATTTTAAATAATCAGACTGGGGTTTCAGCGATTTTAATATTTTGAAGGAAAAGGGGAGAGCGGGGTCAGCGAATTTTTAGTCATCCATATCTCGAAATTGGTTATGATTGTTCATTTTAAATAATCAGACTTGGGTTGCAGCGTTTTTAATATTTTGAAGGAAAAGGGGAGAGCGGGGTCAGCGAATTTTTAGTCATCCATATCTCGAAATTGGTTGTGATTGTTCATCTAAATATATAAGAATCAAAGTCCTGATTGACTGACTGACTGACTGACTGACTGACAGACAACGCACAGCTTAAACCGTTGATCGTAGAGACTTGAAATTTGGAGGGTGGGTTTGTCTTGATGTGTAGAGGTGTACTAAGAAAGGGTTTTTTGAAATTCAACCCCTAAGGGGGTAAAATAGGGGATGAAAGTTTGTATGGAAGTTCGTCATTTTTGAAGTTAGAATTATGAAAATTGCTGATTAGGTGTCTTTTAAGAAATAAAAAAATATGGGGTTCAGGGTTTTTGAAAATTCAACCCCTAAGGGGGTAAAATAGGGGATAAAAGTTTGTATCGAAGTTCCGTCATTTTTGAAGTTAGAATTATTTAAATTGGTGATTAGGTGTCTTTTCTAAAATAAATAAGAGTAATTTCAGGGTTTTTGAAAATTCAACCCCTAAGGGGGTAAAATAGGGGAATGAAAGTTTGTATGGAAGTTCGTCATTTTTGAAGTTAGAATTATGAAAATTGCTGACTTGGTGTGTTTTAATAATGAAAAAGATTAATTTTATGGTCTTTGAAAATTCAACCCCTAAGGGGGTTAAATAGGGATGAAAAAAGTTTGTATGGAAGTTCCGTCATTTTTGAAGTTAGAATTATTAAGAATTGGTGATTAGGTGTCTTTTAAAAAATAAAAAAGATTGATTTCAGAGTTTTTGAAAATTCAACCCCTAAGGGGGTAAAATAGGGGAATGAAAGTTTGTGTTTAGATTTCTTTCGTGTTTTTGGAAATTCAACCCCTAAGGGGTGAAATGTGGAGTGAAAGTTTGTATAGGGGTGGTCGAGTTTTGTTGTTTTGACGGGAAAGGGGAAAACGGGGTCAAGGGATGTTTTAATAAGTCATCCATATCTCGATATTGGTTATGATTGCTTATTTGAATTGATCAGACTGGGGTTTCCGCATTTTTAATTATTTTGACGAGAAAGGGGAGAGCGGGGTCAGCGCATGTTTAGTCATCCATATCTCGAAATTGGTTATGATTGTTCATTTTAAATAATCAGACTGGGGTTTCAGCGTTTTTAATATTTTGAAGGAAAAGGGGAGAGCGGGGTCAGCGAATGTTTAGTCATCCATATCTCGAAATTGGTTATGATTGTTAATTTAAATAATCAGACTGGGGTTTCAGCGTTTTTAATATTTTGATGGAAAAGGGGAGAGCGGGGTCAGCGAATTTTTAGTCATCCATATCTCGAAATTGGTTATGATTGTTCATTTTAAATAATCAGACTGGGGTTTCAGCGATTTTAATATTTTGAAGGAAAAGGGGAGAGCGGGGTCAGCGAATGTTTAGTCATCCATATCTCGAGATTGGTTATGATTGTTCATTTTAAATAATCAGACTGGGGTTTCAGCGTTTTTAATATTTTGAAGGAAAAGGGGAGAGCGGGGTCAGCGAATGTTTAGTCATCCATATCTCGAAATTGGTTATGATTGTTCATTTTAAATAATCAGACTGGGGTTTCAGCGTTTTTAATATTTTGAAGGAAAAGGGGAGAGCGGGGTCAGCGAATGTTTAGTCATCCATATCTCGAAATTGGTTATGATTATTCATTTTAAATAATTGGGGTATAAGCCGAGCTGAATATGGTAGTTACTACTTCAGTTTGATCCCATAAAAAATCATTTCGGAAATCAACACCCAATAAAAACTAAAACCCGACTACTGAAAAATCGCGCTCTAAAAAGTATGAAACAAGAAAATACTCTCATCTAGAGGATAGCCGTGGTCCGTGTAGATCCTTTAGGGCCAAATGGCATATGAACACGGACCACGGCTATCCTCTAGATGAGAGTATTTTCTTGTTTCATACTTTTTAGAGCGCGATTTTTCAGTAGTCGGGTTTTAGTTTTTAAACTTACTTTTTATTTAATTATTTTGGAGTTATAGGTAACAATATATATATTTTTGAAATGGGCTCATCAAGCTCTTTCATTTGATACCCCACACGGTTTTATTAAAAAATGTTTTTTTTTGTTCATGACATTATGTCCTCTAGAGGGCGCCATATGCAATTTTATGTGACGTCACATAGCCTATAACCAGCGCGCCATTAAGCCGCTTCTAACGATACCTCATTTGTCAAATTACTACAAGTAGTTTGGAAGTTAGGTGGGAACAGACGCACATACATACATACATACATACATACAAACATACATACATACATACATACATACATACATACATACCGGTCAAAATCATAACCCTCCGCCGTAGTCGGGTAAAAAGGGGGAAACTAAAGGTAGAAAAGTACGGCAGAAAAAAATGTTTGTACCCGATTGACTTGAAACTTAGTGTGCATAGGGTAGGTGAGGGAGGAAGGGGAAGACGTAAGGTAGGGGGAAGTGGAAGGGGGAGGGGAAAGGGAAAGGGAAATTTAGGGGGAGGGAGCAGAAGGAAGAGAGGGGAGGAAAAGGGGTGGAGAAGGGGAGGGGGATTTGGGATTTTGGCTCTATATACCTACCTACCAAAACACGCATTCACCGAATTAGGTACCGTCATAAAGTTTGTATGGCTTCAATAAAAATCGTGAAATAAAATTATTTTTATAAAAAAGCAAATACTGACTTAAAAAACCCTGGCGCACTAAAAAGTACTAAAAAGTCTTAAATCATTTGCCCGGTTTTTTTTTTATTTTGAAGTCTACGCGGACGAAGTCGCGGGCAAAAGCTAGTTTTAAATAATCAGACTGGGGTTTCGGCGTTTTTAATATTTTGAAGGAAAAGGAGAGAGCGGGGTCAGCGAATGTTTAGTCATCCATATCTCGAAATTGGTTATGATTGTTCATTTTAAATAATCAGACTGGGGTTTCAGCGTATTTAATATTTTGAAGGAAAAGGGGAGAGCGGGGTCAGCGAATGTTTAGTCATCCGTATCTCAAAATTGGTTATGATTGTTCATTTTAAATAATCAGACTGAGGTTTCAGCGTTTTTAATATTTTGAAGGAAAAGGGGAGAGCGGGGTCAGCGAATCTTTAGTCATCCATATCTCGAGATTGGTTATGATTGTTCATTTTAAATAATCAGACTGGGGTTTCAGCGTTTTTAATATTTTGAAGGAAAAGGGGAGAGCGGGGTCAGCGAATGTTTAGTCATCCATATCTCGAAATTGGTTCTTATTGTTCATTTTAAATAATCAGACTGGGGTTTCAGCGTTTTTAATATTTTGAAGGAAAAGGGGAGAGCGGGGTCAGCGAATGTTTAGTCATCCATATCTCGAGATTGGTTATGATTATTCATTTTAAATAATTGGGGTATAAGCTGAGCTGAATATGGTAGGTACTACTTCAGTTTGATCCCATAAAAAATCATTTCGTAAATCAACACCCAAAAGGGGGAAACTAAAGGTAGAAAAGTACGGCAGAAAAATATGTTTGTACCCGATTGACTTGAAACTTAGTATGCATAGGGTAGGTGAGGGAGGAAGGGGAAGACGTAAGGTAGGGGGAAGTGGAAGGGGGAGGGGAAAGGGAAAGGGAAATGGAGGGGGACGGAGCAGAAGGAAGAGAGGGGAGGAAAAGGGGTGGAGAAGGGGAGGGGGATTTGGGATTTTGGCTCTATATACCTACCTACCAAAACACGCATTCACCGAATTAGGTACCGTGATAAAGTTTGTATGGCTCCAATAAAAATCGTGAAATAAAATTATTTTTATAAAAAAGCAAATACTGACTTAAAAAACCCTGGCGCACTAAAAAGTACTAAAAAGTCTTAAGTCACTTGCCCGGTTTTTTTTTATTTTGAAGTCTACGCGGACGAAGTCGCGGGCAAAAGCTAGTTATTAATATTTTATTATTATACCATCACACATGTATCCCCGAAGGACTAAGCAGAGCTGTATAATGAGCGTGTGTAAGTGCTTGGTAGATTATGGTCCGAATCCCCTCGCATTTAGGGCGCATGTGCCCTATTGCACCAAAATACCATTCCTATAATTATGTCGTCAGACTTACACACCAACTGTATGGTCCCAAACTAAGCAGAACTTGTACTATGGCTATATACAATGATCTCGGGGCGATCTCTGCGACACCCAGACCAAGGCAAATTATGAAAAGCCCGTTGCCGAAATTTGCCTCTGACGGGAATCGAACCCGCAACCATCCGATGCAGTGAGCCGAGCGGTCAACGCTCGAACCACTGCGCCAATCGGTTGTCGAAAGTCATCGCGGTCTTTTAAATAATTAATATTTTTGAGGAACTTAATAAACTTCCAAGTTGAGCTTCGGAGTATGGCAAATGTTGATAGCAATACTACCCCACCAAACCAACTAGGAACTCGGATGGAATGCGGCTTCCCCGCCCGCATACCGCCCGCACACCCGCCACCTCCTGCGGCTTCCCGCCCGCCACACCTCCCGCACACCGCCACCGCCTTCTTGTGCCGGTAACATTTGACAGGTTCCTAGTTGGCTTGGTGGAGTATTTGAAAATTGGACATTTTTAAATGTGGGACGTTGCTAGCACAGTAATGGCCGGCGCACAGTGAGGACGGCATGGCATGGCATTTAAATTTATATCAATTGAATTTAATACTTATCCAATCGAAATAAGGTATATATTCCAATGCTCGGTGATCGACCTCGGAGTATCGCGGAGTATTTTCTCGGTGCACCCGCTGGAGCACCTTATTTCGATTGGATAAATATTAAATACGATTGATAAAAACTTCACACACATAGATTTCGAAAAATCTAGAGGTGTGAGCCAGGGTTTGAACCCAGAACCTTAAGCCCGCAAGATGCGTGCTTAACCAATCGGCTACCACGGCTCATCATCATCATAACTTTAATATGATTATCACTTGCTTACGGTGAAGGAAAACATCGTGAGGAAACCTGCATGTCTTTAGACATGTGAAATCCACCAACCCGCACTGGGCCAGCGTGATGGATTATGGCCTGAATCCCCTCGCATTGAGGGGAGGCCCGTGCCCAGCAGTGGAACGTTAAAAGGGCTAAATTATTATTTTTTATAAAAACTTAAATGCCATGCCATGACGTCCTCACTGTGCGCCGGCTATAACGCTTCTAACTTACACCCCATCTCGCTATGTGGGCCACTGAAGAAATCAAAGGTATTGTTTTTTTTTTCAAGAACAAAAATAAAAACACTGAGCTATAATGAAACCCTAATTTATTACAGCAGCGCAAACGAACTGAATCCTCGTGTAATTAGTTTTGGATTTCAGTTTAATTTGTTTGAAATTAATCGTGACTGTGGAATCTCTTGTTTCGGCGACCTTTTGAGTATAAAACAATGATGGTGTATTGCGCGGTTGATATTTTAGCGTTTGGGGAACGTTTATCTTTGAAAGTTTTTATCGATAGTATTATTATAAATATCGATAGTTTTTGAGTATCGATTGTTGTGTACTATAAAATTGTATCGTTTATAAACAACTACCGATAGGTACTATTGCAAATCATCAATACTATTACCGCATTTTATGCTAACGATAGTACCGATATCCTTATCGATATCGAAACTGATTTTCAAGGTCAACTATCGATAGTGATGCTATTGGTAATATGGCATCACTATTGGACTCCAGACCTAAGGATCCGATCATCACCATTCAGCTGAATGCGTGAGAAGGTTTTCAAGGTGGTAGAGCCAAGCTGTAGCCAAATGACTGCAGCTCATAAACGGGCTGGCTCGACCGGGGTAGTACCACCCTCTCACAGAAGATTGGCGTAAAGCAGCTATTACAGCTGCGTTTCGTTCGATGAGTGAGAGATCCGTAAGCCCACCCCCCCCCTCCCTCCATCCCACTTCTCTTCAGGTTAGGAGTGAGGCGTATTTAACATAACAGTTAAATAAAACAGGTTTCTTACAATAACAGACTGTCACCTGTGACAAACAAACCGAAATAACAGCTACTGCTCCACGAGATAACAAAATGCCTTATACGACGACAGTCACAAGCTTTTCTTTATTCATGCTAATGACAATTACATTAGTTAGAATGAGATAAAAAATGTTACGCTGTGACACCCAATCACAGTCGTCACAAGCTTTTCTTTATTCATGCTAATGACAATTACATTAGTTAGAATGAGATAAAAAATGTTACGCTGTGACACCCAATCACAGTCGTCACAAGCTTTTCTATATTCATGCTAATGACAATTACATTAGTTAGAATGAGATAAAAAATGTTACGCTGTGACACCCAATCACAGTCGTCACAAGCTCTTTCCTTTTCTAGCATATGTTTAACACCTTAGTTAGAAAGAGAAGTAGGTACTCTATGGAAGGAAGTATGTGACGTAGTTGGGCTGTTATTGCGATCGGATACACATACATCTTTATGAAATGACTATTCGACCATTTATATCATATCGTGTAATCCAGAATAAAATAAATATTATTTTAATTCTTGTTGATCAAAATGGAATAATATATTTATTTAAACAAAAATAGGTATATTAGAATAGTTATAACAATAGTTTAGATTGTTTTTAGTACCTACGATAAAAATCAAGTTTTTTTTATTTTGTATACCATTATATTACAATGCTAACCCACATGATATTGTTTTCCCCGCTATATTTATCACCTAAAAACAGGCTGTGTGCACAGTAAACAGGTTTAAAGTTTTTATCTTTGCCACTTATTAAACGACCGGGCGACTATAGACGCCTGTCAAAAAATATCCTTAAACGTTAGGATGACTAGAGAAGCCCAGCGAACTTGTAATAATTAAACGCATTTTTTGTGTTGTCTGTGACCCCGGAGCTTTATGAGTGTTATACTAGATGGCTCTCTATTAAATAACGCGTCTATGGGCCTATGTCATTGGTCGTTGAGTGGAGCGTCGATATAGCAGGAGTTGTTTACAAATTAGTACTGAGCTTTATGAGTGTTATACTAGATGGCTCTCTATTAAAGAACGCGTCTATGGGCCTATGTCATTGGTCGTTGAGTGGAGCGTCGATATAGCAGGAGTTGTTTACAAATTAGTACTGAGCTTTATGAGTGTTATACTAGATGGCTCTCTATTAAATAACGCGTCTATGGGCCTATGTCATTGGTCGTTGAGTGGAGCGTCGATATAGCAAGAGTTGTTTACAAATTAGTACTCTCAAGTGTGTGGGTGCGTCATGCTCGCCGCCGCCGGTATAATGTAAACAACAATTGATTTATTATCCCATTGTGTTAGTGTTATATATTAAAAGAATGCTGAATATTCATTCTTCACGATTATCTATAAATTAAAAGCATCCACAGTTTGGTAAAAAGTGATGTGAAAGTTTTCGTGACAGTGGGCAGCCAAAAACTTTCTTTTGTGTGTGCATCATATTAATCATATTATATTTCCGGATTGGATAGTCAGATTCTAATTGGAAAATAAGGTAATTATGAACAGGCATTTTTTAATTTGCTGTAACAGTTGTAGTTTTTTTTTTAGAAAATACGGTATAAATCGGGGCGCTCGCCAAAATTTTCGCCATTTTCGCGAATTTTGACGGGTGGACGTTCAACGCCCCCAATATTTTGACAGATAGACGTACTATGATAGGACGTTTCAGTGGTTTGGTAACAGAGAACATAACAGTTTGCTCCCAGTTCCCACGTAGTATGAAATAACAGACTGTTATTTTATAACAGGTTTTTGGAGCTGTTATATATATGGAACAATAACAGACGGAGCAGGTATGCGATTTTAGCTGTTATAACCCACTCCTACTTCAGGTCGGCAATGTGCGAGCAATGCCTTTGGTATTGTAAGCATCTATAGGCTACAGTAACAGGTTAACATCAGGCGGGCCGTACGCTTTTACGCCACCGCAGTCCTGTAAAAAAAAAGACCAAGCAACCATTGGGGCGTAACGGCCGACCCCGCCAGGCGGGCATATATTGATTGCCGCGTGAATCTTGATACTGCGGTTCAGGATCGCTGCACTTAGCGCCATCTGTTGGTGGCTACATAAGTATACAAACAAATGACAGTTAATTTTCATGTACATAACAAACAAACAGCGGCAGTCCGATCCAATTAACAGTCGGCCCCGACATAATCTGTTTGTCCTGTTTTAACTCGTAAAACAAATATTTCCATCACACATCCTGTCGCAGCCGGGTAACGAACTGCGAATGAAAATAGTAAAAGTTTCCATGGAAATGATACCTGCGGCGTTTTTCAGAAGGACAATAAGTTACTGCTTTTTTATTTGTCTACAAAGTTTAGTAAGTTTTATTTAACTGTGCCAATAAATTAAATTAGGGGCATTTTGTTATATTAGGGTCAAAATGATCCTCCAATTTAACTGTTATTAATTTTACTTATTTTTATCTGCCAAGCCACGTGGACGTTGGATAAAATTGTATTGTGCCCGATGATAGTGTAATTTCATTAACCCCATAATAGATGGGGAGCCGTAGAAGGGTTTTCTGGATTTACTCCAGCGCGTCAGATTTAGATAAGGGAGATACCTTACATATTGATAAGAACCTCCAACCAGTATGAGCCCTTAATATTAGTGGGTACGCTCAGGGGAACAAAAGAAAACAGACCATCTTAAAATACTCGTCAGATTAAGATAAGGGGGATTCATTACTAGCTAAGAAGTGTCAATTTTGCTAATTTGATCGTCAGTCTAAGAAATGGGAGCATCTGTAAGTTTCTCTGAAAATCTAACGCGCTCGAGTATATTTTTTTTTTCAATTTATCATGTTGGAGCATGAAAAATATCAATATCTGACAAGCTTGAGTATTTCCATGTCATTGCTTTTTTACAATTTTGAAATTATTATCATGTAGACGCTTCCACCACCGCTGAAAGTGGAATCATCTAGAACCATTAAAAAAAAATGTAATGTAACGTCACGACTTTTATCCCCGTACCACCACGTAGAACCATTTATACTTCCTATCATTTAATCTACCGAATCTAATAGGTTTGGGCGACACTGGAGTAAATCCACAGTTTACATCATGGACTCCCGGTCCATAACTCCATGAACCAGATTGTAAAATAGGTAAGGACATTTATGTAAAACTTATCCATCGAATTCCTACCCTATCATAATTATTTTAATGGTGGTAAAGCCAAGCTGTAGCCAATTGACTGCAGCTTATATACGGGCTGGCTTGACCGGGGTAGTACCACCCTCTCACAGAAGATTGGCAAAAGTAGCTATTAAAGCAGTGTTTCGTACGATGAGGGCGAGAGCCGGATGCCCGACATCCCCCTTCCCCTCACTCTGCTCCACTACCCTTCAGGTCGGCAACGTGATGCCTTTGCTGTTGCAAGCATCTATTGGCTACGGTAACTGCTTAACGCTTAACTACGCTTTTTTGCTACCTTACTAACATAGAGAAGAAAAAAAAGGTTTCGAGGTATCCACAGAGTAAAGACTTAAGAAAGAGGTGCCCTTATTAGATATTTGTATGAAACAAAACGTGGTCATTGTCTTTTCATTTTCATTATACTATTTACCGGTAAATAGTTGAACTACTCGCTTCGTTTTATGTCGATGTTAGTACTAGGCCGACCACTCGGCCGACTTGCTTAGGGCCAGTCCCCTTAGTAACTGGTCCATGGAGGTATCCTATACTTGGAAAAATGATTTATTATTTACGAACCTTATTTCCCTTTGCATAAATACTTGAGCAAGCAAAACCTACGTATATTTGCGCAAGCATGGCCAAACAAAATAATTAGCAGCCTCCTTTGCAGCGTGACAGATTAACAGGCCAGGCCGGCACGCGACCCGCTGCGAGCTGTTGAGAACGTGTATTTTTTCATCACGCTGTATGTAGGATCTTTTTATTAAAACCTTTTTTTTAACCATCGACGTAATACCATTGAACATGACTGTGGACTACAAACTTTATTTTCCATTCATTTAATCAAAAATAATCCTTATGTGACGGACTTAACGCCCACGATGCACGCATTATAAAAACCGGTCCGAGCCAGATACCTATAACTGCGCCTTCTTTCCCTTTCTAATAGTACAACCTTTCAACCCTTGTGTTGCCAGTTAATATTTATTCGATCACCTTAAACTTGGTACATTTTCATGTTAAGAATAATAAACAATAAAGTCGATTAATGAAATACCTATGGTAAAGTATAAGAATATCCTAAGATTAAAATTTCAAATATAAATAAATATCTGGAAATAAGTACTTACCTTCTTTAATAATTCGCTTGTAATTGTCAGTTCCGTGATGTCTATAGGAATCGTAGCAGAAATAAAATTAAAAACTTGAAACACAGAACGTCAATTTGCGTGACACACGACATTTTCAGCTAATTTTAAATCTAGAGGATTGTGCTGAATTTTCTTATAAAAATGGGTAGAATATGCGTAATGGAAGGGTGTAAAAGCGAATATTATCCGAATTAAGGATTATCTTAACATAGGTAAGTGGGTAACTATGTTTTCCACGTTAAGTACATTTTAGATGTTCGGGTGACATAAATTTCGTTAGTAAAAAGGACTATAATATCAATCTTATTATGTGTCTGTGTTAACTGAGGAATATCGTCTACGGGAACTGTTTGCAGCGATAAAGTCGCGCTTTTCGTTGCCGCACGACTGCATCGCTACTTTTTGAAGTCGGTCGCATTTGCAACGCGCGACATACCACACGCTGGTAAAACGCGACGCTCACGCCGCGTTGTCACGGCTCGCCGGGCTCGCACGCGGCGTTCGCGTCGTTCACACGCTCAAGGAACGCGCACGTCTAGGGCCAGATTAACCCTTTCAGGGCCCCTAGGCAATGCAATTCTCGGGGCCCCTTTCCTTTACCCTTTTGTTACTTTTTAATAGTACATTACTGCCACGGTCTGTAATGAGTGTGTTGCTGGGCGCGTTGTTGATGGCCGAAAGCGCGGCGCAGCGCAGCTCCAGGGCTCCACAGCGCGGTCAGCATTGCAACCCTTGATGGACAATATAAAATAAAGGCCGAGACCGATGGTTTGTCGATTGAAATTGTTTGAAATCGGGACGACTTTTGACTCTACACTTCCCGATTACTATTAAGCAATAAAAAACAAAAAAAAACAATTTTGTCTTTTTCAGATTACCTAAAACTACAGATCCCAGGCGTGTAAATTGGTTACAACGAATACCTATTGGCTACAGAAAAATTACCCAAAGTTCCGTCATATGCAGCAAGCATTTTAAGCCGACAGATTATGTCCCTAATTTAACACAACGAGTTTTAAAAGAAAATGCCCTGCCCTTACTGTTCCTTTTCGTTAGCACAAAGGACAATGGGCAAAAATGGTCCAAATGTCCAACACTTCCGAGACCTACGTCACTCGATAGACCACTACATACTGAGTAACTTTTGCAAAGGCAGTTCAACAAAATACGTTGTCAGTAAAAAATGAGTAGTTTAAAAGAATATTTTAATTTTTTTATTTCACACTTAGTGTTATGTCTTATACATTTTTTTCGAAAGGCAACAATATAAATTCACTTTCTAACATTAAATAAAAATAAAAAAAGCTGTCAGAAAGCAAAAAATGCCGTGAAACATATTTTATTATTATTATTGTTACCTGATGATAAGTGAAAAAGTAAGGTAACGCATAGAAGGTACCTGCTTATTTATTTTATAGAAGCGCAACATCAGAAAATACGTAAGAATGCTGCTGTTGTTGTTGTTGTTCACTTTTCATCAGGTAACAAAAATAATAATAAAATATTTTTCACTGCATTTTTTGCTTTCTGACAGCTTATTTTATTTTTATTTAATGTTAGTAAGAGTATTTGTATTGTTGCCTTTCGAAAAAAATGTATAAACATAATAATAAGGATGAAATAAAAAAAAATATGTTTTTTAAACTACCCATATTTTTTTACTGACAGCTTATTTTGTTGATCTGTCTTTGTAAAAGTTACTCAGTATTTAGTGGTCTATCGGGTTACGTAGGTCTCGTCAGTGGTGTATATTTGGACCAAGTCCCATACAATTTTGCCCATTGTCCTTTAATTTTGTCTTATGGTCTAATTAGTTGGATATTCTTCGGGTACCGTACCTAATAAGGAAAAAAAACTAAACCCTAATATGATCACTTTGTTGTCCTTCTGTCTGTCTCTATGTCCGTCTGTCACAACTTGCACAGCCCAAATCAAACATAACATGTTAACAGTAGTAGGTACTTTTTATAGCATAGAAAAAGAGTAAGTATAGGAAAGATAAGTATAGGAAAAACCAGAGATATGGAGAGCCTAGACAACGTCCAAGCGTGTGAAGTGTCATGTTACTTTATATTACAAAGTGGCAAAATCTACGATCTTAAATACTATTTTGTAACTTCATTTAGGTTGCCAAGATACAGACAGGCACTCGTGTGGTTTGGCCACCGCAGACTAATTTATTGTACCTACTCATGTTCTTAAGAAAATAAACATCCCTTTCCTTATTTTATTATTTTCCTATCATAACAATCTCGGAACAAAAGCACGTTTTCACTAGATGTCCATGGGGACGTTCTCAAAATTTCAAAATATTATGGTCACTCTTGTTGGCAAAGGAAACAACGTTCAGTATGGTATCTCGCTGTCGGCTTCACTTTTGCTGCCAAGTCCGCATTCCAGGTGTTAGAGACTTAAAACTTCCTTGTTTTTAACACGTATGTTCGCTAGTGTTTTGTTTATATGTACACAGAACCAGATACAGGATGCTGCGAGACTTATTATAAATATCTGTTAGTAAAGTTACGATTGAATAAACATAAATAACTTACAATTACGCCTGTAAAATTCGTAGGGTAAGTTGGATTATTTCACGAAGCCGTGTCAAAGTTGTTCAAGCCGCCCGAAGGCTTCTGACATGGCTTAACAACTGCTGTCTAGATGGCAACAACCGGGACCCACTTTTTACGTGCACGAAGAGCACGTACAAGCACGAAGACGTTCAGTTCAAATGCCACTAAATGGTCACCCATCTCTGACTGACCTTGCCAAGCGTTGCTTAGCCAAGCGTTGCTTAAACAAGCGTTGCTCAACCAAGCGTTGCTTTACCGATCAGTGATCGCAGCTGGCTAATAGCCAGTGGCTATTACAGCCTCAAATCAGTAATTAATTCACGCTAATTGCTAATAAACGCATGAACCATAAAATAACCTTTTTTAGGGTTCCGTACCCAAATGGTGCCAACGGGACCCTATTACTAAGCTTACGCTGTCCGTCTGTCCGTCCGTCCGTCCGTCTGTCTGTCAGCGGACTGTATCTCACGAACCGTAATAGCTAAGACTTGAAATTTTCACAGAATGTGTATTTCTGTTGGCGCTACAACAACAAATACTAAAAATAATACAATAAACTCGATATTTTTGACGTTTTTATTCTACGGTCACGTGTCACGTTGGGTTCTGACTATCTGGTGAAACGTGGGCTTTGAGTTGGTTTAATACCTCCACAATGTGGTGGTGTATGGCCACTCAAGCCTCTGACTACCCCCGAATGGGGATAAAAAGTCGTGACGTTATATTTATTTATTTATTTTTTATTCTACGATTCTATTATTTACGATTCTATTATTTTTTATTCTAACTCTTTATGTGCGAGTCCGACACGCACTTGTCCGGTTTTTCCACCAAATGAACATACCGAAGTCACTTTACTATTTGGCCTACTTATGAATAATATAGAGTTCATTCCTATTGCGGTCTCCTTTGCTTGTTCCTTAATCACTGTGACGTGGGCCTGACGTTTTAACCCGACACTATAATACCATATCCACCCTTGTACGTAAGTAGCTACTTAAGGTTCGTATCCACACACACAAAAAGCTACTTAAACGTTATGATTTTATGGTGCATTTTCGTGTAGAATGGTGTCTCTTTGAGTTATTTTTAAGGATAACTTGTCACTTAAAATTACAATACAAAACATTCGTGAAATATTTTAGTAAAAAGGTGTAGTTAGGTAAGACAAGGGATGTATCTCTTGAAGCCCTTAAAAATGCATACTTATACGTAATTAAAAATAAATATATAAATGACCAGATTCCGCCCGCGACATCGTCCGCGCATAATTAAAAAAAAAGTAGCCTACGTGCTATTTCAGACTACAACATGTTAAGAAAACCCTGTCCGAGCCGAAACCGGTAATTGGGTTCCCCAATCACATGACCAAATAAAATAATAAAAATAAAAAATCATGATAGTAAACATATTAATGAACATTTAAAGTGCCAATTTTTTTGCCCTTTTCCCACAAAATGTAGCTAATTTTAAAAATATGACAACACCGTTACCGGAAGTAATTATGTTAGATCGTGTGGCGTCACCTCAGACCACAAATTATGTGATGACGTCATTTTATGAAAATATATATATATGTAAACGGGGTATTTGTATTACAAAAAAATATGGGAGGCCTTTGCCCAGCAGTGGGACACATACTATGCTAAAAAGGGAAAAAAATATAATTGAAAAATTAAAAAAATGAAAATTAAGAAAAAGTATTTTTTTTTACAAAAATGGAATCTAATCTCGATACCCAACAATACGTTTTCGGGTCGGACAGGGTTTTTTTAACATATTGTATAATCTATCTCTGTGCCAAATTTCATCCAGATCCGTTCAGCCGTTCTGGCGTGATTGAGTAACAAACATCCATCCATCCATCTATCTATCCATCTAAACTTTCACATTTATAATATTAGTGGGATTATATGACAGAGAATAGGGGCTCGAGTGTTGGGTTTCCGGCTCACTCATCATACGAAACGCAGCTGTAATATCAACTTTACGCCTATTTTCTGTGAGAGGGTGGTGCTACCCCTGCAGTCAATTCGGTACAGCTTCGCTCTACAACTAATAGATATATTAGATATCGATATTCCATAACATGATATTGGAAATCGAAGGGTCCAACTACCAAGTTAATATCACCGTAGCCAGCTAACATCCGCGCAGTAACTTATTGAGTTTACTCTAACCAAACTGAGTAATCTTGGATTTAGCATAAACTAGTGCTAAGACAACCACGTGGCTTAGCAGTTAGCGCTCGTAGCCAGCTGCAACAGATCAGTAAACGATCGGAGGTTAAGCAACGCTTGGCAAGGTCAGACAGAGATGGGTGACCATTTAGTGACATTTGAACTGAGCGTCTCCGTGCTTCAGAGGGCACGTAAAAAGTCGGTCCCGGTTGTTGTCATCTAGGCAGCAGTCGTTAAGCCTTGTCAGAGGTTTCCAGAGGCTTGATCAACTCTAACACCAGGTTGGCCACTAACCATACGATCAGAAGAAGTAGTTAGCGTAGGCCACTGCACCAAGTAGCGTGACATAACACCTAAATAGATCAATAACTATCTCCCATTCCATTTCATTGCTAGCCCGTACTGTCCCACTGCAGGGCAAAGGCCTCCCCTCCCTTTTTCCACCCCTCTCCCTCCCTCCTCTTTACAGCAGTGATAGCCTCGGCTAACAGCAGTGGCAGCCGATTGGTTAAGCACGCGTCTTGCGGGCTTAAGGTCCTGGGTTCAAACCCTGGCTCACACCTCTGGATTTTTCGAAATCTATGTGTGAATCATAACTTTAATATGATTATCACTTGCTTACGGTGAAGAAAATATCGTGAGGAAACCTGCATGTCTTTAGACATGTGAAATCCACCAACCCGCACTGGGCCAGCGTGGTGGATTATGGCAAGAATCCCCCTCGCATTGAAGGGAGACCCGTGTCCAGCAGAGGGACGTTAAAAGGGCTAAATTATTAATTATTATTATTATGGCTACCCGGGACCAATCCGTCAAGTAGGAGTCCGGCTCATCCCGCCATCTTTTTTTGGACCTGCCGCCCGCCATCTCCCAGATAGGTACTTAAAACCCTAAAGTAGTTTTCAACCACGTCTCTTCAGCCATCATTTCCTCAAGACTACATCAGCGGGCGTCCATTTGAGAGTTCCCGAGTAAGTGAGGACCAGATAAACCAATCGTTAAATTTTTCCCGGCGCAGACGATGCGAGGGGTAATTTCCTGTAGGGACGGGAGTCGAGTGGAAGGACTGGTACGGACACTTTGTGACACAGAAACGAGTGATAGAGAAAATTATTTTAGTAAAAGTAAAAAAAAAGCCAATGGATAAATGGGTAATATTTGATCACACACTACAATGCAAAACTTCATTATATTTATAATGAAAAAATATTATGAGAAAAATCAGTACCCAATAAAAATGTTTACCCCAAAATGTAAGTATTATAACAAAGTAATTTGCTTCTGAAAAGTGCTTTCTAAGCTATTGTGAAAAAAAATATATAAAAATATACGGTACCTACTTGCGAGTCAAAGTTAAAAAAATATTTTAAATATTTAATATCATTAAAAAATGCAAACTTAATTACAAGCATTTCGTAATCTATCTTCTTTGACTAAGTGTCACTTATTTTTTTATAATTAAAAATTTTAGTCAAAATCTAGTCAGTTCAACCTTTTAATTTATGTATTTATTTTGATTCTGAGCTGAAAATTGGCTTTGATGTCTTCAATGCGATGTGTGAGTAATTGAATATTCCTTACTTTAAATTATTTTATAAGAATTAAAACATCAAAGTTAATTGCTTCTAATTAAGAAAACAAATTTCATGTCAAATGCATAATTTGTTATCCAAACGAAATCTTGAACTTGATGGAATAAATACACAAATTGCCCCTACAGCTTTTCTGGGCGGGATGGTGAGTACTTCATGCACTAACGTTAGGGGCAACCTGTGAACCTCAGGGGCACTTTAGCACAATTGTCATTTTTGCATTGGATAGTTGCAATGCAATTGAATATTATATGCAAATATCGAATATAATTTTATTCATTGATAATTATGTAGGTATAGGTTAATGTACTTACAATCGTGTATGTTTGGTCGATAATATAAATCATCATTTTGTAAATAAGCCATGTATTAAAAATAGTACCTATGTTCTTAAAACATGTTACACATCGGTGTGAGATTCCCCACACATTTATTCATGATACATAAAATCCCAACGGATGATAGTTGGAGTGCGTTGCGTTATTTTCGGACATTAGGGTCCCATGCTTGCCCGTATTTTATGGGGATAACGTTGTATAGTTAAATCGGGACGCAAGGTTCTGTTTGTGCCACGGTTTTTTTGGTTTTGGATATAAATAGTATGAAAAAGTAAAGTGTAAAAGTAGTATAGTATGTAGTAATATCAGTTATCTGGTTTCCATAGTACAAGCTCTGCTTAGTTTGGGATCAGGTAGCGGTGTGTAAAAGAATGTCCCAGGACATTATTTACAGTCTATGGTACTATGAATAGTCCGAGTTTATCAATACACTAACCGATCGTTAGAGTTACCGAGTGTTTGATGTAGCAGCCGTGCTCTATAGGTCTGTTAGTGTGATGGTGAACCTATGGAGTAGAATGGGAAGAAAATAATTGTATTTAAAAAAACAAAATTTCCTCGGTGTAACTTGGGAATTAATGTATGAGATTCTTATTATTTTTAATCAATGGAATGGAGTACTTTGGGAATAAGCCAACCTAAGCATGTACGTCAAAACAAAAGAAAATCTATTGAATATTTTTTTGGGACATTGCACGGGTTAGTGGTCTGTCTGCGATCTCATTACAGCATCCACATGAAGATCATAAACTTACCGGTTCATTGCGCCGACTTTTACATCATCCAGGTAATCTTGACCTTTGATATTATCTGACACAACTTTTACGCGTGGGTCGAGTTAACCCTGGATTAAGGGTTCGTTTAATTAACCCGGATAGCCGGGGTGACCGGGTGAAGGGTATATTTGACCCGGTTAAGTGTCGCTTCTGTTACTGTGGTTATTTTTATTTTCTTGTATAGTTTGTTATACCACAATGTTATATTGAGCCTCCGTTATGTAAACTTATTTCACTTGAGTGAGCGCGAAATCCGGGGTGAATTCACATCTCACCTACTTACGAATTATTTTTTTGCACACCCATTTCCACGCTCACATTGGGTGCGTCTACATGAGGCGAGGTGCCGCGACCGAGCCATCATTTATGTCATAAAAATGTATATGCGTTCAGACGTCAATACTGGGGACTTACCACGACCTCTTATTGCGATTCAATTATAGGAACGTTTCAACGTTTCAGCGACTTTTTGTGCAATGACGTACCTTATTGTCATGACAATAAGAAACGTCATTGTACAAAAAGTCGCTGAAACGTTAAAACAATACTGCTATAAGAGGTGGTGGTAGGGCCCCTGATCGCTCGGGCGCGCCGCTGGCCTTTCTAGCCGCACCCAAAGCTGCGTCTACATCAGGCGCATGCCGTGCCCGAGCACTCAGTTTTGAAGTTGGAACGCATAGACATAATGTCATAACATGAGTGCTCGCGTGAGGCATGCGCCTGATATAGACGAGCCCAATCACAAAAATACACAGACCTAAAAATGTAGAATCGAATAGAATTCTAGCATTTTCCTAAATAAGCAATACCGCGGGTCCAATGTCAAGGACACTTAGGGTCCCACCACTTAAATAGGATACACTTAACACCCCCACCGCTGCGGGTTAATAAGAATTTAGGTGGAGAACGCTTCGGGTCCCGCGCGTAATTTGCGTAATTTCACAACGGATTACCGCCTCTTTATTAGAGAAATGTTTTGGGTACAAAAATAAGGGAAACTTATTGTTTGGTCTGTTTTTTACATTTTCAGTCATTTATTTGTAATCAAGGCGCTCATAGCCAGCTGCAATCACTGAAGGGCTAGACAAGTGGCTGACGTCTACAAGCGTTCGCTCAAATCGCTACGCTTCATGTATGGAAATAACATAAGTCACGTGATCTACATAGCAACTTGTTGTTGATCTACATAGCGACGTTTGACATTTCCATACATTGTCTAGTCTATTCTATTCTATTCGATTAGCGTTCACGCCATTTGGCTAGGTTCTGATCGGAGGTTAAGCAACACTTGGCAAGGCCACACAGAGATGAGTGACCATTTAGTGGCATTTGAAATGAGCGTATCCGTGCTTCAGAGGGCACGTAAATTGTCGATACCAATTGTTGTCATCTAGGCAGCAGTCGTTAAGCCATGTCAGAGGCCTTTGAGCGGTTTGAACAACTCTGACACCAGGTTGGTCACTAAAAATACTATAAGAAGAAGAAAACCTATCTATTGGATCGGTTTTCAGCCACGCTAATGTTACTTGAGAGAGAGTGAAATGAAGGATGTTCTTGCTTCTTACTCTCACCTGTAGGCCGACCCAATGCAAAAATTACAAGATGGTAGATGCATATTATAGCAGTGGTAGCCGATTGGTTAAGCACGCGTCTTGCGGGCTTAAGGTCTTAGGTTCAAACCCTGGCTCACACCTCTGGATTTTTCGAAATCTATGTGTGAATCATAACTTTAATATGATTATCACTTGCTTGCGGTGAAGGAAAACATCGTGAGGAAACCTGCATATCTTTAGACATGTGCAATCCACTAACCCGCACTGGGCCAGCGTGGTGGATAATAGCCTAAATCCCCCTCGCATTGAGGGGAGACCCGTGCCCATCAGTGGGACGTTAAAAGGGCTAAATTATTATTTATAGATGCATATTATTGTTTCATAATAGCAACTAAACCTGAAAATCGTTCTACTTGTTTTGCAAAGGATATAGGGCTGTCCAGATGCTGGATCCGGCTCGAAGGACCATGAAGAAAATTCTTTTCACTATAAAATAAAACAATACGTGTTGTCTGGACGGTGGTGTCTTTCAGAAGAAAAAAAGCATAGACAAAAAATACAGTTTTTAATGTTTCCAACAATCTCGTCGACATCTATTCTAGACTATTAGGGCTATAACACACCGGGACGCCAGGCGCGTCGCCAGCCACCGTAGCCAACTATTCGTATTGAAATATGTCAAAATATGACAGGTAATAAAAATTGTTTGGAGACGTGGCCGGCGAAGGTATGTTATCGCCCTTACTGCTCGGTTCCTACAGTACGCCAAACATTTCACCCAATTAGCCGTGTAACGAGCAGAATCGAGGCAGCTCCTCACTCGATCAATACGTGACACAACCGAGGCAAACGTTCTGAAACTCAGGACGGTTGTGTTTTACAACGTTATATACATACTTCTTATCAAAAAAATCGAAACACATTCATTTAATAATAATAATTAATAATAATTTAGCCCTTTTAACGTCCCACTGCTGGGCACGAGCCTCCCCTCAATGCGAGGGGGATTCAGGCCATAATCCACCACGCTGGCCCAGTGCGGGTTAGTAGATTTCACATGTCAAAGACATGCAGGTTTCCTCACGATGTTTTCCTTCACCGTAAGCAAGTGATAATCATATTAAAGTTATGATTCACACATCGATTAAACATAAACACATTCATTTATTGGATGAAAATTCTAAAATTAAAATTAAAAATTGAAATTGTGGTACACCATTGTGTAGACAAAACTGCCAGCTATTTATTAGCTACGTCCAGAAGTGTCACATGCCGCGCGAGGAAAATTATCCTCGCCAAGTTTGACTTGCCTCACGTGAGGCAAATGCGCGCCCTGCCTCACCTGAGCACTCACATTTGCCTCGCCTAGTTTAGCAGTCGTGAGACAGAACGATGTCAAACGTGTCAAACTGATTGATCGGGTATACCTTTCCCTGTCTAGAGTGTCAGTTGCCTCGCCATTTGCCTCGCGCGGCATGTGACTGAGGCAAACGTCGTGCTTCGCGAGGCATGTGGGTGAGCAGCCTCGCGCGGCATGTGCATGTTGTAGACACGTCTATTGGCGTACTTTTTTAATGATTTCAATCTTTTTTTTAAATTTAAATGCCTGAATAGTATTTGCAGTGCTATTTCGATATTTTTGATGAGAAGTGTATATCTATTAATGGTCTCCCGGCTTCATGTCAACTTCGCTTGAATATGATGGCTCGGTATTTTCGCGAGGGATATGCTCGAGGCAGCCTCGTGACGCTTCTCGTTCAGCCAATGCATGGCGTTTGTATGATTAAACGACACAGCCACATTGATTGGTTGGTAGTACCCCACTATTCTACAAATGGACTCTCACAATTACTGATCTATTTACAGCGGGGCATTCACAAACGCTTCAATGGCCGGTGTATCGAATGATCACGGTTTGCCTCGATAGTTAAACGATGGAGCGTGGATGGGCGCTTTATGTGTATCGTAAAACGTACTGGTGACTAGTGATGGGATGTTCTCGAGAACATTCTCACCCTCGGGAAACTTATTCGGGAGAATTTTCGAGAATTTATCTTCTGAAGCATGTTAAACTTGGCATAAACCTCATTAAACATGCAAGTATGGTGGTTTTAATTGTTTTTAAGGTTGAAAGATAGGATAACGTCACCCAAAATATAAGTTTCTCAAAAATTCTCACGAGTAAGTTTCCGAGGGTGAGAATGTTCTCGAGAACATCCCATCACTACTGGTGACAGAGACGGCAGGCTCAAATTAATATTACTGATTATTATTACTACTACTTACTTACTTTACTACTATTATTATTAAATTATTATTACTAGAGGAATTATTAAGGACATTACACCCTGCCAACTAGATCGTTTTTGTCCTTTAATTAAACGGTACTGATGCAAGGCATTGCGCTAAGTCGTGCCTTACAGAATGACTCTAAATTAGTCCAGCTATGTCCTTATAGCCTTATTGTAGTACATGGAATAAAGAGATGATAGAGATAGAGATATGATAGTAATAGACAGTCGGTTGTTATACAAACAAATGTGAGATAAAGAATAGTTCTCATTCTTTCTCTGAGTTGAGATATGTTGGCTATTGGTCTGGCTCGCACGGGGTAGTACTACTCTCTCACAGAAGATCGGCGTAAAGCAGCTAATATAGCTGCGTTTTGTACAATGAGTGAGAAAGCCGGAAGCCCAACCCCCCTCCCCCCTTCGTCCCACTCCCCTTCAGGTCGGCAACGTGCGAGCAATGCCTTTGATATTGCAAGCATCTATATACGTTTGTTTGCCATCTCAGTCCTATAAAAAGAGATCAACTCGGTGCGACATAATTCATGACGTCTTGTAGACTTTCTGGTAGGCTCTTACCAAATAACCCATTTTCAACCTTAATGGTATCCGGCGGATGGTTAATATTGTTGGATTAGGGTAACTACCGGTCTTCCCGTGCCCGTTACATGTTTGAACGTTACCCGCAAGTACGCCGGTACCCGACATGTTAAGTCATGTTACATTTGATAATGGCAGGCTAAAACTGCAGGTTGATTTTAGGAAATAGTTTTGTGCCTACGAACATGCTACCTCAAAGAGGTTCGAAGTTTTCCCTGTTCGTCGTACCTAAATATTATTGGCTGTATTTTTTGTGAAAAGTATCCCAACAGCAATACGGAATTGACAAAATTATTAAACCTACATTTTCCCAATTATCGTCCAATAGTTAGAATCTACTGCCAAGCTTTACTCTATAGAAATAGTTCTGTGTAGTGTCAGCTTCAGATTTTAAATAAATAACACCAGACTAACGCACCAACTGTGTGGTCCTTATCTAATCATCATGTTCTATGGCTACCATACAGTGTACTGGGGGCAATCCCAGTGACACCCAGGCCAGGGCAAATTACTCAAAGGTATTTCCTGAAATTTGCCTGTAGCAGACCGAGTGAACCGAGTGGCCTACGCTCGAACCACTGCACCAAGCGGTCATCAACTAGTAAGTTAATAGTGTTTAATGATGCAGAATAGGGTTTTCTACATTTTGTAACTATTTGGAGTATCTGTGTGAGTTCCTATTCTTTGCCGCGGGGTGGTGCCGTGCGAATGACGTCGGTCATTTTGCGTGTTAGTGGAAATGAATGATGATAATATTATTCAGTGAGGCGGCCGTTTCGACGCTCCCAAATTGCCTGAATATGGCGTAGGTACTATACTATAGGTATGTCAGTTCTGTTTCATTTTAATCTGATCTGGGATTTGACCTTCGTTTTATTTAGGGATTTATGAAGTCCCATTGTTACACATTCCTGATAATAAAATTCGTGGTACTTATATCCGAAGCCATATAATTAAGTGTGAAAGCATATTGTACGATATTTTTTCACTTGAGATGTGATCTTTTGTGGCTTTGTGTCTTCGGATCCCACGTGATGGAATAAGTTGACGTCATCCAAGCATACTGGTTCGTGCTTGCTAGATAGTTTTTCTAGACCAAAATACATACCTATACTACGGTCAAGGAGAAGTGATACGAAAACGAATTGATTATTTTGTTTTTAACGTTTCTCCTCCATTGATTTTTAATTGACATTACGGTTTTCGACACAGAATCCATGAATTAATAAAATGGCCGCCCCAATGTTGGCGAGCGTAGCGTGACAGACTTGAGCTCGAACTCGAACATTATTACCATTTCGTAGCGCATCTTGTTGGCCGTGGTATAGTTTCCCATAACGCGTTTAACTTTTTCGTATCCAACCCATTTACTGTACATTGAGATTTATAACACATTCGTAATACTCTTGAAACTAGAATTTAAACACCCCGGAACTGTCATCTTTACAGCGGGGGGATTGTCCCGAGACAACTTACCTCGGCCTTTTAGGGACAGTAAAGGGATGGGTATAAATCAACAGGGTAGTACGTTTGTTGGTTGGACTTTAAGGGCAATTTATGCCGAATTTGTGAGGCTTACAGAGCGAGATAGAGTTACCTAGATTTTACAAAAATAACCTTTACAAGTGTACAAAAAGCCAGACTAAATTATATGATATCGTTAATGTCTTAAAACATACCGGACAAGTGCGAGTAAGTCTCGCGCCCTGAGGGTTCCGTACAAACTTATTAGGTGTATTTTCAACAACGCTGAAAATAATATTTATAATTGGATTCAGAAAAATTGGGACCTCCATGCTCTTCATCCCCTATTTTATACCCTTGGAGGTTGAAATTTCTAAAACGCTGTAAACGGTATTTTTACTCGCTGTGAGCCTAAATACTAATTTTCATGTCTTTAGCTCCAGAAAGTATGGGACCCTTTGGGTAAATAAACTCGTTAGGTAAATGACTTACCTAGTACGATCTCATATCATGCTTAGGTCGGCGATTAAGCTGGGATTTAAAGGGTGTGTTCCGAGGGTGTGTTTATGTACCAATTTATCGGTATTTAACACTGGCCGTTACATATAATATTGTTTGACTTTAATACTATAATTTGCGAACTCAGCGTGAGTGTGGCGGTGACAGCCTTAAGACTGGGCAGGTAGCTAACGAGGCATTTTTGGAGGCTATCTCCTCTTAGACGAGTGGAGTAAAAATTTTGAAAAAAATATCACCGTATTTATTATACCCTCTTCTTTAAAAAACAAGTTTGAAAAATGTGAAAAATGCTCTTTTACTATGTGAAAAAAATTACCAAAATGTAGAAATTTTCAAATTTAAATTTCTATCTTCTTCCAAACGGCTGGGAATTTTTAAATAGTTTTTCCACCAAAAGATGGAGAAAGATAATACCTAAAAAATGTAAGCTTGATTTTGCGATGCAATCGTTTTTCACGTCACAATTCATGATTTTCCAAATATTCGCCAACAAAGTGGGCGGATCCGGTGCGAGGGGCGACGGGCGGCAGTACCGCGATGACTGTTGGACGGGGAGGTTGTTTCACTTTTCTACGCTCCAGTCGCTTCAATTATCGTGTATCTCTTTTTTATAAATAAATACGTAAAAATATTGCAGTGGTTTAGAATATTTTGTAGATAGCTAGCATTTGTTAGATTTTATATTTGTGCGCATTTATACGCCTTTGTACCTAAGTAGTTGTGATAAAGAGTTGTTATTTAGAACATAAATTACAATTCTTTGTTATTATATAAAAAAAATACAATTGGCTACAAATACAATTGCCTAAAATAATAAAAAAATGGAAACACATGAAAAAAAAAAACGAAAATATAAAACTAGGATACGATCCTACATACTGTCGCGCGTACACATTGACTCACTGAGCTATTTACATATTAATTGAAGTGGCGAAATTATGAACTATATACTTCGTCATCCATTGAAAAATTGACACCTGCTTCGTAAAGTGGTTTGACGTAGTCTGTTCGGCTTACTGCTTGCGTGGTTGCGGGTTCGATTCCCGCCAAATGAAAATTTTAGAAACTGACTTATGCGTTATTTTTCCTGATCCCAGGATTACGGAGATCGTCTCCAGACCATTATCCATAGTACAAGCGTTGCTTAGTTTGGGACCATTCAGTTGGCGTATTAGTTTGTCAATCCAAATAATTTATAAAATGATTAAAATGTAATAAAACATGTAATAAATAGAAAAAAAACAATATTATTACAAATAAGAACAATATTATCACCAAAAAGTTATTACATAGACATGCCGAAGGTGAGGTACGAACTCACGGAATAATTGCTAATGCTTTACCACTACGCTAATGAGACATTGCGGATGTGGATGAAATTATTCACTAGCCCTATGATATACATTTTGCGCTATAGTTCTATGTGGAATAAATACATAAATTATATGCATTAAAAAATAATAATTTTGTGTAAATATTTTGATAAATTCTGTACCATTGAAAAATACCATTACTATAATAAATCCAAATATATTTAAATAACTAAATATGGTTGGATTTGAACCCGCGTCGTATGTAATTCTCTCTGTTTTATCAAGATGTCTAACTTCAAAATAAAAAAAAGTATTTTCAAAATCTGTTCACCCAGTCGCAAGTTCTGAGGTAATAAACATAAAAAAAATACAGTCGAATTGAGAAACCGACTTCAAAAAAGTTTGAAGTCGGTTAAAAATATCACATTAGAAAACATTAAAAAATGCAATATTCCACTTTGATCACCCAGGTGGTCAGAGGTTGTGTTGCAGGTTGTGTTGCAAAAGACTCAACGAGTCTTTTAGGCTTATTATTAGGGCTCGAGCCTTTTTATGAAACCTCGGAGGCTAAAGAACTAATTAGCCCCGAGCCTTCGCGGCGAAGAGGAGGCTCTCGGAAATAAAGCCTTTATTTTGAAGCGCTTTCTAAAGAGGCTTTGAGCCCTTTTTGATTTTAGCCCTTTGTGACCATTCTTGACTATACTTGAATATGCATGACTATTCTCAACAATTGTTGACCAGTATTGACCATCCTTGACTATTTGACCATTATTTACTATTTTGACCATTATTTACTATTTTTGACCATTATTGACTATTTTGACTATTGTTGACTGTTTTTGGGAATTTTTGACCAATGTTGACTATTTTTAGCCATTGTTGACTATTCTCAACTATTGTTGACTACTATTGATCATTTTTGACTATTTTGACCATTATTGACTATTGTTGACTGTTTTTGGCCATTTTTGTCAATTTTTGACCAATGTTGACTATTTTTAGCCATTTTTGACCATTCTCAACTATTATTGACTACTATTGATCATTTTTGACTATTTTTGACCATTGTTGAGTGTTTTTGACCATTGTTGACTATTTTTTACCATTGTTGACTATTCTCAACTATTGTTGACTACTATTGATCATTTTTGACTATTTTGACCATTATTGACTATTTTTTACCATTATTGACTATTTTTTACCATTCTTGACTATTTTGACTATCGTTGACTGTTTTTGGCCATTTGTGACCAATGTTGACAATTTTTAGCCATTGTTGACTATTCTCAACTATTAGTGACTACTATTGATCATTTTTGACTATATTGATCATTATTGAATATTTTTGACCAATGTTGAGTGTTTTTGACTATTTTGACTATTGTTGACTGTTTTTGGCCATTTTTGACCAATTTTGACTATTTTTAGCCATTGTTGACTATTCTCAACTATTGTTGACTACTATTGATCATTTTTGACTATTTTTGACCATTGTTGAGGGTTTTTGACCATTGTTGACTATTTTTTACCATTGTTGACTATTCTCAACTATTAGTGACTACTATTGATCATTTTGACTATTTTGACCATTATTGACTATTTTTTACCATTCTTGACTAGATAAAAATGATAAATAGTAGTCACTAATAGTTGAGAATAGTCAACAATAGCTAAAAATAGTCAACATTGGTCAAAAATGGCCAAAAACAGTCAAAATAGTCAATAATCGTCAAAATAGACAAAAATGATCAATAGTAGTCAACAATAGTTGAGAATAGTCAACAATGGCTAAAAATAGTCAACATTGGTCAAAAATGGCCAAAAACAGTCACCAATAGTCAAAATAGTCAATAATGGTCTAAAACACTCAACAATGGTCAAAAATATTCAATAATGATCAATATAGTCAAAAATGATCAATAGTAGTCAACAATAGTTGAGAATAGTCAACAATGGCTAAAAATAGTCAACATTGGTCAAAAATGGCCAAAAACAGTCACCAATAGTCAAAATAGTCAATAATGGTCTAAAACACTCAACAATGGTCAAAAATATTCAATAATGATCAATATAGTCAAAAATGATCAATAGTAGTCACTAATCAACTATTAGTGACTACTATTGATCATTTTTGTCTATTTTGACGATTATTGACTATTTTGACTGTTTTTGGCCATTTTTGACCAATGTTGACTATTTTTAGCTATTGTTGACTATTCTCAACTATTAGTGACTACTATTTATCATTTTTATCTAGTCAAGAATGGTAAAAAATAGTCAATAATGGTCAAAATAGTCAAAATGATCAATAGTAGTCACTAATAGTTGAGAATAGTCAACAATGGTAAAAAATAGTCAACAATGGTCAAAAACCCTCAACAATGGTCAAAAATAGTCAAAAATGATCAATAGTAGTCAACAATAGTTGAGAATAGTCAACAATGGCTAAAAATAGTCAAAATTGGTCAAAAATGACCAAAAACAGTCAACAATAGTCAAAATAGTCAAAAACACTCAACATTGGTCAAAAATATTCAATAATGATCAATATAGTAAAAAATGATCAATAGTAGTCACTAATAGTTGAGAATAGTCAACAATGGCTAAAAATAGTCAACATTGGTCAA
This sequence comes from Drymonia ruficornis, assembly GCA_947859195.1. Classification (NCBI taxonomy): domain Eukaryota; kingdom Metazoa; phylum Arthropoda; class Insecta; order Lepidoptera; family Notodontidae; genus Drymonia; species Drymonia ruficornis. Next base: position 1,166,696 of record OX401922.1, read on the forward strand.
AAATGGCCAAAAACAGTCAAAATAGTCAATAATGGTCAAAATAGTCAAAATGATCAATAGTAGTCAACAATAGTTGAGAATAGTCAACAATGGCTAAAAATGGTCAACATTGGTCAAAAATGGCCAAAAACAGTCACCAATAGTCAAAATAGTCAATAATGGTCTAAAACACTCAACAATGGTCAAAAATATTCAATAATGATCAATATAGTCAAAAATGATCAATAGTAGTCACTAATAGTTGAGAATAGTCAACAATGGTAAAAAATAGTCAACAATGGTCAAAAACCCTCAACAATGGTCAAAAATAGTCAAAAATGATCAATAGTAGTCAACAATAGTTGAGAATAGTCAACAATGGCTAAAAATAGTCAAAATTGGTCAAAAATGACCAAAAACAGTCAACAATAGTCAAAATAGTCAAAAACACTCAACATTGGTCAAAAATATTCAATAATGATCAATATAGTAAAAAATGATCAATAGTAGTCACTAATAGTTGAGAATAGTCAACAATGGCTAAAAATAGTCAACATTGGTCAAAAATGGCCAAAAACAGTCAAAATAGTCAATAATGGTCAAAATAGTCAAAATGATCAATAGTAGTCAACAATAGTTGAGAATAGTCAACAATGGCTAAAAATGGTCAACATTGGTCAAAAATGGCCAAAAACAGTCACCAATAGTCAAAATAGTCAATAATGGTCTAAAACACTCAACAATGGTCAAAAATATTCAATAATGATCAATATAGTCAAAAATGATCAATAGTAGTCACTAATAGTTGAGAATAGTCAACAATGGCTAAAAATAGTCAACATTGGTCAAAAATGGCCAAAAACAGTCAAAATAGTCAATAATGGTCAAAATAGTCAAAATGATCAATAGTAGTCAACAATAGTTGAGAATAGTCAACAATGGCTAAAAATAGTCAACATTGGTCAAAAATGGCCAAAAACAGTCACCAATAGTCAAAATAGTCAATAATGGTCTAAAACACTCAACAATGGTCAAAAATAGTCAATAATGGTCAAAATAGTCAAAAATGATCAATAGTAGTCACTAATAGTTGAGAATAGTCAACAATGGCTAAAAATAGTCAACATTGGTCAAAAATGGCCAAAATAGTCAATAATGGTCAAAAATAGTAAATAATGGTCAAAAATAGTAAATAATGGTCAAAATAGTAAAAAATGGTCAAATAGTCTAGGATGGTCAGTACTGGTCAATTCTTGAGAATAGTCATGCATATTCAAGTATAGTCAAGAATGGTCACAAAGGGCTAAAATAAAAAGGGCTCAAAGCCTCTTTAGAAAGCGCTTCAAAATAAAGGCTTTATTTCCGAGAGCCTCCTCTTCGCCGCGAAGGCTCGGGGCTAATGAGTTCTTTAGCCTTCGAGCTTTCATAAAAAGGCTCGAGCCCTAATAATAAGCCTAAAAGACTCGAGTCTTTTGCAACACAAATTGTGATTGACTAGTAGGGACCGTATTTAAATTTATTGACGTAATGTCGTCACCACTCTGTATAATATTATGCTGTGGGATTCGCACTCGTATCGTATCGTAGATAGTTTTCTTTCCTGCATTATTTGCCCTATGTGATCGATTTTAGACTTTAGTTTATGAATAAATAAATAAATTATTAGATTTAATTAAAAAAAAAAAAAAAAAAAGATCATGCCTACAATAATTAGAAAATATTCAGAAAAAAAACTACAGGATTCGAACCTTCGTCATCGTCTTTCAGAATAATAATATATCCAAGACTTTACCACCGAGCTATTTACGCTTTGCACAACAGCGCGAAATTATCAACTTATTTGTAGTCCTACTACGTTGTGATAATTTGCGGCTCGGCTTGCGTTGAAATAAGAATACAAGCGACGCAATAAACGCGCGCTGTCAGAGCTGGCGCGGGGAGCGCAAGAGGCGCAGGGGGCACACCGCCGGCGATGCGTTAGCTCCGCCCATTCAGCCAAAATTTCCAGATGATATCCCCACCTTAAGAAAAACAACAGTTTCACTATAAAACATCTGAAAATCGGAAATAAAATGAACTTGTATGTAGGTAGGTGATGTAGGTATTTGCTAGTGCGTCCATAAGCTGCGAGGGCCGCGCCTGAACAATCAGCCCCCCTAGACAAGTGGCATGAACGCTAATCGAATAGAATAGAATAGACTTCACAATGTATGGAAATTTCAAATGTTGCTATGTAGATTAACAACAAGTTGCTATGTAGATCACGTGACTTATGTCATTTCCATAAATGAAGCGTAGCGATTTGAAGGAACGCTTGTAGACGGCAGCCACTCGTCTAGCCCTTCAGATATGACGTGACTACGCGGTCAAACGTCACAACTGACAGCTCAGCAAAGACATTACCAAGAAAAAGGTAATTAGTATGTCCTATAAAACGCAGTCCATGGACATTGTACGACTTAGAACTTCGCGGAATAATTTAGCAGACATGTCGGTTTTGCCAATATGGCTCATCTGGTGAATAATACGCATCAAAATTTAGCGAATTGCGAGTGCTGAGGGCATACTCGTTTCAAACGAAAACGAAATTTCGGACGAAATTCGCGTATTTCCTACTACGTTTTTCATTGATTCCGACATTTCTTACGAACGAAAATTGTTTGACGCGTTCGTCGTCATCTAGCCTAAACGTCAAACAATTTTCTTTCGTAAGAAATGTCTGAATCGATAAGAAACGTAGTAGGAAATACGCGAATTTCGTCCGAAGTTTCGTTTTCGTTTGAAACAGAGTAGGCCCTCTGGTTGTTTGTATTTCGCTGCATGTAGTGGTGCGCTGAGCACAAGTCAGGTGATTGCAATGTTAGAAGATACCATATCTACTAAAATAATAACATCAATGCAGCTCATATTGTCACTCTGCTCTTGCGCCGTCAATAGTAAAATAATCTCAAGATTGTCTTCGAAATGATCATAAGTAAATACCTACGCAGGTAATAAAACATTTCTGAATTATGCTCAAATGTTCATCAATTTTCATGCCAGCATAAGCACACACACACACACACATACGTCACGACTATTATCCCCATTCGGGGGTAGTCAGAGGCTTGAGTGGCCATACACCACCACATTGTGGAGGTATTAACCAACTCAAAGCCCACGTTTCACCAGATAGTCAGAACCCAACGTGACAGGTGGTGAACCTTGTCGCCGTGTATACAGGAACTGACTTTTACCTAATCCCGAGGGATAGGTAGGTTTCCTCACGATGTTTTCCCTCACCGTCCAAGATAAGTTCCGCCAGCATAAGGTTTCTTAGAAATCAAATAAGAAGACATACTTACACATATTAATGTATATTTCTTGGTAATATCCTTGCTGACAGATAAATAATTTGGTATTTTAAGCATTTCTTAGAAACAAGCGTCTTGCTTTATGTTTACGTCTTTCATGTTTGATATTGCTTCGTGGAGCCAATCAAAACAATATTCCACGTGTTTAAATTACCAATAATAAGAAGGTTATTATGGACGTACAATGGCATTACAAATCACTTTTGTTCCTTAAATTGCTTTGTATAACCATTGTAAACTGCCTATGTATTAAGTAGCCATGACTTTTTCGCTAGTCGTTAGCGTCTGCGTTAAATATATGTATGATATTACAGCGGGTCTAAAAAGCCACATAGCAATTCTGCAACAGCAATTCATTCTTCTGATTTCCTAGCAGAAGACTTTAGCAATTCCGCTAAATTTTCGTGAAACGGTCACTCATTTTACGCCGTTTTTTACCGTTTTTTATAGAAGTGCTATGTGGCCGTATTAGGACCACAGATCGTTCATCCACGGAACTTACTTATCCCCAAATCGTATTACAATAGGAAACAGCAGTTATTCTAACGCGCCCCATACACAGTCAATCTAAATCACGATCTGCGATCAAAATCAGCGATCGCAATCCAGATTAGGTCCATCCAAATATACCGAAAGTGTAATGTCAAATTCGACGTCTGACCACGTAAGAGCGCGGCTCCACTAGTGCGCTGCGCTGCGTCGTCGCAACGGATTAAAGGGTCGACGGGCGAGAGACGAAGCGGGGGAAGGTGATGCGCCAGTACAAAATCTTGTGACGACGCAACGCTACGCGCTAATGGAGCCCGGCCCTTAGTCGTCAGATCTGATTGCTGGGGTGCGGCTGCTTGGACAAGTAGATGCAGCAGGTTGATTGTGTATGAAATAAGATTGACAGAATAATAAAAATAATCTGAAACAGGGTGGGGACTATTATTACCAATCCTGACCATCTGTTTCGTTCGTTTATTAGACCGTGATATTGACATAAATTTGGTGACAGGAATGTGTCAAAATTCAAAATTCGAAGCCCGACCGAAACTGATTGACACACCTATTACGAACCCGGACCATCCGTTTCGTTTGTTAATGATTTTGTTTCACTGCGGAAATGTGTCAAAATTCAAAATTCGAAGCCCGAACGGAACGAATTATTGCTATCATACTGGATTTGAAATAGCACACGGAACGCTATCATTGATTTTGATCGCAGATCGTGATATAGATGGACTGTGTATGGGAAGCCTTATGTGTAGTCAAGCATAGCCTTGCCTTAATCCAAATAAAGTGATTAGGGCCTGACCTCCTCGGAGAGGGTTCTCGTGTCGGAGTAATGAGCCTTGAGAGGAACTTGCTAACTGTTTTAATACCTATCTACATAGAGAAACAAAATTGTATTGACTGTTTGACCCATGAACACAATTTTTTTACGTAGCAAAGTATTTTTGTACCGCGCAGATAGCAGATTTTGTGATGAGAAACAAAGTAACAGTCATATTTACTCCGTATAGCATCAGCTATCGGCCAGCGAAAGTCCCGTCAAACAAAATCGGTCCGGCCGTTTTGGAGATTACCCGGAACAAACATCCAAACAGACAGACAAACAGAACAAATGTGTTTTTGTTATTAGAAGGATTAGATTATTAGATTAGAGGATTAGATTTTGAAGGTGGTAGAGCCAAGCTGTAGCCAATTGACTGCAGCTCATAAACGGGCTGGCTCGACCGGGGTAGTACCACCCTCTCACAGAAGATCGGCGTAAAGCAGCTATTACAGCTGCGTTTCGTACGATGAGTGAGAGAGCCGTAAGCCCACCCCCCCCTCCCCCTCCCTCCATCCCACTCCCCTTCAAGTCGGCAATGTGCGAGCAATACCTTTGGTATTGTAAGCATCTATAGGCTACGGTAACTGCTTAACATCAGGCGGGCCGTACGCTTTTTTGCCACCGCAGTCCTATAATATTAGTACTGTACCTATATACAAAATTTTATGCATTTATTAAAAATCTGTTATTTTGATATAACAAACAGACAATTCATTTTTTTTGATTTGTATAGGCTATAAGTACATACACACTTTCACTACTGTCTTCTCCTGTTATATTTTCATTTTTATTATATTTTTTGATAGTCTACCTATTGCTTGTTTTTTTTATTTAAATGGTTTTGTGTCATATTTAGCTGTGTCAAATAAATGTTTTACTTTCTTTTTCTTTTATTCAAGTAGGATGGCATAATATTATAATACTACTATCTACTATCATCACTTAACATCGTGAGGAAACCTACCTATCCCTCGGGATTAGGTAATAGTCAGTTCCTGTATACACGGCGACACGGTTCACCACCTGTCACGTTGGGTTCTGACTATCTGGTGAAACGTGGGCTTTGAGTTGGCTTAATACCTCCACAATGTGGTGGTGTATGGCCACTCAAGCCTCTGACTACCGGGGGTAAAAAAGGGGGGGAATAAAAGTCGTGACGTTCTATATATATATATATATATATATATATATATATCTATATCTATACTAATATATAAAGAGGGAAATGCTGACTGACTGACTGACTGACTGACTGACTGACTGACTCATCAACGCCGAGCCGAAACTACTGAACTTAGAGACATGAAATTTGGATAGTAGATATATTTTGTGACGTAGACAAGCAATAAGAAGCGATTTTGGAAAATTCAACCCCTAAGGGGGTTAAATAGGGGATGAAAGTTTGTATGCAAGTTCGTCATTTTTCAAGTTAGAATTATGAAAATTTGTGTTGAGGTGTCTTTTTAAAAATAAAAAATATGGTTTTCGGCGTTTTTGAATATTCAACCCCTAAGGTGGTAAAATAGGGGATGAAAGTTAGTTGGGAAGTTTGTATAGATGTTCGTCATTTTTGAAGTTAGAATTATGAAAATTGGTGTTTAGGTTCATTTTTAAAAATAAAAAACTTGAATTGCTGCGTTTTTGAAAATTCAACCCCTAAGGGGGTAAAATAGGGGACGAAAGTTTGTATGGAAGTTCGTCATTTCCGAGGTCAGCATAATGAAAATTTGTGTTTAGGTTTCTTTTTACGTATTAAAAATAATAATTTCATCTTTTTTGAAAATTTAAACCTTAAAGGGTTAAAATAGGGGGTGAAAGTTTGTATGGAAGTTCGTCATTTTTTGAACTTGGAATTATAAAAATTGGTTATTAGGTGACTTTTAAAAGATAAACAATATTAATTTCAGGGTTTTTGAAAATACATCCCCTAAGGGGGTAAAATAGGGGATGAAAATTTGTATGGAAGTTCGTCATTTTTGTAGTTAGAATTAAGAAAATTAGTGATTAACTGTCTTTTAAAAATAAAACAAAAAATAGTGTTTTTGAAAATTATACGGGGTATGGGATACGGGATACGCGATATGGGATACGGGATTTTGTACATGAGATACGTGATACGGGATACGGGATACGGGTTACGGGATATGGGATGCGGGATGCGGGATGCGGCATACGGGATGTGGGATGCGTGATACGGGATACGGGATACGGATACGGGATACGGAATACGGGATGCGGGATACGGCATACGGGATACGGGATACGGCATACGGCATACGGGATACGGGATACGGGATACGGAATGTGGGATGCGTGATACGGGATACGGATACGGGATACGGGATACGTGATACGGGATACGGGATACGGGATGTGTGATGCGTGATACGGGATACGGATACGGATACGGGATACGGGATTTGGGTTCCAGCAAACGGAAACGGAATTTTTAAATTTATATTCTGCGCGGACGAAGTCGCGGGCAAAAGCTAGTATATATATATATATATATATAACGTCACGTCATATATATATATATATCGTCATTATATTTGTTATTTGACCGTTGCCATGGAAACGTAACAAACAGGTATGTTTATGGTTCGTAAAAAAACTGATTGAAGGTTAAAAACGAGTTGGTCGTACCGTTGCCATGGAAACGTAAACAGAGAAAATACACAACTATAGATATAGCTCGTAAAAATATAAATATAATTGTATTAATTTTTATACCTACTTAGCTAGTTTTGTTTAAACTAATAGTCGCCTTTTTGAGTAAAGCACTATACAAGCCTTGGTCTCTAATGAGTGAACTGCTGACCACGCTATAATGGCTTCAAGCTAAGCTTCGCTACGCTCTCGGCCTCCAAGCTTGGTCATCATTGCATTCTTGCTGGCCGCGTTATATAGGCCTCGACCTTTGGTCTCGGCCTTTATTTTAGCTTGTCCATCAAGAGTTGCAATGCTGACCGCGCTGTGGAGGACTGGAGCTGCGCTGCGCCGCGCTTTCGGCCATCAACAACGCGGTCAACAACACACTCATTACAGACCGCGGCAGTAATGTACTAATAATACTACTATACTTCACCTTCGTCAAATGTAATTTTAAAGCGATAAATAAGGGCTTTATGCATTTATTAAAAATCTGTTATTTTGATATAACAAACAGACAATTCATTTTTTATTATTTGTATAGATTATAAGTACACACACACACTTTCACTGCTGTCTTCTTCTGTTATATATTCATTTTTCTTATATTTTTTGATAGTCTACCTATTGCTTGTTTTTTTTTTATTTAAATGGTTTGTGTCATTTTTACCTGTGTCAAATAAATGATTTATTCAAAAAAGTTTATAATGTTGTCATTCTTTCACAAACCTTCTTCGAGCAAAATCGGATTTGTCGTACTGCAAGAGCTACTAGACATACAATGTATTATTACCCGGTATTATTGTCACTGATTGAAGGTTAAAAACGAGTAGGTTGTGCCGTTGCCATGGAAACGTAAACAGAGAAAATACACAACTATAGATATAGTTCGTAAAAATATAAATATACTTTTATTGTATAAATTTTTATACCTACTTAGCTAGTTTTGTTTAAACTAATAGTCGCATTTTTGAGTAAAGCACTATATTTGCCTTGGTCTCTAATGAGTGTACTGCTGACCACGCTATAATGGCTTCAAGCTAAGCTTCGCTACGCTCTCGGCCTCCAAGCTTGGTCATCATTGCATTCTTGCTGGCCGCGTTATAAAGGCCTCGACCTTTGGTCTCGGCCTTTATTTTAGCTTGTCCATCAAGAGTTGCAATGCTGACCGCGCTGTGGAGGACTGGAGCTGCGCTGCACCGCGCTATCGGCCATCAACAACGCGGTCAACAACACACTCATTACAGACCGCGGCAGTAATGTACTAATAATACTACTATACTCCACCTTCGTCATATGTAATTTTAAAGCGATAAATAAGGGCTAGTCCTCTATAATTATTGAAGTAACTCTCCATGGCTCGTTTAGTTCATTAATTAGGGGCTGGAAGTTTAAATCCTGTTTCAAGAGGGTTCTTGTGTTTGGCTAATGAGCGGATAGAGCCTGTCGGGGTCTACTTCTAGCCTTCTAGGTACAGTTTAGACCCTTTTTGACTAATGAGGATCTGGATTAGGCAGAACAATTGTTTAAAAATAATTGGGTGGAGTTTAATCATTTTTAAACAAATGAGTCTAATCAGAAATCTCATAGTGAGGTTGATAAAGGGTTATTTATTGTTAATAATGTATAGGTATTAGAATTTATGAAGTAGGTGTTTATAGGCATCTGTGAATCTGTTTTGTTTGTGGGCTTGTAAATAAATATAGAATAGTAAATAGATATCGCCAGACTAACAAAACATCTGTATGGTCCCAAATTAAAGAATTTCCCCAACTAAGCAACGCTTGTACTATGGCTACCATTATAATGAACTGGGGGCGATCCCAGTGACACCCAGTCCAGGGAAAATAATGAATGGCTGTTTTCGAAAAGTTGCCTCTGGTGGGAATCGAACCCGCAACCACCCGATACAGTTAGCCGAGCGGCCTACGCTCAAACCACTGCGCCAAGGTCGTATAGTCATAGATTATGAAAGGTCCGCGCGCGCGCTCACTTGCGGTAATCAAAATTAATCTAAGATCATTATTCTATATCTAAGTATTCAAATTAAAATATAATTCAAATAAAATTGAGGGCAAGGTTAGAAAATCACCTAGTATAAATACATAATGAAATAAATAAAACAATTCAAGCTTTATTCCGACGATCAATAAGTTTATTTTCCTTAAATATTTTATTTACACAACCGTATCTTATTTAATAAACTATAAAAAAATCATTCGATAATCATAATTACATTGCTTACAATTACATCTAATCTTAATCTTAATTAACACTATTCATCTTAAACCTTATTAAGTATTTAAGTTTCATGTTTTCTCAAAGTTTAACATATTTCTAACTCTAATTGTTATTATATTTAAGTTTGGAAATTAACCAACGGATTTTTTCAATTTTAACTACGTTATTAATATTTATGTACAGTTTATTTATTATACTTAGAAATAACTTAGTGGTTTGTTGTGCTATGGTTTACGAGGTACCTACGTAATCATGAAAGTCACCGAAAACTATTTGTTAGGCTTCAGTAGCTCACTGCCCTGCTAGGCTATTCTGTAACGTAACACGGATGTATACCACGGATGTATAATGAAGGATTTATCACTTGAGTTTTTGGTTAAGACTCCGCTTCCCGGCCGGCAGTTAACGAGCAGCTAACGAGGCATGTTTGGAGGCTATCTCCTCTTAGACGAGTGGAGTAAAAATTTTGAAAAAAATATCACCGTATTTATTATACCCTCTTCTTTAAAAAACAAGTTTGAAAAATGTGAAAAATGCTCTTTTACTATGTGAAAAAAATTACCAAAATGTAGAAATTTTCAAATTTAAATTTCTATCTTCTTCCAAACGGCTGGGAATTTTTAAATAGTTTTTACACCAAAAGATGGAGAAAGATAATACCTAAAAAATGTTAGCTTGATTTTGCGATGCAATCGTTTTTCACGTCACAATTCATGATTTTCCAAATATTCGCCAACAAAGTGGGCGGATCCGGTGCGAGGGGCGACGGGCGGCAGTACCGCGATGACTGTTGGACGGGGAGGTTGTTTCACTTTTCTACGCTCCAGTCGCTTCAATTATCGTGTATCTCTTTTTTATAAATAAATACGTAAAAATATTGCAGTGGTTTAGAATATTTTGTAGATAGCTAGCATTTGTTAGATTTTATATTTGTGCGCATTTATACGCCTTTGTACCTAAGTAGTTGTGATAAATAGTTGTAATTTAGAACATAAATTACAATTCTTTGTTATTATATAAAAAAAATACAATTGGATACAAATACAATTGCCTAAAATAATAAAAAAATTGAATAACATGAAAAAAAAAAACCAAAATATAAAACTAGGATTCGATCCTACATACTGTCGCGCGTACACATTGACTCACTGAGCTATTTACATATTACTTGAATCGGCGAAATTATGAACTATATACTTCGTCATGCATTGAAAAATTGACGCCTGCTTCGTAAAGAGGTTTGACGTAGGCTGTTCGGCTCACTGCTTGCGTGGTTGCGGGTTCGATTCCCGCCAAATGAAAATTTTAGAAACTGACTTATGCGTTATTTTTCCTGATCCCAGGATTACGGGGATCGTCTCCAGGCCATTACGGTACCCATAGTACAAGCGTTGCTTAGTTTGGGACCATTCAGTTGGCGTATTAGTTTGTCAATCCAAATAATTTATAAAATGATTAAAATGTAATAAAACATGTAATAAATAGAAAAAAACAATATTATTACAAATAAGAACAATATTATCACCAAAAAATTATTACATAGAATTGCCGAAGGTGAGGTACGAACTCATGGAATAATTGCTAATGCTTTACCACTACGCTAATGAGACATTGCGAATGTGGATGAAATTATTCACTAGCCCTATGATATACATTTTGTGCTATAGTTCTATGAGGAATAAATACATAAATTATATGCATTAAAAAATAATAATTTTGTGTAAATATTCTGATAAATTCTGCACCATTGAAAAATACCATTACTATAATAAATCCAAATATATTTAAATAACTAAATATGGTTGGATTTGAACCCGCGTCGTATGTAATTCTCTCTGTTTTATCAAGATGTCTAACTTCAAAATAAAAAAAAGTATTTTCAAAATCTGTTCACCCAGTCGCAAGTTCTGAGGTAATAAACATAAAAAAAATACAGTCGAATTGAGAAACCGACTTCAAAAAAGTTTGAAGTCGGTTAAAAATATCACATTAGAAAACATTAAAAAATGCAATATTCCACTTTGATCACCCAGGTGGTCAGAGGTTGTGTTGCAGGTTGTGTTGCAAAAGACTCAACGAGTCTTTTAGGCTTATTATTAGGGCTCGAGCCTTTTTATGAAACCTCGGAGGCTAAAGAACTAATTAGCCCCGAGCCTTCGCGGCGAAGAGGAGGCTCTCGGAAATAAAGCCTTTATTTTGAAGCGCTTTCTAAAGAGGCTTTGAGCCCTTTTTGATTTTAGCCCTTTGTGACCATTCTTGACTATACTTGAATATGCATGACTATTCTCAACAATTGTTGACCAGTATTGACCATCCTTGACTATTTGACCATTATTTACTATTTTGACCATTATTTACTATTTTTGACCATTATTGACTATTTTGACTATTGTTGACTGTTTTTGGGAATTTTTGACCAATGTTGACTATTTTTAGCCATTGTTGACTATTTTCAACTATTGTTGACTACTATTGATCATTTTTGACTATTTTGACCATTATTGACTATTTTGACCATTATTGACTATTGTTGACTGTTTTTGGCCATTTTTGTCAATTTTTGACCAATGTTGACTATTTTTAGCCATTTTTGACCATTCTCAACTATTATTGACTACTATTGATCATTGACCATCCTTGACTATTTGACCATTATTTACTATTTTGACCATTATTTACTATTTTTGACCATTATTGACTATTTTGACTATTGTTGACTGTTTTTGGGAATTTTTGACCAATGTTGACTATTTTTAGCCATTGTTGACTATTCTCAACTATTGTTGACTACTATTGATCATTTTTGACTATTTTGACCATTATTGACTATTGTTGACTGTTTTTGGCCATTTTTGTCAATTTTTGACCAATGTTGACTATTTTTAGCCATTTTTGACCATTCTCAACTATTATTGACTACTATTGATCATTTTTGACTATTTTTGACCATTGTTGAGTGTTTTTGACCATTGTTGACTATTTTTTACCATTGTTGACTATTCTCAACTATTGTTGACTACTATTGATCATTTTTGACTATTTTGACCATTATTTACTATTTTTGACCATTATTGACTATTTTGACTATTGTTGACTGTTTTTGGGAATTTTTGACCAATGTTGACTATTTTTAGCCATTGTTGACTATTCTCAACTATTGTTGACTACTATTGATCATTTTTGACTATTTTGACCATTATTGACTATTGTTGACTGTTTTTGGCCATTTTTGTCAATTTTTGACCAATGTTGACTATTTTTAGCCATTTTTGACCATTCTCAACTATTATTGACTACTATTGATCATTTTTGACTATTTTTGACCATTGTTGAGTGTTTTTGACCATTGTTGACTATTTTTTACCATTGTTGACTATTCTCAACTATTGTTGACTACTATTGATCATTTTTGACTATTTTGACCATTATTTACTATTTTTGACCATTATTGACTATTTTGACTATTGTTGACTGTTTTTGGGAATTTTTGACCAATGTTGACTATTTTTAGCCATTGTTGACTAATCTCAACTATTGTTGACTACTATTGATCATTTTTGACTATTTTGACCATTATTGACTGTTTTTGGCCATTTTTGTCAATTTTTGACCATTGTTGACTATTTTTAGCCATTTTTGACCATTCTCAACTATTATTGACTACTATTGATCATTTTTGACTATTTTTGACCATTGTTGAGTGTTTTTGACCATTGTTGACTATTTTTTACCATTGTTGACTATTCTCAACTATTGTTGACTACTATTGATCATTTTTGACTATTTTGACCATTATTTACTATTTTTGACCATTATTGACTATTTTGACTATTGTTGACTGGTTTTGGGAATTTTTGACCAATGTTGACTATTTTTAGCCATTGTTGACTATTCTCAACTATTGTTGACTACTATTGATAATTTTTGACTATTTTGACCATTATTGACTATTGTTGACTGTTTTTGGCCATTTTTGACAATTTTTGACCAATGTTGGCTATTTTTAGCCATTTTTGACCATTCTCAACTATTATTGACTACTATTGATCATTTTTGACTATATTGATCATTATTGAATATTTTTGACCAATGTTGAGTGTTTTTGACTATTTTGACTATTGTTGACTGTTTTTGGCCATTTTTGACCAATTTTGACTATTTTTAGCCATTGTTGACTATTCTCAACTACTATTGATCATTTTTGACTAGTTTTGTCCCTACTAGTCAATCACAATTTGTGTTGCAAAAGACTCGAGTCTTTTAGGCTTATTATTAGGGCTCGAGCCTTTTTATGAAAGCTCGAAGGCTAAAGAACTCATTAGCCCCGAGCCTTCGCGGCGAAGAGGAGGCTCTCGGAAATAAAGCCTTTATTTTGAAGCGCTTTCTAAAGAGGCTTTGAGCCCTTTTTATTTTAGCCCTTTGTGACCATTCTTGACTATACTTGAATATGCATGACTATTCTCAAGAATTGACCAGTACTGACCATCCTTGACTATTTGACCATTTTTTACAATTTTGACCATTATTTACTATTTTTGACCATTATTTACTATTTTTGACCATTATTGACTATTTTGGCCATTTTTGACCAATGTTGACTATTTTTAGCCATTGTTGACTATTCTCAACTATTAGTGACTACTATTGATCATTTTTGACTATTTTGACCATTATTGACTATTTTTGACCATTGTTGAGTGTTTTAGACCATTATTGACTATTTTGACTATTGGTGACTGTTTTTGGCCATTTTTGACCAATGTTGACTATTTTTAGCCATTGTTGACTATTCTCAACTATTAGTGACTACTATTGATCATTTTTGACTATATTGATCATTATTGAATATTTTTGACCAATGTTGAGTGTTTTTGACTATTTTGACTATTGTTGACTGTTTTTGGCCATTTTTGACCAATTTTGACTATTTTTAGCCATTGTTGACTATTCTCAACTATTGTTCACTACTATTGATCATTTTTGTCTATTTTGACGATTATTGACTATTTTGACTGTTTTTGGCCATTTTTGACCATTGTTGAGGGTTTTTGACCATTGTTGACTATTTTTTACCATTGTTGACTATTCTCAACTATTGTTGACTACTATTGATCATTTTGACTATTTTGACCATTATTGACTATTTTTTACCATTCTTGACTAGATAAAAATGATAAATAGTAGTCATTAATAGTTGAGAATAGTCAACAATAGCTAAAAATAGTCAACATTGGTCAAAAATGGCCAAAAACAGTCAAAATAGTCAATAATCGTCAAAATAGACAAAAATGATCAATAGTAGTGAACAATAGTTGAGAATAGTCAACAATGGCTAAAAATAGTCAAAATTGGTCAAAAATGGCCAAAAACAGTCAACAATAGTCAAAATAGTCAAAAACACTCAACATTGGTCAAAAATATTCAATAATGATCAATATAGTCAAAAATGATCAATAGTAGTCACTAATAGTTGAGAATAGTCAACAATGGCTAAAAATAGTCAACATTGGTCAAAAATGGCCAAAAACAGTCACCAATAGTCAAAATAGTCAATAATGGTCTAAAACACTCAACAATGGTCAAAAATAGTCAATAATGGTCAAAATAGTCAAAAATGATCAATAGTAGTCACTAATAGTTGAGAATAGTCAACAATGGCTAAAAATAGTCAACATTGGTCAAAAATGGCCAAAATAGTCAATAATGGTCAAAAATAGTAAATAATGGTCAAAAATAGTAAATAATGGTCAAAATTGTAAAAAATGGTCAAATAGTCAAGGATGGTCAGTACTGGTCAATTCTTGAGAATAGTCATGCATATTCAAGTATAGTCAAGAATGGTCACAAAGGGCTAAAATAAAAAGGGCTCAAAGCCTCTTTAGAAAGCGCTTCAAAATAAAGGCTTTATTTCCGAGAGCCTCCTCTTCGCCGCGAAGGCTCGGGGCTAATGAGTTCTTTAGCCTTCGAGCTTTCATAAAAAGGCTCGAGCCCTAATAATAAGCCTAAAAGACTCGAGTCTTTTGCAACACAAATTGTGATTGACTAGTAGGGACCGTATTTAAATTTATTGACGTAATGTCGTCACCACTCTGTATAATATTATGCTGTGGGATTCGCACTCGTATCGTATCGTAGATAGTTTTCTTTCCTGCATTATTTGCCCTATGTGATCGATTTTAGACTTTAGTTTATGAATAAATAAATAAATTATTAGATTTAATTAAAAAAAAATTAAAATAAAAAGATCGTGCCTACAATAATTAGAAAATATTAAGAAAAAAAACTACAGGATTCGAACCTTCGTCATCGTCATCGTCTTTCGGAATAATATCCAAGACTTTTCTACTGAGCTATTTATGATTAGCACTTCAGGGCGAAATTATGAACTTATTTGCAGTCGTATTACGTTGTGATAATTTTCGGCTTGGCTTGCGTTGAAATAAGAATACAAGCGACGCAATAAACGCGCGCTGTCAGAGCTGGCGCGGGGAGCGCGGGGTGCGCGGGGCGCAATGCGTTAGCTCCGCCCATTCAGCCAAAATTTCCAGCTCATGTCCCCACCTTAAGAAGAAATTCAAATTTATTCTGCTGTCTTAAGGTCAATTATACCTTGACAATTCTTAGACAGAAAAACGAGCCGAGCGAGAGGCCCCAGTAGGGACCGTGTCCCTCTCATTTCGAGTTGCCGTGCCAAAATAATATTATCGTTGGGTAGTGATTGGTAGTTTTTAAATTAAGCAAATAAATTAATTTAGTATTTATCGTGACTATTGTTTATATGATAAAAATGTCAATACAAAATTTGACATATCATCTGCAAATTCACGCGTGCGAAGTGAGTTTATCGTTACAGAATAGCCTAGCAGGCCTGGATTAGCATTACGCCGGAAACCCACCGCGGCGCACGGAGAGGCTACGCACGAAATGACGTCTTGTCATGCGTAGCCTCAACATACATTTTCTTGCAAAGCGAGGCGTGGCCCGTGTGTGTTGCCTCTCCGTGCGCCGGGGTGGGTTTCCAGCTTTAGGCATGTCGCGTGTTTTTTTATATGACTAAGGTGGCAAACAAGCGTACGGCCCGCCTGATGTTAAGCAGTTACCGTAGCAGATGTTTTCAATACCAAAGGCATCGCTCGCACGTTGACGACCTGATGGGGAGGGGGGCAAAGGGAGGGGAAGCTTAGGATTGGGCTTCCGGGTCTTGGTTGAACATGTTCACTCAAGACTTGGTAGAATAACTTTATTACAGAAAACTAGGTCTTAACAACTTGATTGTCGGATAGTCGTTTTGAAGGTGGTAGAGCCAAGCTGTAGCCAATTGACTGCAGCTCATAAACGGGCTGGCTCGACCGGGGTAGTACCACCCTCTCACAGAAGATCGGCGTAAAGCAGCTATTACAGCTGCGTTTCGTACGATGAGTGAGAGAGCCGTAAGCTCACCCCCCTCCCCCTCCCTCCATCCCACTCCCCTTCAGGTCGGCAATGTGCGAGCAATACCTTTGGTATTGTAAGCATCTATAGGCTACGGTAACTGCTTAACATCAGGCGGGCCGTACGCTTTTTTGCCACCGCAGTCCTATAAAAAAAAAAAGTCCAGGCCTAAACATTCGTATACATGAATAATCTGTTCCACAAACAAATCAATTTAACTTCTCCAAGTCCATCAAATTGAAATTGACAAACATGTTTGTTATTTGAACCGTAAAAGGAAACGATAAAGATTCAAACGATGTAAGATTTATGATAAAACTCTTGACGAGATCGATAATGGATGAGGCAGTTCTGTAGCGAATTCGGGGCTTTTAAAAACAAATAAATTAAAATAGCGACTGTAGCCTAGGGGCGAACACGTTGGGCTGGCAATCAGAAGGTCCCAGGTTCGATATCCGGTTGGGAATGCACCAATGGATGAATTTTCATCTATGTGCATAATTTACAGTTCGCTTACGGTGAGGGAAAACATACGGATTCGATTTACGATCAAAACAATGTCAAATCGTAGAGAAAAACGAAAGAAGAAATGTCAAATCACGACAATCCGTCAGCCGAAACGTTAGGTTCGTATTTCGGAGTAGGCCAGCAGTTCCTGTATGAACAGCGACAAGGTTCACCACCTGTCACGTTGGATTCTGACTATCTGGTGTAACGTGGGCTTTGAGTTGACTTAATACCTCCACAATGTGGTGGTGTATGGCCACTCAAGCCTCTGACTACCCCCGAATGGGGATAAAAGTCGTGACGTAATATTTATTTTTTATTTTATTTATTTTGATAAATTAAAATGTTCGTCCATCTTCTTCTTATCGTATAGTTCCCTGGTACCTGGTGTCAGAGTTGTTCAACCGCCCGAAGGCCTCTGACAAGGCTTAACGACTGCTGCCTAGATAACAACCGGGACCGACTTTTAACGTGCCCTCCTAAGCATGGAGAGGCTCAGATAGAATGCCACTAAACGGTCACCCATCTCTGACTGACCTTGCCGAGCGTTGCTTAACCTTGGATCGTTTACTGATCAGTGATTGCAGCTGGCTATGAGCGCGCTATGTGTCGTCCAAACAAATGATCTTTTTATTTCCTTATTGCTTATGAAGGCACGCGGACAGACGGTCCACCTGAGCCTCAAGTTTTTGTATATTGTCCGTTGCAAAACCAGTAATATAATTTTCTTCGTGAATTGTACCTAAATCGTAAATCAATCGACATGTTGTCGGCCAACTGTTAGTCCTCTGGTCGACAAAATGCCGATTTACAATGACCAATTCACGAAGATAATAGGTATTAGAGACCCAAACGAAAACGAAATTTCGGATGAAATTTCGCGTATTACCTACTACGTTTCTCATTCATTCCGACATTTCTTACGAACTAAAATTGTTTGACGTTTAGATTCGACGACGACGAACACGTCAAACAATTTTCGTTCGTAAATGTCGGAATGAATGAGAAACGTAGTAGGAAGGGAAATTAAGTCCGAAATTTCGCTTTCGTTTGTTAAAGAGTAGGCCCTCAGGGGCTACGCAATGGAGAGTTGTTAAGATACTTGATTCGTAGAAACAAATCTACTTATCTAGGCCCCCAATTAGTAGACCATTACTTGGTATCATTATAATCAGCAAACAAATCAGAATCAGATACACGGCGACAAGGTTCACCACCTGTCACGTTGGGTTCTGACTATCTGGTGAAACGTGGGCTTTGAGTTGGTTGATACCTCCACAATGTGGTGGTGTATGGCCACTCAAGCGTCTGACTACCCCCAAATGGGGATAAAAGTCGTGACGTTACATTTATTTATTTATTTTTTTACAAATCAGAAAAACATTCAAAAGATAATAAAATAAAAAGATAACCTTTTCCTTGAAGTAACCGCTCATTTCTCCACAAAAAAAAAAATAGATTCTAAAATCTTTACAGATAGTCTAGGGTGTACTAGGTATATTTTCCTCTCTGTGACAGCCCTGCGCCCTAACTAAGGTCGTAAGGTCAACATCATCCTCAAAAGAAACTACGTCTCATCCATTATGGATTTCGGTTTGACGTTTTTAACGCGCGTAACATCGACAATTGATTATTTATGAGCACGTGATTCGGTTTCCTTTCCGTCGGTACACGGCGCGAATTTATTTGATACTATGCGGAAAGGGTGGAAAATATTTCGAACGAAATGGAAATACGTAAAGCATTTTTGGGACATCTGAATAGACAGTATACTATTGTACGCTTTCAGTACTCGGAAGTAACATCGGGCTTTAGAAAGAGATAAACGGTGTCGTAGAGCGTCGCCTCTGTCACTCATAGATGACGCTCCATAAAGAAGATTCATAGAGGACGCGTATTTAATTGAACGTTTACAATACATCCAATAGTGTCCTTCCAATTATCTTTGCAACACGAGCGACAGAGACAGAGGTACACAGTCAACCCGTTCTTGAATGAATGAAGCCGGGTTTGCCATAATTTCTGTTATGCATAGAAATGTGTGTATAATGTATGTATGTGTATGTTATGTGTAGCTGTTGTGTACTCAAATGCTTATAGAACATAGTCACCAACTGGTCTCTATAGTAGCTAAAACCCAGCACAGCGTTAAAGATGGTCGTTGCGTTGTATAGCTATCTCTTTTTTCTTATGATCTTATCTCTCGAGTAAGAGGAGTAGAAAATACCTTTGACACTTCAGAAAAACACGGCCTCCATCACTCCATACTTCATACACCCACGGAGATGATGCTCTAAGCCATAGCTGGACGATAGTCTTTCGTGTAATTCGCAGTCACGTAAGGAAGTTAGTTTACAATTGGGTCTTAGGTCTAGCATAGGGTCTGTAGCCTATTTTACAAGTAACATATACTAGCACCCCATGAGGGTGACGATGACGCTGAGGAGGGCGGCGGAGAGGGGGTACTGGAGACGGAGCTGGCCACCGTGCTGCATCGCCGCTGGGTGCTCTCCTGGAAACAAGCCTCAGATTATCAAGAAGGAAGACTTATAAACTGCGCCTTACGCTGGTAACACCAGCGCGTGCGACTCCTTGATGCCGGCAACCAATAAGAGCGCATCGTACGCTGCCGCGAGCCAAGCAAACGCTCCCATGGGTTATCGACCAATTTTTCCTGACTTTCACGTGTGTTTTTCCCTTTGACAGGTGTCGTCGTGTTAGACTCGGCTCCGAACGATATATTATTATTTTATGAAAATTATTTGTGTGATGTATAAACTTGTGCCGTACATCTTTGAAAGAAATGGTCTAAGACCGTACCTAACCATTAAAATATTACACGACCCTGGGTGTTAAAGACTTATTTTTCTAGAGACGTCTGCATTCGATTTTATAGGTATAGAAAAATCAAAATTAAAAGCAACGTATTGGCTGCGTCCAGACCATACAAAGCGGCCGCACTCGAGCAATCAGTATAACGGCATGCGCGTGTTATGGACACGACTATTGAGTTGCCTTGACCTGAATTGGTTAAGCTCAGGTAGGTGCTCCACTAACCGCTCAAAACGTGGACGAGAACAGTTCTAGGGTTGGCGTTGGCCGGAGCGCAGGTGTACCGGCCGGAGTCTGGCGCGTTCGCTTTCTGCACCAGCAGGTGCGAAGTGGTCGTCTCACCCTTCTCCGTGATGACTGACACCCCTCCGCGGGGTGAATCGTAGTTGATCTCCTGTTGAGAGAATGTGAAAAATTAATTTGGAAACAAAAAATAAAACAATGGAAAATACATTAGTTGTATCACTATTTGTTTCAAAATGAAAGCTAGGAGAATTTTGAATTGAATAACAAATATTATCATTTACTCAACGGTGAAGGACAACATCGTAAGGAAATCTACATGACGTGCAAAAATCGTGGGAAGTTCGCTAACCCACACTGGGCCAGGGTGGTTGGACTATGGCCCGACTCTCTTTGTATATTGGGACCAAAATATAATGGAGACCCGTAACGAATTTAGTTGAGAATGCAGATTTATAGAGCTAAGAAATCCATAACATCAGTGAAAAAAATTTTTGCTCTACGACAAAAATTTACGAAGTTGTGACCAAATTACAAGCGACGTTCGCACGCGGTTGTTGTGACGTCATTTGGGCCACGCGCGCTTTGTAATGAACGGCGGCGCGGGCCGGCGGCGGCGCGAGTACAGCGCGCCTTCGATCCGACGGCCCCATGTGACGTCACAAGCATAACAATGTATTAATATTAATATCCTTTAACTTTGTCTGGTATTTCTAACGATCAATAATAAAATTGTGTTTGCCCTTAAAACATAGAGAAATATTAGTGTGTTTCTTTGAGTTTTTATTCTTTCCGGAGTGTTTTCATATTATATAATCTAAAGACTTATTGTGTGTTTTAATGTATTTAATAGCACTGCACAAATACCTACAGAATGAAAATTAATTCATTAAAAAATAATGACTATACTTATTATTAATAATACTTAATCGTCTATTTCATTGATGTGCAGAAGTAGCAACGGCTTGTATAACTGTATAATGAATTAATTGAATGAATTTTATACATAACAAAAAAGTACCTCTAAAAAGAAAAAAAAAATATCTGAATATTTTCACCCAAGCGTCGTTGCGTCGGGGGACCGCTAAGTAGGTACATTACATTAAGAGTAACCTGTAGATTATGACCCTGACCGACGTACTTAGCGGTCCCCCGACGCAACGACGCTTGGGTGAAAATATATATATTTTGTTTTTAGAGGTATTTTTAAACTTATATTACAGGTGTACTAACTGCCCAGATTGTATTACAATGTGCTCGTCAAAACGCATCGTATGAGCCCAAACACAAGGTAGATGCCGTACACCGTTAAAGAGTTCTTCTGATGATGCCTGCGCATCAGATCAAGGTTATCATACTTTATTATATCATTGACAAGTGACAGGATTTCAAATTTCGAATCAATCAGACCTGTGGAAGTTGTTTATATATTTTCATCAACTAGAGAAGAGCTGATGAAACGGCTGAGCAGATTTTCTTGAAACATAGCTAGGAACACTCTTGATTAACCCACCTTTCAAACAAAAAAAACTAAATCCAAATCGGTCCATCCGTTCAGGCGGTATGATGCCACAGACAGACACACAGATACACACTTCAAACTTATAACACCCCTCGTCGGGGTACATTTTGAGTGAGTTACGTCCGCAGTGTGGTTTTTTCCTGCTGGTCTAATCAAAATTTGAATGATGCAGATAATTAGTGCCCCATCTCGTGTAAATGTGCCGAAAATTTTAAATTTGTGCCTATAGCCGTTTTGGAGTTATTCACGAATATATGATCTTGCTGGCGTAACGTTACCGCAGCAGTGTGGTTTTTTCCTGCTGGTCTAATCAAAATTTTAATGATACAGATAATTAGTGCTCCATGTCGTGTAAATGTGCCGAAAATTTTAAATTTGTGCCCCCTAAGGTTTCAGAGTTATTTCAAATCTTGCTGGCGTAACGTTTTGCGAATTCCTGTATCTCAAAAACTGTTTGGCACACAATCATGATTTTTCGTACACACATTAGTGTTAATTTGTGCCCATTTGTGACAGTTTCATATTTCAATAAATCAGAAAGGTTCGGGTGTTATAATATTTTTCCTAAAAAAACTAAAATAGCTCCTAGCTCTTAAACTGGGAAACCTAGAAACCAAATGTTAGTGCTAGCTTGTATTTCTTATGGATCCTAAGCATTTCTATAATGATCGTAAGCCTACTCCAAGGAATTTACGATTTATTACGATTTTATTGCTATCTCGCGGTGAAATAATTTAAACCCTAAATACACGAGTTTCGTATGTTCCGATTACTTTTATTAATATACAAAAATTAGTGCCCTACTTCAAATATACGTGTACGAAATATCAGCTCTGTAAACCTTATAATTAAAATATTATTAATAAATAACCATCACGAAGCGCTTTCGGTGGTTAACTGACGGAATTGGAATGTATGGAAACAAGCGAACGCTCCGTACTTCAAGCCATCCTATTTCAATTGACAGCGTTGTAATGAGTACAGACGCGTACATAATACTTTGGAGTGTATTTATAAACTATTAAATAAGGTAAATAAATGTATAATCACAGGGTATGCTGAATTTAAATATGTAGGTACCTTCCTTAATATTCCTTTTATGTTTCGTGTAGCTAAATGAGCTTTAACTAATAACACACAACAACAGTAAAAGTATCTTCTTTTATATATTTCGAGAGATAAAAAAATCGACGCTTATAAACAGCAATACGACTTTGAAAAATAATATCCATTCTTTAAATCGAAATCATTCACCATCATCGAGATATAAAACGAATGAACACTTATAAATATTAGTATTTTCAACAATTATAAACAAACAAAACATTACTTCATTGACACAACATCAAAATATAAAAATAATGTAGGTACTTACATTAAACAAAAAAAAAATCTTGATATTAGAAATAATAAAAAAAACTTATGGTAGTAGCACAGTACAAACAGTGAGCGGACGAAGGGGTCTAGACAGGGGGCAAGGGTAGGAAGTCGAGTTTAACCATTACAAAGAAAATATAAAAATAAATATTACTCATTCACTTTTCTACAGAACTGTTAGCACACAGCCAATTTATTGTATACATTTAAGATGGTAGGCGGTATGTATCGGGCGGCCGCATTTTTCAACTCATTTTATTTGGTCGGTTAACCATTGAAAGTTTGTCATGGTGTTTTTTATTAATTATTTTATAATTATAAGGGTTACAGAGCTGATATTTGGTACACGTATATTTGAAGTAGGGCACTAATTTTTGTATATTAATAAAAGTAATCGGAACATAAGAAACTCGTGTATTTAGGGTTTAAATAATGTCACCGCGAGATAGCAATAAAATCATAATAAATCGTAAATTCCTTGGAGTAGGCTTACGATCATTATAAAAATGCTTAGGATCCATAAGAAATACAAGCTAGCACTAACATTTGGTTTCTAGGTTTCCCAGTTTAAGAGCTAGGAGCTATTTTAGTTTTTTTAGGAAAAATATTATAACACCCGAACCTTTCTGATTTATTGAAATATGAAACTGTCACAAATGGGCACAAATTAACACTAATGTGTGTACGAAAAATCATGATTGTGTGCCAAACAGTTTTTGAGATACAGGAATTCGCAAAACGTTACGCCAGCAAGATTTGAAATAACTCTGAAACCTTAGGGGGCACAAATTTAAAATTTTCGGCACATTTACACGACATTGAGCACTAATTATCTGTATCATTCAAACTTTGATTAGACCAGCAGGAAAAAACCACACTGCTGCGGTAACGTTACGCCAGCAAGATCATATATTCGTGAATAACTCCAAAACGGCTATAGGCACAAATTTAAAATTTTCGGCACATTTACACGAGATGGAGCACTAATTATCTGCATCATTCAAATTTTGATTAGACCAGCAGGAAAAAACCACACTGCGGACGTAACTCACTCGTTAAAAATGCAGTTACTTTGATAAGTCAAATCAATAATGGTATTGCATTAGTATTTTCAAGGAATTTATAATGTGTATGGTATTAAAAAAGTTTAACTGGCAGTTGTCACCGGCCAACATTACAAATGTTATACAATACAGTTAATTGGCTACAGCTTGGCTCTACCACCGACAAACAATGACGTGTTATACAAAAAAATATTTCTTGCATGTGGCGGTACGGCTACGGTCATGGCATGGTACGGTCTAGTTGTTAAATGGTAATCAATATATATAGTTAATGTTCCTAATTAACACACTGCTGAGATAAGCATTTCATAATTAAAATGAATTAATTTAAATATTCGTGTTATTTATACTCGTGCACATCGCACGTACCGTTCTAATATAAGAAGTGGTAGAATTAAGTCATGAATAATTATACTGTAGAAGATTATTTTGATGATTTAGAACTTTTAAAAGATTTAGATAATTTAGATTACGCTGAGGTCATAATATTAGTGTGCTATGTGTCGAGCGGCATATGCACGGTGTGCCTGGTGGCGGTGCTGGCGGCGTGGTGGCTCGTGCCGCGCTGGCGCACGCTGCACAACTTCATCAGTCTCAACCAAATCGCAGCCGGGACCCTGTGGCAATACTGCCAGTGTTTGATTTGGAGATCTATAACAGAAGGTGATTCCTGGCTGCAAGATACAACGGACTTTGTAGACCATATGACATATTTCTCGCGCATTTCAATGTCGTGCTGGTCGCTCTTCGCTATAGTATATGCTTACATAAAGCTCGTCCTGCTGCACAGACACAGAATAAGCTGCGAGAAAAGAACAGCCTTTGTGATGACATACGGACTGGTGGCCATGATCCATAAGATTGTAGACTTTATCGATGATAACTTCATGGATGCAAATGACTTTAAATCCGGCATCCTAATTCCACATTTTGTTCCTATTGTGATGGCTGCGCTGGTGTGGGTGTTGTTCATAAGGATCTGCATGTCTGTGATGTGTTGCCGGCCGGCAGTGTCGAGCGGGAACAGGAGACACGTCATGGCGCTGGTCGGCGTGGCGGTGATGTGCGACACGTTCGACATAGCTCATGCGATGGTGTTGGTGTATGTGGAGTATTATGCACTAACGGATTTCGATTTTAAGTATATTTCTTTAGAGATTATTTTAATAGCGTTAAGAGTAATAACGCAAACTGTATTCGTGTTGTTCAAGAAAACATCAAGAATTCTTTTCAAATTGTATTATAGGAGAATGATGAATCAAATCGCGAATTACGGGGCTCCATGAACCAAAGTGGCTCTCTTATTATTTTACTACCACTTTGTGTCGTTATAATTATTATTAATAATATATATTAGTCTATTTCATTGACACTGTATGTGTAGAAGTATTAAAGCTAGTATAATGTATTAATTTATAAATAAAAATGCAGTTACTTGATTAGTCAAATCAATAATGTTTTGTACTTACTAATCTACGTAGTTACTGCACCTAATTAAGAGGAGGGTTAGAAATTTGGTTGATTTTCTATTCTACTTTTTCTTTAAGTAAGTATGTGGACTAGGAATCTTATATTTAGATGTATGATTTTTGACTATATTATCTTGAGTATCTTTAAATCCAAATCACGATTTGATGAAATATTCTCGATAAAAAAAAATTATGAAATGAGCTCTAATTATTTACAATTTTCCTTGCTACCACGATGTTTTTACGATTTAGATCACGAAATTATTTCTAAAACATAGCAAATAATGATATCTAAACTACCCTTCAACCATATTTTAATTCATGAAGTAGTTTTTTTTTAATTCAAGTAAATGTGGTTTGGCGCTTACGTTGTTTATTTCCGAGCGCGCGCACAATATCGCCATCTCACATTTTAAGTACTTGAACTAACCATGTCTCTCTCTAACTTTGTATTGTCAGTGTCCGCTCGGACTTGTTCGACGTCGGACCTGTGAAGGATTTTTTAAAAAATATTACGAAAAAATATTACGGTCGTGCCACATTACAGGTACAGTACAGTATTTACAGTCCGCCGACGCCTATGATAAATAAATAAATATCCTTGGAAATTCTTTTACACATGACTACCTGATCCCAAACTAAGCAGAGCTTGTACTATGGAAACCAGATAACTGATATTACTACATATACTACTTTTTGTTTGTAAATACAAACTAAATATACACTTAATTACACCTAGACTCGGGACATGCGGACATGTTCATGCACACAAATGCATGTCCTGGGCAGGAATCGAACCTACGACCTGCACTGCAGCGTGATTTTCGTTTGCTTTTCCTTGTCTTGTGTAATTTCTTTTCATCTCTTGTCATTTTGTGTCATCTCTTGTCATTTTGTGTCATCCCTTGTCATTTCATAGTTATTCGTGTCATTTCTGTAAAAACTCCCTATTTCGCTTACTGTTATATACTTGCAGCATGGTCTTGGGCCGACAGTGGGAATACATTGCTTGTCAAAACAATGGAGTCGCTTTATTGCGTTTGTTGTAGGTATGGATGGGCAAGTAATAAATATATCATACATCAATAAATTATCGTAAAAAATAACATTACAGATATGGATAGGAAAATGTTTGTCCGTCCTATTCAATCTATTATATTATAAACGAAAGTAACTCTGTCTGTTACCTTTTCACGGCTAAACCGCTGAACCAATGTTGATGAATTTTGGTATGGAGATAGACTGGGTCTTGGCGGAGAACATAGGCTACTTTTTAGGGTTCCAAAGGGTGCTAACGGGACCCTATTACTAGGCCTACGCTGTCCGTCTGTCTGTCTGTCCGTCTGTCAGCGCGGGCTGTATCTCACGAACCGTAACAGGTAGAGAGTTGAAATTTTCACTGAATGTGTATTTCTATTGCCGGTGCAGAACAAATACTAAAAATATAATAACATTTAAAAATAAATATCAAGTCTCAAACTTGATATTTTTGATGTGTTTATTCTACGGTGGTACGGAACCCTTTATGTGCGAGTCCGACGCCTTCAGATGTTATGAATGTTGTCTTGAAATAAATATAGTGTATTTTAAGTAATTAACTGGCCAACCCTCAGGTCCTACCTACCATGTTAGGATCTTTTTCGTTCTAGCGGGTGTAAACCGTGATTTAACGAGTTAATGTGATAATTTTTGTATTTAAATTATTCAATTCTATGTATTTGTTTCAGACATAGTCCAATATTGATTATTAAAATTATTATAATTTCACAATAAATATAAAACAATAAATAAAAGTAAAATTAAATTAAAAAAAATAAAAATATTTTTCATGTTTTATCATTAAAATACAATATAATATAACATAAATTAAAATAAAATACAATAAAATAAAAACCTACCCCTAATTAAACAAATACCGTCCACGTGGGATACTGGCTGCATGTCCTCCCTGTATTCAAGCTGTTCCTGTTGTCAAGCGAATTTTTTGAGCAAGGAAAGAGCCAGCCCTCTTGTCACCTGTGGCGGTAACCAGTCTAAGGGTGATTTTGATAGATAAAAAAATAAAGATAAAAAGATAAACAATAAATAAATGCATGGTTAAATCAATAAAATTAATAAAAACTGAAAATTAAATTAAATATGGTAAAAATAAATATTATGACACCGCTGATGACTTCATGATCGGCATCGAAGTTAAGTACCAAAGTATTCCTTTGCCTACGAAACATGAAAAAGATACTCATATCCGGCAGTCAGTCACTGACACAGAGTATGTACATTTTTACCCGACTACGGTGGGCGGAGGGTTATGATTTTGACCGATATGTATGTATGTTCATCTGCTCCCGTATAACGTCCAAACTATTTTTATCATAATAATTTGACTAATGAGATATCGTTGGACGCGTCTGGATCGTCCGCTGGTTATAGGCTATTATACGATCGAAATATTGTTATACGTATCTATCAGCATATTGTAGGTATCGTTTGTCTTCTTTTGACTTACTTTGTCTTCAGCAATAAAAACAACATAGAAATTAAATTATTTTTTTCAAATACACTCGACATAAAAATCCCATATAAAACGAGAAAATATATTTGAATATTTTCATCCATTTCATCTATTTTAAAAGGTGCACTGGGACATATTATTTTAATTGTACGAATTAAACAATATTGTTCCTTCAAAAAATAACTATACTATAGTCTACTCCATAGCTGTTCTGTCCTAGCTAAGCGAGAGGGATATATCCTTCGGCAGCTCACGCGACGCTAGCCACACCCCGAAACTAAAATTCATTTTTTTCTTGTATCGTCTTAACACAGTGCTGAGATAAACATTTTATAATTACAACGAATTTATTTAAATATACGTGTTATTAACACTCGTGAACATCACACGTACTTAACTGTTCTAATATAAAAGAAGTGGTAGAATCAAGTCATGAATAATAATAGCGCAGCAATAATTTCGTTTTCTGACCAATTAGAACATGCCGAGTTCTTATTATTAGTGTGTTATGTGTCGAGCGGCATATGCACGGTGTGCCTGACAGCGGTGCTGGCGGCGTGGTGGCTCGTGCCGCGCTGGCGCACGCTGCACAACTTCATCAGCCTCAACCAGATCGCAGCCGGGACCCTGTGGCTATACTGCCTGTGTTTAGGTTGCTTACACTACATATATTTATGGCGATATATAAAAGAAGGTAAGGAGTCCAGGCTGGAAGATATACTGGGCTTTGTAGACCACATGAGCCAATTCTTGCGCATATCAATGTCGTGCTGGTCGCTCTTCGCTATAGTATATGCTTACATAAAGCTCGTGCTGCTGCACAGACACAGAATAAGCTACGAGAAAACAACAACCTTTGTGATGACATACGGACTGGCGGCCGTGATCCAAGGGATTGTATACGTTGTCGAAGATAACTTCATTGACGATGCAACTAACCTTCCATCCGACGTCCTATCACTGCATTTTGTTCCTATTGTGATGGCTGTGCTGGTGTGGGTGTTGTTCATAAGGATCTGCATCTCTGTGATGTGTTGCCGGCCGGCAGTGTCGAGCGGGAACAGGGGACACGTCATGGCGCTGGTCGGCGTGGCGGTGATGTGTGACACGTTCGACATAGCTCATGCAGCGGTGTTCGTATGTGCGGACTATTATGCATCAACTGACTTCGATTTAAAATATATTTCTTTAGCGGTTATTTCAATAGCGTTAAGAGTGATAACGCAAACTGTATTCGTGTTGTTCAAGAAAACATCGAGAATTCTTTTCAAATTGTATTATACGAGAATGAGGAATCGAATCACGAATTACGGAACTTCATTAACAAATTTTCGCTAATTGTAGTTTTATTACTTGGTATTGTGATAATGATTGTTAAAATTATTTTATTAATAGTTATTATCATCAGATACTATCAAATGCTTCAATATTAATATCCTTTAACTTTGTCTGGTATTTCTAACGATCAATAATAAAATTGTATTTGCCCTTAAAACATTTTTATTCTTCCTGGAGTGTTTTCATTTTGTATTATTAAATACTTATTGTGTGTTTTTAATGTATTTACTTAGTAGCATTGCAAAAATACAGGATGAATTGTATTCATTGGCCAAATTTTAATGAATGACCAGACCAGACCTTCGTGTGCCGGAGAAGATTTACCGCCAAATTAATAGAGATTTTAGCAAGTTTACAATGGTTTTAAAAACATGATTACAATGGTTTAAAGAGATTTGGAATTGGAGACCTTCAAATAGCGTATTGGACCCATTTATTTAGTACGTTTTTTTTATACTTGTCCTATTTGGCAAGCAAAGATGGCGTCCAGCGGGGCGATTGCGTAACGTTTTTGTCAATGTTTCAATTGGTTTCGTTCATCCTATGTCAATTATATACGAAACCAATTGAAACATTGTCAAAAATTACGCAATCACCCCGCTTGACGCCATCTCTGCTTAACAAATAAGACAAGTATAAAAAAACGTACTATACATATAAACATTTCTTCATTGTCTCTTATAATATACATCGGTCAGTTATTTATAGTTTTATAATAGTACCTCCTATCGGTAAAACGTTTTTTTTTAATTAACCACATTTAACAATGAATGCTGAGATAAGCTTAGGTTAAACCGAAAATAAAATCCATTTCAATCAATGCCATTAGTACAATAATGATAACCGTTAATACTCGTTAAGCGAAACATAACTAAATTAACACCAATAAGTTAACTGTGCAGGGTTATTGGAAAAACACCAATAACCTTGCAGGACTGTATTACTGACATCATAAAGGTGCCTAAAGTACCTAAACGGACCACGGCTATCCTCTAGATGAGAATATTGTCTTGTTTCATACAACAACATTTTAGGGTCTGATTTTGTAATACAGTCCTGCAAGATTGTTAGTGTTTTTTCAATAACCCTGTATAGCTTTCACCCACGATAGTATTTATGTGCATTACTGTTATTTTAACCGTCAAAAATAAGTGTTGTATTCAAAGATTACCAAGAAAAAGTGATACATCAATACATGTGACTTTTCAAAATAATATGTTTTTTTATAGGACTGCGGTGGCAAAAAAGCGTACGGCCCGCCTGATGTTAAGCAGTTACCGTAGCCTATAGATGCTTACAATACCAAAGGTATTGCTCGCACATTGCCGACCTGAAGGGGAGTGCGATGGAGGGAGAGGGAGGGGGGGTGGGCTTACGGCTCTCTCACTCATCGAACGAAACGCAGCTGTAATAGCTGTTTTACGCCGATCTTCTGAGAGAGGGTGGTACTCGAGCCAGCCCGTTTAAGAGCTGCAGTCAATTGGCTACAGCTTAGCTCTACCACTTTAACCTTACCTACCCTTACCTTATGTCCTACTAAATGGAGTCTGTGGACACAGTACGACGTCAATCGCGGAAAACAATTTTAAAAACATGTCAGTATTGCCGAGGAGCCACAGACTTACCTATTGGCGGCGTCTTCATCAGGCGCATGCCTCGCGCGAGCACTCACTTTTGACGTCGTAACGCATAGACGTAATGTCATAATATGAGTGCTCGGGTGCGGCATGCGCGCCATATGGACACATCTAATTATAAAGAAACCCGCGCAAACTGAGAACCTCAAAAGTCTAATCGGCACAGATAAAATATGTAATTCTGTACCTAATAGATAGTAGGTATATTTCTTGCCAATTGGTGCGTCTAGATACCTCGCATGCCACGCCCGAGCACTCACGTTATGACATGATATCTATGCGTTCCGACGTCAAAACTGAGTGCTCGGGCGCGTCATGCGCCTGATGTAGACGCAGCCAATGCCCGTTTTACACAAATTATTGCCAACGGGGGAAATATAATTCGGGAAATTTAACATATTTACACTGTTAAATAATTCGAATTTGTTGTTTGATGCGGATGTCCGCAATCTGTTTACATCAGGTTGTCAATTTACATAAATTCGGTAACATGCAGATTGCAGCCGCGGTATCAAATGATTGGATCTATTTCGATAAAGTTAATACTATTAAGGGTTTCATCATCATCATCATCATTTCAGTCAAAAGCCGTCAACTCTTGGACATTGGCCTCCCCCAAAGTTCTCCACAATGATCGGTCCTGTGCCACACATTCAGCGGTTTCCCGCGACCTTCACTAGGTCGTCGGTCCACCTTGTGGCCTACCCACGCTGCGTCTTCCGGTACGTGGTCGCCACTCAAGAACCTTTCTGCCCCATCGGCCATCAGTTCTTCAGACTATGTACCCCGCCCAATACCACTTCAGCCTACTAACTCGCAGGGCTATGTCTATTACTAAGGCTTAAACTGGCTGTGTCGAAGGAAAGAGAAGTAGCGCTCACCGACGCGATGGACACACATCACTCAAGAAGCAACAGGCCACCTTGCAATCAACTATACGAATAGCGCAAGATACAGAGATCTGGCGAGAGATGGTGGCACAGGCCACACCACAGAGTAAAGACTAAAGAAAGAGGTGCCCTTATTAGATATTTGTATGAAAAAAAACGTGGTCATTGTTTTTTCATTTTCATTTTACTATTTACCGGTAAATAGTTGAACTACTCGCTTCGTTTTATGTCGATGTTAGTACTAGGCCGACCACTCGGCCGAGTTGCTTAGGGCCAGTCCCCTTAGTAACTGGTCCATGGGCCACACACTATAATCACGTCCCTCAGTCATGAGGATACGATAAAGAAGAAGAAGGTTCAAAACGGTGACGAAAAATGATTGATGAATCCGTTGGTCTATTTGCTAAATGAAGTCTTACCCTTAGGTTACCAATAGTCTCATTGGGTTAGGTTGCGGCATGTACCAATTACTAAGGGGACTGGCCCTAAGCAACTCGGCCGAGTGGTCGGCCTAGTACTAACATCGACATAAAACAAAGCGAGTAGTTCAACTATTTACCGGTAGATAGAACAATGAAAATGAAAAAACAAGGACCACGTTTTTTTTCATACATATATCTAATAAGGGCACCTCTTTCTTTAGTCTTTACTCTGTGGGTTGCGGGGAGATGGCAATCGTTCCGTGTAAAAAAGTATCGGTTATCAGCCAAATCCTTTACGTAGTTTCTAATTTGTGTGATATACAGGGTGAATTTAAAATCATGGGCATCCTTTTAAACTATGACCCTACACATGATTCAGAATATTTAGGGAAAACAAATAAAAAATCTATTGATAAAAAAAATTTGCTCGAGTAAGCAAATAAGCAAACCAGTTAACTGTTATACCTTACCTGGGCACTAAATTTTTATCAATTGATTTGTTGATTAATATTCCCTAAATATTCTAAATCATGTGTAGAATCATCGTTTAAAAGGATGCCCATGATTTCAAATTCACCCTGTACAAGTCGTTAAAACCAGCACATTCTTTTAAGAAGCAATATATTTAGACACTAACGGCCTACGGCCCCGCCCTTTCTGAGCTAAGTACCGAGTGAATGTTGGAGACATTTGGGTGCCCACTTTGGTGACGAACAAAAAAGCTAATTCTGGCATAGAAAGTAAACTCGACTAAACCACGGCTATCGAGAAGCGAAACGAAATGGTATTAATGTTCGAGTTCAAGTCGGTTACCGCTGGGCTCGCCAACATGCGTGTAATTCATGGTCAATTCTGTGTCGAACGTGATGTTAATCTATACGAATATTATAAATGCTAAAGTAGCTCTGCCTGTCTGTCTTTTATGATTTTACAACTATATACAGAACTATAGAAGAACCTTGGAGAAGGACATAGGCCACTTTTTATCACGGAAAAATATTAGGTTCCTGTTAGATTATAACAAACTACAACCCCCCTAGACAAGTGGCATGAACGCTAATCGAATAGAATAGAATAGACTTCACAATGTATGGAAATGTCAAACGTCGCTATGTAGATCACGTGACTTATGTCATTTTCATACATGAAGCGTAGCGATTTGAAGGAACGCTTGTAGACGTCAGCCACTTGTCTAGCCCTTCAGGACGTTCTAAAGTCAACGCGAACGAAGTCGCAGGCAGAATTAAACAATTAATTTAATGTTGTCTATTCTTTTTCGTATCGTTTCTCGTTGGCCATTGTAGAAACCAAATATATTGTAAAAATATCTCTACTTTAAACTGTTGCGAAGCTTTCAAAGTATATTACAATAACGTTAAAAAACTATTTTATTTTAGATACCGCGAGTAATGGATCTTGTGGCCAGTGGGCGACATTCTCACGTTAATTTTTAAAGCTATATTTGTCTACAACTAAAGAAATCTATCCATATTAAAGAGAGTAATATACGCATGCTCGGGTGAGCCAAAGGGCGAACCAACCTATACTCTAGACGGAGAAGAACATTATCGTTCTGTCTCATGACTAGGCCAAACTAGGCGAAGCAAATGACAGGGCTCGGGTGAGTAAGGGCGAGCATTTGGCTCCTGGGCGCAAGGTTAGAAACTAGCGTACGGCCCGCCTGATGTAAATCACTTACCATAGCCTAACTTCATGTCAGCCGAAAGAAGTCCACTGCTGGACACAGGCCTCCCCAAGGTTCGCCACAATGACCGGCCTTGCGCTGCCCGCATCCAGCGGATTCCCGCGACCTTCACCAGGTAATCGGTCCACCTTGTGGGAGGCCTACCCACGCTACGCTTTCCGATGCTTGCAATACCAATTGTATCGCTCGTACGTTGTTCACCTGAAGGGGAGTGGGACAGATGGAGGGGGAGGTGTGGTTGGTCTTCTGTCTCTCTTGCTTACCTCGTCGTTATGCGTCCAGCGGATCACGGGTGGTGGCTCCGGCGAGTGCTGCACCACGCAGGTCAGGTTGATGGTGCTGCCCGTGTTGATGAACAACTCCGGCCCGCCCAGGATCGTCGTCAGTGGTTCTGCTTGCAAGAAACGTTTCGTTAGTCAGGACTTGACAGGACCCGCCGCTCCCGAGCAGCTTTGATATCGGAACGCATAGACATAATGTCACAATTGCCCCCTAGCCACAAAAAACCACAAAAAGCCTGGCTTCGTCTACAAGCGTTTCTACAAATTGCTACCTACCTACCTAGTCGAAATCCAAAATACCTACAGACGGGTCCGTTGGCGTGGTTGGCGTGATGGCGCCTTTCACGCTGCAGGTCGTAGGTTCGATTCCTACCCGGGACATGCATTTGTGTGCATAAACATGTCTGTATGTCCCGAGTCTGGGTGCATATGTATATTAAGTATGTATTTACAAATAAAAAAGTAGTATATGTAGTAATATCAGTTATCTGGTTTCCATAGTACAAGCTCTGCTTCGTTTGGGATCAGGTAACCGTGTGTAAAAAATGTCCCACGATATTATTATTATTATTAAATTTAAATGAATTATTGTCAAATTTTGACCACTAGTATTGATTAATAGCGATCAACTGAATAGCGATACTGATTCTGAAAATGATGCTGAAGTTCCGCACATGCTGATGTTCGCATCAACTCTAGTTTTTTATTTTATTTTTATTTTATTGGACTGCGGTGGCAAAAAAGCGTACGGCCCGCCTGATGTTAAGCAGTTACCGTAGCCTATAGATGCTTACAATATCAAAGGCATTGCTCGCACATTGCCGACCTGAAGGGGAGTGGGATGGAGGGAGGGGGAGGGGGGGTGGTCTTACGGCTTACGCGTTTACGGTTACGGTTACGGTATACGCGACGAAGCGACGCTTATAACTATCTAGACAGCTCAAGGGCTCCACACCGCTCTATATTAAGCCCAGCCACCGCATTGACAGTACATGATTTTCAGATTTTTCGCTTTCACGTTTATGATTAATGACGGGTTCGCACCCTCGATAATAAAGTGACCCAGCTTTACTTGACCCCATTTTAATTGAAATAATGAATAGCTACGTCCAGATGTGTCACATGCCGCGCGAGGCAAATTGCCTCACGAAGTTTGACTTGCCTCGCGCGAGGCAAATGCGCGTCCTGCCTCACCTGAGCGCTGCCATTTGCCTCGCCTAGTTTGGCATAGTCATCAGACAGAACGATGTCAAACGTGTCAAACTGATTGCTCGGCTATACCTTTCTCTGTCTAGAGTGTCAGTTGCCTCGCCATTTGCCTCGCGCGGCATGCGACTGAGGCAAACGTCGTGCTTCGCGAAGCATGTGGGTGAGCAGCCTCGCGCGGCATGTGTATGTTGTAGACACGTCTATTCAATTGGGATGTGCAGAATTTTGTTTTGTCACAGAAGGATGGTGGTAGAGCCAAGCTATAGCCAATTGAGTGCAGCTCTGAAATGGGCTAGTTCGACCAGGGTAGTACCGCCCTCTCACAGAAGATTGGCGTGAAATAGCTATTACAGCTGCGTTTCGTACGATGACACCAGACTGTTGAAAGTTTATACTATTCTCTCTCTTTAGCGACATAGTTGATTACAATATTCAGCATATAATGAACTTGTTTAGCACTAAATTGCGAGTCAAGGGCTGTGATGAATGATCCTCTCGCCCTCCGGTTGGCCGTTTCGAGATGAAATTCAACTACGTGTTGGATTTTATATTAAAGTATTTTGAGAAACAGCCTTTAGAATAATTCAGTGGTTTTGTAAGAAAAACTGAAATTTGAAAATAAAATATGAAATTATTTCAAATCTATAGGTAGGACCTATCTATAGGTTTCAAACCTACAAATTTGAAAAAATTTCATATTTCATTTAAAAATAAATATATCATCAAATACTTGCTGAAAATCACTAAAATGTTCACGATTTGGTAACACAGAACTTTTCTATCCTTGGGCTTAAGAATGAGATACTAAATTATAATTAAGCTAAGAATTTACGATTCATAATGAAAAATTCAGGAAGATAATTTTATAGACCAGTGGTTTTGCAATGGACAATTATTGTTATGAGACTCCAGGCCCAGATAGATTATATATAGCCCCGATAATTCTCGAAAAACCCAGTCAGTTCCTGTATACACGGCGACAAGGTTCACCACCTGTCACGTTAGATTCTGACTATCTGGTGAAACGTGGGCTTTGAGTTGGCTTAATACCTCCACAATGTGGTGGTGTATGGCCACTCAAGCCTCTGACTATGGGGAATGGGGATAAAAGTCGTGACGTATATTTCTTTTTTTTTTCCATAGCAAGTTTTATGTGAATATCGGCAATCAGTGACACAAGAAGCTCAGCTTACAAATTGGTAAAAGGCTATGAACAAAACATTAGTAAGTGAACCAGCTGGAAATAACATGATAACGCAATGCTCCACCCTTCCAGATCAAAGGCCCAATGGCAATCAAGCCAATTTCTCCGGCCCGCTGTAAATTCCATCATAAATCCACTTAATGGAAATCGCCAATAATTTTAGAAGTTACGACGAGCCAGCGAACCAGCGTAATACACGAAACTTTTAAAGATGAATTATAATTTTAATCCCCTATCAAAGGGGAGAAAATAAAATTTATTTCCATCATCGTCGGTTATTACTTTTTAGAATCACTTTATATTGCTTCCTTTGAAATTCGAGGCTTTGAAGTCGCGTGGAGGCGTATATTTTCGTATTCACTAGACACGTGTGAGTCCCTAAGGATTCCTTGTTTAAGGTTTCTTAGAATAGCATATTTCCACGCTTATTTTAGAAAACGTCTAGGAAGATATTGCTAAAATTGGATTGAGTTTTAGGGCCATAACACCGGGACGCTATGACGAAGTCGCCGGCTACGTATCCAAACAATTTGTATTGATGGTGACGTCGCCAGTCCATAACCAGGTGTGTTACCTGTCATACATTTTAATACGAATTAGTGGATACGGTGGCTGGCGACGTCGCCATGGCGTCCCGGTGTTATGGCCCTTAAGAACTCAATTGCGTTGTTCATCTGTTTAATGTATGTGTTATTAGATAAAAGTTTAAATCGTTTTAAACTCGTGTCTAGTCACAATTTTTAAGGGAATATTGACGAGACACACGTTCAAAACTAGTTTTATTTTTTGTAATAACATACTTGATATTTATGCCGTTTTCGAATGAGATTTCTAATTTACATGATACAAGCCCTACATCAGACATCAGAGAATTAAAAATGTAGAGTAGAGAAAAAGGGGAAAAAACTGCTGAAAAATGCTGAAAAATGAAAGGGTTGGTTTTCATTCACAGAATTTCATACAATGTCCCAGTATTTCCCTATGGAATGCAGCCAAAAGTTCGTAGGGGTTGTAGTGAAAATATTGGACCATTTCCGACGCATACAATTGATTGCAGGAAATGCTGGTCGTATATTTTATGACGACACATTGTCCCAATTGCGCGTCCATGTAAGCCTTGAAGGAATTGTAAGCAATGTAGTCTGTATGTGACTCATTTGTTTTTATTTCTAGGTCAATTCGTTCTTCATGTCAAGGATCTTATTTGCCAGCGTATGTTCTCTTTATAATACTGTAGGATGAAGATGATAATATTAAAAAAACTCCAGGGTAACTGTAAGTTATTCAAATAAAATGGCGGACCAGAAAATGTTGTTTTAAAATTTTACGGTGGAATGATGGATTGAATCTTAGAAAACCTATTTTAATCATGGTAGATAGAGCTTTAATTCAACTGACATGTGGATGGTATTAATGTACTTTTCTGTCTTTTCTTGAATATTTTTGACAATCTACCTCATTTCTTGGATGTCAGTTCGTATGTTAGGGAGGCCTACCTCATAAGAAGTCGTCAAGCGAAAAGAGGAAGGTTCTCAGAAAACTGTGACATTAAATAAACAAGGCTTTCGCAGATTATTTTTATTTGAACGACAAAAATTTGACTCTTTTTGTTATAAGCTAAGCCTCGAAGGGCGGGCTCATAAATTACACCTAATTCTGTGTCACTGGAAAATTCTTTATTGTTATTATGAGTTTAGGATATTTTTTTTCGTATTTTTATTTACAGACGGCTTACTTTGCGCATTAGAGGCAATTCGAAAACATATTTGAGAGAAAAAATTATGTTTCTTAAAGACTGCATTAATATACTGAGGGTAGTATTTTTTATGAAAGAAAATTTTAGTTTTCTTATACAGAATTTTAGATAAAGCGAGACGTATTGAAGGAGGGTATACAGTGTTCAATTCGTATTCTATGTCTAAAAGGGGTCCGTTTTTTCGTTTTGAGTTACGGAATCCGGAATATTAGTTTAATTTTTGACCTTATTATACAATAAAATACGAATTCATGAAAAAACGGATTAATGTCATTTAAGCGAGTAAATTCCCTTTAATAAGACAAACCATATAGTCGCTCGCTAACGTAAGGGTGGCCCACGATTCGAAAAATTTCAATATTTTTCCCAAGTTTTGTCTGCAATTTATAAGCGTTTTATATATAGTTTTAGATACGGATTTTTACGGTGAGGGAAAACATCGTGAGGAAACCTACCTATCCCTCGGGATTAGGAAATAGTCAGTTCCTGTATACACGGCGACAAGGCTCACCACCTGCCACGTTGGGTTCTGACTATCTGGTGAAACGTGGGCTTTGAGTTGGTTAATACCTCCACAATGTGGTGGTGTATGCCCACTCAAGCCTCTGACTACCCCCGAATGGGGATAAAAGTCGTGACGTTACAATATATTTTTAGATAGGTACGTATAAACATGAATTTTCTTGGGCTTGAATACGTCCCTCACTTAACCTAACATCCTGTATTTATTATGAACCTTAAAAATAAATTAACATGAATTTAGGTCTATTTTGAATAACAGATTGTAAATCTTAAGCTCGTAGTATACAAATTAACAATAATATCTACCGGCTCTCTCACTCATCGTACGAAACGCTGCTCCAATAGCTACTTTACGCCGATCTTCTGAGTCGACCTCGATAATCTTTTCGATAAGCTGTTGGACTTCGGTCTGCCAGCAGATCTCACGAATTTTTACTGCTGGACCATCACGAGACAGATTATACTTACAGGAAATATTTTTGGTGGAATATTCTATTGATGATTAAACACGATTTTGTGTGTGTGTATGTGTGTGACGTCACGACTTTTATCCCCATTCGGGGGTAGTCAGAGGCTTGAGTGAGGCTTGTTGGGCTTGAGCCTTGAACACGATTTTGATACCCATTTAATTGTATAGATAACCTTGCATTTAGCTGAACAGACATCAAAGTGTTCAAACCATTATATCTCACCCACGATCTCAATAAAATAATGCTGATACCCACAAAGGAGTGCCATACAGCGTTAGCGCTATCTCTTCCGAAAATATGCTGATCTAGCCGTCGTTAACCTACATTAACCTAGATTTTATCACCATTTTTACACTAGCGAAGGCACAACTTTTTTGGTGAAACCTTGCGGCGTGGATTAGTTCACAATACGTGGCCTTGAACTAGTTTAGTGATCAATCATCAAGTTTTTTTAGCTATAAATTAGGAGACTATTTTTTGTGGACGCCTATTTTTTTGTTACAAAAGAAATATATTTCAGATTTTTTGGTGTACAGTCAGCATGTTGATTGTAGCAATTACTTTTAATAATAGAATCATGATTAGAACCAGATATAGAAATATTTTTTATATAGCCAGATATAAAAAATATTTCTATATCTGGTAATCTTCTATACAATATAAGAATACAGAAAACTCGTTTTTCGTATTTAGGACAATAAAGTAAAATTCTAGATAGCCAGATTAAATAAAAATGGAAAAAAAAAATTCAAACCACCTCAAATGGATTCTCGTTACTTTCATAAAATATTAGTAAAATAACAAAACTGAAACGTAACCCCTTTTAACAAAAATTAAGTTGATGCACAAAAATCCGTTTGCAACGTAGTATTTTTTTTAAAAAGCAGTCTGGGGGGTTACTCCGAAATACGTCGCTGACGGATCGTCCGAAGTACGGATTCGATTTACGATCAAAACAATGTCAAATCGTAGAGAAAAACGAAAGAAGAAATGTCAAATCACGACAATCCGTCAGCCGAAACGTTAGGTTCGTATTTCGGAGTAGGCCAGCTGTGTCTATTAACTACGTAAGGCAAAATTAACCGCGTTCGTTTCCTCGGACGCTGCAGCCGAGATCTTTAATGCTGCCTCCGGTTTAATTAAAACTAAAAATGGTTGCAGATGCATCCCCAGCGGAAAAGGTTGGAGTTCTAAAATAATTTTAATAAAATAACGAACAGCCGTCACTAATTAGAGTTGGGATTTTCAACACGTAGTGTTTGTGAGTTAAAGAATGAGTTTCTTATAGACAAGGTTTCTTGAACTTTAAGGACAGACCGGTAAATGAGGCATAAATTATGTTTGTAATACCAAACTGTACCTATTTAGTTTATTTTGTAGCCAATAGATAAATTGAAGCAAAACTAAGTCAATGCGTTAATGATCCTATGTTAGTTCAACAATGACGGTTTCGGTCTGGCATAGGCCTACGGCGTAGCAGCCTACGCACTACGCTACACCACCTGGTCGAGCGTAGGCCTACGGCATTGTAGCCTACGCACTACGCTACTCTGCCTGGTCGAGCGTAGGCCTACGGCATTGTAGCCTACGGTCTATGCTACTCTGCCTGGTCGAGCGTAGGCCTACGGAATTGTAGCCTACGGTCAACGCTACTCTGCCTGGTCGAGCGTAGGCCTACAGCATTGTAGCCTACGGTCTACGCTACTCTGCCTGGTCGAGCGTAGGCCTACGGCATTGTAGCCTACGCGCTACACTACGCTGCTTGGTCGAGCGTAGGCCTACGCCATTGTCTGGTCTAGCGTAGGCTTACTGCGTAATGGCTACGCTCTTCGCTACACTGTCTGATCTACCGTAGGCCTTCGGCGTAGAAGCTCTACAAACTACTTGTTTTTTAGTCAAGGCTAAATTCAGATGATCTTGCACAAATTACACTGACATTAAAAACTCTGGAGTAAAATCCGGATACCTCAGACGCTTTTGAACATTTATATTCTGTTCAAATACTGTTGCGTGATCGTCTGAACTTAGCTGAACCTATTATTATTATCAGTGCAAACAAAAGTTATTTACCGACGACGGAGAGGTACATTCGGTGGCCGATGGGCGGGGTCGTGCCCACTTGGCACTCGTAGACGCCGGAGTCGCGCCGCTGCGGGAACCTTATCTGTTGAAGAAGTGTTTGTTTAGTGACTACACGCAGTTTCGTGAATAGGGTCGGCAGATGTGCTGAGTGGGAAAATGTGTCAGGGCTTTGTTAGAAAAAAAATATTAAGATTTTTTGTGAAATTTATCACAGAAGGATGTCAACGACATCAAGTTTAATGGACTTTAATTAGTTATGTAGCTTAAAGTTCAGTCTCGTTGAGAAAGTTTGCCTAGATAATTAGAGGCCAGGCAGTTGCCTAGCTTAACACTAACTATACCTTTCAAGGCAGAATATTCTTTATACATCTAAAGTACGCAAACAGAAATATTTTCAATACAATTATATTTCGTCTATTCATTTTCAATATATTGACAGCCCTATCAATAACCAGTCCCTGACGCAAACCACTTTGCGAGATAAAAAAAACACTGCGTGGGTGTATGAGGAAGGAATACATCTATTTGCCTGTTTCTTGACGTCATCTTGTTGTATTCTGATGTCAGTAGAATTCGATCAGTTTGACTTAGCGTGGTGGTCATTATAAAACTAGGGTGAGTGACCAGAAGTGGCAAGCGGCACGCCAGAGCAATCATTTTATATCTACGTGATCAGACGTTAAAATTGATTGCTTGGACGCGCTGCTCGCCATATTTAGACGCACCCATTTTGTTGCGACAAGACAGTGTTGTTATTGATTAGATGTGTCCATATGGCGCGCATGCCTCACCCGAGCACTCATATTATGACATTACGTCTATGCGTTCCGACGTCAAAAGTGAGTGCTCGCGCGAGGCATGCGCCTGATGAAGACGCCGCCATTGACATCTTCAATTAGGGTCCATAGCCGATGACGTAGTTTTGGGCTAAGTGAGATAAATAGATTTTCTCTCACTCTCTTCTATGCCTTAAGAAAGAGAGAGAACGACTCGGTGTGACTTAATCCATGACAAAAATCTTGTCTTGGCGATCGTGCTAGCCCTACTGACATGGCATTATTATTACTACTCCGCCAAGCCAACTAGACACCTGTCAAATGTGACGTCACCCACACAACAAGGCGATGGGGGTGTGCGGGTGGCGTGCGGGCGGGAAGCTGCAGGCGGGTGTGCGGGGGGTATATGGGCGGGGAAGCCGCATTCCATCCGAGTGCCTAGTTAGCTTGGTGGGCTAGTAGGCTTGGTGGAGTGGCAGTATGCTGTTTGAACTTACTTTCAATATCCAATCCTCGGTGTGAGGGTTGTGGACGCTGATGAACCTCTGGTCCGATGTGTACGTCATCCGGCCGGAGGTCAGTAAGTGAATGTCCCGGTGCCGGATCCAGGATACCTGGGAACAGAATAAAGGGTTAATGACCTGGCAAATAAGGTTTCTTGAGTGGCGACCACGTACCAGAAGACGCAGCGTGGGTAGGCCCCCCACAAGGTGGACCAACGACGTGAAGGTCGCGGGAAACCGCTGGATGCAAGTGGCACAGGACCGGTCGTTGTGGAAAACCTTGGGGGAGGCCTATGTCCAACAGTGAACGTCTTTTGGCTGAAATGATGATGATGATGATGAAATATGGGTATGTTGGACTTCGGTCCATCAGCAGATCTCACGATTATTTACTACTGGACCATCACTAGATTTTTTTTATGGAACTGAGTTGGCAAAAAATTGTACGGCCCGCTATGCTTGCTATAACCAAAGGCATTGCTCGCACATTGGCGACCTGAAAGGGAGTGGAACGAAGGGAGGGAAAAAGGGGGGAGTTGGTCTTCCGGCTCTCTCACTCATCGTACAAAACGCAGATGTAATAACTACTTTACGCCGATCTTCTGTGAGAGGGTGGTACTACCCGGGTCGAGCCAGCCCGTACACGAGCTGCAGTCGATTGACTACAGCTTGGCTCTACCACCATAAAGACTACGGTTATTCTTACAGGGTGTGTGTTTAATGAGATAGTATTTTCGAAACACAGGCGAGACCTTGATGTCGTAAAGACCAGTTTAAAACCTGACTTATAGCGGTGACAATGGCGGATGTATAGGAGCAAAGATCCTACAATTGAATTCTAAATTTAATATCTAACAGAAAAAGGTTATATAAAATAAAATAAAGAAATAAAATTCACGATAGCATAAACTGATAAATCTTTTTTTTATCAAACACCAGTATTTTT
The DNA here is from genome assembly GCA_947859195.1 of Drymonia ruficornis. Classification (NCBI taxonomy): domain Eukaryota; kingdom Metazoa; phylum Arthropoda; class Insecta; order Lepidoptera; family Notodontidae; genus Drymonia; species Drymonia ruficornis. The sequence continues at coordinate 1,210,940 of OX401922.1, forward strand.
TAATCTTTGAACGATTTATATCGGGGTAACGGATTTAGGTCATCCAGGCTTTGCGTGTTTCGATCAACGACGTTTTATATAATAGACACGACATACACGAACATTAGTGCTCTAAAAGCATATTAAACTATACCTACATATCAATAACTTCGGGCGGCTTGAACAACTCTGATACCAGGGGGCTTACCACCACCTCTTATAGCAGTTTTGTTTTAACGTTTCAGCGGCCATTTGTGCAATGACGTTTCTTATTGTCATGACAATAAGGTACGTCGTTGCACAAAAAGACGCTGAATCGTTAAAACGATCCTGTAATTGAATCGCAATAAGAGTTCGTGGTAAGCCCCCAGGTCGGCCATAAACCCAACGATAAGAAGAATGAATACAAGCCATATACGCCAGACTTGTTAGAAAGAGATGAATATATTGTAGCGTTATTAGCTACATAATCAATATAAACCCATTTTTGTTCATAAATTTAGCCCAAAAGCATTTAGTTAGTGTATACATATACTCTCCCTCCAAATATACTCCGCACTGAATGTAATCTCCGTTCTAGATTCCATTTTAATCCGCAAAAATCCGAAATCCTCTATTTTACTAACGGTACGCGTAAATGAATTATTTTTCTCGTTTTCCGACGAATCGAAATTGTTTTCGACTCTGTACTCTACTCAATAGTTGGACTGTAGTGGCCAGCTTTATTCGAAATTCGGAATTGTTGAATATTGGAAAAATAGAAAAAAAATTATGGACACCTCGTATTTTATCCTTGATGGATCTAAAAATAAATATTCCTTCGAAGTATAATATTTTTAGCTCAACGAATAAGATTTAGTGAACACGCGTATGTATTACGTCATAAATGGATCTATAAAGGTACCTTTATACAATGGTCTGTGCGCAATTTAGACGCACCAACTTGGTGCGTCTAATTACCTCGCATACCTCGCGCGAGTACTCATGTTATGATACACTGGACCGCAAAGAAAACGGGTCGGTTAGAAAATCTTCAATATCTTCAAAAGTACCTGAACTAGCTTTATGAAATAAAGACAAAATTAAAGAATATTAAATGTGCTTAAATGAAAATAAAAAACCAGACAAGTGCGTGTCGGACTCGCACATAAAGGGTTCCGTACCATCGTAGAATAAAAACGTCAAAATATAAAATATTTATTTTATTTCTACTATTTGTAGTTGTAGCGGCAACAGAAATACACATTCTGTGAAAATTTTAACTCTCTACCTATTACGGGTCGTGAGATATAGCCCGCTGACAGACGGACGGACGAACGGACAGACGGACAACGTAGGCTTAGTAATAGGGTCCCGTTGGCACCCTTTGGGTTACAAACCCTAAAAAATGAATTGAAGCTTTTTATTTTAAATAAATAAAATGTGATTGAAGATATTACTGAACATTTTCTAAACGACCCTTTTTCTTTGCGATCCAGTGTATTATGTATATGCGTCCCGAAGTAAACTAAGTGCTCGGGTGCGGCATGCGTCTGATGTAGACACAGCCAACTCACAGTTGCCATTGTTATTTTATTTTAAAATAAATCTACGTATTAAAGACGCCTACGTCAGCACTGGCGGAAATTTCACAGGCCTCGTTAAAAATGTCCGCGCAAAACACAATCGCTGAAAAACAACTTTACACAAAATTAGGCTAATGTTAAGAAGATAACATTGAAATATTATTTTTAATTCTCAGAGCTTTTACGACGCGCCAGCGATGACACTGATTAATTGCCAAAAGCTGTCCTTAAAACATTTTTCCTTAAATTTCCAGTCATCATAAATTAAAATCCCCTTTGGATTAGCGAGTTGTTACTCGCGCCCTTATTTTCTCGGGCCGTTTTATTATTCAGTACTAACACTTTCAGTGTTGCGGCCGAGTCGGCTTGAATAATGTGAAATCTGGACAGTAGGTTCATTTTGCAACTTATTTTATGGACCTAACATTTTTTTGTCATCTTTTATAGAAGCCGGTGACGAGGCATAATTGGAGTCAATCATTATCTGGATCCACTAATAATAATCCAGTTTAATGTACCCTTTAGGTATTGTTTATAGCCTATTAATTTGCCCACCGCTGGGCAAAGGCCTCCCCTTTTGTTCTCCATGCGTCTTGGGCTTGTTGTAGCCAGGTTTTGCCCGCAATGATGTTTAAATCGTCGCACCATCTTCAGCTCGGTCTGCCACGATGTGGGATTATAATTATGTAATATATTACTATTACATACTACATACTATTTATTGTTACTGGTGGTAGAGCCAAGCTATACTTACCCAATTGACTACAGCTCATTTACAGGGTGCCTCGACCGGAGTGGTACCACCCTCTCAAACAAGTATGACGTAAAATAGGTACATATTACAGCTGGGTTCCGTATGATGAGTGAGAGCCCAAAGCCCAAACCCCTTCCCCTCCCTTTGTCCTACTTTACTTCATGTGGGTAACGTGCGAGCAGTGCCTTTGGTATTGCAAGCATCTATAGGCTACGGTAACTGCATCATCAGGCACGCCGTACAGTGTTTGCGGTAGTGACCGTAGTGCCGTAAATGTTGTACGGTAACCATTACTACAAAGTATAGCTTAGTAAAGGACCTTACGGTTGATGTGGAAGGCTGGCGTAATAATATTGTTTATTACGCAGACGCTAGCGACTAGCGAGCGTAAATCTTAGGGTAGAGTTACATTGACTGAAGCGAAAACTACAATACTGCGTATTAGTTTCCCGCAATGTGCCGTAAAACAATTTGTTCGAACTCTACATTATTTTGTTTGATTTATTTCCAATGATAGAGTCGCTCATGGATATAATTTTCAGGAAATTCAGTGAATGAAGTCGCGGATTCGTTACAAATTACTCAATGATCGTGTGGGGATGCAAGTTGAGGATTTTATTGAAATTTCAATGGATGCAACGAACGAAGAATATCTGGAAGCCCAACCCCCTTCCTCTCCCTCTATCCACTCCCGTTCACGTCGGCAACGTGCAAGCGATGCCTTTAGCAAGCATCTATAAGGGACACCACAGACATGCTACTTTTTGCATCGGCGATCGGCGATTTTGCGACTGCATCGCGTTTTGGCGACTCTCTGCGGTCGGACGCAGTAACCGCTCCGATGCTAAAAGCGACTAAATCGCCGATCGCCGATTCAAAAAGTAGCACTCTGCGGTGGCCCTAAGCTACGGTAACTGCTTAACATAAGTCGACTGTATGCCGTCTTAGCGCCGCCATACACGGACTGCATTTTGCAGTCGACAGCACGCCGAATGCTTGGCGGCGGGCTGTCGCGAGCTGTCAACTGCAACCAGAGCTGTCAGTTCCGACTGCAAAATGTAGTCCGTGTATGGCGGCCCTTAGTTATAAAAAAAACATTGTCGTAATGGGAGTTCCTTGCAGTTGGTAGACTGGCATAGAATTTTTATTTGCTCTGCAACTTACGGTCCTATTCCCAAGGTCGTGAACCCTGCAGTTCAGCTGGGCGGTCTTGCCCACCAGTGCTGTGACGTTCTTCGAGTGGGGCACGTCGAAGCGAGGGCCCCGCTGCGCCAGACCGAGGTCCACGTCCGTGTAGTCCAATTCTGGCACACCATCTGTGCCAAGGCCGTTGGTGTTGTCTGTGCAACCTGGGGAAGAAAGGAATTCAGTTTTAATGTTATTTGGAACGAGAAGCATTTAGTCTCGGCTTGTCAACCTCACGAGCGTGCTAATTGATAATAATAATAATAATAATTTAGCCCTTTTAACGTCCCACTGCTGGACACGGGCCTCACCTCAATGCGAGGGGGATTCAGGCCATAATCCACCACGCTGGCCTAGTGTGGGTTGGTGGATTTCACATGTCTAAAGACATGCAGATTTCCTCACGATGTTTTCCTTCACTGTAAGCAAGTGATAATCATATTAAAATTATGATTCACTCATAGATTTCGAAAAATCCAGAGGTGTGAGCCAGGGTTTGAACCCAGGACCTTAAGCCCGCAAGACGCGTGCTTAACCGATCGGCTACCACTGCTTTTTTGAATAATATTAATTGATAATAGAAAAAGTATATCAAAAATTCAAGGCTGAATATACAGAATGAAATTGAATCCATTAGCCAACTTTGATGAGTGAGCATTTGTGCAACCAAATAAGACACCAAAGGGCTTAAGTTATATAAGCCTTTTTATTAAAATAATCAACGTAAGAGCAATGGAGCGCAGCATACTAGGTGTCAAGCGGACGGATCGCGTCCGGAACACCACCCTGCGCTCCATTACTCGCATCGCTGACGTGGGGGCTAAGACCGCAAAGTTGAAGTGGGAGTGGGCCGGTCACGTGGCACGTATGGACCCGAAAAAGTGGGCAAATGCCATCACAAATTGAATCACAAGTGGCAGACGCCGCAGCCGGGGCAGACCCAAGAGCAGATGGCGGGATGATTTGGTCACCTTTGCGGGGGGTACTTGGTCTGTGACTGCTCAAGGTCGTGCTTTGTGGAGAAGTCAAGGAGAGGCCTTTGCTCAGGAATGGGACACAAAAATAAGCTAATAAAAAAAACAACGTAAGGTATCTAATAAAATATTCCACGTATGTTGTTATTAATTATTACGTATACCTACAAGTCTAATGAACGCGTCTCCTGAAACAAAACGTAAGTGATCTTCTATAAAGCTATTCACAAACACGCCACGACCCGCCCGTGAAGTCAAGTTGCAAGCACTTAAGCCGGAGCAGCGTGAAACTTGCCGCTTCGTTATACAAACTTTATGCAACTCTAGTGATGAGGCTATCAACTTGAACACGTACACTAAAATGAATGAAGGCGTTGATTTTGTATACAATAAAATTATTTTTATAAAAAAAACAAACCGACTTCAAAAAAACCTTGTGCACTAAAAAGCCTGAAATAATATTTCTATTACCACCTCTGCCTACCCCTTCGGGAAATCCAGACGTGATGGTGTGTTATCGAGTATTTGGGGTCGGTGCCAATCTATCTTCTTACTTTTATAGTAGGTAGACTTGGCATACCAAGATTGGCACCGACTTCCCCCTGGAACTACCACCACTACCTACACTACCACCCCTGGAATATCTCCTTTCCAACAAAAAAAAGAATCATCAAAATCGGTTCATAAACGACGAAGTTATCCGCGAACATACATAATATATATATATATATATATATACGGTCGAATTGAGAAACCTCCTCCTTTTTTGAAGTCGGTTTAAAAAATACAGTTTTTTGAAGTCAGTTTAAAATGTGCCTAAAAAGCTTGAGCTTCTTGAGTATTTTTCGTTGAAGAAATAACGTTTTCGATCAAAGAACAGCCTATGAGCCTATAAGTGATGTTAGTAGGCATGATAACAAACGAATACTATTTGAGTATATTTCGAAAGACTCTTCAAAGTAAGCCAGAAGAAATGCCTTTGTAAATTGATTGTAGGAAAGATATGACCGGTAATTGCCCTGTACAGAGAGATGTGGAAGAAAACAGGAGAGGTGTTTGCCCAAGAGTGGCACAGCCCTATTGACCAGTAAAAATACTTTAAAGGGTGACCTACAAAAAAAAAAACCCCACTTAAAAACTTCAGCAAGGTAAAAAAAAACAATCGAGGTTTATTAAAAACCCTAAGCAAAGTCTAAATAGAATTAAAAGCAAAATAAACAGAGTACCTAACTGCCTATCTCCGAGCGTAATTTATAAAAGTCAGCTGAGGGAAATAGGGCGGTGTACCAGCGCACTGGCGGTCGGCTCCTGCCTCCGTTATAAACGACTAGCTGACACAGCAGTTACCACATGTGTTCCCTAAAAAAACTTAATTAAAAATAACAAAGGTTTTGTACCCTGTATTTTCTGTTTGGGCATTAAACAAAGTAGACACATAGCCAGTTGGAAATTTGTAATCACTGATCGGCAATCGGAGGTTAAGCAACGATTGACAAGGTCAGTCAAAGATGGATGACCATAGATGACAATGACTTAATATTAAAATCAGTCTATCTAGAGCAAAAAACCGGACTAGTGCGAGTAGGACTCGTGCCCTGAGGGTTCCGTACAAATTGGGACCTCCATACAAACTTCCACCCCTTATTTTACCCCCTTAGGGGTGGAATTTTCAAAAACGCTGAAGTTACTATTTTTTATTTGTAATTAGTAGCTTAAATACAAATTTTCATGTTTCTAACTTCAGAAATGAGGGACTTTCATACAAACTTCCACCCCTTATTTTACCCCCTTAGGGGTGGAATTTTCCAAAATCCTTTGCATGCTCTTCTTCTACACTGTAAAAGGTACCTCCTGTTTCAATTTCATGTTTGTAACTCCAACGGTTTGGGCTGTGCACGTCTTGACAGACGGACAGACAGACGGACAACAAAGTGATCCTATAAGGGTTCCGTTTTTACCTTTTGAGGTACGGAACCCTAAAAACCGACTCTTTTACACTTAAAATAATAACAGTACACAAAATCGGTCACGCACGAACAATTACTCAAACGAATAGCGCTCGTTCGACTAACTACTACAAATTAATCGACTAATATAATTCAAAGCACATCACTAGCTCGTCTCAGATTATACAGTGTAATTTTTCAAGGAACCTAATTACGTAAGTTTGGTCACGTAACAAGCGTGAATCTTTCAACCCGTGGGTACAAAGAAGTTTGAATTTGGTATGTAAATGTCGTTATAATGAACTAGAGGGGAGGGAACTAGGGGGGCTCGCAGTAGCGTAGATTTTCCGAATTCGAAATTGGCATTGATTTCGGAATTTTGATATTTTGTATACAGTGTGCTAAGAAAACCCTGTCCAGAAAACGTATTGTTGGGTATCGACACAGAGTAATGGTCCATGGGTATCGAGATGAGATTCTATTTTTGTAAAAAAATTTAAAAAAAAAAAAACAGTTTATTATGTGTCCCACTGCTGGGCAAAGGCCTCCCCTTTTTTGGAAAACAATTACCCCGTTTACATATTTATTTTCATAAAATGACGTCATTACTTACTTTGTGGTCAGAGGTGCCGCCACACGATCTAACATAATTACTGCCAGTAACGGTGTTGTCATATTTTTAAAATTTGCTACATTTTGGGGGAAAAGAGAAAAAAAAAATAGCATTTTAAATTTTCATAAATATGTTTACTATCATGAATATTTTTTTATATTTTTTTATTTGGTCATGTGATTGGGAAACCTAAATACCAGTTTCGGCTCGGACAGGGTTTTCTTAACACACTGTATAAAGTTCCTACGAGACTGGTCCGTTGTTAGATAGAGCGCGTAAGGCAGGTAGAGACGAGATGCATAACCGGCTTTGGAAGATCCATATTAGAACCCCAATCCCTAAATAGCAACTAAGTGGCACCTGTGGCCGTTTGCTTAAAGGACACTTAAGAAAAATAAAATATAAACGGTGTTATTTTAAAAAAGTAAGGACGAGATGAACACAGGTTATTGCAAAATTTACATTGTAAATTTAACTAGACACGCGTTCAAAACGAGTTTAATTATTTTGTAGTAACACGGTTCCCACTTACCATCAAGTGGACCGTCTCTATGTACCTTCCTAGACTTACAAAATATGTAGTACCTTACTCATTTAAGTCGACAGACAACTAGAAAATACATAATATTATACCTAATTTAGAATAATGTACTGTCTTATTTGCTATGTAAATTCGAAAGTTTTGAAATACATGCCCTGCGTAATTTGCAGAATTGTTACGTCACTTTGTCAACTCCTAACAAGTACCTAATTAGATGTGGGATTCGTTAGGATAAAGACAAGAGAAATAAGCATATAATTTTATTTGTACCTAAGCCTAACTCGATAGATGGATAAATCAATCATGATGATGATGTTATCATCTATATTTTATAACATATTTTAGATTTTAGCGACGGTAGCCTAGGGGCGAACACGTTGGGCTAGCAATCAGAAGGTCCCAGGTTCGACCCCCGGTGGGGCATGCACCAATTGATGAATTTTCATCTATGTGCATAATTTACAGTTCGCTTACGGTGAGGGAAAACATCGTGAGGAAACCTACCTATCCCCCGGGATTAGGTAATAGTCAGTTCCTGTATACACGGCGACAAGGTTCCCCACCTGTCACTTTGGGTTCTGACTATCTGGTGAAACGTGGGCTTTGAGTTGACTTAATACCTCCACAATGTGGTGGTGTATGGCCACTCAAGCCTCTGACTACCCCCGAATGGGGATAAAAGTTGTGACGTTATATTTATTTATTTTTTTGATTTTAGATCTAAGTTAACACAAAAAAACAGACAAAAGATTCAAATAATATCTTAAAATCTGACCACAACACAGCACGATATAACTTAATAAAGAAACTGAAATTCCTAAAAATACAGTTCACAAATCTACCAGCAGACCACACCAGTTTAAACCTTCAAAACATAAAAGAAAGCCCGCATTGTCCCGCGCTTGCCATGAAATATGGCCGACAAAATACAACAAACTTTAATATCAAGCTTGGCGTTCGCTAAACGTCGACTTTTGTCTCAACGGAGCGCCGTGGCAGGCATTCAGTGAGAAGACAGGCTATTGTGTACTGGCTTGAGTTATGGTGCCAATATCGGTAGCTAAAGATAGGTTTTAGTCGAAGAAAATTGATAGTAATTAACGTAAGCGGCGAGCCCTCTAGACTAGTGGCTGACGTCTACAAGCGTTTCTACAAATCGCTACGCTTCATGTATCGAAATGACATAAGTCACGTGATCTACATAGCTACTTGTAATGTTATTTCCATAAATTGTGAAGTCTATTCTATTCTATTCGATTAGCGTTCATGCGACTTGTCTAAGGGGGCTGGTTAGGTTTAGACTAAAGATGGGAGATAAGTGCCAGTATGATAACGGAGGGAGATTGCCCACGGCAACTTCTTACAGCGATACATGGTCGCACGTTTCCGTGACGCGTGACAGTTGCATTAACGCGCCAATGTTTCCAGCTCGCCTAGACAAGTGGCATGCACGCTAATAGATGAGTCCATATGGCGCGCATGCCTCACCCGAGCACTCATATTATGACATTACGTCTATGCGTTCCGACGTCAAAAGTGAGTGCTCGCGCGAGGCATGCGCCTGATGAAGAAGACGCCGCCAATCGATTAGATGTGTCCATATGGCGCGCATGCCTCACCCGAGCACTCATATTATGACATTACGTCTATGCGTTCCGACGTCAAAAGTGAGTGCTCGCGCGAGGCATGCGCCTGATGAAGACGCCGCCAATAGAATAGAATAGACTTCACAATGTATAGAAATGTCAAACGTCGCTATGTAGATCAACAACAAGTTGCTATGTAGATCACGTGGCTTATGTCATTTCCATACATGAAGCGTAGTGATTTGAATGAACGCTTGTAGATGTCAGCCACTTGTCTAGCCCTTCAGCAGGGCGCCCACTCCGAAACACGAAAGGAAATGCTTATTATAAAACAGTTATTATGGTGCAAAATAAAACTCTGCCAGGCTGAAACCCCCTTTGTCTGGCATAGCGGGACGACTCTTGTCCATCACTACGGGTTCATCCAACAGGATGAACCCGTAGTGATGGACAAGAGTCGTGTCCCGTGACATCCAATTTCAGTCTGGAAGACTTATTTTATTTTGCAATATGATAACTGTTTTATAATTGAATCCAGTATACAATGGGCGTTCTTAACGATCACAGGATACCATCTGAACAGCAAAGTCTTAAACTTAACGAGACTTAAACGCGACAGCAGACTTAAATAAAGAAATAATATTGGCCGTTGCTCGCAAAATAACGAATTTACATTCAAAGAGAGGCACTTTGTGTATTTCAATTGGAATATGGCTTCATTCCAACAAAAGCCAGTTTATGGCGTATTTCAATGTATACAGAGGAGCCTACCAAACAATTTGACATCGTTTACACCACTACTAACAAGAATAGAAAACAATTTCTACCTTCACAAAGCTTGAATGATATTTGGAGAAATTAGCAGGGTAAGTAAAAAGTAAACATAGTCCATTTATAGTATATCAAATTATTAGAAACTAGCTGTTGCCCGCGGCTTCGCCCGCGTGAATGTCGGTTATCGCGACCAAAAGTAATCATAAAATTTTGGTCCCGTTCCCGCAACCCAATTTTATTGCAATTACTCCTAAGATATTCGTTTAAATTATATGGTGTAAAAGAGTAAAATAATGTGCATGAAATGCTTAAAGCCTCTAACTTATTTAAAATGATAAGGATTAATACCGTATTTGTGTAAATAGCTTCCCAATTACCGTTTTATAATTGCTCATTATTTAAAGTATTAATATGGATATAGTATGTTATCCTTAAGAGATAGACATATGCCATCGCGGACTTTTCTGTAGACCTATATAAGATACACAATTCCGCCATACATTATTTTGTTATATCTCAAAGGGTTCAGGCAGCGTTTTCGTTGAAAGCTCCCAGACGGCTTATTTTTTTCCGACATCCCTAACAAATATCATTATATTTTAGCCAATGTATACAAAAACTTAACAAATTATATACTAAAACTTTCCTCGAAAACCACTCTATCCATTGGTGAAAACAGCATAAAAATCGGTGCAGTAGTTTTTGAGTTTATCGCGAACAGACAGACAGACAGACGCGGCGGGGGACTTTGTTTTATAATATGTAGTGATAATGTTGTTATAAGTACTTTTTAGAACAAACGTGTTTTGTAAAGGCTTTACAAATGGTTGTTTATACAAGCCCCGAGCCGCCGCGCTCGAGCGATCTGCACTGGGGGCACAGGCGGCCGTGACAGAACTCGGGATAAATAGATTTCGAATCATTCTCTCCTATGCATTAAGTAAGAGAGAGCGACATTACATAAAGACATAATGCGTGACAAAAGTCTTGTCTTGGCGCGTGTGCTAACTCTGCAGCCCCCCTAGATAAGTGGCATGAACGCTAATCGAATAGAATAGAATAGACTTCACAATGTATGGAAATGTCAAACGTCACTATGTAGATCAACAACAAGTTGCTATGTAGATCACGTGACTTATGTCATTTCCATACATGAAGCGTAGCGATTTGAGGGAACGTTGTAAGCGCAGCCATGATATGACATGATATCTATACGGTGTCAAAACTGATTGCTCGAGCGTACCACTCGTCTCTACTACTCCACCAAGCCAACTAGGAACCTGTCAAATGTGACGTCACCCGCACCGCAAGGCGGTGGCGGTGTGTGAGGGGTAAACAGGCGGGGAAGCTGCATCCAATCAGAGTTCCTAGTTGGCTTGGTGGAATAGTAAGCACGGGCTTAGTGGCTAGACATCGCACCGACAATTTTGATTAAAAAGGGCACTCAACAAGCCCTACCTCCCAAAGGAGTAGCGACTTAAACCTTTCGAGCAGACAATTACTAAAACAGGTCCTAAAATATTCAACTACAATTCTATAAATTAAATTTTCTGAGCGTTATCCCCAAGGAGAGCTGTTCACGTTAACAATAATTTGGTGCCGACGTAGTTCAAAGGCGTGAATCCTTTACGAGAACAGTTCGAAGGTCGTTGGGCTTAATCAAGAGTTGTCGAAATACGTGAAACTATAATGCTGAACCCTTTTGAAAAGGACTCTTTTCGACTAATTTTGTAGACAATGAAGGATGAAATTGCAAAGTTGGAGGTTATTTTTTTCATTGGCTGCGTTTTCATGAGGCGCATACCGCGCACGTACACTTAGTTTTGACATCGGAACGCATAGAGATAATTTCATAACATGTGAGCTGGCACGAGGCATGTGAGTTATCTGAACACACTATCATGGACCTGAGGATTTTATAAACTGTAAGTGAAAAATAGCAAACAGCTTTGTGTATTGGAGATTGGCATTTGAGGAGTAAACTATATGATAGAGCAGAAGATAGAGTCAGAGGGAAACAGCTCAAACGCTCAAACCACTGCACCAAGCGGTGATCACCCAATAGACCTGTCCATAACACCCGCATTCCGAAACAGCTTTGCTTCGCGATGTTTGACACACCGCGCGCGAGGAAAATGCTCGCCCTGTGCCCACCCGCTGTCATTCGCCACGCCTAGTTTGGCCTAGTCATGAGACACAACGATGTCAAACCGATTGTGACTGAGGCAACCGCGCATGCTTCGCGAGGCATGTGGGTGAGCAGCCTCGCGTGGAGTGCGTGTATTCTGGACACGCAAATGACAATGGCGTTGGTCAATAGCAATAGCAGTTAGTAAAATTGCAAGAACAATGCCATCTACAAAAGAATAGCAGAAATAATTTAATGCAATAAACGCGGATACTTAAACAGTTGGGGGGTGAAGCGGAATGATCGTGGCATTATCCAAAGGGACTAAATTACTGGCATGATCCACTTTAATCAAGGCCCGGGCCCATTAACGGACGTTCCGCCAGATTTCATTTCGTATTTGATGGAAAAAATAAAGAGATGTCAGTCGGAATGGCGGTTGGAACAAAACGGTGCCGGGATTATTCTGATAGATTGCGGATTTCGGAGGATGTAGAAGTTATGTTGGTGTTAGAGATCTTAAAGCATCGTGAGTATCAGAGGTCTGCCCCCCTAGACAAGTGGCATGAACGCTAAATGAATAGAATAGAATAGACTTCACAATGTATGGAAATGTCTAACGTCGCTATGTAGATCAACAAAAAGTTGCTATGTAGATCACGCGACTTATGTCATCACATACATGAAGCGTAGCGATTTGAAGGAACTCTTGTAGACGTCAGCCACTTCAGAAATAATTAGTTAAAGTTGATATACTCAGGAATGAGGCGATAAGTAGAAGGACTAAGGTAACCACAGAGTAAAGACTAAAGAAAGAGGTGCCCTTATTAGATATATGTATGAAAAAAAAAACGTGGTCATTGTTTTTTCATTTTCATTGTTCTATCTACCGGTAAATAGTTGAACTACTCGCTTCGTTTTATGTCGATGTTAGTACTAGGCCGACCACTCGGCCGAGTTGCTTAGGGCCAGTCCCCTTAGTTATTGGTCCATGAAGGTAACCGACATAGCGCGTAGGATTGCCAAACTTAAGTGGCAGTGGGCAGGGCACATTGCTCGTAGAACGGATGGCCGTTGGGGACGTAGAGTTCTCGAGTGGCGGCCGCGCACCGGAAAGCGTAGGTAGGTAGTTGGGTAGGCCTCCCACAAGATGGACCGACGACCTGGTGAAGGTCGCGGGAATACGCTGGATGCGGGCAGCGCAAGACCGGTCATTGTGGCGAACCTTGCGGAGACCTATGTCCACCAGTGGACGTCTTTCGGCTGAGATGATGATGATGTTGATGACGATATACAGGGTATTAGGTTAGACGAGATACAAACCTATTCAAGCCCAAGATGATTAATGCTTACACGTAACTAAAAAAATCATAGTATCAATACGTGAAGCAAATCCGTTCGGTACCAATTTTGCGAAAGTTTCCTACCCTTTTTAATGAAAAGAGGCCATTAGCAAAATATAACCATGGAAAAATTACAACATTACCTATCACATTATCGAAATCTTTGATTATAGAGGTATAGCGATGAACGAATGAGGGAGAGAGAGGACAGAGATTCGGAGGAGGAACGATTTGTGATTGATGTAGGTGTAGGGAAGAGGTTTTAAATAGAAAAATAGTATTTTGACAATAGAAACTTAGTAACGTTCAAACTTAAAATTTAAATTAATTATGGTTGAATTTGGACCACTCGGCGACCACTAGTATAAATAAAAACACTAATAAATGTCAGAGAAAACTGAGGAAATACATTGCAAAAAGTTTCGCAACGCGAACGATTATGTGCTGTCTTATCAAATTTCCCTTCATATTTTATTGGATAATTAGGTCAAAACTTAAGTCATATTTTTTACATTTTTGGAACTAATAATAATTGAATATGGATTCAATACGTCCTTCGTCTTATTTAAAGAACAGTGGTTGCACAGTGGTTCATTGTTAACAGATTCGACAGGCAGGTCAGCTACTAATCGCACTATAAGAAGGAGAGTCAAATTAATTGTTAAAATGCTCGTGGCGCTTAAAAAGCTTTTAATACCAATGCAGATTCATTTGAATCCTACAGATCTCTTCAAACGGAATTCTTTGTCAGTCATTAGTATACTCGCCCTTTACTTGACCTCCTTTCTACTCATCAATAAGAGGTCTTTGTTATTGAGACGCGCCGGAAAACTGACATTGTTCTTTGTAAAAACCGTTTTCAATTGGAGAAAACCGTCATTTTGTAATGAGGGCATTTGTTATATGAAAGTGGGCTCATCGGTGAGTGCCACTTGGACAAGGATATCGAAGTAAAATGTAACGTCACGACTTTTATCCCCATTCGGGGGTAGTCAGAGGCTTGAGTGGCCATACACCACCACATTGTGGAGGTACATATTAATCAACTCAAAGCCCACGTTTCACCAGATAGTTAGAACCCAACGTGACAGGTGGTGAACCTTGTCGCCGTATATACAGGAACTGACTATCACCTAATCTCGAGGGATAGGTAGGTTTCCTCACGATGTTTTCCCTCACCGTCAGCGAACTGGAAATATCGATATCGAAGTTGTACTTGAAAATCTTTTAGGGATATTGGACTGATGCGTTTCGGTATAACTTTTTTGGCTTCACTCCATTTACAAGTTCAGTTTAGATGAGGAACTTAATCAAGCCCATGATAATTCATGCTTACGCGTGAATAAAACAAATACTGACTTCAAAAACCCTGGAGCACTAAAAAGCCTGTATAATTTTTTCTATTACCACCTCTGCCTACCCTTTCAGGAAAATCAGGTGTAATGGTGTGTTATCGAGTATTTGGGGTCGGTGCCAATCTATCTTCTTACTTTTATAGTAGACAGCGTTGGCATACTAAGATTGGCACCGACTCCAAAAACTCGATAACACACCATCACGCCTGATTTTCCCGAAGGGGTAGGGTAGACTACGGATATTTAGCACGATGGTAATCGTATTTTTTCACTTGTTTACAGATCGCATTGAAATGGCAGTCATTAGGGACTGGAAGGCCTGAATTGGGTAGATGATCAAACTCTATTACTGGAAAAATCGTCGACTAGAGGCGATGGACACTTTTTTAAGTATATTAACGTAGAATTTTATACCATTCATGTAAGTACCTACCATGGACCAATTACTAAGGGGACTGGCCCTAAGCAAGTCGGCCGAGTGGTCGGCCTAGTACTAACATCGACATAAAACGAAGCGAGTAGTTCAACTATTTACCGGTAGATAGAACAATGAAAATGAAAAAACAATGACCACGTTTTTTTTCATACATATATCTAATAAGGGCACCTCTTTCTTTAGTCTTTACTCTGTGGTACCTACCTATTTGTGGCAAATGTTTGGGTATCAGTATCAGACCCTTTAAAGCTGTGTGTGTGTACACAAATTACTTTTTATTCCATTATTTTTGTCGCACTCCAATATCAATGCTATTACTTTTTAACCACGTATGTAGCGTAAAAGTACGAGTATTTTTTACCAGTCTAGGTACCCTCATTTATGTTTGTTCCCTTGGGAATTGTGGTGTGCGAAAAAAATATAATAATCAAAAATATTACTAAGAAACAGGGAGACATGTGACCGTACAAAATAGGTTGTCCTAAACGGAGTCCATGTACACAGTACGACTCATTCACTCGCGGTAAATAATGTTGAAAACATGGTTTTGCCATTGCCAATACTAAGTCAGCCACCACCCCGTTTTCTGATGCATAATGCCTTCTTGTGTATTCATACATACATACATACATATACTAACGCCTGTATCCCAAGGGGGTAGGCAGAGACTATGTATTCAATAAGTCGATATCAGTCGAGTTCGCGTAGGTAGAATTAAGTAAAAAAAAAAAAAAAACAGTTTGTCAGCACCCCCATAGGCCTAAACGAAATAAACTATTTCAATTTATGGCTAAAAATCGCTATAAATTTGGCGGCTAGAGTTTTTCAACCTACACTCAAACTGGTGATTTCTTGTAACGACTCTCGAAAGAACTTATCACTGCACTGACTTTATCGAAGTAAACTCTTCATCAACTTTAGATATTAACATTAAAACCTTGAGTCACATACAGTAACATTAATCTCCACCGGATTTCCTGCCTAGTTACCGACTATTAATATACACGGTTAAACATGAATAGAATATCCTTCCTCCTCCCCTTCCTTCTCCCCCTCCTCTTCCCCTTCCCTCTTACCTGTGCGAGTGACAAGTGCCAGAGCGCCGAGCGCCCCGAAGAGAAAGGCCGCCGACATCGCTAGTTCACGTGTCCATGCATAATCCCACTTTCACGGCTCGCGTCACCCTGTATATACTGTAACCCTGTATACACCGATACCTGCGGACAAAAATGGACTTTATCAATAAGTGGTTAGATTTAATTCAGTGTGTACATGAAGGAATTTAGACTTTATGTTCTGGATGTATAAGTGCTGTTTTGAATGGCTACTAGGAGCATGTAATGTGAGGGTGACCATGTTGGTATTGCAAAAAATGAGTACTTATTTTAAAGTAGCACCACTTTCAGTCGTTTGAGGGATATTGTAAGAGGTGAATATAGGAATAATTGGTGGTAGAGCCAAGTTGTAGACAATCGACTGCAGCTCAAATACGGGCTAGCTCAACCGGGGTATTATCACTCTCTCACAAACGATCGGCGTAAAGTAGCTCTTACAGCTGCGCTGCGCTGCGTTTCGTACGATGCGTTAAAGAGCCGGAAGCCCAACAAACCGTGGGTGTTAGAAACATGACATTTTGACAGTAGGTTCCTTGTATAATTTAGATATCGACCTCGGGAAATTTTTCGGAAAATTCAACCCCCAAGAGTGTAAAAAATGGGCTGATAATTCATATGTACCATTTGGTCTAAAGCTAGAGACATGAAAATTGGAAATTAGGCTATGCATTACAAATAAAATAAAATAAAACAGCATTTTTGAAAATTAAAGTGTGTACGGAATCATCATGGCGCGAGTCCTACTCGCACTTGACCGGCTTTTATTATTTTTATGACTGCGATAACGATCATAGTTCAAATTTTATCCCGCATGCGATCGCCCGTAACACCTTACATAGGCTATGAAACCATAAAAACCCCATCACAGCACTCACAGACCCACATAAATTATTTCACTCCAACAGTTTCTTTACTTCCTTCCGCAAAAAAGTCCCAATCGTTTTTCAATAGTATTTATAGGACCAATCCGAAATGGGACCTGTCCGAGAAAACTCAAATGAATGGTTACCCTAATGAGTTTATTCAATAGGAATAGACTCCGATGACCGTTAAGCGTGGTCATTGTGTGTAGAGGGGCTATAAACTGGTGATTTATTTGTTGGTAGAGACGTTGAAAGAATTTAGACCGCAAGAATTAGTGGTATAGGAAAATTGAATTTATTTTATAGCGAGGGAATATTTTATAAAAAAAAATCGAGACTCCGTACGAGTATAAAGGCGTAGGTAATAAAGAAATTAGTCTCTACTACTTACTAAGTGGATGGCAGGCATTTACCTTGCATTCATGTTTGCCAAAATAAGCGCAGTAGATATATAGCATCTATATTTAAATACATCATTGCCCGCGCCAAGCCAAAACAAAATTAAAACCTGTAGGTTCATAATTAACGACTTCACCGCGTAAAATGAAGCGCAAACTGAAATAAAAGTTCCCGCGACCGAGTTTCATCTTTTTTTTTCAGACAGGAAATGTCTAGAGTTGGGAGGCAGCCAAAGAAGGACGGAAGACTAGAGTTAGTTCATTAAGTAAACTATCGTTCGTTGACCCCATTTCTTAGTAATAGGCAATCGATCAAAGAAAAACATGCTTATTTTATTTGTTCTTGATCATTTATAGGTTTAGTGGTTTGAGCGTATAGTAGGCCACTCGACTGGTTGGTTGAATATTCAATTTTCTTCAAGGTTTTTGAAAAAAGTATTTTCATTATTGTCTTTGGTCTGTGTGAGTTTGGGGATTTTTTCGGCACCCATAGCGTTGTTTATGTAGTATGGTTGTCTGGCGTATTACTATTTACTTTATTAGCAGTGATAGCCGATTGGTTAAGCATACGTCTTGCGCGCTTAAGGACCAGGGTTTAAACCCCGGCTCGCACCTCTGGATTTTTCGAAATCTATGTGCGTATCATAACTTTAATAATGATTATCACTTGCTTACGGTGAGGGAAAACATCGTGAGGAAACCTACATATCTTAGAAAATCTAACAAATTTTCGGAAGACAAGTGAAATCTACTGGGCTAGCGTGGTGGCCGAATCTCCCTCGCATTGAGGGATGTAATTAAAAAGGCTAAATTATTATTTTATTATTATTATATACAAGGAAATGTAAGTCGAAAAAGGGGTTAATCTTTGCCAACCCTACTGCAGTTGGCAAACCCCACCCACTGCCACTTCAACTTTGCAATTAGAGATGTTAATTATTATAGTTCTTGCAATTCACGAAGGCGACCGGCCCTTGGTTGTGTTCGACATGTACATACACAATTGTGACAGTGTGCGTGCGTTGTGTTGCCGTAAACGCACACATTAACACGTATACAGATACGTTTTTACACAACCAAGGGCCGGTCGCCTTCGTGAATTGAAAGAACTATTTTGTAGTTCTGAATTTTTAAAATCTGTCTTATTATCTTTTCTACAAGATTAGTAGGATATTGTTACCCGTACCGGGTAACAATAATGCGGTAAAAATAATGCGGTATACCCGTTACCCATTGGTCCAATGTCCTTAACGACATTACCGTCATTACATTTATGGCCTTAGACCTTATACATAATATTCTTAGGACATTACGTGACATTACTATAGGTGTTCTTGTCTTATAATGAAAACGGTTGTTTACCACTGTTTACATACGATGCCATTTGAGAGGTCGGCCACATGTGGTCCCCAGAATTGAATTTGGGACCGCAATTTTCAGCGGTATTGAAGTAATAATTTTGGTTTGATTATACTATATAAGATAAAGACATGAAAATTCTGTAATATTTCAATATTTAACGACCGTTTGGCGCAGTGCTTCCGGCGTAGGCCGCTCGGCTCACTGCATCCGATGGTTGCGGGTTCGATTCCCGCTAGAGTCAAATTTCGGATACGGCCTTTGCGTAATTTGCCCTGGTCTGGGTGTCACTGGGATCGCCCCCATTGCACGGTACCTATAGTACAAGCGTTGCTTAGTTTGGGACCATACAGTTGGTGTTTAAGTCTGGCGATATTTATTTATTTATATTTAACATAAATGGACTGCTATAGCTTGGGTAAACTTTGACTGGAAATTCACACAAGATATGTAATATCCCACTAATATTATAAATGTGAAAGTTTGGATGGATGGATAGATAGATGGATGGGTGGATGGATATTTGTTACTCAATCACGCCAGAACGGCTAAACGGATCTGGATGAAATTTTGAACACAGATAGCTTATAACCTGGATTAACACATAGGATTCTTTTTATCCCGGAAAAATGTCAGGTTCCTGTGGATTGTTAAAGTTAGCGCGGACGAAGTCGCGGACAGAAGCTAGTAATCAATAAAATCGTTAATATTACTCAGGAAAGAATCTGTTCTTGCAAGGAGAGCGCCAAACAAAATTTCGGTAGAGTCTTAGTTCCGAAAGATTTCCGATAAAACTTCACTGGCACACTGCGTTGTCAACTACAAAGGATAGCTTGTTCGTGTAGAGCAACTCTACTATAGTTGAGTGGCTCCTAAATGAGCGAATGCGTAAATTTCGAGAGTTACTTTTCGCATATTTAATACGGCCAATTCAATACAGTGCATCTTTGCAATACTCTTTCATAAAGCGTGTTAAGAAACCCCTGTCCGACCAGTGAAGGAATTATTGGGTATAGAGATTCGATTCTATTTATGTAAAAATTTCAAATTCCAAGTAAAAAACCCGTATAAAATTTAAAAGTATTTCATGAAATGACGCCGATGAATGATGAATGATGATGTTTTTTTTTTTCATGAAATGCCGCCGTTACGTACTTGTGGTCAAAGGTGCCGCCACATGATCTAACATATTACCGCCGGTGACGGTGTTGTCATATTTTAAAAATATTGCATTTTACATTTTCATTACTATGTTTACATACATACATACATACATATAATCACGCCTGTTTCCCGTAGGGGTAGGCAGAGACCACTTCTTTCTTTTTCTTTATGTTTACTCTATCATGAATAATTAATGTTTCTTACTTTATTTGGTCAAGTCATTGGGAAACCTATACTGGTTTCGGATCGGGCAGGGTTTTCTTAACACACTGTATGTGATGATGTTTTTTGTCAAAAACAATATTTCCAATCTGTATATCTGCTTAAAATGTGTCTGGTCAACCCTTTGGCCATTTCGATGCAAGAAGGATTCATGCTATAGTCTACCACGCTAGTCCAGTGCGGGTTGACAAACTTCACACGTGGTTCATATGAGGAATCGCTTATTGAATCGCTCGTTTTATAGCCTAAGCACCTTCCCGTGATATACCCACGATATTTGGCAAGCAATATCTTCAACAAAAGAGTTGGGCCATATTACAACATCTTTATTTGTCTTCGCTTTGTACTTTTATGTAAGTAGAAATTGTTGTACTTTTATTCAAATTAACGTTAGCATTGTAGGTACCATTAGACGCAAAAAAGTGAGTGGTTATTTTGCTTTTTTTTTCTTAATGGAAGGTTATTGATTATACTTTGAGTTTTTGTAAAAAAAAATAGTGCTTGAAACTGATACTGTCTACAAATATTTTTTATAAACGATCTACCGATCAATGTGGTTTCCGAGTGATGTGAGTTCGTATCGACAAAACTGTATGCATTTACAAAAATAAATGTCTTAAAATGGTTTTATTTTATTTTAAAAGACACCTAAAATGTGTAAAAAAGTTACACAAATGAAACACTAAAAGAATCCATTAAGAAGAAAGGTCTAACTCTAAACTAATCCAAGATTTAATTTGTCAAGCAAGAAAATCGTAATTTTAAAGAATTTTCTTTGGAAAAACTAGATTGCACAATTTCCTCTAATCCGTTTTCTTAAAAGCAAAAAGTCTCTATTGACGGATAAAATTAAATTCCCCTTTGCCTTCGCAAATGCCTGAACGCAATCACGGGGTACGGGATTCGATTCCGGGACAGACAAGTGGAGTCTTTATCTGCGGGGAAAATAAATTAGTTTTAGTTGTTGTGGTCTCCGATGAAATGAAATGTCAATAGGAGGAGAGTCCTTGTTATGTTGGAGTTTATTGATAGAGGTAAGTTATTTTAGGGTTATGGAGCACATTGTCATTATTAAAAATGGTTTTTAACAAGGCAATGACCTTATTATCGAGATGGATTAATGTGGGAAAGCCTAAACTAAGAGTACTAACGGTCGAATATTCAAAGGCAACTTAAATATTTAAGTCCCACTTAGCAGTTTGAGACGTCGTTAACTGTCATTTCTTGTATGGCGCGTCAAAGTTAAGCAGCTCTCAAATTTAAGTGGAGTACGAGTATTCGGCCATAAGACAGATACGGCCGAATACTCGTACGCAACTTAAACTTGAGAGCTGCTTAACTTTGACGCGCCATACAAAAATGACAGTTAACGACGTCTCAAACTGCTAAGTGGGACTTAAATATTTAAGAAGCCTTCGAGTATTCGGCCGATAATGTTGTCAATTCAAGAGTTTTAAACGAGTTATATTGTTTTTAAGAAAGGTAGGTAACCGTAATGTGTCTGGACTGGCTACTAGAGGCACCACGATAGTATTCATTAAATGGTGTATTACTCTACATAAGTAGAGTTCGTATTAAAAACAGCCTGCTCTACAGAAAAAGTTTCTTGAAAACTTAATCCAAATAAACTCAACGAAGTAATGAAAAAGATATCGTGTATTCAAATGAGTTGAAAAATTGCAGACAGAATGAGCAAATCTTTTTAAAATTAAGTGATTTTATCCATAAGCCCAGACGGTAATCTCTATTTTTTGATTAAGTGTGGCTGAGAGAGGATTACGTATATAAAGTAATTTAAAGATTGCAGTCTATTGACCGTTCTTGGTAGAGTTCAAAAAGACTATGTAACGTCACGACTTTTATCCCCATTCGGGGGTAGTCAGAGGCTTGAGTGGCCATACACCACCACATTGTGGAGGTGTTTACCAACTCAAAGCCTACGTTTCACCAGATAGTCAGAACCCAACGTGACAGGTGGTGAACCTTGTCGCCGTGTATACAGGAACTGACTATTACCTAATCCCGAGGGATAGGGGATAGCGGGAGGGGGAGGGGGAGGGATAAAAAGACTATCTACCTTACAATTGCTTATCCGATTCTTAGCAAGCAAGCCTTAGTTATGAAATATTTAAGCTACATCGAATGGCATGGTCGAATCCTGTCCGCAGAATCTCAGAACACATAATATCATCATCATTATCATCATCTCATCATCATCATCATCATAGTATTAATACGTGAAGCAAATCCGTTCGGTTCCTATTTTTCGAAGATGCGTGGACGGATGAGTACGAAATTTGGCACAGTAAAAGTTTACATGCCGATTGAGTGCGGAGACGTTATATTTTAATAAAAAGTGCATTATAAGTGCACTAAATTATTAAAAGAAAACGTTACACACACTATATACAATTTCACCCTTCGGTCAAGGCAATTCGTTAATTTGACGTTTCACCTATTCACATAGACACTGTCACTTTATTTTTTAAAGGCCAGTACTTTTTCAAACATTATGAAAGGTTTTAGTCTGTGCTTATTATGGTGATTATAGATTCGGAGGAGGGACGATTTGTGATTGATGTATGGAAGAGGTTTTAAATCGAAGGTTCGTCTTTGACAATAGAACCTTACTCACGTTTCAACCTTCAATTTAAATGAATTATGGTCGAATTTCGACCACTCGGCGACCATTAGTGTGTATTATTTTATTAGATATATTTTGCAACATTTTTATTATTTATTTTCTATTGGGTAGCCAGTGCTTTGTACGTTGGACCCATTGAGGAGGGTTTGGCTGAAAATCAGCGCTGGGGGGTCTCGGTCCCCTCAAGCACATGCTGAGCCAGATTCCTTTTCGGCACAGTTCGCATTGACTTTTTTATATTTTTGTTTCTGTTTTATTTATTTATGTTCTATGTCTTGCGTGTTGTGTCGAATAAATGTTTTTTCTTTATTTCTTTCTTTTATTAATATGTGAAAATTACTGAATAATTACTTAATCGCCACAATAACTTTTCTCTAGAACAGACGACCAAAAATTACGAAAAATATAGAAACTCAGAATATTTATTTGATCATTGCTATTCAAAAGGAATCCTACTTCCTATCCTACTTCCTACTAATATTATAAATGCGAAAGTAACTGTGTGTGTGTGTGTGAATGTTTGTTCCCACGTATCTCCATAACTACTGCACCGATTTTAATGAAATTTGAAACGTAGATAGTGTAAACTCTGGAAGGAGACATAGGCTAATCATACCTATAAATTTCAACCCCTAAGATGGTTAAATAGGGGATGAAAGTTTGTATGTAGGTTCGTCATTTTTGAAGTTAGAATTATGAAAATTTGAAATTAGGTGTCTTTTAAAAAATAATAATTAGTAATTTCAGAGTTTTTGAAAATTCAACCCCTAAGGGGGTAAAATAGGGGATGAAAGTTTTGAATGTTATTTTGCATGGATGTTTGTCAGTTTTGAAGTTAGAATTGTGAAAATTGGTGTTTAGGTTTCTTTTTATATATGTAAAAAAACAATTTCAGGGTTTTTGAAAATTCATCCCCTATGGGGGTTAAATAAGGGATGAACGTTTGTATGCAAGTTCGTCATTTTTGAAGTTAGAAGTATGAAAATTGGTGATTATATGTCTTTTATAAAATGAAAAATGTTAAAATCAGGGTTTTTGAAAATTCAACCCCTAAGAGGTTTAAATGGGGGATGAAAGTAAGTCATTTTTGATAGTTGTTTTGGTTTCTTTAAATAAAAATAATAATAATTACAGGGTGTATGAAAATTCAACCCCTAAGGTGGTAGAATAGGGGATGAAAGTTTGTATGGGAGTTTGTCATTTTTGAAGTTAGAATTAAGTATGAAAAATGGTGTTTAGATGTCTTCTTAAAAATACAAGTCGGTTTTAGGATACGTGATATACACCGTGTTTATGTTCATTTACTTTAACTTCGACATAGTGCTTGGAACATTACCATAAATGGGATGAGGGATGCGGGATTCGGGATACGGGATCCGGCAAACGCGATCCGGGATCCGGGAAACGAGATCCCAGATACGATATCCGGGATCCGGGATCAGAGATACGGGATCCGGGAAACGAGATCCAGGAAACGGAATCCAGGAAACGAGATCCAGGATACGGGATCTGGGATATGGGATCCGGCAAACCGGATCTGGGATCCAGCAAACCGGATCCGGGACCCGGGAAACGGGATCGCGTCCGTTTTTTTTTAATTTAAATTTTGTGCCGACGAATTCGCGGGCAAAAGCTAAATAAGTGTATGTGTCTGTATGTGTGAATGTTTGTTGCCACGTCGGTATCTCCATAACTACTAAACTGATTTTAATGTGAAACGCAGATAGTGTAGGCTCTGGAATAAGACAGACTAATCATAAACATCAATTTCCACGCGGGCGAAGCCGCGGGCACAGCTAGTAAGCAATAGTTTTGTGGTCTCCTAATCTTCTTCTTCTAGTAGCCAATCTGGTGCCAGTGTTGTCCACGCCATCCAAAGGCAGTCGACATGGCTTAACGACTGATGTCTAGATGACAACGACCGGGACCGACTTTTTGCACACCCTCCGAGGCGTGGTTCTATTTATAGTGTCTTTCACTTCTTCTTTGATCATAAAAACCTACTTGTAAGTTTAAAGATGACTTACTGAAATGAATATTATTTGGGGTACTGGCCGGCGCAGACTGGGGACGACAGGCATGGCATTTTAATTTTTATCAATCGAATTCAATACTTTTCCAATTGAAATAAGGTCTATATTTCAATGCTCGGTGATTGACACGGAGCATTTTCTCTTGCTCCGATGTCGATCACCGAGCATTGAAATATAGACCTTATTTCAATTGGATAAGTATTGAATTAGATCGATAAAAATTAAAATGACATGCCCTGACGTACCCAGTCTGCGCCGGCCATACAGCTGCCTAAATCTATACATATAATAAGAATGTAAAATTGGTCGCGTCTGTTCATTCGAAATATTTGGAAAAAAAAAAGTGGGGGGGACTTAGATGGACCAGCAGAATTCATTTTTATCATTTTTAGAATTTTTGTCTGTGTGTATGTTTGTATGTTTGTATGTTTGCTCAGATTTTCGAAAGAGCACAACTTCGAATCCACCGGATGGATTTCAATGAAATTTGGCATGGATATGACTAATAGTCTAACTTAACATCTAGCATTTTTTTTTTTTCGGTAAAGTTTAGGGTTGCCACAAAACATTCAAAAACTACCTAAATATTCGAACACGCACAACTTCGAATCCAATGGATTGATTTCAATGAAATTTGGCATGGATATGACTAATAGTCCAACTTAACATCTAGGATATTTTTTTCTAAAATATTAGATTGTAAATTTTTATGACCACACAGAAATTCTAGCCAAAAATAAGTTTTAGTTATTGAAATACGTCTATTTAGAGCGGAGCCCTACGGAGCCCTACGTTGTGTGTGATCCGACACTATTTGGAATACATAATCTTAATTTTAATCATAATAATAAATATTTTATTGCTGCGTTCTACCATCTTAAGTTTCGTTTTTCTTAACTAGATGTCGCTATACTTAAAATCAGACAATACCTGCCTTGCACCACATGTCAAAATTTAATATCTTCCTTGCTTCAAGAAATTTAGTTTTTTTATTCCTAATTACGTATAAAAAACATTAAGCGGGTCTTTGTATCACGCGGAATCTTAGACGTTAACTCTGGAATTCATCTCCACAGTGCTAATGCCGTAGGGAAGCTACCTACCTAAGAAGTAAGTCTAGAGGACCAGCTGATTTTGAATTAAGTAGTAATAGAAACATAGACATTGAACTCTGAACTCCAACCCCTCAGGAATGATGCTGCCTGCTTAAACCATAAATCTGGAGGACCTGCTAACTTTGAATTAGCAATGTGGGTATCAAGTAGAAACTTCTCAGACGAGGTCGCGTTTCCGATCCGGCGCTAGAATTTAAGGAAAACATGTAAAATGACTACTTGTAAGTGCCCTCCTAGGCCTAAACATAATAAACGCTTTGACTATTGACTTAGACGATAAACTCCGGACTCTAACTTTTTAAGCACGATGTTGCGAAGTGACTCTTACCTAAGCCGTGAGTCTGGAGCACTCACTCATTTTAAATAAGGAACATGGGTATCAAGTACAAACTTAAACAGATACTGTAAGTAAAACTGATACACACAGATAAATAAAGTCAAACTTTTGTTATACAACTAAGGCGCCAGGCAAGCGTACGGCCCACCTGTTGTTAAGCAGTTACCGTACCCTATAGATGCTTGCAACCAAAGGCATCGGTAGCACGTTTCCAACCTGAAGGGGAGTGGGGTTAGTGGGAGGGGACGGGGAGGTGGCTGGGTTGCGCTTCCGGCTCTCTCCCTCATCATACGAAACGAAGGTAAATTAGCTACTTGAATGCCGATCTCCACCTTACTGGTATAGACTGGTACAGATAGACAGCCACGGACGGACGAACTCAGACTGATGCAGACTGACGTAATACAGATTAGACGATAGACAAAATTATATTTAAGGGCTTCACCGACTGGACGCGGACGGAGTCGCGGGCACAGCTAGTTAGTAATAATCTGTGGATAACAATATAGTCCCAATTAAGCTTTATAAGCGCCTTTGTCCGACCTCTACGGTACTACAACACGACTTTAATTCGTCCTATAACGAATATCATTTAGTTCAGTATTTACTCAGGCGGAATCCTTCACAAGCCGTTGTGAGAGCCTCCGAAGGCGTCGACCTTGTTAAGTCGACATACATTTTACGGAACCCTTTCTTGTACAAACATGGGCATTAATTAATGTCGATATGTATGAGTTATTTTGAGTGTACGTCAAGTTTAACATTGGCGCCGATTATGTTTGTACATTACTAAACTTAACTAACTTTATCGCCATGCTTTACTTGATCGTAATGTATGAGCAAAACAGAAATACTTTGAGATGTACGAACTTTAGTTTAGTCATTATTTGTAGCCAACATAATAAGCACCATTGTACGTTTAATTTTGATATAATAAATTAATTTTTCATTCCGTCTATTCGATAACCCACGATTTGTTTCCCTAAAAGTGTGGTCAATGTAGGTCTTTTTTCCGCTAGACTTCTATAGTACGAAGAAAGTAAGCTAAATTCTTGTGGATGAGTTAGATTGGGTATACAACAATAGATGCCTCCACAAGCCCTGAGTAGACGCGCCCGAGCTATCAGTTATGAATAACTTATGATGTTTTCTCAGACGGCAAAACTATTGTTCGAGCAGCTTGTTTAATAGGCAGGATGGGATTCAAACCCGAAAATTCGGTTACCAGGACGGCTATTTTAACCACTACGCCTAAGGTCTCCTATAATATCAATTTAAAATTATCTAGGTATTTCCTTAATGCAATCACTGATTCGTAATCGATCGGAGATTAAGCACCGTTTGGCAAGGTCAGTCAGAGATGGGTGGCTATTTAGTTGGCATTTGTACTGAGCATCTCCGTGCTTCGGAGGACACGTAAAAAGTCGGTCCCGGTTGTTGTCTTTTAGGCAGCAGTCGTTAAGCCTTCCCACAGACCTTCGGGCGGCTTGAACAACTCTGACACTAGGTTAGCCACTAACCATACGATAAGAAGAAGTTTCCATAAACTAGCGGAGTGATATCATGATACATCCTTTAATATAAACTATTACACAAGCCACAAATCAACTACTTAACCGAGGAATCCGACGCGTTGCCAAAAACACGCCATCTCATAATAGTCTATAAATTTTATTTATTTCTCTTCCCCGCCATACTTAGCTCGCATATTGGTATCCAGTACGAGAAAGCCTATACGATAATATAAGATAGAAAAAAATTAACGTCACGACTTTTATCCCCATTCGGGTGTAGTCAGAGGCTTGTGTGGCCATACACCACCACATTGTGGAGGTATTAACCAACTCAAAGCCCACGTTTCACCAGATCAAGATCAAGAAGTCAAAATAAAGAACAAGATAGAATAAAGATGAATAAGATCATGGGAGTACTCCACCAAGTCAACTAGGAACTCGGATGGAATGCGGCTTCCCCCCCGCCACACCCCACACACCGCTACCATCTTTTTGTGTGGGTGACGTCACATTTGTCAGGTTCCTAGTTGGCTTGGTGGACTAGTAGTTGTGACACTGTCTGCGTGTATTCGAACTTAACATTCGCGCTGAGAAACAATGAAAGACAGAATATTATAAAAAATAATACTTGGCATACTTATAATTCAGAAATATCATTGATGTATAATTTTAGCAGACATCCGGCCGAATACTCGTACGCAACTTAAATTTGAGAGCTGCTTAACTTTGACGCGACATACAAAAAATGATATTTAACGACGTTTCAAACTGCTAAGTGGAACTTAAATATTTAAGTAGCCTTTGAGTATTCGGCCGACGGTAACTCAACATTGCAATCATCAAACTTATACTCAGCGCACCACTACATGCAAAGAAATTCACACATATGTTATCGCAATCGCAATTCTACCGTCGTAATATGTCGATGGACTCAGTTTAGTAATGCATACTGTTTTGGACAGTCACACACCCTTTTTCTTGGTAATCTCCTTCGTTCCCACTCAATATTTCAAGCAAGGCTATCAATTTCAATAAAGCTAAGCGCTAGATCAGCACAAAATCCAAATAGATATATTCAAAGCTTCCAAAGAGATTAGTCCCAAATCGGCGAACAACAAAAAAAGCGAACAAAGCGCTTAGTAAAATAAAACAAAGAGAGAGGAAATATCTAAATATATAAGAATCAAAGTCCTGACTCACTGACTGACTGACAGACAACGCACAGCCTAAACCGCTGGTCGTAGGGACTTGAAATTTGGAGGGTGTGTGTGTCTTGATGGGTAGAGGTGTACGTACGTTGAAATTCAACCCCTAAGGGCGTTAAATAGGGGATGAAAGTTTGTATGGAAGTTCGTCATTTTTGAAGTTAGAAGGATGAAAATTTGTGTTTGTTTCTTTTTATAAACCAGGATCCGGGATACGTGATCCGGGGTATTTTGGATCCGGGATGAGGCAAACGGGATCCGGGATCCGGTGAGAATGGGAAACGGGATCCGAGATACGGGGTCCGGGATCCGGGATCAGAGATCCGATTTTTTAAAAATTTAAATTCTACGCGGACGAAGTTGCGGGGAAAAGCTAGTAACTAAATAGGAACGTTCTATTAGTTTGGAAAGTTGGTAACATTAGTTGTTCTTTTGGCAATATGAGTTCATTTCGAATAACCAACAACATTACCAAGCAAGAGGGAGATATTTGACTCTCCAAAATAAATTGTCTTACTAAATGGAGTCCATGGACATAGTAGGATAGCTTGCAGAAAATAATGTTGTAAACATGTCAGTATTGCCAATACGATTCATCTGCTAAATATTTGAATTTCGTAGACGTTGTTCGCTTTCAATAGTTTCGCTACACCTACGCCACAACCACATCGTCTCGACGTAGTTTGTTATACAACAATAAACGTGATAGCCGACCAAGTTAGATTTATTTTCTGTTTGTCTAACGCCGCCGCCATTATTGAGATTAGTTTGCACGTGTCAATTTTATTAATCGTTGCGGACGGTCTATTGATAGAGCACAATCGGTAATCGGTATTAAACCGCCCGTTACTTGGTTAGGGATATTTACCCGATTAGAAAACGAAGATATAGGTATTGTTTTAGTAATATTTTTTTAGGAGACTGGGTCCGCCATCTACTCCCACCACTGTTACTCTTTTTTCTTCTTATCGTTTGGTTAGTGGCCAACCTGGTTATTGAGATTAGTTTGCACGTGTCAATTTTATTAATCGTTGCGGACGGTCTATTGATAGAGCATAATCGGTAATCGGTATTAAACCATTTCTAGGTCAGAGATATTCACCCGATTAGAAAACGAAGGTATTGTTTTTGTCACAATTTTTTTTAGGAGACTGGGTCCGCCATCTACTCCCACCACTGTTACTCTATAGTCGTTTATAGTCTTATCGTAATACGATAAAGCTATCAACGACTATATCGCTGAGACATCGTTACGGTTTTGGTTACGTGAATCGGGCTACTGTTCAAATGTCACTATAGGGTCACCCATTTATGAGAGCCTACTCTGTTTCAAACGAAAACGAGCCGTGGTCCGTTTAGGCCCTTGAGGTCAAAGTGACATATGACCACGGACCACGGCTATCCTCTAGATGAGAATATTTTCTTGTTTTATACTTTTTAGAGCACGATTTTTCAGTAGTCGGGTTTTAGTTTTTTACCCGACTACGGCGGAGGGTTATGATTTTGACCGGTATGTATGTATGTATGTATGTATATATGTATGTATGTATGTATGTATGTATGTATGTATGTATGTATGTATGTATGTATGTATGTGCATCTGTTCCCACCTAACTTCCAAACTACTTGTCGTAATTTGACAAATGAGGTATCGTTAGAAGTGGCTTAATGGCGCGCTGGTTATAGGCTATGTGACGTCACATAAAATTGCATAGTGTGCCCTCTAGAGGATATAATGTCATGAACTAAAAAAAAAACATTTTTTGATAAAACCGTGTGGGGTATCAAATGAAAGAGCTTGATGAGCACATTTCAAAAATATATATATTGTTACCTATAACTCCAAAATAATTAAATAAAAAGTAAGTTTAAAAACTAAAACCCGACTACTGAAAAATCGCCCTCTAAAAAGTATGAAACAAGAAAATATTCTTATCTGGAGGATAGCCGTGGTCCGTGTAGGCCCTTTAGGTCAAAATGGCATATGACCACGGACCACGGCTATCCTCTAGATGAGAATATTTTCTTGTTTTATACTTTTTAGAGCACGATTTTTCAGTAGTAGCCAGTTTTTTTACGATAGAAGAATCATAAAACCAGAATACAAAAGTATTTTGCGATGAAAACTGAAATTGGATCTCACAGCTTGCTACCTTGCAACAACTCTTTTAGCACAATGTAAGCTGATTTAAAGGTAGTAAAATTCTAAATCGCCGCGTCACCATTCAGTAAACGACACACTAACTCACCTGAACCTTTTATTACCCGTTAGTAACTTACATTGTAGTTTTAAAAGAGTCTTGTAAAGATAACGTAATAGCCAGTTTACAATGGTTTTAAAAAGCATTTCTAGGAACAAAATTGATTTGCAAAACCAGTGTAAACCACAGAGTAAAGACTACATAAAGAGGTGCCCTTATTAGATATATGTATGAAAAAAAACGTGGTCATTGTTTCTTTCATTTTCATTGTTCTATCTACAGGTAAATAGTTGAACTACTCGCTTCGTTTTATGTCGATGTTAGTACTAGGCCGGCCACTCGGCCGACTTGCTTAGGGCCAGTCCCCTTAGTAATTGGTCCATGGTGTAAACCCACCATTATTTTCTATAAATTTGGGGGTAACAGTTCATTAATTCTATGAAGGGAACCACAAGTCGTGTATTCATTAGTTTTTCATTGAATCACAACCATAGAAAAACGAATAGACGTGTCTACAACATACACATGCCGCGCGAGTCTGCTCACCCACATGCCTCGCGAAGCACGACGTTTGCCTCAGTCGCATGCCGCGCGAAGCAAATGGCGAGACAACTGACACTCTAGACAGAGAAAGGTATAGCCGAGCAATCAGTTTGACACGTTTGACATCGTTCTGTCTGATGACTATGCCAAACTAGGCGAGGCAAATGACAGCGCTCAGGTGAGGCAGGACGCGCATTTGCCTCGCGCGAGGCAAGTCAAACTTCGTGAGGCAATTTGCCTCGCGCGGCATGTGACACATCTGGACGTAGCTATTGAATTATAATTTTCTTCAAGACTACACCACTTGAAGAATAAATGCTTTTAGGGGTTCGCGAGCGAATAGTGCATACAATTCAACTTAATATGGCCATCAGCGGGACTAAAAAGGCCACATAGCAATTTTGTAAATGCAAATAAGACGACTGCTTGATGCATTAGTTACTTCGTAGGCCGTTCGGCTTACAGAATTATATCATACAGAATTTCGGGGATGGCCTATTCGTAACTTGCCCTAGTTTGGGTGTCACTGGGTTCGCCCCCAGTCCATTGTCCGGTAGCCATAGTACAAGCGTTGCTTAGTTTGGGACCATACAGTTGGTGTGTAAGTCTGGCGATATTATTACAGAATTACTATATGGCCTTTTTAGCCCCGTTGAACCCCAACAAACCATGTATCATTCATTTATTTCTTAAAATTATAAAGTAATTAAAAATAACAGTAGCAGTAGAAATAATACTTTAATAATAATAATATCCTGGGACATTTTTGTACACACGGTTACCTGATCCCAAACTAAGCAGAGCTTGTACTATGGAAACCAGATAACTGATATTACTACATATACTACTTTTTTATTTGTAAATACATACTTAATATACATATACACCCAGATTCCGGACATACAGACATGTTCATGCACACAAATGCATGTCCCGGGTAGGAATCGAACCTACGTCCTGCAGCGTGAAAGGCGCCTCCGCGCCAACCACGCTAACGGGCCCGTTAAGCCGGGACTTTCGGGTCATCTTCAAGTTAGCAATGTCTTTCCAAAATATTACTACAACCAGATATAAATACCAGAAACTACAGACTAAAGTCAGACTAAAACGAGACTGATGAAGTAACTTCTGATCCTACGTTATCCCGCTTTCCAGATAGCGTACTTACTCCACACATACTTGAAGATTTAATATGGCATATACGCTTAAGGGCAACCATAAGTTAGAAAAGCCAAAAGAATTTATGGCCGTATATAAAATCCTGGCCATAAAAAGTGAGACAAAGTCTGCCTTCAGATTACCGGCGGTCAACATACAAAAAAACATGACAAGTGCGAGTAGGACTCGCGCCCTGAGGGTTCCGTACAAAATTATAAGGAGTAGAATTTTCAAAAACGCTGCAATGAATACTTTTTATTTGTAATGAGTAGCCGAAATACTAATTTTTATGATTCTTTTCTAGTTTTTAGCTTCAGAAATGGGCCATACATACTTTCACCCCTTATTTTACCCCCCACACGGGTGGGATTATCCAAAATATTTCCTATGCTTTTCTTCGTTATAAAAACTACCTACGGTTAACATTTCTTGTTTTAACACCAGTGGTTTGAGCTGCGCACGTCTTGACAGACGGACAGACGGACAACATAGACAACAGAATGATCTTATAAGGGTTCCGTTTTTTCCTTTAAAGGTGCGGAACCCTAAAAACATGAAATATTGTATGTAACTTCTCTGTTGTTTTGTTCTTTCTTTCGACTTAAAATATGAATGTTTTGTATTATTCTGACAGAGGAAATGTTAGTATTTCTAGTCATAACTTTAGGATTTATTGTTCAGTAGTATAATCTACGTGATGTAGTGGGCAAAATAACATTATTTTTGGGAAGATTATGATAATTATACAATATATCATATAAGTATACAATATATCATATAAGTATACTATATTTGCTCTTTTAAGGGTGTGTTTAGGGACTGATGTTAAGCAGTTACCGTAGCCTATAAATGCTTGCATTACCAAATGCATCATTCGCATGTTGCCAACGAGGGCCTTAAGTTGGTTAGCCATTGTGGCGCCACTGTGGCGGGTCGATCACTATAGCAGCTCAATGGCAATGGCTAAGCGACTTAGGGCTTGAAGGGGAGTGGAATATAGGGTGGGGATGGGAGATTTTTGGGCTTCTAGCTCTCTCACTCATCCTACGAAACGCAGAACGAACTACTCGCTTCGTTTTATGTCGATGTTAGTACTAGGCCGACCACTCGGCCGAGTTGCTTAGAGCCAGTCCCCTTAGTAATTGGTCCATAAAAAAACCCATTAGACTACGACCTCCTCCATCCATTATCAGCATTTAACTTAAAATATGTCCTCATCAAAAGTTCTAACTCTGAACTCATCAAACAAAATTAGACTATTTGCTCATGTCTCGCGGATCCATTACTCATCTTCAAAGATAAAGTACCGGCGCCGACGTTAACGAACTTTTGTACACATAGGTATTCGCCAGCAGTTAAGTCTAGGCTAGATATAATTTTGATCTAGGCAACATTTCGATAAAACGTCGGCTAACGCTGCGTTTCTATGCTATCAGCACCCCTAGTCAAGTGGCTTTGTATACAAGCGTTTCTAAAAAACGCTACGCTTCATGTATAGAAATGACATAAGTCACGTGATTCACTTATCGACTCGTAATGTAATTTCCATGCGTTTAAGCGTAGCGTATTGTAGAAACGCTTGTAGACGAAGTCAGTTGGCTAGGGGGGGGGGGGGGGGCAGTAAAGGCCAACTATCTACGGCCAGTGAATGCTATTGAGTATCTAGGGTAGTACCCATGGACCAATTACTAAGGGGACTGGGACTAAGCAACTCGGCCGCATGGCTCAACTAGGCCGTTGACGTCATCACAGTAGGCGTGGCTTAAGTCAGTGTGCTGTTGGAGTTTATCCTGTGCAGACGTGTTGCCAACGTTCGCATCCCAAATATAATTCTATTCGACACTAAATGGCGACCCTCTGTATGTCTATTTTATCACCCTACACTTAGTGACATCTAGTGTGAAAAAGTTAAACTACCCACTAACATAGACGTAAAACGAAGCGAGTAGTTCTGCTATTGACCGGTAGATACATGCCACCATTTCTTAACCCCCCACGTGCAAGCGATGCCTTGGTATTGCAAGCATCTATGGGCTACAAAAAAAACAATAGGCCAAGAGCTGAGATTAAACAGTTAATAATAAATGGGAATGTCATTGACAATCCTATTGACATCGCAGAAGCGTTCAATTTGTTTTTCACTACAGGAAGTGAAAATAATCCAACTACTTCGAAAACAAATTATCAAATAATGACAGATGGAAAAAATTATTCTAAATCATTATTTATGAACCCTACGACTCATTTTGATACCGAAAAATTGATACATTCATTAAAAAACACAAATAGCACAGGTTACGATGACATTAACACAAAAATATTAAAAAGTGTATCTAAACAAATTTCACCGGTATTAAGCCATTTAATTAATATATCAATCGTTTCAGGAGAGAGGAGAAACTAAAAACCACAATAATAAAACCTCTATTTAAAAAGAAAGATAAAAATAATATGAGTTGTTATAGACCTATAGCACTTATACCAATATTTTCAAAGTTATTTGAGAAGGTTATTTACAAAAGTATTTATACATTCTTTGAAACACATAATATATTCACTGATGAGCAAGCTGGTTTTAGGAAGAGTAAAAGCATAAATTTGGCTGTGTACAAATTTCTTAATGCTATAATGACAGGTTTAGATAATAAGCACCTGGTTTCAGCGTTATACATGGACTTAAAGAAAGCATTCGACTACGTTAACCATGACACCTTGTTAAATAAGTTAGAGACATATGGCGTTAGAGGTAATATTTTAAGCCTCCTAAAATCCTACCTCACCAACCGTAAACAGTGCACGCAAATTACACGCATATCACCAAAAACAAGAAAGGAAACTGTTTACTCCTCTAAATTTTGTAACGTTACCCAAGGGGTGCCTCAAGGTAGCATACTCGGTCCCTTATTATTCATAATATATATGAATGATCTGCCTAAAGTTACCAAACATAAGATGGTCTTATTTGCTGATGATAGCACAGTCATGTTTACTGGTAGGGATAAATCTGAAATAGAAACAAACATGAATGAAGCTCTAGACTTTATAATTAATTGGTTAAATTACAATAATCTACAAATAAATCTGGACAAAACTAATGTAATGACATTTAGAAACAGGAAAAATAACTTAATAGACATTCACATAAACTATAATAGACAAAGGATTGTTGAAGTGGAGAAAACTAAATTTCTAGGTCTCCAAATTGATTGCAATATTGACTGGAAGTTCCAAATAGAAAATCTGTATGCCAAATTAAACCAACATTCCTATGCGTTATATATGCTCAGGAAAGTTGTGAACGAATCTACAGTAACCACCGCGTATCATGGGAACGTAGACTCAATACTAAGATTCGGCATAATTTTTTGGGGAAATTCGGTTACCAAGGAATCCATATTTAGGGCACAAAAGAGGTGCGTGAGAGCAATTTGTAGACTTAAACCCACAGATAGTTGTAAGCCATACTTCATTAATCTTAAGTTGTTGACCCTACCGTGTATTTACATCTATGAGATTTCCGTGTTCGTGGCATCCAATATGATGTTGTTCCAAAAATTGAAAAGCAAACGCCACAATCAGGAGATTTGTTACCCACCTAACAGAACTGCACAGTTTAATAAAAGTGTCTTTTGTATGGCTCCTCGCATTTATAATCACTTGCCAAAAGAAATATTAAATTGTTCCAGCATAGATACCTTCAAATATAAATTAAAACAGTTTCTGTTGAACAAGGCATATTATAGCGTAATTGAATACCTGGATGATAAATTTATAAAACAAGGTGGGTAGTTTGGTTAGTTCGCTTTGGTTAGTTTGCTTTATGTATGACATTATGATTTTTTTTATTGACATTGTGATTTTTTTTATTGACATTATTAACTGTTAGTCTGTTTTTGTTTGTTTTTTATAATGGAAATGTAAAAATTATTTAAAACTGACATTCTGTAATCGATTGAACGAAGTGTAAGCCAATCAAGGCAGGTTTTTGAGGATCATAAATAAACTTTAGTTTTAAGATCTTTTGTACCACCCAAAAATCACACTAATAAAGAATTGAATTGAATTGAATTGCTACAGTAACTGCTTAACATCAGGCGGGCCGTACGCTTGCTTGCCACCTTAGCAAATTAAACACAGGTAACATATGACGCAAATCTGACGGGCCCGTTGGCGTGGTTGGCGTAATGGCGGCTTTCACGCTGCAGGTCGTAGGTTCGATTCCTACCCGGGACATGCATTTGTGTGCATGAACATGTCTGTATGTCTCGAGTCTGGGTGTATATGTATATTAAGTATGTATTTATTAACAAAAAAGTTTATTATATGTAGTAATATCAGTTATCTGGTTTCCATAGTACAAGCTCTGCTTAGTTTGGGATCAGGTAGCCGTGTGTAAAAAATGTCCCCGGATATTATTATTGAATGTATCACCCCGATCAAATATAGTAACAGTGTCTCATGAAAACATAAATATGAACTCTATAGCGGCCAATTCAAAGTCGATATTACGTAGGCGAAGATACATGGCTCCAATAATATGAATCGGCAATCGACTGACTCGGCAAATTGCCGGGGTACGAGTCCTATGACGTCATACACCCCTTGCACGTCACTTAGAGTTGCCATTTTCCTGTTATTGGAACGC
Organism: Drymonia ruficornis; assembly: GCA_947859195.1. Lineage (NCBI taxonomy): Eukaryota > Metazoa > Arthropoda > Insecta > Lepidoptera > Notodontidae > Drymonia > Drymonia ruficornis. The sequence continues at coordinate 1,248,635 of OX401922.1, forward strand.
CGTGGAGGCAATTTCGTTAGAATAATATAAGGTACCATTGATGTATTTTAGCAGATATGGTACCTCCCAACATGGCGAATACTAGACTTGTGCACAGCGCACCACAATTTGCAGCGAAATTCACACATCTGTTATCGCACTCAAAATTCGATAATCAACTTTTAAAGGCATTTTGATGCGTATTTTTCAACAGAAGCTTGCGAGGAAGCCTTGGCGTGCGCGATATCGCCGACAAGATTCAAGAGAGTAGGCTGCGATGGTATGGTCACGTTAAAAGGAGGCCGCCTGAATTATTATTATTATTATTATTTTTTTTTATAGGACTGCGGTGGCAAAAAAGCGTACGGTCCGCCTGCTGTTAAGCAGTTACCGTAGCCTATAGATGCTTACAATACCAAAGGCATTGCTCGCACATTGCCGACCTGAAGGGGACTGGGATGGAGGGAGGGGGAGGGGGGGTGGACTTACGGCTCTCTCACTCATCGAACGAAACGCAGCTGTAATAGCTACTTACGTACTACTTAATACGTAGGCAACTTAGCGCTACAACTTTCCATTCCCGGTCCAAGACCCAGAGGCAGACCCAAAACAAGATGGAAAGCTGTAGTGCTAAAGGACATGAAAGAGTGTCAGGTATCCGAAGACGATGTCGAGGATCGAGCGAAGTGGAAGGGTAAGATTAGGAAGGCTGACCCCACCACCATGTGGGATACATAGTCCAGGAAGAGAGATTTTTCACCAGAAGCTGATCTATTCTGTGCCAGAAGGTTAGCCACGACATGTTTTCAATATTATTTTCAGCGAATGACTGAGTCTTAAGCGCTGGATTCCTAGGAAAAAGGTACCGTCATATGTCATATAGTACGGCCGCACTAGAACATTGGCTATGTAAAAAACGGTGCCCAAACCGGTCTCTAGGCAACCGCGCCATTGTTTACATAGCCAATATTCTAGTGCGGTCGTTATAATGACGGCACCGCTTCGGAGGAACCCATAACTTTACTGTTTCTTCAGACCCCGTTTAGTAGGACGTACGATTTTGGATGGTCACATGTTTCCCTCTTTATTTATAATGTCTTTGACTTTTATACAAGAGTTTGAATCACTGTTGTCGTAAGGTGGAGACGCCTAGCTACGTGCAAGGAAAAATATACGTCTACATGATCCCAGCGGCGCGCCCGAGCAAACAAAAATGTAGATATTCACGTTATATCTGATTGATTCAGCGTGGCTTGTCGGAGCTTGTGGACGCGGCCAAATGTAAGTTAGCTGGATACAAAACTTGGTGTCTTCTTTAAAAGAAATGAAAAAGTTAGACAGGGCCAATGAATCCCCAACCAAGGATATTAAATATTAATATTCTGTAACAGAAATATCGAGTACCTATCTGAAAATATTAATATTCTATCTCAACTTAAAATCTTAATATTTATAGCTCCTCATTTGTGAAAATGTCCAATATCTCATGCGAAATCTCCCAGCTCGAGCTAGGAGCATAAATTATGTCTAGGATCTAGGCATTATGTGCAAAGCAACCCATAATAAAACGCAATATCTGTCGGTTGGGACAGTTTTGTAAAGAATAGCTTTGTTATCCTTACTTTTGACAATATTATCATCCATCTATCGGTAGAAATATTTATATAAAAGAAAAAAAGAAAAAGTGGATATTGTGGAAATCACAGGACATGTTTCTAAAAGACTATGCGGTGATACTTTTATGCTAGAGTTTACGGATGAACATTTGGCAACCACTAATATAAATTCTTACGTGAGGATTCGGAATTTGCCAAATTCACTCACATGAACGTAGACAAATATCACTAGCTTGCGTCATAAATAAAGCCACAAAGCGTGTCATAATACCACATATTTTCACTCAGAATACACCTGATAAAATAAAGGTATTTTCGGCTAAGGAAGCAGGCGATATATCAAGAGATTAATGACGTAGATATAATCTAACCTGAACTAAATCACTGGTCGCAGAATAATCCCATCTTATTATTACGACCACAAATATTATGGAGATAAAACTGTTAATATATTAGTTTCATTGGATGGCATGATCAGATATTATAACGGAAACAGCTTAAATATAACGCTGCGTTATATGGCGCGTCCAGATGCCTCGCATGCCCCAGGACTTATGTCTATGCGTTCCGACATCAAAACTAAATGCTCGGGCGCGGCTTGCGACTGATGTAGACGCATCGAATTCCGATTTCTATTTGGGTGTCAGAACAGTGCTGTGGATTTCACCACCGTCTTAATAACTACCATAACAGGCTCGTATATTCATGAAAATATTTTATTATTAGAAATTAATATAAGTATGAAGAACAATATCCAGTATAAGATGATCACAAAAAAATATTTGCACGGATCTGAAAGTAGTTTGACTTACCATCCATCCAGTCGTTTGCTCAATAACGAGGATCGTGACAATTATGTTCATTCATTCTGGGGAGCAATTTTCCTCCACCCGTGAGGTATATTGCTTTGTGCAGTTGAAGTTACGTAAAATCAGTGATCTGCGAGCTCTATCTAGTGAGACATCCTCCACTTTCCCTGTCATAACAATCCTTTCTAGGCTATCGGAGCTCCTTCGCGGGATATGCCTAAAAAGGACAAGATACGGACTCTGCATACGGTTGAGAGGCGACCCTTAATACATATTAACATAAGGTAGTTATATTTTCCTCTTCAGCAGTAGCGATCACGTTTTCTCCATAAAAAAATCTTCATTCCGACACAAGGATACACCCGAAATTTTTGGTAACCAAATTTCATATTCAGAAACTTCACACGACATAACTTCCTCCCAACCGCACCCAGCATACGTTGCTACAAAAATGTTCTCCTCGAAAACTTTCACGCTATTTCCTGATACTATATCAAGGTATATTCAAATTAAGTTTCCAAACATAATTTCGGAAACTTGCTCTCTTATATGCAATTTTTCTTAAGTAATACCACCGACCGTATAATGCGATGTCTCTTTGAACACAAAACGTTGGGGAAGTATTTTTAGAGCGGAGAGCGCAAGGGTGTTTTACGGTCAAATAAAACAGGGAATTCTTCCGCAAGTTTGTGTAGGGAATTACGATAATCCCGATTAAGAGGAGGGTTCGAAATTTGGTTGATTTTCTATTCTACTTTTTCTTTAAGTAAGTATGTGGACTAGGAATCTTATATTTAGATGTATGATTTTTGACTATATTATCTTGAGTATCTTTAAATCCAAATCACGATTTGATGAAATTTTCTCGATAAAAAAAATTTATGAAATGAGCTCTAATTATTTACAATTTTCCTTGCTACCACGATGTTTTTACGATTTAGATCACGAAATTATTTCTAAAACATAGCAAATAATGATATCTAAACTACCCTTCAACCATATTTTAATTCATGAAGTAGTTTTTTTTTAATTCAAGTAAATGTGGTTTGGCGCTTACGTTGTTTATTTCCGAGCGCGCGCACAATATCGCCATCTCACATTTTAAGTACTTGAACTAACCATGTCTCTCTCTAACTTTGTATTGTCAGTGTCCGCTCGGACTTGTTCGACGTCGGACCTGTGAAGGATTTTTTAAAAAATATTACGAAAAAATATTACGGTCGTGCCACATTACAGGTACAGTACAGTATTTACAGTCCGCCGACGCCTATGATAAATAAATAAATATCCTTGGAAATTCTTTTACACATGACTACCTGATCCCAAACTAAGCAGAGCTTGTACTATGGAAACCAGATAACTGATATTACTACATATACTACTTTTTGTTTGTAAATCCAAACTAAATATACACTTAATTACACCTAGACTCGGGACATGCGGACATGTTCATGCACACAAATGCATGTCCTGGGCAGGAATCGAACCTACGACCTGCACTGCAGCGTGATTTTCGTTTGCTTTTCCTTGTCTTGTGTAATTTCTTTTCATCTCTTGTCATTTTGTGTCATCTCTTGTCATTTCATAGTTATTCGTGTCATTTCTGTAAAAACTCCCTATTTCGCTTACTGTTATATACTTGCAGCATGGTCTTGGGCCGACAGTGGGAATACATTGCTTGTCAAAACAATGGAGTCGCTTTATTGCGTTTGTTGTAGGTATGGATGGACAAGTAATAAATATATCATACATCAATAAATTATCGTAAAAAATAACATTACAGATATGGATAGGAAAATGTTTGTCCGTCCTATTCAATCTATTATATTATAAACGAAAGTAACTCTGTCTGTTACCTTTTCACGGCTAAACCGCTGAACCAATGTTGATGAATTTTGGTATGGAGATAGACTGGGTCTTGGCGGAGAACATAGGCTACTTTTTAGGGTTCCAAAGGGTGCTAACGGGACCCTATTACTAGGCCTACGCTGTCCGTCTGTCTGTCTGTCCGTCTGTCAGCGCGGGCTGTATCTCACGAACCGTAACAGGTAGAGAGTTGAAATTTTCACTGAATGTGTATTTCTGTTGCCGGTGCAGAACAAATACTAAAAATATAATAACATTTAAAAATAAATATCAAGTCTCAAACTTGATATTTTTGATGTGTTTATTCTACGGTGGTACGGAACCCTTTATGTGCGAGTCCGACGCCTTCAGATCTTATGAATGTTTTCTTGAAATAAATATAGTGTATTTTAAGTAATTAACTGGCCAACCCTCAGGTCCTACCTACCATGTTAGGATCTTTTTCGTTCTAGCGGGTGTAAACCGTGATTTAACGAGTTAATGTGATAATTTTTGTATTTAAATTATTCAATTCAATGTATTTGTTTCAGACATAGTCCAATATTGATTATTAAAATTATTATAATTTCACAATAAATATAAAACAATAAATAAAAGTAAAATTAAATTAAAAAAAATAAAAATATATTTTTTATTTTTCATGTTTTATCATTAAAATACAATATAATATAACATAAATTAAAATAAAATACAATAAAATAAAAACCTACCCCTAATTAAACAAATACCGTCCGCGTGGGATACTGGCTGCATGTCCTCCCTGTATTCAAGCTGTTCCTGTTGTCAAGCGAATTTTTTGAGCAAGGAAAGAGCCAGCCCTTTTGTCACCTGTGGCGGTAACCAGTCTAAGGGTGATTTTGATAGATAAAAAAATAAAGATAAAAAGATAAACAAAAAATAAATGCATGGTTAAATCAATAAAATTAATAAAAACTGAAAATTAAATTAAAAAATAAATTAAATATGGTAAAAAAAAATATTATGACACCGCTGATGACTTCATGATCGGCATCGAAGTTAAGTACCAAAGTATTCCTTTGCCTACGAAACATGAAAAAGATACTCATATCCGGCAGTCAGTCACTGACACAGAGTATGTACATTTTTACCCGACTACGGTGGGCGGAGGGTTATGATTTTGACCGATATGTATGTATGTTCATCTGCTCCCGTATAACGTCCAAACTATTTTTATCATAATAATTTGACTAATGAGATATCGTTGGACGCGTCTGGATCGTCCGCTGGTTATAGGCTATTATACGATCGAAATATTGTTATACGTATCTATCAGCATATTGTAGGTATCGTTTGTCTTCTTTTGACTTACTTTGTCTTCAGCAATAAAAACAACATAGAAATTAAATTATTTTTTTCAAATACACTCGACATAAAAATCCCATATAAAACGAAAAAAATATATTTGAATATTTTCATCCATTTCATCTATTTTAAAAGGTGCACTGGGACATATTATTTTAATTGTACGAATTAAACAATATTGTTCCTTCAAAAAATAACTATACTATAGTCTACTCCATAGCTGTTCTGTCCTAGCTAAGCGAGAGGGATATATCCTTCGGCAGCTCACGCGACGCTAGCCACACCCCGAAACTAAAATTCATTTTTTTCTTGTATCGTCTTAACGCCTTAGCTCGTACGTCTGACAAATATTTGCGTAAAAGAAAATAACATAGCAATGAAAATTCGGAAATTTCCAGCTACTAAGAAAATAATAGCAGTTAGAGATGTAAGCATTTTTTAGGAGCTTGTTTTATTAGCATTGCTTCTTTTTCCTATTTAAGTGTTCGAAGATTCTATAGAGCTATGTCTTTTACCTCCTTAACATCGACCTTTATTCTAGCTCATGTAACTAAAGGTCACCGCTCACCTAACGCCTCCGCACCCGACCAGCACCGCCTCGCCGCTCGGCGTCCACTCGTTGTCGCCGGGTGGTCCGCGGGCGGACGCTGCTTTTACACCATAAACGTCACGTGTCGAGTGGACCGCGCGGGGTCAACGAGTGAACGCCGCGCGGTCAGCGCGTGGTCCACTTAATTCCGGTTCAGTTAGTGGACGCTGAGCGGCGAGGCGGTGCTGGTCGGATGCGGAGGCGTTAGATGAGCGTTGACCTTTATTCTTCGTCTTCCTCTTATTTGCTTCTTTATTAACATAAATTCGATCATATATTCTTTACTTGAAATGTAACGTCACGACTTTTATCCCCATTCGGGGGTAGTCAGAGGCTTGAGTGGCCGTACACCACCACATTGTGGAGGTAATAACCAACTCAAAGCCCACGTTTCACCAGATAGTCAGAACCCAACGTGACAGGTGGTGAACCTTGTCGCCGGAACCGCCGCCTTGTCGGTGAACATTCTTTATTAGATTATTTAAATTGTTAAAGATATACCACCAAAGGATAATATAAATAGTTTCAGAAATAAATAAATAAATATATATATATTTTAGCCAGTTTACAATGGTTTTACAAAGCATTTCTAGGAACAAAAGTGTTTTGAAATGCCAGATAAAGGTGATAGCTTTCTATATCAGCAATATTAATTGAGAAATTATGTTATAATAATGTTGACGATTTTTTAAATGATTAGTTATTATAATATGGACAGAATATTTTTTTCTCAATATATCATTAATTGTATATTACATTTTTAATGGAAATGTTAATTAATAATTTAATTTATTTTTTGTATATGCCGTATGGCGGTACATAGCATGCGCAAATAATAAATTCTTAACACCATAATGTATACAACCTGTGTTCACAAATAAACGATTTGATTTGATTTGACTTTATAAGCTTGGGGCTAGTCTTTGAATTCCATAGTTCTGTATAGCTCCATCAGCTAGTCACATAACTCGAACTGGAGACGGTAATTTGACTTTACATAACGTTCTCTCTCAAGCGTTTAAGATAAAATCTTTATTCAGTGAGATGAAACGACTGTGCCACCATTTCAGAGCATGGACGATTTCGCCAAATGGTGTCCATTCAGATTTGCGAATGAAAGAAAAACATTGGGTGTTGCCGCTTATCTCGTGGAGGAACGACGTTGAAGAAAAGTAAAAGTGTTTGAAGAAATGAACTAGAAATAGTAGCACCTTAATAATAGGAACGGGGTAACATTACACAACACCCTTGAAATGAACAAAGAAAATCGTCTATTCTATAAATAGACTGGTGAGGAAGTAATGAATAAGCAGTAAAATACACATTACCATCTGCACGATTATTATTTGTATCACCAAACACTGAACAGCAAAGAAAACGGGTCGGTTAGAAAATTCAATATCTTCAATAGTACCTGACCTAGCTTTATGAAATAAAGACTAAATTAAAGAATACTTAATTGGAGTCGGTGCCAATCTTGGTATGCCAAGTATAGCTACTATAAAAGTAAGAAGATAGATTGGCACCGACTCCAAATACTCGATAACACACCATCACGTCTGGTTTTCCCAAAGGGATAGGCAGAGGTGGTAATAGAAATATTATTTCAGGCTTTTTAGTGATCCAGGTTTTTTTGAAGTCGGTTTTTTTTTTTTATAAAAATAATTTTATTTCACGATTTTTAGTGGCGCCATACCAATGAACATTTTGGCATATTGAACCGTATGAAGTAAGCCCAACAAAAGGTAACTGCTGTAAATCTTTGAGGAATTCCCTCGACTGTCTATGGTCTCCATCATTAGACCTGTAATGGCACTTATAACCCATATGGGTGCAAAGTTCTCTCCAATACAAATTAATCAAGCCCAAACACCAGGTAATTGCTGTAAATCGTTGAGGAGTTCTCTCGACTGTCTTTTGACTCCATCATCAGACCCCTAATGACAGTCACAACCCATCTAGGTGTAAAGTTCTCATCAATACTAATTAATCAAGCCCAAACACAAGGTAGCTACTGTAAAACGTTGAGGAGTTCCCTTGACTGTCCCTCGTCTTCATCATCAGTCCCCTAATGACAGTCACAACCCATCTAGGTGTAAAGTTCTCATCAATACTAATTAATCAAGCCCAAACACAAGGTAGCTTCTGTAAAACGTTGAGGAGTTCCCTTGACTGTCCCTCGTCTTCATCATCAGTCCCCTAATGACAGTCACAACCCATCTAGGTGTAAAGTTCTCATCAATACTAATTAATCAAGCCCAAACACAAGGTAGCTTCTGTAAAACGTTGAGGAGTTCCCTTGACTGTCCCTCGTCTTCATCATCAGTCCCCTAATGACAGTCACAACCCATCTAGGTGTAAAGTTCTCATCAATACTAATTAATCAAGCCCAAACACAAGGTAGCTACTGTAAAACGTTGAGGAGTTCCCTTGACTGTCCTTTGTCTTCATCATCAGACCCATAATGACAGTCACAACCCATCTAGGTGTAAAGTTCTCATCAATACAAATTAATCAAGCCCAAACACCAGGTAATTGCTGTAAATCGTTGAGGAGTTCCCTCGACTGTCTTTCGGCTCCATCATCAGATTGACTCCAGACCTTCATAAAATAGTAGTGCTTTAAAATAGTTAATGAAAAAAATTACAAACGCACTAGTCGTCCCTACGATTTTCGAAGGTTCCCCTCGATTTCTCTGGGATGCCATCATCAGATCCTGGTTTCCTTATCATGGTACCACCGCTGGAATATCTCCTTTCCAACAAAAAAAGATTCATCAAAATCGGTTCATAAACGACGAAGTTATCCGCGAACACACATAAAAAAAAAAAAAAAAAATATATATATATATATACGGTCGAATTGAGAAACCTCCTCCTTTTTTGAAGTCGGTTTAAAAAACCGGCCACGTGCGTGTCGGACTCGCACATAAAGAGTCCGTAGAATAAAATCCGTAGAATAGAGTCCGTAGAATAAAATCGTCAAAAATATCGTCTTTATTTTTAAATTTATTTTTAATTTTACTATTTGTTGTTGTAGCGGCAACAGAAATACACATTCTGTGAAAATTTCAAGTCTCTAGCTATTACAGTATGTATATCTGTTCAGTGTATTACATATAAAATAAATACTTTTTAAGCTGTAATACCCAATTAACATTAACATAGACATAATGTCATAACATAAGAGCTCGGGCGAAGCAAGCGAGGCATCTAGACGCACCAATTTTACTTTTATTTAAGTTTTTTTAATATAGCCACCAAGATTTTGATATTTTAAAAGTAATAAAAGATCTTTAGTATACTCTGACGCAGTATCAATGGCGCGTCCTTCACATAATAGTCTAGAACAAACTGAATTATTTCGCCTAGACGCTTTTCTTCTCAGCTTTAGCCTATTTTATTAAACGCATAAAAGAACATTTGTACTACAGAATCAAGATTTCTATTCCGCCGAGGATTTATTTTAAAATCGTATTTCAATTCTATGGTCAGTCGTCTAATAAATTCACTTATTTGATTTGTGTTTGAAACTTTATTGGTAAGTTAAATGCTCTGAAAACTGTAGACAGTTTTTGACATTTCAGTTGAACTGAATAATCTTCGTGCTTTAATTGATTTTTAAAGGTCAACATTAAAGTTTTAAATAATAATAAAATAAAAATAAAATATAACGTCACGACTTTTATCCCCATTCGAGGGTAGTCAGAGGCTTGAGTGGCCATACACCACCACATTGTGGAGGTATTAAGTCAACTCAAAGCCCACGATTCACCGGATAGTCAGAACCCAACGTGACAGGTGGTGAACCTTGTCGCCGTGTATACAGGAACTGACTATTACCTAAGTAAAGTAAAGTTTTAAAAGTAAAGATAATCTAAACGATATGCCAACTGATGCTGGATTGAGATCATCGATCTGTTGAAGTCATTATCGGCTATCTCCAGTTGAACTATAGAATTTCATGTCCTATTCCTCTTAACGGCATGCATGCTTGGTATTCTTTCTTGATGAACCTTTAAAAGTCAAAGGAAATACTTGTGCCATATTGTAAGTGTGTAAGCTTTGGTAGTTTTAGATGTGTCCCTTCCTTTTCTCTTTAATTTATTAAATTACTTATACAGTTGTTTTTGTCGATGCTCCATTCTGATGGCCCACTGTAATTTTTGTCTAGACAAGATCCTTCAAGAACAGAAAAAAAAGAAAAAAATAAGCGACTGTAGCCTAGGGGTGAACAGGTAGGGCTAACAATCAGAAGGTCCCAGGTTCGATCCCCGGTGGTGCATGCACCAATGTATGAATTTTCATCTATGTGCATAATTTACAGTTCGCTGACAGTGAGGGAAAACATTGTGAGGAAACCTACCTATCCCTCGGGATTAGGTAATAGTCAGTTCCTGTATACACGGCGACAAGGTTCACCACCTGTCACGTTGGGTTCTGACTATCTAGTGAAACGTGGGCTTTGAGTTGGTTAATACCTCCACAATGTGGTGGTGTATGGCCACTCAAGCCTCTGACTACATTACATTTTACATTACATTACAAGATCCATCTAAAATTCGTCTATCCGATCACACGGTCCAAATTGCGCCTTTTATCTCGTCAATGAAATATTCATTCGATATCAATCTTCAATGCTCAATCTTGTGTCAAATAAGACCGCCAAATAATAGTCACGATTTACGACCAGGGGGCTTACCACAAGCTCTTATTGCGATTCAATTACAGGAACGTATTAACGTTTCAGCGACTTTTTGTGCAATGACGTACCTTATTTTCATGACAATAAGAAACGTCATTAAAACGTCGTTAAAACGTTCTTATAATTGAATCGCAATAAGAGCTTGTGGTAAGCCCCCAGACGTTAGATGAGAGACGTTTAGGAGAATAGAAGACAATATAGCTACATCAGTAAAGTTGGCGAGTTGAAAAAGTTCGCGTAGAATGAGAAGCAATTTGGTAAACTACAACAATTTGTGCGTGGCCGCATCAAATGATGATGATGACATTATTCGCGGTGTGGGGAAGCGTGTAGCGAAATTCTTCATGTTACTAACAGACAATGTATTGTTGGATCACGAACAAATAGGTATATGGTAGTCGGTTAGTGAATTATGTAACGTCACGACTTTTATCCCCATTCGGGGGTAGTCAGAGGCTTGAGTGACCATACACCAACACATTGTGGAGGTATTAACCAACTCAAAGCCCACGTTTCACCAGATAGTCAGAACCCAACGTGGCGTTAGTGAATTATACTAGTTAAAGTTTTGAGTAGGTAGCGGAACTTAATACTTTATAGACGTTTTCAACAGAGACGCTTTAGTGGAAGTTTTCAGACGATACAAAAGTTTCATAAATAAAATAGTTTTCGATTGTTAAATAGTTTATATTATACAAAATATCCTTTAAGATTTCCAAATCTATCTCCAACTCCAACTTAATTGTTCATTAATAGTATAGTTATTATTATTTCAAAATCTATTTCCAAGTACGCTCAAACTTAATTGTTCATTAGTATCATAGTTATTTATTCTTCTTCTAAAATAGAATTGCGAAGACATACTCTTAACGAAATCAGATTGAATTTCACTAAAACTTGAATGGGAACAGTATTTTAAACTTACAAATGTCACAGTTAAGAAATGCAGAGTTGCAAAGCGACTGCATACTGAGAGAGTGACTTTGCAGCAGAGTTTAATTGTGCTGCAAGTTATGGACTTTCTCATTCGTTACGTCTACGTGTCTGTGTAGTTAGCTCACAAACTTTTACATTGCATCTTCTTTGTCAGTATTGTACAGTATTTACGAAAACAAGATCTATGCAACTGTTATAAGAGATGAGGTAATAGTCGAATCAAGCAACGACTATCGAGCATAAATGACCTTATAAAAGTATACAATCAGACAGTCTCTATATTTTTTTATTATTATTATGGTTATGTTGCTTGTCATTACCGATTACATCTTGTAATGTAATAACATTAGTATCAGAAATCGTTTTATCGTTATAGTTTTCTACGAGCTTTTTATTATGACGACGGCTTGGCACAGTGGTTCGAGCGTATGCCACTCGGCTCACTACATCGGGTGGTTGCGGGTTTGATTCCCGCCAGAGTCGAATTTCGGATACGGCCTTTTCGATGTTTACCCTGGTCTGGGTGTCATTAGCAACTCCCCCAGTTCATTGTAAGGTAACCATAGTACCAGCATTGCTTGGTTTGGGACACAGTTGATGTGTAAGTCCGGCTATATTTATTTATTTATAATATTTTTTCATGACCCCATTTCATAAGATTATCACGAGATACTTAAAAGTTATTTAATTACTGTCTAAGCCAATGTCTGGTCTAACGCCGTTTACGACTATCACGACTACTATATTTTAAAACCCCATAAAATATTAGAATACTCGCGTACCACACCATAAATTCACTAACATCCTTCCTACCCCATAACACATCATCAAAAAACCGAATCCTATGATATAATATAAAATCGATAAACACAGTGGAGCAATATAAAGGATAAAAAGCAAATAATATTTCAAGACAGAATTTCCATACGGCTAATGTAAGTGATACATATAGTGAGGGTCCAAGGATCGTTCCTTGAGGGACCCTTTTAGAGGGAACCAATATATCAGACCCTAATGGAGTGTGTAAGCTTCGTTGGGGTCTATGCGCATAATATTTTCGAATTTTAGACCGGCCGAGGGTACAGGGTGGGGTCATTTGGACGGAATATTGATGGGGTCGCGTGTTGACATTGTAGTAAGCATTAGATGGAATGATTTGACGAAAAATGTGAAAGTTTCCCCTTTTGCTTATTCATTGGGTGGTTTTTCGGCATTGACTCGGGCTTCTGATTTGTAATGCTGATAGGGAATGAATTCGTTGCTTCTACAACGCCTATTCTGATGTCCGAATAAAATCTAGATGTTATTTTGAACGCTTTTACAGATTCTTCGAGAGTGATCTTAATGGATTCTTGAAATATTCTGATATATTTTTCGTAGCCACGCAAATTGATCTGAATTTAGTTTGTATAGGAAAAATTGGTACAAAGAATAAAATATATTACAGAAAAATTGCTTGTCATGGACTTACATTAGTGGTTGTTGTAACTATGTAAGAGTATGTAGTACATATTTCAACTGCTTACCTGTAACAAAATAATGTAAATTGAACAACGCATGAAAAAACACAAAATTTAATGAAAATTATAACAGATCAAAAATGTTTTCAGCAAAAATTATTGAAAAAAATCGGCCAAGTGGGTGTCGGACTCGCACATAAAGGGTTCCTTCCGTACCACCGTAGAATAAAAAGTCAAAATTATTATGTTTCTTGTATGAGGACCCCATTTTTTTTTGTATTTGTTGTTGTAGCGGCAACAGAAATACATATTCTGTGAAAATTTCAAGTCTCTACCTATTACGGTTCGCGAGATATAGCCCGTTGACAGTCGGACAGACGGACAGATGGACAGCGTAGGCTTAGTAATAGGGTCCGTTGGCACCCTTTGGGTACCCAAAAACTGGCCATGGTTGAAAACATGGTGTTCTGAACCAGGGCACCGACAAAGACTAAGGTTTAGTTCAGTACATACAGTGTTTAGTAATGGTGGCTCACAATTTAGGCTCGTTCACATTTAATATTGAAAAGGATCAAGTTTCAGTTGTTGGGGCACCAGGGGTCGTTTAAGAAGAAACTTTTTATAAGCACTGCCCCTTAAACGTGAGTTCGGCTTAAGTGGATGTTCGTCGTAATATGAAAACTTTGACTGTTACCGACGATGTGAAGTAAAAAGTGCTCCTAAAGATATATGTAATGGTATTAAAAAAGATTACGGTGTACTACGTTTTATTATTGGTAACTGATGATGTAGACTTTTGTAAATGTTGATATCAACATTCATGTTTCAAAAATCATCTCCGTATACTCAATGTCAAACTATTTTTCAGTAGCCAGAATCTATCATCGATTCAGAATGCTGCTTCCAAGAAGCGAGCATGAGAAGAGCTGGCAAGCAAATTAATGGTTACTAAATATTACCAACGAAGAGAGAGACGTGATCGTCCAAAATAGTAAAAAATAAAAAATAAAATAAATATAACGTCACGACTTTTATCCCCATTCGGGGATAGTCAGAGGCTTAAGCGGCCATACACCACCACATTGTGGAGGTATTAAGCCAACTCAAAGCCCACATTTCACCAGATAGTCAGAACCCAACGCGACAGGTGGTGAACCTTGTTGCCGTGTATACAGGAACTGACTATTACCTAATCCCGAGGAATAGGTAGGTTTCCTCACGATGTTTTCCCTCACCGTTAGCGAACTGTAAATTATGCATATAGATGAAAATTCATCCATCGGTGCATGCCCCACCGGGGTTCGAACCTGGGACCTTCTGATTGCTAACCCAACGTGTTCGCCCCTAGGCTACAGTCGCTCTTCCAAAATAGTATGTCCTACTAAAAGGAGTCCATGGACACAGTAGGTACAAAGTCATTTGTGTAAAATATTACATATTTGTCAACCAAAAACAGCAACGCAATGTGAGCAGACACCATCATTGTCACTAACATCAATAGATGATTCAACTATCACAAAATTTTATTATTATCATCAAACATAGCACATACGGACGGGCCCGTTGGCGTTGTTGGCGCGGTGGTGACTTTCACGCTGCAGGTCGTAGGTTCGATTCCTACCCGGGACATGCATTTGTGTACATGAACATGGCTGTATGTCCCGAGTCTGGGTGTATATGTATATTAAGTATGTATTTACAAACAAAAAAGTAGTATATGTAGTAATATCAGTTATCTGGTTTCCATAGTACAAGCTCTGCTTAGTTTGGGATCAGGTAGCCGTGTGTAAAAAATGTCCCAGGATATAATTATATCACATAGCGGTGCTGTTTGAAAATGTATACAATTATTCTTTTGAAAAGAGTAACCATTGAGTTTCTTGCCGGATCTTCTCAATGGAAGCAACATTACGAACCGGTGGTAACGCTAAAATATTGTTTCTTCTTGACTATTAATAAATGCTTTATTGAGCTTACATGAATAAAAAACGTTTGATTTGATTTGAATTTTAGAGCAGATAATAATCTTTCATAACTTTAGTTAAAGTGTGACAATTCCAAAATCTCTGATTACATAACACTGAAGCAATCAAATGTTATTGTTAACATTGAAAAAGATTGGACTAAGATTTTGTAAGAAACTAGAAACTTTATACAAACAAGCAATACAATAAATTCTGTAACAATACTCACTAATCTTGGTTTCATGTTATTTATTCGCTTGAATAAGCTTTGTTATTGTTGTTTGTAGAATTTTCAGCTTCTTTAGCAATAACATTCACAAATATAAGTACTTTAGGGTCCTTGTCTACCAAAATAATAGATTCAAGAAACGTTATATTGAAAAAAATATAAATTATTTTCTATTTTGTGATCCTCTCAAAACGTTTTATAATGTAATTTTTGTTGAGACTCCAATATCCACAATTTAAATTTATTCAGGCATAACTCTAACTAGATCAAGTTCTATTTTAGAGAAATAAGATACTCAATGAATATTTATGTCGTGTTTAAGCTTGCTACTTAAGCACCAAGCTGCTTAAGTATCATCAATACAGTACTGAGATATTAATCTCTTCTCAAATTAATTATAACTCAAGTCTTCATTTGTAAACTGTTTTAATTTTCCTGCTGCTAGGTACTACTATTATTATTTATACAACTTGTACGGTCAAAGACAGTTTAACATGTTATCATCCGTCTTCTTGATTCATTATTTTTTATTGCCAAGGATGGCAAACTGGCAGACAGTCCACCTGATGGTAAGTGGAAGCCGCTGCCCAGGACATCTGCAACTTAAGGGGAGCAGATGTGGGACCCACCTTTTATAGACCCTGTAATCATGCCCTTTGAAGAACCCCATGTTGTGGAACAAAGGAAAGACTTCGGGAGGGAGATCATTCCACAACTTGCACGTGCGCGGGAGGAATGCTCGCGATTTGGTGAACATTGTCAGATTCTGTAATTTCCTATAGAAACTCATTAGACGTGTCTACAACATGCACATGCCGCGCGAGGCTGCTCACCCACATGCCTCGCGAAGCACGACGTTTGCCTCAGTCGCATGCCGCGCGAGGCAAATGGCGAGGCAACTGACACTCTAGACAGGGAAAGGTATACCCGATCAATCAGTTTGACACGTTTGACATCGTTCTGTCTCACGACTGCCAAACTAGGCGACGCAAATGTGAGTGCTCAGGTGAGGCAGGGCGCGCATTTGCCTCACGTGAGGCAAGTCAAACTTGGCGAGGAAAATTTTCCTCGCGCGGCATGTGACACTTCTGGACGTAGCTATTAGCAAGCACATGACGAGTCCCGACCGGAAAGACTGTAATTTTCCTAATTGTACAATTTTATAATGACGGATAATTTGTGTCTTTATACAAATTATGGAGAATGAAAGACATTTGATCACTTGTTTTGCTTGCGGCAGTAGAAAATGGGACTTCATTAAATTTATATGTTGTTTTGTCTTTGTTTCTTGTTTATTTGAACTTACCCTTATTATATCTATGTTATGTCCATGGACCAATTACTAAGGGGACTAGCCCTAAGCAACTCGGCCGATTGGTCGGCCTAATACTAACATCGACATAAAACGAAGCGAGTAGTTCAACTATTTACCGGTAGATAGAACAATGAAAATGAAAAACAATGACCACGTTTTTTTTCATACATATATCTAATAAGGGCACCTCTTTCTTTAGTCTTTACTCTGTGGTTATGTCTTGTCTGTGTTGTCTGTCCATCACCGTCATTACTGATGAAATATATATATTTTTAATCACTACACTTTCTAAACCGCTTACTCCACATTAAAACAAAAAGGCCTATTCTGACCTATCCACTGGTACTTCGAAATAATTACATACACTCAAACAGGGTGCCATTAAATAGAACGCCCCGACATCCGCCATAATGTTACAAGCGCTTAGAAAAGATTGCTCGCTACATAGAATAGTTCATACAACTCGCTCGGGGACGATCAGAAGGGGTGAATGTTCAGCATGAGTCGTTCAACTTCATTGTCGGGGTTCTTTGGAGTACACACACTGGATGGAATAGGGATGTTTTGGATTTTATTCCTGTAACATTTTGAAGCACTAAAATTGTCCTTCCTCCGAGGACAAATTAAAGCAACATACAAACGTCACAGACTTTAACGATCGCTTTGTCTAGCTATTCGAGTTTAGGCCGCTCGATTGTGCTGTCTGGTTGCGAGTTTAATTCCAGTCGAGACAAAATTGATCTATACTACGTTTTTCTATACTTGTCCTATTTAGTAAGCAAAGAAGGCGTCCAGCGGGGCGATTGCGTAACTTTTTTGTCAATGTTTCAATTGGTTTCGGTCATCCTGTGTCAATTATATACGAAACGAATTGAAACATTGACAAAAACGTTACGCAATCGCCCCGCTGGACGCCATCGTTGCTTACCAAATAGGACAAGTATAAAAAAACGTACTATAGGTGTTACTGGGCTCGCCTTTCGTCTATAGTGCGGTCGTTTGCACATGTCAGGGAACATTCCCAGCATATGCTGACCTGTCTTTATCGTGAGTATAAATAACAAAGAGAGCTCAGCTTATACTGGAATTTATTCAAGTTCCAGTTGAGATAGTTCAGCTACTCTTCTAATAATTCTTCTTCGTCTTCTTCATAAATAATAATAATTGTAGGGGCCCACCTAGTGAGCGGCAAGTCACCACCTGCCAACGATAATTAGTTTTACACTGATTATGGCGGGTGTCCGAACCCTTCCTATAGCCCAATCCCAGTCCATCCAAACTTCATGCAATAGACCCATTTTCTCTTTTCACATTTTGCAATAGTTCCTGCAGCTGTTGGGGTCAAGCTGCTGTAAGTGTCTCATCGCCTGCAGCGGTTGACCCCAGCAGGTGCCTCACATAACATCAAACTTATCTCTAGGGGCCTCTACGTGTTGGACCCATGTCCCCACGCAAGTCTTCCAAAGGTCCGGGTTTAGCCCGAGTGGACAAAATAGAGAATAATAATAATAATATCCTGGGACATTTTTACACACGGCTACCTGATCCCAAACTAAGCAGAGCTTGTACTATGGAAACCAGATAACTGATATCAAGGTGGTAGAGCCAAGCTGTAGCCAATTGACTGCAGCTCATAAACGGGCTGGCTCGACCGGGGTCGTACCACCCTCTCACAGAAGATCGGCGTAAAGCAGCTATTACAGCTGCGTTTCGTACGATGAGTGAGAGAGCCGTAAGCCCACCCCCCCCTCCCCCTCCCTCCATCCCACTCCCCTTCAGGTCGGCAATGTGCGAGCAATACCTTTGGTATTGTAAGCATCTATAGGCTACGGTAACTGCTTTACATCAGGCGGGCCGTACGCTTTTTTGCCACTGCAGTCCTATAAAAAAAAAAAAAAAAACTACATATACTACTTTTTTATTTGTAAATACATACTTAATATACATATACACCCAGACTCGGGACATACAGACATGTTCATGCACACTAATGCATGTCCCAGGTAGGAATCGAACCTACGACCTGCAGCGTGAAAGGCGCCATCACGCCAACTACGCCACCGGGCCCAAATCAAACAAACATTCGAAACAAATTGGCAAAGTCGTCCGCTTAGGGCAGTGGTTTGAGCGTAGACTGCTCGGCTTACAACATTGGGTGGTTGCGGGTGGGATTCTCGCCAGGGACAAATTTGAGAAACGGCCTTTTCGTAATTTGCCCTGGTCTGGGTGTTACTAGGATCGCCCCCAGTCAATAGCCATAGTACAAGCGTTGCTTAGTTTGGGACCATACAGATGGTGTATAAGTCTGGCGATATTATATCTATGTAAAGCAAAGTTTAAAGTTTGTACGGAATACATGAATTTTCAACCCAATTACAACCTTATTACAGTTATATTAAGGTACACTTGTCTGCCGCTTAAGTATTTTCATTTATATCCTCTCTCAATGTACCTCAGCACTTAGCGTTACACAACAAATAATATCGTTATTACCGTCTGGATACTTTCAAGTGTTGTTCCATTTCTATCAGAACGCTAACTCAGACCGGTACTGGTTTTATACAATCACTGGGATGGTATATTGTGTTAGCGTGTATGAAAAGTGTCGACTGTATTATGTAATAATAATAATAATAATAGTGTCTCATCACCTGCAGCGGTTGACCCCAGCAGGTGCCTCACATAACATCAAACTTATCTCTAGGGGCCTCTACGTGTTGGACCCATGTCCCCACGCAAGCCTTCCAAAGGTCCGGGTATAGCCCGAGTGGATTTAAAGAGAAACATAATAATAATAATAATATCCGGGGACATTTTTTACACACGGCTACCTGATCCCAAACCAAGCAGAGCTTGTACTATGGAAACCAGATAACTGATATTACTACATATACTACTTTTTTATTTGTAAATACATACTTAATATACATATACACCCAGACTCCGGACATACAGACATGTTCATGCACACAAATGCATGTCACGGGTAGGAATCGAACCTACGACCTGCAGCGTGAAAGTCGCCTCCGCGCCAACCACGCTAACGGGCCCGTCAAATGTGGGAAAAGTTTGCTGTTTCTTTGTGTGCATTGAAGTGTGTACCTACTATAGTACCTAGTGTAGATACCACAGACATGGAGAGGCTAGACAACGGAAACCGTCTGACCAAGCGTGCAAAAATTTTGTGTGTTTGCGCAATCTTACGTAAGGTGGCACGCTCGGTTTCATACTATCTAATGAACTTGCGTTGTCTAGCCTCTCCATGTCTGTGGTAGAGACCTCACATCTCGCTACGTACTACACATTCACGACGGTAACAACAGATGGCGCTAAGTGCACTTTCCAGTATAACATGCGGTTTGGCATAGAATTCCTGAATCACGATATCAAGGCTCACGGGGCACATCGCTATATATAGAACCTACAACAACAGGGCATAGCGTCTGGCTAGAAGCTCTGCCCTTTTCTGTTAAACTGGTATTTCCCAGACCTATTTTGTATTCATCGACGTTGTCCAATTCAACGAGACGTTGACCTTTTAAAATGTTATCATCCCCAATTTATATAAATTTTAATTAATTTATAATGTAGAAAGCATTTGTTAATACACATTTTTTACAGGTTTTTACAGCCATTGTATAACGCTCTATAAATTTGGTCAGTCATCCAAGCTATTCCACCACTTACCTCTGGAGAAAATTGTTGTTTTACCAAACCGATATATATACTCAAATAAAAATAGAAATAAAATACAACCACTTTATCACGTGGATTTCAGAAATGTCCACAGTAAAATAATAAATATCCTGGGACATTTTTTACACACGGCTACCTGATCCCAAACTAAGCAGAGCTTGTACTATGGAAACCAGATAACTGATATTACTACATATACTACTTTTTGTTTGTAAATACATACTTAATATACATAATACACCCAGACTCGGGACATGCAGCCATGTTCATGCACACAAATGCATGTCCCGGGTAGGAATCGAACCTACGACCTGCACCGTGAAAGGCGGAGTCTTACCAACCACGCCAACGGGCCCGTCCAAAATGCTTCAGTCCATATAGGAGTTACCAAATGTATGTGATATTATTAACCCTTCAGGATTTAATATGATACTCGGATGTATCAAACATAGGTATATTGTCTTTTCCCGCAACATTCCGCTGATTAAACTCATCTGATATAATCTTTGTGTACCTTTGTGCGCGAATAGCAAATGAGATTTTTGGGGCTTATTTGAATAAAGAGTGCTTCCTTTGCGGTTCTTTTTATTGTGTCTGGAGTTTGATGAATAGAGTCCTAATTTAATCATTCTTGGTACTTTTTTCTTTTGTGTGACTTTGGCTGGCGATGCTGAGAGCGGTGAAAATACAAAAGTTAAAGTAATGTTCTCCGTTACTTCCTCGCATAGTCTGGGTTTGCTTTCAGTGGAAAAGACAAACGGACTTAGAATAATATTGAAGAAAATAATTAAGTAATTCTTTCGCGTGTAAAACGCAATGGACTTAATTCTTCCTAAGAATGAAAATTCTTGAAAAAATGAAATATAAATTTTAAAATAGCTCTGAGGCGCTCATAGCCAGCGGCAATCATTGACCGGCAAACGATTGGAGGTAAAGCAACGCTTGGCAAGGTCAGTCAGAGATGGGTGACCATTTAGTGGTATTTGAACTGAGCGTTTCCGTGCTTCGGAAGGCACGTAAAAAGTCGGTCTTTGGGCAGCTTGAACAACTCTGACACCAGGTTGGCCACTAACCATACGATAAGGTCCGGGATATAAGGAGGGGAAGAGAAGGATGTTTGGGATTCTGGCTCTCTCACTTATCCTACGCAGCTAAAATATATACTTTACGTCGATCTTCTGTGAGTGGGTAGTAACCCAGTCGAGCCAGCCGGTATATGAGCTGCAATCAATTGGCTACAGCTTGGCTCTACTAAATTAAAACGCGATTCATTAGAATAATTAGGAATGCGCCGAAAGAGCCCGAAATACATCTTTATAATCCTCAAGAGAAATTTAGATCGTGTCCATAAATGTTAGAATCAGGAAGGAACATTAAACCTAACGACAACGACACGACTTTATCTCCGAACAGAAACATTGTTATTAAAATTTAATGGCCAAGGAATTTGTAATGCAGTATCTGCTGAATATTAATCTCTGAGTTTGAATTAATCATTATGATATCCGCTTTTGAAATCCTCTATTTAGGGATTGTGTTTAATGATATCCTTGTTTTGTGAAGGCCTTTGCTCTTTGGCCACATCATTGGGCAAAAGCCATTCGTTAATAGGAGTCAGATTTCACTGCCAATGTAACAAATATAATGAGATGAAATCAAAATCTTAGCTATGTTATTATCACATTACTAGTGTGGCGATATAGTACGATTGGAATTTAAAAAATATGTTTGCTAAAATAAAAGGAGCTTAAGTTACTCCTTATAACATCAGATATCTGAAACGAACAGACAGTTTTTTTTTATAAGTACCGTATGCACTTTCATATGCATTTAGTAAAAAGCTCTTATTTGACATTAAAAAGAGACACTTTAATATTATTTATATGTATAATATTTTTTTTAAGCTACAATCTAAATGGTAATATTGATTTTAATAAGTTTAAACCTAATCTTCAATAAAGTGCCTCGAAAAGAACTAATAAATAGCTTCTGAACTAGAACATTGGATAGAAATTTGCTATTATAAATTCTCTTTGATGGGATTACGTGCGTAACAAATAATGTAAGAAATAAAGATTAGTAGGAGCCTAATTACTTGAGCCATTCTTTAAATAGCTGCGTTAACTTTGAGAAAGTCAAATTCTATATTAAGTATCTCATTATCATTTTTATCTCGAATAAAGTACTAGGGTACCAGAGTGAATGAGGAGTTATGATGCCTTAATGGTGCCTGAGATTATCCCAGATTGGAAGTTCTTGATAGTTTCTGCATTAGCATTATAAAGTACCAAGGTCACCTTGAAATTAATTTTAAATCTATTTTAAATGGTTCATTATGCTTTTCGATTCGAATTAGTTATTGGCATATGAGTTTTAGATCGTTTAATGAGTTTGGCAATTTAGCAACGAACTTTTTTATTAATTGTTTTTCCAAATGAATTTGGAATTTTAATGGCACCGAGTCTTGTTGTTGACGATTGTTTGACGGGCCCGTTGGCGTGGTTGGCGTGATGGCGCCTTTCACGCTGCAGGTCGTAGGTTCGGTTCCTACCCGGGACATGCATTTGTGTGCTTGAACATGTCTGTATGTCCGGAGTCTGGGTGTATATGTATATTAAGTATGTATTTACAAATAAAAAAGTAGTATATGTAGTAATATCAGTTATCTGGTTTCCATAGTACAAGCTCTGCTTAGTTTGGGATCAGGTAACCCTGTGTACAAAAATGTCCCAGGATATCATTATTATTAATGTTTAGCGATTATATTATATCAGCAAAGCTAGACAAGACTTATCTCTCACAGTATGTCATACGGCATAGCTCCCTCTCATAGAGGATGAGATAAAACTATTTTTATTACGTTCTTTATCATTATTTAGAGCGTTGGATCGACGAATTTTTAAGGAGTCGTTTTTCTTGTAGGTAAAGTTCTTATAATAATTTTGACGTAGACACTATAGAATTTCTAAAAATATCATGTCTGGAAGGTTGTTATTGAATATTCGTTCAGACAGCCTATTTAAGGAAGCACTATGCTAACAATTTTATTCAGAAAAGCGACCCACATACCAATTTCCGAATTTACATACTCATTATAAGAATACTGAAGGGCCTCTGTCGGGATCAGCGAAAGACATTGTATTTATACGAACCCTTTGTTCTAAAAACAGTTGCCCTCAGACTGGGCACGTGACGTCATTCAAATAACACCTAAAGCCCTTAAAATAACTATGTCCAAATAAAGTCGGCCGTTCTAATTTAACAAAGGGAACAGGTAGCCCGTTTCACGGTTGTTGACACGAGTCTGTCACCTACAGAGCCCTTTTATGTGGGCGAGTTATGTAAGCTTTATCAAGCACCAACCTTATTTAAAAGGGGGTTACAATGTATATTAATTTTAATGCCGTTTGTCTGAAACCTTAATTTTTTAATAATAATAATAATAATAATATCCTGGGACATTCTTTTACACACGGTTACCTGATCCCAAACTAAGCAAAGCTTGTACTATGGAAACCAGATAACTGATATTACTACATATACTACTTTTTGTTTGTAAATACATACTTAATATACATAATTACACCCAGACTCGGGACATACAGACATGTTCATGTACACAAATGCATGTCCCGGGTAGGAATCGAACCTACGACCTGCAGCGTGAAAGGCCGAATCTTAGCCAACCACGCCAACGGGCCCGTCAAATTAGATTTTTGATTTAGCTATTTCATATACTTAAGTTTCAGTTTAAATTTTAGGACATTATCAACATGTAACGGCATCAAGACTCGTGATGGGATGTTCTCGAGAACATTCTCACCCTCGGAAACATACTCGTGCGAAATTTCGAGAATTTATCTTCTGAAGCATGTTAAACTTGGCATAAACCTCATTAAACTTGCAAGTATGGTGGTGGTTTAAATTTTTATTAAGATTTAAAGTTAGGATAACGTCACAAAAAATATAAGATTCTCAAAAATTCTCACGAGTAAGTTTCCAAGGGTGAGAATGTTCTCGAGAACATCCCATCACTAAACAAGACACTGCTTTAAAAACGTTTATGGCCACACACTGGCTTATCAGCTGTTCCCGCGCTCGACGCGAAGTAGCGAGGTCACTAAACACAAATTTTATTAATTTCACGGTAGCTTGCTCGAATAAAGTTCTTCGCAATTTTTTTTTGAAGTACGGAATAATTAGGAAATTCTATTATATTACCGAAATAGAACAAGAGAATAAAAATGGGGGCTTACCACGAACTCTTATCGCGATTCAATTACAGGAACGTGTTAACGTTTCAGCGACTTTTTGTGCAATAACGTACCTTATTGTCATGTCAATAAGAAACGTCATTGCACAAAAAGTCGCTGAAACGTTAAAACAAAACTGCTATAAGACACGAACTCTTATCGCGATTCAATTACAGGAACGTTTTAACGTTTCAGCGACTTTTTGTGCAATGACGTACCTTATGACAATAAGGTACGTCATTGCACAAAAAGTCGCTGAAACGTTTAAACAAAACTGCTATAAGAGGTGGTGGTAAGCCCCCTGGTACAAAGTTTATCCTGTATAATTTAGTCAGTCAAAGTAAGACATAGTAATTATCCTATTCAAAGGCATATCGATCTCCTCCCTGCCCCCCGCCCCTAGACAAGTGGCATGAACGCTAATCGAACAGAATTGAATAGACTTCACAATGTATGGAAATGTCAAACGTCGCTATGTAGATCAACAACAAGTTGCTATGTAGATCACGTGACTTATGTCATTTCCATACATGAAGCGTAGCGATTTGAATGAACGCTTGTAGACGTCTGCCACTTGTCTAGCCCTTCTGATTAGTTAGCTTCTTCGAAATCTCAAGTACTTTATTGTTAGAAATTGGCCCTCTCTATAATAGACGTGTCTACAACATGCACATGCCGCGCGAGGCTGCTCACCCACATGCCTCGCGAAGCACGACGTTTGCCTCAGTCGCATGCCGCGCGAGGCAAATGGCGAGGCAACTGACACTCTAGACAGGGAAAGGTATACCCGATCAATCAGTTTGACACGTTTGACATCGTTCTGTCTCACGACTGCCAAACTAGGCGAGGCAAATGTGAGTGCTCAGGTGAGGCAGGACGCGCATTTGCCTCACGTGAGGCAAGTCAAACTTGGTGAGGAAAATTTTCCTCGAGCGGCATGTGACACTTCTGGACGTAGCTAATCACTATCATTCCTAGAAAATACACATCAAATTGCCTTCATGTTTTCACAGAAAAAATAGTATTTCTACAAACAGAAAATCTACGATACTCTAGCTTTGATATTGAAAAACAGTCTAGAAAAGTAAACAGAGTAATAAGAAGTAAATAAACTAGTGAGGTAAATAAAATAAATTAGGTTAAAGGTAAAAAAGAACCTCTATCTCGTACTGTCGATCCCAATAAAGACCATGAGAAGATTTTATTGATGGTAGGTAAAGAAATTTTCTCATTACTGAAGTACCTTCGATTGCGTTGTTTTTCTAGTGCTCCAACTCAATATACGTGAGTGATGCATGGTCTTGAGGGAAACGGATCTAGGGTAGAGCTACTGATTTTTTTGTTATTCGACTTTATAACAGCAATTCTACCTCGGTAGAGGGTAGAGTTACTATCGGTGTTTGACGCTCGCTAGTCTCTTCTACGTGAAGTATGTATATGGAATATTGTACCTAGTGATGGGATGTTCTCGAGAACATTCTCACCCTCGGAAACTTACTCGTGAGTTTTTTTTATTTTGGGTGACGTTATTCTAACTTTAAATCTTAAAAACAATTAAAACCACCATACTTGCATGTTAATGAGGTTTATGCCAAGTTTAACATGCTTCAGAAGATAAATTCTCGAAAATTCTCACGAGTAAGTTTCCGTAAGTTTCCGAGAGTGAGAATGTTCTCGAGAACATCCCATCACTAATTGTACCACAACTAGGTACCTACCTGAGCAACTTTACTAACGTATGTGACGTAGAGGACTTTAGCGACCGCGGTGAGGCAATTGTGACACGGACACGACGAAGATTTCTATACAATTTTCTGCTTATACCGGGTTATTGGTAAAACACTAACAACCTTGCAGCACTGTTATACTGACATCATAAACAACACTGCCTCTTTGCCCTAAAGTACCTAAACTTTTTTTGTTAAATGTATTATTGTTTTGTAAAAAGTCATAGAACAAAAGTTTTATGTTTATGATATTATTAATACTGCAAGTTCGTAAAGCGCTGGGTTCCTCCAGAACGGTGCCGTCATATAACGACCGCATTAGAACATTGGCTATGTAAATTATGGCGCGGTTAGAGACCGGTTTGGACACCGTTTTTGACATAGCCAATGTTCTAGTGCGGCCGTTATATGATTCCTAGGCACCCAGCGCTTAAGTGTTTACCAATAACCCTGTAAAATGCGGTCAACGCCATATGTTCATAGGGGTTTGATCGCTATCGCATCACTGTTGAATAATAAAATCCTGGGACATTTTTGTACACACGGCTACCTGATCCCAAACTAAGCAGAGCTTGTACTATGGAAACCAGATAACTGATATTACTACATATAGTTAGAAAAAGATGAATGAATATACCTTGTAACGTTATTTTATTTGTAAATACATACTTAATATACATATACACCCAGACTCCGGACATACAGACATGTTCATGCACACAAATGCATGTCCCGGGTAGGAATCGAACCTACGACCTGCAGCGTGAAAGGCGCCTCCGCGCCAACCACGCTAACGGGCCCGTCGACTAAATCGCGAACGCATTACCACCTTTTTTAAAACTTATATTTTTATTATAACTTACCGCGAAATTCAGTAGAGCCTCCGAACGAGTTGGTCTTAAAATTAACATGGGCAAAACGAAGATCATGTCGAATTGCCGTGTTGTACCTGCTCCCGTGAAGATCGGAGACTCTACACTCGAAGTTGTCGACGATTATGTCTACCTGGGACAAACCATCCAGTTAGGTAGGTCCAACTTCGAGAAAGAGGTCAATCGACGAATCCGACTCGGCTGGGCAGCGTTCGGGAAGCTACGCAATATCTTCTCGTCCCAAATACCGCAGTGTCTCAAGACGAAAGTCTTCGACCAGTGTGTGTTGCCAGTGATGACCTATGGCACTGAGACATGGCCGCTTACAATGGGCCTCATAAGAAGGCTCAAGGTCACCCAAAGGGCAATGGAGAGGGCTATGCTCGGAGTTTCCCTGCGAGATCAAATCAGGAATGAGGAGATACGCAGAAGGACCAAGGTAACTGACATAGCCCGTAGGATTGCAAAACTTAAGTGGCAGTGGGCAGGGCACATTGCTCGTAGAACGGATGGCCGATGGGGCCGAAAAGTTCTCGAGTGGCGGCCGCGCACCGGAAAGCGTAGCGTGGGTAGGCCTCCCACAAGGTGGACCGACGACCTGGTGAAGGTCGCGGGAATCCGCTGGATGCGGGCAGCGCAAGACCGGTCATTGTGGCGAACCTTCGGGGAGGCCTATGTCCAGCAGTGGACGTCTTTCGGCTGAGATGATGATGATGATGATGACCGCGAAATTCGAGGTGGAGCAAAAACAGCACAAAAATAACCCAACGACGAAAATACTTAGCAGGTACTACGAGCTTAGAGTACTTTACATGCTGAAAATAGCCGATGCATAGTCAGCACCATAAAACGCCTACGAAGAGCATCTTCAACCCGCACCCTACAACATTATATGTTAATCAAGGGATGCCGTTCGGAATTAGTGGCTGACACCTCTGGGCACAAACATTGGACACTGTATACATGTTTATAGTGTCGACATAGGACGCCCCGGGGAGACACGTGGGACTGAGGATTAACAATTTAGGTCACAAGGGTTTGCTCACCCCATCGACCACATACTATATACACGCCTAATGCTGATTCGCAATGAAAATGTTGTGTCAATTGACTGAGGAGTGTTTTCAATACGGATGGCAGCCTATATTTTTTAGGGTTCTGTACCCAAAGGGGCAAACGGGACCCTATTACTAAGCCTACGGTGTCTGTCCGGCCGTCTGTCTGTCTGTCAGCGGGCTGTATCTTACGAACCGTACCTAATAGGTAGAGACTTGAAATTGTCACAGAATGTGTATTTCTGTTAGCACTACAACAACAAATACTAAAAATAAAATAAAGTTAAAAAATAAAGGGGGTCCCCATACAGGAAACTTGATATTTTGGACGATTTTATTCTACCGTGGTACGGAACCCTTTATGTGCCAGTCCTACACGCACTTGGCCGGTTTTTTTTATTTTTCTTCCTTCGAAGCAATTTCTGCCATACTGTTTTTTGTATGTGACTAAAGTGGAAAACAAGCGTACGGCCTACCTTAAGTTGGCCTACCTATTAAGCAGTTACCGTAGCCTATAGATGCTTGCAATACCAAAGGCATCGCTCGCACGTTGCCGACCTGAAGAGGAGTGGGACAGAATGAGGAGAAGGGGGGGGTTCCGGCTCTCGCTCTCATATCATCGTACGAAACGCAGCTGTAATAAAAGCTACTTTACGCTGATCTTCTGTGAGAGGGTGGTACTACCCCGGTGGAGCCAGCCCGTATATGAGCTGCAGTCAATTGGCTACAGCTCGGCTTACAGGAGTTAGACTGGTGGGAGTGTGTGCCGGGCCAAAAGCGTCTCCAAGGAACCAAATATTATTATAAATTGCAGAGTTGCATGTCGCAAGCATCCAAAAATGCTTACCCTGTCAGTGTCGAGGAAAGTTATGCTAAAGGGATAATTGGATGAAAACATCGTGACTACACTTTCTTGAAACTCGTTTATACCTCGCTTAGCTTTCGGTAAAGGCTTAGCTCCGATTTGGATGCCGTCCAACAGAATACAGTTTCGCCATCTTGGAAAATTTGAAGCGGTGTTAAAGAAAATTGCAGTAACATTATAATTTTAGATTATGCTTTTAAACATATTAAGGCAACATTTTAAATAATACAAAATTAAAAACACGACAAATCAGAAAAATATGGTTTTACAGAATTGCTGTGTGGCATTTTAGCCGCGAAATTGGTTCTATTTCTGAGAAAAAAAAATAAAAACAATTTTTTGCCCTTTTAACGTCCCACTGCTGGGCACGGGCCTCCCCTCAATGCGAGGGGGATTCAGGCCATAATCCACCACGCTGGCCCAGTGCGGGTTGGTGACATGTGAGAGAGAGACATGTGAGAAAAAAAATCCCACTAATATTATAAATGTGAAAGTTTGGATGGATGGATGGATGGATGTTTGTTACTCAACCACGCTGGAAAGGCTGAACGGATCTGGATGAAATTTGGCACTGAGATAGATTATAGTCTGGAATAGCACATAGGATACTTTTTATCCCGGAAAAATGTCAGGTTTCTGTGGGATTTTAAAGTTAGCGCGGACGAAGTCGCGGGCAGAAGCTAGTGTGTCATAAAGAAGAAATGTTATGACCCAATTGTCTTGCAAATACCTCTTTTGAAGTTACCATTCACACATAGTCCGTACACATATAATATATAAAAAAGTAAGTATATAAGCAATGTATACATACATATTCTTCGTCTTTGTGTTGCTTATAAACATGGGAGTGAGTAGAACAAAGCGACTTTTATTGAAACAAATTTCTAATTACGCATTATGAAACACAGGTTTTCCCCGTCAACGGCGCGTTCTCCTGAAATGTAATTTTCACAATTACATTATTAAAATAAAGGACAGGTAAGACGACAATAATGAAATAATATTTCGTGTAAAGGACTGAAATTCTTGTTGCTGGTATACAAAAAACAAAATAGGGATAAGTACTTAATTTGATAACTGTTAATTTGGTTTTTGCTCAATTATAACAATTATTAAAATAATATAATACTTTTATTGAGGGTAGAGCTAAGCTGTAGCCAATTGACTGCATCTCATATTAGGCTGCCTTGACTGGTCTGCACCCTCTCACAGAAGATCGGCGTAAAGTAACGATGCCTTTGGTATTGAAAGCATCTATAGGCTACGGTAACTGCTTAACATCAGGCCGTACGCTTGTTTACCACCTTAATAACGTAGAAAATATACTTTATAGGTAATATTTTGCTTTTGAACCTAGAATAGATAGGTTTTTATTTTCGTAATTTATTCATCTGGGGTTTCGTGAAATTCTGAAATTATTTTATTCACATAAAGTTAATGATATCGGATCCCACAATAGGATCTAAACAAAATTGTAAAAGCAAACAGGATTACAATTGAAATTTAAAAAGGGAATCACAATTTCGAACAAAGGAGGGAATGGAGTAGCTCTTATTTGTTTCGGAATATACCGTCAATAACTAATAGGTTATTACGGATTCTCTATTGGACGTAAACTTATATAACTGTTGTATATTTCATAAATAAGAGGCTTATTGGAGGCCCTGTCATACCTACCGTTATATTTTCCAATTTGTTCAATAGACGTGTCTACAACATACACATGCCGCGCGAGGCTGCTCACCCACATGCCTCGCGAAGCACGACGTTTGCCTCAGTCGCATGCCGCGCGAGGCAAATGGCGAGGCAACTGACACTAGACAGAGAAAGGTATAGCCGAGCAATCAGTTTGACATGTTTGACATCGTTCTGTCTGGTGACTATGCCAAACTAGGCGAGGCAAATGACAGCGCTCAGGTGAGGCAGGACGCGCATTTGCCTCGCGCGAGGCAAGTCAAACTTCGTGAGGCAATTTGCCTCGCGCGGCATGTGACACATCTGGACGTAGCTAATGATGTATTATAGACCCGACAAACACAAACATTTTGTGCATTTTGACGGGCCCGTTGGAGTGGCTGGTAAGATTCCGCCTATCACGCTGCAGGTCGTAGGTTCGATTCCTACCCGGGACATGCATTTGTGTGCATGAACATGTCTGTATGTCCCGAGTCTGGGTGTAATTAAGTATATTAAGTATGTATTTAAAAACAAAATAGTAGTATATGTAGTAACTAGCTGTGCCCGCGACTCCGTCCGCGTCCAGTCGGTGAAGCCCTTAAATATAATTTTGTCTATCGTCTAATCTGTATTACGTCAGTCTGCATCAGTCTGAGTTCGTCTGTCCGTGGCTGTCTATCTGTACCAGTCTATACCAGTAAGGTGGTACAGTCTGACCAGTAAGGTGGAGATCGGCATTCAAGTAGCTAATTTACCTTCGTTTCGTATGATGAGGGAGAGAGCCGGAAGCGCAACCCAGCCACCTCCCCGTCCCCTCCCACTAACCCCACTCCCCTTCAGGTTGGAAACGTGCTACCGATGCCTTTGGTTGCAAGCATCTATTGGGAACGGTAACTGCTTAACAACAGGTGGGCCGTACGCTTGCCTGGCGCCTTAGTTGTATAACAAAAGTTTGACTTTATTTGTCTGTGTGTATCAGTTTAGCTGTAAGTATCTGTCTGTCTGAATCGGTCTGTCTGTAATCTATCGGTAGGTGAGTATCTCTGTCTGTACCAGTCTATCTGTATCCGTCTATCTATATCTGTAGTTACTCACAGTATCACGACTGAGCGGTTGGACTCCAGAGCTCAATGTTTAAGTTTGTACTTGATACCCATGTCCCTTATTTAAAATGAGTGAGTGCTCCAGACTCACGGCTTAGGTAAGAGTCACTGCGCAACATCGTGCTTAAAAAGTTAGAGTCCGGAGTTTATCGTCTAAGTCAATAGTCAAAGCGTTTATTATGTTTAGGCCTAGGAGGGCACTTACAAGTAGTCATTTTACATGTTTTCCTTAAATTCTAGCGCTGGATCGGAAACGCGACCTCGCCTGAGAAGTTTCTACTTGATACCCACATTGCTAATTCAAAGTTAGCAGGTCCTCCAGATTTATGGTTTAAGCAGGCAGTTACCCAGCAGCATCATTCCTGAGGGGTTGGAGTTCAGAGTTCAATGTCTGTGTTTCTATTACTACTTAATTCAAAATCAGCAGGTCCTCTAGACTTACTTCTTAGGTAGGTAGCTTCCCTACGGCATTAGTACTGTGGAGATGAATTCCAGAGTTAACGTCTAAGATTCCGCGTGATACAAAGACCCGCTTAATATTTTTTATACGTAATTAGGAATAAAAAAACTAAATTTCTTGAAGCAAGGAAGATATTAAATTTTGACATGTGGTGCAAGGCAGGTATTGTCTGATTTTAAGTATAGCGACATCTAGTTAAGAAAAACGAAACTTAAGATGGTAGAACGCAGCAATAAAATATTTATTATTATTATTAAAATTAAGATTATGTATTCCAAACAGTGTCGGATCACACACAACGTAGGGCTCCGTAGGGCTCCGCTCTAAATAGACGTATTTCAATAACTAAAACTTATTGTTGGCTAGAATTTCCGTGTGGTCATAAAAATTTACAATCTAATATTTTATAAAAAAATATCCTAGATGTTAAGTTGGACTATTAGTCATATCCATGCCAAATTTCATTGAAATCAATCCACTGGATTCGAAGTTGTGCGTGTTCGAATATTTAGGTAGTTTTTGAATGTTTTGTGGCAACCCTAAACTTTACCGAAAAAAAAAAATATGCTAGATGTTAAGTTAGACTATTAGTCATATCCATGCCAAATTTCATTGAAATTAATCCGGTGGATTCAAAAAAAAAAGTTATTCATTTTTAATACCAGCTAAAGATCGTCCTAATCTATTCGTGCTCAAAAATACGTTGGTATCGAAAATTCTATTTGACGAAAACAAAAACGCCATAGGCGTTGAAGCACTTTCACAAGATAATACTACTGTTACTTATAGAGCTAATAAAGAAGTGATAGTATCAGGAGGAGCTATTAATTCCCCCCAATTGCTAATGCTCTCAGGCATCGGTCCGGCAGAACATTTAACGAGTTTTGGTATCAAAGTAATTTCAGATCTACCTGTAGCTCAAGCTTTGCAAGACCACATGATTGTTGCATTAACTCATAAGATGGATGCTGCAACGCCATCAAAACCTTTAGATCCTACTAAATTTCCTTATCCCTTTATAATAGGATATGCATCGGTAAACAAGACTGAAACGTATCCAGATTATCAAACATTCGTCTATGTACTTAACGACTCAACGCCTATAATATCGTTATGTTCCTTCTACTTTTCTTTTAACGATGAAATCTGTCAAGCTTTATACGAAGGAAGTAAAGATCATAAAGTGCTGTTCAGTAATGTAGTCCTTCTGTATCCTGAATCCAAAGGGAAAATATATTTAAGAAGCGCAGATCCCAGAGATAAACCGTTGATACACTTGGGTTATTATTCCAATGATACTGATTTGGAGAATCATGCGAAATACGTTCAGGATTTCTCGCGAGTCCTAAATACTGATTATTTTAAAAGCGTCAATGCTGAATTGGTAGTTCCTGAAGTGTGTGGGTGCGGTGATCAGGGTTCTAATGAAGACTATTGGAAGTGTTACTCTTTATGTATGATGATAAGCGGATACCACTTAGCTGGGACCTGCCCAATGGGGTCGATTGTGGACTCAAATCTTAGAGTGCATGGGGTTCAAAGGTTGAGAATAGCAGACGCCAGTGTGATGCCCAAGATAACTGGCGCGAACACGAATGCACCCACTATTATGATTGGAGAAAAAGTTTCTGGTATAATTAAAGTAGAGCATAATTTTAAGCTGGTGTAGATTGTATCGAACGTATGTGTATTGCTAGAAATTAGAAATAAAGTATTGTTGAGACTAACTGAACACTAATAAAATAAGAACTGGAACTAACACGATTCAACTGATTAAAAAATATGTTTTTATTCTAAAATTTTAAACATAGGCGTTTTTCGTCATCATCATTCCTCATTATTCAATTCCTACAGGTCTCAATCTCTAAATGTAAAAAAAAGTTTTCGCCATTGATCCTTCTAGCTGATAATAGACTGAAATGATAAAAATAAATAATACTTATTTATTTATTTCGACAACTCATCCCGTTTAAAATCTGTTATAGTATATACCTCTAAGGTCCTTAGAGGTGATAGTCATGCAAGATATTTGGTTTCTCAAGAATTGTATTAGAAAAATGTCGTAAATCTAAATATTGATTAGCCAAACCTTGGAACGAAATAAAAACCTTAGTTTCTGCTTACTCCCCTCTCCCCTCCCTCCTCTGCCTACTTCAAGGAATCAAAATGCGTTCGTGACTTTTATTTGCTATGTAAAAATTGTTCTATTCACCTGTATCAACAAAATAACACAATATCAAATTTTCCGGTGGAACCGGTTGTCAATTCTCACAGCTTATAAAGGTTCAACACAGAATTTAACGCAGTCAATATTAGTGCGACTTATACATTATACATGTCGAGTGTATCAGAAGTACGAAATAATAATTAAACTACATATACGGAAGCTGATATTTAGATGATTAGTGACAGAGTTAGACAGACTTTACGTAACTGTAATAATTTCTGAGTTTGAGCTTTTGAATATTTGTGACAAATTTTGTGTTCCGGCCTTAGAATACATCAAAGGGCGTAGAAAACAGTGTAAACTGCACTTAGGGAAGCAGACACTAATCTTTGAACAAAATAGATTGTGAAAAGTTTACATAGATTTTGTGGAATTGTTAAAAGTTCACATAGATTTTGTGGTAAGTATTACAATTTTTAAAAATAGGCGAGAAAAAATATTTGAAAAAGTAATCGAATTTCAATAAAAAAATATAGCATTTTATTCTATTCCCGATACTCATCCAAACCCCCAAATATTATTTCGCCCTTGTGAAACATTATGTATATAATAAACTGTATGTGTTGTTAAAAGATTAACAGGAAGTTGCTAAACGAACAAAAATTTAACTATGAACTGGTAATAAGGTTTATTTTATTTCCATGATTAACTGCTTTATTTTCGATATCGATCTAGTCGTGAAGTGTTTTCTAAACATTAACCCCCTTATTCATAGAAAGTAATGATCAACTTGCAATGGAATTACAAATCACATTTGTTCCTAAAAATTCTTTTCAAAACCATTTTAAACTGGCTAAAATCTCTATGAATAAGGGGGTTAGATTATTGCGTTTAACATTTTTCTTTATTAACTCTGGATTGTAAATCCAGTCTATATTAAATTACCTGTATATTTGGAAATTGTTAATTCTTGCAAAAGGCTATTATGTTATAGTTCAATCATTATTGTAACGACATAATACATTTAGTACCTACGCATTTAAAAAAATAACAGTGCATACTTTTATTTCCTTAATAGGCCATAAATATATATTTTACTCAATCTACGTACTGATACTCAAAATTTTACGATCAATATTCATGATACAGATCTAATTTTCCCAAATAAGTGCACAAAAGTCCTTATGTTTCACGCCAAAAATATCAATTGGAAAGTAACATTTTATTACAGGAACTATTAAACACAGTTGGTAAACTACTGAGTATAAAAAGATATACATAAATAATTGATTACCTAAGTAAATTAAACAATATGAATGCAACGACCGCCGGCGCAGTGCAAGGTATCAAAAATATACAAGGTGCTCTGAAGGTGCTAGCAGCTTTGCAGCTCACATCATACTTATGGCCTCAGCAGGCTGGTGTACAAGGTACCTTAAACCCTCCTTTTTATGGGACTGAGGTGGTAAACAAGCGTACGGCCCGCCTGATTGAGCAGTTACCGTAGCCTATAGATGCTTGCAATACCAAAGGCATTGTTTGTACTTTGCTGACCTGAAGGGGAGTGGAACGAAGGGTGGGAAGAAGGGAGGGGAGGGTGAGTTGGACTTCCCGCTCTCCTTTGATCCAATATATTTAGCCGCTTATTTTAATTACAATGTTCAAAACTTGTAAAATCAGGAGTTTATAGTGTAGGTAACCAGAAACTTAGGTTCTAAAATTAACCATAAGTAGTGTTATTACAAAAAGTTAAACTCGTTTTGAACGCGTGCTCTCTTTAGTGTTTAAATATGTTGTAATAACACGCCTATAATTTCAAGCATGCTGTCTTGCATCTGACACTTTACTATATACACGAATTTATCTAGTGAAAACATAATTTACCCTATTGACAAAGTTTGAAAATTTCTAGATGGCGCATGTTTCGATTTCATAATAGTGGGTGCTGGATCAGCGGGAAGCGTGATTGCCAATAGACTAACAGAGATAGACACCGCAACAGTCCTGCTCATAGAAGCAGGCGGAGATCCTCCCCTAGAATCTGTGGTGAGTTACCTTTATACCTACCAATTACATATTATCTACAAATACTTTTTATTGTTGAAAATAATAATTATACAATATATTTATTTTCTTGGTGGTAGAGCCAAGCTGTAGCCAATTGACTGCAGCTCATATACGGGCTAGCTCGACCGGGGTAGTACTACCCTCTCACAAAAGCCCAGCGTAAAGCAGCTATTACAGCTGCGTTTAGTACGATGAGTGAGAGAAATGGAAGCCCAACACCCCCTCTTCCCCTTCCTCCGTCCCACTCCCTACATATCGCCAAAGTGCAAGCAATGCCTTTGGTATTGTAAGTATTTATAGGCCATGGTAACTGCTTAACATCGGGCGGTCCGTAAGCTAGTTTGCCACCTCAGTCCTATAAAAAAACTCGAAATGAATAGTTAATAGATGTGTCCATATGGCGCGCATGCCTCACCCGAGCACTCATATTATGACATTACGTCTATGCGTTCCGACGTCAAAAGTGAGTGCTCGCGCGAGGCATGCGCCTGATGAAGACGCCGTCAATGGCGTAATGTCATAATATGAGTGCTCGGGTGAGGCATGCGCGCCATATGGACACATCTATTGAGAATTTATTGAATCTTCCAGATGCCAGGCGTATTTCAATTTCTCAAGAATTCAGAATCCGATTGGAGATATACCGCCGAAAACGATGGTTACACGTACCAATTTCACAAGAACCACAGTGCTGAAGTGACTAGAGGCAAAATGCTTGGAGGCTGCAGCTCAATTAACTTTATGGCTTACACAAGAGGAAACTGGCATGATTATGATAACTGGGCTCAATTGACTGGAGATGATACATGGAGCTGGGAGAACGTACTACCATACTTCATGAAAAGTGAAAGATACGAAGATCCTATAATATTAAACTCCCCTGATAGTCTCTTTCATGGTACCGGTGGAAATATAGGAGTAACGAGGTATTACAACGAAGAAGCCGTTAAATATTTCCAAGCTTTTGGAGAAGTAGGCAATAAAATAGTTTTGGATACAAACGGCAATGACCCGTTAGGTTACACTGAAAGCATGTTCACTATATCTGGGGAAAAAAGACAGAGTACTGCTCATTCATTTTTAATACCAGCTCGAAATCGTCCTAATCTATTTGTGCTTAAAAACACATTGGTTTCAAAAATAATATTTGATGAACACAAAAATGCGATAGGAGTTGAAGCTATCTTACAAGACAATACGACTGTTACTTACAAAGTTAATAAAGAAGTGATAATATCTGCAGGAGCTATTAATTCACCGCAATTGTTGATGCTCTCAGGTATAGGTCCTGCGGAACATTTAAAAAGTTTCGGTATAAAAGTATTTTCAGATTTGCCTGTAGCTCAAAATTTAGAAGACCACGTGATGGTATTTGTAGCTCAGAAGATGGGGAATGCAACGCCAGCGAAGCCTTTAAATCCTACTACATTTCCATTTCCTTTGATTATAGGATATGCATCGTTAAACAAGACTAAAACATATCCGGATTATCAAACATTGAGCTTTATTTTAAACGACCCAACGCCTATGCTACAATTTTGTTCCTTCTATTTTTCTTTTAACGATGAAATCTGTCAAGCTTTATATGACAGTAGCAGAGATCGTGAAGTATTTTTCAGTCTTGTAGTCCTTCTGTATCCTGAATCTAAAGGAAAAATACATTTAAGAAGCGCAGATCCCAAAGATAAACCATTGATACACTTGGGATATTACTCCAATGATACTGATTTGGAGAATCACGCGAAATATGTTCAGGATTTCACGCGAGTCCTACATACTGATTATTTTAAAAGCGTCAATGCTGAAGTGGTTGTTCCTGAAAAGTGTGGGTGCGGTGATCAGAGATCTAACAAAGACTATTGGAAGTGTTACTCTTTATGTATGATGGTGACCGGGTACCACTTAGCTGGGACCTGTCCGATGGGGTCGGTTTTGGACTCAAATCTTAGAGTGCATGGGGTTCAAAGGTTGAGGGTAGCCGACGCCAGTGTGATGCCCAAAATAACTGGCGCGAACACGAATGCGCCTACCATTATGATTGGAGAAAAAGTATCTGATATAATTAAAGTAGAACACTATTATAATGAGTTACGTCCACATTATTTGTAGGATGCAATTTACTAGTTGAACATTGATGTATTATTTCAGCAGATATGGCACCTTCTAACATTGCAATAAATAAGCTTTTTGCTTTTGCTCTATGCACGACTATACTAGCGGTACGTTATGATGGCCGGTTTGACATATGGAAGGGGGAAACGGATGAACCTTATTATAACGGATTAAATTTATTTTCGCATTCTTTTTTTACATATTTTTTTTTTAAACGGCCTGTCTTATTCCGTTATAGGTAATAAGGTTCATTTTCTCACCCCCCCCCCACATGTCAAACCGGCCATCGTAGAATGTCGCTACTATACATGCAGTGAAATTTACATAGTCATGTGCTATCGCACTTTCAACTTGACGATCAACTTATTGAAAACATAACAACTAACAAGACTAACATTTATCAGAAGATGAACTGTATTGGTATTGCTTAATGTTATCAATTTTATCTTCCGCGAGCGACTGAGTCGTAATGTGTCCATGGACTTTGTTTAGTAGGACAAACATATTTGGACGGTCACATGTCTCCCTCTAGCTTGGTAATATCTTTGTAGGTGACCCTGTATTTTGAAATTTAATACGATTATAATAATAATAATAATTTAGCCCTTTTAACGTCCCACTGCTGGGCACGGGCCTCCCCTCAATGCGAAGGGGATGAGGGGGATGAGGGGGATGGGGGATGGGGGGTGGGGGGAATTACGATTGTTTGTGAATAATTCTCTGTAAGGTATCTTTGTAAAAAAAAAAATCCTTTTAAGTTATTCACATAACTGTCAATAAATCGTATCGTAAATGTTAGTTTTTTGTTTTTAAGTAAATCATACCTATATTTATGAGTCAGTTAATGAAATGTAAATTACTTATGTGTAACAGTAGTCTTTTACTTACTTCAATTGGTGCATTCAGATGCCTCGCATGCCTCGGCCGAGCACTCATGTTATGACACTATGTCTGTGTTCCGACATCAAAACTGAGTGTTCGGTCAAGGCATGCGCCTGATAGACGCACCCATTGAGATTTAAGTTTTGTTTCGAGTCACATAGCGTTTACCTTAACTTCATAACCCCATATTAACTCGTCGCACAAATAAGCATTGCGACTTTCTTAACAATCTCAAAAAATAAGAAATAACTTCTAATCCGTTTCAAAGTTTAAAAAAAATGATTGGGTTCAACATTGACCCCGGATCGCGGAATTAAATAGTTACAGACATTACCTTCTGAGTAAGTCGTGAGAAAGTAATTAAACTTTGTCCCAGAATTGTATAACCGCAATGCCGATTATCTTGTTGGCTGGTAAAACCTTGTGTAAAATCATTACCAAGAATTTTAACACAGCCACGGAAACTTGTAATAATACACGCTAGGTAACTTAGTTGTGAATGTTTACGAAATAAATTAACTCAACCAAAAACCTATTTAAAAGATAATGACCAGTAAAATTTTATTATTTTTGTTTCTGTCCTTGTTTGCTCTTAGCAATATAATTTAACAACAGATAAATTATACAAAAAATTACCATGATGCAATGCGCATTGATATTAATACCTACTATAAATAAATGTAATAAGTATTTGTATAAGTACCTACCTACTCGTGATAGTTTTAAAATGTTTAACACTACTATTTTTAGATCTTACATAATAACTGATTCATCTTAATTTTAGTACCTACAGTCAAAAGTAATAATTTCTGATTTAAAAATCCACATGGGCAGTACAATGGATTTAAAGATGAAAGTTAATCTTTAAATCTAGTGATATTTATTAAGAAAAAGAACTTCAGAACGATGTTACCAACAATTAATTTAGGGGTAGGATTAGGAGTATTAGGAGTTGGAGTTTTCTGCGCGAACGAAGTCGCGGGCTTGTAATATGTGTACGGTAAAATGGACTTTGATTCGTGGCCAACCTGGTGTCAGGGTTGTTCAAGCCGCCCGAAGGCCTCTGACAAGGCTTAACTGCTGCCTAGATAACAACAGCTAGCACCGACTTATTACGTGCCCTCCAAAGCACGGAGACGCTCAGTTCAATTGCCATTAGTCACCCACCTCTGCCAGACTTTCCCAAGCGTTGATTAACCTCCGGACGTTACCAATCAGTGATTGCAGCTGACTATAACCGCCCCGCGTTCCTTCAACATTTCAGCCAAAAGACGTCCACTGCCTCCCCCAAGGTTTTCTACAACGACTGGGGCCCGATTCACGTAACCAAAACCGTAACGATGTCTCAGCGATATAGTCGTTGATAGACTTTTTGTAATACGAAAAGGCTATCAACGACTATATCGCTCAGACATCGTTACGGTTTTGGTTACGTGAATCGGGCTACTGGTCCTGTGCTACTCGCATCCAGTGGTTTCCCGCGACCTTCTCTAGGTCGTCGGTCCACCTTGTGGGGGGCCTACCCACGTCTTCCGGTACGTGATTGCCACTCAAGAACTTTCGCGTTCTTTAATCAGTAAAAGTATAAATGTAACGCCACGACTTTTATCCCCATTCGGGGGTAGTCAGATGCTTCAGTGGCCATACACCACCATATTGTGGAGGTATTAACCAACTCAAAGCCCACGTTTCACCTGATAGTCAGAACCCAACGTGACAGGTGGTGAACCTTGTCGCCGTGTATACAGGAACTGACTATTACCTAATCCCGAGGGATAGGTAGGTCAGTAAAAGTACAGTGGTAGAAATTAACTTTATTCAAATTGCTCGCGTTTGTGTGTAAGCAGAAAGCGGGGACTTGGCGCGTGACATTGTTTCCCTCCAATAACCTGGAAGAAACGTGATGGGAATACTGGACCGCTTAATAACGCCGGCGTTATCCCGGATTAACGGTATAACGGCTAACGATTATTGTCTTTGATATTTTTTTGTCTCGTTGGTTGATCGTGACCTTGATCTAATACGTGAAGAAATTAGGTTCTTGCAAAGACATTGCCAAGAAAAAGAGGGACATGTCACTCTTCAAAATAGTATCTAATAGTAATCTATTTTGACTTACAACCAGGATGACAAGTCGCTTATCAATAATAGCGCAGAATATGATGAAA
Source organism: Drymonia ruficornis (assembly GCA_947859195.1). NCBI lineage: Eukaryota > Metazoa > Arthropoda > Insecta > Lepidoptera > Notodontidae > Drymonia > Drymonia ruficornis. Next base: position 1,290,529 of record OX401922.1, read on the forward strand.
GTTGTTGAATTATGACGGATTTCGTCTCCTGTTTATCAATACCACTTTCAACTGTGTTAAAGTTCGTAGTCTCATTGCTATTGAACTGCCACTTTGACATTCAGACCGACCAATCAGAGAAGAGAACCACACAATAGCACAATGCCACACAATAGCAACATAATAGCAAAACAGTTATGTTGGCCACGAGTCTACATCAGACTACGGATTGTTGACACGATGTCAATAGTATTTCCCCATTCGTTTACAGGTGGCATTAAAATGGCAGTCGTCAAGTGACTTGGTCTCTGCGGGGCTAATAGCGTCGCTAAGACGAATCACTTTATCATCATAATTATGATTCACTGAAAATGAAAATCGTAAGATGGTCACTAAAGGTAGGAGTTGGTTGCGGGCAGCAGTTGCGGCGACGGCAGTTGTCGCCGTTAGTTTCATACAAAATTGTCACGATGACATGTGCCGTGACGTCACGACGGCACCAATTTCTATGGGATTGACGTGTGCCGCCTGCAGTCTGCCGTCTGCCGCCCGCAACCAACTCTTACCTTTAGCGGCAAATTCATATTATGATTCGCAATTCATCTATTTGACATGTATTTCACAGCTTTCTATGGACATTCGTAATATGGTCCACAAAAGAGGTATCGAAAATTGTCAATAGCAATGCTAATGACAAATACCAAAATGATTCTGCTAATGAATTGGAAATGCAATTTATTTGCAACATTGCATAGCGACCCTATGAGCCCCGCAGGGGGCTTACCACAAGCTCTTATTGCGATTCAATTATAGGAACGTTTTAACGACGTTTTAATGACGTTTCTTATTGTCATGACAATAAGGTACGTCATTGCACAAAAAGTCGCTGAAACGTTAATACGTTCCTGTAATTGAATCGCAATAAGAGCTTGTGGTAAGCCCCCAGGTCAGTCATAACCTCGTCTTCCGCGAATTCAATCCACATGTAAGTGAGATCAAAGCAATACAGATATCTGCGCTCTACCTTAGAGTTTAACTACACTCAAGGGCGTCGCTAGAGCGAAACGGAAGATATAAAAATATATTTTATATTCATACGTGTTTTGTAACGTTCCCCGTGGCTTGTGAAAAAACAATGAAGCGACGCGCTATATGTTACGACTAGTCGTTTGTTGTTGAACTCGTAAAATATGAAGAGGTATGCAATAAAATGATATTAAAAAATGTATTTTTTATTTGTTTTTGTACAATGTAGTTATAGAGACTCGTATTAGATCTTTTTTAGGGTTCCGTACCCAAAGGGTGCCAACGGGACCCTATTACTAAGCCTACGCTGTCCGTCTGTCTGTCTGTCCGTCCGTCTGTCTGTCAGCGGGCTGTATCTCACGAACCGTAATAGCTAGAAACTTGAAATTTTCACAGAATGTGTATTTCTGTTGCCGCTACAACAACAAATACTAAAAATAAAAAAAGTTTAAAAATAAAGGGGGTCCCCATACAATAAACTCGATATTTTTGACGTTTTTATTTATAATTCATAAATTAAACTATATATAAAGGGAAAACTAATATTTTAACCATTAGTGATCATTATAACAGCTTTTACATAAATTGTTGACAAAAAATATTGTAAAACTACATTTTTTTACCAATTAATTAACTTTTAAGCGACAGTAGCGCCATCTAGTCGCATATGTGTAAACTAAAATTTTCACAGAATTAATATAATAAACTACTAAAAATTAAATAATATTTATATGGTGGTTAGTACGGAACCCTCTATGTGCGAGTCCGACACGCACTTGGCCGGTTTTTTTTTACAAAACGATTTAGATAGGTAAGTTTTTATTGCTAAAAACTGCAATGCTATTTTTTTTAAGTAAAAAAAGTAAGGTTACCTTATGCCCGTATGGCGGGCGTACGGTCATTGAACTAGGTAGGACTTTGTGTTTTTTAAATGTATTATGCATTGCACTGTAATATTGGTGGTACAGCCAGCCAGAATGCAGCTCAAATAAGGGCTGAATCGACCAGGGTAGTACCACCCTCTCATAGAAAATCGGTGTAAAGTAGCTATTATAGCAGCGTTTCCTGAGATTAATGAGAGCTCATCCCCTCTTTCCCTCCCTCCGTCTCAATCATCTTCAGGTCGGCAACGTGCGAGCGATGCCTTTGGTATTGCACGCATTTATAGACTACGATAACTGCTTAAGATCAGACGGGCCGTACGCTTGTTTGCCAATATAGCACATAAAAAATTTGCATCGCTTTCTATACGCAACAAACTTCACCTTTAAATACAGCGCGATTCCACTAAAAGCTATTTTAATTCAGTAAATATCAAAGCTGCAAGGAAATGATATCATTAAGTGCGGATGTGCGGATGTAAGGGTCGGTTAACGACCAGAGATCCGCGTACAATTTTGCATAAAATCTCTTTTAAATTGTACTTAGTTCCGTATGCTATCTTGGAATAAAAGAATACTTATCGTTGTAGGTGAAGCTAGCTGATGCTAATGTAATGGGAGACTGAGGTAATTTTACGAATATATTTATTTTTACAGGAAATTTAGTTCATTTGTCCGCTTGTCCATATGCCGCGCATTCCTTGCCCGAGCACTGAAATTATGTCTATGCATATCAACGTCAAAACTGAGTGCTCAGGTGAGGCATGCGCCTGATGTAGACACAGCCATTGAAATTAATGTCGGCGGCCACCCAAAAAGCATGTTTTAGTACGCCGCGGCGTACTAAAACATGCTTTTTAAAACGGGTGGGTGGGCGTTTTTTTAGGCGTTCTATCTCTCTACTACTAGTGTTCCTATTTTCTTTTAACTAATTTCAATTAATTAATTTAATTAATTTCGATCCCACAGTCAAACCGACTGCTCGGTTTTGTGGGACTATGTAGGACTATTGTCTATGTTTTATGAAATTAATAAATTAATAATAGTAATAATAATAGATTTAACGTCATTATGAAGTCGTGAGTTGCGAGGTCCAGAACACACGCATGCCGCGCGAGGCTGCTCACTCACGTGCCGTGGCACGCGCAGCAGCCTCAATCGCATGACGCGCGAGGCAAAGGATAAGCCAACCTACACTCTAGACAGAGAAGGGTATAGCCGAGGAATCAGTTACATAGTTACATTATCGTTCTGTCTCATGGCTAGGCCAAACTAGGCGAGGCAAATGACAGCGCTTGGGTGTGGCATAGCGAGCATTTGCATCGCGCGCGGCATGTCAAACTTCGCAAAGCAACGCTGCCTCACGCGGCATGCGTGTGTTGTGGACACGCCATGGCATAGTTTAGTGGAATTATTTATATTTTATTCATTTTAAATGTCACTATCACTCGGATCGTGGGACCATACAGGCCTTGAGTCTCCTAACAATTGTCCATTTCGAAGCCACTAGTCTCTAATACCTATTACATTTGTGAATTCATTATGAATCGTAAATGACTGCTAACAGATGGCCGACAACATGCCCACCCCCTTCCCCTCCCTCTGTCACACCCCCCCTTCTGGTCAGCAACGAGCGATGCTTTTGGTATTGCAAGCATATATAGACTACGGTAACTGCTTAAAATCAGGCGAGCCGTACGCTTGTTTGTCACCTTAGTAAAAAACCGGCCATTTGCGTGTCGGACTCGCACTTAAAGGGTTCCGTACCATCGTAGAATATAAACAAACAACCCCAAAACCCCAAAAACAACCGACCATAAGCCAAATAAGTTTAAAATATTACGTTTTTTGTATGGGGATCCCCTTTATTTTTTTTATTTTTTTTTGTTGTAGCGGGAATAGAAACATTCTGTGAAAATTTCAAGTCTCGGTTGTGAGATACAGCCCGCTGACAGACAGACGGACAGATGGACAGACGGACAGACTGATAGACGGACGGACGGATAGCGTAGGCTTATTAATAGGGTCCCGTTCGCACCCTTTGGGTACGGAACCCTAAAAACTATATACCTATGAGTATAATACACTCTGCCTACCTTTAATGGAGGTTGTACTTCTTATTTTTGCGCCCCAGTTACCTATGCAGACTTAAATACAAATATGTTCTTTACCGGAAGTAATATTTCCGAGAATAATAACGTATGATCTCATACGGGTGCCGTTTTCCTCTTTGAAGTCGGAAACATAGCAGTTGCAATAATCGCATGTATATATAATATATAACGTCACGACTTTTTTCCCCATTCGGGGGGTAGTCAGAGGCTTGAGTGGCCATACACCACCACATTGTGGAGGTATTAAGCCAACTCAAAGCCCACGTTTCACCTGATAGTCAGAACCCAACGTGACAGGTGGTGAACCTTGTCGCCGTGTATACAGGAACTGACTATTACCTAATCCCGAGGGAAAGGTAGGTTTCTTCACGATGTTTTCCCTCACCGTTAGCGAACTGTAAATTATGCACATAGATGAAAATTCATCCATTGGTGCATGCCCCACCGGGGATCGAACCTGGGACCTTCTGATTGAGCCTAACGTGTTCGCCCCTAGGCTACAGTCGCTTTTTTTTACCGCATGTATTTTCCTGTTTCCAATTAAATATACATTCCGCTTACCACGACAAATAACAACAAAGGATTCATGGGAAGCCCAAAAAAGACCAAGGTTGTGAGAAACCCCCTTTTCAATTCATTTCGGGGTTACAATACGCTTTATCGTAGAGGGACGCATAAATTGCCGCGGGCCCAATTCTAACAGCCATTCATAACAGTAATCGGAATCCTATAGGCTTCTGTCGTCTCATGGGGCTTTAAGGATTTCGACGCATTTAAATTATGACCTTAATTTTGTGGATCGACGTCAGCTTTATGCAGATTTTGGGCTGGCTCGACCGGGGTATCACCCTCTCACAGAAGATCGGCGTATAGCAGCTATTACAGCTGCGTTTCGTACGATGAGTGAGAGTCGCTATGCACGAGCTATTTACAACTCAGCTCCTAGAGTATCCCACAGATAAAAAATTAAAGATATGAATAAAAACCCGGACAAGTGCGAGTAGGACTCGCGCCCTGAGGGTCCCGTACAAATTGGTACCTCCATACAAACTTCGACCCCTTATTTTACCCCCTTAGGGGTGGAATTTTCAAAAACGCTGAAATAACTATTTTTTATTTGTAATTAGTAGCTTAAATACAAATTTCGAGGTCCTTATCTTCAAAAAAATTTTTAACTCCCAAATAAACTTCCACCCCTTATATTACCCCTTTAGGGGTGGAATTTTCGAAATCGCTGAAAGACTATTTCTTATTTGTAATTAGTAGCTTAAATAAAAAAAATCATTTTTCTAATTCAGAAATGAGGGACTTTCATACAAACTTCCACCCCTTATTTTACTCCCTTAGGAGTGGAATTTTCCAAAATCCTTTACATGCTCTTCTTCTAAACTGTAAAAGGTACCTACTGTTAAAATTTCATGTTTGTAACTCCAGCGGTTTGGCCTGTGCAGGTCTTGACAGACGGACAGACAGACGGACAACAAAGTGATCCTATAAGGGTTCCGTTTTTCCTTTTGAGGTACTAAACCCTAAAAATTAAAGATATGAATAAAAAAATGTAGAGTACTGTACGTAACCATTAAGACTAGAATCGAATGTCTAGATTCTAGACTCTACATGCGACATCGCATCTTTAAAACATTACCCACTGAATATAGAGCGGCCGAAAAGAAATTAAATCGACATCAGTATAAAAGTTGACCTTTCTGAAGATATTGGAAATTCAGCCGAGATGCCTTCTGAACACGTGTGAGATAAGAGAATCATGTAAATTGAGCAAAAGATGTCTTACTGGAAACTAACTGCCACGTTTTATGGGTGGTGCAAGTTTAATAGAGTTGTTTTTGAAGGTTTGACTTCTAGCGACTTTGATATTTAATAATGTAAAATTTGTTGTTACCACAACTATCAATAACAATAATCGTCTGGTTATTTTAATCTACATGGGGTAGGCCTTCACAAGGTGAACCGACAACATAGTGAAGGTCGCAGGAAACCGCTGGATGCAAGTAGTACGGGACCGGTCGTTGTGGAAAACCTTGGGGGAGGCCTATGTCCAATAGTGGATGTCTTTTGGTTAAAATGATGATGATATTATAAGGGCGACTTTTATAAATCAAGATTTAGAATTTATATTGCTGCACACAACCATACTACTTATTTATAAGCTTCTTCTAACTCCTCGTATCCTTTCTTTTAATCAAATTCGTGCGCGTTCCAAGAAAACTTTTCCCTAGAACTGGCTTATAGCTGGCCTAGTCCCATAATACAGGGTGAATTTGAAATCATGGGCATCCTTTTAAACTATGACTCTACTCATGATTCAGAATATTTTGGGAACGTGAATAAAAAATATCTATCGATGAAAAAATATTGCTCGAGTAAGCAAATAAGCAAACCCGTTAACTATTATTCCTTACCTAAGCAATCTTTTTATCAATTGATTTGTTGATTAATATTCCCTAAGTATTCTGAACCATGTTCAAGAATCACCGTTTAATAGGATGTCCACGATTTCAAATTCACCCTGTATATGCTAGTTTTTCATAATGTTCTTATCCCGTGTACGTTCAAAAACTATCTCCAACAATCGCGCTTTTATCTTGTCCCACAAAAAACCACCAAGTCAGCAAAAAGTGCAATACCTCGCGGGCCCGGCGGAGTCATTCGACCGGAAATCACCTAAAATAATAAGGAGTCGAGCGAGGCTGGCCTTTTCCTTGCATTATTCATTCTAATAAATTGGTCCCTGCTATTCTTTTACAAGTGGCGTGGGAGGTTTCATTGCATTGTTAGTTTGCTTTGTTCCTAGGTTAAGTTTTTCTTGTTCAGCTTTCAAGAGTACAGTTGCAAGGAATTTAATAACGTTGTTGTTTGTTATTGGTAATGTTAAAATTGGCAACTAATTTAAAAAATCCTTTCAGGTTCTAATTAATGGTGATAGATCTAAAGGTAGTATTTGAAAATTGTTTTCAATTGAACCTTGTCATCGGTCATCGTGAGGAAACCTACCTATCCCTCGGGATTAGGTAATAGTCAGGTAATAGTCAGTTTACCACCTGTCTCGTTGGGTTCTGACTATCTGGTGGAACGTGGGCTTTGAGATGGTTAATACCTCCACAATGTGGTGGTGTATGGCCACTGAAGCATCTGACTACCCCCGAATGGGGATAAAAGTCGTGGCGTTACATTTATACTTTTACTGATTAAAGAACGCGAAAGTTCTTCAGTGGCAACCACGTACCGGAAGACGTGGGTAGGCCCCCCACAAGGTGGACCGACGACCTAGTGAAGGTCGCGGGAAACCGCTGGATGCGAGTAGCACAGGACCAGTCGTTGTAGAAAACCTTGGGGGAGGCCTATGTCCAACAGTGGACGTCTCTTGGCTGAAATGATGAAGGAACGCGGGGTTATAGTCAGCTGCAATCACTGATTGGTAACGTCCGGAGGTTAATCAACGCTTGGCAAAGTCTGGCAGAGGTGGGTGACTAATGGCAATTGAACTGAGCGTCTCCGTGCTTTGGAGGGCACGTAATAAGTCGGTGCTAGCTGTTGTCATCTAGGCAGCAGTTAAGCCTTGTCAGAGGTCTTCGGGCGGCTTGAACAACCCTGACAGTAGTTTCGCCGTTAACCAAAGTCCATTGTACCGTACACATAGTACAAGCTTTGCTTAGTTTGGGATCATATAGTTGGTGTGTTTGTCTGGCGATATTTATTTATTACTAGCTTTTACCAGCGACATCGTACGCACAGAAAACTCCAACTCCTAATACTCCTAATCCTACTCCTACCCCTAAATTAATTGATGGTAACATCGTTCTGAAGTTCTTTTTCTTAATAAATATCACTAGATTTAAACATTAACTACAACATGTTAAGAAAACCCTGTCCGAGCCGAAACCGGTAATTAGGTTCCCCAATCACATGACCAAATAAAATAATTAAAAAAAAAAAATCGTCTCGTTGGGTTCTGACTATCTGGTGGAACGTGGGCTTTGAGATGGCTTAATACCTCCACAATGTGGTGGTATGGCCACTCAAGCCTCTGACTACCCCCCGAATGGGGATAAAAGTCGTGACGTTATATATATATATATATATATTTTTTTTCAACCTTGTCTGTGAACATTTATTCTAAAACTTTTCAATATGTTACATAAATTTCCGTTTCCGTTCACGGAATTCTATTCGTTTTAGAAGATATCTTAGAATAATATTTGGATATTTTATTGGCTCTTCAAAAACGCGATTCTATTCAAGGTGACTAGCCAAATGATTTGTCTGAAATCTGAATTGCATTTTGAATTCACATAAAATATCCACCAAATTCGCAGCGCTCATATTTTGTGGGATAGCAATTCTGAAATCTTTTGTTCTTTTCGATTTGTTGGCTTACGTTGAATTTTATGGGACTATCGCGTGATGGGATATCGATTCTTATAAATTGACAGTTTATTATCGAAACTTTTTATTTCAAGCTATATATCATCAGACAAACACACCAACTGTATGGTCCCAAACTAAGCAACGCTTGTACTATCAGTACCATACAATGGACTAGGCGATCCCAGTTACGCCCAGACCAGGGCAAATTACGAAAAGGCAGTTTCCGTAATTTGCCTCGGGCGGGAATGGAACTCGCAACTACCCGATGCAAGCCGAGCGGCCTACGCTCGAACCACTGCGCTAAAGCTCTGGTTTCCTCGGAAAGCGGCGGCGCCATTTAGCGGCTGTAATATAGCGGTGAATGACGTCACTAGAAGGTTGGCTATGTAAACAACGGTGTCAAACACCGCTCTCTAGGAAACCGCTCAATTTAGTTTAAATAGCCAACGTTCTAGTGACGTTATTCACCGCTATATTTCCGCCGCTATATGACAGCACCGCTATCGGAGGAAACCATAGCTTAAACGGCCGTCATAAATTAATCATCCACTGTAGTTCCTTGTGCCTTTGCAATTTGTACCCACAACACCTCAAAAGGACTCCTCTTGCCTCCGCTAACCAAACCGTCTCCGACTTTGACCGTATAATTGTTATTGCAACAACTAATTGTACAATAAACACTGGCTGAACGTTATTACGGTCGGCTAGTGGTTTATGACTACTCCACTGCTGTCACTGCCGGAACTTGCTATAATTAACTTGATTCTCAGTAATAACTGTTTAGTTTACAATGTGAAAAGTTAGCATATAGATGGGGAGCCGTAAAAGGATTTTCTGGATTTACTCGAGCGCGTCAGATTAAGATAAGGGAGATAGCTTACATATTGATAAGAACCTCCAACCAGTATGAGCCCTTAATATTGGTGGGTACGCTCAGGGGAACCGAAACAAAAATAGACCATCTTAAAATACTCGAACTCGTCAGATTAAGATAAGGTGGATTCATTACTAGCTAAGAATCGTCAAAAGTGTCAATTTTGCTAATTTGATCGTCGGTCTAAGAAATGGGAGCATCTGGAAGTTTCACTTTTTCACCCCCTCAGATTTTTATTTTATATTTTTTATAGGACTACGGTGGCAAAAAAGCGTACAGCCCGCCTGATTTTAAGCAGCTACCGTAGCCTATAGAAGCTTACAAAATCTGGCGCAATCGAGTATTTTTTTTTTCAATTTATCATGTTGGAGCATGAAAAGTATCAATATCTGACACGCTTGAGTATTTCCATGTCATTGCTTTTTATAAAAAAAAAAAATTGTCATGTAGACGCTTCCCCCACCGCTGAAAGTGGAAACATCTAGAACAATGTATTCTTCCTATCATCTCATCTACCGAATCTATTAGGTTTGGACGACGCTCGAGTAAATCCACGAAGTGCACGCTGGGCTCCCCATCAATAGTTTTGTTTGTAACTGTACTGACTGACCGCGCCGTGATATATGATAAAGTTTCGGCCACAATTAGTTGTCTCTTTCACAGAGTACATACTATTCCAAGCCAACTAGACACTCGGGTATAAATATCAAATGATAATAAGTCAATGATTCCGCGGTCCTTCCACCACATATTTGGAGCTACTGCCACAAGTGTGCCCAGGCATTGGCCCAGGCTCGCTACGTGGTGGACGGACCGCGGAATCATTGACTTATTATCATTTGATATTTATACCCGAGTGCCTAGTTGGCCTGGTAAAGTAGTACACTGAAATAGAGGTCTTCTTCTTAGCGTATGGTTAGTGGCCAACCTGGGGTCAGAGTTGTTCAAGCCGCCCGAAGGCGTTAACAAGGCTTAACGAGTGCTGCCTAGATTGCAATTACCGGGACCGACTTTTACGTGCCCTTCGAAACACGAAGACGCTCAGTTCAAATGCCACTAAATGGTCACCCATCTCTGACTGACCTTGCCAAGCGTTGCTTAACCTTTCGTTTGATGATCAGTGATTGCGGCTGGATACGAGCGCCTCAAAGATAGAGGTATCACATGCAAGGTACAGCGCACCCTGGTGTTTTGTAAATGCATAATTTCAGCAAATAAATTTGTGTAACAGAGCCTCTCTCTGAGTGTAACAGAAGAGCAAATAGTGTTGTCAAGCATGCTACTAACAGTACTAACCCTTAAGACCGTAAGATCACAAGTAGTTGATCGATCGTAGCGAGATTATTTATTTACTCAAAAAAGTCTATAATGTTGTCATTATTTCACAAATTTTTATACCTACTAAGCTAGCTTTGTTTAAACTAATAGTCGCATTTTTGAGTAAAGCACTATACAAGCCTTGGTCTATAATGAGTGTACTGCTGACCACGCTATACTGGCCTCAAGCTAAGCTTCGCTACGCTCACGGCCTCCAAGCTTGGTCATCATAGCTACCCTTGCTGGCCGCGCTATAAAGGCCTCGACCTTTGGTCTCGGCCTTTATTTTAGCTTGTCCATCAAGGGTTGCAATGCTGACTGCGCTGTGAAGGCCTGGAGCTGCGCTGCGCCGCGCTTTCGGCCATCAACAACGCGGTCAACAACACACTCATTAGAGACCGCAGCAGTAATGTACTATTATTCATTTATTGAACACAAAACAGATGACAATCAAGTCATGATCCACATAAAAGTGTTTGAACGTGCTTCTGCTTAATTGTAATCCAAAAAATTGTTTAAACTATCGATTCTATATGAAAGACGGTAGATTAAACTTTCTCCAATGGTTTAACCTACAATTGATCTTAGGGCCCTTAGGCCGCAACCGCCCACATGGACCTTTGATTCGGCTTAATCGGGCGATTTAATGTTCAACAAATTCTAGTCCATTCGGGAGAACTTCATTCAGCATGTAATCTCTGCATGTTCATCCGAGCGATTGCCAACTAGCACTTAGCTTTAAGTGACAATTACGCCTATTCTACCAAAAGGGTTTTTTTTTATAGGTCTGCGGTGGCAAAAAAGCGTACGGCCCGCCTGATGTTAAGCAGTTACCGTAGCCTATAGATGCTTACAATACCAAAGGCATTGCTCGCACATTGCCGACCTGAAGGGGACTGGGATGGAGGGAGGGGGGGTGGGCTTACGGCTCTCTCACTCACCGAACGAAACGCAGCTGTAATAGCTACTTTACGCCGATCTTCTGTGAGAGGGTGGTACTACCCCGGTCGAGCCAGCCCGTTTATGAGCTGCAGTCAATTGGCTACAGCTTGACTCTACCACGTTGAAAACGACAAACGACAAAGAAGAAATGGCAAGTCGTAAGGTTGTTCATTTGGGTCTCCGTCGCCTTGTCGCAACCCTATCTATTTTAATCAACTTTATAGTGCCCGTTTAAGACAACTATCAAGATCCTAGTTTATTGCTGAACCATTCTGTTTTATAGACAGCGTTATTGTGCAAAGATGTATGAACCTCTATACGACTTACTGCGCTTGTTTGGCAACATCAATGCAAGGTAACTACCCGCTATTCATTAGTCACGCGCCATCTAGCGTTGCGGCTGCAGAAGTAATATTTTTTGCAGATTTTTAGCAGAAATCTAAGCAATTCTGCGAAATTTCTCCAAAATGGTCACACATTACGCATTTATTGAGATTTTTTTGGAAATTTAGCGAAATTGCTAAAGATTCTGCTAGAAAATATTTAAAATGTATTGCTTTTACAGAATTTCCGTGTGGTCTTTTTGGTTCCGCAGGACACTTCAGAAATCTAAGACTAGTTTAATGCGCTTCGTTTATTCCTCCTTTCGGTTCAACCCCTATAACCTTAGTCCTGTTAATATTCGCCCGATGGCCAATGGCGGCGTCTTCATCAGGCGCATGCCTCGCGCGAGCACTCACTTTTGACGTCGGAACGCATAGACGTAATGTCAATAATATGAGTGCTCGGGTGAGGCATGCCCGCCATATGGACACATCTAATGGCGGCGACTTCATCAGGCGCATGCCTCGCGCGAGCACTCACTTTTGACGTCGGAACGCATAGACGTAATGTCAATAATATGAGTGCTCGGGTGAGGCATGCGCTCCATATGGACACATCTAATAAGAAATGTGCTCTAAATTTGACCAAATGGCTCGAGAAATAACTTCGCGTGTAATTGCTCGTGTTTTTGGGAGCCAACATTGTTTTCTGCTTTACGCTCGCGCGGTCTGAGGAATCGGATTATCTCAAATGGTATCTTTGATGATTTATTGTCCATTTTTCTTTGGGTTTGAGAACGGTTTTCGGGGCGTCTTTTCCAGATATAAACATAATTTATTGCAGATGCACAGATTAAAGTTTTATTTGAAATAATAGTACATTTAAGCGTAAATCAACTATACTAAAAAGATTAGATTGAATAAATTTTTCGTCCACATGGACTGAGTAGTCACGTGAGACTACTCGCCGAGGCATAGGATCAGGCTGCTTCGTCCGAGCGCGCTATCATTTGTCAGTGGGAGCATCCAGAAGAGACGAGGAATCAGTTTTGATGTCTGAACGCATAGATGTCGTAACTGATGGCTCGGGCGCGGTTGCTCCGGGCATTTGTACTCACCCACTTCCTGGCTATGATACTCGTGTTCATATATTTTTGCTTAAACTGATTGCTAATGACTGTCGCGAGGATGCGCGATAAATGGATATACGAAGATCAGAAAAGAAAAAAAATGTAGGTATATTATGTTTAGATCAACACGTCTATTAATTAACTTAATACTAAGTAGTGTAAATTCATGTTTAATTGCCTAACTATGTTCCTTTATAATGATGGAAGCTGCTATATTGCAGGTGGATTCGAACAGGGGGCTTACCACAAGCTCTTATTGCGATTCAATTATAGGAACGTTTTAATGTCGTTTCTTATTGTCATGACAATAAGGTACGTCATTGCACAAAAAGTCGCTGAAACGTTAATACGTTCCTGTGATTGAATCGCAATAAGAGCTTGTGGTAAGCCCCCTGGTAACATTAAATTCAGCACTCAATTTCATATCAAACAATAAAGATCAAAGAACACAATGTTTTACATCATAAAAGCATTGATACCATCAAAGAGGAGACACCGTAATAATAATTAGTAACGAAATTACACTGGCACGTACCATGAAACAAATTCTCAGAATCACCAACAAAGCGTTCGCATGAAATTTAATTAATTAATTCAATCCGTGAGCGTGGCGTTGGCTGTGTTGCCATTTCGATTACTATGAAAAAAATACTAATTTTAATATTTCCAGCGCTGGCCTTGCTCCGGGGAGGCTGTGACGTGATTTATGGAGTTTCACTTTCAGTTTCAGTAGCACTTTTTTGTGCTTAGAAAGACATATAGCAGTTTTGCTGAAGGAATTAGATTGGAAGTAATAACTTTGTTTTATTAAAGAGATCGTTTTGCAAAGGTTAACCTTGATTTGATATTTAGCCACATGGTATACGTGGCTAAAAATGTAATCGTTCGTTCGTTTGTTTACTATTGGTCAGGTTGGTCAAGAATTTGTTGCAGTAGGAATAGTTCCTGAAATTATTTGCAGTAAAAAATGGTCCTAAAATTTTCCTGTATACACGGCGACAAGGTTCACCACCTGTCACGTTGGGTTCTGACTATCTGGTGAAACGTGGGCTTTGAGTTGATTAATACCTCCACAATGTGGTGGTGTATGGCCACTCAAGCATCTGACTACCCCCGTATGGGGATAAAAGTCGTGACGTTACATTTTTTTTTTTTTTTTTTTAAAATCGTGTAAGTTACATTTTGTCATGGACGTATGAAACAATAAGCGCCTGTTTCAGAATCTTCAGATAACTTTCATCCATCAAATAAATATAACGCCATCTTTATTTGGTGGATAAAACTTGTCTGACGAGTCTGAAACTGGGCCTAAGAATAACAAAATTATCAGTAGCAATGCTATATCTGACACTTGACAAAAGTATCCATTTGTGCGGATTTCAAACGTCTCTCAAATTAACATGTTCAAACAAGTGTGACCGTTTGCGCTCCTCTCATTTGGAAGGAGGGAAAAAACGAGCAACGAAGGGGAGTCATTTGGAAGGGAAACAGGGGGCTTACCACGAACTCTTATTGCGATTCAATTACAGGAACTTTTTAACGATTCAGCGTCTTTTTGTGCAATGACGTACCTTATTGTCATGACAATAAGAAACGTCATTGCACAAATGGCCGCTGAAACTTTAAAACAAAACTGCTATAAGAGGTGGTGGTAAGCCCCCTTGTCACAACAAACACAAGTACGTATAAATTGTATCTATACATTCACTTTGTGTAACACAAGGCTAGAAAATCGAGCAAGACAATTTTGTCGACAGCGTGTGTTTAGCGCAGGTTTTTTTTATAGGACTGAGGTGGCAAACAAGCGTACGGCCCGCCTGGTGTTAAGCATTTAGCCTATAGCTGCTTGCTATACCAAAGACATTGCTCGCACTTTGCCAACCGGAAGGGGAGTGGGACGGAGGGAGGGGAAGGGGTATTGGGCTTCCGGCTCTCTCACTTATCGTACGAAACGCAGCTGTAATAGCTGCTTGACGCCGATCTTCTGTGGGAGGGTGGTACTACCCCGGTCGAGTCAGCTCGTATATGAGCTGTAGTCAATTGGCTACAGCTTGGCTCTACCACCAAGAGACCTTATACAAGACTATCTGTTGCCCGCAACTTCGTCTGCGTATAATTTGTTCTTCGAGAAATGATTGGTGATTGCGGGTTAGATTCCGGTTAGAGGCAAATTTCGGAAACGGCCTTTTCGTAATTTGCCCTGGTCTGGGTGACACTGGGATCGCCCCCAATCCATTGTATAGCACCCATAGTACAACGTTTCTTAGTTTGGGACCATACAGTCGGTGTGTAAGTCCGGTGATATTTTATTTATTTTTATTATTAACCGATAGCCGATTGGTTAAGCACGCGGCTTGCGGGGTTAAGGTCCTGGGTTCAAACCCTGGCTCACACCTCTGGATTTTTCGAAATCTATGTATGAATCATAACTTTAAATGATTATCACTTGCTTACGGTGAAGGAAAACATCGTGAGGAACCCTGCATGTCTTAGACATGTGAAATCCACCAACCCGCACTGGGCCAGCGTGGTGGATTATGGCCTGAATCCCCCTCGCATTGAGGGGAGGCCCGTGCCCAGCAGTGGGACGTTAAATGGGCTAATAATATAATAATAATATTATTATTAACATTCAACTATAACTTATGCCAACAGAGGTCACTACCCTACTTTGAAACACGCGCTCGTATATCACTATGAAGGACTTTACGGCATAATATGACCCATCTTCCCTTAACTTTATGCTCTCGCCTGGTTTATAAAGGCATTATTTTTAATACATTGAAGACACTAAACTTTAGGGAAACGACACTCCAGATCCGATATGAGGAGCTCCTATAAAACGCTACATAAAACATAAGCCTAAAGAAATTTAAGCAAATTCAGCGAGACCGTCAAGCAATTTATAACAATCCAAATGTAGTCCACGGCCCGTCAACGGTTAATGCTGATGGATTGGACTATACTGTATCCCCGAGTGGAGAGCTACAGGAATTAGATATGTCCTGATATAGAAATACGACCCTCGAGGCTGGAACATTTCTCTTAATTTGGATACCTAATGGAGCTCAGTTATTGATTTGAAATGAATAGTCTGATGAATTGACTGCAGCTCATAAACGGGCTGGCTCGACCGGGGTAGTACCCTCTCACAGAAGATCGGCGTAAAGCAGCTATTACAGCTGCGTTTCGTACGATGAGTGAGAGAGCCGTAAGCCCACCCCCCTCCCCCTCCCTACATCCCACTCCCCTTCAGGTCGGCAATGTGCGAGCAATGCCTTTGGTTTTGTAAGCGTCTATAGGCTACGGTAACTGCTTAACATCAGGCGGGCCGTACGCTTTTTTGCCACCGCAGTCCAATAAAAAAATAAAATAAAAAATGTTTGGGAGTAAGGTGTAAATTTAGACGATATACATTAAAAAGGTTAGGTCATTAAAATGCAATTACTTTATTTCGTTTAGGCCTACGGGGGTACTTACAAATTGTAATTTTTAGATCTTTTACTTATTTCTACCTCTGAAAACGCGACCTCGACTGAGAAGATCCGGCAAGAAATTTAGCGGGCTTCTCATTTTTACATTGATTGTAGATATATTTTTTTAACCGTGACTTGCTTATTTTAATACTTATCCCCAAATTCATAGAGATTTTAGCCAGTTTACAATGGTTTTGAAAAGCATTTTTAGGAACAAATGTGATTTGTAATTACACTGCAAGTCGATCATAACTTTCCATGAATTTGGGGAGGGTGTTTTGGACAATATAATTAAATATTGGTGGTAGAGACAAAGTGTCACCAATTGACTGCAGACTAATAAGGGCTGGCTTCTCGGTAGTACCACCCTCTCACAGAAGATCGACGTAAAGTAGCTATTACAGCTGCGTTCCGTACCATGAGTGGGAGAGCCGGAAGTCTAGAGTCCTGAATAAATATTTTTATTTCATTTAATTTAATCATATTGCTTCCGATTATTCACAATTCGAACTAAGGGCCACCGCAGACTTGCTACTTTTAGCATCGGCGATCGGCGATTTTGATGCTGCGTCTCGCTCGTTCGCACTCGAAGAAACGCGACGCAGCATCGATACGTCACAAAATCGCCGGTCGCCGATGCTAAAAGTAGCAAGTCTGCGGAGGCCCTAATATAACGAATAATGACCCAACATTTTCTTATTACCAATGAAAGGAAAGTAATTCTATATAAAAATAACCACCTTTTAGAAATACATTTGCTCTCACCCTCCGCAAATGGAACTGTAACATGTGAAAATATGACAGATCCTGACAAGGATATGTGTGGTATGCTTCCGCATGGCAAATCCAATTCACGGCGGAAGTGGCCCCGTAACTACGTTGCGGTATAAACTATTTACTTTGATTTGATTTGGAGTCAATGGTTCCCCTTTTTGCGGATCGAGGTCGGGCTTTCGGTGAATTGTGACTTTGTGACTAGGAATTAATTGGAAATTGATTTACTGGCAAAGATCTTCTTTGTTTTCGTTATATTGTCTTTTTAGGGTTCCGTACCCAAAGGGTGCCAACGGGACCCTATTACTAAGCCTACGCTGTCCGTCTGTCTGTCTGTCGGTCTATCAGCGGGCTGTATCTCACGAGCCGTAATAGGTAGAGAGTTGAAATTTTCACAGAATGTGTATTTATGTGTATTTGTGTACTAAACGTAAAATAAAATTTAAAAATAAAGTGGGTCCCCATATAAGAAAGTTCATATTTTTGTCGTTTTTATTCTACGGTGGTACGGAACCCTTTATGTGCGAGTCTGCCACGCACTTGGCCGGTTTTTTTATGTGACTAAGGTGGCAAATAAGTGTACTACCCGCCTGATGTTAAGCACTTACCGTAGCTTTACAATAGCATCGCTTGCACGTTGCTGACCTGCCCCCTAGACAAGTGGCATGAACGCTAATCGAATAGAATAGAATAAACTTCACAATGTATGGAAATGTCAAACATCGCTATGTAGATTAACAACAAGTTGCTATGTAGATCACGTGACTTATTTCAGTTCAATACATGAAGCGTAGCGATTTGAAGGAACGCTTGTAAACGTCAGCCACTTGTCTAGCCCTTCTGAAGGGGAGTCGGAGAGAGGGAGAAGAAGCGAAACGAAACGCAGCTGTAGCTATTACAGCTGCGTTTCTTTACGCCGATCTTCTGTGAGAGGGAGGTACTACCCCGGACGAGCCAGCCCGTGCCGTATATGAACTGCAGTGAATTGGCTACAGCCTGGCCCTACCACCAATAAATTTATAGTATTGAAGCTACACATAAGGTAATTTTTCAGTACCTATATACCCCGAACTATATTAAACTAAGGTCAAAGTAAACTGAAAGCGAATATGCCCTAAATTGAACCTAAACCCTCGCGTTAGCATACGACAGTCTCCGCCAGTTCTCCCCGCGTTTGTAATTCAATTCCGCACATAACACGATCCGCGGGGATACACCGTGATTCAATTTGATCCGAGGACTTGGATCCATGTTCGGGATATGAGGTTCTATGTCTTGTGCAAAGCTGATAAATGAGGCGCTTTGAATGTCATTTGAGTCCGAAATGACGTAATCTTGTTTGATGAAACTAGTCTCTTAATCTAGAACTCTATTGAGTGCCTTTTTTTACACGACTGCCCAAAAAAAAAAGAGTGTATATGTGTTTAGGGTTATTGTATGTATGTATGTTTGTATGTTTGTATGTGAGATTCTTTATTCCACCATAACTTATAAATGCCTGAACGGATTTCGATGTATGGGGTATCGTTAGAATCCTTACACCATTCCGGGTAACACTGGGTATATTATTTTTGAAAAAAATCAATATGGCGGCATTATGGCTCAACTTTAATATGTAAAAAAAAAATTTTTTTTCTTCAATTATTACAATATGGGTATCAAATTGTAGGTCTTGATGAGCACAGTCCAAAACTGTAGAATTTATAGGCATAATTTAACATAGGTAGGGTGTACATGCAAAACAAATATATCATTTTTGCTGCTGTCACAAAAATGCATAAAATAAAAATAAATAATTTAAAAAATTAAAAACACGACTGCTCTGCCAAAAAACGAACTAAAAAGTATAAAACAAGTGCAGTGTCATTGCAGTCGGGGGCCCTCTTAGATTAAATATGTTCCACAGAACGGTCCCCCGACTGCAATGACACTGCACTTGTTTTATACTTTTTAGTTCGTTTTTTGGCAGGGCAGTCGTGTTTTTAATTTTTTAAATTATTTATTTTTTTACTACTACTAGCTTAGATGCCTCACTCAGGTTATTCAGGATCGTATTAATAAATGCATCTCAAAGTTGAGATCGATCTTAAGATGCAGTTTTGACGTTTGATGTATCGAACATCTGTCAAAAACAGCATCATAAGATGATGCATTTAATAAACACACCAACTGTATGGTCCCAAACTAAGCAACGCTTGTACTAGACGTGTGTCGTTACATTATTTTCACGAAACGTAACGTAACCAGTTACGGCGAGGGCGTAACCGGTTATTTAATAGGTGATTTTTGTAACTGGTTATTTTTGTAACCCTATGGTTTTCGTCACTACTAGCTTCGTGTATACAAAAATACAAACATTGTTATTGGTTACTTTTAGACCTCTGACCGGTGACATAATATTATTATTATTATTTTTTTTTTTTTTATAGGACTGCGGTGGCAAAAAAGCGTACGGCCCGCCTGATGTTAAGCAGTTACCGTAGCCTATAGATGCTTACAATACCAAAGGTATTGCTCGCACATTGCCGACCTGAAGGGGAGTGGGATGGAGGGAGGGGGAGGGGGGGTGGGCTTACGGCTCTCTCACTCATCGTACGAAACGCAGCTGTAATAGCTGCTTTACGCCGATCTTCTGTGAGAGGGTGGTACTATCCCGGTCGAGCCAGCCCGTTTATGAGCTGCAGTCAATTGGCTACAGCTTGGCTCTACCACCTTCAAAAATATCTATGATGTAGTTTGGGCTACAGCTAAATAACCTGTTACAAAAATCACCGGTTACTTGTTCGTCGCGTAAACAGTGATTCGGTGAATTAGCTCGTAACCAGTTAATGTAACCGATGACGTGAATGACTATGGCTACCATGAAATGGACTGCGGGCGATCCCAGTGACACCAAAACTAGGGAAATTTCAGAAAAGGCCGTTTTGCAACACTTGTTTCTGGTGGGAATCAAACCCGCAACCACCCGATGTAGTGAGCCGTTCGTCAACCTTCATGCCACTCATGGTCGATGCCACTAAAGATGAAGACAGTAGCCATTTTCTGGACTTTTTTATAAGACTAAGGTGGCAAAAACGCGTACGGCCTGTCTGATGATGAGGAGTTACCGTAGCCTATAGCCGTACCGTGGCCTAGCCTGTGTCCCACTCGCGTTCAGGTCGGGAACGTGCAAGCGATGCTTTTAGTATTGCAAGCATCTATAGGCTTCGGTACGATGTGGATGCGGGCCATACGCTTATTTCCCACTGTAGTGATATAAGAAAAGTAAATTCGAGGGAAATGTCACCCAATCTATCAACCTAGAAATGCTATGAGCGATTTCCTAGATAGATCAATCGTGCCCATCCCTAAAGACGCTATTGGCCATGCACGAGCTAACACTATCCACATAAACAAACGTCCAGATTGAATGTAGATGTCCTGCGCCCCGCTGCCACTGAATCACAACTAGCTATTATGTCTACAGCGCTTGTATTGTAATGTTCTAGGATTTGGTTGGACTACTGCATTGCGTATTCATTTTGGTGGGGTTAGACCAAAGACATTACCAAAAGAGAGGGAATCATTATGACTGTCCAAAATAGTTTGTCCTAGTACGGTTTGGGCTTTCGGTTCTCTAAGTCATCGTACGCAACTAAAATAGCTTCGTTACGCTGATCGCCTGTGAGAGGGTGGTACTACTCAGTCATGCCAGCCCGTATTTATTTTGTTCTGCAGTCAATTGCCTACAGCTTGGCTCTATCAATATCTGTGTTATTTTATAATCTTATCAAGGAAATACCTTTAAATCAATCAACCAGAATCAATCAGAATGTCCCAGGTTCGATCCCCGGTGGGGCATGCACCAATGGATGAATTTTCATCTATGTGCATAATTTACAGTTCGCTGACGGTGAGGGAAAACATCGTGAGGAAACCTACCTATCCCTCGGGATTAGGTAATATTTAGTCAGCTGGCCTACTCCGAAATACGAACCTAACGTTTCGGCTGACGGATTGTCGTGATTTGACATTTCTTCTTTCGTTTTTCTCTACAATTTGACATTGTTTTGACCGTAAATCGAATCCGTACTTCGGAAGATCCGTCAGCGACGTATTTCGGAGTAACCCACCTGTTCCTGTATACACGGCGACAAGGTTCACCACCTGTCACGTTGGGTTCTGACTATTTGGTGAAACGTGGGCTTTGAGTTGGTTAATACCTCCACAATGTGGTGGTGTATGGCCACTTAAGCCTCTGACTACCCCCGAATGGGGATAAAAGTCGTGACGTTACATTTAACCTTTAAATCCTGAAACTTTTCCCTTACCTTAAGAAGCTTAAGAATATGTAACTTTATCACATTCTATTCGATCCTCTATTAGACCTTCCGAATGAGTTTCGGAGTCTAGACCCAAATCGATTTTAACACCCACGTGATTTGATCGGTCTGACTGAAATATTTAAGGGAACCCTTTTTCTATGTGTGAAGGTTCGAGACGAACAATCTGAGCGTCTGTTCATAAGGCTTTTAATCCAACCTAACCTGAATTTGTTCTAAAATATATGTTTGTTACACCAAAGCTCCTATTGAGTATGTTAGTCATGTTGTTAGAAGGAGATCAATATACATTGTAGCGCTATTAGCTACATAATGATAGGCGCGCGCGAGTGCAGCCGTGCAGCTGCGATGCTGGGTGGTGCGTGACTAAGTAGATGTGAGGTAGTTACCTTGCATTCATGTTGCCCAAAATGAGCGCGGTAAGTCACATCTAAAGGTTTAGATCTTAGCCTTGCATGTGTTGGCAGTCCAGCGCTGACCTGTATCTGGGCTCGTGTGGACACTCGTTTCAACCCAGTCCAGTGCTGATGTCACGCGCACAATTCCGTCCAGCGGACTAGCCGCCTGTCTATATACGGGCAGTAAGGTTTACACGTTGACAGTGACCAGAACAGGATAGTCCAGTACCCAGTCCAGCGGTCGACGCGTTTGGATACTAATTTCAACCCGGTCCAGTGCTGACTTCAATTGCAAATCAGTCCAGCAAGCTAGCCATTAGGATCGTTTGTTGAAAAATAATTTTGTTTCTCGCAGATTTATGAAATACACTATTCTCCAAAACTACATCTGCCGTGTCCATCAAGTTTCTCAGTTTACATCGACGTGTATGACAACAAACATTGAATGATAGCTGCATTCCCGTCCGTGGCGTATACATAATTGATTGATTGCTTGCAAATTAAGTCGATTGCAATGTTTGCATATAAGGACGTTTAACAATGGATTCTCAATTAAGCGTATCAAGCCGTCGGTAGAATTGTGTTGGAATTGGAATTCTGTAACTTTTAAGTTGCAATTCATGTCATTTGCAGTATTTTTATTTGACCAAAATTTAAGTAAGATAAGTAGGTATATATGTGGGTGTACTTATCATATTTTTAAATCGGGTCGATGGTCGATATTTTCGGATTTGTGATTTTACACATCTACATAAAATAACAGGTCTGGATTGAATGCCTATTTACCACTTACCTGCTTAAAAATCTCAGGCTATTTGGCCTCTTCGAATAAATTAAATTTCGTCGAAATTCATCTTCAGCATTGTCTGAGCTCTCAACTCCAAGGAATTCCCAGTACACTCCTACAATTCCATGTATCTAATTACAGGCCTCCTCCATGATCGGAGAACGTCGAGTAGGATCGGAATTCGGAACTCAACATAGATGTCAAGTGTATTGAGATACTGTACTTACGATAATTAGGTACCCACACGTTTTAATACGGACGACCGATAAAGTAGCTACTTACATTTATTTGATGTCGAACTGAAACAAGAAAAAAATATTAATATCAAAATTCATCTTATAAATCAATAACCTGTTTTAAGGCAAGGGCCTATATTCAAAATGAGTGCGGAAAAGAAATTGGTAATTAAATATATCCAGGCTTACACACCAACTGTATGGTCCCAAACCAAGCAACGTAAAATGGACTGGGGGCGATCCCAATGACAGACCAGGGGGCTTACCACCACCTCTTATAGCAGTTTTGTTTTAACGTTTCAGCGACTTTTTGTGCAATGACGTTTCTTATTGTCATGACAATAAGGTACGTCATTGCACAAAAAGTCGCTGAAACGTTTAAACGTTCCTGTAATTGAATCGCAATAAGAGTTCGTGGTAAGCCCCCAGGGCAAATTACAAAAAGGCCGTTTCCGAAATTTGCCTATGGCGGGAATCGAACCCGCAAGCATCCGATGCAGTGAGCCGAGCGGCCAACGCTCAAACCACTGCGTCAACTCTCATGCCACTCATGGTCGATGGCCATTTTTTGGACTTTTTATAAGACTAACATGGCAAAAACGTGTACGGCCCGCCTGATGTTAAGCAGATATCGTAGCCTATAGATATGCTTGCAAGAAGAAAGGTGGAGGCTTCGCTCGACAAGTGGTAGTCAAATCCGTGCATGAAATCCCAAAAATCCCAGAGTTATGAAGATTATCTACTTTCTTATTATAAATTTATTAATGTGCTAGGTTGCCCGAGTCATATCCTAGGCTAACGATTTTTAGTAGGGCCCGCGTAATTAGTTTACGTGTTTCAATTAATTGAAGCAATACCCAGGGGTCTTTGAGATCAAAGCTCATAATGTTGAAAAGAAGAAATTAACTCAGCGCGTATTACACTGGACCGCAAAGAAAAAGGGTCGGTGAGAAAATCTTCAATATCTTCAAAAGTGTATCCTAGCTTTATGAAATATAATGTAATGTAAATGTAATGTAACGTCACGACTTTTATCCCCATTCGGGGGTAGTCAGAGGCTTGAGTGGCCATACACCACCACAATGTGGGGGTATTAACCAACTCAAAGACCACGTTTCACCAGATAGTCAGAACCCAACGTGACAGGTAGTGAACCTTGTCGCGTCTTTATGAAATGAAGACTAAATTAAAGAATATGTTAATGAGCTAAAATGAAAATTAAAAAACCGGCCAAGTGCGTGTCGGACTCGCATAAAGGGTCCGTACCACCGTAAAATAAAAACGTCAAAAATATGAAGCCTTTATTTTTAAATTTTATTTTATTTTTACTATTTGTTGTTGTAGCGGCAACAGAAATATACATTCTGTGAAAATTTCAAGTCTCTAGCTATTACGGTTCGTGAGATACAGCCCACTGAGAGACAGACAGATGGACGGACGGACGGATAGCGTAGGCTTAGTAACAGGGTTCCGTTGGCACCCTTTGGGTAAGGAACCCTAAAAATGAATTGAAGCTTTTTATTTTTTTATAAATCTAAATATATAAGAATCAAAGTCCTGATTGACTGACTGACTGACTGACTGACTGACTGACAGACAACGCACAGCCTAAACCGCTGATCGTAGAGACTTGAAATTTGGAGGGTGGGTTTGTCTTGATGTGTAGAGGTGTACTAAGAAAGGGTTTTTAGGGTTCCGTACCCAAAGGGTGCCAACGGGACCCTATTACTAAGCCTACGCTGTCCGTCTGTCTGTCTGTCTGTCTGTCTGTCTGTCTGTCTGTCTGTCTGTCTGTCTGTCTGTCCGTCTGTCTGTCAGCGGGCTGTATCTAACAAACGGTAATAGCTAGAGACATTAAATTTTCACAGAATGTGTATTTCTGTTGCCGCTACAACAACAAATACTAAAAATAAAATAAAACTTAAAAATAAAGGGGGTCCCCATACAATAAACTCGATATTTTTGGCGTTTTTATTGATAACTCATAAATTAAACAATATATAAAGAGAAAACTAACATTTTAACCATAAGTGATCATTATGACATATTTTAGATAAATTGTTGACAAAAAAAAGAAATGTAAAACTACATTTTTGACCCATAAATAAGTTTTAAATTAATAGTACCAGTCAAAGTAGCGCCATCTAACATTGTTATGATATCATTGGCGTTACAGTGTCATAAGTAGTATAATAATTCGACTGCAATACTAGAGATCATCTTAGCTGTATGGTTAAGGCGTTAGTCCACGTGTATGTGGGTATTAGGTTCGAATCTTACTATAAGTTCTTTTTTTTTGAGTAATTCGCATTTTTTTTGTCACCCACAGCTTAAATTAAAATAATGTTAACACTAAACTGATTTGTGCAAATACATTGTTTACGTACGTAAACATATTTGTAAATCAAGTTACAAATGCATTCGGAGTTTCAAGCACAGAGTATTAGAACTATAGATGGCGTTGTAATAGTTTTTCACAGAATGTGTATTTATTTATTTGTGTACTTTATGTACCTATTATTGCAGGTGTGTACTAACAATTATGGGACTGAGGTGGCAAAAAAGCGTACAGCCCGCCTGATGTTGAGCAGTTTTTTTTTATTGGAGTGAGGTGGCAAAGAGTAAATAATTGTTGCTATAACAAAGATAATATAAAATAAGAACCTCATAATATATAAAATAATAGTACCGCTACGCACCACTAGATGACGCTAGATGAGCTCCTAGATCGCGCTATGGTTTCGCTTTTCAGATCGCAATATAGTCACGACCAAAATTCGCCTGCTATTGACAAGTTTTGCGTTATCTCTAGGTTTCGATCGATTGGAAATTGTTGTATTGCTTTCATAGTGTCATATTTGATGGCAGAATACTCCCGTTGCCTCCGACTATAGTGTGCGGGGATTTTAATGTAGACTTACTGGAATCTAATGAGAATGCACCTTTAAAAAAATATTTTGACCATATTGGTTTAAATTCAAAACTTCCTCGTGTTGTTACCACAACGGGTTATACTCAAATAGATAATGTGTTTATCAATATTGACTTGAATGCTGGCACATACTGTGCACTCTTTAGTTACCATAGCCCTTTATGGATACAATTTCGAATTGAGCAATAGATTTTATCAAAACTATCCGAAAAGTCAGAATAAAATTTGTATTTCTGTTGCCGCTGTAACAACAAATACTAAAACAGAATAAAAAAATATTTAAGTGGGGTTCCCATACAACAGACATGATTGCCGTTTTTATAGAATGGTACGGAACCCTTCGTGCGCGAGTCCGACTCGCACTTGGCCGGTTTTTGAAATTCAACCCCTAAGGGGGTAAAATAGGGGATGAAAGTTTGTATGGAAGTTCGTCATTTTTGAAGTTAGAATTATGAAAATTGCTGATTAGGTGTCTTTTGAAAAATAAAAAAATATGGGTTTCAGGGTTTTTGAAAATTCAACCCTTAAGGGGGTAAAATAGGGGATAAAAGTTTGTATGGAAGTTCCGTCATTTTTGAAGTTAGAATTATTTAAATTGGTGATTAGGTGTCTTTTCAAAAATAAAAAAGAGTAATTTCAGGGTTTTTGAAAATTCAACCCCTAAGGGGGTAAAATAGGGGATAAAAGTTTGTATGGAAGTTCCGTCATTTTTGAAGTTAGAATTATTTAAATTGGTGATTAGGTGTCTTTTCAAAAATAAAAAAGAGTAATTTCAGGGTTTTTGAAAATTCAACCCCTAAGGGGGTAAAATAGGGGAATGAAAGTTTGTATGGAAGTTCGTCATTTTTGAAGTTAGAATTATGAAAATTGCTGACTAGGTGTGTTTTAATAAGGAAAAATATTAATTTTATGGTCTTTGAAAATTCAACCCCTAAGGGGGTGAAATAGGGATGAAAGTTTGTATTGAAATTCGTCATTTTTGAAGTTGTAATGATGAAAATTGTTGTTTAGGTTTCTTTTTACAAATAAAAAAGATTAATTTTAGCGTTTTGGAAAATTCATCCCCTGAGGGTGTAAAATAGGGAATGAAAGTTTGTATGGCAGTACCGATTCGGGCTTATCTCTGAAACGGCTGGATCGATTTTGACGGGACATTTACGGGCTAAATCGATACGGGATCCGGGATATCCCAGAAACGGGATCCGATATCCGGGATACGGGATCCGATATCCGGGATACGGGATCTGGGATCCAGGAAATGGGATAAGGCTCCGGCAAACGGAAGCTGGGATCTGGGAAACGGGATCCAGGATTCAAAAATTGAGATCCGGGATACGGGACCCGGGAAACGAGATCCGGCGTATGAAATCAGGGATGTGGAATACGGGACCCGTGATATCCGGGATACGGGATCCGGGATCCGGAACACGGAATCTGGGATCCGGGAACAAGATCCGGGATATGAAATTAAGGATATTTGATACGGGATTCACGATATCCGGGATACGGAATCCGGGATTTAGCAAACAGAATCTGGGATACGGGATGCGGGGTCCAGGATATACGGGATCCGGAAAACGGGATCCGGGATACGGGATCTGGAACACGGTATCCATGATCCGGGCAACGAGATCCAGGATACGGGACCCGGGAAACGAGATTCGGGATATGGGTTACGAGATACGGGATCCGTGATATCCGGGATACAGGATCCGGGATTTAGCAAACATAATCTGGGAACGGGATCCGGGATATGGGGTCCGGGATACGGGATCCGGGATCCGGAAAACGGGATCCAGGATCCGGAATCCGGAAAACGGGATCCAGGATTCGGGCAACGAGATCCAGGATCCAGGCAACGAGATCCAGGATCCAGGCAACGAGATCCAGGATACGGGACCCGGGTAAAGAAATCCAGGATATGGGATACGGGATCCGTGATATACGGGATCCGGATAACGGAATCCGTGATATACGGGATCCGTATATCGGGATCCAGGATCCGGGATACGGGATACGGAAAACGGGATCCAGGATCCGGGTAACGAGATCCAGGATACGGGACCCGGGAAACGAGATCCGGGAAATGGGATCCGGGATCCGATTTTTTTTAATTTAAATTCTGCGCGGACGAAGTCGTGGGCAAAAGCTAGTGTAAAATAAATAAAAAACACACCCCCGTATTATTTTTCTTTAGATCCTCACCATCCTAAGGTTGCCTGGTAGAGATCACTTTTAGTGATAAGGCCACCCATTTTCCACTTTCTGTGTAAATTATGTAATAATTTACAAATGTTTGTTTTCTAGTGGTGGATTAATAAAGAGTTATCTATCTAGTTATCTATCTATAAAAATGTAATTGAAGGTATTATTGAAAATTTTCTAAACGAATCGTTTTCTTTGCGGTCCTGTTTTTAAACCTAAATATGATGAGATAATCAATTTCAGGAAAAGCTATTACTTATTTTAAATTAAAGATAAAATTTTAATATTCAATTGTTTGCTCTTCGGAAGGAAAATTAATCTGGTGATCTTATTATTCCAAGGTTCATGTCGATGTCACGGACACTCAAAAGTGTGGAAATTGCCATTTCAGATCGCACTTTGGGCGGGCCCGTTAGCGTGGTTGGCGCGGAGGCGCCTTTCACGCTGCAGGTCGTAGGTTCGATTCCTACCCGGGACATGCATTTGTGTGCATGAACGTGTCTGTATGTCCGGAGTCTGGGGTGTATATGTATATTAAGTATGTATTTACAAATAAAAAAGTAGTATATGTAGTAATATCAGTTATCTGGTTTCCATAGTACAAGCTCTGCTTAGTTTGGGATCAGGTAGCCGTGTGTAAAAATGTCCCAGGATATTATTATTATTACTTATTATTACTTTATTGGTGGTAGAGCCAAGCTGTAACCAATTGACTGCAACTCATATACGGGCTGGCTCGACCGGGGTAATACCACCCTCTCACAGAAGATCGGCGTAAAGTACGATGAGTGAGACAATGTAGCGGTGCGCTGAGTACAAGTCTAGAGATTGCGATGTTATGAGGTACCATATCTGCTAAAATAATACATCAATGACCTATATAACATTATATTATTATACTTCCTCTTATTTCCCACAAGCCTATCAATAAGTTACATTATTTTTTCATTGATCAATAAAAGCAGACTATAAGATATTGCGTGGCCGAAAAAAGACGAGATTAGGCGTTCGCAGACGAAAAGGCCACCCAGTCGCACTAGGCCGACGTTTTATTTCATTGAAGTATGGCCTATTTATAGCCTAATTATGGCCGCCGTAAAAGGAATAGCCTTGGTGACAAGACGCCTACTTTTGGTCATGTACTTTTGGTTTTTTAATAAATTAACCGTCGAATTGCAAGTGCGAAAGTAGATATGTGTATTTCGCTGGATGTATAGCGCTGAGCACAAGTTATTGTTTACGATGTTTGAAGGTACCATATCTGCCAAAATAATACATCTACATGCTTTCTAATTGTTCTTTTTATCATATGGTTAGTGGCCAACCTATTGTCAGAGTTGTTCAAGCCGCACGAAGGCCTCTGACAAGGCTTAACGACTGCTGCTTAGATGACAACCGGGACCGACATTTTACATGCCTTCCGAAACACGGAGACGCTCAGTTCAAATACCACTAATGGTCACCCATCTCTGACTGACCTTGCCAAGCGTTGCTTAACCTCCGATCGTTTACCGATCAGTGATTGCAGCTGGCTATGAGCGCCTACGTAATACTTTCAAATGATAACATATGTATAAGATAACAATTAGAACATTCATCATACATAAACTCTAGGCATATACAGCCTAGCATAATTTTTTTATAATACTCCCCGACCCAGTTAAAAGTTAAAATGACCCGAAGCTAACGAAATCCTGATTTACTTCGCTATTTAATATTCTATTCCTGACGTTCAATGTTAATTGCGAAGGTTCGATTGCTCTGTTTCTGTGTCGCTGATCGACAATCCCGTGCAGTGAGCATTTGCATGTCCCCAGCCGATAGTATAGCATGTCATCAGAACTACGGGATACGCTATGGGATAATCCGTATCTATTGAACTATAACAACCGTGCAGGGGCGTATTACTAACATCAAAAACATCAACTTTTGTTTTATGACTTTTTACAAAATAAAAAAAAAAATATCACTTTCTAAAATGGGGGGAGGTGGTCGAGCAAAATCTCACCAAATCTCACGTGGGGGACAGGGGGGGTCGCGGCAAATGTCACGTATTTTTTTTACCGTAAGAAACAGTGTACAATTGCAAGAAAACTGGGTTAAATTATGTTTTTTTTAAACTAAACTTTTACTTAAAACTTTTTTTTTAATTAAGTAAAACATGTTTCTCCTCTAGAATATAGCCTTTGAAAAATCTCACGTGAGATTAGAGGGGGTCGAGCAAAATCTCACGAAATTTCACCAGGGGGGGGAGGGGGTTCGAAAAATCTCAAAAATCACCTCACGTAATTTATGGACGCCCCCTTATAACAAAGTTTTTAACGCTATATAACAAGTAGGTACCTACTATGTAAAGAAGATTCTCTTGCATAAGTATTATTACAAATTCCCATCTGGAATCACCCAAAACAATACCAATATATCATCGAAACAAACTTTAGTTAAACGTAAATATAATAGACGCCATCATTCATCCACCCGCAATAGATTCCATTTGAAACCGAAACACATTAATATGTGTCGCGCCAAAGCTCCTTACCCGTAACATCTGTATTTGCAAGGACAAATGTCGGACCCTTGAGGAACCCCTTTTAACGTAGCTGCCATAAATCAACCCTTAATGATAGTCACGTTTTTACTGAGCCCGGGATACACTAAGAGGTAATCTGAAAACGTCTGAACAACGTTTTATGTGGGCATGAAATGTTTTTCAGCCTGTTTTTGTTGGTTGACGCGGTCCAAGGCTTGTGATAAGTCCGTATTTTGTTTTAGAGGGAGCGATGTAAGGAAATGTTTATGCAGCTTTACCGACAGATTTATTTTGTTAATAAGGTAGGAAACAAGCGTACGGCCAGCCTGATATTAAGAGGTTACCGTAGCCAAAGCTTGCAATACCAAAGGCATCGCTCGCATGTTGTTGACCTGGAGGGGAGTGGGAAGGAAGGGGCGGGGTTGGGCTTCCGGCTCTCTCACTCATCGTATGAAACGCAGCTGAAATGGCTTCTGTACGTTGATCTTCCGTGAGAAGGTGGTACTACCCCAGTGATTTGATGGATACAAGCTGTCATAGAAATTCCTGTTGCAACATAAATGTACAAATTTTGAAATGAAACATGATTCATTGCAGTTAATGCAATAAAATTAATATCCATACCTAATTTTACTTTAATATTCATATTGGTCATTAATATATAATTAGTGTTAATTAATACGGCACTTAATAATTTTAATTGCTGCATTATTTATTTTCATCGTATACCTACTTGTTCATACACACCCAAAGCTTCACCTAAATTGTTTAAAATTTGAATTTACTTGGCAATAATCGTTAATCAATTCCATAGAATAATATCTCCATTAAAATTGTCTAACTTGTCCTCTAAAACTAATTTATCTCCAACGATAACACAGGGACCGATGAAAAAACTGAAAACTTATTAGCAATACCTAAGGGTCGGTTCAGAGAGAACGGAAAAATCCTCGCGCAGGCTCGAGCCTTGGCCGCGAGGAAGCACGCGACCGAGTCGCAAGCATGCGCGAGCCGACTGTGTCGATATTCATACAATTTCCTAAGGCTATGTTAATAGGTACATTGTTTTAAATTTAGTAAGTGGTGATTTAAAAAAAACAATTATTAATAGTATAAAAAGACAAGCCCGCTGAGTTTCTTGTCGGATCTTCTCAGTGTAGGTCGCGTTTCCGATCCGAAGGTAGAATTAAGTAAAAAAACCAAAAAATTACGATTTTTAAGTGCCCTCGTAGGCCTTATTGAAATAAACTGAATTAAATGGAATTTGAATAATACGATCCTATTTTCAACGGAGCCAGTAAATTGCTCGGGTTTTTTTCCGTTCAAACTGAACTGGCCCTTACTCTTGTTTATTAAGCCCGCGAGATTCACCATCTTGCATACATAATGTCTAAGTGAGCGAACTTTCTTCATCAAGTTATTAAAGGGGATATTAGAAATAATTACAAAAATAATCGTTCAATCAGTATGCGGACGGTGCCCGCTGGAACGTCACGTTCTTTGTATCATAGTTTGGTATTCATTAAAAAGTTCAGAAGAAACTGTTCGCATATTCAGCTCTACATTTTGAGATGGTTTATTAAATTTGCTTGAAAGAATTTAATTAAATTCATGTCTTAAAGAAGTAGTTATAGTTATAGCCGTTGGTTAAGCACGCGTCTGGGCTTAAAGTCCAGGGTTCAAACCCCGACTCGCACCTATGGATTTTTCGAAATCTATGTGCAAATCATTAATTAATACGAGTATATTATGATTATCACTTGCTTACGGTGGAGGAAAACATCGTGAGGAAACCTTGGCTTAGAAAAATGTTCGACTACTTTTGAATAAGTATACTTCTCAGTGCATAGAGTTGGACTGTACCTATTAGTGTATTTACGATGATTTTATTTCATTTTTCAAAATACTACAAATTACACTTACAACCTTTGAAGTTTTTTAATAAATATTAAGCAACTAGACCAATATTTCACCCTTGCTCCAAAGAACTTAAGCCCGAACATAATATCTAATCATGACTTAGCTCCGCGTGATCCCCGCCAGGAAATTGCTTCTTATTCAGGACCTACATTTTCTACTAGACGCTTTAGATAAAGCTAAAGCTAAAGAATTTAAAAGTATGCTAACGATGTAATAAAATAAATACTACCTACTCCACTCTAATCGATTAAAAAGTAAGTTTAAAAACTAAAACCCGACTACGGAAAAAACGCGCTCTAAAAAGTATGAAACAAGAAAATATTCTCATCTAGAGGATAGCCGTGGTCCGTGTAGGTCTTTTAGGGCCAAATGGCATATGAACACGGACCACGGCTATCCTCTAGATGAGAATATTTTCTTGTTTCATACTTTTTAGAGCGCGTTTTTTCCGTAGTCGGGTTTTAGTTTTTAAACTTACTTTTTATTTAATTATTTTGGAGTTATAGGTAACAATATATATATTTTTGAAATGTGCCAAAATGAAATGACAAGTAGTTTGGAAGTTAGGTGGGAACAGATGCACATACATACATACATACATACATACCGGTGCAAATCATAACGCCTCCGTAGTCGGGTAAAAAAAAGCATCGACTTTTGTTCTTATTTACTAACACGGGTGAGTCTAAATGTGCCAAGCATCGTGCCCGAGAAATTTTGTCGACTGACTACATAGACATTAATCTTATAACTGATGGCTTGGAAACGGCTCACCTCTTGTAGTCGCAGCCATTAATTGTATGATTCCAAACTCAGCAATGCTTGTACTATAGCTACCATACAATGGACTGGAGGCGATCCCAGTGACACCCAGACCAGGGCAAATTACTAAAATGCCGTCCGAAATTTGCTTCTTGTGAGACTCGAATCCGCAAGTGAGATTGGCCAACACTCGAACCACTGCGCCAAGCGGCCATCAAATGCATCGGTCAAAGTCTAGAATGGTTAAATCATAGAGTAAATACTAAAGAAAGAGGTGTTCTTAGTAGATATATCTCTATCAAACAACGCGTGGAAATTTGCGCGGGATGGCGCGGGTGGTGGGGGTTAAGAAATGCGTGGCATGTATCTACCGGTAAATAGCAGAACTACTGGCTTCGTTTTATGTCGATATTGGTACGTAGTTTTTCTTTTTGCACTGGATTTCACTAAGTGTAGTATGATAAAAAATGACGTACATAGGAACGCCATCTAGTGTCGAATATAATTATATTTGGGATGCGAACGTTAGCAAGACGTCTGCACAGGACGAACGCCACGCCTAATGTGATGACGTCAGCGGCCGAGTTTTGCGATGTCTAAGCAACGCGGCCGAGTTGCTTAGACCCAGTCCTTCTTTAGTATTAGCTTCATGGGTTAAACGCTAGGTACCTACCTGCATCTCAGTATCTCGTGTTGGCCAACGAACTAGTTACTGGCAGGTCTCCAAGCCACACGGAATGAACTTCCCAAGTTTAGGTCCAAAACCCATATCTGATGGGAAATGGGAGAGGTCTTAGCCAAATAGGAGGACAATAGCAATCTGTACAAGTACTATGTTTGGAGATGGAATTATTTATAGCGATCCATTTTGATGATAAGGAGATATATTGTTTTATTATTTGATTGAACTCTCTTTACTATTGTTGCCAATAATAAGGACAGCTCCACTTATGCTGGCAGTATAGTCGTACATTTATTGATGCCGAAACATAATAATTGGTTCTCGGTAAATAGTAGGTGAAAGTATAAATAAATATCCCCCGGCAAACAATAAGTACAATAATTTCGACATTGGCCGTGTCCACAAGCACTGCCCCCTAGACATGAACGCTAATCGACTAGAATAGAATAGACTTCACAATGTATGGAAATGTCAAGCATGTAGATCAACAACAAGTTGCTATGTAGATCACGTGACTTATGTGATTTCAATATATGAAGCGTAGCGATTTGAACGAACGCTTGTAGACGTCAGCCACTTGTCTAGCCCTTCTGTGCCGCTCTGGTAAGGCGATTGAGATGCGACAGCGATCAAACCCTTAGGCGAAGGCTAGACGTAAAGTAAATACTATGGTCCGTCATTATTTACCAAAACCGTGGTCCAAACTGATCGTGTAGGCTAGTATACTGATGGATGACAGTATTTACCACGAATTTTATTTCCAGAATGACAGATGGCATTCCGCATCGCGAAAGCAATAGAGTGGACATGTCTTCTGAGATTGCGGATTAAACCAAGCGCTAAGGTAATATCTACACCAAGCTTTCGTGTTTCATTTGACGTCTGCACTGTACGAACTACGTCACAATACTGACGGAATAAATACTGAACGTGTAGCCTGCGTCGATGGAATGACATCCATCATTATGTACCATACTGACGGACCACAGTATATACTTTACGTCTAGCTTTCGCCTTATAAACATGTCGCAGAGCGTGGTATTTGAAGATGATTGTTATTGGAATGTCAAGCAATTATTGTTGTTACTTACTAATTTAGTTAACCGTATTAGTTCTCGTTTTTATTATTGCTTGAGTGTGTTTAGTTTTGTTGCGATGACATATGACAGCTGTTAGTCGATGGACAAGAACGGACGTCCCTACGGACGGATTCATTCCATGGCGGAGAGAGCGAGCGGGGGAGGTCATATTGTCATCGCGGCACAACTGATCTCACTGCATTCCATGATTGCCCCTCTTCCGCCGTCAAACATATGGCGGTGGCCGCATCATATTAGCAAACATTTGTATAGAAATCGCCATCGCGTCGCAATCGTATCGCCTTACATCGTCGCAACCGGTGTAGCCACGGAATTTAAACATCATTGAGCCTCAGCCTTAGTATGAAGATACCCCCCTTCTATATAATGTTAAGTTCCTTTAGTTTCTAAGCTGCCACCACAAATAAGAATCAAATCGAAACAATATCAAAATTCCATAAATACTGGCAAGTCACTAACTCTTTTACAATCAAAAATAACACTTATCTAAAACCCCCATTAAGCAAGTATTACAGAACAAAGAGGTCGATAAGTGAACGTTAACGCCCCCATTCCTCATGATCCCAATAGCGGCGCTCAAATCAGGCTTTGTTGAACCCGCACCCCCCCAAGTAATTATAAGGTGCTTTGTTAATTGTTCTTGGCTTTTACACGAGCCGCGGTATCGTTTCAGTAATATCAGGTTCGCGCTTGTTAAAGAAAAGGCTTACACGGAAAGCTTTACAGTTTATAGGATATTTGATATTGCACGCTTAGTATCGGTATTGTTTGGGCGGGATTGTTTGTATGGAGAATGGATGGATTTATTGCTGGTAGAAGCAAGCAGTCAATCGACTGCAGCTCGTATACGGGCTGTCTCGACCGGGGTAATACCACCCTCTTACAGAAGATCGGCGTAAAGTATTACAGCTGCGTTTTGTACGGTGAGTGAGAGAGCCGGAAGCCCAGCATCTCCCCCCCTTCCCCTCCTTCCGTTCTACTCCCCTTCATTTCGGCAACGTGCGAATAATGCCTTTGATATTGCAAAATACTAATAGGCTACGGTAAATGCTTAATAACTGGCGGGCCGTACGCTTGTTTACCACCTCAGGTTTGGTAGAGCAATGCGATTAAAGATTTTAAACAAATTAGGAACGCTGTTTTGTCGTTTCATGAACTACTTTTCTTTATTTTATTTTTTTATATGACTTGGCATACAAGCGTATGATGTTAAGCATTACCGTAGCCTATAGATGCTTGTAATACCAAAGAAGGACGGGACTCCGGCTCTCTCACTCGTCGAAACGCAGTAGTAGCTACAACTTTCATCTTACAACATCAGCTTTCAGCTTTGAAAAGTCGACGAACTAATTATACCTACTTCATCAATGAAAATTTCGCTAACTTTGGTCTTAAAATTCATTCCCCCATATTCGAGAGTTGGATTGGACTGCAAATGTACCTCAAATATGCAGTTTGCACGTAGTTCAGATGCAATTTGGAAACATTCCTTCGGATCCAACTACTGGAATGAATTAACCTCGAATGGTAATAGTACTGCATTTAGTCGAGTTCGCTGAGAAGCCAACAGTGGAAACGATTGGTGAAGAAATGAAACAAAAAACCCTTCTGCATGAAAAAAGAAAAATAAGGACTGCGTCTATATCAGGAGCATGCCGCGCCCGAGCACTCAGTTTTGACGTCAGAACGCAGATTGCAGAGAGACCAAAAAGACCAAAAAGACCAAAAAGACCAAAAAGACCAAAAAGACCAAAAAGAACAAAAATACCAAAAAGACCAAAAAGACCAAAAAGACCAAAAAGACCAAAAAGACCATAAAGACCAAAAGGACCATAAAGACCAAAAAGACCAAAAAGTCTTAAAAGTATTGCAGGCCCCGACCCCGACAACCTATTTTCACTTAAAGCAGACCACCAAACATAATTGGGGTCCAGAACACACACATGCCGCGCGAGGCTGCTCACCTACCCCACATGCCGCGCGCGGCATGCAGCAGCCGCAGTCGCATACCACGCGAGGCAAAGGGCGAGGCAAGCCACACTCTAGACAGAGAAGGGTATAGCCGAGCAATCAGTTACATAGTTACATTATCGTCCTGTCAAACTAGGCGAGGCCAATGACAGCGCTCGGGTGAGGCAGGGCGAGCATTTGCCTCGCGCGCGCCATGTCATACTTAGCGGGAAAACGCTGCCTCGCGCGGCATGCGTGTGTTGTGGACACGCCAAATTGGTTATTGGTTGTAACCGCCTCCTTCCAGGGTAGTAGCCTAATAATTTCAATGAGATACTGGAGAATTCCAAAAGACACCCCTTGTAGTTTCCATTCTCCAACAGTTCATTCCCAAATATAATTAATTCAACAAAAAGTTGAACGAATTAATAAATTCGATATAAACGTTACGAGGCTGCGTTTAATTAAGAGCCCGGCGAGTGAGATATTAAAATTCACTTTGAAATTGTGTTAGACTCCAAGACTAATGGAGGAAAGGAAAAACAATAGCCGAACGATTGCCGAAGCAATTTGGGCTTTGATTAAAATTTATTGTTTGTTCTCTTTATTTTTGTCGCTCGGAGTGCCCTGAGACGCCGTTTAAAAAAAAGAGAAACGGGATTTAATTACTTAAGGCTTGAATAAGGCCTATTGCCACGATTTTATTGAATATTTTTAATTGAATTTCGAATGTCCATACTCCATGTCAAATACACATTGGTAAAAGGTCTTAAGCATTATTTTAGTATAGGTTTTACGTCGTATCTGTGAACCATTGTGGAGAGAATTTATAATTTAGATTGAAAACAATGCATTTTTAAGTTGTGATATGAATGAGGTTGGAGTGGTTGTATGACAGCTAGTGATGGGATGTTCTCGAGAACATTCTCATCCTCGGAAACTTAATCGTGAGAATTTTCGAGGATTTATCTTCTGAAGTTCATGTTGAAGTTGAAGTTCTGAAGTTCATGTTAAACTTGGAATAAACCTCATTAAACATGCAATTATCGTGTTTTTACTTGTTTTTAAGATTGAAAGTTAGGATAACGTCACCCAAAATATAAGATTCTCAAAAATTCTCACGAGTAAGTTTCCGAGTAAGTTCCCGAGGGTGAGAATGTTCTCGAGAACATCCCATCACTAATGACAGCAAAGCACGATGAATGGAAGAACAAGATAAACTGCGCCGACTACAGATAATGGGAGGCGGTAAGGCAGATGATGATGATGAAGTTTAATGTAGTATATTTTATGTAGCCAATGGGCCAACGGATTCATAAAAAAAATATTCTAAAGTCACCGTTTTGAGCCTTAGTAAGCCCTTAAAGCAATCAATTAAAATTGGTATTGCTTACTTATTTCTTTAGAGAATTGAGATAAACTACCAGTTAGGATCACGTGAAATTTGCGTGCAATTAGTCTGAGTATTAGCTTTCCCAATTTTAATAATGAGTTCGGTTATATTCTTATTATATTATATACTTATCGGGATAGTTAATGATAAGTTCACCCCCTATTACATTGGAACCAAAAAAGTACGGGTCAAATTGAAGACTGAATTTTTCTAAATCGGGTGAAAAACCTGTCACGTTGGGTTCTGACTATCTGGTGAAACGTGGGCTTTGAGTTGGTTAATACCTCCACAATGTGGTGGTGTATGGCCACTCAAGCCTCTGACTACCCCCGAATGGGGATAATAGTCGTGACGTATGTGTGTGTGTGTGGGTGAAAAATACTATAAAGCACGAAATGTGGGTCTATTGGCACCTCTGCCGATCCCTTCGGGGAATATAGGCGTGTTGATGTAATAAGTTCGAGCCTCCCAAATTTCCCTTAACAATTATCCCTGTTTCCCACCATCCTTAATTTACAATTAAAAATGTCATAACACAGAATTATAAGACCTTCCTTATGATTTAATGCCGTCTTTTAATAAAGAAGAATACAAAAATTGGGGCAAAAACTTTGGTACTAACAAATGCGCGCCATTCCCCGCAAACGAGCTGGCGGTCCATCTCAGAAGCTCTATAAAAACATTCTTAATTATATTTAAGACAGTCGTTAGGGATAATAGGCTTTATCTCTATCTATGTAGAGCACGTGTTTGCTCGTAGTTGAGATAATTATACCAGCCCCCCTAGCCGAGTTGATTCGTCCACAAGCGTTTCTACAAATCGCTACGCTTAAATGTATGGAAATGACATAAGTTACTTGATCTACGTAACGACTTTTAAGGTCATTTCCATACATTTAAGCGTAGGTTTTTTGTAGAAACGCTTGTAGACAAAGACACTTGGCTAGGAGCGCAGACCTGTTTCGTTCGTTCGTGTATAGCAGGGTTTATATCAGGCGAATGACGGGCGAAGTTGCGCTGTTACATGCCGCGCGCGGCACGCGCGGCAGCCTAAGTTACATGCTTGGGCGAGGCAAAAGGCGAGCCAAACTACAATCTAGACAGAGAAGGGTATAGCCGACATTATCAACATTATCATTCTGTCTCATGACTAGGCCAAATTAGACGAGACATATGTACCTAAATGTATTTTAGAAATGCACTTACCAAGATCATGACGGTGGGTTAAAAAGTTGAGACCTGTAAATAAATAATAAAAATTAATATAACATTGAGATAATTTTGAGGTGGCAGAGCCAAACTGTAGCCAAGTGACTGCAGCTCAAATACGGGCTGGCTCGATCGGGGTAGTACCTCCCTCTCACAGAAGATCAGCATGAAGTAGCTTTACAGCTGCATTCGTACGAAGTGTGAGAGAGCTGGAAGCCTAACTCCACCCTCCCCTCTTCCTCTCCCTGCATTCCACTCCCCTTCAGTTCGGCAACGTGCGAGCGATGCCTTGCTACTTTTTGCATAGGCGATTTAGTCGCTTTTAGCATCAGAGCAGTCGCTGCGTCCGACCGTAGAGAGTCGCCAAGCGATGCAGTCGCAAAAGCGCAGACCGCCGATGCAAAGAGTAGCATGTCTACGGTGGCCCTTTGGTATAGCAAGCATTTATACACTACGGGATCTGCTTAATCAGGCGGGTCGTACGCTTGTTTGTCACCTCAGTCCCATGGAAAATATAAATAAATAATATTAATTAATTATACTATTGCATCTGGAATTATATTTCATAACAATAAAATAAATAAGATTAACGATTAATTAGTTAATTAACGGGTTAAAAATAAACCAACTCAATTTTCCAAACTGAACCGGAATTAATTTGTTAAATCGGGCGTTGCCTATCACATGTCGGGGCATGTTTCAAAACGACAAGCCTGCGTGTAATTCATATGTTAATCCTGCGAATCCTACTCGTATCGTTTTAATTGTGGATTAATTTAACACGTTTCACGCAACCATATTGTGTCATGTGCATAGGGTAATATTTCAGTTAGCGATTATACTGTTAAGAACATAAAAAAATAATCTTTTCAGTGTTTTTTTTTTTCTTTTCTTACAGGACTGAGGTGGCGTACTGCCCGCCTGATGTTAAGCAGGAACCATAGCCTATAGATGCCCGCAATATCAAAGGTATTGCTCGCACTTTGTTGACCTGAAGTGGAGTGAGAAGGAGAGAGGGGAAGAGGGGGTATTGAGCTTCCGGCTCCTGTGAGAGCATGGTACTACCCCGGTCGAGCTAGCCCCTAAAAAGGTACCTTAGAAGGAAGAAACTTGTGAAATTATATCCATGATGGATAAAGCATTGTCAAGTAATAATAAAACGTTTCGAATACATTATACGAGAGCCCCAGCCTCCGCCGTATTTTTATTATGCTCCCAAAGTATTTTTAGCACGGGTAACCCCGAATATGTATGTATATAACGTAACAGCTTTGATATGGAAACAAGGCATTTACAGGAAGTACCTTAAATAACATCGATACAGCCTTCCGAGATAATACAGTGGAGGAATTGTAATATTAAAAGAAAACATATCTACGGGTGCTTACGGGTCAAATTGAAATCCACCTCCTTTTAGATGTCGGTTGTCGAGCACTCAGTTTTTACGTCGGAACGCATAGACATAATGTCATAAACATGAGAGCTCGGGCGAGGCATGCGAGGCATCTTGACGCACCAAATAAAAAAATAACAGTTGAAATTCACGACCGTTTAGCTTGATATCGCACGAGGCAATCATGGTGGCGCCACCACTGGGTGATTCGGTAGCCGACACCGAATTGGTTGCGCTACCAAGCGGACACCAGGTGCGATGCCCTCCATACAGCTCTATACATTTTGTTCGTGGAGCGACTGGTTGCGCTACCACTGGTGTCCTCGTGCAATAGGGCTCTTAGTGGTTTGAGCGTAGCTCGTCCGATCTTTCACAAACCCGGTATGACACTACACTAATGGCAACCAATAAGCGGTAACCGACTGCTTTATATACTAGTAACAGTAGTTTATTGCTCTTGGTGATCACGGCCTTAAGTTTGAGATCATGAGTCCGACGATATTCCTTTATTTTAAATACTCGGAGGTATCGTAGAATCCCAACTCTATCTTCATTTTTTTAAAGTGAAAACTTCTTTAGCGGCGTTGTGCACTTTTCTTGGAATGAGTAAAAACTGTTAAATTCGCGTCAGGGTCACGTGTCCTGATCGAAAAATTCGTCAGATTCGTAGCCGTCAGGTAATGATGGATCTGGGTAAGTGCTCACTCTATAGGTTCGATCCAATGTTTACTTTTTTTTTTTTTTTTTTTGAATTTAAAATATATTATTTTAAACTTTACGGATTACCAGTAACTTGAAGAAACAAATATTACAAATTTCACAAAAGACATCTCGTGGCCGGGCGCAAACCCCCGACCTACGTAGTACGTAAGCTATCTTTTTTTATCCATCAAGCATTTGATGCTGGCAGCCCACCGCATTAACATAAAACGCTTTGATATGACAACGAGCCCCGCGTTAACTCGTGTCGTGCGGTGCATAACAATCGACGATGTCTTTGTTTACTTAGCGCTATAATTTGAAGCTCCGAGCTATCTCGTGCGAGGTGAGTTAAATGCCTAATGCGTTGAATTTTGAGGCCTTTATGCGTAGTGGTAGGTTGACGACGTTTTGACGACCGCTTGTCATAGTGGTTTGGGCGTGGACTGCTCGGCTCACTGCATCGGGTGGTTGCGGGTTCGATTCCCGCTTGAGGCAAATTTCGGAAACGGCTTTTTCGTAATTTGCCCTGGTTTTTGGTCTGGGTGTCACTGGGATCGCCCCCAGTCTATTTGTACGGTACCCATAGTACAAGCGTTGCTTAGTTTGGGACCATACAGTTTGTGTGCTGGACTAGCGATTATTTAGTGGAACATTCAAGATCACCCAGCCAGGCGGGTAATATGCCTAGGGGGCCGGCTGTTATGCCCTTATGGTTGTTGTCGGTAACTTTCCTATAAAGCGAAGTGCCTCGTAAATATTGATATCGTGATTCAGGATTTCTATGCAGAATCGCATGTTGTAATGGAGCGTGCACTCAGCGCCATCTATTAGTGGCGTCATGAATGTGTAGATGTGAAGTCACTTCATTTCATTTCATATAATTTTTAGCTTTTCACAGTCCACCACAGTCTATGTGTACCACAGTCTAAGTGTGCCTGTACTGTCCCACTGCAGGGCAAAGGCCTCGCCTCCCTTTTTCCACTTACTCCGGTCTATGGCTGCCCGGGACCAATCCGTCAAGTAGGAGTCCAGCTCATCCCGCCATCTTTTCCTCGGCTTGCCGCGTTGCCGTTTCAATAACTATTATATTTTCAGACAAAAGAACGGTAAATAAACAACTAACAATGAGCATAAACAACAAACGGGTGCAATTAACAAACTGTTTTACATATCTAAAGCTATATTTACACGATTAAAACAATGCGCATGCATGCATTGTGTGGCTGGGGACGGCGATTTGCATATGACAGTGTGTACGGGCACATTTGAACCAAGATTCATTGATGCAGGGTTTAATAGAAGTGCCATGAACGTAGTAAAAAATAATATATCATAAAAAATATAACGTCACGACTTTTATCCCCATTCGGGGGTAGTTAGAGGCTTGAGTGGCCATACACCACCACATTGTGGAGGCATTAACCAACTCAAAGCCCACGTTTCACCCGATAGTCGGAACCCAACGTGACAGGTGGTGAACCTTGTCGCCGTGTATACAGGAACTGACTATTACCTAATCCCGAGTGATAGGTAGGTTTCCGTATGAACGTAGTACGCGGTCCATTATTACCTTATCAGAACTGCGGGCCAAAAGGATCACAGGAATTCTTTAGAAATGCTGTAAAAGCAATGAATTTCCTGATTTTCTAGCAGAATCCTTAACATTTCGGCTCAATTACCGTAAAATAGTTACTAATTACGTAAAATGCGTCACTATTTAACGGACATTTTGGAATTGCTAAGTACGGTGTCTGGTAAGGTAATTAGGAACAGAAGCTTCGTGGTAGAGTCAAGCTTTAGCCAATTTACTGTAGCACGTATAAATGGACTGGCTCGACCGGGGTAGTTTCACCCTCTCACAGAAGATCGGCGCAAAGCAGCTATTACAGCTACGTTTCATACAATGAGCGAGAGAGCTGGAAAACCAACCCCCGTGTTCCCGTCCTCTTCAGATTGGCAATGAGGCATCTAGCATAGCCAACGGTAATAGTTTAACATCAGGAGGACTGTAAGCATGTTTTCCACCTTGGTCACGTAAGAAAAAAAGTTAAAAACCTGATTCTTAACAAAAATAACCTCTGTTTTTAATACTATGGAAACGTAACCAATTGTGGCATAGTTGAACTATTCCATGAAATAATAGGCGCACAAAAAAAAAAGTTTAAAAAAATTACGATGCTATAGGCGTGTCCACAACACGCGCATGCCGCGCGAGGCAACTTTGCTTCTCACGGCTGCAAATGAGGCGGCGTGAGCCGCGCGCGGCATGTGAATAGCGGCGTCTTATATATGAGTGCAATATGAGTGCTCGGGTGAGGCATGCGCGCCATATGGACACATCTATTGAGCAGCCTCGTGCGGCATGCGTGTGTTCTGGTCCCCACTTATAAATAAGGTCAAGTTTAATTTCTCTACATCCATGTACGTTTGCTCTGCGTTTTAAACGAGTATTATTCCGCTAAACGTTTTCAATGTATGGAACACGGATTACATTTCAGTGTATATTTATTTTTGTTTGGTGAAGCTTGCGAGAGAGTGTTAATTGTTGGGATAGACCCGTTGTGGGCCGAATATGAGAGCGCTTGACGTGATGTGAAATTTTGATGGCTTTAATGAAGTGATTTAATTTGTTTAAAGGGTATTTCCATTAACCTTTTCCAGAGAATATTAATGTTATAAATACACTATCATGCTTGTATTTCCTAATGGGGTAAGCAAAGCTGCAATAAAGTGCATTAGCGCGACATACCTGACGCTCGTCTTGTGTGGATTGAAAAGGGATACACAGGGTCACAGGTCACAGGTCATACACAGGGATAGTTTTTTGTTTTTTTTGTTTTGTAACGTCACGACTTTTATCCCCATTCGGGGGTAGTCAGAGGCTGGAGTGGCCAAACACCACCACATTGTGGAGGTATTAACCAACTCAAAGCCACCAGATAGTTTTCACCAGATAGTAAGAACCCAACGTGACAGGGTGGTGAACCTTGTCGCCGTGTATACAGGAACTGACTAAACAATAATAATAATATACATTTTAGAGTCTTTCATCGTTTCGCCCCACGAGCCTGTAGCGGTTCGACACACGGTGCGAATAGTTAAAGTGTTTTTATTAATAGCCGCGTCCAGTTGTCTCACATACCGCGCGTGGAAGCTTTGCCTCGCTTAGTTTTACAGGGCGCGCCCGAACCAAAAGCTCGACCTTCCTCACCCGA
Organism: Drymonia ruficornis; assembly: GCA_947859195.1. Taxonomy (NCBI): domain Eukaryota; kingdom Metazoa; phylum Arthropoda; class Insecta; order Lepidoptera; family Notodontidae; genus Drymonia; species Drymonia ruficornis. The sequence goes on from OX401922.1 coordinate 1,335,487, forward strand.
GCGCTTAGTCATGAGACAGAACGATAATGTTGATAATGTCGGCTATGCCCTCTGTCTCGAGCAGGGATTTCCAAACTGGGTTCCGCGGAACCTAGGGGTTCCGTACAATAGTTATCAGGGTTCCGCGAAAATTATGTATTATTAGCTGTTAAAAAATACTTTAAAACACACATTTGAATCTGTATTTCTGAATGAGTTTTGGGTTGGTGTTAGGAGTGAATACCCTGAAATAACCAAAAAGGCTATCTTAACATTGCTCCCATTCGTCACAACGTATCTTTGTGAAACAGGCTTTTCAGCCTACATTTATACAAAAAACAAATACAGGTCAAGATTGGATGCTACCCCAGATATATGCATACAATTGTCGGACATAATACCGAACTATAATTTCAGTGTTGATTTGTAATCATTTGATATGGGGTTCCATAAAATAAATGGTATTTGGTTGGTGTTCCGTTATCTTTAAAGTTTAGGAACCCCTGGTCTAGAGTGTAATTTGGCTTGTTCTTTGGCTCGCCCGAACATGTGACTGAGGCTGCCTCGGGTGCCGCGCAACCTCGCGCGGCATGCGACTGATGTAGACACACCCATTGAAATTTTCAATTACAATGTGCACCTCGATCAAAAGGACTCGATTGGTATATTCTTATCCACCCTCCCTACAATAAAAGATGTTTTCCAATACAAGATAGGACTGTCAATCCCAGACAAGTCCCGGGCCCAGCTCCTAACCCCATGAACCAATCTAAATCGAATCAGGGCATCCCGCGAATTCCGTTTTATTCACCATTAATTAAAAGGTAACCGTTTTCAATTTACCAGTTAATTATTTACGTTCAATTAAAACCGAAGGCTTCATTAGCAAGGAAAACTTTAATCCGATTACTCACTTGATATTTATGTTTTTACTTTTCGAATGAATTTCGTTTTAATTAATGAATGTTTATGGGGCACTACTTATTATGTACACATCGTTTAAAGCATTTCTTCAAATAGTGATCATGATTTTCCACACTCATGTTGTCCCAGAAGGGTTCAAGATAGAAGTGGGTGCTTAAACGAAAAGCCGTTTGAAAAGTTGGTTTTTTCATGTAAGCACACAAGCGCGCTTACACACACAAGCACAAGCGTGTGTGTGGCTTTTTCTGCAAGAAAGAGAAAGAAATTCCAAAAAATTACAAAAAGCAACCTTATTGGTATGACAATACAGCTCAAATCAATATTTAAGTAAATTGAACCTTATTTCTTTACACATAAAAAGCAATACGTTAATCCTACATTATATTAGATTAACGACCATATTTCTATGCACATAAGGCTCACTATCAATTTTTCAGCAGATAAGTTTTTGGCTTTTTTGCTTGAACTTATGATGTTTTTGTTTAGTAAACATTTTGCTTTGGGTGTGAATTGTTGTTGGAAAATTGTCGGGCGATTTTTTTATTTGTTTTTGTTTTGTTTGCGTGATTAAACTTTTGTGAAGTTATGTTGTGGCTGTGTGAGCTGTGTTTGTAAATAATAATGAATGTACATAAGAACAATTAAAACTACAAATTATAGGTTACAATAAACTGGCATGAACGTTAGTGTTGTGACCCATGTAAATAAATTACTCATGTAAATAAATTAGTATAGTAATATAGTATTATAATAATTTAGTGTTGTGCACTTGGTGAAGTGAACATGTTGAGACGCGGCAGTTCTTTACTTTGGGACTATTATGAAAAAATTCAGGGCGATACCAAAATCGCCGAATGTAATATATGTAAAAAACCAATATCGTATAAAACCACAGTAACAAACCTCAAACAACACTTGAAATTAAAACATGTAGGTGTTTTTAATGAGTTTAATTCGCGTCGCTCTCCGGGGCCATATAATAGACCAGCACCGGTGGCAGAGACAACTTCATCTCAACGGCAAGGTAGTGACAATAATAATGATGGTAGTGGAACTGGTATTGCGAACATTACTACTAACCCTATTAATGCATGTGGTGCAAATAACCCTATTAATGCATGTGGTTCCAATGGTGAACGTGTATCGCATACTAACACGAACACTGCTTTAGCTGGTAGGTCCATGGGGCCACCTAGGCAAAGGACAATGGCTTCATTTCTACCGCGACAGTTACGACAAGATGAAAAAAAAAAACTTGATAACGCCTTGTTGAAACTAATGACTGTTGATTTTCAACCATTCAGCATAGTAGAGGATACCGGGTTCAAGGGGTTCGTAAAGGCTTTAAATCCCAGCTACGAGTTGCCCAACAGGAAGACTCTATCTAATTCAGTACTTTGTAGGGAATACAATGAATGCAATTCAGAGGTCAAGGCCCTAGTGCAACAGAACTGCAAAAGTATTTGCGTAACAATTGACTGCTGGACTTCAAAAAATATGGAGGCGTATATGGCGGTAACAGGCCATTTCATTAATAGTGATAACCTTGAATACCACAGTTTTTTGATCCAATGTGCAGGAATTGAAGGACAGCATACTGGAGAGCGATTGGCGTCTGAACTTCGTAAAGTTTTTGATGATTGGAATATTTATGACAAAATTAATTTGATAGTTTCCGATAATGCGGCGAACATGGTAGCAGCCGTCCGAATTCTAGAAAAGGAACATTACGGATGTTACGCCCACAAACTAAATCTTATAGTACAAACCGCTCTGGACATTGGAGAAATTTCAGTCACTATCAATAAGGTGCAGAAGACTGTATCTCATTTTAAGCGCAGCACTATCGCCAAAGAGAGATTGTTAAAATATCAGGCCACTGCTCAAAATGTGTCCCAACCAAGAAGTCTTTTGCTGTCAGTCCCCACTCGATGGAACTCTGTCTATCATATGTTGGAAAGATTTGTTTCTTTACAAGAGGCTTTAAGGGCTACGATCCCTAACTTAAATACGGAGCTGCCCATTATACCTATAGAAGAGTGGGTATGTATTTCCCAGATATGTGAAGTCCTCAAACCCTTTGACGAAGTTACAAAAATAATGAGCTCCGAAACGTATCTGGTCGCCAGTAAAGCGGTCGTCTTAGCAGCTGGGCTAAACAACAACTGTGATGAGCTATTACAGAGAAACCTACATGAACCTGTGAAAAAATTACTGCAAAAATTAAAAGATGGTGTGAATACACGATTTGGAAATATTGAAGAAAATGAACCTATAGCAATTTGTACCTTTCTGGACCCCCGCTTTAAGCATCATGCGTTTGAAAACGAAGCAGCAATGCGTCACGCACATTTTATTCTCAAGGACAAAATAACTAATTTGTACGCCCAAGGCGTTGCACAAGAAATTGTTGTGCACAGTTCATCCGAATATGACACAGCAACCACTACTACCAGTACATCACTTTGGGCTAAATTTGACCAAAAAGTCACATCATCGCATCAGCCAAAACCTGTCGAAGACAAGGCTGATGAAGAAATTAATATGTTTAAAAGCGAAACTGTTGTGCCTCGATCAGAGTGCCCTATAAAATGGTGGAAAGAGCACAAGTTCATATACCCAAAGTTGTACGAACTGTTTATTTTGAACTCGAATATAGTGGTAACATCGGTACCTTGTGAGAGAATTTTCTCGAGAGCAGGCTACATGATATCCGACAGAAGAACTCGACTAACGACTTCAAAAGTAAAAAAACTAATGTTTTTAAATTCTTCGCAAAGAAAAAATAATAGTACATTGTGTAAATAACTGTGTGTTAATAACTGTAAATAAATGTTTGTATAATACAAAAATTATGTACATAAACAAAATAGTGAATAAAAAAACATTTGATTATCTACGCTAACTGCTCAAAATGTGACTGCAAATATAATGTAAATAGAAGTGTAAATAATGTAAAAAAACAAATTATGTACATAAAATCAATGAACTTTTAAGTACGCCTGATATGAACTCCTTGAGGAAATAAAAATCGATAAATCGATCGATCGATCGGTAAATCGATGAATCGATGATGTACAAGAGTTGGTGTTACTATTCATTTCAGACAGTCCTAAGCCTGATAAGTACGAAGGGAAGTTGATTGATTGGTATAATAATATTACTATTTACTTAGTACCTAATTTGTATTGTATAACTTAAGTAATTAGCAAGTGACAACACTATCAAAACCACAGATCACACAACGCTAGCGTCGTCAGCAGTGTGACCATCTTTAAATTACAGATCCTGCCATACTTTGGCTTAAAAACCTGCCAATCCTGCCAAAGTCTTTAGTGAAAATGCCAAAATCTTGCCAACTTTATTTATCGGTGTATTTAACCAAGTAAAGTAAAAATACGCATATATTATATGCTATATTTTTATCACATTCAAATTTATCATTGCAGTAAGCATGATTTTCTTCATTTTCTTGTAACAAGAATGCTGAAATACAAGCTTTAGGAGCAAATTATTATTTTTAACTTAAAAAAAACCCTGAGTTCACATTTTTTGTGCGAAGAACGGAACGACAAAATATATGGTTGGTTTTTGGTTATTTTTGAAGGTTGGATGTTACCGTGCGTTTCCACTGCACTAAAACATGTTGACCAACATATTGTTGTCTTTATTAAATGACAGTAAAAAAACAGAGACAACAGTATGTTATGTCAACATGTTTTAGTGCAGTGGAAACGCACGGTTAGTGCGATAGTTGGTGCGTTCCATTCACTGTTAATTTTGCTATTTTCGTCCACAAAAACTGTTATAAACGATAATAATGATCACTTTCAGTACAAGTTGGTTCGAGTGGAACGACATTTGTGAACGAAAATAACAAAATTAACAGTGAATGGAACGCACCTAGTATAAAACATATGTTTTTGGTTTAAAATCCCACAAAATATAAGAGTTTTGAGTAATTTGAGTTGCCATAGTGAAATTTATTTTCAATACCCCAATACTTCCAAAAACTGCCAGTTTTATAAAAAGTCAACCGATCATGCCAGAGGCTAAAATAAGAAGCTAATCCTGCCAAAATGGCAGGAACCTGCCACATATGGTCACACTGGTCGTCAGGGCCGCGTTCAGGGGCACAGGGTGCAGGGGTCGGTTTTATATTTCACTCACTCGAAGGTACAGAACGATAGCAATTGTATCATATTTTTTTATGATGACCTCAAAACTTCTTTTTAAGAAAATATAAAAAATCTTCTACCCTGTAGATATAACGAATCAAATTATTAATTAGGGAGTCAAAATATATTCAAAAATATTTTTACAACTGCACCCGGAGGTCCTGAACGCAGCCGCGTTCCAGTTGCACTTGCAGTGTTGCAACTGGAATGCAGACGCGTTCAGAACCTCAGGGTGCATCACAAATATTTTTGGACTTACTGTGACTCCTTAATTAATTATTTGATTCGTTAATCTACAAGGTAGAATATATTTTGTATTTTCGAAAAACCATAGAAGTTCTGAGCGGTCATAAAAACATGAAACATTGGATATCGTTCCGTACCTTCGAATGAGTGAAAAAACAACCTACTACCGACCCCTGCACCCTGTGCCCCTGAACGCAGCCGAGTGAAAAGTTGCAACTGGAACGCGGCACAGTACGTCACTCTGCCACTCCGTTTTGTTTTTGCTATCAAAAGTTCAATGCACAAAAGCACTAAAAAAAAGTAAAAAGCAGAAAAGCACTGCCGCGCTTTTTCAAGCTACTTTTAAAAAGAAGCACAAGCGTTACAGCGTGCTTTTAATATAAAGCCGTTTATCACATCTTTAGTTCAAGATATACACATTGTTATCCACAGAGTAAAGACTAAAGAAAGAGGTGCCCTTATTAGATATATGTATGAAAAAAAACGTGGTCATTGTTTTTTCATTTTCATTGTTCTATCTACCGGTAAATAGTTGAACTACTCGCTTCGTTTTATGTCGATGTTAGTACTAGGCCGACCATTCGGCCGAGTTGCTTAGGGCCAGTCCCCTTAGTAATTGGTCCATGGTGTTATCCCACTCGCAATTACACGCACAACCTAAAAGCATTTTGATGCGTGTTATTCACTAAAGTCTGATTATTAATTCAGTGGAGTAAAATGACAGCTATAAATGTGAATTTATAATTTTAATTGAATCTATTTTTATGAGTGATCATGTTTTTGTTATTCTTTAGTAAATAAAATTGAATTAATTTGAACCAGAATCATTAAAACAATATTATTCATGATGAACGGATCAAATTAATTTTACGTTTGACATAAAAAGTTGTCGTTTTACTCCACTGAATTATTAATCAAAATGAACCGTATTGGCAATATAGACATGTTTTCAACATTATTTTCCGCGAACGACTGAGTCGAACTGTGTCCATGGACTTCGTTCAGTAGGGCATACTATTTTGAATAGTCACATGTCTTCTCCTTTCTTGGTAAAGTCTTTGTTCATTGTTTTTTATAAATAATGGTAAAGGCGGAAACCCACTGCAGCGCACGGAGAGGCCACGCACGTGAGTCAAGCTTCGCTTTGCATGAAAATGTAAGTCTCTCCGTGAGTCGCGGTGGGTTTTTGCCTTAAGATTCACAATAAATAAGTAAATATGAGCTAATGAAAAGAACATTCAAAATAATTTCCACAACAAAAACATAATGGGCACTTATCCCTTACCGAGAACTTATTTATACCAGTATTCTGACGGATTATATTCAAGGAAAATAAAAGGGTTAGAGAATGTCTAGAGTCCTACCAATCAGAATCCTTGGACCCTTTTCTTAGAAAAATAACTTCAGAATAGATCTCTGACAGTCGAATCAAGCCCAGTATTTGGTTTGGGTAACCATGTATTTATTTAGGTTTGATCTCATATTATTTTCTTGTGTCCGACCCTTTTCTTTTATTGTTGGTTTCCAGAATAAAACACTAATAATAATTAATTAATTTGGAATATAAGAAGAAATATAATTTTCTGGAGATGATTATGAAATCATAACTTCTGCCATTTTTATGCCACTTATAAATGGCCGAGAATATTTCGACCGCCAAGAAATTATGATGAAGAATTCGCATAGATAACATTTAATGACCAATGATTTTCAATAGCCAGATGTCTCACATGCCGCGCGAGGAAGCTTTGCCTCGCTTAGTTTGAGAGGGCGCCCCAAAGCCAACGCTGTCATTTGCCTCGCCTAGTTTGGCCAAGTCATGAGACAAAACTATATCCTTTCTTACGACCTTCTCCGTCTAGACTGAAGGTTGGCTCGCCTGTGGTTCACCCGAGCATGTGACTGAGGTTGCCGTTCTTGCGCGCGTGTGCCGCAAGTGAGCGCGTAGCCTCGCGCGGTATGCGTCTATGTAAACGCAGCCAATGGTTGCGTCTTCATCAAAGCGCATGCCTCGCGCGAGCACTCAGTTTTGACGTCGGAACGTATAGACGTAATGTCATAATATGAGTGCTCGGGTGAGGCATGCGCGCCATATGGACACATCTATTTAGTTAGAAATTAGCAGGCTTGGGACACTGGTTTAGAGAGGGTTTTAGACACAGACCAACAAGCCATGAACACCGCATAGCCGGTCATCCCCACTCGCTTAACATACAGCATATGTGTCACCGCATCTCATATAATTGGTCCGTTGCATAGGCTTGATCTTCAACTGACCAATCCTAATTCTCCATTTTTCCCGATACCCCGCTAACTTTTCATAAACAATTATAGAGAGGGACCCACCACTCAACAGCGGAATTGTCAACCTCCAAAATTATAAACCAAATGAATTGATCAATAATAGAAGAGGCCAACAAGACCTAACTGCCTGTTGTGGTGGGTCCCTCTCTACAGGGTTATTGGTAAAACACTAACAACCTTGCAGGGGCGTATTACTGACATCAAAAACAACAACTTTTGTTCTATGACTTTTTAGAAAACAAAAAAAAATATCACAAAAAATCACTTTCTAAAATGTATGAAAAAAATTGTTTTTCTCATCTAGAGAAAAGCCATGGTACGTGGTTGTATTACACTTTGCCCTAAAGTACCTCAACGTACCATGGCTATTCTCTAGATGAGCATATTTTCTTGTTTCATTCATTTTAGAGTGTGAATTTCTGTTTTGTAAAACGTCATAGAACAAAAGTTGTTGTTTTTGATGTTAGTATTTTACCAATAACCCTGTATAATTGTTTAACAATGGATTTCCGCAAAGTTACGCCTGATTCCATCAATTTACTTTCGATGATTGCAATCTCAATAATAGTACATGTAAGTAGCGTCTTGGCTTATTGGTCTTTGGTTATAGACCACACATATCAGCTGCGCATCAATTCGAGGACAAAGCCGACGATCATAAAAGGTTCCAATCACAGGACCTATCCATTTTATTTCCAAATGCCTCGCCATACGATCGCCGAGATAAGTCCCACGACTTTTTTCTTGACAAATGACTGGGATCACTGGACGATTTGTCGTCCGTCCGTCCGCGGCCTGCGTCCCACCCAGATACCTTTATTGTTCGCGATTTTTCAAAACAAAATATATTACATCCCTTATTTCCCATCCTTTTGCCAAATTTATGCTTTGGGATGCTTCTTGGTGATCGAGGTGTGGTGGTAGTGGAAGAGTTTGGTATAAGCGGAAGCGGGAACACATTTTAGGTTTTCATTTAAATGTTGCTAATCTTCTTTTTCTCCGTTGTAATGTTCTTGGCAGACCCATCAAAGTTCAACATTGAGGAATTTTACTCTTGACAACTCGGCTCAATTGCAATGCAACACAATGTCATAAATATCTTGACCAATTTAATAAATAAAATCTTTATTGATCAATTATTTAGCGAGCCTCAGTTGGTAGTAGTTAGCTTCTTAATTACCCTGATTTGGCTATTTACCGATACGAAACAACACTAGAACAAAATAAAACTAGAAGGGGTGAAATAGGGAATGAAAGTTTGAATGGGAGGCAAATCGTTTTTCAAGTTTAGGGATATAAAAAAGGTTACTCGAAGTAAAAATTCTACGCAGACGCTAGATAAGTGGCTGACGTCTACAAGCGTTCCTTCAAATCGCTACGCTTCACGTATGGAAATGACATAAGTCACGTGATCTACATAGCAACTTGTTGTTGATCTACATAGCGACGTTTGACATTTCCATACATTGTGAAGTCTATCCTATTTTATTAGCTACGTCCAGAAGTGTCACATGCCGCGCGAGGCTGCTCACCCACATGCCTCGCGAAGCACGACGTTTGCCTCAGTCGCATGCCGCGCGAGGCAAATGGCGAGGCAACTGACACTCTAGACAGGGAAAGGTATACCCGATCAATCAGTTTGACACGTTTGACATCGTTCTGTCTCACGACTGCCAAACTAGGCGAGGCAAATGTGAGTGCTCAGCTGAGGCAGGGCGCGCATTTGCCTCACGTGAGGCAAGTCAAACACCGCGAGGAAAATTTTCCTCGCGCGGCATGTGACACTTCTGGACGTAGCTATTCGATTAGCGTTCATGCCACTTGTCTAGGGGGGCAGGTAGTAATTAAATAAATATTAGAACAAAAAGTTAATAAAGTTAAAATACAATTTGCTAGTTTTTTTTTACCTTTGACAGTAACAATATCAAGGTAGAGTTACGCTTCCCGCTATCACGGGAACCACAACCGCATTATACCTTTCACGTAAGCGATTCTCTGATTGATTCCTTAGTTTTTCTCAGAGGCAGGCCATTGTCTTTCCCCAAGAATAGTAATATTACATCATATTTTGTGGAAACCCATGTTATATAACCCTCTATTCAGTATAAATAATATGTGGGTACCTCATATGTGGGCCTTTCATTGGACGCTTTGTGACTGTGATGAGGGTCTAGACTTGAATATCTTGTAAGGTATTGTATCGTTAGTATTGTGTATGTGAGATCTTATAAGATCTAGCTGTAATTTGTAAAACTAGGTTTGTTATCTGTCATGAAAATAAGATTTCAGGACAAATATACCTACTTTTAAGATCAGCAACGGAATGACATATAGATTGCGCTTTAAGTTTTTTACCGTAATTTTTTTCATTATAGGTATAACTTTATTAGGGGATAGGGGAATTTAATTGGTGGTAGAGCCAAGCTGTAGCCAATTGACTGCAGCTCATATACAGGCTGGTGACGACATTACGACAATAAATTTAAACACGACCCCTGCTAGTCAATCACAATACTTTAAAATTGTCAAATTAGGTTTACATCAAAATTGTAAAATCTAAATTTTCACACAAATTAAATGCGGAAATAATCTGAACGTAACACTACATCCTTTATAATCGTCTACTGACCTCATCGACTGACCTGTAGGCACGAGGGTGGCAAAATCGCTTCGGTGTCGGTGTATTTCGCGGTGCATTTGTAGGCGTAAAGTTAAAATCGTAGAAGTAAAAAAGCCATCCCGTGGCCTATACCTTTGAATATATTTAGTTTTTTTTAATGTACGAACTACTCACGTGATACCCAGTATGTGGTTTCAGATATTGTCGTTATGTCGTCACCACTCTGTATATGGGCTGGCTGACCGGGGTAGTACCACCCTTCGATACAAGATCGACGTAGCTATTGTAGCTATTACAGCTGCGTTTCGTACCATGATTGAGAGATTCAGACGCCCCAACCCCCACCCCATTCTGCTCTATCCTGTTCCCTTTCAGGTCAGCAATGTGCGAGCGATACCCTTGATATTGCAAGCATGTATAGGCTACGGTAATTGCTTAACATTAACCGCTCCCGCCTCTCACCCCCCCGATAATTCAAGTCCCGACAAGCCTCGCACGTCGCGCGCCGCACGCGCCGCGCGCGTTGTCAGATTACGTGAGTTATGAAAAAGTCTCTCATTCTATTGGCTCTACCTACCGAAGGGGCCGTATGCCATACACGTACCAATATGATTTTAGTCGATTATTTATGTATAATCAGTCATTAGAAAAAACAACGCGTATCTACGCGCGCGGCGTGCGCAGTGCGTGGATGCCTTGAGGTATTAACGAGACTTGGTGGAGTTCTTGGGTATATTGATGTCGGTAGGCAACAAAATTGACGGTGCGTCGGTAGTTTGCCATCTTAGGCCCATATTAATAAAATCGATCTAAAGATTGAGATCGAACTTGAGATGCTGTTTTTGACAGATGTTCCATACATTAAATGTCAAAACTTCATCTTAAGATCGATCTCAACTTTGAGATGCATTTATAGTGACATAAAAAACGTCATAACCAAGTAGGTACATATTTATGATCCAAATCAAGATCTTTGGCTAATAAATCAACAGCTAATGCATAGTGACAACAACTATCAAATTTCATTATCCCTAATAAAGAGCTTGGCACGTGGTAGCATCAATTTATTTGATGTATGTTACGCACATAAAACTTATTTCCTCCGAAGCTTTCCTTCAAATAGCTTCGCAGATCCGGAGCTTGTCCAGACACACTGAATATTTATGGCCAAAAAGGAGCCAAGATATTAGCCAATTTCTAAGTGGTGGATATTCGTGACTGGCCTCCTGGAGATAGTGGACAAGGGTGCCTAGACAAAATTCAAAATTCAAATCATCTATTTTGTTTAGGCCTACGGGGGCACTTGAAAATTGTAATTTTACATGTTTTCCTTAACTTCTACCGCCGGATCAGAAACGCGACCTCGACTGAGAAGATCCGGCAAGAAACTCAGCGGGCTTGTCATTTTTACATTGTTTTTTTTTTAATCGCCATTTACTTATTTTAATACAATGTATTTTGTTAAACAATAGCTCCAGTGTGCTGCCTTCCGAAATAAGCAAGTAACAAGTGTATTCGTCTACAATCGTTTCTACAAATCGTTACTCGTTAATCGTCGTCTAGGCCCCAAGGTCTTGCTGCTAGGACTTTGCTAGACAAAGGAAAGACTTACTTACTGAAGTTAGTGCTTTGCACTACAACATGGGGTTTTTCAAAGGGCATGTTTATAGATATCTAAAAGGTCGGCGCCGCGTCTGCTCCGCTTAAGTTGCAGATGTCCTGGGCGGCGGCTTCCACTTACCATCAGGTGGACCGTCTGCTAGTGTGCCATTGGCAAAAAATAAGTAAGAAGAAACAACATGAAGGGTTCGACCGGCTGTCATGTTTTATCCATTAGTATGAAATTGACTCCACAGTGAAAACCTACTCGTATAATATATATTTTTTTTATAGGACTGAGGTGGAAAACAAGCGTACGGCCCGGCTGATGTTAAGCAGATGCCGTAGCCTATAGATGCTTGCAATACCAAAGGTATTTCTCGTACTTTGCCGACCTGAAGGGGAGTGGGACGGAGGGAGGGGAGAGGAGGGGGGGTGTTGCGCTTCCGGCTCTCACACATCGTACGAAACGCAGCTGTAATAGCTGCTTTACGGCGATCTTCTGTGAGAGGGAGGTACTACCCCAGTCGAGCCAGCCCGTATATGAGCTGCAGTCAATTGGCTACAGCGTGGCTTTACCACCAAGAAAAAGTAGAAAATATCAGCCTATTAGATTACATTCATAAAAAACTCGCATCTACATACCCTAAGGAGAAACAAAGAAAGAACATACATAGTACATTTACGACATCTCGAACCATTAACATGGACGCATAAAGTACGCGCCTAAACAAAGGTCGGCCATTACATGGTTCCGTTTGAGCACAAAATGGCGACTGTATCAAAGAGCGCTGCGAACTCGGATTAAGAGCCAGTCCTTTTATAATGATTATAAATACTAATGGATATGAATTTGTTATCCATTTCTTATTAAACCCGAGTATTGTCGCAGCAAAAAAATTGAATAGTTTTTCTTTTCTTTTTACCCGACTACGGAGGCGTTATGATTTTGACCGGTATGTATGTATGTATGTATGTATGTGCATCTGTTCCCACCTAACTTCCAAACTACTTGTCGTAATTTGACAAATGAGGTATCGTCAGAAGCGGCTTAATGGCGCGCTGGTTATAGGCTATGTGACGTCACATAAAATTGCATATGGCGCCCTCTAGAGGACAAAATGTCATGAACTAAAAAAAAAACATTTTTTAATGAAACCGTGTGGGGTATCAAATGAAAGTGCTTGATGAGCACATTTCAAAAATATATAGATTGTTACCTATAACTCCAAAATAATTAAATAAAAAGTAAGTTTAAAAACTAAAACCCGACTACGGAAAAAACGCGCTCTAAAAAGTATGAAACAAGAAAATATTCTCATCTAGAGGATAGCCGTGGTCCGTGTTCATGTGCCATTTGGCCCTAAAAGACCTACACGGACCACGGCTATCCTCTAGATGAGAATATTTTCTTGTTTCATACTTTTTAGAGCGCGTTTTTTCCGTAGTCGGGTTTTAGTTTTTTATACACATGCGTAGGTGCCGTGACACGCGATCGGTTAAAAATTGAACGACCGCTTGGTGCAGTGGTTCAAGCATAGACCCCTCGGCTCACTGCATCGGGTGGTTTCGGGTTCAATTCCCGCCAGAGTTTAATTTCGGAAACTGCTTTTTCGTAATTTGCCCTGGTCTGGGTGTCACTGGGATTGTCACCAGTCCATTGTCCGGTAGCCATAGCACAAACGCTGCTTAGTTTGGGACCATACTGTTGGTTCGTTTGGCGATATACACCTATATTTATTTATTTATGTATCTAATGCTAATATAATCCATTGTAGATACGTCCGTACGTTAAAGTACATCTAAGCAGACACATTGCATCTCACTTTCACGCGAAGGTTATTTATAAGAAAGAGTGAGACCGCCGAAACTTTACTAATCAAACCATCGTACCATCCAGTACGTGGAAACGTTTACATGTAAAAAAATGTCATGGAATTTTCATGGTAAATTAGGATATAACGAGGAAGCCATAAAATGTTATACCGGCTGGCAGTAAACCGGGGCGGCCTATGTAGGCATCTCATATCCTCTGCATAGGGTGACATACTATCCTGCTTTTTCGGGACCGTCTCGTATGGTTGGAGACATTCAATAAAAAGTTAGATAGGTAGAAAAACATAAGATATAGATAGGAAAAACTTTGCTAATTGGAAAACCTGAGCTTGTATTATTAATTATGAGTATTGATATATGATTTATGAGTGAATAGAATTAAATGGTATAATATTTTTATTGAAATTCGAGCACTTTGTTTAATATTTATTTTCTGTCAATTTCGAAAAATTGTAATGCCTCACAACCATGTACTTTTTATGAATATTAGTGATTGCTACTCATAAATGCAGCTTACACTGGTCTCTACGCCATTTTATGTGTGATGTATTCTGAGGCCACAACACGAAAATTGCCACAAGTAGGTATTCTAAGGCCCATAACTTAGGAACTATTATAATTACGTAATTATTCACTAAGCATCTACATACAGCGAACGTATGTGTAGTTTAATTATTATTTCGTACTTCTGAAACACTCGACACTCGCACTCGGTGGTACATACAATCTATCCACATCCACAGTGTACAAATCCCACTTCAGATTCCGCTTCAAACGACGCGACGTCAAGTCTGTGACAAATGTAAAAGGCTTCTGTCATTCAGCTGGTTAATCCCCTAAGCTATGTCGGCGATGCGTCGTCCTTGTGACGTCATTCTGTGCCTCTGCTACAGCTCACGAGGGTACTCTTGAACGGTATATTCTTCCTGTATTCCATCGATGTATAATTTTAGCAGATATGGTACCTTGCAACATCTCAATCACAAACTTGTGCTCAGCGCACCACTACATGCAGCGAAATTCACACATAATATATGTTGTAGTAATTGTAATTCGACAATTTATTTATTAAATACATAAGAAGGCATTAGGTTTATTCACCAGAAGATAAGACGTATTGGCAATACTTGGCAGTACTTTAATTTGGAAAAAACTAATTATTATTTAATATTCACTTAGTACTTTAAAAATATACTATTGCGTGCCTATTTAGGTAAATTGTGTAGTTCCTATACTTTTTAAGACCACAATAATTGTATCACCATAATTATGCAATAAACAATTTGTATTTGTAATACCGATATGTTTTCAACATTATTTTCCGCGAGTGAGTCGTGTTGTGTCCACAGACTCGGTTTAGTGGGACAAACTATGATAAACAGCATTGTATTTCCCTCTTTCTTGGTAATGTTGCTTTATCCTATTTTAATATAAAGTAGGGTAACCCTACTTTACTTCATATACTACACCATATTTTCATGCAAATTCTTAGTAGATAATAATTTCGTAATGGGAAATTCCATGGCGCGAGATTTGCTCCCATTCTACGCGTCATTTCTGACGTTATTTAATATTACGGCGTATTCGCTTGGGGGTGGATAGTGAGAGTAGAAGTTATGCTTAGTTTGCCATAAGTTGGTACTTATATCTATGACCCTAGAGTCGCTTTGGCGAACGTACGTTCAATGTTGTCATAGAGATTCTACTTACAACCAAATTTATAGAGATTTTAGCCAGTTTACAAAGGTTTTACATAGCATTTCTAGGAACAAAAGTGAATCGTAATGCCAGTGTAAGTTCCTTATTACTTTCTATTAAATGGGACAGTGAATTACAATTTACAGTTCGCTGGCGGTGAGGGAAAACATCGTGCGGAAACCTACCTATCCCTCGGGATTAGGTAATAGTCAGTTCCCGTATACACGGCGACAAGGTTCACCACCTGCCACGTTGGGTTCTGACTATCTGGTGAAACGTGGGCTTTGAGTTGGTTAATACCTCCACAATATGGTGGTGTATAGCCACTAAAGCCTCTGAGTACCCCCGAATGGGGATAAAAGTCGTGACGTTACACATACACATAAATGGGACAATCAACCCAGTAGATTTTGTTGAGATATGACTTCTGTTACGTGTCTTGTACGATTTTGGGATTGTTAGGTATCTTTAATTGAAATTTATAAAATCAATTGTAAAATAATCTGAGGGAACAATCACTCTAAATCTGGTGTAAGTAAAACCTGACCTACTAACCTACTTCCTACTAATATTATAAATGCGAAAGTGTGTGTGAATGTTTGTTACCACGTATCTCCATAACCACTAAACCAATTTTAATGAAATTTTAAACGTAGATAGTGTAGGCTCTGTATTAAGACATAGGCTAATCTTACACATCAATTTAAACGCGGGCGAAGCCGCGGGGCACAGTTTATTCCATAAAAAACTCGTAGTATTTTCTTTATTTTAGCTATCTTATAAGGCCCACTTCCCAATCAATGGCTTTAGTGGTATAATAAACAGGAACTAACGAACAATGAAGGGAGCCAATAAAATGTAAGGAGGGGAGGGTATAGCCTTATAAATTGATCGTAACCTCCCATCGACCTTGGCTAGATTTCTACAAGATTGTTGGGTATCATACTATCTTCTACTTAGGGACTGTTTCCGAATCAAATCAAATAAAAAAATAAATTCATGTAAGCTATGTAGCATTTATAAATCGTAATAAAAACAATATTGTTACCACTGGTTCGTAATGTTGCTTCCATTGAGAAGAGCCGGCAAGAAACTCAATGGTTACTCTTTTCAAAACAAAAATAATAATTGAGTACATTTTCAAACAGCAACGCTATGTGAGCGGGCAGGCATAAACGCATTGTGAATAACAAAATACAGAATTTGGTATCGTCTGATATCTTAAACCCACATAAAAAATACGCTTTGCTCCGCGTAGTTTGACATGGCGCTCACGAGCTAAATGCTTGCCTTGCCTCACCCGAGGCCTGTCACTTGCCTCGCCTCGTTTGACCTAGTCTTAGAACAATAATGTAGCTGATTCCTCGGGTACATCCTTGTTAGAGTGTAGGTTGGCTCGCCCGAGCATGCGACAGAGGCAGCCTCGCGCGGCATGCGAGCCCTCCAGACTCCAGACCCTGCTATATTCATTCTCCCTAAATATAAATAAACCGAAGCCTATACCGAAAAAATAACGCTCCCCACATTTTTTGTTTCTGGTAAATTGGGCGGACATAAAAAGGCAGCTATCTGCGAAGTTTATGGTATTTCGATCAGCGGGTGTCGCCGTGATAAAAACCATGGCAGAGACAAATGGTGGCTTCCTTTTGATGGGATAACCACAAAGGTTGAAGGTTGCGCGACTTTGGTATTGAGATACGCTTTTAAATTATACTTTTACCCCCTTATTCATAGAGATTTTGCCCAGTTTGCAATGGTTATGAAAGGCATTTTTAGGAACAAATGTGATTTGTAACTCCACTGCAGGTCGATTATAACTTTCTATGAATAAGGGGGTTAATGTTTTTTAAAGCTAAACTACTGGTTTATATGTCGTTTTGATAAGTAGGTAATAATATATGTGTGTAAATGTGTGTAACGTCACGACTTTTATCCCCATTCGGGGGGTAGTCAGAGGCTTGAGTGGCCATACACCACCACATTGTGGAGGTATTAACCAACTCAAAGCCCACGTTTCACCTGATAGTCAGAACCCAACGTGACAGGTGGTGAACCTTGTCGCCGTGTATACAGGAACTGACTATTACCTAATCCCGAGGGATAGGTAGGTTTCCTTACGATGTTTTCCCTCACCGTCAGCGAACTGTAAATTATGCACATAGATGAAAATTCATCCATTGGTGCATGCCCCACCGGGGATCGAACCTGGGACCTTCTGATTGCTAGCCCAACCTGTTCACCCCTAGGCTACAGTCGCTACCTAATAATATATTATAAAGATACAAAAGGGAAAGAATAATGTTGAAATAAGAAATCTAATAGCAAAGACATTACCAAGAAAGAGGGAGACACGTGACTATCCAAATTAGAATGTGTTACATAACGGAGTCCAATACACGATACGACTCTGTCGCTCACGTAAAATAATGCTGAAAATATGACGGTCATTGCCAATATGGCTCAGCTTCTGATGATTAATAAGCATAAAATGCCTTTGTCGATTGTCAAATTGCGAGTGCGATAATAGATGTGTGAATTTCGCTGCATGTAGTGGTACGCTAAGCCCAAGTCTAGTGATTGCATGTTAGGAGGCACCATATCTGATTGATTTGTACATCAATGCCAAACAGGCATTTTTCTTCCCCTCTTCGGGAAAAGTACTAACAAGTTATAAAGCAACTAGGAAATACTTGAAAACATCTTGTGATACGAAAATAGCTTCAGAAACTCTGCCTACATTATTTGCGATGAAACCTTTAACGTTGGCACTCATCTATCAATTCGGCACCCGACCAGCACCGCCTCGTCGGTCGGCATCCACTAACTGAACCGGAAATAAGTGGACCACGCGCTGACCACGCGGCGTTCATTCGTTGACCACGCGTGGTCCACTGGGTGATTACGTGACGTTTATGGTGTAAAAGCAGCGTCCGCCCGACCACCTGTCGACAACGAGTGGACGCCGAGCGGCGAGGCGGTACTGGTCGGGTGCCGAGTTGATTGATGAGTGCCAACCTTTACTCGTGGAAGATGTTCTTACATATGTATAGACAAGTCATTACTTGTTTATAGTAATTTATTAGCAAATAAAACTGACTCACACATTTATTTTCATAATAGGTATACCTCTTTCATGATGTGTTCGTAATTTTTACAGCGCTCTCAAAAATATGTAACCTTCCTCGTGCGCAGTTTATTTGGTCCCCGATATTGGAATATTCTAACTACCAACGTAGAGAATCCTCTGAAAGAGTTATTGGTACCCTTTTAACTCGAAATTCAGTGTGGATTGGCTTTTATTTCATTTTGTGCCGTTCGGTGGACAGATTAGATTTTTTTATCGGAATAAATTCGTTCACTTTGTTTTGATTGGGAGAGCTTTAGGGATCCCCAGTTACTCTACCATGAATTTATACGTTCAAATAGAAGCTTGTAGGCAGCGTCTACGTTAATAGTTGAGTCCATAACACGCGCATGCCGCGATAAGCAGCTTTGCCTCGCGAAGTTTGAAATACCGAGCGCGAGGCAAATGCTCTCCCTGCCTCACCCGAGCACTGACATTTGCGTAGTCCTCGCGTAGTCATGAGACAAAACGATGTCAAACCGATTGCTCGGGTATACCCTTATCTATACAAAGTGTAGTTTTCCTCGCGCGGCATGCGACTGAGGCAACCGTGCGTGCTTCGCGAGGCAAGTGGGTGAGCAGCCTCGCGTGGCATGTTCATGTGTATAGCAAATTATTAGTTCCTCTGGTGACTGACAGGGGCTGTATATTTTTCCTTCGTCTCCTTATTTAAGTGTCCAAAGACCCTTGTCGGTGTAGCTGATAGAGCTCTCTCCATCTTTCTCTTTCAAGGCCTGTCTCTCTCCTTACATGACATGACACCGACCTTCTCTTTAATCTGGCTCAAGTAGGCTTATTCTTCTTTTTCTTTTTCCTGCTATCTTGCCATCTAAGTAGTCATGTCGTGTGATATGGGCAATCTTTCCTGTTCTATTACGTATTGTTTCTATTATCGTTCTTCTTTCTTTTACTCTTTTTAGTACATACTCATTTGTTACAATTTCTGTCCAACAAGTTTTAACTTTCTTTGTAAATTAAAGGTTGGCACTCATCTATCAACTCGGCACCCGACCAGCACCGCCTCGTCGGTCAACGTCCACTAACTAAACCGGAAATAAGTGGACCACGCGCTGACCACGCGGCGTTCACTCGTTGACCACGCGCGGTCTACTGGTTGATCCATGACGTTTATGGTGTAAAAGCAGCGTCCGCCCGCGGACCACCTGTCGATAACGAGTGGACGCTGAGCGGCGAGGCGGAGCTGGTCGGGTGCCGAGTTGATAGGTGAGTGCCGACCTTAAAGCTTAAGATAGAGAGTAAAAGTCTAGGTAGAGTTATTCTAAAGTCAACAATAGTACATTGTTCACCGAGGGATGAAAATTACCAATTACTAATGAGGGTGTATTTTGAGTTAATACACACGAGTTGGGAATCGCACTTTCCTTATTTTTGGCATAATACCGCGCCCGATCAAATATTTATTTGTACGACAGTAATGACGTACATACTGCCTCATAATAAATAATATGTATTTTCCGTGTAGTATTCCAATACTCGTTACTTCCCTAACACAAGAACCAATATAAACAGGAAATGATATCCAATTAGGACCAACAATCCAAATCCAACACAGTGCGGGTACCTCTTTCCTTATTCCATTACCATAATTTCATTCCAATGTAAACTCAGTAATTGCCATATTTCGGAGGAAAAAACGAGTTTTCACGAATTTACCTCTTTTTATTTGCCCCGATATAGCTCCTGAAAGCATTTTCTGTCGCCGGAATGGAACTCATTACAGGAGTGAGTGGGGGAGTGTTAGGAAAACAATGTCTCGATTCGGAGCACTTAAGATTTTTAATCTGTCATAATATTTGATGAGAGTGGATCTTCGGAGGATTCAATATTCATGTGCTAATGTTCGGGAGTAAGCGTTCTCTTTCGCTAATGCCGCGTGTCTGATAGCCGTCAGATTTGACTTGAAATGTGTTAGGTATATGTGGAAATGAAAAATGTTTTTGTTTTTAGGATTCTGGGCCTACCACCACCTCTTGTAGCAGTATTATTTTAACTTTACAGCGAATGACGTTTCTTATTGTCATGACAATAAGGTACGTCATTGCACAAAAAGTTGCTGTAAGGTTAAAATAATACTGCTATAAGAGGTGGTGGTTGGGCCCCTGTACTCCACACGAGGAACCCCTATAAAGCCACTCAGTCCGTCTGTCTATCCGTCCTGTCATAATGCCAATGTCTACGGTTATTTTTTTAACATTAACTTTTTTAGACTAGGCCCGCCACGCACTACCACCACTGTTAATCCAGTACTCATCACCACTTTCTATGATCTGAAGACTTGCGCTCCGAAGTCAGACTACATAAAACAAAAGGGCTAGACAAGTGGCTGACGTCTAAAAGCGTTCCTTCAAATCGCTACGCTTCATGTATGGAAATGACATAACATCAGGCGAGCCGTACGCTATTATGCCACCGCCAAGGAAGTTTTAAGTCTCTAACACCTGGAATGCGGACTTGGCAGCAAAAGTGAAGCCGACAGCGAGATACCATACTGAACGTTGTTTCCTTTGCCAACAAGAGTGACCATAATATTTTGAAATTTTGAGAACGTCCCCATGGACATCTAGTGAAAACGTGCTTTTGTTCCGAGATTGTTATGATAGGAAAATAATAAAATAAGGAAAGGGATGTTTATTTTCTTAAGAACATGAGTAGGTACAATAAATTAGTCTGCGGTGGCCAAACCACACGAGTGCCTGTCTGTATCTTGGCAACCTAAATGAAGTTACAAAATAGTATTTAAGATCGTAGATTTTGCCACTTTGTAATATAAAGTAACATGACACTTCACACGCTTGGACGTTGTCTAGGCTCTCCATATCTATGGTTTTTCCAATACTTATCTTTCCTATACTTACTCTTTTTCTATGCTATAAAAGGTACCTACTACTGTTAACATGTTATGTTTGATTTGGGCTGTGCAAGTTGTGACAGACGGACATAGAGACAGATAGACGGACAACAAAGTTATCATATTAGGGTTTAGTTTTTTTCCTTATTAGGTACGGTACCCTAAGAATATCTAACTAATAAGACCATAAGACAAAATTAAAGGACAATGGGCAAAACTGTATGGGACTTGGTCCAAATATCCACCACTGACGAGACCTACGTAACCCGATAGACCACTAAATAATGAGTAACTTTTACAAAGACAGTTCAACAAAATAAGCTGTAAGTAAAAAAATACGGGTAGTTTAAAAAAAAATATGATTTCACCATTAGTATTATGTTTATACATTTTTTTCGAAAGGCAACAATATAAATACTCTTACTAACATTAAATAAAAATAAAATAAGCTGTCAGAAAGCAAAAAATGCCGTGAAAAGTTTTTATTATTATTTTTGTTACCTGATGAAAAGTGAACAACAAGCGCTTCTATAAAATAAATAAGCAGGTACCTTCTATGCGTTACCTTACTTTTTCACTTATCATCAGGTAACAAAAATAATAATAAAATATGTTTCACGGCATTTTTTGCTTTCTGACAGCTTATTTTATTTTTATTTAATGTTAGAAAGTGTATTTATATTGTTGCCTTTCGAAAAAATTGTATAAGACATAACACTGGTGGTGCGTTCCAATCACTGTTAATTTTGTTATTTTCGTTATTTTTGTCCACAAATCACGTTCCACTCGCACCAACTTGTACTGAAAGTTATCATTATTATCGTTTTTAACACTTTTTGTGGACGAAAATACCAAAAATTACGGTCAATGGAACGCAGCATAAGTGTGAAATAAAAAAATTAAAATATTTTTTAAACTACAATTTTTTTTTTACTGACAGCCTATTTTGTTGAACTGGCTTTGCAAAAGTTACTCAGTATGTAGTGGTCTATCGAGTGACGTAGGTCTCGGAAGTGGTGGACATTTGGACCATTTTTGTCCTTTGTGCTAACGAAAAGGAACAGTGAGGGCAGGGCATGTAATTTTTCTGTAGCCAATAGGTATTTGTTGTAACCAATTTACACGCCTGGGATCTGTAAAAGATAAAATTGTTTTTTTGTTTTTTATTGCTTAGGAGTAATCGGGAAGTGTAAAGTCAAAAGTCGTCCCAATTGCAAACAATTTCAATCGACAAACCATCGGTCTCGGCCTTTATTTTATATTGTACATCAAGGGTTGCAATGCTGACCGCGCTGTGGAGGCCTGGAGCTGCGCTGCGCCGCGCTTTCGGCCATCAACAACGCGCCCAGCAACACACTCATTACAGACCGTGGCAGTAATGTACTATTAAAAAGTAACAAAAGGGTAAAGGAAAGGGGCCCCGAGAATTACATTGCCTGAAATGGTTAATCTGGCCCTAGACGTGCGCGTTCCTCGAGCGTGTGAACGACGCGAATGCCGTGTGCGAGCCCGGCGAGCCGTGACAACGCGGCGTGAGCGTCGCGTTTTACCAGCGTGTGGTCTGTCGCGCGCTGCAAATGCGACCGACTTCAAAAAGTAGCGATGTAGTCGTGCGGCAACGAAAAGCGCGACTTTATCGCTGCAAACAGTTCCCGTGGACGATATTCCTCAGTTAACACAGACACATAATAAGATTTATATTATAGTCCTTTTTACTAGAGAAATTTGTGTCACCCGAACATCTAAAATGTACTTAACGTGGAAAACATAGTTACCCACTTACCTATGTTAAGATAATCCTTAATTCGGATAATATTCGCTTTTACACCCTTCCATTACGCATATTCTACCCATTTTTATGAGAAAATTCAGCACAATCCTCTAGATTTAAAATTAGCTGAAAATGTCGTGTGTCACGCAAATTGACGTTCTGTGTTTCAAGTTTTTAATTTTATTTCTGCTACGATTCCTATAGACATCACGGAACTGACAATTACAAGCGAATTATTAAAGAAGGTAAGTACTTATTTCCAGATATTTATTTATATTTGAAATTTTAATCTTAGGATATTCTTATACTTTACCATAGGTATTTCATTAATCGACTTTATTGTTTATTATTCTTAACATGAAAATGTACCAAGTTTAAGGTGATCGAATAAATATTAACTGGCAACACAAGGGATGAAAGGTTGTACTGTTAGAAAGGGAAAGAAGGCGCAGTTATAGGTATCTGGCTCGGACCGGTTTTTATAATGCGTGCATCGTGGGCGTTAAGTCCGTCACATAAGGATTATTTTTGATTAAATGAATGGAAAATAAAGTTTGTAGTCCACAGTCATGTTCAATGGTATTACGTCGATGGCCACCGCACTCCTATAAAAAAAAAAACATAACTCACGTGATCTACATAGCAACTTGTTGTTGATCTACATAGCGACGTTTGACATTTCCATACATTGTGAAGTCTATTCTATTCTATTCGATTAGCGTTCATGCCACTTGTCTAGCCCTTCCGATTGGTTAGTAAGATATACATCTAAACCAGTAGCGACGTTTTATCATCCTCTCCGCAATATATCAACCAATAAAACCAAATAACCTGTTTATACGTAACGGCGGATGCAATCCAATAAATCGTTATCATCCAATATCATTTTATTATTCCAATTTATTATATTTCATTTTTATGATAACGTATAATAATCGTATGCAATGCCTTGCAGCGGACGTTTATTTCAATGGAGCCGTTCTGTTTGGCCGTTAATAATGATATACTGGTGTTCGCGCCATTGTTCGCAGACCCAGACATAATGCGGGGTTGCAAACTTCAAAGCTTAGATTCTCCATACGTTTCTACTATTTAAAACATCCAGTATACATATATATTTTTAATCATTGCACTTTTATTTATTTTATACTTTTTGGTTTAATTATGACGTAGTTCTTAATTAACACTAACAGATGGCATCAGTGACTTTTATATAGCGATTTGTGTTTAAACAGTAACCTAAAATGTAAATAGGAAATGTAACGTCACGACCTTTATCCCCATCGGGGGTAGTCAGAGGCTTGAGTGGCCATACACCACCACATTGTGGAGGTGTTAACCAACTCAAAGCCCACGTTTCACCAGATAGTCAGAACCCAACGTGACAGGTGGTGAACCTTGTCGCCGTGTATACAGGAACTGACTATTACCTAATCCCGAGGGAAACAGTAACCTAGCACTTATTAATCGGGGTAATGTAAGGATACTAATGATACTTCACTTATCTAAATTTATTAAGGACTTCAGAAGTTAGAGTGGATTAAAAAAACTCAAAAAAATAAATAATTTAAAAAATTAAAAACACGACTGCCCTGCCAAAAAACGTACTAAAAAGTATAAAACAAGTGCAGTGTCTTTGCAGTCGGGGGACCGTTCTGTGGAACATATTTAATCTAAGAGGGCCCCCGACTGCAATGACACTGCACTTGTTTTATACTTTTTAGTTCGTTTTTTGGCAGGGCAGTCGTGTTTTTAATTTTTTAAAATATTTATTTTTATTTTATGCATTTTAGTGACAGCAGCCAAAAATGATATATTTTTTTTGCATGTACACCCTACCTATGTTAAATTATGCCTATAAATTTTGGACTGTGCTCATCAAGGCCTTCAATTTGATACCCATATTGTAATAATGGAAGAAAAAAAATTGTTTTTTCACATATTAAAGTTGAGCCATAATGCCGCCATATTGATTTTTTTCAAAAATAATATACCCAGTGTTACCCGGAATGATGTAAGGATTCTAACGATACCCCATCGAAATCCGTTCAGGCATTTATAAGTTATGGTGGAATAAAGAATCTCACATACAAACATACATACATACATGAACCCTAAACACATATACACTCTTTTTTTTTTTGGGCAGTCGTGTAAAAAATACATACATGAATAATCAGTATCAACTTTATTAGTATGACTGTATCATGATATATGGTCTCGATACGGCGCGTATTTATTGCAAACATGACTTTAGATACGGGGCTTTTTATACTCTCTGGCAATACGATACGGTGATACGGGGCTCATCCTTTCACTATAAATACATAAAATCTCTCCAAACTATTGCTTTCAAATTTTATTAACCAATTTTCAGTTTCCATTATAATACCATAGCACATAATATACGGATCGTTATATAAAGTCCACAGGAATTTAGTCAACAAAATACTCCCCTATTGTGGTTGGAACAAAGCATTCCTCGTGCGAAGTACTATGCTGACGGATATATTGGTGATCCGACCTCGGCGGTGACAATGGCATCGTACACAAGTGACAAGTGACACTGTATGTGTTCAAAGGAAGCATGAGAAGCTAAATCTTGAGATTTGAGATAGTAATTACATGCTCTACATAATTAAAATAATAAATATCGCCACACTAAGCCCACCGATGCACAGGTGCACAGTCTAGGGCACCGAGTCGTTTAGCTATTGAACTGCCACTGTAGCATTTTGCTATTGTCGGCGACCTTCTGATTGGTCGTTTGATTCTGACCGAACTAGTGAGAGTGGCGAATGACTGAAATGGCGCGACTCAAAAGAAACACAACTGGTTAGTAATTAAAATTACTTACTAATAAATAACGCTAGTAGCGGGTGTCTCGTCCACGGTATTAGGGGGAGACCCCACCGCGGCGCACGAAGAGGCCACGCACACGCTGCGCACGTGGGTCAAGCTTCGCTTTGCACGAAAATGTATGTCACCGTGTCCACCGCGGCGCACGGGGAGGCTACGCACGAAATGACGTCATCCATACATTTACTTGCAAAAAGTAGCCGTGGCCGTGTGCGCGGCCTCTCCATGCGCTGCGGTGGGGTCTCCCCCAAAAGGAACGCATCTTCCATACAAATAAAAAACAAAACACAGTGACTGAAGTACGCGGTGCAGAAAAGTTTCACGAAACCGCGCGCGACCAGCATGTTGAATCGCGCATTACTAAATTAGTAAACAGTTTCTTTTGAGTAGTGTCGTGTACGAGCCGCCATAGAAATACTAGTGCTATTACATTTTAGTAACTTATTCGTAATTTAGATTAGTTACCAGTTTCTTTGAGAAGCGCCGTGGACAAATGGCCTAAAGCTATGTCTTCACCAGTGCGCTTTCATGTTCATCTTGCGTCTTCAACTTTCAATTCATCTCGCGTCAAGCGCGTGCAATATTGACTGCCTTAAGACGCATGCAGCTTAGTGTCTACACCTGTGCGTCCTGGTCGGTCGTCAAGATGTACAAGTGTAGCTATTTGTGCAGAATATTTAGTATTAACTACAAGGAAAAAACTTAAGATAAAAGAGTATCTGGATAAACGATGTTTAGAAGACACGAAACAAAAATTACGAAAGAAAACATTCATAATTTCAATGTTTTATCTTTATCTGCCGCCATTTTGTATGTAAAGCGCACGGAATGTTGCACGCGAACCCACCGGTGGCGGATCAGCGTGCGCTACGGGCATGCGCTGTTTTTGAGCTAGAATAGCGCACGCGTTATTGCATGCGCTATGGCGCTTCATGCATGCGTCAGACGAAAGCGCAAGATGAACGTGAAAGCGCACTGGTGAAGACATAGCTTAACTCACTCATTGTATATGGTCCCAAACTAAGCAACGCTTGTACTATGGCTACCATACAATGGACTGGGGCCAACCCAGTGTCACCCAGACTAGGGCCCGAAGTCGCTTAGCTATTGCCATTAGGCAATAGCTAAGCGACTAGCAATAGCAAAATGCCACAGTGTCGCCACAATGGCTAAGGGATCTAGGGCCCAGGTCAAATTACGAAAAGGCCGTTACCCAAATTTGCTTCTAGCGGGAATCGAAACCGCAACTACCCGATTCAGTTATGTTACAGAGCGGTTGAGTTGTCTATGCGGTATGTGTAAATCGACACTAGTAAGGGCCTCCGCAGACTAGCTACTTTTAGCATCGGCGACCGGCGATTTTGTGACGTATAGATGCTGCGTCGCGTTTCTTCGAGCGCGAACGAGCGAGACGCAGCATCAAAATCGCCGATCGCCGATGCTAAAAGTAGCTAGTCTGCGGAGGCCCTAATAGGCAAACATTACTTTTGAAGATAATATGTTTTTTCACAAAAACTACACAATTTTGCAAAAGCCATTTGAATATTTTAAAAGTTTACTCTTTGAGTGGGTCTCCTGAATAATTTAGTATCAAAACTAGGTATAATGAAAGGTTATTTCGGAGGTTTTTCTTGAGAATAAGCAATTAGGACGGTGACTTGGTGGATTGAACTGAGGCGAGACTAGTTTCATCGAAGTTTTTACATTAAAAGGCGTAATATTTTTTTCTTGTACATCAATCTTTTTTTGCCGCTTTAGGAAAGAACTGTCATAATAAAGTCAAAGTCAAAGTCAAAGTCAAAGCGTTTATTTTGTTTAGGCCTACGGGGGCACTTACAAATTGTCATTTTACATTTTTTCCTTAAATTCTACTGCCGGATCGGAAACGCGACCTCGACTGAGAAGATCCGGCAAGAAACTCAGCGGGCTTGTCTTTTTTACATTGTTTTTTTTTTTTATCGCCATTTACTTATTTTAATACAATGTAATTTGGTAAACAATAGCTCCAGTGTGCTGCCTTCCGAAATAAGCAAGGCAAGACACGCTACACTTTAACATGACACTGTTATTAACAAAGTGTATTTGAGCGATCAGTCCCAAGCTGATTTATCTTCCAAGTAATCCGAGATTTTGTAATAGGCCTTTTGACAGAGTTTAGTTTTAACTATAGTTTTAAACTTATTAACAGGCAAATCTCGGATTTCTTTAGGAAGTTTGTTGTAGAAGCGTATGCATTGTCCTACAAAGGAATTACTTATTCTGTGGAGACGAGTTACATGTACGGATAGCTTGTGTTTATTCCGTGTATTTATCGAATGAGCATCGCTCCTTTTTTCAAAGTTGTTGACATTTTTCTTAACATAAATTAGGTTTTCATAGATAAATTGTGACACCACAGTTAGAATATTTATTTCTTTGAATTTTTCTCTGAGGGAGACTCTAGGAGCTAGGTTATAAATAGCTCTTATAGCTCTTTTCTGCAGTACAAATATAGAATTTAAATCTGCAGAGCACCCCCAAAGCAGTATGCCATACGACATTATGCTATGGAAGTAACTAAAATAAACAATTCTAGCTGTGTCTACATCAGTTAAATGCCTAATTTTTTTAACAGCATATGCCGCAAAATATATAATATAAACGAATGACTAAAAAAATATCACTAGGTTAAATAATATTATTCTAGTAATAGATTTATATAAGTTTCGCGCGCGAGCTTAAATACCTACCGCTTTTCTTAGAAAAACATAATTTAGCTACTTTATTTCTGAATTTAGGATTATAGCTTGCTGAATGCGATTTCACTTGACTAAATTCAGCAACGACTGAAATAAGAGGCCTAAATTCAGCCAAGTGTAATACCCACTTAAGCCGATGTTCTGCGAGAGGTTGGTATTACCCCGGACGAGACCGCCCGTATTATGAGCTGCAGTCTATTGGCTAGAACTCGGCTTTACTACCATAGAACGTAGTGCTCACTTATATGCCTTTCCCAATATATTTTTTTATGGTAATATATTTTTATACGTTACTAGCTTCCGCCCGCGACTTCGCCCGCGTGGCTTACAGGAACCAAATGATATATTTTGCTTCAGAAACAAACTCAAGGGCAGAAACTGATTGCATTATCAAAAATACTGCACCAATTTTCGACTTTCAACTTTCAACCCCTATTTAACGCCCTTAGGGTTGGAATTTAGAAAAACCCTTTCGTAGTGGATGCCTACACTTCACAAAGAACACCCCCTCCAAATTTCAAGTCTCTAGGACCAGCGGTTTAGGCTGTGCGTTGATATATCTGTCAGTCAGGACTTTGAATTTTGTATTTATAGATTGGTCATTTCTGGTCGGAGTTGTGGGACCTTTGCCCAGCAGTGGGACGATATGGGTTAAAAAAATCACAGTTTTTATGGGAATCGTACGGCTCGCTTGATGTTAAGAAGTTACCGTAGCTTACAGATGCTTGCAATATCAAAGGTATTGCTCGCACGTTGGCGACCTGAAGGGGAGTGGAACGAAGGGAGTGGCAGAAGGGGGAGTTGTGCTTTCGGCTCTCTCACTCATTGTACGAAACGCAGCTGTAATAGCTGGTTTACGCCGATTTTTTGTGAGAGGGTGGTACTACCCCGGTTACATAGCAATAAATACCACAATGTTCTAGACATGTTCCGTTCAGTCCGCGTCAATTTCGGTGAACATGTTTGGTCGTCTTTTGTTCTTTGGGCGCTTTCCGGGGACGCTATTGTACGACATCGCATATACAACAGTGAGAAATGATGTGTCTTTTGTTGTATCATATACTAGCTTTTGCCCGCGACTTCGTCCGCGTAGACTTCAAAATAAAAAAAAAACCGGGCAAGTGACTTAAGACTTTTTAGTACTTTTTAGAGCGCCAGGGTTTTTTAAGTCAGTATTTGCTTTTTTATAAAAATAATTTTATTTCACGATTTTTATTGGAGCCATACAAACTTTATCTCGGTACCTAATTCGGTGAATGCGTGTTTTGGTAGGTAGGTATATAGAGCCAAAATCCCAAATCCCCCTCCCCTTCTCCACCCTTTTCCTCCCCTCTCTTCCTTCTGCTCCCTCCCCCTCCATTTCCCTTTCCCCTCCCCCTTCCACTTCCCCCTACCTTACTTCTTCCCCTTCCTCCCTCACCTACCCTATGCATACTAAGTTTCAAGTCAATCGGGTACAAACATTTTTCTGCCGTACTTTTCTACCTTTAGTTTCCCCCTTTTGGGTGATGATTTCCGAAATGATTTTTTATGGGATCAAACTGAAGTAGTACCTACCATATTCAGCTCGGCTTATACCCCAATTATTTAAAATGAATAATCATAACCAATCTCGAGATATGGATGACTAAACATTCGCAGACCCCGCTCTCCCCTTTTCCTTCAAAATATTAAAAACGCTGAAACCCCAGTCTGATTATTTAAAATGAACAATCATAACCAATTTCGAGATATGGATGACTAAACATTCGCTGACCCCGCTCTCCCCTTTTCCTTCAAAATATTGAAAACGCCGAAACCCCAGTTTGATTATTTAAAATGAACAATCATAACCAATTTCGAGATATGGATGACTAAACATTCGCTGACCCCGCTCTCCCCTTTTCCTTCAAAATATTAAAAACGCTGAAACCCCAGTCTGATTATTTAAAATGAACAATCATAACCAATTTCGAGATATGGATGACTAAAAATTCGCTGACCCCGCTCTCCCCTTTTCTTTCAAAATATTAAAAACGCTGAAACCCCAGTCTGATTATTTAAAATGGACAATCATAACCAATTTCGAGATATGGATGACTAAACATTCGCTGACCCCGCTCTCCCCTTTTCCTTCAAAATATTAAAAACGCTGAAACCCCAGTCTGATTATTTAAAATGAACAATCATAACCAATCTCGAGATATGGATGACTAAACATTCGCTGACCCCGCTCTCCCCTTTTCCTTCAAAATATTAAAAACGCTGAAACCCCAGTCTGATTATTTAAAATGAACAATCATAACCAATCTCGAGATATGGATGAATAACATTCGCTGACCCCGCTCTCCCCTTTTCCTTCAAAATATTAAAAACGCTGAAACCCCAGTCTGATTATTTAAAATGAACAATCATAACCAATTTTGAGATATGGATGACTAAACATGCGCTGACCCCGCTCTCCCCTTTCTCGTCAAAATGATTAAAAATACGGAAACCCCAGTCTGATCAATTCAAATAAGCAATCATAACCAATATCGAGATATGGATGACTTATTAAAACATCCCTTGACCCCGTTTTCCCCTTTCCCGTCAAAATAACAAAACTCGACCACCCCTATACAAACTTTCACTCCACATTTCACCCCTTAGGGGTTGAATTTACAAAAACACGAAAGAAATCTAAACACAAACTTTCATTCCCCTATTTTACCCCCTTAGGGGTTGAATTTTCAAAAACCCTGAAATTACTCTTTTTTATTTTTGATAAGACACCTAATCACCAATTTAAGTAATTCTAACTTAAAAAATGACGGAACTTCCATACAAACTTTTATCCCCTATTTTACCCCCTTAGGGGTTGAATTTTCAAAAACCCTGAACCCCATATTTTTTTATTTCTTAAAAGACACCTAATCAGCAATTTTCATAATTCTAACTTCAAAAATGACGAACTTCCATACAAACTTTCATCCCTTATTTTACCCCCTTAGGGGTTGAATTTCAAAAAACCCTTTCTTAGTACACCTCTACACATCAAGACAAACCCACCCTCCAAATTTCAAGTCTCTACGATCAGCGGTTTAGGCTGTGCGTTGTCTGTCAGTCAGTCAGTCAGTCAGTCAGTCAGTCAGTCAGTCAGTCAATCAATCGGGACTTTGATTCTTATATATTTAGATTATATGTGATATGATGGTGATATGTTGATATGTTATACGTGATATGACGACCGCTTAAGCCCTGAGTTCCTCCAATAGCGGCGCCGTCATATAACGGCCGTAACTAGAACGTTGGCTATGTAAACAAAATGGCGCGGTCTCCTAGACCGCTACCTGTTTACGTAGGCAATGTTCTAGTGCGGCCGTTATATGATGGCGCCGCTATTGGAGGAACCCATAGCATTAGCGTAATGGGTTGAGCGTTCGCCGCTCGGTTCACTGCATCGGATGGTTGAGGGTTTGATTCCCGCCTGAGGCAAATTTCGGAAACAGCCTTTTCGTAATTTGCCCTGGTCTGGATGTCACTGGGATTGCCTCCAATCCATTGTATGGTAGCCATAGTACAAGCGTTGCTTAGTTTGGGACCATACAGTTGGTGTGTTTGTCTGGCGATATTTATTATTTAAAGCGAAATATAAATATTATGCTAGTGTTAATATTATGATTTGGTGCGTTCTCCACTCAAATTATTATTTGATGAAATGACTGACTGACTGTTTTTTTTTTATAGGACTGCGGTGGCAAAAAGCGTACTGCCCGCCTGATGTTAAGCAGTAACCGTAGCCTATAGATGCTTACAATACCAAAGGTATTGCTCGCACATTGCCGACCTGAAGGGGAGTGGGATGGAGGGAGGGGAGGGGGGGTGGGCTCACGGCTCTCTCACTCATCGTACGAAACGTAGCTGTAATAGCTGCTTTACGCCGATCTTCTGTGAGAGGGTGGTACTACACCGGTCGAGCCAGCCCGTTTATGAGCTGCAGTCAAATAATTAAAAATAATTATTATTATAAATAATTATAATACTAGCCCTTTTAACGTCCCACTCCTGGGAACGGGCCTCCTCTCAATGCGCGGGGGATTCAGGCTATAATCCACCACGCTGGAAATTAAATTAACTTGACGACCGCTTGGCGACGTGGTTCCAGCTTAGGCCACTCGGCTTTGTAAAATCTGGCTTACTTTAAATCGTAGATGAACATAGATGCAAGAAGATTGGCAGTAGAGTTAAGCTGTAGCCAATTGACTGCAGCTAGTGATGGGATGTTCTCGAGAACATTCTCACCCACGGAAACTTGCGGAAACTTACTCGTGAGAATTTTCGAGAATTTATCTTCTGAAGCATGTTAAACTTGGCATAAACCTCATTAAACATGCAAGTATGGTGGTTTTAATTGTTTTTAAGATTGAAAGTTAGGATAAAGTCACCCAAAATAAAAAAATCTCACAAGTAAGTTTCCGAGGGTGAGAATGTTCTCGAGAACATCCCATCACTAACTGCTGCTCATATATGGGCTCGACCAGGGTAGTACCACCGTCTCACGGAAGATCGGCGTAAAGCAGCTTTTACAGCTGCGTTTCGTACGATGAGTGAGAGAGCCGGAAGCCCAACATCCTCCCCCCTCCCCTCATTCCCACTCCCCTTCAGGTCGGCAAAGTGCGGGCAATGCCTTTGGTATTGCAAGCATCTATAGGCTACGGTAACTGCTTAACATCAGGCGGGCCGTACGCTTGTAAGTACCTTTTTTTAACACGTGATAATTGTATTAGATAATAACTTAGATCTACTAACCTTCTTTTCGAGTACACCCTAGTAAACAGTTTTTACGGAAAAAGGCGTAAGTTTTATTTCAACTCTTATTTTCAGTTTACAAACCTACTTTTCGTTAGCGGTTATTTTCCTATTCAGCCAGTTTGAACGCCGTTTCAAGATGGCGTATCAAATAAATTTCCGATTTCATTTCTCATAATTCTCATTCAGCGCCTTACGTCTCAGTTAAAATGCATTTGCGTGCCATTTGTAATCTCCGTTCATGGGAAATTTCATTCGTTCTATTATTATTAAGAATTACGGTCATTATGGACTGAAGTGGCTGTTTTCAGACATTTATATTAATGAAAACAACGTACATTATATCAATAAATGTTTTGAAATTGATAACGGACCCTATTTTCAACCACCCATGAGCATTTTTGGCCTACATGAATGTACTTTTTTTAATTTTTAAAAAAATAATCCGACTGGACTGTATTCATAATATGATTTTTAAACGAAGGTTTTTAGGGGCTATGCACACGGAGCAACTTTTGCCGCAACTGGCAACCTTTAACGAAAACCATTAAAAAGTTGATAAGTTTCGGCAACTAAGTTGATAGTTTCTTTAACTAAAGTTGCTCCGTGTGCATAGTCCCCTTACTTGAGAAATTAAATTTAAAAAAATATTTTAGTTTTCAGTTATTTTTGACTAAGGGCCTCCGCAGACTTGCTACTTTTAGCATCGGCGACCGGTGATTTTGTGACGTATCGATGCTGCGTCACGTTTCTTCGAGCACGAACGAGCGAGACGCAGCATCAAAATCGCCGATCGCCGATGCTAAAAGTAGCAAGTCTGCGGTGGCCCTTATACCTTGAAAATACATGATCGTATAAAGTGGAACCTCAAGATA
The DNA here is from genome assembly GCA_947859195.1 of Drymonia ruficornis. Classification (NCBI taxonomy): domain Eukaryota; kingdom Metazoa; phylum Arthropoda; class Insecta; order Lepidoptera; family Notodontidae; genus Drymonia; species Drymonia ruficornis. Next base: position 1,369,877 of record OX401922.1, read on the forward strand.
CCTACAAAATTAATGGTATATCATAAACATCTCCATAATTTGACCAACTAAGTGACTATCTAAAAATTCCTACAACCGGAACCGCCAACAAGCGTCATATAACCCAATGTTATATTAAATTCCGCACCAGAGGGTATTCCTACTTTTTCTGAGTCAATAAAGCCCGGAGTATTGTAGATATGTGCCTTTAAAAGGCCTCGTTTTATGTAAGGAGATAGGAATCGGAATACACAGGTGATTGAGCTACTACGTTCTAGAGGCGCTAAGTCAAACAAATGTTATGCCTCACATGCAGGTACGAAGAGCGTGTGGACGACTAATAATAAAAATATAAGAAGTTTGGCGATGACGCCGCAATTCAACGGAACAGTGTAGTAATGTGCGCTGTCTGCTCTAGTACGTAGTACATAGTAGCTCAATGTTTTTTAAATATACAAAGAGGGTTCTTTCATAGAGTGGTGCGAGTAGCAATGTGAGACGCTCCATACCTACCCCAAACAAAACACGTACCCCCAAATGTATAAAAAAAATCTGACGAACTTACACTGGCATTACAAATCACTTTTGTTCATAAAAACGCTTTGTAAACCCATTGTAAGCCAGCTAAAACTTTTGGCTGTGAAATGTTGGCAATGTTACAATATAAAAGCTTACCAATTGTATTTTTGCCTTTGTGGAAATTCTGAGAAGTACTTATCTAAAAAATACTTAGAGCATTCGTTCGAGACAAAATATCGTTTCTGTATCTAAAACTTCGCCCATATTTTTTCTACTCAATAATTTTCTTCAATTAGACCGCTAACTTTTGATTCAGAAACTGAGTCTTAAGTATATTGAGTTCGGAAGCTGACTTAGCAAAGTCAGCAAGTAACTCCGTAGCTACTCCGTTATATTAATAACTTGGAAACTGCAATATTATGAACCGGTAAGTATTAGAAAAATTCTTCCTTCTTTCTGGCGATTAAAAAAAAACAATGTAAAAATGACAAGCCCGCTGAGTTTCTTGCCGGATCTTCTCAGTCGAGGTCGCATTTCCGATCCGGCGGTAGAAGTTAAGGAAAAAATGTAAAATGACAATTTGTAAGTGCCCCCGTAGGCCTAAACAAAATAAATGATTTGAATTGAATTTCATTCTACTGCCATTCTAGGTACTGATTGTACAACAAAAAATAATAAATTCAATATACCTATACCTTATCAATAAAAATAATTCAATATATACCTTATTAATAAAAATAATTCAATATATACCTTACCTTATTGGTGGGAATGAGTGGCGGGCTTAGTCCCAAAAAAATAAAATATACCTTATAAGAACCAGACGATAAACCTATGTAATATTGCCTTTAGTTTAAACACGTATAAAAATCATATGACTTTTTCTTTGATATATGAACGCAATAACGATATGCTGAAAGCCGTTTTTGAAACAAAAACGCAAAGAGGAAATCCAGTGTTTTCATTACGGGAAGAAATGGTACGTACACTGCGTCGGTATATTAGAAAAGTTCACAAAATGTACTGCGTACGCTTCTGTAAATAGGGTTGTCAGTTTAAAATGTTGCTTGACAATTTTTAAATTGGTTTTGATATTGGACTTAAAATGCAGGGAAGTCGAGTTGGCTGCTTCGCAATTCAGAGACTAGGTTATATTAAAAACACTTAAGAGTAAAAATATGAACTCTTTACAAAGAAATTCCTTTGTAAGAGGAAGACGCGTGACCGTCCAAAATAGTTTGTTCTGCTAAACGGAGTCCAATGACACAGTAGAACTTAGTTTCTGACGGAAAATAATCTTGAAATCACATCGGTTTTCAAAAAAGTCACACCTTCCGGTGAATAATTCCTTCTTATTGTATTTAATAAGTTGTGTGTAACACAGATGTGTGAATTTAGCTGCATGTAGTGGTACTGAGTACAAGTTTCTTGATTGCGATGTTAGAAGGTACCGTATCTGATAAAAAAATACATTAATGACTCCGTAAGTTAAATAGTCGGAGAGTAACTGTATAAAAAATAAAAAAAGAATGATCTTTTTGGTTTTACAAAAAAAAAACACAAAGGCAGGCAAAGGCTCTATTTCTGTTTCGATCATTTTTATTTGTTTTTTCCTTACATCGACAGCCCTACGCAAGGTTGGCACGCAGCTAATATTATTAGTATTGTAACATTGTTCTCTCAAATACAAAATACCCCTGTGTTTGTATTTGTACTGAAAAACTGAATATAACCCTGAAACGGCATTGTGAAATGTGAGCCCCGAAAACAAATATTGTTTTGCTGTGTGAAATTTTTATCGGTTTATTTCAGCCGGTTAGAAAAGGAAGACGGGTATTTTTGTAGTTTTTATGAAAATATTTTTTTCAGACATTTTATTTTCATTCCTAAAAAAATAACAATATTATGTAGGTAAATAGCTGAAGAGATGTTGAAAATGCCACTCAGATTGTGGCAGGCGAGGCCACTGACTGAAACAGGCATTTTTAGGGTTCCGTACCCAAAGGGTGCCAACGGGACTCTATTACTAAGCCTACGCTGTCCGTCTGTGCGTCTGTCCGTATGTAAACGGGCTATATCTTATGAACCATAATAGGTAGAGACTTGAAATTTTCACAGAATGTGTATTTCTGTTGCCGCCATAACAACTAATACTAAAAATAAAATTTAATAAAGGGGACCCCCATACAAGTAACTTGATATAATTGACGTTATGTGACGTTATTTTTTATGTGATTATAATGTGGCAAATAAGCGTACAACCCGCCAGTTACCATATACTTTAGATGCTTGCTATACCAAAGGCATTGCTCGCACGTTACTAATCTGAAAGGGAGTGGGATATTTGGAGGGGTAGGGAGGAGGTAAACATTTACGACGGGCCCGTTGGCGTGGTTGGCGTGATGGCGCCTTTCACGCTGCAGGTCGTAGGTTCGATTCCTACCCGGGACATGCATTTGTGTGCATGAACATGTCTGTATGTCCCGAGTCTGGGTGTATATGTATATTAAGTATGTACATATTTACAAATAAAAAAGTAGTATATGTAGGTAGTAATATCAGTTATCTGGTTTCCATAGCTATACTTTGTTTGGGATCAGATAGCCGTGTGTAAAAAATGTCCCAGGATATTATTATTATTATTATTTGGGTTTCCGGCTCTCTCACTCAAAACTCTGCAACTTTACGCCGATCTTCTGTGATAGGGTGGTCTATCACGGTTGACCCAGCTTAAATAAAGAGCTGCAGTCTATTGGCTTCAGCTTGGCTCTACCACCTTAAATCCACTCCGTTTAATATAAAAGCAGCACACACAATTTAGCTGTTCCGTCAGCATATTTCGTGAGCGCAGTTAAGCTGTCGTGTCCGGGAGTTGAGCTGACGTTGGTCGACAAACGGTCGGTGTAATCCGCTTGTTTGATACCTACACCTGCAGTACCCGCTTTTCCTGACTTATCGTATGACTTTTGTATGGGGTCGTTTTGTATCGAAAAGTCATATGAAGCAATGACGCTTTATATTAATAAATAGACATGACATGGTCATAGTAGTTTCTTTAATTTTTTGATAGTACTTAGGTGGTAAGTTAGCGTACGGACCGCATGATGTTAAGCAGTTACCTTAGCCTATAGATGCTTGCAATACCAAAGGCATTGCTTGTACTTTGCCGACCTGAAGGGGAGCGGGACGGAGGGAGGGGAAGAGGGGGGTGTTAGTCTTCCAAAATTGCTTGGCTTTGAGTCTATGCTGCTCTATCTTATTATAAATTGCTTTTAATATCAAGAATCTACCTACCTACCTTCCAAATTGGTACGTGTACCTACGTTCCAAAGTGTAGAAATTTCTAACAACAAAAGTACCAAGTGCAAGTGCCAGTGCTTTGTAAAGCCATTGTAAATCGATTAAAACAAAATGTTAGGGGTGAGGCTGTAAACTTTTGTTATTATTTTGTTCCAAACATCATCTGCAAAATACACCATAATTTTACATTAAACCACCAAAGGAATCTCGCTCAACTCCCATCCCCTTATCAAAACATCAAACTTTATCATGAAGAATCCATCTAACAGCTGACAAAAACTCGAACCGTTTCACGTTCTTTCCAAGATTCAATCTTTGAAATAAAATCTCTCCCCGAATACCGAGTGGGCCACGTAATCCGCCCGCAAACTGGAAACTGGAGTTGAACAACATCCATTACGTAGTTAGTTCGAGAAGAACGGGGGTAATCGTTGGCGGAGCTGCAACGGATGCGACACGTAACGGACGAATGGCAGTTCCCAGTTTCTGTGTGCGAGACGGGGTGCGAGGTCCGTCGTCGACTGGGTGAAATTTTTCACAATATTGTTGGGATTTAGATGTAGCGATTGTTGTATCAAAGCTATAGCCAATCGACTGCAAACGGGCTGGCTGACCGGGGTAGTACCACCCTATCACAGAAGATCGGCGTAAAGTTTTTATATGAGCTGCGTTTCGTATGATGCAGTGATCCGAGCGGCCAACGCTCAACCCACTACGCTAAGCGGTCGTCATATCACGTATAACATATCACCATATCACCATCATATCACATATAATATATGATACAACAAAAGACACATCATTTCTCATTGTTGTATATGCGATGTCGCACAATAGCGCCCCCGGAAAGCGCCCAAAGAACAAAAGACGACCAAACATGTTCACCGAAATTGATGCGGACTGAACGGAACATGCCTAGAACATTGTGGTATTTATTGCTATGTAACCAGGGTAGTACCACCCTCTCACAGAAGATCGGCGTAAAGTAGCTATTACAGCTACGTTTCGTACAATGAGTGAGAGAGCCGGAAGCCCAACCCCCTTCCTCTTCCCCATCCTCTGTCTCACTTCCCTTCAGGTAGGCAACGTGCGAGCGGTGCCTTTGGTACTACAAGCATCTACAGGCTACGGTAACTGCTTAACATCAGGCGAGCCGTACGTTTCTTGGCCACTTTAGTGACATAGAAATAACCTCGTAACTTTGCCACATTGATGCCCTCATAAAAAACACGAGTAAAATTCTCACCTACTATTTGCAGTGTTTATTTGTCCACTTTATGGCCCAACCTTTTTTTTTTTTTTTTTTTTTTTTTTTGTCCGGGCGCTTTTTGGCCCGGCCCGCGATCACCCTCTGACATGGGGGTCAGAGTCTTTTTTAGCCTTAGATTAAAATATTTTTTTCGCAGTTTTCTTTATTATAATAAAATAGTGGCCCAACCTTACCGGGCTATGTGACGTAACACAGTTTTGTGACGAAATAATAGATACCTCATACCACTCACCATATTTCACTATCGCTAAGGAAAGTATTTTTGCAGCCTCTTTTTACATTCTTGGTCGCAACAAACTCGATTCTCATGTCTGTTCCCTGTCTTCTCCGAATTGACAATACGGCTCATCTTCTCTTTTATTTTATTTTAAATGGACTATACGTACATTCATTTTTTTTTATTCATGTAAGCTATATATGTATATAGCATTTATAAATCATCAAAAATATTTTAAACAATATTTTAGCGTTATGTTGCTTCCATTGAGAAGAGCCGGCAAGAAACTCAATGGTTACTCTTTTCAAAAGAAAAATAATAATTGTATACATTTTCAAACAGCAACGCTATGTGAGCAGGCCACGTAGTTGGCCAGAGTTGCCTCTACAACTTCACCGGGCAGAGGGCGAACGCAAAGTGCGCTCTAGATACGTCTAGATACGCGTAGGGGCAGGGGATAGCTGGCTCAAGGGCGGCACGGCCTCGGCGGGGCTGCTGTCTCTTTAAGAGAACGGAAGAAAAATTACCACCGGATCACTACGCGACCTCACTGAGAAGATCCGGCAAGAAACTCAGCGGGCTTGTCAAATGCCTAGGTGCATCTAGGTACCTCTAGGCGCGTAGACGCACCTATTACCTATTAGCGGAACGCACCTATTAGCGGAAGCTTGCGGTGGCTCTGTGGAGCGGGTCACCCTCTTCCCTCTAAAATGGTTGAGGAGGGTGATGCCGCTGCTCAAGTCATGCTCGGGTTCCGGGCGCTGCTTGCGGGGACTGGTCCGCCCATTTTCCACTTGACACCGTTGTTCCAAAACTTTTACAGACAAGACCTAAGCACGGAAGGCATCACACCAAAACAATCGTTATAAATATTCACCTTTTGGTTTGACAGTTAAGTGGGAGTAGGCATGCACAGCTTTCTAGGCTAGTTTTTATTAATTTTTATTTAAATACCTTATTTTACTCACACTGTGTTAATGCATGCCTGCTCACATAGCGTTACTGTTTGAAAATGTATACAATTATTCTTTTGAAAAGAGTAACCATTGAGTTTCTTGCCGGCTCTTCTCAATGGAAGCAACATTACGAACCGGTGGTAATGCTAAAATATTGTTTATATTGACTATTTATAAATGCTCTAATGAGCTTACATGAATAAAAACCTTTTGACTTTGACTTTGACTTTGGGGATATGTCGACCTCACCGGTGAGGTCGGTGTCTGGAGGGGGGCTCATCTTCTCGTGAATAATGCCTTCTTATGTATGAATTGCGAGTGCGATAACATAATTATGTGCAAATTTCACTGCATATAGTGTTGCGCTGAGAAGTTTGTGATTGCGATGTTGGAAGATATCTTCTAAAATAATACATCAACGCATGTCACCAGCAAATTCACGCGTGATATATGGGTTTTTCCTCACAGAATAGCCACCCTACAAATCACTGAAAATGTTATTCTATTGTAATAACATTATCGAACACTTTAACACCTCACCCTCAGCCAACTGGGATATATATAGCATGTACTTTTCAGTTGTAACAATAGGAATGATGGATTACGTAATGTGTTATCTGCGCATGTCCGAAATGAGCGAAATCGCGTGGGTCGTTTTGGGCTGTTATTTTGGGTAATGCGGGCCGATCTTTGAACTAATGTACTGTTTAATTACAGTGTACTTTAGCTTATTTAACTACTTTTACTTTTTCCATGTACCTGCTAAAATAAATATCGCCAGACTTATACAGCAACTGGATGTTCCCAATTAGATGTGTCCATATGGCGCGCATGCCTCACCCGAGCACTCATATTATGACATTACGTCTATGCGTTCCGACGTCAAAAGTGAGTGCTCGCGCGAGGCATGCGCCTGATGAAGACGCCTCCAATTAAGCAACGCTTGCACTATGGCAAATACACATACATACATTGGACTGGAGGCGATCCCAGTGACAGACCAGCAGGTCGATTGCGTAACTCTGTTGAAACTCAGTATCAAACGTTCACTTTCTGAAACTGAAATCCATCTCTATCGACAAATCGTGATTGCGTTACTTCACGGAAAACGAGTTACGTCATCGCTTTTTCATAGAAAATAAATGAATCGATAAATATTTTAAATATCAAACACGGTTTCAGTTGCAACTCACGTAATTATGAATTTTTGTTGTCAAAATCGCCGAATTTTATGTGTCAATCAAAAAATGATTGCAACTCAAGTTAGACAATTGCGCTGCAGGGTAAATTACGAAAGGCCGTTTCCGAAACTTGTCACTGGTGGGAATTGAACCCGCAACCATCCGATGCTGGAGCCGAGCAGCCTACGCCCTACCTACGACAAGCGGTCGTCATGGCACTACTTAATAAAATTTTAAAATTGACTAGTAGGTACGTATCGCGCGGCCTAAACCGTAGGGTATAGAAGTATGAAATTTAGCACAAGCGTTCCTTATGTCGACTGTAGCCTAGGGGTGAACAGGTTGGGCTAACAATCAGAAGGTCCCAGGTTCAATCCCCGGTGGGGCATGCACCAATGGATGAATTTTCATCTATGTGCATAATTTACAGTTCGCTGACGGTGAGGGAAAACATCGTGAGGAAACCTACCTATCCCTCGGGATTAGGTAATAGTCAGTTCCTGTATACACGGCGACACGTTTCACCACCTGTCACGTTGGGTTCTGACTATCTAGTGAAACGTGGGCTTTGAGTTGGTTAATACCTCCACAATGTGGTCGTGTATGGCCACTCAAGCCTCTGACTACCCCCGAACGGGGATAAAAGTCGTGACGTTACATTACATTTTTGTTCCTTATGTTGTTTTGACGGGCCCGTTGGCGTGGTTGGCGCGGTAGCGCCTTTCACGCTGCAGGTCGTAGGTTCGATTCCTACCCGGGACATGCATTTGTGTGCATGAACATGTCTATATGTCCCGAGTCTGGGTGTATATGTATGTATTTACAAACAAAAAAGTAGTGTATGTAGTAATATCAGTTATCTGGTTTCCAGAGTACAAGCTCTGCTTAGTTTGGGATCAGGTAGCCGTGTGTAAAAAATGTCCCAGAATATTATTATTATATAGAAAAGCTTCATCCCATAAGGGGTTAAAAGAGGGGATTAAAGGAAGTATGGAAAAAAATGCTTTAGAATCCGGAAACTGTGAAATGTTCAACTAAAATGAATAATTGCCTAGTTAACGTGGCACAGCTGCAACTGATGTCTCGTTTTACAATTTCTGATTAAATTACGTAATACTTTGCCGAGCAATGAACAGTCTGCGATCCCGCTCTACCTATTGCCAACATAATACCACCCTCTCATAAAAGATCGGCGTTAAAGAGAGAGAGAGGGCTGGAAGCCCTGCCCCACTTTCACATTTCATGTTGGTAAAGTGCGAGTGATATCTTTGGTATCAAAAGCATCTATAGGCTACGGTAACTGCTTAACTTCTTGCCTCTGCCGGGAATCAAACCCGCAACCAAACCATGCAGTGAGACGAGCGGTCCTGCCAGTCCTGCGTCATGTGGTCGTCAACTGTTCACGATTTTGTGTACTATTTGATCCGTTTACACAATAAACTTATTGATGTTAGAATTCATAGGTTATACTTTGTAGAATTTCCATGAATTCTATTAATATAGAGTTGAGTTATATTTGGTTTTACATAAATAAAGGTAATATTTCAGTCCCTGGAGGCTGATTTTTTTTCCACGAAGAAGACCACGTGAAAATTGACGCTGACAAAAGGTGTTCGTGTGAAATATTCCAAATGTAGAGTATTGTTATTTTCAGTGACAGAATTCTTTTTATGCTCTCTATTCCACATTTACAATCCCAACGTGGGGTTTTATGGCTCTTTTGCTCTTGATTTATGGTACAGGGTGATTTAATATTGTGATTTTCAGATCAAACTGCGGCTGATGTACGTGCCATGCAAGACACATTTTCAAGATAATATGATTACTATCCTTGCATTATTTACGACCGCTTGGTTTGAGCGTAGGTCACTCTGCTCACTAAACCGGTTGGTTTCAAGTTCGATACCCGGTAAGGCAATTTGGGAAACGGCCCTTTCGTAATTTGACTTCATCTATAGTCCGATTTTTAATTAAACGAAGTAGACTGACAGCTGAAAATGTCATTGTTCTATGAATCTGAACCTTATTTGTTCTATTTATATCGAAACGTGACATTTGCAGCTGTCAGTTTACTTCGTCTAATTAAAAATCAGACTATAGGTATCACTGGGGTAGCCCTAGTCAATTGTCAGGTAGCCATAGTATGTGTTGCTTAGTTTGGGACAACTGGTAAGTCTGGCGATATTTATTATTACTGCTTCATTTTGGTATTTTTCCGGGGGAAAATGTATACGAGTCGTGTATTTACGTCATACTAACTTATTTTATTTTATTGATTAGTGAATTAGTTCGTTACTTTATTTTTAGAATACTCTGTGACTTATACAGTGTACAAACCTACCCAGCTCCAACGCAAAATCAAACAAACTCCAGCCAGAATCCTAATGTAACAATATTATGAAGCCTTTCAGGAAATGTTTAGTATTCAAAGCCAGATTAGGGCTCAACATTGGTGTAAGAAGCAGATTTTATTTCTTCATACCAAAGGATTCAGTATCAAAACTAGGTCACCTAAATAAAAAAACATAAAAATGGCCTGAAGCGAAAGCGTCTGAGGGTAGACAGATAAATGATATTACTTATCGATAAGTTAGTCATGTAATAACGCGGAGTTACCCATAAAAAACATTTACTGAGTAGCGAGAAATAAGATTTTTTTGGGGTTCCACAGATTTTCATGGAAGAAGCCTTTCTTTTCTCTCACCATATCCTCCAGGCCGACATTATCTTCATTTTTTCAGATTATCTGGATGAACTTGTTAGCTAGTGTAAAACAATAAGGACGAGACGAACAAAGGAAATTAGAGATGACTAAAGAAATGTACAAAGATCGTCTATTTCATCATCTGATTCTTGTCTTTGATAGGGAGTAAAGAGTGACATTTAACTATATTCTTATAGTCCACTGGTTTAAAATAAATTAAAATATTGGTACTGAACCCATATCACTTTTTTCTTGACACAACATTTTGTTTTTATACTCATAATTCTAGTAAACACAATACATTTCTGTCCGATCTTCTGTGAAATTAATCAAACGAAGAATTTCAACGTATACGAGCTTTTTTATATTCCGATAAGAGTCTGGAGTAATATTTTATAGGAAACTACTTAATAAGTTTAGAAGTAGATCGATTCTGAAATAGTGAAGGTCGCGGGAATACGCTGGATGCGGGCAGCGCAAGGCCGGTCATTGTGGTGAACCTTGGGGGAGGCCTATGTCCAGCAGTGGACGTCTTTCGGCTGAGATGATGATGATGATGATGATGATTGTAGAAAAGTGTATATTAACTTAACTCGACGACTTTCTAGACTTGATAAGGGCACTATCGTACTATAAATGCGATTGTTTTTTTAAATCACTTACTACATATAGAATACAAAACTTTTGAAATTGAATTTCAAGAAATTCAATGAATTTTCTTTCCATTCACCCCAGGAAGGAACCGATCAGAATAGTGACGCGTAGTAACATCATCCGTCTAGTTTTTACGATACCCTACGTAACACAGTGTAAATTCTGTTTACCGTGCTTATTTATGCGGAAATAAAAAAGTACGGATTTTTAGTATACACTGCCGGCGCACTAAAATCCGGAGCACCGTAAAAAGTAACGGAGGTTGTAAATTTTTGCGACGAAATTTGGAACTCAATTGAATATAAGGTTTGGCATTTTGTGATTTGTGATGTCAGCTTGCAAGAATAAAAAAAATCTTACTTCTAAATAGGTAATAAGTTCCTAATATAATTACACTAAGCAAAACATTTTTATAACATCCTCGAGGATTAAAAATAATCCCATGTATTTTTTTTGTAAAAGAATAATCCTTTGAGGAGTAATCCTTTTAAAACAAAGTAACAAAATAGAAAAACAAATACATTTTGTTCCCTATTTCTGTACAAATAAACCGTGAACACAAACTTTTATCCAAACAATCCATTTCGTTACTCAAATAAACACAGTCAAATTAGAAATCTTTTCAAACGGATTTCAGGCGACAAATCCCTTTTACCCGAGGTAGTCTGTTCAAACACGATTGAAAATTGAACTAGATTTACCTACACTTTTGCGGCACGGCTGCCCACCAAGTTGATCTAACGAGTGATCATAAGCAGACACAATACATCAACTAATGTTCAGTATACCCCCGTGTGTATATACAACGCGTCGGGGATAAAAAAACACTTCAAACCAACTGTATGGTCCCAAACTAAGCAACGCTTGTAATTGTACATGTAGCCCTAGGACTATCATACAATGGACTGAGGATGATCCCAGTGACACCCAGACCAAGGACGAAATTTTTCGCCGGCGGGAATCGAACCCGCTACCACCCGATGCAGATAGCCAAGCGGCCAATGCGGTTGCTGAAACCATGGCTATTTAGTTCTTTTTGAAATGCCAATATGTTTTTACCCGACTACGGCGTAGGGTTATGATTTTGATTTTGACCGGTATGTATGTATGTTCATCTGTTCCCGCCTAACTTCCAAACTACTTGTCGTAATTTGACAAATGAGGTATCGTTAGAAGCGACTTAATGGCGCGCTGGTTATAGGCTATATGACGTCACATAAAATTGCATATGGCGCCCTCTAGAGGACATAATGTCATGAACTAAAAAAAAACCATTTTTTAATGATACCGTGTGGGTTATCAAACGAAAGAGCTTAAGGAGCATATTTCAAAAATATATATATTGTTACCTATAACTCCAAAATAATTAAATAAAAAGCAAGTTTAAAAACTAAAACTCGGCTACTGAAAGATCACGCTCTAAAGAGTATGAAACAAGAAAATATTCTCATCTAGAGGATAGCCGTGGTCCGTTTAGGCCCTTTAGGTCAAAGTGGCATATGACCACAGACCACGGCTATCCTCTAGATGAGAATATTTTCTTATTTCATACTTTTTAGAGCACGATTTTTCAGTAGTCGGGTTTTTGTTTATAAACTTATAGGTATAGTTACAGAATCGGAAGGGCTATAAAAAGATACCTATACTCATTATTTATTCATAAGCCTCTACATAACATGATCCACTATTTATATAGGACCCTACACATAGAGCATGGGAAAACCGAAGCTCCAGGCACGTGTTCGAATATTTAGTTTTGAACGAAGTTTATTTTAATTGAACAGGAAAATTGTGTGTGCTGTGGGAAATTAAACCGACTTATTTGAACTACAGGGGGCTTACCACGAACTCTTATAGCGATTCAATTACAGGAACGTGTTAACGTTTCAGCGACTTTTTGTGCATTGACGTACCTTATTGTCATGACAATAAGAAACGTCATTGCACAAAAAGTAGCTGAAACGTTAAAACAATACTGCTATAAGAGGTGGTGGTAAGCCCCCAGGACATAACAGTTTTAGTTTTTGGATCCATATAAGTTGTGTTTCGTACTATAAGTGAGTGAGCTAGAATCTTACCCCTTTTCCTTTCCTCTGTTTTGGTATTGCAAGCATCTATAGGCTACGGTTACTGCTTCACATCAGGTGGGCCGTTCGCTGGTTTATAAATTAATCATATCGGTAGACTAACATACCAACTGTATGGTCCTTAACTAACCAACACTTGTATAGTGGTCTGGAGCGATCCTAGTGATACCCAAAAAAGGTCTTGACTGAAATTCGCCTGTGGCGGGAATCGAACCCCCCCGCCTACAGTCGAACCATTGCAAATTTGTAACGTAGTTTTTTTTGTTTTTTTGGACTGCGGTGGCAAAAAAGCGTACAGCCCGCCTGATGTTAAGCAGTTACCGTAGCCTATAGATGCTTACAATACCAAAGGCATTGCTCGCACATTGCCGACCTGAAGGGGAGTGGGATGGAGGGAGAGGGAGGGGGCGTGGGCTTACGGCTCTCTAACTCATCGTGCGAAACGGAGCTGTAATAGCTGCTTTACGCCGATCTTCTGTGAGAGGGTGGTACTACCCCGGTCGAGCCAGCCCGTTTATGAGCTGCAGTCAATTGCTACAGCTTGGCTCTACCACCTTGTAGATAGTGTAGGCTTTGGAATAACACATAGGCTAATCTTACCATGGACCAATTACTAAGGGAACTGGCCCTAAGCAACTCGGCCGAGTGGTCGGCCTAGTAGTAACATCGACATAAAACGATGCGAGTAGTTCAACTATTTACCGGTAGATAGAACAATGAAAATGAAAAAACAATGACCACGTTTTTTTTCATACATATATCTAATAAGGGCACCTCTTTCTTTAGTCTTTACTCTGTGAAACTTACACATCAATTTCCACGGTCGAAGCCGCGCGGCCGAGCTAGTACACACTAAGCCTACATCTACGCGTTCACACGTCAAAACTGACGCTCGTCACTTATGGACACACCCATTGATGGGTTGCCATGTTAAAAAAACTCGTAGCTTCGTTAATTCATCTCTATTATCCTTCAACCACTTACTACGTATTTCTTGAACGTAAAAAGTCCGAACCTGCCATAATCAATCAGCCTACGTTGACAAGGCTACGTCACGCGATCAAAACATACATAGTTCATTAGAGGAACTTAAATATATTGTTACTGTATTGGTGTACGTGCGTGACTGGTCCAATTGTTTCGATAATTGTTTTATTGTTTGGAAGTTAGGGCTGATATTATGATATCATATTCAATACGTATTCGTGTCTACAACGTACACATGCCGCGCGAAGCTGCTCACCCACATGCCTCGCGAAGCACGACATTTGCCTGAGTCGCATGCCGCGCGAGGCAAATGGCGAGGCAACTGACACTCTAGACAGAGAAAGGTATAGCCGAGCAATCAGTTTGAAACGTTTGACATCGTTCTGTCTGATGACTATGCCAAACTGGGCGAGGCAAATGACAGCGCTCAGGTGAGGAAGGACGCGCATTTGCCTCGCGCGAGGCAAGTCAAACTTCGTGAGGCAATTTGCCTCGCGCGGCATGTGACACATCTGGACGTAGCTATTCAGTCTTCGTTGTTGTTTAATAATTCAAAAAATGAAATGAAATGAAATGTAACGTCACGACTTTTATCCCCATTCGGGGGTATTCAGAGGCTTGAGTGGCCATACACCACCACATTGTGGAGGTATTAACCAACTCAAAGGCCACGTTTCACCAGATAGTCAGAACCCAACGTGACAGGTGGTGAACCTTGTCGCCGTTTATACAGGAACTGACTATTACCTAATCCCGAGGGATAGGTAGGTTTCCTCACGATGTTTTCCCTCACCGTCAGCGAACTGTAAATTATGCACATAGATGAAAATTCATCCATTGGTGCATGCCCCGCCGGGGATCAAACCAGGGACCTTCTGATTGCTAGCCCAACCTGTTCACCCCTAGGCTACAGTCGCTTTTAATAATTCATTATTATATTCTTATTATTTAATTCATCCAATTCTGTAATTTTTCCGTTCAATCCAACCATCCATTAGGGTTCCGTACCTCAAAAGGTAAAAATACTTTCCGTTTGTCTGTCAAAACAATAGTACACAAACCATTCTTGATGACCGTTTGGCGCAGTGGTTCGAGCGTTGGCCACTCGGCTTACTATATCGGGTAGTTGCGGGTTCGATTCCCGCCAAAGGCAAATTTCGGAAACGGCCTAGTCGTAATTTTCTCTGGTTGGGGTGTCACTGGGATCGCCCCCGTCCATTGTATGGTATCCATTGTACAAGCGTTGCTTAGTTTGGGACCAAACAGGGCCCTAAGTCGCTTAGTTATTTAACTGCCATTGCCATTGAGCTGCTATAGTGATCGACACTCTGATTGGTCAGTTCAGAGAATCAACCAACGAATCACAAGGTCAATAATTATGGCAATGGCAGTCCAATGGCTAAGCGACTTAGGGCTCAGTTGGTGTGTAAGTCTGGCGATATTTATTTATAAGCACCCACGTTATTTAACATTCCATTCCAAATTGCTGGTAACAATACCCCGGATGGCGTCCCGATTATCTTGGCGCCCGCGCCGGATCTTTTATACAATCTCTTGCCAAATACAGTCGCATTAGCGCCCGTTTGTCCCAGACGATGTAAGCTTCCGGTACTCACGGATTTACCACACTTATGGCCGAAAACTCAAAAGCTACTTAAATATTTAAGTCCCACTTAGCAGTTTGAGACGTCGTTAACTGTGTTTTTGTATGGCGCGTCAAAGTTAAGCAGCTCTCAAATTTAAGTTGCGTACGAGTATTCGGGCGTTATTTTTTCATCGTGAATGTAAGGTACCCAATATCCACTTAGTCACGTGCCACCTAGCATCGCGGCTTCACAGGCTAACCCTTTAGCCTTTTTAACGTCTCACTCCTGGGCACGGGCCTCCCCTCAATACGAGGGGGAATCAGGCCATAATCCACAACACTGGCCCAGTGCGGGTTGATGGATTTAAGTCTTTTGAAAATTTGTTAGATTTTCTAGACATGCATGTTTTCTCACGATGCTTTGCGAATGATAATCATATTAAAGTTATACCTGAGGTCCGAACTGGGGTTTGAACCATGGACCAGCCCGCAAGACGCGTGCTTAACCAATTGGCTATCGCTGCTACCTATAGTAGCGGCATTCTACGATGGCCGGTATGACATGTGGGGGGGGGGGGGGGGGGAAGAAAATTAACCTTATTATAACGGAAAAATTGCTGCTTAATTTTGACGCGCCACACAAAAAATGACAGTTAACGACGTCTCAAACAGCTAAGTGGGACTTAAATTTTTAAGTAGCCTTTGAGTATTCGGCCGTTAATAGCAAGTGCTGCTGGTATAGTTTAATATCCTATTGTTTAGAGCACTAATGTTGATTGTGACTGCTATAGATGCAGCCATTGATTTCAATGTTAATTTTAAATATTCTGGACCGGGAGCCCATGATGCTAACTGTGGATTTACTCAAGCGTCGCGGAAACCTATTAGATTTGGTAGATTAGATGATAGGAAGAATAAATGGTTCGAGATTTTTCCACTTTCAGCGGTGAGGGAAGCGTCTACATGTTAATTTCAAAATTGTAAAAAAGCAAAAAAACATGGAAATACTCAAGCCTGCCAGATATTGATATTTTTCATGCTCCAACATGATAAATTGAAAAAAAAAATACTCGAGCGCGTCAGCTTTTCAGAGGGGGTGTTCAGTGAAACTTACAGATGCTCCCATTTCTTAGACTGACGATCAAAATTGACACTTTTGACACTTCGACACTTACCTAGTAATGAATCCCCCTTAACTTAATCTGACGCGTTCGAGTATTTTAAGATGGTCTATTTTTTTTGGTTCCCCTGAGCGTACCCCCCTATATTAAGGGCTCATACTGGTTGGAGGTTCTTATCAATATGTAAGGTATCTCCCTTATCTTAATCTGACGCACTTGAGTAAATCCAGAAAACCCTTCTACGGCTCCTCATCTATTCCACTATCTCCAAGTAACTAAATAAACAATAACCTCACAAAATAGGGATTGTAAATGGATGATTCCGAAATAAAGTGTTGAAACACTTATCCCAAAACACGAGAACGATTTACCGTGCAATAACTAAAGGCTACAATCAGGGTACATTATGTAACGACCGTGGTATAATAATTATTGTCGCCGTTAGATAAACAACCGGCCGGGCCCAATCCTGGGCGTATACTCCGAAACACGAATCGAAATGCTTCTACTCATGGATCGTACATTTCTTACTCCAAAAGTCGAAGTATGAAACGAAAGAAGATATGTCAAATCACGACTATCTAATCAGAAATTCGGATCCGAAAGTACACTTTAAATACCCTGGGACATTATTTTACTCAAGGCTACCTGATTCGAAAATAAGCAGAGCTTTTACTGGACACCAGTTAACTAATATTACTACATATACTACTTTTTGTATATACATACTTAATATACATAATTACACCCAGACTCGGGACATGCAGACATGTTGATGCATACAAATGCACGTCTAGGGTAGGAATGGAACCTACGACCTGCAGCGTGGTAGGCAGAATCTAAACCAACCACGCCAACGGGCCCATCAAATGTTCCGGATTCTTTTGGAGTAGGGTCCACGAAAGAAGAAACGTCAAATCACGACTTTCGAATCAAAAGGGCTAGACAAGTGGCTGACGTCTACAAGCGTTCCTTCAAATCGCTACGCTGCATTTATGGAAATGACATAAGTCACGTGATCTACATAGCCACTTGTTGTTGATCCACATAGCGACGTTTGACATTTCCATACATAGTGAAGTCTATTCTATTCTATTCGATTAGCGTTCATGCCACTTGTCTAAGGAGGCAGAACTTTGGATCCGAAAGTACACTTTCGATGTAGGAACACGTTACGATCCGTCAGCCGAAGCATTTGGTTTCGTATTTCGGAGTAGATGCCCTGTAATCTATACTGATGTTATGTATATCTGCGTATCTTGGCTGTTTGGTAAATTGTTGGCATAGTAAATAATGTTTTAGGGTATTAAGAGGTATCTTAGATACTGATGAGTGATGAATTAATGGAGCTTTTTCGAAGCGGCAACGAGCATACGGCCCGCTTGATGTTAAGCAGTTACAGTATCATTGCAATACCAGCGGGCGAATTTATTGGTGGTAGAGACATGCCTGTAGTACCACCCTCTCACAGAAAAGCGGCGTAAAATAGCTATTACAGCTGCGTTTCGTACGATGAGTGAGAGAGCCGGAAGCCCAACGTCCCCCCTTCCCCTCTGTCCCACTCCCCTTCAGGTTGGCAACGAGCGAGCGATGCCTTTGCAGGCAGGCAGTCTACGGTAACTGCCTTAAATCAGGCGATATGCACGCTTTTGCCACCTTAATAAAAAAATGACAGCTACAGTATTTGACAGATTTCCCGTCATATGGCCTATTACCCATCTCTGTCGCTTTTTACAGAAAAAGATAATGTTTTCCTTCTCCATAGTGAGTGTGAAAACATCCCCATTTAGTCAGCTAGCGTGAAAACAGCCTATCATCAATCCGCTTTAGAGAAAACAATACGCATTTGGAAGAAAAAAAATCTCCGATCCTTCGCTTAGGTGTCTTGCAAACCATTAATTATGGGGCCTATCTGCGGGCCATGAAATGTAACGCCCCGAACGAATTCGCTTTTCGCACCCAGCGTAAGCGAAAAATTAGTCTATGACAGAAATATTACCAATAACTAAATAGTACCCAAAAACCATTTTGATAGCATTCGATACCCTAGTCTACATATTTAGTATTGGTTTCACATTAAACACAAATAAATATAAAGGTAGACGGCCTCTACATATTCTAATTTGGCCTATAACAAATAATTAGGACCGCTCTAGCCCCCGAGTCTGTTAGCGAACAAACATTTTAAAATGAGTTTTTTTTATTATAACTACCATAGTATACTTTGATGTGTATTTAGTAAATAATTTAAAAAATTAAAACACACGACTGCCCTGCCAAAAAACGAACTAAAAAGTATAAAACAAGTGCAGTGTCATTGCAGGCGGGGGAACGTTCTGTGGAACATTTAATCTAAGAGGGAATTATTTATTTTTATTTTATGCATTTTAGTGACAGCAGCCAACAATGAAATGTTTGTTTTGCATGTACATCCTACCGGTATTAAATTATGCCTATAAATTCTACACTTCTAGAATGTGCTCATCAAGGCCTTCAATTTGATACCCATATTGTAATAATGGAAGAAAAAACATTTTTTTTTCACATTTGAAAATTGAGCCATAATGCCGCCATATTAATTTTTTCAAAAATAAAATACCCAGTGTTACCCGGAATGATGTAAGGATTCTAACGATACCCCATACATCCAAATCCGTTCAGGCATTTATAAGTTATGGTGGAATAAAGAATCTCACATACATACATACATGAACCCTAAACACATATACACTCCTTTTTTGGGAAAAAAAACCTGTGATTTTGACATTACCAACAGACTCCTCACATTTATTTATTGAGTATTAGATTTTATGGTATGACCACAAATTAACGAAGTCACTATTATACTCCTACCCTATTGTCATCAAATTCGCTAATCTCCGGTAGTCCTCCCAGTTACTACACGAAGTCGGTGAAACGGTTTTCATGGCCCCATTACAATACGACGCTCGAGCGCGCACTAATCCGGTTAATCTTCTAAAAGACTATGAATTCATTAATTTCATGAACAGTATAATCGCACTTTAGTTATATGTAAAGGCAGTCACATGTGGTTCAGTCGTTGGTATGAGTGAAAGGCTGCGTCCATATCAGGCGTATGCCGCGCGAGGCCGCGCGCTCACATGCCGCGCGCCTTATGTGCCTCAGTCACATGCTCGGGTAAGCCAAAGGGCTAGCCAACCTACACTCTAGACCGAGAAGGTTATAGCTGTCCCCCTAGCCAAGTAGGTGGTGTGTGTGTGTGTGTGTGTGTGTGTGTAACGTCACGACTTTTATCCCTATTCGGGGGTAGTCAGAGGCTTGAGTGGCCCTACACCACCACATTGTGGAGGTATTAACCAACTCAAAGCCCACTGACTATTACCTAATCCCGAGGGGTAGGTAGCCAAGTGGCATTGTCTAGAAGCTTTTCTACAAAACGCTACGCTTAAATTTATGGAAATGACATAAGTCACGTGATCTACTTATCGACTTGTAATGTCATTTCCATACATTTAAGCGTAGCGTTTTGTAGAAATGTCTGTAGAAGAAGCCACTTAGCTAAAGGGGCAGGAGGTAAATTATCGTTCTGTCTCATGATTAGGTCAAACTAGGCGAGGCAATTGACAGCGTTCGGGTGAGGCAGGGCATTTGGCTAGGGGGCGCCTTGGCAAACTAAGCGAGGCAAAGCTGCGAGACATCTAGATCTGGTTATTGGACTAGAATATTCTATGTGTAAAACTGCGCTAGATAACACGGGTAGCGAGGACATGAGATACTATAACAAAGTAAAAAAGTGCATGCCTTTTAAAAACGATGACTGAGGTTTGTCAATGTGGAAGAGGGCCTTAAATTCCGCTCACGTTGTAGAATGTGCCCTTTATAATGACGGCTCACCCTCTATGCCATTGGGACCAAACTACCATCAGCGGATGAAAATCATACCTAAATACTACCACAGACGGAATGTTTATGATCAGTATAATGTGCCTACTCTTCACGGAATATACGACCGCTTGGCGCAGTGGTTTTTTTTTTATTTTTTTTATTGGTCTGCGGTGGCAAAAACCGTACGGCCCGCCTGATGTTAAGCAGTTACTGTAGCCTATAGATGCTTACAATACCAAAGGCATTGCTCGCACATTGCCGACCTGATGGGGAGTGGGATGGAGGGAGGGGAAGGGGGGGTGAGCTTACGGCTCTCACACTCATAGTACGAAACGCAGCTGTAATAGCTGCTTTACGCCGATCTTCTGTGAGAGGGTGGTACTACCCCGGTCGAGCCAGCCCGAGTTCCCGGTGCCCTGTTCGAGTGAAGGCTCGGCTCACTGTATCGGGTGGTTGCGGGTTCAATTCTCGCCAGAGGCAATTTCTGAAACGGCCTTTTGTTAATTTGCCTTGGTCTGGGTGTCACTAGGATTACTGCCAGTCCATTTTACGGTACTCATAATAGGTATAAGCTTGGCTTAGTTTGGGACCATACAGTTAGTCTGGCGATATTTATTATTAACCAGTACTTACCAAAAAATAATTAAAATAAAACCAAAAACCAATCAAACACAAGTAATTAAAACATCAAAGGACTACAATTCGTTTTATTAAATAAAATGTAATTCTGATTGCGCCAAATGATATTGTAATTTCATTTTCCTTTGATATCAAATATCGAGATTAACGTTTCATAATGAAATAAATTGGATTAGTAAAATAAAAGGTAAGCAAACAGATTTTATCAGAATACTATATTTCTGAATTCTGTGACTACCCCCGAATGGGGATAAAAGTCGTGACGTTACATACATACATATACTATATTTCTTATTTATGGCGGCATATCCGTGGAACAAAATAAACTTAACTTCTACGTTCCTAAATAACATTATTTTTTCCTAAGGGGATGAAATATGGGTTTTTTTTTTTTTTTATAGGACTGAGGTGGCAAAAAAGCGTACGGCCCGCCTGATGTTAAGCAGTTACCGTAGCCTATAGATGCTTACAATACCAAAGGTATTGCTCGCACATTGCCGACCTGAAGGGGAGTGGGATGGAGGGAGGGGGAGGGGGGGTGGGCTTACGGCTCTCTCACTCATCGTACGAAACGCAGCTGTAATAGCTGCTTTACGCCGATCTTCTGTGAGAGGGTGGTACTACCCCGGTCGAGCCAGCCCGTTTATGAGCTGCAGTCAATTGGCTACAGCTTGGCTCTACCACCTTCAAAGAACGTTGATGAACATTGATGTATTATTTAAGCAGATATGATTCTCCCAACTTTGCAATCACCAGTCTTGTGCTCACTACATGCACCTAAACTTACATGTATTGTCGCTCTCGCAATTCGACAATCAACCTAATGTCATTCTGATGTGTATTATTCACTAGAAGATGAGACGTATTGGCAATACCGACATGTCAACATTATTTTCCGCGAACGACTGAGTCGTACTGTGTCCATGGACTCCGTTTATTAGGACACACTATTTTGGACGGTCACATGTCTCCCTCTTTCTTGCTAATGTCTTTAGGGATGAAAGTTTGTTTGCACATCTCGCTAGTTTGGACATATTTTTAAATGCCACTAAAATATAACTGAAATATAAGCGTGGGCTTTGAGTTGGTTAATACCTCCACAATGTGGTGGTGTATGGTCACTCAAGCCTCTGACTACCCCCGAATGGGGATAAAAGTCGGGACGTTACATTTCATTTTTTCATTTAAAATATAACGAAATTTTTCATAAAAAAATAGTGTTATTTTTGTCTGACACTTCAAGTTATTCATTGTTTAAAATAAAAAGGCTATTTGTAAATAAATGAAGGCTATAAATTAACTCATTAAGGTTCCAGTAGGTACCTACGAGTACTAGAGTGTGCTACATTAAAATGTTTTCAACATTTTATTAACCGATAAAATAAGCACAATTAATTATGCAAATTGTTATGGCAATTTATATTATCGCATTAATTAATTAAGCTCCGGTTATTACATAAACACGGTACCGTTTGATTACACTCATAAAATCGAGTGAAATCAGCGATTAAAAGTTTTAACGATCACCGATTCGGCTCACGAAGCACTAATATTGCTTACACTTTAAATTATAGGTAACATTTTACTGTAAGTTGGATTAATAAATACACTTTTAGTAGGTAAGTAATATTAGGTAAGTAAAAAGGTTTCAGAAAAATTATTTGTTGATCATTAATTATTATGGTAATATTTGACACTTTTTTACATAAAATTAATTCGTAATATTTCGATATTTTACAGAATAAATTTTTTTTAAATAATCGCAAATTTGTAATCTTATTCTCCACTTTTTAAGTTTAAAATAAGTCCACAAAATACAATGTAAATAAGACCTGAACTCAACTTGAAATTTCAAACGCAGATTTAGGAAAAAAATGTACGCGATCTTAGAAAAAAATCTAAAAAATTTAAACACGCTAACTTACATTGTTGTCATCCGAAATGTTTTTACATACACACACTGACACTCACACACTACCACAATCACTGTACGTTCAAAAATCGATGTTTGATTTTTTTATTATTTGGGCGCCTCGCGCGTAGGGCGGGACGTGCGACCGTAGGGCGGGCGGGTGAGGACTGCGGACGATCGGTGGAGTGGCGCTAGCTTCGCGTTTGGCATACTCCCGGGGTTCGTAGAGTGGTGAGTTTTCTTTCGATAATACAATTTTTGGCGGTATATAGATATAAAATAGGGCACAATACATTTATGTATTATTTCAGCACATATTGTACCTTCTAACATCGAAATCACTAGACTTGTGCTCAGCGTACCACATGCAGCGAAATTCAAACATCTGTTATCGTACTTGCAATTCGACAATTCACTTATTAAATACATAAGAAATCGTTATATATCAGACGATACCGACATGTTTACTATGTTGTTTTTCGCGAACGATTAAGTCGTACTGTGCCCATGGGCTCCGTTTAGCAGGACACTCTATTATGGACAGGCACATGTCTCCGTGTTACGTGTAAATTCTTCTTTTAAATAAAAGTATTCTTGTTTCTGAAAACTGAAACAAAATAATACTATCATCTAAATGTAGAGATACCATTATATATAATTTTTTGATAAATGTGTTTATATATCTACGTCTCAAAACATAGAACAATCGTCGCCCACCAAGTTTCCAGTGTAATTAATGTAGGATAAAGTTGTAATCGCTCTACCTATTAAAGAGCCCATTAAAATTGGTAGCGCAGGGGATTTAAAGGATTTAATTCGTAACTAGAAACTAGAGTCTCTAAATGTGCGAAAATTATTAAATAACAAATAAAATATAACGTCACGACTTTTATCCCCATTCGGGGGTAGTCAGAGGCTTGAGTGGCCATACACCACCACATATATATGTAACGTTACGACTTTTATCCCCATTCGGGGGTAGTCAGAGGCTTGAGTGGCCATACACCACCATATTGTGGAGGTATTAAGTGAACTCAAAGCCCACGTTTCACCAGATAGTCGGAACTCAACGTGACAGGTGGTGAACCTTGTCGCCGTGTATAAAGGAACTGACTATTACCTAATCCCGAGGGAATATGTATGTATGTGTGAGGGGATATGTAGAAAAAAAAAAAAATATTTAAAAACGTATCAGTAGCTCTACCACCCGTGCTTCAGGGGGCACGTAAAAAGTCGGTCCCTGTTGTTGTCATCTACACAGCAGTGGTTAAGTCAGAAGCCTTCAGGTGGCTTGAGCAACTCTGACCCCAGGTTGGGCACTAACCATACGACATGGAGAAGTAGCTCTACCATGGGTTTATAGCGTCGCTAGAGTTGCTAGCGTACCGTTAAAATGTACTGAAACGTACCTATATAATTACGACGGGCCCGTTAGCGTGGTCGGCGCGGAGGCGCCTTTCACGCTGCAGGTAGGTTCGATTCCTACCCGAGACATGCATTTGTGTGCATGAACATGTCTGTATGTCCGGAGTCTGGGTGTATATGTATATTAAGTATGTATTTACAAATAAAAAAGTAGTATATGTAGTAATATCAGTTATCTGTTTTCCATAGTACAAGCTTTGCTTAGTTTGGGATCAGGTAACCGTGTGTACAAAAATGTCCCAGGATATTATTATTATTATTATAATTTCATTTCTAAATACATAACAAGTACATGACCTACCCCTTCAAATGCAGACGTACCTTAATATTATAAAATTTAATATAAGTATCATATATCATTTGAAATGTGTATTTAAGATGTTAAGCCATTATAAAGTTTTATTGCGAAAAATCATAATAAAAGCAAACTAGAAACGAAATTAAGCCACGATGGTAGGTAGAGCGTAGCGATCAGTGCGATTTTTATTCGCGTATAATAATATGGTTAATATTACGTCACGTCAAGTCGATGCCACACCGTCAGTAATATCATAAGTATTGCGTGTTTTTTTTAGGACTGCGGTAGCAAAAATGCGTATGGCCCGCCTGATGTTAAGCAGGTTCAATAGCCTATAGATGCTTACCGCAAGAAAAACCTGCAGTATGCTATGCAATACTAGTATCGTAATATGTATACAAAAACTATTATACACCCAACGAGACACTATTACGAGAGATAGACAAACAACAAAGTGAGCCTATAAGGTTTCCGTTTTCCTTTCTGAGGTAATGGAACCCTAAAAACGACAAACATTTTATATTTTGTTAGAGATATAAAAAAATGTAATGTAACGTCACGACTTTTATCCCCGTTCGGGGGTAGTCAGAGGCTTGAATGGCCATACACCACCACATTGTGGAGGTATTAACCAACTCAAAGCCCACGTTTCACTAGATAGTCAGAACCCAACGTGACAGGTGGTGAACCGTGTCGCCGTGTATACAGGAACTGACTGTTACCTAATCCCGAGGGATAGGTAGGGGTAGGTTAGAGATATAGAGTCCTTAATTCTCTCAATTCCGCTCAAACTTATCCACAATGAACACAACACAAAAACTAAAGCATTTTGTTAATATTACCATCAAGATGTTACTGACGCATGAAGTAATTTTGTTGGTAAAAAGAGGTAAAAAGTAATATTTTCAGAGCTTGTGAACATTAACTCTGTATCAAGATAAAAACCAACTATGGGCGGTGTACCGACTGTGTTAAAACACTTAGCATTCACTATGTAAGGCTAAGTACACATTGGTTTAGTACAAAGAACAGTACGTAATACCGCGCTCGGCAATCTTCGTCTATTTTCGGAAATGCGAATGTCAAATTGTCAGCAAACTAAATGATAGTCTTCTAAATTCAAATTCTGATATTTGAGTTAAACCATAGGCCTCCGAAAACTTGCTTGTTTAAAAAAAAAACAGATAGTTTTACTATTGGCAAAAGGATCAGTATCCATTTTTTAGGCTCTGATGTTAGTTTGTTAAATCAATGATGGTAACTATTTATAGTCATAGATGTTAATTATTTAAAGTAACAACTGGGATTCGACTATGAATGAGTCCAGGGGGCTTACCACAAGCTCTTATTGCGATTCAATTACAGGAACGTATTAACGTTTCAGCGACTTTTTGTGCAATGACGTACCTTATTGTCATGACAATAAGAAACGTCATTAAAACGTCGTTAAAACGTTCCTATAATTGAATCGCAATAAGAGCTTGTGGTAAGCCCCCTGATTATTACATTCGAAAGTCGCTACAATTCTAGCTTTTGTCCACATCTTAACACACGGGGTTATATAACCTACATGACAAAGACAGCTTTTATTCAGAAAATCTGACATAATAAAAATAAAAACATCAGTACAAAAATCTTTAAATCCCTTCCACACTCGCACGTTCCGCCCAATTTAATCCGTGCACAACGCGCGAGACGCACAGCTAATGTGTAAATCCTTAGGAAATCACGTACAAAATTGCGACCGTGCCACCATAATCCGACAAGTCGCCGATGTGAACGCGGCCTAACGCGTTTGCTTTAGATTATCCTTTTTCCAGTCGCTTGCGTTTCAGCGATTCGTTTGATCCCTTTTAATTAATTAATTACGCGTGAACGTGCGTGTATGGGAGCATACACTTGTATTAAGTTCGGTGTAATTATAGAGCTGGGTTTAAGGCTGTGTCGCACCGGTAAGGTGAATGCGACGCGACGGCGATTTCTATACAAATTCTCGCTT
Organism: Drymonia ruficornis; assembly: GCA_947859195.1. Classification (NCBI taxonomy): domain Eukaryota; kingdom Metazoa; phylum Arthropoda; class Insecta; order Lepidoptera; family Notodontidae; genus Drymonia; species Drymonia ruficornis. Next base: position 1,396,577 of record OX401922.1, read on the forward strand.
AAGTGATGCGGCCACCGCCATATCTAAAAATATAGTTCAGAGCATTTTCACATTCATTCTCAGTGGTAACCCTAACACTTAATTTACACTAATTCAATACTCTAAATTACTAACACTTAATTTAAGTACATTATTACTAACCCTCACATTTTTATAAACGTTTGGAACTTTCTGTGCCCACACTTTTAGAGTTATAATCTAGTTTTAAACATAATTCTTATATACAAAACCTTTATAGATTGTAACTTGTTCTGTGAACCAATAAAAAGTAAGTTTAAAAAAGTAAGTTTAAAAACTAAAACCCGACTACGGAAAAAACGCGCTCTAAAAAGTATGAAACAAGAAAATATTCTCATCTATAGGCTATGTGACGTCACATAAAATTGCATATGGCGCCCTCTAGAGGACATAATGTCATGAACTAAAAAAAAAACATTTTTTAATGAAACCGTGTGGGGTATCAAATGAAAGAGCTTGATGAGCACGTTTCAAAAATATATATATTGTTACCTATGACTCCAAAATAATTAAATAAAAAGTAAGTTTAAAAACTAAAACCCGACTACGGAAAAAACGCGCTCTAAAAAGTATGAATCAAGAAAATATTCTCATCTAGAGGATAGCCGTGGTCCGTGTTCATGTGCCATTTGGCCCTAAAAGACCTACACGGACCACGGCTATCCTCTAGATGAGAATATTTTCTTGTTTCATACATTTTAGAGCGCGTTTTTTCCGTAGTCGGGTTTTAGTTTTTAAACTTACTTTTTATTTAATTATTTTGGAGTTATAGGTAACAATATATATATTTTTGAAATGTGCTCATCAAGCTCTTTCATTTGATACCCCACACGGTTTCATTAAAAAATGTTTTTTTTTTTAGTTCATGACATTATGTCCTCTAGAGGGCGCCATATGCAATTTTATGTGACGTCACATACCCTATAACCAGCGCGCCATTAAGCCGCTTCTGACGATACCTCATTTGTCAAATTACGACAAGTAGTTTGGAAGTTAGGTGGGAACAGATGCACATACATACATACATACATACATACATACATACATACCGGTCAAAATCATAACGCCTCCGTAGTCGGGTAAAAACTAAAACCCGACTACGGAAAAAACGCGCTCTAAAAAGTATGAAACAAGAAAATATTCTCATCTAGAGGATAGCCGTGGTCCGTGTAGGTCTTTTAGGGCCAAATGGCACATGAACACGGACCACGGCTATCCTCTAGATGAGAATATTTTCTTGATTCATACTTTTTAGAGCGCGTTTTTTCCGTAGTCGGGTTTTAGTTTTTAAACTTACTTTTTATTTAATTATTTTGGAGTCATAGGTAACAATATATATATTTTTGAAACGTGCTCATCAAGCTCTTTCATTTGATACCCCACACGGTTTCATTAAAAAATGTTTTTTTTTTTAGTTCATGACATTATGTCCTCTAGAGGGCGCCATATGCAATTTTATGTGACGTCACATAGCCTATAACCAGCGCGCCATTAAGCCGCTTCTGACGATACCTCATTTGTCAAATTACGACAAGTAGTTTGGAAGTTAGGTGGGAACAGATGCACATACATACATACATACATACATACATACATACATACATACATACCGGTCAAAATCATAACGCCTCCGTAGTCGGGTAAAAACAATAAATAAATAAAAAATATTATTATGTTTATAGGGATTTGATCGCTGAAGCTTAAGCTTCACTTAAGCTGGAACCGCTCTGGTACTGCGATGCAGCAATAATTCCGAAAAAGTTTGCGAGACGGGTTCTGATTGGTCGGGAGTGGAGGCAACACAGTATAATATAATATATATATCCTGGGACATTTTTTACACACGGCTACCAGGTGGGTTACTCCGAAATACGTCGCTGACGGATCGTCCGAAGTACGGATTCGATTTACGATCAAAACAATGACAAATCGTAGAGAAACACGAAAGAAGAAATGTCAAATCACGACAATCCGTCAGCCGAAACGTTAGGTTTGTATTTCGGAGTAGGCCAGCTGATTCCAAACTAAGCAGAGCTTGTACTATGGAAACCAGATAGCTGATATTACTACATATACTACTTTTTTATTTGTAAATACATACTTAATATACATATACACCCAGACTCGGAACATACAGACATGTTCATGCACACAAATGCATGTCCCGGGTAGGAATCGAACCTACGACCTGCAGCGTGAAAGGCGCCTCCGCGCCAACCACGCTAACAGGCCCGTCAAGTATGATTATCTTGGTTTCAAGAAAATAATAATGTATTGTTATTTGTGTATACTAAACCTTATACACCTTATCAAACGTATGTTTCGCTAACTTTTTACCCGACTACGGCGGAGGGTTATGATTTTGACCGGTATGTATGTATGTATGTATGTGCATCTGTTCCCACCTAACTTCCAAACTACTTGTCGTAATTTGACAAATGAGGTATCGTTAGAAGCGGCTTAATGGCGCGCTGGTTATAGGCTATGTGACGTCACTTAAAATTGCATATGGCGCCCTCTAGAGGACATAATGCCATGAACTAAAAAAATAATCTTTTTTAATGATACCGTGTGGGATATCAAATGAAAGACCTTAATGAGCACATTTCAAAAATATATATATTGTTACCTATAACTCCAAAATAATTAAATAAAAAGTAAGTTTAAAAACTAAAACCCGACTACTGAAAAATCGCGCTCTAAAAAGTATGAAACAAGAAAATATTCTCATCTAGAGGATAGCCGTGGTCCGTGTTCATATGCTATTTGGCCCTAAAAGACCTACACGGACCACGGCTATCCTCTAGATGAGAATATTTTCTTGTTTCATACTTTTTAGAGCGCGATTTTTCAGTAGTCGGGTTTTAGTTTTTAAACTTATGTCCTAGAGTGCTACCCACAATGGTCTGGGGGCGATCCCACACTTAGACTAGGGCCTTTTTTTTAAGGACTGCGCTGGCAAAAAGCGTACGGCCCGCCTGATGTTAAGCAGTTACCGTAGCCTATAGATACTTGCTATAAAGGCATTGCTCATTGCCGACCTGAAGGGGAGTGGGATGGAGGGAGCTGAAGGGGGGGATTACGAAAAGGCCGTTTCCGTTTGTCTCTGGTGGGAATCGAATCCGCAACCACCCGATGCAGTGAGCCGAACGGCCATCCCTCAAACCACTGCGCCAATTAAGTTCATTTACATGAGTGAATTATCTTTGATAAGATAGCTCTCGCTGGATAGTTAAAGGGTGCTCCATGTTGCGAAACTTCCCAATATTTTTGAAAAGTCTTCTCTGTCACTGGCTGGGTCTACATCAGGCGCATTACGCGCCTGAGCACTCAATTTTGACATCGGAACGCCTAGTCATAACATGAGTGTTCGGGCGAGACATGCGCGGCATTTAGACGCACCAATAGCCACGTCCAGATGTCGCACATGCCGCGCGAGGCATTTTGCCTCATGAAGTCTGACTTGCCTCGCGCGAGGCAAAAGCGTGCCCTGCCTCACCTGAGCACTCACATTAGCCTCGCCTAGTTTGGCATAGTCATGAGACAGAACGAAAATGTCAAACTGATTGCTCGGGTATTTATACCCTTCTGTGTCTAGACTGTCAGTTGTCTCAGCATTTACCTCGCGCGGTATGCAACTGAGGCAAACGTTATGCTTCGCGAGGCATGTCGGTGAGCAGCCTCGCGCGGCATGTACGACATCTGGACGTGGCTAATTGATAAGTAATTATTTTAAATTATATTTTTTTTGCAGTGTATGTTTTGTAGCAGTGCTAGCCGATTGGTTAAGAACGCGTCTTGCAGGCTGCCATGGGTTCAAACCCTGGCTCACACCTCTGGATTTTTCGAAATCTATGTGTGAATCATAACTTTAATATGATTATCACTTGCTTACGGTGAAGGAAAACATCGTGAGGAAACCTGCATGTCTTTAGACATGTGAAATCCACCAACCCGCACTGGGCCAGCGTGGTGGATTATGGCCTGAATCCCCCTCGCATTGAGGGGAGGCCCGTGCCCAGCAGTGGGACGTTAAGAGGGCTAAATTATTAATTATTTTTATATTTTTTTAGGTACGTATAAATCATGAATTATCATAGACTTGAATACGTTCCTCGTCTGACCTAACGCCCTGTATATAACGGATCTTATCGCTGCAAAGTCATGTTAAACATAGTCTTATATTAGTACGCATCGACCGGCGCTAGACGTAGCCTGAAAGGCTGACCCACTTCACGAGCCGGACGTGTATTCCATCTTACACGGCTTCAGATTAGCTGGATATAAGTTAGTTTAGGAATTGCGCTGAAAATTTACCAAATGGTGATAATAGAAAAGATGAAAGAGCAAAACGACGAATACTCGTTGAAAAACATTTGAAAATAGGGAAAACAAGCGTATAGTACGCCTGGTGTTAAGCATACCGTAGCCTATAGATGATAGCAATACCAAAGGCATCGCTCGCATGTTGCTGACCTGTACTGGGGCGGGGGTTCCGGCTCTCTCACTCATCCTACACAACGCAGCTTTAATAGCTACTTTACGTCAATCTTTTGTGAGAGGGTGGTACTACCCCGGTCGGCTCAGCCATATTTATGAGCTGCAGTCAATTGGCTACAACTTGGCTCTACCACCAACAGTATTTGATTGCCGTTTCTCTCTACGCCTCGCTTCGTTGACAATGCTTAAATAAAACCATGGACCAATTACTAAGGGGACTGGCCCTAAGCAACTCGGCCGAGTGGTCGGCCTAGTACTAACATCGACATAAAACGAAGCGAGTAGTTCAACTATTTACCGGTAGATAGAACAATGAAAATGAAAAAACAATGACCACTTTTTTTTCATACATATATCTAATAAGGGCACCTCTTTCTTTAGTCTTTACTCTGTGAATAAAACAATGTTTGCGGACTCTACATGAAAACTTTAACAGGCTGTTTACACAAGCTTGTAAACACAAACATAGATAGAGTATCGAACAATTATTTAAATTTACTACTTCGAAAGCCAACAAGTTTCTGATACTCAGTGATAAGTTGATTAATTTAACAAACTGAATTCAAATTAATATATTAAACAGATACGCATCTTGCCAGATTAGTTTCAAACAAGCAACAAACATTAACAAATTTATATACATCAACACTAACCCCAAAATTTATAGAGAGTTATGATTTGAATATCGTTGGTTATGATGGACTATATTAGCGGCACGTTACGAAGGCCGGTTGGACATGTGGGGGGGGGGAAGAAAATAACCCTAATTATAACGAAATAAGACTGGCCGTTTTAAAAATAAGAATGTCAAAAAATGAATGCGGAAATTAATCTTATTCCGTTATAATAAGGTTCATCCTTTTCCCCTCACACATGTCCAACCGGCCTTCATAACGTGCCGCTACTTTAGTATGGAGTAGTATATTAGAAATCACTTTTGTTCTTAGAAATCCTTTTTCAAGTCATTGTAAACTGTCTCAAAATCTCTATTAATTTTGAGGTCAATCATAGAGTATAAAAGTGCTTTGTAATGCTATTGTAAATTGATTATCTTTCTAATAAAAATGGAGGTAATCAATCTAGCAAAGACATGATTAATTTAATACTATCAATCAACTATCATGTTTTGAATTAATTTAATCACTATAGCCTATTGAACGATTTGATAGGTGAACCTGAACCAAAGTGAATTTAACTCAATAAAATATATTATGCGAAAAAAATAAGAATAGCACCAGCCTAGCACCATGTTGTGACGTCACAACTGGAACTGTTTCGGCTCTCGGCTAACTTCACTCAGAAGTACAGTACTTTATATGAGTGAAGTTAGCGGAGAGCCCGTCCTATTCTTATGTTAATCGCATTATACGTTTTATATTATAGTTAAAATAATTAATATAATAATTTTAGCCCTTTTAACGTCCCACTGCTGGGCACGGGCCTCCCCTCAATGCGAGGGGGATTCAGGCCATAATCCACCACGCTGGCCCAGTGCGGGTTGGTGGATTTCACATGTCTAAGACATGCAGGTTTCCTCACGATGTTTTCCTTCACCGCAAGCAAGTGATAATCATATTAAAGTTATGATTCACACATAGATTTCGAAAAATCCAGAGGTGTGAGCCAGGGTTTGAACCCAGGACCTTAAGCCCGCAAGACGCGTGCTTAACCGATCGGCTACCACGGCTATTTTATAGTTATACAGGGTTATTAGTAAAACACTAATAACTTATACACATACGCTATATTGGTAATATCATGACTGTTAATTTTAATTCATCAGACTCTCATACAAAACTAAAAATATTTAAATTGAACGCTCTATGTCCTTTAGCAGATGTTTTAGTTCCTTATCACTGTGTCGATATAAGTGCACCGTCCAAGCTGCAATCTGCCATTCTTGCTACACAATTTCTAGACTTGTAACAGCACTAGAAAGTTCATTATCAAACGACAAGTAGTTTAGAACAACACTGTCTTGTAAATTTCTTGAAGCACTCTCGACAATCTTAGGAATTGCGTTCCCATTGATCTTTATCAGAAACCAGTAAGGATGGTTTTAGTTTGATCCTACGATTTGAGGAATTGGTGATATTAGCTGAAGTTTCTCAGTAATGAAGTCAGAAGTTAAACCATAAGGAATCAGAATGCACCGCCTAGTTAATGATTTAGTAAGTAAATTGTTGATTACAATACAAAAGGGGTCTAAGTTTAGATTGCTGCGGCTATAAGAAGTTTCTGGGATCAAACATCTAGAAGAAATCAATATAAATACATATAGGACCTATGAAAAACTCGTATCTATCTCATCACCTCACAGAGTAGACTAAAGAAAGAGGTGCCCTTATTAGATATTTGTATGAAACAAAACGTGGTCATTGTTTTTTCATTTTCATTATACTATTTATCGGTAAATAGTTGAACTACTCGCTTCGTTTTATGTCGATGTTAGTACTAGGCCGACCACACGGCCGACTTGCTTAGGGCCAGTCCCCTTAGTAACTGGTCCATGCATCACCTATATTATAGGTGATGAGATAGATACGAGTTTTTCATTTAGGTTTTCATTATAAAGGTGCGCCCATGCCTCGCCCCAGCACTCATGGTATGACATTATCAGTCAGTTTTGACGTAGAAACGCAAAGACGAACTACACTGTAAAGAAAAAAAATCTAAATAAATTAAGTATATTTTTTACTACAATTGAAAAAGAACTAAGTACTTTTTAGTTTTTTTACGTCCATCAATCTCTTTGGTCCAACGTGTTTATTATTTTGACCCGTAACTTTAATAAGAAAGCACAATTATGCTTATTTTGGAAACACATGAACCAATACAAGTAAAGAGACACTCTCTCAAATTATCTTTAATGGAAAAAAGTATGCAAAATTTGCATCTTCTTATGTCCAAGTCATAGAATGAATCCACGAATTATCATGAGTGCGGCATTTATGAATTGACTACAAATAAATGGTCATGCAGTTTCTAAGCTCAGTGCAAACGCAAGCAAACTAGTGCCTGTTGTTTTTAATGCGCATACGAATCGAGCCTAACCTGAATATAGGGTTGCCCTAAAATCAAAACTAAAAAATTAATCAATGAACTCGTAAATTCTACAGTGTACTTAATAAATAAATTATCAGACAGCTATTTTATATGCATAGTGCAATATTTGAGATAACGTTATCATTTTCTTGAGTCCCTTCAAAAGCCTACTAGCTGTAAAATTCAATTCAGAACTATACGTAAAATTTGACACTGTAAATTAAAAAGTTCTATCTCGAGATTACCAAGAGTTCATTCCATTTTCAACCTAAAATTTATTCCGGTTTCGTCCCTCATTAAAAACCTCTTGCACTTTACCATCTCTATATAAAAATATTTTTCCGTTGCAACAAGATCTTATCCAGAATATTCATTTCTTGCAATGCCTCTAACTATCTACTGACGAGGGCAACCCTAACTAAAAGCGTTATTTCCTCGGCAGGCTGGTCGTGCGGATTATATCAGACCCCTTACCACGAGCGGCCGTCCTGGCGTTAAGGAAATTAAAATTGTAGGCGACCAACTCCGATATGGCACGTTTTTAGGGCGTCTAGTTTTTTAACGGCATTAGACGTGTCTACAACATACACATGCCGCGCGAGGCTGCTCACCCACATGCCTCGCGAAACACGACGTTTGCCTCAGTCGCATGCTGCGCGAGGCAAATGGCGAGGCAACTGACACTAGACAGAGAAAGGTATAGCCGAGCAATCAGTTTGACACGTTTGACATCGTTCTGTCTGATGACTCTGCCAAACAAGGCGAGGCAAATGACAGCGCTCAGGTGAGGCAGGACGCGCATTTGCCTCGCGCGAGGCAAATCAAACTTCGTGAGGCAATTTGTCTCGCGCGGCATGTGACACATCTGGACGTAGCTATTAAATTTTTCTATGAGACATTTTTCTCTTGACTTTGACTATTCATTCTATTAAGTAGGAATATGGGCTATTACAAAGCTCCGGAAAGGGTAGCGTGGGTAGGCCTCCCACAAGGTGGACCGACGACTGCGAAGGTCGCGGGAATCCGCTGGATGCGGGCAGCGCAAGACCGGTCATTGTGGCGAACCTTGGGGCAGGCTTATGTCCAGCAGTGGACGTCTTTCGGCTGAGATGATGATGATGATAGGCTATTCAATATTATTATCACTTGTCAGTCTGTATCCAGCCTATGTTATTGAGCATCGGTGGAGACAATAGTTAGGTAACACGAACGTAGAATGTATCTCCATGTAATCTTAATGTCAGGTATTCAGAATTAATTATGCAAATGCATATACCTCTTTCTGAATTTCAGTAATAATCAGTTTCCAACATAATTTTTCTTTAGGTCTCCGTTTTCTTTAACATGTAGGTACGGTGTTATTATAACAAAGTTGAACTTGACTACGAAAAGGCCGTTTGAAATTTGCCTCTGGCGAGAATCTACCCCGCACCCATCCGATGCAGTGAACCGAGCGACCTACGCTCGAACCACTGCACCAAGCGGTCGTCAAAAATTTAATTTAACAATATATTTTTTGTCATCATCATTTCAAATTTATTGAAGTGAATACTTCTTTTGAGGCGTTGTGCACTTTTCTTGGGATGGGTAAAAACGGTTAAACTCGCGAAGGGTCACGTGTCCTGATCGAAAATTCGTCAGATTGCGCAGGGTGCTTGCGTGAATGTTCGTGTGTGTTTGTGTTACAGCGTGCCACGCGCATCCATGGATGGTGACTGCTGATGACTCTACCATCTATGTAGTGGCCAGATCGTGGGAAAAGTTACCCCCACTTTACGTACCTTTTTATACTGAAGAGACCCCCCCTCTCTCCCCCTCCCTTACCCTTCCCCCTCCCCCCTCCCCCTCTCTCCCCCTCATCCCTCTCCCCCTCCCCCCCAAAATATTTAAAAATGCACAACGATAATGTTCAAGTTAGTGTCCGACCGAAGATTCGGTTTCGGTTTCGGTTTCGGCCAGTTTCGGCTCAAAAATCTAGTTTCGGCACCAGTTTCGGTTTCGGCTGAAAACCCACCGAACCTTTCGGCCGCGCCGAAACTCTGCGTTCGTGAATTATCGCGCGTCACTCGGTTGATTTCGGGAGAGTTCGTGTCTCGCGTCCCATCCGCCATCACCCATCGTCAGCTGTCAGATCGCCGGCCGGTCCGGCGTGATTGTTTTGTGAGTTTAGTGTTGTTTCTCGCTTTATTGGCCTTTATTAAGCATTGAAGTTCTTTCCGTTGAGTTATTCACTCGGATTTATGAATGATGAGAATTAAGTATGTAAAAGAAAGAGGTTATACTTATTATATTATATTTGATTCACACATTCATCATTTATTTATTACTTATGTTACGGCACATTTGTTTTAGGTTATTGTTGTTGGATGAGGTTTTAAATTACCCAAACAACTACCAGCTATGATTTAGCTGTGTGTGACCTTCAGATACATAATTTTTTATTGGTAAAATAATTTCCTGTTAGAGCAGTGGTAGCCGATCGGTTAAGCACGCGTATTGTGGGCCTAAGGTCCTGGGTTCAAACCCTGGCTCACACTTCTGGATTTTTCGAAATCTATGTGTGAATCATAACTTCAATATGATTATCACTTGCTTGCGGTGAAGGAAAACATCGTGAGGAAACCTGCATGTCTTAGACATGTGAAATCCACCAACCCGCACTGGGCCAGCGTGGTGGATTATGGCCCGAATCCCCCTCGCATTGAGGGGAGGCCCGTGCCCTGCAGTGGGACGTTAAAAGGGCTAAATTATTAATTTTATTAAATTTCCTGTTGTCCGTATATTTTTTTTTGAGAATCGATCTGAACGTGACATACCTATCTACTTAAGTAGAAAATGACAACGGGGATTTAATATATTACAATCACGATTGCTACCCTAAATTATAAAAAAATATGAAAATCCCACAAAAACCCTACATTACCAAATGCAATTAAAGTTTAAAATGATCTCAATTAATGTTAAATTTAGTCTTAAACATGTTATGATTATAAACGCAATCGAAATACTCAATTAATGAGGTCCTTTTTTATAACGTAACTGTTGATTATTGAAAAAAATTTGTTCCAAGAAGTATTACACACATACATATAGTACATGATTGTTATTTTGTGTTTATTTTAATCAGAGCAGTAATATTAAAAAAATATATATAATAATAATATTATTATGAATAATTATGTTTTCACATACTTCAATTATTGTTTTTTATTTCATTTAATACATTCTAACATTTCTAACTGTAAATATAAGGGAATAAAATAAGCCAAATTTCAGTAAAAAAACGATTTTTAACTTGTCTGAAAAAGGTTCGGTTTCGGTTTCGGTTTCGGCCGAACCTAAAACAGATGCCGAAGATTCGGTTTCGGTTTCGGTTTCGGCAGAAAATCCTGTTTCGGTCGGACACTAGTTCAAGTTTTCACTTCTGCCGGCACTCCCGGAGCGCAACCTGGCCGTTTTTTATAGTTACTTAGTAGGTAGGTACATCATTTCACTTTTTATAGTTACTTAATACTAGTTTCTAGTAATCGAAAATCGATAGTAGCAACTTGTATCGTGGTCATGGGAGTTTCCTGCGGGAAATATAGCGGTTTTCGCTGGCCGTACGGCGCCGGCGTTGATAGCCGCGGGCATTATAAACGAACTTAGCTTCTACGTTTCACCTATGTTTATAGGAACTAAAGCTACATGCATGCGGTAATATTTCCCATGGTAATACGTCAATATCGTTACCGGTAGGTGTCTTAAGTAATAATTGTAAAAAAATACAAATAAATAAATATTGCCTGACTCAAAGTTGAGATCGCTCTTAAGATGCAGTTTTGACGTTTAATGTATGGAACATCTGTCAAAAACAGCGTCTTAAGATCGATCTCAAGTTTGTGATGCATTTATTAATACGAGCCACTGTATGGTCCCAAACTAAGCAACGCTTGTACTATAGCTACCATACAATGGACTGGCGGCGATCCCAGTGACACTCAGACCAGAGGGGCTAGCTAAGTGGCATGAACGCTAATCGAATAGAATAGAATAGACTTCACAATGTATGGAAATGTCAAACGTCGCTATGTAGATCAACAACAAGTTGCTTTGTAGATCACGTGACTTATGTCATTTCCATACATGAAGCGTAGCGATTTGAGCGAACGCTCGTAGACGTCAGTCACTTGTCTAGCCCTTCGGGCCAAATTACGAATGGCCGTTTCCGAAATTTGCCTCTAGTGGGAATCGAAACCGCAACCGCAGCGACAAACGGTCGTCAAACATAAAATTTGACATCGCAAAACGGCATTTTATCAAATATTTTTAAAAACCCTTATTGCAATTAGATTACTGTCTGTCAGGAATATAAATGAAATAAGACCGCTGTAGCCATGAGCGCTCATTTTTACGCGATACTAAAGAAATAACGCGACTTCGTTTGCTGAAAACTTGTTTATTACCATGGGAATTAAATAAAAAAGAGAACTCAGCTTATGTCAAGGCGGTCATAGGCGGCTGCAATCACTGATCGGTAAACGATCGGAGGTTAAGCAACACTTGGCAAGGTTAGTCAGAGATTGGTGACCATTTAGTGGCATTTGAAGAGAGCGTCTCCGTGCTTCGGAGGATACGTAAAAGGTCAGTACCGTTTGTTGCCACCTAGGCAGCAGTCGTTAAGCCTTATTATAGGCCTTCGGGCTGCTCGAACAACTTTGACACGAGGTTGGCCACTAAAAATACAATAAGAAGAAGAAGCTCATGTTGGAAATGTTACTATACAGGGTGGTAACGACATCATGACAATAATCGAAACCACATACTGGGTATCACATTAGTAGTTCACACATCAAATATTATTAAATTATATTCAAAGGTATTGCCACGGGATTGCTTTTTTATTTTGACTATTTTAACTTTACGCCTACAAAGATACCGCTGAAAACACCGACACCGAAGCAATGTTGCCACGCTTGTACCTACAGGTCAGTCTATGAGGTCGGTAGAAGCTTATAAAGGGTATTGTGTTTCGTTTAAACTATTTCCGCATTTAATTTGTTTGAAAATTTTAAATTTCGGTCTTTGATGTAAACCTAATTTTATAATTTTAATGTGTTGTGATTGACTAGCAGGGATAGTGTTTTAATTTATTGTCACTATGTCGTCACCACCCTGTATACGTGCAGGCGATCGTACTACAATGCCCACCCTGTGAGATTTCACGCCCTTATTGTAAATTTATTTATTTTTACACCAAAAAGTTGTAATAATATTTAATTCAGCACATACGCAACTATTCCATATATTCATAGCTAGCTTATCTAGATCGTAACTTGTCTGTCTGTATTTTATCTCGAAGGTGCGCCGCAAATCTTTGACCCAGGGACGCGACGCAGCTGCAGGGTCGAGGTGAAAGGTCAGGTAAGGTCACGTGTAAAGGATATCGCCCACTAGACGCGCGACCTCAAGTGGCACGTGGAGAATGCAAAAAACCGATAATTTTATACATATTAAGATAGTTATTGTACAGAATTCTAAGTACCTCTGGTAATGGGCTGAGAATAATGATGGGGATGAATAGCCATGATATCGCTTGGCGAAGTGTTTCGAGTGTAGGCCGCTTCGCTGCATCGGGTGGTTGGGGGGTTTGATTCCCGCCAGGGGCAAATTTCGGAAACGGCCTTTTGGTAATCCCAGTAGTAAATTACGAAAACCCGTTTCCAAAATTTGCCTCTGGAGGGAATCGAACGTGCTACCACCCGATGCTGTGAGCAGAGCTGCCAACGCTCAACCCACTGCGCCAAAAGGTCGTCAAATTTGTAGGTATGTATATTCAAATTTTGATCCCAATGACCTAAAGCCTAACCCCCCAAATTTATAACAAGTTATAATGGACTTAAACTGGCATTACAAATCACTTTTGTTCCTTGGAATGCTTGGTTGTAAATTTAAAAATCTTTACAAATTTGGCGGTAAGCATTTATTAGGTAAGTTTCCAAACTTTGGGCAGATTTAGAAATAGCAAAATAACCCGAGACTACTTCAAACTTATGGTTCAAAGTCATAAGTGGAAATCTCAAAACCCGATCACATTGCTAATTAGGTCTTCAGAAAATTGGGGCTGATCGGCTCTCAGGTATCTACTTGAAGAAATCTTTTGATGAAAGGAATTTGAGAATGCTGAGAGAGTAACAAATGGATCTTATATACGAACTCTTCTCAATAAGTTATGAATAAAATGCGACTAATGTAGACATTTCACATATCTATGGAGTGAAATGGGCAAGAAACGTATTAAAAAGTTTTTGCTCACTAGGAATGTCGATTTTCTGACATAAAAAAATAATAATAATAATTAAAAACCCGACTTCCCTGCCAAAAAACGACTTAAAAAGTATAAAACAAGTGCAGTGTCATTGCAGTCGGGGGACCGTTCTGTGGAACATATTTTAACTAAGCGGACTTTTTTTAACTAATTTATTTTTATTTTATGCATTTTAGTGACAGCAGCCAAAAATGATATGTTTGTTTTGCATGTCCACCCTACCTATGTTAATGATGCCTATAAATTCTACAGTTTTGGAATGTGCTCATCGAGGCCTTCAATTTGATATCCATATTGTAATAACGGAAGAGATTTTTTTTTTTCACATTTTAAAGTTGAGCCATAATGCCGCCATATTGATTTTTTCAAAAATAATATACCCAGTGTTACCCGGAATGATGTAAGGATTCTAACGATATCCCATACATCGAAATCCGTTCAGGCATTTATAAGTTATGGTGGAATAAAGAATCTCACATACATACATACATGAACCCTAAACACATATACACTTCTTTTTTTGGGCAGTCGTGTAAAAATAAGAAAAAATGGTTTTAAAAAAGTCATCATCATCTCAGCCTAAAGACATCCACTGCTGGACATAAGCCTTTCCCAAGGTTCACCACAATGACCGGTCTTGCGCTGCCCGCATCCAGCGGATTCCTGCGCCCTTCACCAGGTCGTCGGTCCACCTTGTGGAAGGCCTACCCACACTACGCTTTCCGGTGGGTGGCCGCCAAAAAGTAATACAGGTTTATTAAAAAATAAACATTACAGCTGCGTCTACATCAGCCGCATGTCACGCCCGAGCATTCAATTATGACGTCGGAACGTATAAACATAATGTCATAACATGAGTGCTCGGGTGAAGCATGCGAGGCATCTAGACGCACCAAAGTAACGATAGATATTTTATTCGTAAGTTCAATATTTTGTTTCGATTAAGTTCTACAATTGCTAGGATTTCCTCTTAAATTGTATGAGATGAAAGATGCATGGACATTTCTTTCCCAAGCACTATATTTCGTGTGTCTTTTCGTAAGGTCAGAAACCAAGCAAACCAAACAAGGGCCAACCAAACCAAGGTAAGGGTCCAAACAAGGGCCCTCCATCTTTCATACTTCTAGGGCTATATCGCACGAGGACACCAGTGGTAGCGCAACCAGTCGCTCCACCAACAAAATGTATAGAGCTGTATGGAGGGTATCGCACCTGGTGTTCGCTTGGTAGCGCAACCGATTCGGTGTCGGCTATCGATTACCCGCTGGTGACGCAACCATGGTTGCCTCTTACAGTCCCATACAAATAGTTTAGAAACAGCTATAGAATCAATGTCTTCATACCACCAATAAATTGGACCCAAAGAAGCCGTATATTCGAGGAACTTGCCACCATATTCTTATCGGACGCACCCCAGTTATGTCCCAAAACTTATACCATACATTTTCAGGGTAAATTCGTAAGCACTGTTCATATATCGGTGGGATTCCCTTCAGCGGGCAATATCAGTACCTACGTGATACACATATTTTTTGTGACTAAAGTGGCAAACAAGCGGCCTGCCTGATGTTAAACAGTTACCGTAGCTTTAGGGCCATAACACACCGGGTAGCCATGGCGACGGCGCCAGCCACCGTAGCCAACTATTCGTATTGAAATGAATGGGAGGTAACACACCTGACGACGGACTGGAGACGTCGCCAGTCAATACAAATTGTTTGGATACGTGGCTGGCGACGTCGCCTGGCGTTCCGGTCTGTTATCACTCTTAAATACTTGCAATACTGAGGGGGGGATGGGCTTCTGTTCTATCACTTATCGTACCGGAACGCTGTATAATAGCTTCTTTAAATATATATAAATCTTCTGTGTAGAGGGCTGTACAACCCCAGTCAAAAAAATGTAAATGTAACGCCACGACTTTTATCCCCATTCGGGGGTAGTCAGAGGTTTGAGTGGCCATACACCACCACATTGTGGAGGTATTAACCAACTCAAAGCCCACGTTTCACAAGATAGAACCCAACGTGACAGGTGGTGAGCCTTGTCGCTGTGTATACAGGAACTGACTATTACCCAATCCCGAGGGATAGGTAGGTTTCCTCACGATGTTTTCCCCCACCGTCATCGAACTGTAAATTATGCACATAGATGAAAATTCATCCATTGGTGCATGCCCCACCGGGGATCGAACCTGGGACCTTCTGATTGCTAGCCCAACCTGTTCACCCCTAGGCAACAGTCGCTGACCCCAGTCAAGCCAGCCCATATATTAACTGGCTCTACCACCACCGATTCATCTTTCAGCACATTATTTAGATAGCGAATCCTGCCTGAGTCTAAACTAACCCAATTCTAGGACGGTTGGTGGAATGAAACTAATATAACGATGGTAATAGGATTCAATACACGCGTTATACCTAGAGAGGTGGGAAATTTTTGAAAGAGAAATTCTGGTAAATCATGTACGATATTACACATAAATCAGCGATTATCCTTAGCCGAAGGGAAAGGTGAGGTTAGATGTAGGGCCATAGGGTAGGAGAGTTATTTTAACAAACCTTCCAGGTAGATAATGTTTCAATTAAAGTTGCGATTTCGCGGAACGCGGCAGACAGCAGACGACAGTCGGTCTCATACAAATTGTGGCGATGACATGTGCCGCGACGGCAGACGACATTACAATTTGTATGAGACCGACTGACGTCTGCTGTCTGCAGCGTTCCGCGAAATCGCACCTTAAGACTCACGGACGGCAAAGAGAGTCGCTATCGACCAAAATACCCGTACGCAACTCAAATTTAGGTAAGTGCTGCTTAACTTGCCGCACCATACGAAAAATGACATATTACGCCCGCGCCGTCTCAAACTGCTAAGCGGGACTTAAACATTTGAGTAGTCTTTGAGTATTCGACCTTAAGTCGCTCTCATTAAAAAAAAAATGACATAAATTTAAAAAGTTTACTGACCACATTATAATCCTAAAATTTATGTGTAACAGAAATATGTAGATTGCGTTTGCTATGTCGCCATCATACACCCCTTGATGTATGTATTTCGCTGCACATAGTGGGGCGCTGAGTACAAGTCTGGTGATTTCAATATTATGAGGTTCCATACCTGCTAAAATACCAATACATTCCATAGCTGCTACATCAATAGCCTCAAACACTACATAAGCTATGTCTTCACCAGTGCGCTTTCACGTTCATCTTGCGCTTTCGTCTGACGCATGCATGAAGCGCCATAGCGCATGCAATAACGCACGCCCTATTCTAGCTCAAAAACAGCGCACGCCCGTAGCGCACGCTGATCCGCCACCGGTGGGTTCGCGTGCAACATTCCGTGCACAGGTAGACACTAAGCTGCATGCGTCTTAAGGCAGTCAATATTGCACGCGCTTGACGCGAGATGAATTGAAAGTTGAAGACGCAAGATGAACATGAAAGCGCACTGGTGTTGATATAGCTATACTGCATCAGGCGCATGCCGCGCACGAGCACTCAGTTTTGACGTCGGAACGCATAGACGTAATATCATATCATGAGTGTTTGGGCGAGGCATGCGAGGCACTGGAGGCACCAAATCGATTTTTAACTTTTCCCTGTTTTGTCAATTCGCTGATCTCACGGCCCCACACTCACATTAATGTTTTGTGCGTCGGACGCATACAAATAGAACACAAAACAAGAGATAAGCTTACGTATTTACGTGTTGACGGTACACAGAAATATATTATTGTACTAATGTAGTAAAAAGTTATGCGGTCGCCTACTAATGCCTTTATTTGGTAGAAGATTATTTTCTTTGTACTCAGAAATATTACCAAGAAAGAGGGATACTCGTGACTGTGCAAAATAGTTTGTCCTATTCATGGACACAGTACGACTCAGTTATTAGCGGAAAATTGTGTTGAAAACATGTCAGTATTATCAATACGGCTCATCTTCTGGTGTAACATGCCATGTTATATATTTAATAAGTTTATTTTGGGAATAACAGATGTGTGAAATTTGCTGCATGTAGTGGTGCGCTGAGCACAAGTCTAGGGATCGCGATGTAAGAAGGTACCATATCTCCTAAAATAATACATCACTGTTTGTACTAATGTTATCAAAACGAAGTAATGTTCTTTGAATAACATTTTTGTAATAGGACTGCGGTGGCAAAAAGCTTGCCGCCCACCTGATGTTAAGCATTTACCGTAGCCTATAGATGCTTACAATAAAGGCAAAAGCATTGCTCGCACAATGCCGACCTGAAGGGGAGTGGGATGGAGGGAGGGGGAGGGGGCATTGGGCTTTCGGCTCCTTCACTCATCGTACGAAACGCAGCTGTAATAGCTGCTTTACGCCGATCTTCTGTGAGAGGGTGGTACTACCCAGGTCGAGCCAGCCCGTATATGAGCTGCAGTCAATTGGCTACAGCTTGACTCTACCACCTTCAAATCATCATATTACAATTGTTTGTCATACCGATCAAGGTTGTAACATATCGGAGTGTCAAGGTCCGTTAGCTCGGTCTGGACTTTGATGGGTTTGCAGAATATTGAATCTGCCCTACTCTGACATGACAACACACACACATACACCCTGACACGATAAGCTTATTATCATTTAATGCAATAACTTTATGAAATTTTCCAGAATCTTAAAATGTTGTCAACTAGTTTCACTTAGATTGATTGTATCGGTATATTGAGAAAATATGAGCAATTTAAGTTTTTTCTAGCTCAATATTTTCTTTGAGTATCGTTAAATGCCAATCAATTACAGTTTCTAAAATATACTTGCTTTTCCAAATATAAAGTTTACAAAAAATGTCGCAGTAATATTCGAATTTTGATTTACCACAAACTGCCCACTTTTACTAAGTCTACGATCAACAATTAACTAATCCTGTTAGTTTCAGTGCACAGGTTTTCAATACTAAAACGTAGATTCCCTGAAACAAACATTAAGGTTATCTGGATTTATAATTAGTGAACTTTGATTAGTCCGAACGCTGGTGTGTTTGACTTTCGATTCCAATTTCGAGATTAGTAATTGCAATTTCTGTTGCATTGTAAAGTTATTAGATCAGTTATTGACGGGCGGTTGGTGTGGAGGCGCCTTTCACGCTGCAGGTCGTAGGTTCGATTCCTACCCGGGACATGCATTTGTGTGTATGAACATGTCTGTATATCCGGAGTCTGGGTGTATATGTATATTAAGTATGTATTTACAAATAAAAAATAGTATATGTAGTAATATCAGTTATCTGGTTTCCATAGTATAAGCTCTGCTTAGTTTGGGATCAGGTAACCGTGTGTACAAAATTTTCCCAGGATATTATTATTATTATTGACACTGAGCTCCCAGGAAATCAAAACTCTTTGCGATGTTATCTGAAGTAAAATTTGCCCAATAAATATACATGGCGATGAGATTACGTTAGGAGACTGTGCTTGAGTGACAGATGGTGCTTCCGCCCGTCATTCTAAAATCCATGGCAGTCGGAAAAATCTGACAATGGACTAGCCCTAAGGTTACGGATATTCGGTTATGTCTCGAAGGGCTGACAGCAGTCGCTATGCGATCACCGTATGCGTATCGCCGATACGTGCCAAGATAGGATGAGTTACGATACGCGAAACCCCCGACGCGTATATATTAACCCACTCCATTTTGTTCGATCTTCTAGCGAGTAATTCATAAAACAAGTGACGTTAGCACACAGTTCGATATGATACGGTGATACGCCACAATGATAATATATTTTAAAGCGACTGTAGCCTAGGGGTGAACAGGTTGGGCTAGCAATCACAAGGTCCCAGGTTCGATCCCCGGTGGGGCATGCACCAATGGATGAATTTTCATCTATGTGCATAATTTACAGTACGCTGACGGTGAGGGAAAACATCGTGAGGAAACCTACCTATCCCTCGGGATTAGGTAATAGTCAGTTCCTGTATACACGGCGACAAGGTTTACCACCTTTCACGTTGGGTTCTGACTATCTGGTGAAACGTGGGCTTTGAGTTGGTTAATACCTCCACAATGTGGTGGTGTATGGCCACTCAAGCCTCTGACTACCCCCGAATGGGGATAAAAGTCGTGACGTTATATTTATTTTATTTATTTATTTATTTATATGATAATATATTTTCTGAAAAAGTCTTATGTATTTGGACACCTACGTCATAACAATAAACTTCAAATACTTGGTATATGCTTCATTGTATTACTATAGCCTGTGTTAATATTCTATCGCCCCTCTCGACCCGTCAACAAGGCTTAATCTCGACTTGATTAGATGTTAATTGATGTGAGCACGCACTTGCTCCACACCTATTGCCGAACCCTCGAGAAATGGTCATGAACAACCACTATCTATTAGACGTTGGTAGATATATTGATATTCGATAGTAATTAACGAGATTAGTATTCTTAATAAGGCTCACATGAGGTTTAAATGGTCTAAATCTGTTGTAATTTATTATTTAGTTTAGACTGAGGGTTACTCAAAATCGCATCAAGAATTTGAGGTTAATCATGAAAAATAATTATTATATTCAGGAATTAAGCGTAGATGCTAGTTTTAATGTCGAAAATGAAACGCGGGTAACAATACAATGGTGCTAATTTTGTTGCCTCATTACTATACTTGACTAAACTAATAGTTGACATTCTCTTTCGTAATGTGTGAACAAGTCAGACAGTATGATTTTTGTGGTGTAAAACTTAGTTTAGACTTAGCATCAATATTTTGATTATCGAATTCGACAGGATTCGTCTGTCGAAATTAGTAATTTTTCATTATGACGTTGTGTTGATAGTGTTCGCAACATTCATATTTGTGTTTAACCTACGCATTGCGAAAGACAAATCGGTTCAAACAGAATATTGTTTTGACAGGCTCATTTATTTTATATATCATTAGGCTTATTGGTGCAATTATTTTTAATAACTTGGAGTTGACAAATTGTGTTACAGATTACGTTTATAACAAACTAATTTCCATCTATGTTAATTTAAATATTTTACTAAGCTTTTGCAATATTAAGGGCCTCCGCAGACTAGCTACTTTTAGCTAGTCTGCGGAGCTGCGTTTCGTACGATGAGTGAAAGAGCCAGAAGCCCAACACCCCCTCCCTTCTTCCCACTCCCCTTCAGGTTGGAAAAGTGCGAGCAATGCCTTTGATATTGCAAGCATCTATAGGCTACGGTATCTGCTTAACATCAAGCGGGCCGTACGCTTGTTTGCCACCTCAGTCCTATACAAAAAAAGTCTAAGATTCTTCTGTCTACGATCTACTAAGCGATCTAGCTATGCGAGGGCGTGGAAATTGAACCAATAGGAACGCGTCAAAGTCACGACATCTTCCTATCGCGATTCCTATCCTATAATTTAGTGACTCCATTGGTCGATTTTCCCCATACTTTACTTTCGTGAGCACGCAGCTGTAATCGGCAATGTAAACAGAGGAACAAAAAGTCTAAGTGGCAAAATAAACGCGCGCCGGAGTTTGTTGGTAGGACACATCTGTTCCCGTGTTGGCTTTTGTGATGTACCTTCATGTTACTATGGGAACTCGAACGGTTATCACTTTCAGATAATGAGAATTGGTTTGAGGAATTGCAGTTATACAAAAGTCACAAAGTAAGTCGCAAAGCTGTTTGGGCGAAGAAACCACCACCAACTTTCATGTCGATTTTTTTATAGGATTATCTCAGAAGGGCTAGACAAGTGGCATGAACGCTAATCGAATAGAATAGAATAGACTTCACAATGTATGGAAATGTCAAACGTCGCTATTTAGATCAAAAACAAGTTGCTATGTAGATCACGTGACTTATGTCATTTGAACGAACGCTTGTAGACGTCAGCCACTTGTCTAGCCCTTCTGTTCCGCGAATAATTGCACATTATAAGAGTCACTGATCATTGACACTCATGATAAATGGACTCTAAACTAAGTCCTTTCTCGAAGATATGTATAACTCGCAACTGACGTCAAATTCAACTCTATTTCCACAGTTATGGAGTAGCATAATAATATGAATTAACGTAACTTGTGAATATTTCCGTAGGAACAAGACTTAAGACTATAGTGTCGGTCGGATTACCACTTAATGATCTATCGTTTAATAATGATTTAATTTTAGTGATTTACAAGAAAATTTCTGCTCCCATTCCACGCTATTTATTGCTAACATTATATTAAAGGTATCAAGCAAATGTCATAATTATCTCGATCGTAACTCACTTTAATTACAGTGATAATGGGTATACAAATGGTTACCCTAAAATTCGCAATCTGATCGGTAAACATGAACATTTGTGATCTTGCTGTAGTTATATCGCGAGTTTCAACATTATTTACTCATAAACAACATTATTTTACTCTTACAACGTGTTCTTAATACATATACACACGCTCTTCAGTATGTACTTAGAAGTAGGTCTTTGAAATAGGCCACCATCATGCCTATAAATATCGTCAGACATTGCTAGACTTATACACAAACTGTATGGTCCCAAACTAAGCAATGCTTGTACTATGGCTACCGTAAAATTGCCTGGGGGGGCAAAGCCGTTGGCAAAATTTGCCTCTGACAGGAATCGAACCTGCAACCACTGGGTGCAGTGAGCCGAGTGGCATACGCTAGAACCACGAGCGATGCCTTTGGTATTTCAAGCATCTATAGGTTACGCTTAACATCATGCGGGCCGTACGCTTGTTTGCCACTTTAGGGGTGCAGTGAGCCGAGTGGCATATGCTCGAACCACAAGCGATGCCTTTGGTACTGCAATCATCTATAGGTTACGGTAACCGCTTAACATCATGGGGGTCGTACGGTTGTTTGCCACTGTAATATATATATTTTTGGAATGTGCTCATCAAGCTCTTTCATTAAATACCCCATAAGGTTTCATTAAAAAAAGTTTTTTTTTAGTTCATGACATTATGTCCTCTAGAGGGCGCCATATGCAATTTTATGTGATGTCACATAGCCTATAACCAGCGCGCCATTAAGTCACTTCTAATTATACCTCATTTGTTGTAGTAGTAGTTTGGAAGTTACATACATACCGTTCAAAATCATAACCCTCCGCCGTAGTCGAGTAAAAAGAAAATGGGTTAACACTGTAAATAAATTAAGGGTTATTCACTACCACTTTTCTAGGTCAACCCACCCATTGTGGAACCCTTCCTACAAAACTGTCACGAATTGACCACGATACCTTCAGCTTCAGCGTTTAATAGGCATAAAAGTTTCTATGTCATTTGTTTCATTTGATAAATTGCAACCGGGTAGGCTGGTCGTGTAATGGGTGGGCCATTACGCGCCCAGCGCTGGGTATCGATTATCGAATTATTCCGATGTAAAAAGCTCACGACTTGAAGCGCGTGTCCGTTGTATTAAATTGAAATGTAAAATAAATGAAATGTAACCTCACGACTTTTAGCTCCATTCGGGGGTAGTCAGAGGCTCGAGTGGCCATACACCACCACATTGTGGAGGTATTAAGCCAACTCAAAGCCCGTGGGCTTTGAGTTGGCCAGTAGTATTCACCATTCACAGTAGTATTCACCAGATAGTCAGAACCCAACGTGACAGGTGGTGAACCTTGTCGCCGTGTATACAGGAACTGACTATTACCTAATCCCGAGGGATCCTCACGATGTTTTCCCTCACCGTCAGCGGACTGTAAATTATGCACATAGATGAAAATTCATCCATTGGTGCATGCCCCATCGGGGATTGAACCTGGGACCTTCTGATTGGTAGCCCAACCTGTTCACCCCTAGGCTACAGTCGCTACAGCAGTTGTATTAAATTCTACCTGGAATTTCCCCGAAGTTGTTTTCCCAGTGTCATAGGACGCGAGCCATGCTAGGTCTCTCCCCGCGGACCGCATTTCGAATATTGAAATTTATCGTCAGACGAAAGTTGTAGACTTTGGTAAGTAAATCGCGAAACTAAAGTAGAAATGGGCGTTAAACTTGATTGAGAGGGATAACAGCAGGTGGATCAAGACGCCGAGTCGCTTAGCCATCATTGCACAGAATATGATGAAAGTTGTTGAATTTTAACGGATTTCTAAGTCTCCTGTCAACGATAGCACGACGGGCCTGTTGACGGGCCCGTTGGCGTGGTTGGCGTGGCGGCGCTTTTCACGCTGCAGGTCTTAGGTTCGATTCCTACTCGGGACATGCATTTGTGTGCATGAACATGTCTGTATGTCCCGAGTCTGGGTGTATATATATATTAAGTATGTATTTACAAATAAAAAAGTAGTATATGTAGTAATATCAGTTATCTGATTTCCATAGTACAAGCTCTGTTTAGTTTGGGATCAGGTAGCCGTGTGTAAAAAATGTCCCAGGATATTATTATTACTATTAATCAATAGCAACGGCAAATTGCTATTGCCAACCACTTCTGTCGTAAAGTTCGTAGTCTCCTCGCTGTTGAACTGCCACCGATAGCGTCATTTTGACATTCAGATCAACCAATCAGTGAACGAGTAATGGCCGAACGAAAATTAGCTTTTAGCTGCTTGAGTAACGTAGGTATTATTGACGTGTAAATTAAGCTCTTGACTGAATTAAGCAAATGTTAGTATAGTTATAGGCTATGAGAGTCACTACGTGCGACGTTAGCCGTGATTAAAACATTTGGTGTGCGTGCTAGCCTTGTAGAAGCTCATAAAATTGCCGTCATACAATGGACACACGCCACACCAGGCTGTCTATGAACTAAAAAAAATCCTATTTTTATTTCTCTTATCTCTCATGATGTATTGTTAAAGTTGCTAACCCAGTTCCGTGGGTCGGAATATGTGGGAATATTTTACACGGCTTTCCGTAACTTTTATATTAGGTTCGCAATATAGTGACAAGTAGAAAGAATTTCGTATATACGTTGGGTTAGTCTGACGTATTTCCATTGTTTAGAAATGTAAAAAAAAAAAACAAAAAACGACTTCAGAAAAACCTGGAGCACTAAAAAGCCTGAAATAATATTTCTATTACCACCTCTGCCTAACCCTTCGGGATAATCAGGCGTGATGGTGTGTTAGCGAGTATTTGGAGTCGGTGCCAATCTTAATATGCCAAATCTACCTACTATAAAAGTAAGAATATAGATTGGCACCGACTCCAAATACTCGCTAACACACCATCACGCCTGATTATCCCGAAGGGTTAGGCAGAGGTGGTAATAGAAATATTATTTCAGGCTTTTTAGTGCTCCAGGTTTTTCTGAAGTCGTTTTTTGTTTTTTTTTACAAAAATAATTTTATTTCACGATTTTTAGTGGCGCCATACTTTGTCACCCCAAGCAAGTGCAAAGCTCTCATCAATAGAAATGAATTAAGTCCAAACACAAGGTAGCTACTGTAAAACGTTGAGGAGTTCCCTTGACTGTCCTTCGTTTTCATCATCAGCCCCCTAATGACAGTCACAACCCATCTAGGTGTAAAGTTCTCATCAATACAAGTTAATCAAGCCCAAACACCAGGTAATTGGTGTAAATCGTTGAGGAGTTCCCTCGGCTGTCTTTCGGCTCCATCATCAGATCGACTCCAGACCTTCATTAAATAGTAGGTAGTGCTTTAAAATACTTAATGAAAAAAAATAACAAACGCACTAGTCGCCACTACGATTTTCGATGGTTCCCCTCGATTTCTCTGGAATGCCATCATCAGATCCTGGTTATCTTATCATGGTACCACCCTTGAGATATTTTCTTTCCAATAAAAAAAAAAATCATCAAAATCGGTTGGCGTGATATTGAGTTATACGTCCATTTGTCGCGCACATACTTAATGCAAATTTAAGATTTATGTGGATTTCTCATGGATCCCATTGTCAGAACTGGATCAAATTGAAATGGGACCACACGAGAAGCACCAGCTTTCAAATAAAAAAAGAATCATCAAAATCGGTTCACCCAGTCGAAAGTTATGTGGTAACAAACATAAAAAATAAAAATGATAAAAAAAAAAAAAACATACAGTCGAATTGAGAACCTCCTCCTTTTTTGAAGTCGTTTAAAAATATAACTCTGTACTTAAAGGTATTTTGATACTTGTCACCAGAAGATGAGCCGTATTGACAATACTGACATGTTTCCAAAATTATTGTCCGCGAACGACTGAGTCGTATTGAGACTGTGGCGATATGCCACCTCTTTTCAGCAAGTAGAATGTTTAATAGCTGCCAGCCGATAAACTGTCTTATCACTGGCACGTTGCATTTTATAAGTACAAATAATATGTTTGAATTTCTGAATATTTAAATATGTTAGTTCTAGGTCTATTTTAGTTTTCTTCTAAGCCCCCTGGACGTGGTCCAGGCAGTTGGTGTTTGAGTTCGGTCCGGAGAAGTCGTATCTAAATTATATTTCAGTGTTAATACCTATCTTGAGGCTTCTCCGTTACAATTATAATAAAACACCTTTTAACCATCTTCAGTTTATTTATTTACAACACGTTAGCAGCAGTTTCTTTACATAAGGCAGGGTCTTCCGATCTCCTATAAGACCATGGACTCCGTTAAGTAGGACATTTCATGTTAGACAGTTCACAAGGCTCCCTCTTTCTTGATAATGACTTAACTTTGTATGTTTTTTAAGATATTATTCTCAAAGTTATCATAGGGTGAAATCGAAATCGTGGGCTATATTTTAAACGGTGATTCTACATATGATTCGGAATATTAATCATAAATCAATTGATAAAAATTTATTCCCCAGGTAAGGTATAACAGTTAAATGGTTAGCTTATTTGCTTACCCGAGCAATATTTTTTTATCAATAGATTTTTTTATTTGTTTTCCCATAATATTCTAAATCATGTGATGAGTCACATTTTAAAATATTGCCCACGATTTCGATTACACCTTGTATAAGGCTTTGTAACTAAAGACCCTTCAATGGTACCCTTATACTCGTAATGGTACTTTTAATATACAAACACATTTTCTGATCAAGAATCCAACTAGTTAGTAGTGCAACTTGTCCACTGCAAACTAATCTTGTATATCAAATTTAGTGCGAAACTGGCAAATCTTGCTGAATATATTCAGGCAAGACTTGCTGAAATTCACTCGGGTTTGACTCGACGTTCACATTCGCGATGTGCATTTTGTAGCGGTTCAATCAGAATATATGAGTTTTGCAACGGATTATAGACTGATATTGACTGGAAAATTCTCGGGGAAATTATTTTTTTATTGTATTCTTTTGTTATTTTTAAACCGACTTCAAAAAAGGAGGAGGTTTCTCAATTCGACCGTATATATATTTTTTTTTTATGTGTGTTCAGGGATAACTTCGTCGTTTATGCACCGATTTTGATGATTCTTTTTTTGTTAGAAAGGAGATATTCCAGCGGTGGTACCATGATAAGGAAACCAGGATCTGATGATGGCATCCCAGAGAAATCGAGGGGAACCTTCGAAAATCGTAGGGGCGACTAGTGCGGTTGTAATTTTTTTCATTAACTATTTTAAAGCACTACTATTTTATGAAGGTCTGGAGTCAATCTGATGATGGAGCCGAAATACAGTCGAGGGAACTCCTCAACGATTTACAGCAATTACCTGGTGTTTGGGCTTGATTAATTTGAATTGATGAGAACTTTACACCTAGATGGGTTGTGACTGTCATTAGGGGTCTGATGGTGAAGACGAAGGACAGTCAAGGGAACTCCTCAACGTTTTACAGTAGCTACCTTGTGTTTGGACTTAATTCATTTCTTGATGTTAGCTTTGCACCCATATGGTTTATAAGTGCCATTACAGGTCTGATGATGGAGACCATAGACAGTCGAGGGAATTCTTCAACGATTTACAGCAGTTACCTTTTGTTGGGCTTACTTCATAGGTTCAATATGCCAAAACGTTCATTGGTATGGCGCCACTAAAAATCGTGAAATAAAATTATTTTTATAAAAAAAACAAACCGACTTCAAAAAACCTGGTGCACTAAAAAGCCTGAAATAATATTTCTATTACCACCTCTGCCTACCCCTTCGGGAAAACCAGACGTGATGGTGTGTTATCGAGTATTTGGAGTCGGTGCCAATCTTGGTATGCCAAGTCTACCTACTATAAAAGTAAGAAGATAGATTGGCACCGACCCCAAATACTCGATAACTCACCATCACGTCTGGTTTTCCCGAAGGGGTAGGCAGAGGTGGTAATAGAAATATTATTTCAGGCTTTTTAGTGCACCAGGTTTTTTTGAAGTCGGTTTGTTTTTTCATTTTTTTATAGGACTGCGGTGGCAAAAAAGCGTACGGCCCGCCTGATGTTAAGCCGTTACCGTAGCCTATAGATGCTTACAATACCAAAGGCATTGCTCGCACATTGCCGACCTGAAGGGGAGTGGGATGGAGGGAGGGGGAGGGGAGGTGGGCTTTCGGCAGTCTCTCACTCATCGTATGAAACGCAGCTGTAATAGCTGCTTTACGCCGATCTTCTGCGAGAGGGTGGTACTACCCCGGTCGAGCCAGCCCGTTTATGAGCTGCAGTCAATTGGCTACAGCTTGGCTCTACCACCTTGAAAACCTTCATATTTCTAATCCAACAAAGCCCGCAAGCCTGTCAATGAATTAATGCTAAAATAAGTCTCGTGGTGATTCAGCAGTATAGGTACGTTGTTAAAGTAATTTGGACTTCTATTAACAATACCAACATTTGAACTTGAAATTAGTCCCTATAGCGGAAAAGGGAAGATCTTCCAGCCAAGCGGTTTATAGCTATACTCCAATGGTTGCTGTCGGGATCTTCTATATATAGCGATCTGCCGTGAGAATTTCGATAACGTGATTCAGGATTTCTATGCAGAATCTCATGTTGTACTGGAGCGTGCTCTCAGTGCCATCTGTTGGTGGCGTCGTGTATGTATAGCGTGTAGCAAGATGTGTCACCGAACTTCTTTTTTACCGCCGTTTAACTTAGCCATTGTTCACATATAAATATATCCTGGGGCATTCTTTTTACACACGGCTACCTGATCTCTAACTAAGCAGAACTTGTACTATGGAAACCAGATAACTGATACTACATATACTACTTTTTGTTTGTAAAAATAATATAATAATAATTTAGCCCTTTTAACGTCCCACTGCTGGGCACTGGCCTCCCCTCAATGCGAGGGGGATTCAGGCCTTAATCCACCACGCTAGCCCAGTGCGGGTTGGTGGATTTCACATGTCTAAAGACATGCAGGTTTCCTCACGATGTTTTCCTTCACCGTAAGCAAGTGATAATCATATTAAAGTTATGATTCACACATAGATTTCGAAAAATCCAGAGGTGTGAGCCAGGGTTTGAACCCAGGTCCTTAAGCCCGGAAGAAATAAATACTTAATATACATAATGACACGCAGATTCGGTATATGCAGACATGTTCATGCACACAAATGCATGTCCTGGGTAGGATTCGAACCTATGACTTGCAGTGTGGTAGACGGAATCCAAACCAACCACGCCAACGGGCCCGTAACCGTATAACAAAGAACATAGATCGGAATATAGATCGACCGGGGTAGTACCACCCTTTGACAGAAGATCGGCGTAAAGCAGCTATTACAGCTGCGTTTCGTACGATCAGTGAGAGAGCCGTAAGCCCTTACCCCCTTCCCCCTTCTTCCATCCCACTCCCCTTCAGGTCGGCAATGTGCGAGCAATGCCTTTGGTATTGTAAGCATCTATAGGCTACGGTAACTACTTAACACCAGGCGGGCCGTACGATTTTTTGCCACCTATTAAAAAAAAAAAAAAAAAAAAGAGCAAGCAAACTACTCAAGTAGGTAGTTGTGTATTTTAATTACAATATTTTCCATCGGTAGAGCCGCCTTGTGATTTATGAAGCAATCTCCTTATTGCTTGAACCATAAAACATAATCTAGCCACTTCGTTATATAACTTAGTATGTTAACTGGGCCATTGGAAGCCATAATTTTCCGTATATTTTGGGGCGGACTTTATAAATTACGGCAAGGTGCGGCAAGCGAATTTAATTTTGTTGGATATTACGTTCTGCATGCAGGTATGAAAGTTTTGTTGAAAAACAATAAGCTGGAAAGTAAGTGTTTTCACGTTTTACATTTTCAGGAGCGCTACCAAGAGTAGAGTCGCTAGTTTTACGCTCGCTAGGTACCGTAATACGTAAAATATTTGTATGGCATTGTACTACTCTATCGTCCAATGGAGGAACTCTATCTAACAATTTGGCGAATTGCTTTACGTAGATGCTAACGGCTAACGACTCCTAGCGAGCTCACGGTAGAGCTACTTTTACATGGGAGAGTTACTTCTGACTTTATTTTACGAGAAGTTAATTCTTACTTTGCATGTTAAACAAAATTTCACTGCAATGAAAACATGAAAAAAAGTTATTCAAATGCCTTTGATCAAAATTTCACTTTCTCTACCACTTACAAAAATGAAAAACTAAAGCAACTTTGAGTCGCAGGTGGTAACATGTAAAGCACTAATAAAATACATGCCGTAGTACGTATTTGCCTTTTAACATTATGAATGCAGTGTTCACCTGACATTTTTGGAGTATTCCAGTTTTTACTAAGTTGGTGCGTCCAGATGCCGCTCATGCTTCGCCCGAGCACTCATGTTATGACATTGTGTCTATGAATTCCGACGTCAAAGAGTGTGCTTCGGCGCGGGATGCTCCTGATGTAGACGCAGCTAACGGATACTTGCTAAGTATATTTTTTACGATGATATTTTCTTGTTCAGTGAGTGCGTCAACTTGATATTGGATTATAGATTTATTTTCATAAATAAGAAGGCTTAAAACTGAACATAGAATTCTTGTTAAAGATTCTAAAAATGTGCTGAAGTGAAAAATTAAAATTATATTTACAAACTAGCTGTGCCCGCGACTCCGTCCGCGTCCAGTCGGTGAAGCCCTTAAATATAATTTTGTCTATCGTCTAATCTGTATTACGTCAGTCTGCATCAGTCTGAGTTCGTCTGTCCGTGGCTGTCTATCTGTACCAGTCTATACCAGTAAGGTGGTATAGTCTGACCAGTAAGGTGGAGATCGGCATTCAAGTAGCTAATTTACCTTCGTTTCGTATGATGAGGGAGAGAGCCGGAAGCGCAACCCAGCCACCTCCCCGTCCCCTCCCACTAACCCCACTCCCCTTCAGGTTGGAAACGTGCTACCGATGCCTTTGGTTGCAAGCATCTATAGGGTACGGTAACTGCTTAACAACAGGTGGGCCGTACGCTTGCCTGGCGCCTTAGTTGTATAACAAAAGTTTGACTTTATTTGTCTGTGTGTATCAGTTTAGCTGTAAGTATCTGTCTGTCTGAATCGGTCTGTCTGTAATCTATCGGTAGGTGAGTATCTCTGTCTGTACCAGTCTATCTGTATCCGTCTATCTATATCTGTAGTTACTCACAGTATCACGACTGAGCGGTTGGACTCCAGAGCTCAATGTTTAAGTTTGTACTTGATACCCATGTTCCTTATTTAAAATGAGTGAGTGCTCCAGACTCACGGCTTAGGTAAGAGTCACTTCGCAACATCGTGCTTAAAAAGTTAGAGTCCGGAGTTTATCGTCTAAGTCAATAGCCAAAGCGTTTATTTTGTTTAGGCCTAGGAGGGCACTTATAAGTAGTAATTTTACATGTTTTCCTTAAATTCTAGCGCCGGATCGGAAACGCAACCTCGCCTGAGAAGTTTCTACTTGATACCCACATTGCTAATTCAAAGTAAGCAGGTCCTCCAGATTTATGTTTTAAGCACGCAGTTACCCAGCAGCATCATTCCTGAGGGGTTGGAGTTCAGAGTTCAATGTCTATGTTTCTATTACTACTTAATTCAAAATCAGCAGGTCCTCTAGACTTACTTCTTAGGTAGGTAGCTTCCCTATGGCATTAGTACTGTGGAGATGAATTCCAGAGTTAACGTCTAAGATTCCGCGTGATACAAAGACCCGCTTAATGTTTTTTATACGTAATTAGGAATAAAAAAACTAAATTTCTTGAAGCAAGGAAGATATTAAATTTTGACATGTGGTGCAAGGAAGGTACTTATTGTCTGATTTTAAGTATAGCGACATCTAGTTAAGAAAAACTAAACTTAAGATGGTAGATGCGTTCTGCGTGCAATAAAATATTTATTATTATTATTCAAATTAAGATTATGTATTCCAAATAATGTCGGATCACACACAACGTAGGGCTCCGTAGGGCTCCGCTCTAAATAGACGTATTTCAATAACTAAAACCTATTTTTGGCTAGAATTTCGGTGTGGTCATAAAAATTTACAATCTAATATTTTAGAAAAAAATATCCTAGATGTTAAGTTGGACTATAAGTCATATCCATGCCAAATTTCATTGAAATCAATCCATTGGATTCGAAGTTGTACGTGTTCGAATATTTAGGTAGATTTTGAATGTTTTATGGCAACCCTAAACTTTAACGAAAAAATAAATATGCTAGATGTTAAGTTAGACTATTAGTCATATCCATGCCAAATTTCATTGAAATTAATCCGGTGGATTCAAAGTTGTGCTCTTTCAAACATTTAGAATTTTTAAGTAGTTTTTTGAATTTTCTGTGGCAACCCTAAACATTTTCTAAAAAAAAAGTATCCTAGATGTTAAGTTAGACTATTAGTCATATCCATGCCATATTTCATTGAAATCCATCCGGTGGATTCGAAGTTGTGCTCTTTCGAAAATCTGAGCAAACATACAAACATACAAACATACACACAGACAAAAATTCTAAAGATGATAAAAATGAATTCTGCTGGTCAATCTAAGTCCCCCCCACTATTTTTTTTCCAAATATTTCGAATGTACAGACGCGACCAATTTTACATTCTTATTATATGTATATATAGATATTAATCGAATTTCATGGTTTATCTATTATTTTGACGACCGCTTGGCGCTGAAGTCCGAGTGTAGGCCACTTGGCTCACAGCATCGGATGGTTGCGGATTCTATTCCTGCCAGAACCAAATTACAGAAACGGTCTTTTCGTAATTTGCCGTGGTCTGGGTGCAGGGCCGGATTTACAGGTCTGGAGGCCCTGGAGCAACAAAGGAGGCCCCCTGGTCTATATTCCAAATAAAATGATTATTTTTTCAGTCTAGTTTCAATAAGTAAATAATTTATTGTGAAACCAAGTGAATTCTTGTAACAACATATATTAATCTATACATATAATAAGAATGTAAAATTGGTCGCGTCTGTACATTCGAAATATTAAAAAAAAAAATAGTGGGGGGGACTTAGATGGACCAGCAGAATTCATTTTTATAATTTTTAGAATTTTTGTCTGTGGGTATGTTTGTATGTTTGTATGTTTGCTCAGATTTTCGAAAGAGCACAACTTCGAATCCACCGGATGGATTTCAATGAAATTTGGCATGGATATGACTAATAGTCTAACTTAACATCTAGGATACTTTTTTTTTCTAAAATGTTTAGGGTTGCCACAGAAAATTCAAAAAACTACTTAAAAATTCTAAATGTTTGAAAGAGCACAACTTTGAATCCACCGGATTAATTTCAATGAAATATGGCATGGATATGACTAATAGTCTAACTTAACATCTAGCATATATTTTTTTTCGGTAAAGTTTAGGGTTGCCACAAAACATTCAAAAACTACCTAAATATTCGAACACGCACAACTTCGAATCCAATGGATTGATTTCAATGATATTTGGCATGGATATGACTAATAGTCTAACTTAACATCTAGCATATTTTTTATTTCGGTAAAGTTTAGGGTTGCCACAAAACATTCAAAAACTACCTAAATATTCGAACACGCACAACTTCGAATCCAATGGATTGATTTCAATGAAATTGGGCATGGATATGACTAATAGTCCAACTTAACATCTAGGATATTTTTTTCTAAAATGTTAGATTGTAAATTTTTATGACCACACAGAAATTCTAGCCAAAAATAAGTTTTAGTTATTGAAATACGTCTATTTAGAGTGGAGCCCTACGGAGCCCTACGTTGTGTGTGATCCGACACTATTTGGAATACATAATCTTAATTTTAATAATAATAATAAATATTTTATTGCTGCGTTCTACCATCTTAAGTTTCGTTTTTCTTAACTAGATGTCGCTATACTTAAAATCAGACAAAACCTGCCTTGCACCACATGTCAAAATTTAATATCTTCCTTGCTTCAAGAAATTTAGTTTTTTTATTCCTAATTACGTATAAAAAACATTAAAACATTAAGCTATCTTTGTATCACGCGGAATCTTAGACGTTAACTCTGGAATTCATCTCCACAGTACTAATGCCGTAGGGAAGCTACCTAACTAAGAAGTAAGTCTAGAGGACCTGCTGATTTTGAATTAAGTAATAATAGAAACATAGACATTGAACTCTGAACTCCAACCCCTCAGGAATGATGCTGCTGGGTAACTGCCTGCTTAAAACATAAATCTGGAGGACCTGCTAACTTTGAATTAGTAATGTGGGTATCAAATAGAAACTTCTCAGGCGAGGTCGCGTTTCCGATCCGGCGCTAGAATTTAAGGAAAACATGTAAAATGACTACTTATAAGTGCCCTCCTAGGCCTAAACAAAATAAACGCTTTGACTATTGACTTAGACGATAAACTCCGGACTCTAACTTTTTAAGCACGATGTTGCGAAGTGACTCTTATCTAAGCCGTGAGTCTGGAGCACTCACTCATTTTAAATAAGGAACATGGGTATCAAGTACAAACTTAAACATTGAGCTCTGGAGTCCAACCGCTCAGTCGTGATACTGTGAGTAACTACAGATTTAGATAGACGGATACAGATAGACTGGTACAGACAGAGATACTCACCTACCGATAGATTACAGACAGACCGATTCAGACAGACAGATACTTACAGCTAAACTGATACACACAGACAAATAAAGTCAAACTTTTGTTATACAACTAAGGCGCCAGGCAAGCGTACGGCCCACCTGTTGTTAAGCAGTTACCGTACCCTATAGATGCTTGCAACCAAAGGCATCGGTAGCACGTTTCCAACCTGAAGGGGAGTGGGGTTAGTGGGAGGGGACGGGGACGGGGAGGTGGCTGGGTTGCGCTTCCGGCTCTCTCCCTCATCATACGAAACGAAGGTAAATTAGCTACTTGAATGCCGATCTCCACCTTACTGGTCAGACTCTACCACCTTACTGGTATAGACTGGTAAAGATAGACAGCCACGGACGGGCGAACTCAGACTGATGCAGACTGACGTAATACAGATTAGACGATAGACAAAATTATATTTAAGGGCTTCACCGACTGGACGCGGACGGAGTCGCGGGCACAGCTAGTATAATAATAAAAAAGAAGAATTATCTGAAATTAAATTATAGCGTTAACGAACGGAACCTTCTGAGCTTTTTTCGACGAAAATTCGTTGAAGATTACGCTGAAATCCAGTTCCCGAAGTAAGTCAGATAATGCTCAGGAGAGATAGCTTTGATAGACGGTTTTGTCTCATCGTAGTTAGAAGCCAATTTTCGTTTTTGATATTTTTATGACAAATGGTTTTTTTTTTCGGAAACTATTGTGGGGGCTCTTCTTTTGTGGAGGCCCGGGGCTGTTGCCCTAATGCCCTCCCCTAAATCCGGCCCTGTCTGGGTGTCACTGAGATCGCCCCCAGTCGACGGACGGTCGACCGGTCGACCGGTCGGTCGGTCGTCGTCGTACGGTACCTACCCATGGTAAAAATTTGGTTTAGTTTGGGACCATACAGTCCGTGTGTACAGTCAGTGTGTTTGTATGGCAATCTTTTTATTTATTTATGTACAAAATGTAAATAAAATGCTCTAATTTTACATAAACCACATTATATTTTTTATATTTTATAGAAATTCGCGTTTCGCGTTCCACCAAAATCAATTTATAGCGCATTGATTATTTAAATTGAATTTCAGCACGTGTCAGTAGACTGAAAGAGTGAAGCCGACTGAAAAATATTAGTTTTACCAAAACACAAAACGTTTGATGCATGAAACATTCATAAACTATTTGAATAATCTATTTAAACTACACGGCGTGGATCTATGGATAATATTACTATGGATAATATTTTTATGACAGGCAGTAGCAAGAATGGCATTTTATGTTTTTTTTAATGGGTGCAATTTGAAGGTCTCTGAGTCCAAATCAGAGGGCCTACTCTGTTTCAAACGAAATGAAATTGAGAAACGTAGTAACGTAGTACGCAAATTTCGTCCGAAATTTCGTTTTCGTTTGAAACAGAGTAGGCCCTAAGGTGCTTTTGCAACTCTTAAGTCTGTTTGTAACAAATTTATATGAGGCATCCATACTGTATAACATTGTTACATAACGTTACAAAATTGATCACTAAAATAATTGCTACATTATCATCATCATCATTTCAGCCAAAAGTCGTCCACTATTGGACATAGGCCTCCCCCAAGGTTTTCCACAACGTCCGGTCCTGTGCTACTTGCATCCAGCGGTTTCCCGCGACCTTCACTATGTCGTCGGTCCACCTTGTGGGGGGGCTACCACGCTACGTTTTCCGGTACATGGTCGCCACTCAAGAACCTTTCTGCCCCATCGGCCATCAGTTTATCGGGCTATGTGCCCCGCCCACTGCCACTTCAGCCTACTAATACAATATACTATACTAATGTTATATAACAAAATTTATAAAACCTAAAACTTCATATTTGAAATTGTCTGTATTTGGCCTTGTCCCAGAGTCCGTGATTTAAGGTTCGCAAACCCTATAACAATAATTGCAAAATAGTTTTTATCGTCAACTAAGGTAAACTTAAGAATATTTTCTTTAACTCCTAATAAACCGCAAACGATTAGTTTCAAGTTATACCAGTGTTTAACCGGTAAATAAATATGGATTGATGTACTCCGAACACCATTAAGATTCAGACCGCGCCCGGCGACACTCGACACTTAGCTCTATCCCGTAATAAATACACAATTCACTACATTCCACCCCCGATATTACAGCAACATCGATTTTCATCGACGGTTTTGTACCAAAACACTTAGTAGCAATAGTAGAAACCGAGCAATGGATGGTGTATCAAGTGAAACTTCATGAGTAGGCTCGATGTAAGCATCTCGGAATCTCGTCACGTTTCTGAGATCCAATGGTAGTTTATGCTTACGTTTGTAACAACTATAGCGATGTTTATTAAAAATCTTCTTTATTTTTAGTGTATATTTCATTTCCATTCTTTTTTGAGGTGTTCAAGGCCAGCTGCAATCACTAATCAGTAAACGTTCGGATGTTAAGCAACGCTTGGCAAGGTCAGTCAGACATGGGTGACCATTTGAACTGAGTGTCTCCGTGCTTCGGAGGGTATGGTACTAACGTTACTACGTACTATTCGGTACTAATAACAAGAAAAACAATTTTCCTTTTTTTTTCGTCTGTCTGACTGGCTGTTTATTCCGGCTAATCTCCGAAACGGCTGCACCGATTTTGACAGGACTTTCATTGGCAGATAACTGATGTTATAAGGAGTAACTTAGGCTACTTTTATTTTAGAAAAATAATTTGGGTTCCGCGCAAGAAAATATAAACCCATTAAATTCCATTCGGTTGAAGACGCGAATAATGTTTTTCAAAAATTTTCGCTTACAAAGTCGCGAGCATAAACAGCAAGTAGAATTAAACTCTCAACGAAGATCCATTAGTGTTTATAGCCCTTTCATTACTGCATTAAAATTTCATAAAAAATAATGTGCATTTAAACCAAAAAAACAAACTTTATGAAACATTATGTTTACATCAATTTTTAAACGCTGTTTAGAGTTCAGAGAACCTCGTTTTAAAAATTAACGCATCTGAAACGAAAGTTTAGAAGATTTTAGACGATTTGCGTCTTGAGAAGCTTTACTTAGCTTTAACTTGCCACTTTAAGAACTAATGTTTATGTTAAGCTATGGGTTCCTCCAATAGCGGCGCCGTCATATATCGGCCGCACTAGAACATTGGCTACGTAAACAACAGTGTCCAATACCGCTCACTAGGAAACCGCGCCATTTTGTTTACATAGCTTACGTTCTAGTTACGGCCATTATATGACGGCGCCGCTATTGGAGGAACCCATAGCTTTAGACAAGTTTAAAAAAAAAACTTTTGATTTTATTTACAAGTGATACTGTTTACCTTATTTACCATTCCTTGCACGTGCCAATGAACAAGGAAAAGTAACTCTTAATGGCCGGCGCACATAGAGCACGGCATGTCATGGCATTTTATTTTTATCAATCGAATTTAATACTTATCCAATCGAAATAAGGTATATATTTCAATGCTCGGTGATCGACCTCGGAGCATCGCGGAGCATTTTCTCGGTGCACCCGCTGGAGCACCTTATTTCGATTGGATAAGTATTAAATTCGATTGATAAAAATTAATATGCCATGCCATGCCGTGCTCTATGTGCGCCGGCCATAAGAGAGAATTTTCAAGGATAATAATAGCAAATCTCGCACGCAAGCAGTTGCTACGAGTGTAAAAATCTTGGTAGTACATACTGTAGGAAATACAGACTTCAAGAATCTTGGATCTGTGGTCAATACATCATCCTATATGCGAAATATTGTCAGCACTATTTTTGATATAGGGACAGTGTTATACAACATGTAACCATTTTTACAATAGTTTCAAATAATTTCTACTAAAATTATAATTATTTTTATTTAAAAATGTATCTATGCAGTATGCATCTGTCTTCAAATATAGTACGTTTTTTTATACTTGTCCTATTTGGTAAGCAAAGATGGCGTCCAGCGGGGCGATCGCGTAACTTTTTTGTAAATGTTTCAATTGGTTTCGTTCATCCTATGTCAATTATATACGAAAACAATTGAAACATTGACAAAAAGTTACGCAATCGCCCCGTTGGACGCCATCTTTGCTTACCAAATCGGACAAGTATAAAAAAACGTACTATAGCAGTACTGCACTTTGATAAGATTAAAAAGTTCCGACGAGGATGGGATTCGAACCCACGCGTGCAGAGCACATTGGATTAGCAGTCCAACGCCTTAACCTCTCGGCCACCTCGTCATGTGTGTCAACTTCCAATTACACTGACCAAATGATGGGAAATCAGAACCATTTTGAACCAATTATAACCAACATGAAAAGAAATAAATTCGCAGTGTCTAATATTTTTGGTCATAGTCACATAAAAACCTTATTTATCTATGGTAGCGATTCATTTTAGCTCTGCAATTGAGTCGTAAAAACAGCGGGGCTAATGCAATATTGCTAATGAATTGCATTTCCAATTCATTAGCAGAATCATTTTGGTATTTGTCATTAGCATTGACGTTGACAATTTGCAATTCCTCTTTTGTGGATATAAAGAATTTCTATAGAAAACTGTCAAATACATGTCAAATAGATGAATTGCGAATCATAATATGAATTGCCACTATAAGTGACCATCTTACGATTTTCAGTGAATCATTTATTATGATCATAAAGTGATTCATCTTAATAAGTCTAAATAAAGCAGTATATTGGACATACCTCTAGTCAAAACACCAGTCAAGAAATTATTTTCTTGCCACCTTCTTGTATAACACCTCCATTCCAAACCGGATTTCCTTGCAAAATGGTTTAGCACCATGTTTTAGGGAATGGTCTTTATCAGCATTTCGATTTAAAAGCGGTTGTAAATCATATTGCAGTGGTCTGGCTTTGAATTCCATCCTATATAATACTTGATATAATCTAATAAGGTGGAATAAGGCCTGTTAGACCTTCCATTGGGAGTAATTCCGTGCAAAGCAGTGAAATGATAGTATCATTTTTATGGAGTTTACTAGTATGATGTTTTATACAGGCAGACTGGTTGAACACTTTACATATTTATACAGGGTGTTAGGAAGAGCGTGTGCCAAACGGTAAGGGTGAGTAGCTAGGGTCATTGGCTATGTATTCTCGCCCAACTAACCTTTTCTTGCCTTATTGTTATTTTAGAGAAAATTTTAATAATAATTATTTTTTGCCGAAAGTTGAACTTTTAGTCACCATAACTTTTATGGGTTTCCCGGTCTACAATTACTTGTATTTTTATAGGGAGTGTGTTCCATAAGCACCGGTATATCTTTTTTCGGAAAAAAATATTTATTATTAAAAATTGCACGAAAATAAAACAATAAGGCATGAAAGGGTTAGTTGGGCCAGAATACATAGCCAATGTCCCTAGCTACTCAACCTTACCGTTTGGCACACGCTCTTCCTAACACCCTGTATAGAGTGCTCAGTACTCGATTCTCGTTCTAATTATGTAAAAAAATAGGTGCCTAATATTTGCCTAATTTATTTTTAATTATCCGCTCAAAACAATAAGCGTAGTCAGGATCGTACCTCCTTGATTTGACGTACCTATCAAGTGTCATTAACTCCGTTCGCGCAGAATACGCGTAGTAGCGATAGCGGTGTCCACAATTTCCGAGTTTTAGCACATTAATTTAATTACGGTTGTCTCTGTAGTTCATTGGTATTTTTTTAATTTTTTTTTTTAAACGTTTCATGTTACCATAAATTATCATGTCCTTCAATATGTAAAGTGTTTAACCAGTCAGCCTGTATTGTAGACCTGACATGCACAATGTTCGTGGATGTTAGTGCTCTGAAAAACATCACATTAATCTATACCTACATATCAATGAATGCAAGCTATAGACCTTTTTTATAGGACTTAGTACGCATCATGGTAAGCAGTTACCGTAGCCTATAGATGCTTGCAATACCAAAGGCATTGATTGCACGTTGCCGAACTAAAGGGGAGTGGGAGGGAGAATGGGGTTGAGCTTCCGGCTCTCTCACTCATCGTACGAAACGCAGCTGTAATAGCTGCTTTGTGCGCTGATCTTCCGTGAGAGGTTGGTACTACCCCGGTTGAGTCCGCCCGTATATGAGCTGCAGTCAATTGGCTACAGCTTGGTTGTGGCTGTAGACTGTATTGATAGGCTGCTAGACAGACGGACAACAAAGTGATCCTAATGCCCGGCGCACATAGAGCACGGCATGGCCTGGCATTTTATTTTTTATCAATCGAATTTAATACTAAATCCAATCGAAATAAGGTATATATTTCAATGGTCGGTGATTGACCTCGGAGCATCGCGGAGCATTTTCTCGGTGCACCCGCTGGAGCACCTTATTTCGATTGGATAAGTATTAAATTCGATTGATAAAAATTAATATGCCATGCCATGCCGTGTTCTATGTGCCGGCCATTATGCTTCCGTTTTTTCCTTTTTGAGGTACGGAACCCCAAACACAAGTTGTAATCGTCAACAAGCGGAATATCCTTCAATTACATCCGACGTATTGCAATCTGTGATCTTATCACACGTCAATCCTTACCCATGTCACATACCATAGCCGATGGGCGATGGGATGGGGATGGGTGGACCCCATGCATTAGGAAGCACACTCATATTTTCCATGTCAAGATTGATAAATTGTCTGCAAGATAGTCCTTATCATGAGTCTCGAGTGTGATATGCGGTCGGTTCAAATATGGAGACTTTAATGGATGGGAGTGACAGAGGGATGTAATACGCTCTTAAGGTTGGGGTTTGATGACTGTTCAGATCCATTTGGGGGGTTACTACGAGTTCTGACAGCTACAAAAAACATGATTGATGTCGAATCTTGCCGATTATTTGCCAGTAGGTACCACAGATGCTAATAATGTTTGTATGCATGCGCTTACTCAAAAAACTAAAACCCGACTACGGAAAAAACGCGCTCTAAAAAGTATGAAACAAGAAAATATTCTCATCTAGAGGATAGCCGTGGTCCGTGTAGGTCCTTTAGGGCCAAATGGCACATGAACACGGACCACGGCTATCCTCTAGATGAGAATATTTTCTTGTTTCATACTTTTTAGAGCGCGTTTTTTCCGTAGTCGGGTTTTAGTTTTTACCCGACTACGGCGGAGGGTTATGATTTTGACCGGTATGTATGTATGTATGTATGTATGTATGTAAGTATGTATGTATGTATGTATGTATGTATGTATGTATGTATGTGCATCTGTTCCCACCTAACTTCCAAACGACTTGTCGTAATTTGACAAATGAGGTATCGTTAGAAGCGGCTTAATGGCGCGCTGGTTATAGGCTATGTGGCGTCACATAAAATTGCATATGGCGCCCTCTAGAGGTCATAATGTTATGAACTAAAAAAAAAAAACATTTTTTAATGAAACCGTGTGGGGTATCAAATGAAAGAGCTTGATGAGCACATTTAAAAAATATATATATTGTTACCTATAACTCCAAAATAATTAAATAAAAAGTAAGTTTAAAAACTAAAACCCGACTACTGAAAAATCGCGCTCTAAAAAGTATGAAACAAGAAAATATTCTCATCTAGAGGATAGCCGTGGTCCGTGTTCATATGCCATTTGGCCCTAAAGGACCTACACGGACCACGGCTATCCTCTAGATGAGAATAGTTTCTTGTTTCATACTTTTTAGAGCGCGATTTTTCAGTAGTCGGGTTTTATTAAACTTACTTTTTATTTAATTATTTTGGAGTTATAGGTAACAATATATATATTATTGAAATGTGCTCATCAAGCTCTTTCATTTGATACCCCACACGGTTTTATTAAAAAATGTTTTTTTTTTATTTCGTGACATTATGTTTATGTGACGTCACATAGCCTATAACCAGCGCGCCATTAAGCCGCTTCTAACGATACCTCATTTGTCAAATTACGACAAGTAGTTTGGAAGTTAGGTGGGAACAGATGCACATACATACATACATACATACATACATACATACATACATACATACATCCATACATACATACATACTTACATACATACATACATACATACATACATACATACATACATACCGGTCAAAATCATAACCCTCCGCCGTAGTCGGGTAAAAATTTTATAATGTTGTCATTATTTCACAAACTTTCTTCGAGCAAAATCGGATTTTTCGTACTGCAAGAGCTACATGACATACAATGTATTATTACCCCGTATTATCGTCATTATATTTATTTATTTATTTATTTATTTATTTAATAATTAGAACGGTCACTGACCAATTACACTAATTATCATAAAACACAAAGAAAACATATTGAGTAAAAAAAATAAACAAGCAGAGAGTACACCTAAATAATTAAAATAAATATAAAAAGCATATCTTCATTCATACATTCTTCTCGCAAAACTTCAAACATTCTGATAA
The DNA here is from genome assembly GCA_947859195.1 of Drymonia ruficornis. Classification (NCBI taxonomy): domain Eukaryota; kingdom Metazoa; phylum Arthropoda; class Insecta; order Lepidoptera; family Notodontidae; genus Drymonia; species Drymonia ruficornis. The sequence goes on from OX401922.1 coordinate 1,439,708, forward strand.
AATCTTCAGCCATTCATCCGCAAACAAATCACACCTTGGATTGTAATCCAGGAGCTGATTGAGCGTGGCAAGGGTGCGAGGCACCGGGGAGTGGGCGCGCACTACTGTGCGGCAAGAGGGCACGGCAAACATTCTGTGCTTTCTATTGCGGCAATAATTTACTGTTATTTGACCGTTGCCATGGAAACGTAAACAGAGAAAATACACAACTATAGATATAGTTCGTAAAAATATAAATATAATTGTATTAATTATTAAACCCAGCCAGTTTTGTTTAAACTAATACAAGCCTTGGTCCCTAATGAGTGTACTGCTGGCCACGCTATACTGGCCTCAAGCTAGGCTTCGCTACACTCACGGCCTCTAAGCTTGGTCATCATAGCTACCCTTGCTGGCCGCGCTATAAAGGCCTCGACCTTTGGTCTCGGCTTTTATTTTAGCTTGTCCATCAAGGGTTGCAATGCTGACCGCGCTGTGGAGGCCTGGAGCTGCGCTGCGCTGCGCTTTCGGCCATCAACAACGCGGTCAACAACACACTCATTAGAGACCGCAGCAGTAATGTACTATTGCGAACGCCCACATGGTGTACTCGAAATTCAATTTCGGCTCCCTCATCGTACAAAACGCAGCTATAATAGTTACTTTACGCCGATCTTTTGTAAGCTCATATTATGCGCTGTAGTCAATCGGCTACAACTTGGCTCTACCACTAAGGGCCTCCGCAGACTTGCTACTTTTAGCATCGGCGACCGGTGATTTTCTGACGTATCGTCATCAACATCAAAATCGCCGATCACCGATGCTAAAAGTAGCAAGTCTGCGGTGGCCCTAATTCCTTCTTACACTCACACTTCCCTTTGTTTTTGTCCAACCAAATAATCCCACTTTTCTTCTCTTTATGGTAGCTATGAGTTCCCGGGATTTTTTGACATGTAAACTGGACTAACTGAACGCAAAATAAGAACTAACTTCCTACCTAGCGCGTTCAAATGCAACGCGCGTTCGCCTTTTGAGCGGCAAAGATGAAGGAAATTAAATTAATGTCACCCCCAGCAAGTTGGTCTCGATTCGAAACAGTTTCCGCCTTGTAACCGCGTTTACAAATAACTAGCTATTATAGTTCCTATTTCTTGGGGAGGTACTCACGGAAGTCGATCCTATTTCACATTTAATTTTATCAACTAAGAGCCGGGCTCCATGTACGCGCTGCGCTGCGCCGCGCTGCGTCGTCGCAGGTGTCATCGGGCGAGAGACGAAGCGGGGAGGGTGACGTGCCAGTACAAAATCTTGCGACGACGCAGCGCAACGCAGCGCAGCGCGTAGATGGAGCCTCGCCCTAAGGGTGCATCATGATTAATGTTAAATTCGCTTGATTTATGAAACTTTAAAAGAGTTTTTCTAATTTTGTAAACTCATATACGGGCTAGGTCGACTAGGGTAGTACCACCCTTTCACAGAAGATCGGCGCAAAGTAGCTATTACAACTGCTTTTCGTACGATGAGTCAGAGAGCCGGAAAGTCAACATCCCCCCTTCCTCATCAATCTTTTCAGTTTTTACAATTCTAAATTCAAATGTAACGTCACGACTTTTATCCCCATTCGAGGGTAGTCAGAAGCTTGAGTGGCCATACACCACCACATTGTGGAGGTATTAACCAACTCAAAGCCCACGTTTCACCGGATAGTCAGAACCCAACGTGACAGGTGGTGGTTCTAAATTCAAATACTTAATTCGTTTATTAATTCATTAATCGAGTTTCCTTGGTAGTTCTCAGTTGCGGAGTGCGCTCAATGCAGTTTATTTCAATGAGACTGTAGCCTACAGTCCTCGTAGCAGCGTCGGTGTTAACTTGGTGACGAATTTATTAGCCTTTTGAAGTGTTAAATGTCCTTATCCAGGCCACAGCTCTGCTTAAACTTTTATAAGTAGGGTGGCAAGTCTTTATGGTTAGAAAATTGGGACGGCAAACTATACAATAAAGTTGTATAAAGTATGTTGATATTAAAGATTGAATAGATTATATATGAATGTGCAAACAAGTGTACGATGCGCCTGATGTTAAGAGGAGGGTTCGAAATTTGGTTGATTTTCTATTCTACTTTTTCTTTAAGTAAGTATGTGGACTAGGAATCTTATATTTAGATGTATGATTTTTGACTATATTATCTTGAGTATCTTTAAATCCAAATCACGATTTGATGAAATTTTCTCGATAATTTTTTTTTATGAAATGAGCTCTAATTATTTACAATTTTCCTTGCTACCACGATGTTTTTACGATTTAGATCACGAAATTATTTCTAAAACATAGCAAATAATGATATCTAAACTACCCTTCAACCATATTTTAATTCATGAAGTAGTTTTTTTTTAATTCAAGTAAATGTGGTTTGGCGCTTACGTTGTTTATTTCCGAGCGCGCGCACAATATCTCCATCTCACATTTTAAGTACTTGAACTAACCATGTCTCTCTCTAACTTTGTATTGTCAGTGTCCGCTCGGACTTGTTCGACGTCTGACGTGTGAAGGATTTTTTAAAAAATATTACGAAAAAATATTACGGTCGTGCCACATTACAGGTACAGTACAGTATTTACAGTCCGCCGACGCCTATGATAAATAAATAAATATCCTTGGAAATTCTTTTACACATGACTACCTGATCCCAAACTAAGCAGAGCTTGTACTATGGAAACCAGATAACTGATATTACTACATATACTACTTTTTGTTTGTAAATACAAACTAAATATACACTTAATTACACCTAGACTCGGGACATGCGGACATGTTCTTGCACACAAATGCATGTCCTGGGCAGGAATCGAACCTACGACCTGCACTGCAGCGTGATTTTCGTTTGCTTTTCCTTGTCTTGTGTAATTTCTTTTCATCTCTTGTCATTTTGTGTCATCTCTTGTCATTTTGTGTCATCTCTTGTCATTTCATAGTTATTCGTGTCATTTCTGTAAAAACTCCCTATTTCGCTTACTGTTATATACTTGCAGCATGGTCTTGGGCCGACAGTGGGAATACATTGCTTGTCAAAACAATGGAGTCGCTTTATTGCGTTTGTTGTAGGTATGGATGGGCAAGTAATAAATATATCATACATCAATAAATTATCGTAAAAAATAACATTACAGATATGGATAGGAAAATGTTTGTCCGTCCTATTCAATCTATTATATTATAAACGAAAGTAACTCTGTATGTTACCTTTTCACGGCTAAACCGCTGAACCAATGTTGATGAATTTTGGTATGGAGATAGACTGGGTCTTGGCGGAGAACATAGGCTACTTTTTAGGGTTCCAAAGGGTGCTAACGGGACCCTATTACTAGGCCTACGCTGTCCGTCTGTCTGTCTGTCCGTCTGTCAGCGCGGGCTGTATCTCACGAACCGTAACAGGTAGAGAGTTGAAATTTTCACTGAATGTGTATTTCTGTTGCCGGTGCAGAACAAATACTAAAAATATAATGACATTTAAAAATAAATATCAAGTCTCAAACTTGATATTTTTGATGTTTTTATTCTACGGTGGTACGGAACCCTTTATGTGCGAGTCCGACGCCTTCAGATTTTATAAATGTTTTCTTGAAATAAATATAGTGTATTTTAAGTAATTAACTGGCCAACCCTCAGGTCCTACCTACCATGTTAGGATCTTTTTCGTTGTAGCGGGTGTAAACCGTGATTTGACGAGTTAATGTGATAATTTTTGTATTTAAATTATTCAATTCAATGTATTTGTTTCAGACATAGTCCAATATTGATTATTAAAATTATTATAATTTCACAATAAATATAAAACAATAAATAAAAGTAAAATTAAATTTAAAAAAAAATATATTTATTTATTTTTTATTTTTCATGTTTTATCATTAAAATACAATATAATATAACATAAATTAAAATAAAATACAATAAAATAAAAACCTACCCCTAATTAAACAAATACCGTCCGCGTGGGATACTGGCTGCATGTCCTCCCTGTATTCAAACTGTTCCTGTTGTCAAGCGAATTTTTTGAGCAAGGAAAGAGCCAGCCCTCTTGTCACCTGTGGCGGTAACCAGTCTAAGGGTGATTTTGATAGATAAAAAGATAAACAAAAAATAAATGCATGGTTAAATCAATAAAATTAATAAAAACTGAAAATTAAATTAAAAAATAAATTAAATATGGTAAAAAAAAATATTATGACACCGCTGATGACTTCATGATCGGCATCGAAGTTAAGTACCAAAGTATTCCTTTGCCTACGAAACATGAAAAAGATACTCATATCCGGCAGTCAGTCACTGACACAGAGTATGTACATTTTTACCCGACTACGGTGGGCGGAGGGTTATGATTTTGACCGATATGTATGTATGTTCATCTGCTCCCGTATAACGTCCAAACTATTTTTATCATAATAATTTGACTAATGAGATATCGTTGGACGCGTCTGGATCGTCCGCTGGTTATAGGCTATTATACGATCGAAATATTGTTATACGTATCTATCAGCATATTGTAGGTATCGTTTGTCTTCTTTTGACTTACTTTGTCTTCAGCAATAAAAACAACATAGAAATTAAATTATTTTTTTCAAATACACTCGACATAAAAATCCCATATAAAACGAAAAAAATATATTTGAATATTTTCATCCATTTCATCTATTTTAAAAGGTGCACTGGGACATATTATTTTAATTGTACGAATTAAACAATATTGTTCCTTCAAAAAATAACTATACTATAGTCTACTCCATAGCTGTTCTGTCCTAGCTAAGCGAGAGGGATATATCCTTCGGCAGCTCACGCGACGCTAGCCACACCCCGAAACTAAAATTCATTTTTTTCTTGTATCGTCTTAACGCCTTAGCTCGTACGTCTGACAAATATTTGCGTAAAAGAAAATAACATAGCAATGAAAATTCGGAAATTTCCAGCTACTAAGAAAATAATAGCAGTTAGAGATGTAAGCATTTTTTAGGAGCTTGTTTTATTAGCATTGCTTCTTTTTCCTATTTAAGTGTTCGAAGATTCTATAGAGCTATGTCTTTTACCTCCTTAACATCGACCTTTATTCTAGCTCATGTAACTAAAGGTCACCGCTCACCTAACGCCTCCGCACCCGACCAGCACCGCCTCGCCGCTCGGCGTCCACTCGTTGTCGCCGGGTGGTCCGCGGGCGGACGCTGCTTTTACACCATAAACGTCACGTGTCGAGTGGACCGCGCGGGGTCAACGAGTGAACGCCGCGCGGTCAGCGCGTGGTCCACTTAATTCCGGTTCAGTTAGTGGACGCTGAGCGGCGAGGCGGTGCTGGTCGGATGCGGAGGCGTTAGATGAGCGTTGACCTTTATTCTTCGTCTTCCTCTTATTTGCTTCTTTATTAACATAAATTCGATCATATATTCTTTACTTGAAATGTAACGTCACGACTTTTATCCCCATTCGGGGGTAGTCAGAGGCTTGAGTGGCCGTACACCACCACATTGTGGAGGTAATAACCAACTCAAAGCCCACGTTTCACCAGATAGTCAGAACCCAACGTGACAGGTGGTGAACCTTGTCGCCGGAACCGCCGCCTTGTCGGTGAACATTCTTTATTAGATTATTTAAATTGTTAAAGATATACCACCAAAGGATAATATAAATAGTTTCAGAAATAAATAAATAAATATATATATATTTTAGCCAGTTTACAATGGTTTTACAAAGCATTTCTAGGAACAAAAGTGTTTTGAAATGCCAGATAACATATTATTTTAATTGTACGAATTAAACAATATTGTTCCTTCAAAAAATAACTATACTATAGTCTACTCCATAGCTGTTCTGTCCTAGCTAAGCGAGAGGGATATATCCTTCGGCAGCTCACGCGACGCTAGCCACACCCCGAAACTAAAATGCATTTTTTTCTTGTATCGTCTTAAGCAGTTACCGTAGTCTATAGCTGATGTGTCTAATACCGTAGGCATCGTTCGCACGTTACCGACCTGAAGGGGAGTGGGAGGGAGGAAGGGGAAGTTGGTCACGCACAGTGTTGCCAGATGGGGGGGATTCCCTGCAAATTCGGGGGCTTTTTTCGCCTTTGGGGGGAGATTCGGGGGACGTATTCTTTGGGGAGATTTTCGGGTGGAAAAATAAACACGGAGGATCATCAATACCTACTTATTTTCAAATTCTATCTATGAATTCAATTAGTTCGTTATCGTTTTGTGGCGAAGTTATTAGGAAAGAGTACCTACATATTTTTGTTCATGTATAAAAAATGAAAATTTAAATTAAAAAAAAAAAAACAAATTTAAATTTCAAATGAGTAAAACTGTTTTGGGGGTTTTTTTTCTCAAAAAGCAAATTTTTGGGGGATTTTGAAAAAAAAAAGGGGGGGATACCCACATGGTCATCTGGCAACACTGGTCGCGCACTACTGGTTTCCAAAAGCTTTTCCTTACCGCGTACTTTGTTTTTTTTTGTATAGAGTTTGGGAAGTTGCGTTCCTTTTGAGTAGCGCCGTAGGCAAGCTAAGCACGACTAGTAGTACCTACTAGATTTCTAATAAATTTAGGAATTACAATAACTAACGTCCTGTTTCTTTTTAGGAGCAATGTTGACGAATGGCCTTATATTTACATAGGCTGTTGAGTACTTAATGTACAAGACAATGTTGGTAAACACAACGTAAAAACAATCCTGGATTAAATTTCAAAACACTTCGGCGGTTTCCAAGATATCTTCAAGCTTGTACACTCAAAAATTTGCCAATTGATTACCGACCTAAACACGTAGTTTTAGAAACCAATTCGCATAGAATCACTGATGTAGAGCTGAGACAAATTTAATTTTAACGTTCGTAATTACAATTACCGACGGATTATGTATTCTATTATTCTTGGAATAAGGTTGATTTGACGAGTTAGGTATAGGACTATTTAGGGTTGCTGGCAATGGTATCTAGTTTCAGTAATGGAAAAGTTCAGTAGGTGTCAATAGTAACAGACAGAAGTTTCAGGAAACAAATTGATGTGAAATCTCTGTGGCGGCATATCCAATGGATCAAAGGATTGTCTTTGTCTTGCCTTTCACAATTAGCCCCAGTCTTGGTACCACTGGGATCGCTGCCATCGTATGAAGTCTCATGGTATATTATTAATGGTGGTGGTTAAGTCGCTCGTAGTCAGCTGCAATCACTGATCGGTCGGCTGGAGGTTAAGCAATGCTTGGCAAGGTCAATCAGAGATTGATGACCTTTGAGTGGCATTTGAACTGGGCGTCTCCATGCTTCGGAGGGCACGTAAAAAGTCGGTCCCCGTTGTTGACATCTAGGCAGCAGTCGTTAAGCCTTGTCAGAGGCTTATAATAATAATAATAACCATTTATTTTAAGGCTACTAGGCCCATAGATACATACCTTACAGACTAACATACATAGATATTATTAAACTTAAAACTAATTTGACGGCAGCTTCCCCTGAAAGCGCCTGAACACCACACCTTTCGGCCAGTACTGCTCCTGCATGAAAGTAGACAGCTACTCAGTGGGGACCAAGACCACAAACGCCTTGAAACTGGCGTTGTGACTCGAGGCCAACAGCTGCACTCTCAATGTGACATTGCTCTTCAATCTGATGTACTCAGCAATGTCCCCCGCCTTCATGGTGTAGTGGAGGCGGGACAGGTAGGTAGGTTATAGGCGGCTTGAACAACTCTGACACCAAGTTGGCCACTAACCATACGATACGAAGAAGAAAATTAACGGTAAAGCCCAACAAAGTAATTGGAAGAAGGGTAGGAAAGTATACACATCCTATGTGCGTAGTAATAAAATCAGTGCCGTAAGCAAAAAAACCTACCATCAATTTGGTCCCGAGATGTTTTCAAACGCGCACACTACGTTTGCCATTAAAAATGCAGGCGGTACCGCGGCGCGACGGCACGCGGGCCCGGATAAACGCGACCCAGTGTGATTTTTGTTAGAAAAACATGAACTTTTGCCGCGCAGTGGCCGTTGGTAGGGTGACCCATAAGTGCTGAAAAGATTTACACTGTTGTATACATTTTTGCTTATTTATTTATTCAGCTCTATATTAATTGGAATAAGACTAAGGGACTGTTTCAGAATAGCCGGATAACTTTTATTCCCCAAAATAAAGTCGTTTTAACAGTGTTCCCATAGAATATCTGTTGAAAGCTGTAAACCTATATCGTCATATTCTATGTCTTTGTTTTATAAGTAAATAGAACTGTCACTCACCAATTTCCTGTTGTCCGGTGTGTTTGTCATTAGCTGTGTAATCTCAATATATCCTGTTAAATCTTATAAGATCGTTTCTTTTGATGCCCATAACCCATCAATATCTGACAGAACGTTTTTATTTGGTGGATAAAAATTATTCGACGATTCTGAAAGGGGCAGTAACAGGCTCTGAAGGCATATAAGTAAAAACCTAAAAGCAAGCAGGTATAGTCCCGTTTTAGAAAAGCAAAAGTCCCTGATATCAAAAGGACCTATCTTTGATGGAGCATTCATTTATCATGAATTTTAATTTTATTTCGGTACTTATTAAATCTTCCTAATCGAAATATATTATTTTTTTATAAACTCATCAAATTGCGAGCCAAATAATGAATTATCAATATTAAAAGCGTTATGTTAACAACAGTACCAAGTGCTAATAATGTGAAGTATAACTATCCTGTATTGAACAGAACTTGTGGCCACAAGAACCATATTAAATTTTTCACACACCTCGCTGTTCATAAAAGTTTAGGCAGCAATTTCATTTTTATCCGTACTTGCTCATCTGACAAATAAGCATAATATTGTTCACACAATATATTGTCATATTAATGCTCTTTAATTTGAAATGTTGTTAACTAACTAAATAAACAACTTCAATGCTCGAGTAACAGAATTAACATACATTTTTTCCAATTAATAATTAATTAATTCGTAGAGTCCTAGTGTTGTACACAATATTACGAACGAAGTGGAAACCCTATAGATCAAGCTTAACACCTAGACAAATAAACTGATTTTATTTGGTTAGCGGTTCGTGCCCAGTTCTCACCCACATTTGATGGCATAGTAATACACACTGGACTAACTCCATGTTTTCGTATGTTCTAACGTTACAAACATCATTAGTATACGCTGCGACAAAACATATTATTTGGCTTTAACTAACTAAATAATGTATGTATTCTGTGATGTGACAATACAGAAAACTAGTGCGAAGAATTCTAAGTCACATTATATTGCTGAAAGGGTTGACAGAGATGAACTGCAGTTACAAAAGGGTGATCCCATTGCGACAAAAATAGAGCATCGTTCTTTAGACATAAAGTCGATTTCAGGTCGTGACTGCGATTTTTTATGGCATGAAAATGTAGATTTATTATGTTTGTAAAGGGAACTAATAACAAGAATTTAAACACTGATTACTACAGCATTCAACAATATATATTATTCCTATATTTACTTACCTACATGTAAACAAAAAAGCATTAGTAATAATAAAAAAAATACATACATAAGCTATGATGATCGATGTGCAAAATCGTTTTAACGATGGCAGACAATAATTGATTTCATACACCGAAAATTAAACAAAATATAAATATCGCCAGACTTACACACCAACTGTATGGTCCCAAACTAAGCAACGATTGTACTATGGCTACCGTGCATTGGACTGGGGGTGATCCCAGTGGTACTCAAACCAGGGCAAATATGAAAAGGCCTTTTCCAAAATTTGTATCTGTCGAGAATCGCACGAGCAACCACCCGATGCCGTGGCCTACGCTCGAACGACTACGCCAAGCGGTCAACATTTAATTATCGAATTTATGCACAACGTCAGTGACTCAAATCTATATCTTCTGACGTCACAATCGCATAGCGTAACCTAAACATGTTCACCATTAATAATTTACCCGGGGTCCGTGTTACCTTTATTATGTTTGTTTGTTTTGTAACAGCGGTATTTTATCGCTGCTCTCAGATATGAAAGCCGACGCGCCGCACACAGCTCGTCGGCACACGGCTTTTGTAATTCGTCCAAAATTTTGTTTTACACGTAATTACTTTGTACGTGATATTTGGGGAGTTGTTTTTTAAACGCTACGTCATACTGCTTTGTGCCTGTAAACATACGGGCTTCCATGTAGGTAAAAATATATTTTTTAATGACATCATACAGGGATATGGGTTATATCACAGAGTAAAGACTAAAGAATTAGATATTTGTATGAAACAAAACGAGGTCATTGTTTTTTCATTTTACTATTTACCGGTAAATAGTTGAACTACTCGCTTCGTTTTATGTCGATGTTAGTACTAGGCCGACCACTCGGCCGACTTGCTTAGGGCCAGTCCCCTTAGTAACTGGTCCATGGGTTATATAAGGCTGTGGCGGCACAATTGCGACGCAACGGCAATTTCTATACAAATTTTCGCTTAGCCGCATCACAAATGTGGCTACTATTTTATTTATAGGACTGAGGTGGCAAACAAGCGTACGGCCCGCCTGATGTTAAACAGTTACCGTAGCCTATAGACGCTTGCAATACCAAACGCATTCCTCGCACTTTGCCGATCTGAAGGGGAGTGGGAAGGAGGGAGGGGAAGGGGAGGGGGTGTTGGGCATCCGGCTCTCTCACTCTTCGTACGAAACGAAGCTGTAATAGCTGCTTTACGCCGATCGTCTGTGAGAGGGTGGTGCTACCCCGGTCGAGCCAGCCCGTAAATGGGCTGCAGTCAATTGGCTACAGCTTGGCTCTACCACCTACTGCCATATGTTTACAGGGGTTTGAACGCTGTCGCGTCGTAGTCGCGTTGCGGTCGCCTTACCAGTGCGACTCCGGCCTAATAGACCAGACTCAGCCTAAATATATCGTAGAATTTGTAGGTAGGGCCGAGTTCAATAATAGATGGGGAGGCGAGCGTGCAATTCGTGGATTTGCATGAGCGTCGTCCAAACCTAGTATGAGATACTAGGAAGAATACATTGTTCTAGATGTTTCCACTTTCAGCGGTGGTGGAAGCGTATACATGTTTTTTTTTTTTTTACAAAAAGCAATGACATAAAATACTCAAGCGTGTCAGATATTGATACTTTTCATGCTCCAACATGATAAAATGAAAAAAAATAATTACTCGAGCGCGTCAGAATTTGTAAGCATCTATAGGCTACGGTAACTGCTTAAAATCAGGCAGGCCGTACGTTTTTTTGCCACCGCAGTCCTATATTAAAAAAAAAAAAAAAACTGAGGGGGTGAAAAAGTGAAACTTCCAGATGCTCCCATTTCTTAGACTGACGCTCAAATTAGCAAAATTGACACTTTTGACACTTCTTAGCTAGTAATGAATCCCCCTTATGTTAATCTGACGAGTTCGAGTATTTTAAGATGGTCAATTATTTTTTTTTGGTTCCCCTGAGCGAACCTACCTATATTAAGGGCTCATATTTTTTTGAGGTTCTTATCAATATGTAAGCTATCTCCCTTATCTTAATCTGCTCGCGCTCGTGCAAATCCAGAAACCCCTTCTACGGCTCCCCATCTATAACACATTAGCGGACTATTAGAATAAACGATTATTATTAGTATACTAGCTGTCCCGGCGAACTTCGTGCCGCCTCAGAATTAATGTTGTATTTACTTATTAGCCAAAAAAGAACTAAACCTTCCACCCCGTTCCCCCGTTCGTCGTCTGATCTACTCCTTTCCCGTGTCGCAAATAAAGGGTCCCGTACCACCATAGAATAAAAACGTCAAAAATATCAAGTTTCTTGAATGGGGACCCCCTTTGTTTTGAATTTTTATTTTATTTTTAGTATAATTTGCTGTTGTAGCGGCAACAGAAATACACTTTCTGTGAAAATTTCAACTCACTACCTATTACGGTTCGTGAGATACAGCCCGCTGACAGACGGACGGACAGAGTAGGCTTAGTAATAGAGTCCCACCCCCTTTATTTTTAAGTTTTATTGTATTTTTAGTATTTGTTGTTGTAGCGCTAACACGCTACGGATACCGGCTTAGTAATAGAGTCCCGTTGGTACCCTTTGGGTACGAAACCCTAAAAATAGCTAAATTGGTCGAAGAGCTACTGGTCCATGGGAGACATCATGAAGGGCAACCTTCCACTGACACATTGACATGTGTATCCCGCCCGTTCTTACCTACGGCGCCACTGTGGGCTGCAAATCGAGCTTCATAGTACTTTCATTTTTTTTCTCAATTTTTTTTTTTTTTTGCTTTTGATAAGCTTCTAATGCCTTCAGCAGTCCATATAGGTATAAGGAATATAATTTCGTAGGTCTACTAAATTATATTTAAAAAAATAAAATTTTGTATGGCCCAAAAGTAATAAATCCAAATAACTTCAAAACTGCTGTGTTAACCGTTATATCCTTACAGATGGCTGTTCTACCGATTATTTGTAATTTTTTGGCGTATTTTATATAACGGTAACAACTGCGGTTTTTTTTTAAATAAATACGTTATATAAAAAATTTTGAACTAAAATTTGAAAATTTGTTTCTCTGAAATACAGACACTTATCTGCAAAATTTCAAGTTTATAAACCCATTGGTCCGCATGTAAGTACAAATTTTAGTATAAAATATTTAATAAAAAAACCGCAGTTGTTACCTTTATATAACATACACCAAAAAATTACAAATAATGTAGAACAGCCATCTGTAAGGATATAACGGTTAACACAGCGGGTTTGAAGATACATATTTGGATTTATTACTTTGGAGCCATACAAAATTTTCATTTTTTATTTTATTTATTTAGTATACCTATGAAATTATATTCTTTATATATATTCATGACTTCTGAAGGCATTAGAAACTTAAGAAAAGCAAAAAAAAAAGCAAAAATTTAAAGTACTATGAAGCTCGATTTTCAGCTCACAGTGCGGCGCCCAGACATGGTCACTAACCGAGGCTCAGAAGTCCAAACTGAAGGTTTGCCAAACAGCAATGGAGCAGCATTTTGGGTGTTAAACACTGATAGGGTGCGGAACACCCAGCTGCGTTCCATGACCCTTATCGCGGATGTAGGAGCGAAAACAGCTACACTTAAGTGGACCTGGGCGGGTCACCTGAGCCGAATGAGCTCAGAAAGGTAGGCCAAAGCAATCACCGAGTGCGGTCCCAGAGCACGACCGTCGTCGCCGACGTAGACCCAAAAAACAGTGGCGCGGTGACCTCGACGCTCATCTAGACGGGTGGTATGAGAGAGCCTAAGACCGCGATGGATGGAAGAAGATGGGGAGAGACCTTTGCCCAGAACTGTTATGTGCACAACGCAGATATAATTTCTTGTGATGAATTGCAGGAATTTATAGTCGCCATTCGCCATCTGACACCGGCGTTCATTACGCCATCTATTGAAAGTAATTTGAATCATACGTAAAATATGGGTTTTTAACGCTTTCCGGGCAATTTTTCCAATTTTTTTAAATGTATGAACCTTCCTAGAACTTCACGGAATAATCCAAAATAAAAATCATCTAAATTGGTCCAGCCGTTTTCGCGTCAAGTAATGACATGAAATAGGGATTCATTTTTATATATATAGATCACACCATCGATTATCTCTTATGGACAGTTATATATTGGCGAACTCGGACCTCAGTGTGTCAACAAGTCTTTATAGCATGACTATAACTTAACAAATTACGACTTTTCAATCGAAAATAACATAAAAGTAAACTTACAACACAACTTTTTACATTAACTATTGGAAAAACATTTTGACAGTTCGACGGAGAACCACAAGGGAGGTTGTTTCTAAAACTTTTACTAACAATTTCATTAATTTAATACAATTTTCTATATCGAAATTATTGTTGTAATTAACTTGATAAAGTTATACCATTGATGGTTATACTAACACGCTTATTCCCCCAAGGGGTAGACAGGGGATATTTTGCTTTAACTTTGGCGTATACAATTTAACAAAATTTCCAATATTAGGATCAAAAACATCTTAAAATTTAAGTGCTTCCAGTTCTCTCACTCATCGTACGAAATGTATAATAGCTAATTTATACCGATGTTCTGTGAGAGGGTGGTACAACCTCGGTCCAGCCAGCCTGTATATGAACTGCAGTCAACTATCTCTACAGCTTGGCTCTACCACCAAAAAATGTAATGTGTAACGTCACGACTTTTATCCTCATTCGGGGGTAGTCAGAGGCTTGAGTGACCATACACCACCATATTGTGGAGGTATTAACCAACTCAAAGCCCACGTTTCACCAGATAGTCAGAACCCAACGTGACAGGTGGTGTACCTTGTCGCCGTGTATACAGGAACTGACTATTACCTAATCGCGAGGGATAGGTAGGTTTCCTCACGATGTTTTCCCTCACCGTCAGCGAAATGTAAATTATGCACATAGATGAAAATTCATCCATTGGTGCATGCCCCACCGGGGATCGAACCTGGGACCTTCTAATTGCTAGCCCAAACTGTTCACCCCTAGGCTACAGTCGCTCTACCACCAATAAAAACGAAATAACTCCCAAACTATTCTGAACGGCTAACCATCCGACAATTCCGCAAATATTAAGTTGTCTAATAAACTGCCGTTAACCGCTCGTTACTGATACTATGCGACGCTATCTCAAATCCTTTGTTAGCTGAAAATTGCTTTAAAACGTCCTGAAATGGTGTTGACTTTCAAAAGTTTCAGTTTAGGACGGTGAACGATATAGATGGGGAGCCGTAGCTTTAGCCGTTTTCTGGATTTACTCCAGCGCGTCAAATCCAATCAAAAGTTTTTTATTCATGTAAGCTCAATAAAGCGTTTATAAATAGTCAAGATAAACAATATTTTAGCGTTACCCCTGGTTCGTAATGTTGCTTCCATTGAGAAGAGCCGGCAAGAAACTCAATGGTTACTCTTTTCAAAAGAATAATTGTATACATTTTCAAACAGCAACGATATGTCAGCAGGCAGGCATTGTGAATAAAAAAAAAACAAAATTAGGTATTTAAGAATTAGGTCAGATTAAGATAAGGGAGATACCTTACATATTGATAAGAACCTTCAACCAGTATGAGCCCTTAATATTGGTGGGTACGCTCAGGGGAACCAAAAAAAAATAGACCATCTTAAAATACTCGAACTCGTCAGACTAAGATAAAGGGGATTCATTACTAGCTAAGAAGTGTCAAAAGTGTCAATTTTGCTAATTTGATCGTCAGTCTAAGAAATGGGAGCATCTGTGAGTTTCACTGAACACCCCCTCTGAAAATCTGACGCGCTCGAGTAATTTTCATGTTTTTCTATTTATCATGTTGGAGCATAGCGATAGAGGTTATAGTATTCCAAAGAAACAAATTGACAATCCAAAACAGCGGATTTACTTTTTGAGTTATTTCGCCTCCGCGTAGTAGTTTACGGCCTAAAAAATTGAACTGTTAGAAACTCTTTTAAATATGCTTAACGCATCGCCCACATCAAACCACGTCCAATAGCGGTTGTAGAAATAGAAACTCGTATAAATGTGCTTATCGCATCACACACATCAAAACACGTCCAATGGCGGTTGTAGTTTTCCGAAATATCATAGTATAGACTCACTTACGCACACAGATAAAATGTATACCATTATTCTTTTGAAAAGAATAACCATTGAGTTTCTTGCCGGCTCTTCTCAATGGAAGCAACATTACGAACCGGTGGTAACGATAAATTATTGTTTACTTTTGCTTTATCGAGCTTACATGAATAAAAAACTTTTGATTTGATTTGATATCACACAGCAATAAGACCAATTTTATACATTCCTCAAACATCCAGCTTCTATGATCCAGCCATCATAGCCCCCGTTCTTCTTACCGTATGGTTAGTGGCCAACCTAGTGTCAGAGTTGTTCAAGCCGCCCGAAGGCCTCTCAAAGCCCTCGTTAACGAATACCATTGGATTTACAACCTTAATTTAATGGCCATTGAAAAACCTGCCCAAAGAAGTCTTCGTGCTTTCATGGTAACTTGTCGAAAACGTTTAAGTGTCACTTCATTACCGCAATGACGACATCCGGTGCTGAAGCCACTTTTTCAGATAAACCGGTTACGGCGGACGCGCGCTGAATTCATAAACGGACGGAAGTGTTGAGTGAGATGGATAGACGGAACACTTTATTGTGCACCACACACATACAGAACAAAAATCCTACTATCCTTGTATTATTAAAAGTAAGTTTAAAACTAAAACCCGACTACTGAAAAATCGCGCTCTAAAAAGTATGAAACAAGAAAATATTCTCACCTAGAGGATAGCCGTGGTCCGTGTTCATATGCCATTTGGCCCTAAAGGACCTACACGGACCACGGCTATCCTCTAGGTGAGAATATTTTCTTGTTTCATACTTTTTAGAGCGCGATTTTTCAGTAGTCGGGTTTTAGTTTTTAAACTTACTTTTTATTTAATTATTTTGGAGTTATAGGTAACAATATATATATTTTTGAAATGTGCTCATCAAGCTCTTTCATTTGATACCCCACACGGTTTTATTAAAAAATGTTTTTTTTTAGTTCATGACATTATGTCCTCTAGAGGGCGCCATATGCAATTTAATGTGACGTCACATAGCCTATAACCAGCGCGCCATTAAGCCGCTTCTAACGATACCTCATTTGTCAAATTACGACAAGCAGTTTGGAAGTTAGGTGGGAACAGATGCACATACATACATACATACATACATACATACATACATACATACATACATACATACATACATACATACATACATACATACATACATACATACATACATACATACCGGTCAAAATCATAACCCTCCGCCGTAGTCGGGTAATAAATGAGAAAGTATGTGTGTGTGAGTGAATATTTGTTACCGCGTATCTCCATAACTACTTAACCGATTTTAATGAAATTTGAAACGTAGATAATGTAGACTCTGGAATAAAACATAGACTAATCCTACATTATCAATTTCGACGCCGGCCAAGCCACGGGGCACAGCTAGTTACAAATAAAATAAGAAATAAACAACAGTGTACAGGGCGGTCTTATCGCAAGCTGCGATCTCTTCCAGACAACCTTTGCATGGAGATGATTCCGAGTTTTAAACTGGGTAGAGGTCAGCGGTGTTCCTAAATATATAATATATAACGTCACGACTTTTATCCCCATTCGGGGTAGTCAGAGGCTTGAGTGGCATACACCACCACATTGTGGAGGTATTAAGTCAACTCAAAACCCACGTTTCACCAGATAGTCAGAACCCAACGTGACAGGTGGTGAACCTTGTCGCCGTGTATACAGGAACTGACTATTACCTAATCCCGAGGGATAGGTAGGTTTCCTCACGATGTTTTCCCTCACCGTAAGCGAACTGTAAAAGCGCGGTGTTCTTACTAAAGTAAATTGGGAAACATATTTCTTATACCTAAACATTAAATAAAAATTCATTGAGATTGATAACTGCGTTGTTTTTTTTATTCTGGACACAAATTTACCCGTGGCTCTGTTCCCTGTGGATGAAAGTTAGCATCATCATGTCAGCCAAAAGACGTCCACTGTTGGTCATATGCCTCCCTCAAGGTTTTCCACAACGACCAGTCCTGTGCCACTTGCATCCAGTGCATTCCAAGACGCAGCGTGGGTAGGCCCCTCACAAGGTGGACCGACGACCTATACTAGCGGCACGCCATGACGGCCAGTTTGATATATGGGAGGGGAAAGGATGAACCTTATTATAACGGAAAAAAAATCATTTTCGCATTCATTTTTTGTCATTCTTATTTTTTAAACGGCCAGTCCTATTCCGTTATAACAAGGTTCATTTTCTTCCCCCCCCCCACATGTCAAACCGGCCATCGTAGAATGCCGCTACTATAGTGAAAGGAAGCATATACCTATGTAATTCCTGAGGATAACTTACATGTGTGCCAAATTTAATTAATAAATAAATATCGCTAGATAGAATAGACTCTGACGGGCCCGTTAGCGTGGTTGGCGTGGTGGCGCCTTTCACGCTGCAGGTCGTAGGTTCGATTCCTACCGGTGACAAGCATTTGTGTGCATGAACATGTCTGTATGTCCCGAGTCTGGGTGTGTATGTATATTAAGTATGTATTTACAAACCAAAAAGTAGTATATGTAGTAATATCAGTTATTTGGTTTCAATAGTACAAGCTCTGCTTAGTTTGGGATCAGGTAGCCGTGTCTAAAAATGTCCCAGGATATTATTATTATTACTTACACACCAACTGTATGATCCCAAACTAAGCAACGCTTGTACTATATGGTATGATTACAATGGACTGGGGGCTTAGACCACTAAGCTCCCGTCTAAGACTGGGGGCGATCAAAACCAAAGACAACAAAGTCAACTTGGCCGCATTGATATATTATTATAGCAGAAATGGTACCCCCTTACATTACAATCACACATTTGCTCAGCGCACCACTACATGCAGCGAAATTTACACAATATATTATCACACTAGCAATTTGACAATCAACCAGAAGATGAGCCAAGTGTACCCGCAATACCGACCTGTTTGCAACATTATTTTCCGCAAGCGTCTGAGTAATACTGTGTCCATGGACTCGCGATAATCCACCACGCTGGCCCAGTGCTGGTTGGTGGATTTCACATGTCTAAAGACATGCAGGTTTCCTCACGATGTTTTCCTTCACCGTAAGCAAGTGATAATCATATTAAAGTTATGATTCACACATCGATTTCGAAAAATCCAGAGGTGTGAGTCAGGGTTTGAACCCAGTAACCCGTTTAGTTAGGCAAACTATTTTGGACAGTCACGTATCTTTTTCTTGGTAATATCTTTCCCGTCAAAATCATCGCGCATTCATCCTAAAGTTACCCAATTCGTTTCAAGGGCGGGGTGTCGAGCTTGGGTTACTACCCCCGGGTTATCGACGTTGATTTATTGGATGACGTCACGAGCCACTCGATAAGGGTTGTCCGTCTAAGGGCCTCCGCAGACTAGCTACTTTTAGCATCGGCGACCGGCGATTTTGTGACGTATTGATGCTGCATCGCGTTTCTTCGAGCGCGAACGAGCGAGACGCAGCATCAAAATCGCCGATCGCCGATGCTAAAAGTAGCTAGTTTGCGGAGGCCCTAAGAGGGTGTCTCGTGAAATTTTATTTCGTATAACGACTCTTGGACGGTATAAATTGTGTATACAACAGGCATCGAGACGCGATAGGAAAATCAATAGATTTTTTATTTGATTCGTCATTAGGAGTGTCCACAACACATGCAAGACCCGCGAAGCAGCTTTGCCTAGCTAAATTTGACATAGCGCGCGCGAGGCAAATGCTCGCCCTGCCTCACCCGAGTGCTGGCATTTGCTTTGCCTAGTTTGGCCTAGCCATGAGACAGAACGATAATGTAACTATGTAACTGATTGCTCGGCTATACCCTTCTCTGTCTAGAGTATAGGTTGGCTCGCTCTTTGCCTCGCGCGGCATGCAACTATAGCTGCTGCGCATGCCGCGGCATTTGGGTGAGCAGCCTTGTACAGTAAGCTAGGCAAAGCTGCGATATGTCAGACATTTGGACGCGGCTGGCTACGCAGGTACAGTTTAATGTACTGTTTTTTTATGTCGGATCTATAAATATAATATAAAAAAATCATTGCTCTTAAGGGTGCGTTTCCACTGACGCGGAGCTGGGCGGAGCGGAGCGGCAGACTGTGATTAGCCAACTGTGATGGACCAAGAGCGGAGTGGAGATTTCGAGCACTATGATTGGCCAATTCACGGTCCGCTCCGCCCAGCTCCGCGTCAGTGGAAACGCACCCTTACCCTGTCTCTTCAGTGCTATCTTGAAATCACAAATCTGTCAAACAATAGCCCGGGTCGCGATCAAAATCGGAAATTATTCAACAACTGTTATTCCGAAGCCCTTGAACAATATTTCAGCTTGCCTAAACGGCTAGCACAGAATGAATTTAGATTATCTACATTACCCCACTTGACATGGGCCTCGAGCGAGAGGAATTAGCATTGAAATCACTTAGTTGTTATTTGAGTTACAATGCTTGATACGTGTTGTGTTTGTTAAGGCGGCATTGCCGGTTAAGCGGATATGTCCTTCCTTTGCTTCCTTGCTTGCTTATTTCGGAAGGCAGCACACTGGAGCTATTGTTTACCAAATTACATTGTATTAAAATAAGTAAATGGCGATAAAAAAAAAACAATGTAAAAAAGACAAGCCCGCTGAGTTTCTTGCCGGATCTTCTCAGTCGAGGTCGCGTTTCCGATCAGGCAGTAGAATTTAAGGAAAAAATGTAAAATGATAATTTGTAAGTGCCCCCGTAGGCCTAAACAAAATAAACGCTTTGACTTTGACTTTGCACTAAAACATGGGGTTCTTCAAAAGGCATGTTTAAAAGTCACTAAAAGGTCGGCGCCGCGTCTGCTCCGCTTATGTTGCAGATGTCCTGGGCGGCGGCTTCCACTTACCATCAGGTGGACCGTCTGACAGTGTGCGATCTTGGCTATAAAAAGTGGGAAGCTCTTCCGGCCAGGCGGGTGGTTTACCTGGCGGGGTCGGCTGCTACACCACAATGGTTGTTGTCGAGGTCTCGTATATATACTGATGTGATTCGTGAATGTTGATATCGCGATTCAGGATCGTCCTACTAATATTATTAATGTTAAATGTGCGGGCAGTACGCTTGTTTGCCACTCGGTTATGGATTTATATGTGTACGCGGTCAGATGTCAAAACTGCCTGCGTTTAAATGTGGTGAGCGGCGTGCTGAGCTGTTTTGGACGCACCCACTGGTGGATTGAGCGCACCGCTTGGCAAATGAAGGCGCGCTTAATAAGCAATTTTAAGAAGTTACACTAATAAAAAATATATAAAATCATAAACATTGAACAAAATTGTCTTAACAATATCATGAGACCAAAAGCCTCATAATTTACAATACAACATTTAAAACTATCCAAAACTCTGGCACCCTCAGTTTGGGTTGCAAATTGTTTATCCAAACTAATCCCGAAACTCATTACACTCGTTATAACCGACAATGTCTTATCCTCGGCCTAACAGCGCAATATTAGTGCTCAAATTGCTCAACAAATAGGCATTTACGGCAACGCCTTAGTTCACAAGCGACAGCGATTTTAGAAAACAAAACCAAATAAATCTCTGGACTAAAACTAGCTCGACTTAGCTATAATTAACTAGAAAACCTTAATACTAAAATATACTTAAGACCCTGGTATTCAAAGGTTTAAGTCGCATTTAGCTTTGTATCGTCGTTTTTGTCAGTTTATGTGTGACACGTAAAAATTATGTTATCTCAAATTTTAAATTTTACTTTCGTCAAAGAAAACAATAATAAATAATGCTTTATTTATTTATTTGTTAGATAAAAATGTAGATTACAGTACGGAACCTTAACACCTACACCTTAAAATACAATCTTAATGAAATTATGACCACTAAAACTAGAAAAAGAAAACTAAACATAACATACCTAAACGTTATTACAATTCAAAAAAAATATAAACAAATTTTAATACTTTCTGTGCCTTATCATTAAATATATCTAGTGCAGTTAGTTAGTTAGTTTAAGTCAACAGCGATTAATGTATATATTATGTCAGTAGGTAGTATTCGGGTTTTCTTTAAGTAGGTAGTATAAAACTACATCGATGGTGCGTCCAGATGCTTCGCACCCCTCACCCGAGCACTCATGTTATGACATCATAAATCTATGCGTTCTTACGTTAAAACTGAGTGTTCGGGCGCGGCATGCGCCTGAACTAGACTAAGCCATTACGTTATTATTACCATATTTTTACACGAATGCCCAAAAAAGGAGTGTATATGTGTTTAGGGTTCATGTATGTATGTGAGATTCTTTGTTCCACCATAACTTTTAAATCCCTGAACAGATTTGGATGTATCGGGTAGCGTTAGAATCCTTACATCATTCCGGGTGACACTGGGTATATTATTTTTGATAAAATGAAAAACAATATTTATGTACCTATTTGTATTCTTATCGAATCGCGATCGCTCATGCGTCACGCCAGGCCTAACGAGCATATGCTATCGAAACTATCCAACTGTGTGTCCCAATGCTATATCGTAAGCCGTTGTTAAGATTGCCAACAACTGTGCCAACTCTCAGATTAACTATTAATTTAATTAGTTAATTAATTTTTTATTGTTTACTTAATATGTCCTTTTTATTTTTTGATACTTTTAAAAATTATGATTCATCTAATAGGAACTATTTTACAAAAAATAAATTGTATTTTTTTATATTATAGTTATAAGACGGTATCACATAAGTAGTAGTCTGAAGTTTGACAACCTGGATCGTGATGGAATAATGAACCTATTGATAACGATAATGGCCCTTCTAACTAACTAACTACCACAGAGTAAAGACTAAAGAAAGAGGTGCCCTTATTAGATATATGTATGAAAAAAAAAACGTGGTCATTGTTTTTTCATTTTCATTGTTCTATCTACTGGTAAATAGGTCAACTACTCGCTTCGTTTTATGTCGATGTTAGTACTAGGCCGACCACTCGGCCGAGTTGCTTAGGGCCAATCCCCTTAGTAATTGGTCCATGCTAACTATACTCCATTTATTATAGCATTAGACAGAAGTTAAAAAAGGTTATTTTTAGTGTCCACTTTGTAACAAAAGTACAAATAACATGTTACAGTTATGATTGACGTCGAATTTATTATAATCTATTTATATACCAGCTTGTCACACCTAACTGTAATTATTTTAAGTATTTATATTATAAAATAAATTGTCTTTCATTTAAATATTATCATTTCAGTCCAATTTAAAATTAAGTGTCAATGCTAAAAACCTAAAAGAAGCAGGGGTGAACAATACCGGGAACGTGTTTCGTTCCACTATAATCCTAACAAATCTAAAATGTTACCTAATCCGTTCAGAGGTTATGACAGCAGGGCATTTCTAATTTTGTCGGATTATGTTGTCTATGAAATTGACGTAAATAATTTTCTGTCAGTGTTTGTCATTGAGTCATTCACCATCATTTTTTTTTTCATTTTTTTTTTGTTGTCAGCTTAAAATGTGTCATACGATGTTATTATAAATAAAACATAGTATAAAAAGTACTTTTATTTTGGTTATCGAAGTATTTAGCATTGTTTTATGTGAAAACAATTTTAATGTAACCACTCTAAATAAAAGTTGTTTTGACTTTGAAATAAAATGTTTTGGATCCCTGCTTCTACGAGCCTCTTATTTCTAATGTTATAATAAATGGGGTATACATACAAAACAGGCGCACTTGAGACGTCGATTTGTGGACACCGCCCGTAGAAGAAGAAGATGGCCCTTCTAACTATTAGCCATTGAGATTTATAGAAACTGGATATTTATTATAGAATCTCTCGACAAATCCTTCTACTAACCGGTCGTTATAATCATGACGCATAGTATGAAAATTGAATAAATTAACGATTTTCTCAAACTACGCAGTTATTCAGCAGCTATTATACAGCTTATAGTGTTAGCACACCTATAAAGTGGTTCTGCAGACAGCGTCACACGTAAGCACATCAACGAGCACTAACACAAGCTATATAAAAAGCTATAAATTCTACACAAAGGCGTCGCTCACGTCATTAGATATAACGACCTTTATTTTCATGAACTGAAATCCATTTTTGAATTTCATCTATGAAAAAAAAAACAATAGATTTTCATTTGTTTTTATACCCCTGCGTTGGTGCTCGTGACACGCGATCGGCTCCTTTATGCCAAATATATGGCCACATTTGCAAACTAAACCATTATCTTGTACGCCCTAATGATGTGTTATGATTCCTGCGTGCACCTCCTCAAATCATTAAACCGTAAATTAATGACTCTCTACTGACATGACAAGATACTCGAATACGAACTTTACGAGCTGGTGGTAAAGTGTACATTGGATTGGTGGATAGAAAATGATATATTGAGGATACGCTGTAGGCGTTTCATTTGTATATATTTGCTAACCGCGACGTGGAATATGTGAAACGTGGGTAATAGAGTTGGTATTCGCCATAGATGTATTAAAACTTTAGATGCGCTCAACCTGACGTCTACTTAGCGCCAAGTTCACGACCACACTAACGGATCGGCAGAGCAGTAACCGATTATTCGATCATGTTGATAATGTATATTTAGAGTGTAGGTTGGCTCGCCCGATCATGACGTGACTGAAGCTGCCACGCGTACCGCGCGCGGCGTGCGCCTGATGTAGATGCAGCTAATGAAGATTTCGCTAATAACGCCACAATGTATATTCATCTCTTTCTAACAACAGCTCTGGCGTATATGGCTTGTATTCGTTGATATGTAGGTATAGTAATGTGCTCTTTATAGAGCAATAAAGTTCGTGTATATCGTGTCTATAATATAAAACGTCATTGGTATTCGCACCGAAAATGTATGAAATCGTTCGTAATCTAGGAGACGTTGTGAATAATACATGGTTACGTTTATCTAAGTCGCTAATTGAGACGCGTACTAATGTAAACATTATTAAAATTTATGAACGTCTTGGTAAATTATCTGCGGATTATCAACATTAACATTGGCTTTGGTTTAAGGTCAATGTAGGTTAAGTAATAATTTTAAAGCCTTTCACGACGGCGCGACTCAAAAGAAACTAGTTATAAACTCAAATCCCCAAAGAGTTACTTGAACAATATAAAACTATAACTATTTAATATAATTAATTGAAACGTGACTACACAAGGGGAATGTAACGTTACAGAAATTAAGTTGTTCTTAAATAAGACATTTGATAATTTATAGTTGAGTCAAATACAAAAAAATATTAAACGGATTAAAAAACTCAGAAAAGAACGGCTGAAAATATTTTCTTGAATCTTAGCCAGGAACAATCTCGATTAAGTCACCTTTTAAACAAAAATCAACATCGATTCATCAGTTCGGGAGCTACAATGCTACAGACAGACACACATATACACACGTCAAATACATAACAGGCTTTTGTTTTCGTCGGGGGTTAAAATATAAGCAACAGCAAGAAAAATAAACTTTATTGCGTTAATTGTGCAACGCAGCTGTAATTGCTACTTTACGCCGTTCTTCTGGGAGAGGGTAGTACTACCCCGGTCGAGCCAGCCCGTATATGAGCTGCAGTCAATTAGCAGCTTGTACCTACAAGGCGATTCAATTAATTACAAACATTTCATTAACATTTTGACTAAATCGTCTATCCATCTAGCATTGTACGATTAATCACAGTAAAGGCTGCAGGATTCCGAATAAATACTAGTGCTTCATCAAGGGCAGTCTGAGAATTAATTATAAACACCTAGAACATGTTGTGGCCTGACAACGGCCATATTTCACGGCGCCTCCAACATGTCGCGGTAGGGCTGCCGCGTGGGCGCAGCGCCCAAACCTCATTATCACGTCATACGTGTGTAGTTAGTAAATTTTTAGAAACTTTAAATGACTATATTTTTGCCAATTTCGAAAATTGTTTCACTGGTAGTAATCCTAAAGTATCACACGCGTCAGTATAGTATTTATTGTTAGCTGTGCCCCGCGGCTTCGCCCGCGTGGAAATTGATGTGTAAGATTAGCCTATACCTTATTCCAGAGACTACAATATCTACCTTTCAAATTTCTTTAAAATCGATTTAGTAGTCATTGAAATACGTAGTAACAAATATTCACACACTTTTCGCATTTGGGTGGTTCCTGCAAAGCTCGATTTTAGCGGTCACACAGTCTTATCTCTGTTCATATCTGAGAAACCGATTAAAAGTATATTTTTTTCGTTTCTTACTACATTTGTCTATTTGGAAAACATAATTTTTCTTTCATAAATAAATAAATTATACATCCAAACTTCATTTGAAAACCAAAATCGGGGTCAAATTAGCCGTTCTCGCTGTGTCACACGCTTCACTTTCATGAAACAATAGCGTTTTACTTTTCGGTAAATGGTGTTGGGATCGTGTTATAGATATCAAAAAATTTGTAAAAATATACTCTTTTTATTGATTACAAATATAATATATTTTATTTATTAGTTTGAATATTAAACAGCTATTTGTGTTGGTCACACGTTTGTGCACATTTTTACGGCGCATTACTAAATGATGTATAAGTCTACGATGAAACGATTTATGGTCTTGTTTCATGTCACTACGGACAGGCAGTCATGTCGAGGCAGTCCAGCAGAGAGATGATCGAGGGTGTATCCCTCCGCGATGAGATATAGGGTATCAAAGTCCAAAAAAGAAGTTTTTTTGCTGATGTACCGGAGTTTTGTGGACAAAATTTATTGTTGTTTGCAGTCACTTTAGATACTGGGGTTTTTAATACGAATTACTTAGCTGTCGAAGTATGATTTAGTGTTATTTAATTTATACTACATTTTGAAGTGCAAGAATAATAATGAAATATGTTTAATTTGACGAGTTTCGTGGCATGAGATTCGTGGAAATTTCTCCACGAATCTCATGAAATTACCACGAATCTCATTTTTCGGAGGATTTTTCATGTGATGAACACGTCTCAGTGCCATAATGTAGTACATATTGGCATCAGACACTGGTTGTATTCCTCACGCAGCGATCCTCATTGCTGACGCTCATGATTTGCCCGTCGCGGAATGATATTTTTGTCTCATGATGCTTCGCCATTTGTTTATGTCCATGGTATCGTGAAGCTCAGCGTTGATCGCATTTGCTCCATACTGTCATCTCATTGCATTTTAATTGCTTATGGTTGTGTCCGTCTTTCCTAGTGATTTGTCCAGGAAACTCAAGAACAAAATTCAAAAATATTTTTTTATTAATATTAACTAAACCCGCACGTCGTACCTGGCCTATCGACCACCGACCCGATGATTGCTTTGAACACGATTGCTGATATCACTCCAAAAACCGACCATTGTATGTTGCATTCTTGGACATGGAAAAGGCATTTGATGATAGGGTCCCAAGAGACACGATCTGGTGGAGCCTTCGGAAGAATAATGTCCCCGAACAATACATCAACAACGTTGCCGACATGTATAAGGGTGCAAGATCAATGGTTCGGACGGTAGTGGGTGAGACAAAACCAATAGCGGTCACAGAAGGCGTACATCAAGGCCTCATCAAGGTTTCTCTTCCTATTGCCTCGTTTTGGATTCACTCACGGAGTTAGCGCAAAATTGGGCAGCGTGGACTTTTATATACGCTGACGATGTAGCCATCTGCACAGAGCGCCGTGATGAGTTACAACAGGCACTTTTATCTTGGAAACACCAGTTGCAAGCCGTGACCTTGTGCTGAGTGTAGCAAAGACCCAATTCATGTGCTTTAACGAACCAGGTCCAAGCGACAGCAGTTCCATTCCCATCGATGGACAATTGGTCACTTTGTGCGATCAATATACCTGGGGAATAATACCTGGGGAGTATGATGCACAATTCCGGGAACGTAGAATGCAAAGTTCAGCACCAAATAGCTGCAGCGTGGCTAAAATGGCGAGAAGTAACTGGTGTTACATGCGATAAAAAAATGACTGTAAAACTAAAGGGCATGGTATATAAGACCATCATAAGACTAGTCCTTATGTATGGCAGCGAAACGGGGGCTATAACCCAAACGAACGTGCATACCATTCAAGTTACTGAAATGAAAATATTGAGGTGGATGTGTGGCGTTACCAGGCTTGATAAAATTTGTAACGAGTACGTGCGAGGAAGCCTGGGCGTGCGCGATATCGCCGACAAGATGCAAAAGAGTAGGCTGCGATGGTATGGTCACGTGAAAAGGAGGCCACCTGAATACGTAGGGAACTTAGCACTACAACATTCCATTCCCAGCCCAAGACCCAGAGGCATACCCAAAACAAGATGGAAAGCTGTAATGCTAAAGGACATGAAAGAGTGTCAGGTATCCGAAGACGATGTCGAGAATAGAGCGAAGTGGAAGGGAAAGTCTAGGAAGGCTGACCCCACCACCATGTGGGATACATAGTCAGCAAGAGAGAGAGGATATACTAAACCCGCAAGGCAACAAAATAATTTAATTAAATATTTTTTTGGGCGATTTTATTTGTTTATCGGGTCCTGCTAATTTTGATTCGGATTTTATTCTGGACAAAGCTCATACCTAGGTAGTGCTTATGAATCGTTAATATAAACATTTTAGCGTATTGCTTTCATTGAGAAGAGCCGCAAGAACATTCGTCTTGTCTATTTAATTTTAAGATACACCTGACGGGAAGCTCTATTGAGAACATAGAGCTGAGATCCTCCAGTCCAGACCAGGATATCATCAGCAAATTGAAAGTGCTAACAAGTACACCTATACTCGCCATTAGCATCGATGCTTTACCTTTTCCAGTGGGGAAGATAAAATACACCATTCATCATCATAATTTCGAAGATGGAACGTTTCCCTGTCTGACACCTTTGGCAATTGGATCGGTTTTGAGCTCTAGTTGGTCCTAAAGCTGGATTGATTGAGGCTCTGCTATTATTTGCGAGAATGCTCCCAGGGGACCCAAAGAGTCAGAGACGCACGGTCATATACTTTTCTCCTCCAGAAAACATGAACACAAAGTTCCTTAAAACGCAAGATCGCTTTAGAATTCTGTCGTTTACGAAGATGTCTGAACAAATGGCAGTCCAGATGGGATATAAGAACTAAGGGCCGCCACCTCCGTGAAATTATTTCCATGCGTTTGTGAGCATCTGGAGAGGACAAGGCTAGAAGTGGACCACAGTGTGGCTCAAATTTATTCACGAGACATTACATCTTTTGGAGTACCTAAATTATTCTATTTCACATTAGTTTCTTCACCTCTATAACAATGTTCGACGCCGCATAACGATCACAAACAATTTGCATATCATAATATCTTTTGGGAGTGTGGTCTCTGGTAAAACGGAACACTATGTTAAATAGCTTGCAAGTGACATCTGGAGTAGTATATCACACAGAACTTGTAGAAATAAGGGAAAATATCATTGGAATCAAGTATAACCAGCTCACAAGTTTATGTTAGATTTTTTCCCCATATTTTTTCTTTTATATTCATACAGAAACAGAAATTGTGCTTTTATATATTCTCTTGTTATTAAACACAAGTCCCAACAACCATAAAGAGAGCAAAACTTATAGTTAAGTACATAAATAATGCGTAAAGAATACCCGGAATTTACTGCGTGAGTTTCGTGTGGTACTGCATGAGTTTCGTGGCACCATTTTCTTCAACCTTGAATTCTGTCCAAAGTTATCATCAGATTTACAAAAGCGATAGAGATTTGAACTTGTATAAAAGGCTATATTATGTTATTAATATAAATTATATAAAATTCACAAAAACAAAAATTACCACGAAAATCACGGCGAGAATCTTGTTCGCAGGAATGACCCATTTATAACATTAGTACGATAGGCTAGTAGGAAACAAAAAACTATTAGGATTGTCCCCTATTGTGAAGGGCCGCGGGCGTTATTCTCTAATTCGGACGCCTCTATTTTGATAAAACTCAAAGCGATTTTTCAAACAAACGCGCGTGATATTCGCAGATTGTCATAACCGATGCAAATAAATTTGACGCTTAGGGCCACCGCAGACTTGCTACTTTTAGCATCGGCGATCGGCGACTTAGTCGCTTTTCAGAAGCTCGATGCAGCGACTGAACGCTACACCCCGCACACTTAAAAACGCCGAAGGCAGCGACTGAGTCGCTTTTCTGAAGCTCGATGCAGCGACTGAATGCTATACCCCGCGCACTGCGGATGCCGGTCGCAGCGATTTTTCATGGTGACTACATACTACCGGATCAGCATCGGAGCAGACGCTGCGTCCGATCGCAGGAAATCGCAAAATCGCGATGCTGTATCGATGCAGTCGCAAAATCGCGCGACTTTGATACTGCGATCGAACGCAGAGAGTCGCCAAAACGCGATGCAGCATCGATGCAGTCGCAAAATCGCCGATGCTAAAATTTGTAAGTATTAGATGATTTACAATGCTAGAAATTTTAAAGAAAGGAACGATCCCTATTAAAGAGAGTGTAAAAGAAAAAAAAAAAAGGGAATTATTACTTTGACGCGTGGAAACCCTATCTTTTATTTATTTGTGAGAAACTCTGTTCGGCGGTTGGTCATTTGATGTTTGTGATTAATTAGAATGTTCAATGCTTGCTTAGTATTAGTGCTATATCGCACGAGGATACTAGTGGTAGCGCCACCAGTCGCTCCACCAACAAAATGTATAGAGCTGTATGGAGGGTATCGCACCAGCTGGCCTACTCCGAAATACGAACCTGACGTTTCGGCTGACGGATTGTCGTGATTTGACATTTCTTCTTCCGTTTTTCTCTACGATTTGACATTGTTTTGATCGTAAATCGAATCCGTACTTCGGACGATCCGTCAGCGACGTATTTCGGAGTAACCCCCCTGGTGTCCGCTTGGTAGCGCAACCAATTCTGCGTCGGCTATCGAATCACCGACTGGTGGCGCAACCATGGTTGCCTCGTGCAATATCGCACCAATTTATGTTTGCTTACTATTATAGTGAATTGTATTGAATTGTTATTTCAGTTTTAATCATCTATCCAGACTACGCTGGCCAGTTAAAATACACTACATATTTCTGATGAAATAACTTTAATGGAAATCGCAATCTGTTTAAAATTTTGTTCTAATTAGATTTAACTTATAATTGTTATTTAAACCAGGTTTACTTATAAATTAAATATGAAATTTAGATATCGATTCTATCTCACTCCTTTTCTATACAATTAAATAAAATTGAAGCGTCTGTTTGTAACGTCAAAATAACAGCTTTTTACTAAATGAATATGCATTTATGAAATATGAAAAGTATAACGGTACCTATTAAAAATCACCTGTTTGTTCCAGCTAACGAAACGGCTGGACCTATTTTGACGGGACTTTCACTGGCAGCTAGCTGATTTTATAAAAAGTAAGTAGGCTATTTTTATTGTTTTATCAAACATTATCAAACATTTTTAGTTAAATTCCACGCGTACGCCGTCGCGGGCACTGCTACAAATAATAGCTACAAATAAAGGCAGAGAACGTGACTTGGTGTGACTAAACGCCTTTACGTCCTGTTTTTATCTATCTCACTATTCTTTATTGTTTATATTAACAGCTACCCTATATTTTCATGAGTAAACATCGCAATAGAGTCATGAAGTATAAACAAATAATAAATAATAATAATAATAATTTAGCCCTTTTATCGTCCCACTGCTGGGCACGGGCCTCCCCTTAATGCGAGGGGGATTCAGGCCATAATCCACCACGCTGGCCCAGTGCGGGTTGGTGGATTTCACATGTCTAAAGACATGCAGGTTTCCTCACGATGTTTTCCTTCACCGTAAGCAAGTGATAATCATATTAAAGTTATGATTCACACATAGATTTCGAAAAATCCAGAGGTGTGAGCCAGGGTTTGAACCCAAGACCTTAAGCCCACAAGACGCGTGCTTAACCAATCGGCTACCACTGCTTAAATAAATAATAATAGATAAATTACAACTACGAACTAACGTAAGCTCTCCACTGCTATTAACGCGTTTGAACCCCGACCGACGTGTTAAACACAAATTATCCTAATAATGCAGCATTACAATAGCATTACAATGGGATCAGTGCGAAACGCGGCTTGTTACACATTGATGTACTATTTAATTAGATATGTTACATGCTAACATTATCACTAGACTTGTGCGCAGCACACCACTAGGTATATGTAGCTAAATTCACCCATCTGTTCGCGCGTTCCTCGCGATTCGAAGCATTTTAATGCGTATTATTTACCACAAAAGGAACCGTACTGATTGATTTATTAAATAAAATGTAGATTACAGTACGGAACCTTAACACCTACCTACACCTTAAAATACGATCATAATAACATTATGACCACTAAAACTACTAAAAAGGAAACTAAACATAACATACCTAAACGTTATTACAATTACAATTTAAAAAAAATATAAATAAATTTTAATACTTTCTGTGCCTTGGTTATCATTAAATAAAGGTAAGGTATTAGCAATACCGATATGTTATCAACATTATTTTCTGAGAAAAACTGAGTCGTACTGTGTCCATTGACTCCGTTTAGTAGGACATACCATTTTGGACAGTAACACGTCTCCCTCCTTCTTGGCAATGTATTTGCCAATACATCATGGTTTAGTCATGATCACAGTTACGTTTCAAAGTTACGTTAACGGTGGTAGAGTCAAGCTGTAGCCAATTGACTGCAGCTCAAATACGGGCTGGCTAGTCCGGGGTAGTACCACCCTCTCACAGATCGGTGTAAAGCAGCTATTTTCGTTGCTTTCCATATGATGAGTGCGACAAGCCCAACGCCCCTCATCCTTTCCGGTCGGCAACGGACAAGCGATAGCTTTCGTGTTACGAGCAGCTATAGGATACGGTAACTAATAACATCGACCGGTATAGGTATTCTTTAAATAAAAAACCTCCGAAGGTTCATGCTAGAATCGATTTAGTAATCAAATGTACACTAAGAAGAGGGCTACCTTCACGAATAAAATATTTGATAACTATTCAGGATTTTGGGAAAAAAACATAATTCAATAAACAATATTGAATGTAAATTAGCCCAATAATCACCTAATAATGATGGTTATCTGTCTATGAAGCGGACATTACGCGCATCGGGTCGCGGGCCGGCCGGCCGCATATGGCCCGCTACTGAATTATGGGCCACAAATAAACGGCCCGGTAATAAACGGCTAGCCTAATAATAAACAGCACGCTTACAATAACTCATGTGTAAAAGTGAGGAGTCGAGATAATGTATCGGATTTATTTTACTTAAGATTTTATATTTTACTTAAGAATGAGGTAAGTCGCGTACGTTAGCTACGTCTATAACACGCACATGCCGCGCGAGGCTGCTCACCCACATGCCTCGCGAAGCACCCGCGGTTGCCTCAGTTACGTACCGCGCGAGGCAATGGCGAGGCAACCTACACTATAGTCCCGAAGAAGAAGTCCGAAGAAGGATATACCCGAGCTATCAGTTTGACATCGTTCTGTCTCATGACTAGGTCAAACTAGGCGAGGCAAATGACAGCGCTCAGGTGAGGCAGGGCGAGCATTTGCCTCGCGCGCGGCATGCTATTATCGCGAGGCGCGAGGCGCGAGGCGCGCGGCATGCGCGTGTTATGGACACGACTATTGTCTCCCATTCCACTACAGTCATTTAAGCTTCGACATCACATTCAACCAAGCTTTGTTATACAAAACGATCCCTAACCAATCCAGAAAACGATATCGATTCCAAAGTTATCCGGCTTCAGGATATAAGTACGAGAATCGATACGTGTTAACGGTATCGTTTAGAATATCGATTAAACTTGAATAGTTTCGGTCTCGGCCTTTGTTATCTTGCGGATACTGATTGAGTTCGAGAGCCTGTTTCAGAAGTCAGATAACTGTTATCCACCTAATAAATGTGGTGGTTTGACAGTTTTTCTATACAATACTATCAAAACGCCATATTTATTTAGTAGATAATAGTTGTCTGACGAATCTAAAACAGCCCCCCTAGCCAAGTAGCTTCGTTTACAAGCGTTTCTACAAAACACTACGCTTAAATGTATGCAAATGACATTACAGGTCGATATGTATATCACGTGACTTATGTCATTTACATACATGAAGCGTAGCGATTTGTAGAAACGCTTGTCGACGAAGCTACTCGGCTAGGGGAGCTGGCATTTCGGGTATAACGTTTGGTTTTCTATAAGCAAATATTTGCCCGCGACTTCGTTCGCGTAATCCCAGACTTCCACCCCTATTTTTTTTCCTTAGGGGTAAAATGTTCCTAAATCCTTCCTTAGTCTGCCTGCAGTATTATTACAGATACATTCGCCTGCACACTATGGTAACATTTCCAACGTAAGCTGGCCTCTTAATTACAGCTGTAACCCAAGAAACAAGATACCTAGAACGTACCTAGTTACCTAGTACCGTCGTTAAAGTTGTGGTTTTTATGACTACCTAAAAAGCTGGCCAAATATAAGTTACGGAACCCTCCATTGTGCGTGGCCCGACACGCTCTTGGCCGGTTTTTTCTATAACGTTCAACAACGGCTTTCGTTCTATAACCTATTAGTTTTCTCAAACAGCCAACAATAACGGTTAATTGCTAATAAAACAATGGTTCAATTATGGTGACATCAAATGCAGGGGCACTTTGCTTGTGAAGTGCTTAGCGGGACCTAATTGCGTGACATTTTTATTAATAAAAGTTTCTAAGGACATTATTTTATTTATTTATGTATTTAGTTTTCAAGGAAAACTACAGCTAAGCAGATATAATAGGTAGAGAAGAATAACAATACAAAGCCATTTAGAAGTCTCCACAGATAGAAACATATTAAATAAAAAAAGAAATGAAAAAAAAAAAAATACAGAAAAAGAAAACATGTAAAGTACAGCACATACCATACAGTGATACACTACCTGCCCTTAAACTTAGCTCACATTTCTTAACAAAAATTCATTATAAAACACTTTTAAAATATATTTTTGTCCATTAGACATTAGTTAACAAACTATGGATTTAGTGCTATATCGCACGAGGACACCAGTGGTAGCGCAACCAGTCGCTCCACCAACAAAATGTATAGAGCTGTGTGGAGGGTATCGCACCTGGTGTCCCCTTGGTAGCGCAACCAATTCGGTGTCGGTTATCGAATCAACCGTCGCGCTTCCATGGTTGCCTCGTGCGATATCGCACTTAGAAATTACTAAACATACTAATGGATACTATGTTATATTACCCGAATAAAGTATTAGTAGGTACAAAAAATATACTTAGTGAACATTAGACCGTCTCGACCAAAGATTTTACTAAGAAAGAGGGAAACACGTGACTGACCAAAATAGTTTGTCTTACTAAACTGAGTCCATAGACATAGTACGACTCAGCTGCTCGCTGAAATTATGTTGGTGTTGCCAATACGGTTCGAGTGAATAATGCCTTCTTATGTAGGTATTTCAAATTGCAAGTGCGATAACAGATGTGTAAGTTTCGCTGCACGTATTGGTGCCCTGAACAAAAGTTTATTGACTGCGATGTTAGAAGGTACCATATCTACTAAAATAATACATCAATGGTCTTGCCTGAGCCGAAAAACTAATGACATGAAAAGGCTAACTTAAGATGTTCTTAATTGCTTTTTGGGTTTTCAAAGCCTAACAATAAGGATTAAAAGTTTTTTAAGTCTTTTTAAATTCCCTTTTTCTATAACGTTCAACAATATACTTTAAAACTCGAAAAAACGATCTTATAGCCACTGGACGGCAGTACACCATACCGCACAAAGCTTGAATTTCTACCTCACTAAACAATTTTAAAACTCGAGCGGAATTAGGTTTCGCAAAAAAATATCCCTCGCAAAGCAAACAGAGCGCGCGCCGTGCGATGCGTGCGCGAATGCATCTTTATTGCATAGCGCTGTCCAAACAAGTTGGTTTCCAAAAATCGGGAACTTTCACAGGGAACTCTTTTGGCATTGTTTTTTTCGTGGAAATGAATACTAAAATGGAGTGCTATTGTTTTGTGCGGTAGTTTTGGATGGTGTTATGCAGTAAATTTGGGGAATTGAAATTATGTAGCCATATTTTATTTAAAATATATGTTTTACTTCAATAATAATAATATCCTGGGACATTTGATACACACGGCTACCTGATCCCAAACTAAGCAGAGCTTGTACTATGGAAACCAGATAACTGATATTACTACATATACTACTTTTTGTTTGTAAATACATACTTAATATACATACACACACCCAGACTCGGGACATACAGACATGTTCATGCACACAAATGCATGTCCCGGGTAAGAATCGAACCTACGATATGCAGCGTGAAAGGCGCCATCACGCCAACCTCGCCTACGGGCCCGTCACTTTACTTACACAAGGCTATTTTCGTCATGGTGGAGTAAGTTCAGATGTTTCAATTTGCATGTAGTCTAGTCATTGCAATGTTAGGAGGTAACATATCTGCTAAAATAATACACATCAATGTTCAAAGTAAACTTTTATCCACATACAGTCCGAAGTTTAGCAACAAAGCTGTACATTCAGAAGTTTTATCTTTGCTACGGTGTACCGACTAACCGGCTATTTCGTAGTGATGCACCTTGACGGATTTAAATCGATTTAGAAATCGTTCGTTTTGTATTGCAAGGTGTCATCGGAGACCCACCGGATCGGCTGAAGATTATCCGGGTGGAGTTGCCATAGGGGAGTTAACAATTCATTAACAGGTGAACGGGTGGCTTGATTAAGGTATTACAACCCTCTCACAGAAGATCGGCGTAAAGTAGGTAGCTATTACAGCACCGTTTCGTACGATGAGTGAGAGAGCCGGAAGCCCAACACCCACTGCCCCTCCCTTTGTCCCACTCTCCTTCAGGTCGGCAACGTGCGAGCGATGCTTTCGGTATTGCAAGCATCTATAGGCTACGGTAACTGTAACCTGTAGTAACATAAATAAATTTGTCTAAATGTATTTTTGCAAGGTGTATAAATGCATTCTATTTGGCGCCTTTCACGCTGCAGGTCGTAGGTTCGATTCCTACCCGGGACATGCATTTGTGTGCATGAACATGTCTGTATGTCCCGAGTCTGGGTGTATATGTATATTAAGTATGTATTTACAAATAAAAAAGTAGTATATGTAGTAATATCAGTTATCTGGTTTCCATAGTACAAGCTCTGCTTAGTTTGGGATCAGGTAGCCGTGTGTAAAAATGTCCCAGGATATTATTATTATTATTATTTATAATACCTATATATTGAAACGTGGTGCATCACTACACTATTACTTTGCAATAAAGTTGAGTTCCTCGAAGTATAAAATGGAAGTGCTAGCCGGTATCCGGCGTGCCACGCGGTAGCAATCCTGAAACACTTTTTGAAATCAGCAATTCAGCCGTTCAAACTGTGAATGTTAAAGTTTCATTTTATGATAGTCGCTGTTTATACCGCTTCGTAACTGAGTTGGGTGTTATTTTGTTTTGTACAACTTTTTTGTTAAATCGTCGTCTGTTTTATAAAGTGGCAGTAATGATTGTTCGTAATGGGCGTTTTTATACACCGTGTTTATGTGCATATGCTTTAACTTCGACATAGTACTTGGCACATTAACATAAACTTATCCCTTAAACCGTTTTACGATATTCGAATAAAAAAATCATAACCAAATACTATATTCGTCTCGTCCGTAAGTAAAGAGTTTTCAATGTTCCTTATGTACGACAAGGTTTAAAAAATGAGTTTATTTTGATGTTGTTTTTACTTGTCTCGTATGTGTCACGTCAAATTGACAATACTAATGTGTTATTGTTGTTACTTATTTTATTTAAAAAAAAAAAAAAAAAAAAAACAGCCTGCGGAACGTGGCTGGCAAAAACTGGATGCAAAGAGCTGATGATCGAGCTCAGTGGCGTCTATCGGGGGAGGCCTATATCCAGCAGTGGACAGTAACAGGCTGATGATGATGACTTTGACGCCGATCTTCTGTGAGAACTAAATTCGATATATCGGTGCTACCGTTTATAGAAAGAAAGAAAGTAAGAAAGAAAAACTTTATTACGGTAAGCAAAAATACAAAAAAAATAACAAAGAAAGTAACTTAACAGATCGTGCTCACCGCAAACGGACCCAATTCAGCATGTGCTGGTTGACAAGAACCAGCGCTGGTCTTCCATTAGGCCCATTTGGCGACTCCACGGGCGCAAACCTTTAAACAACTTAATACTAAAAAGGCTCGTACCCAAAATTAAAAAAATATCAGATTAAAACTAGAGAAATTATAGACTCAGTGAATAGATTAACATTATTAAACATACATATTACATTGTTATTATTTAACATTATTATTACTATTATTTTATAGCCCTGATACACGACTCAATTCCCGGCTGACAGCCAATGCCGTGTCAGTAAACGATTGTATTTACATTCCAACCTAATAATAGCCCATTGTGGAAGAGTTCTTCGTCGAATTGCCTATTCCATCGAAATTTTAAATAAATTACCGAATCGAATTGCTTTTTGGGGTTGTGTAAACTTTGTGTGGAGAGCAAATGTAGATAAAAATAGAATTATAATGTTATAAAGGAAAAATTATATTAGTGATGGTTAAAGGATTCTTGCGGCTCTACTTATGTAGACAATTCAGCAGGGCTAGCCAAGTGGCATGAACGCTAATCGAATAGAATGGAATAAACTTCACAATGTATGGAAATGTCAAACGTTGCTATGTAAATCAACAACAAGTCGCTATGAAGATCACGCTTGAGATCACGTCACTTATGTCATTTCCATAGATGAAGCGTAGCGATTTTGTAGACGTCAGCCACTTGTCTAGCGCTTCAGGTATAACAAGTTACTCACAGACATTTAAGCGTCGATTCCAGATTAATTTCCTGAAGAATAATGAAATGCATAATATTATCTATACAAATAAATAAAATTGGAGTGTCTGTTTTGTCTCTGTCTGTCCGTCTGTCTGTCTGGACGTTTGGTTCGGCTAATCTCCGAAACGGCTGGACCGATTTTGAATGCACTTTAACTGCGAATAGCAGATGTTATAAAGAGTACCTTAGACTGTTATTCCTTTAAAAAATATTATGGTTCGACACAGAAAAATTAAAACCCATTAAATTCCACGCGGACGTAGTCTTTCGCGGGTAATCTTTTTCTAAAATATACGCGTACGAAGTCGCGGACACAGTTAGTATTATAAGATATAAGGGTGCGTTTCGATTGAAGCGGAGCGGGGCGGAGCGGGGCCGAGCGGACCGTGAATTGGCCAATCACAGTGCTCGAAATCTCCACTCCGCATCAGTGGAAACAGTGTAAGCGGGGCGGAGCGGAGATGAGTGGACTTTCGAATAGAACAAATGAACACGCGGCCCCGAGCCGGACAGAGCGGAGTCGAGCAGGCTGTGGTGCCGAGTGGTGGGCACGAAGCGGAGCGGAGCGGAGAGGAGAGGAGCGGAGCGGCGCGGAGAGGAGCGGAGAGGAGCGGAGCGGAGTTGAGCGTACTTTCGAATAAAACAAATGAACACGTTGCCCCGAGCCGGACAGAACGGAGTCGAGCAGGCTGTGGTGCCGAGTGGTGGGCACGAAGCGGAGCGGAGTGGAGAGGAGAGGAGCGGAGCGGAGCGGAGAGGATCGGAGCGGAGAGGAGCGGAGAGGAGCGGAGCGGAGTTGAGCGTACTTTCGAATAAAACAAATGAACACGTGGCCCCGAGCCGGACAGAACGGAGTCGAGCAGGCTGTGGTGCCGAGTGGTGGGCACGAAGCGGAGCTGTGTGGAATTGTGCGGAGCTGAGCGGCGCTGAGCGGAGCAGAGCGGAGCAGAGCGAAGCTGAGCGAAGCTGAGCGGAGCAGAGTGGAGAAAAGAGGAGCAGAGCGGAGCAGAGCGAAGCTGAGCGGAGCAGAGTGGAGAAAAGAGGAGCAGAGCGGAGTAGAGCGGAAAAGAGCGGAGCTGAGCGGAGCAGAGTGGAGCTGAGCGGAGCTGAGCGGAGCAGAGTGGAGCTGAGCGGAGCTGAGCTGAGCGGAGCAGAGCAGAGCGGAGCTGAGCGGAGCAGAGCTGAGCTGAGCGGAGCAGAGCGGAAACCCACCGCGGCGCACGGAGAGGCCACGCACGTGGGTCAAGCTTCGCTTTGCAAGAAAATGTATGCAATCGTGTCCACCGCGGCGCACGGAGAGGCTACGCACGAAATGACATCATGCATACATTTTCTTGCAAAGCGAGGCGTGGCCCATGTGCGTGGCCTCTCCGTGCGCTGTGGGTTTCCGGCTTAACGGAATACCTATAAACATTACTCCATCTTTACTTAATAAATAAGACGGCCACTCGCTTCAAAATCTCCTTAATTCTCAACCCCAAAAACATCCAAATGTAGTCCAACCCCTATTAAAACCGCACCCTTATCATCAACCGTCAAGTGTACAGAATCGCTGGAGCCCCAGCTTCCGCGAATAGCCGTAATTAAAATCATCCGCCCAATTTTGAGAGCTATGTTAATTTATCTTCATTAACGAATTGGTCGACTTGAGACCTAAGTAAACCAATTTTTATATGCAATAAGGGCCTCCGGAGACTAGCTACTTTTAGCATCGGCGACCGGCGATTTTGTGACGTATCGATGCTGCGTCGCGTTTCTTCGAGCGCGAACGAGCGAGACGCAGCATCAAAATCGCCGATCGCCGATGCTAAAAGTCGCTAGTCTGCGGAGGCCCTAAGAACCATAACACGCCGGGTAGCAATGGCGACGCCGCCAACCATGCATCTTACTAATGCGTATTGAAATGTATGACAGGTAACACACCGGCGACGGACTGGCCACGTCGCCAGTCAATACAAATTGTTTGGATACGTGGCCGGCGACGTCGCCAGCCACCATAGCCAAACAATTTGTATTGAAATGATGACAGGTAACACACCTGACGACCGACTGGCGACGTGGCCAGTCCGTCGCCAGGCGTCCCGGTGTGTTATGGCCTTAAATATAAACCAACTTTTTAAATCAATAAAATCGGTGATACCTTTGATTACGGTGAGGAGGAAACATCGTGAGGAAACCTATCCCTCGGGATTAGGTAATAGTCAGTTCCAGTATACACGGCGACAAGGTTCACCACCTGTCACGTTGGGTTCTGACTATCTGGTGAAACGTGGGCTTTGAGTTGGTTAATATCTCCACAATGTGGTGGTGTATGGCCACTCAAGCCTGTGACTACCCCCGAATGGGGATAAAAGTCGTGACGTTACAATTTTTTTATTTTTTATTATTTTAAAGCAATGCACGCAAAGCCATGTAAGCCCTAGCTACATTACACCTTGTCCTATTATCCTACACTCTAAGAGGGATCACTGTATACTTCCATCAGCAAACTATGATTATATATTGTTGTTTTCTTATGTGACTAAGGTGTCAAACCAGCGTTCAGCCCGCCTGATGTTAAGCAGTTACTGGCAATACCAAAGTCAACGCTCGCGCGTTGCCGACCTGATGGCAAGTGGGACAGAGGGAGGGGAAGGGGGCGGTTGGGCTTCTTATACACGGCAATCATCAGATTGTGTGACAGCTATCAGAGATGAGTATAATTTGGTCGTCCAACCAGATAACTGATATTACTACCTATACTACTTTTTATTTGTAAATACATACTTAATATACATATACACCCAGACTCAGTACATACAGACATGTTCATGCACACAAATGCATGTCCCGGGTAGGAATCGAACCTACGACCTGCAGCGCGAAAGGCGCTATCACGCCAACCACGCCAGCGGGCCCGTCAAGATAGATAGAGATAGATAGATAACTCTTTATTTATCGACCACTAGGAAATAAACAAACATTTATAAATTATGACATAAATTACACAGAAAGTGGAAAATGGGCGGCCTTATCACTAATAGTGATCTCTACCAGGCAACCTTTGGATGGAGAGGATCTAAAGAAAACTAATACGGGGGTGTACTTACATAAATTAACTTATAAACGTATACATTTCATTATACACACCATCACACATCACATCATCTCATCATTATCACATCTATTCATTTTATTTATACACATTGTGTATCCAATAATACAATCTGGCAACCCTGCTAGCAACGAAAACGTCTACAAGACGATAGACGTCAGTTTGACTTAAACACTGAATACGTTTATCAGGTATCAAATCAAACAGCGACTGTAGCCTAGGGGTGAACAGGTTGGGCTAGCAATCAGAAGGTCCCAGGTTCGATCCCCGGTGGGGCATGCACCAATGGATGAATTTTCATCTATGTGCATAATTTACAGTTCGCTGACGGTGAGGGAAAACATCGTGAGGAAACCTACCTATCCCTCGGGATTAGATAATAGTCAGATCCTGTATACACGGCGACAAGGTTCACCACCTGTCACGTTGGGTTCTGACTATCAGGTGAAACGTGGGCTTTGAGTTGGTTAATACCTCCACAATGTGGTGGTGTATGGGCACTCTAGCCTCTGACTACCCCCGAATGGGGATAAAAGTCGTGACGTTACATTTACAAATCATTAGTCCAATTAACGTTAGCTATTCAGTACGGTTCGTCGTTCGTATGATCACTTACATGTTACGGCAGATTGCACTTACCTTTGAATATGGTCCAAAATGAATGGATTATTTGTATTAATTGACGGGCCCGTTAGCGTGGTTAGCGTAGTGGCGCCTTTCACGCTGCAGGTCGTTGGTTCGATTCCTACCTGGGACATGCATTTGTGTGCATGAACATGTCTGTATGTCCCGTGTCTGGGTGTATATGTATATTAAGTATGTATTTACAAATAAAAAAGTGTAAGCGATGACTTTAATTTAAGGAATACTGTACTAAAACACGCATATGCAGCTTCAAATACTTATAATGTGATATTAATTAAATACAAATTATCAAGCCCAACTAGTACATTCGACCACGTCTGAATCAAGACTCCTTAGCCTATATTAAAACAGTGCGTAACGCAGCGCTTGTTTATTCGTTCCACGGTGCAATTCGGCTATGTCAGCATCTCGGTCGAGAACAAGGGCCGATTCACGCAGACCACCGCGCTGACGTCATCGTTGCTAGGCCGCATCGCCAACAAAAGTAGTATATGTAGTAATATCAGTTATCTGGTTTCCATAGTACAAGCTCTGCTTAGTTTGGGATCAGGTAACCGTGTGTACAAAAATGTCCCAGGATATTATTATTATTAATTTGTAATTTTATCGTATGGTTAATGGCCAACCTAGTGCGAGAGTTGTTCAATCCGCCCGAAGGCCTCTGACAAGGCTTTACGACTGCTGCTTAGATGACAACACCCGGGACCGACTTTTTACGTGCCCTCCGAAGGACGGAGACGCTCAGTTCCAATGTTACTAAATGGTCACCCATCTCTGCCTGACCTTGCCAAGCGATGCTTAACCTCCGAACGTTTACCGATCAGTGACTGCATCTGGCTATGAGCGCCTCAATAGTACGTAAGTGAGTATTAAGTACTAGAAGTAGAGCTTTGTCTAATCGGGGTATAAAATGAAATGAAATAGAAAAGAAATGAAAATCAAATAGAAACAGCTTAGAGCCTTCAATTAGGTATCTGTTTTTTTACCCGACTACGGCGGAGGGTTATGATTTTAACCGGTATGTATGTATGTATGTGCATCTGTTCCCACCTAACTTCCAAACTACTTGTCGTAATTTGACAAATGAGGTATCGTTAGAAGCGGCTTAACGGCGCGCTGGTTATAGGCTATGTGACGTCACATAAAATTGCATATGGCGCCCTCTAGAGGACATAACGTCATGAACTAAAAAAAAACAATTTTTTAATGAAACCGTGTGGGGTATCAAATGAAAGAGCTAGATGAGCACATTTCAAAAATATATATATTGTTATATATAACTCCAAAATAATTAAATAAAAAGTAAGTTTAATAAAAACTAAAACCCGACTACTGAAAAATCGCGCTCTAAAAAGTATGAAACAAGAAAATATTCTCATCTAGAGGATAGCCGTGGTCCATTCAGGCCCTTTAGGTCAAAGTGGCGTATGACCACGGACCACGGCTATCCTCTAGATGAGAATATTTTCTTGTTTCATACTTTTTAGAGCGCGATTTTTCAGTAGTCGGGTTTTGGTTTTTAAACTTACTTTTTTTATGTAGGTGGCAAACAAGCATACGGCCCGCCTGATGTTAAGCAGTTCGTAGCCTATAGATGCTTGAAATACCAAAGGCATTGCAACTCATTAGTAAGTAATTTAAATTAGTAACGTTTCTTTTGAGTAGCCTTGTGGACGAATAAGCTCATATGTTAATAGTTAGATACAGTTAAGCTTCCATCGCTATATCTCCTCGTTTAAACCAAAACCTTAAGGGATATAATTGACAGCGTTATCTCATTAACTTGATAACAGTACAAGTGGAAGGATCAAGTGTTAATTGACTACGCGTAAGTCTATACTGACGATGATTATCCTATTAGCGACTGTAGCCTAGGGGTGAACAGGTTAGGCTAGCAATCAGAAGGTCCCAGGTTCGATCCCCGGTGGGGCATGCACCAATGTATGAGTTTTCATCTATGTGCATAATTTACAGTTCGCTGACGGTGAGGGAAAACATCGTGATCAAACCTACCTATTCCTCGGGATCAGGTAATAGTCAGTTCCTGTATACACGGCGACAAGGTTCACCACCTGTCACGTTGGGTTCTGACTGTCAGGTGAAACGTGGGCTTTGAGTTGGTTAATACCTCCACAATGTGGTGGTGTATGCCACTCAAGCCTCTGACTACCCCCGAAACGGGATAAAAGTCGTGACGTTACACTACACCACTGCATTATCCTATTATTCTGTCTATCTTACAACATAATAACGGCAGTCAGGCAGGCGGCAGGCGCTCGTAGCCAGTTGCAATCACCGATCGCTAAACGATCGGAGGTTAAGCAACGCTCGGCAAGGTCAGTCAGAGATGGGTGACCATTTAGTGGCATTTGAACTGAGCGTCTCCGTGCTTCGGAGGGTACGTTAAAAGTCGGTCCCTGTTGTTGTCATCTAGGCAGCAGTCGTTAAGCCTTGTCAGAGGCCTGCGGGCGGCTTGAACAACTCTGACACCAGGTTGGCCACTAACCATACGATAAGAAGAAGACGGCATCACAAGACTTACTCACTGTATGGT
Source organism: Drymonia ruficornis (assembly GCA_947859195.1). Lineage (NCBI taxonomy): Eukaryota > Metazoa > Arthropoda > Insecta > Lepidoptera > Notodontidae > Drymonia > Drymonia ruficornis. The sequence continues at coordinate 1,484,538 of OX401922.1, forward strand.
CCCAAACTAAGCAACAATTGTACTATGGGTATCGTACAATGGACTGGGGCGATCCCAGTAACACCCAGACCAGGCGGCTTACCACGACCTCTTATCGCGATTCAATTATAGGAACGTTTTAACGTTTCAGCGACTTTTTGTGCAATGACGTACCTTATTGTCATGACAATAAGAAACGTCATTGCACAAAAAGTCGCTGAAACGTTAAAACAATACTGCTCTAAGAGGTGGTGGTAGGGCCGCAGGGCAAATTATGAAAAGGCCGTTCCTTTATTAAAAAAGAATAATCCTGAACAATACTTATTAGAGCGCGGCTCCACTAGTGCGCTGCGCTGCGTCGTCGCAACGGATCAAAGGGTCGACGGGCGAGAGCGGAAGCGGGGGAAGGTGATGCGCCAGTACAAAATCTCGCGACGACGCAACGCAACGCGCTAATGGAGCCCGGCCCTTAGTGTGATTTTATATCTAAAATAGCTTCTACTGCCCGCAAACTTAGCGTGCAGGAATAAACACGGTGCTAGTCAATCCATCACAGGACGCCGAGTTGCGTCGACGTTGATGTATTAAACTTATTTCATCCGGAACCATGAACCTAATACTAAAGGACTGGGTCTAAGCAGCTAAGCCGCGTTGCTTAAACATCGCACAACTAGGCCGGTGACGTAATCACAGTAGGCGTGGCTTAAGTCAGTGTGCTGTTGGCGTTCGTCCTGTGCAGACGTCTTGCCAACGTTCGCATCCCAAATATAATTATTATATTCGACACTAGATGGCGTCCCTTTGTACGTAATTTTTCATGATCATACAATTACTGACATCTAGTGCAAATAATTAAACTACGTACTAACATCGACATAAAACGAAGCGAGTAGTTCAGCTATTTCCCGGTAGATAGATGCCACGCATTTCTTAACCCCCACCACTCGCGCCATCCCGTGCAAATTACCACGCGTTGTTTAATAGAGAAATCTAATAAGGGCACCTCTTTCTTAAGTCTTTACTCTATGTCCGGAACCAACATCTGTACTAAACTGGGCACACGCCCTTAAAATGCTTGATTGATTTGCTTGATTTAAAGGTGGTAGAGTCAAGCTGTAGCCAATTGACTGCAGCTCATGAACTGGCTGGCTCGACCGGGGTAGTACCACCCTCTCACAGAAGATCGGCGTAAAGCAGTAATTACAGCTGCGCTTCGTACGATGAGTGAGAGAGCCGAAAGCCCAAACCCGCGCTGCCGCTCACTCTGTCCCACTCTCCTGTCAGCAACGTGCGAGCGATGCCTATGGTAATGCAAGCATCTATATCTATCTAAATATATAAGAATCAAAGTCCTGATTGGCGGCGTCTTCATCAGGCGCATGCCTCGCGCGAGCACTCACTTTTGACGTCGGAACGCATAGACGTAATGTCATAATATGAGTGCTCGGGTGAGGCATGCGCGCCATATGGACACATCTATTGACTGACTGTCTGACTGACAGACAACGCACAGCCTAAACCGCTGATCGTAGAGACTTGAAATTTTGAGGATGGGTTTGTCTTGATGTGTAGAGGTGTACTAAGAAAGGGTTTTTTGAAATTCAACCCCTAAGAGGGTAAAATAGGGGATGAATGTTTGTATGGAAGTTCGTCATTTTTGAAGTTAGAATTATGAAAATTGCTGATAAGTTGTCTTTTGAAAAATAAAAAATATGGATTTCAGGGTTTTTGAAAATTCAACCCCTAAGGGGGTAAAATAGGGGATAAAAGTTTGTATGGAAGTTCCGTAATTTTGAAGTAAGAATTATTTAAATTGGTGATTCTATAAGCTACGATAACTGCTTAGCATCAGGCGGGAAGAACGCTTGCTTCCCACCTTAGTGACATAAAAAAGCAAGAAGACGGATCAGAAGTAGTTTGAACGTTGGCGCGTACTTCGAAGCAAATTTCGGGGCACGGAATTCTAACTAAGTAGTATTACTTACCAACACCAGAGGTTTCACTTAAGTATTTCATGAATATTAACGTGTCAAGTTTGACGACGGCTTGGCGCAGTGGTTCGAGCGTAGGCCGTTCGGCTCACTGCATCGGGTAGCTGCGGATTCGATTCCCGCCAGAGGAAAATCTCGGAAATTACCATTTCGTATTGTCCTGGTCTAGATTTCACTGGGGTCATAGTACAAGCGTTGCTTAGTTTGGGACCATACCGTTGGTGTGTAAATCTGGCGATAATTTATTTGTACAAGGGGGCGCAAAATTAATCATCCTATTGGAAGATGTTATAATTTTTTCACATGGCGTCGTACGTCTACGGCGGCGTCTTCATCAGGCGCATGCCTCTCGCGAGCACTCACTTTTGACGTCGGAACAAATAGACGTAATATGAGTGCTCGGGTGAGGCATGCGCGCCATATGGACACATCTAGTAGCTACGTCCAGATGTGTCACATGCCGCGCGAGGCAAATTGCCTCATGAAGTTTGACTAGCCTCGCGCGAGGCAAATGCGCGTCCTGCCTCACCTGAGCGCTGTCATTTGCCTCGCCTAGTTTGGCATAGTCATCAGACAGAACGATGTCAAACGTGTCAAACTGATTGCGCGGCTATACCTTTCTCTGTCTAGAGTGTCAGTCGCCATTTGCCTCGCGCGGCATGCGACTGACGCAAACGACGTGCTTCGCGAGGCATGTGGGTGAGAAGCCTCGCGCGGCATGTGTATGTTGTAGACACGTCTAATTATATTTAACACTAGCTGTGCCCGCGACTCCGTCCGCGTCCAGTCGGTGAAGCCCTTAAATATAATTTTGTCTATCGTCTAATCTGTATTACGTCAGTCTGCATCAGTCTGAGTTCGTATGTCCGTGGCTGTCTATCTGTACCAGTCTATACCAGTAAGGTGGTAGAGTCTGACCAGTAAGGTGGAGATCGGCATTAAAGTAGCTAATTTACCTTCGTTTCGTATGATGAGGGAGAGAGCCGGAAGCGCAACCCAGCCACCTCCCCATCCCCTCCCACTAACCCCACTCCCCTTCAGGTTGGAAACGTGCTACCGATGCTTTTGGTTGCAAGCATCTATTGGGAACGGTAACTGCTTAACAACAGGTGAGCCGTACGCTTGCCTGGCGCCTTAGTTGTATAACAAAAGTTTGACTTTATGTGTCTGTGTGTATCAGTTTAGCTGTAAGTATCTGTCTGTCTGAATCGGTCTGTCTGTAATCTATCGGTAGGTGAGTATCTCTGTCTGTACCAGTCTATCTGTATCCGTCTATCTATATCTGTAGTTACTCACAGTATCACGACTGAGCGGTTGGACTCCAGAGCTCAATGTTTAAGTTTGTACTTGATACCCATGTCCCTTATTTAAAATGAGTGAGTGCTCCAGACTCACGGCTTAGGTAAGAGTCACTGCGCAACATCGTGCTTAAAAAGTTAGAGTCCGGAGTTTATCGTCTAAGTCAATAGTCAAAGCGTTTATTATGTTTAGGCCTAGGAGGGCACTTACAAGTAGTCATTTTACATGTTTTCCTTAAATTCTAGCGCCGGATCGGAAACGCGACCTCGCCTGAGAAGTTTCTACTTGATACCCACATTGCTAATTCAAAGTTAGCAGGTCCTCCAGATTTATGGTTTAAGCAGGCAGTTACCCAGCAGCATCATTCCTGAGGGGTTGGAGTTCAGAGTTCAATGTCTGTGTTTCTATTACTACTTAATTCAAAATCAGCAGGTCCTCTAGACTTACTTCTTAGGTAGGTAGCTTCCCTACGGCATTAGTACTGTGGAGATGAATTCCAGAGTTAACGTCTAAGATTCCGCGTGATACAAAGACCCGCTTAATATTTTTATACGTAATTAGGAATAAAAAAACTAAATTTCTTGAAGCAAGGAAGATATTAAATTTTGACATGTGGTGCAAGGCAGGTATTGTCTGATTTTAAGTATAGCGACATCTAGTTAAGAAAAACGAAACTTAAGATGGTAGAACGCAGCAATAAAATATTTATTATTAAAATTAAGATTATGTATTCCAAATAGTGTCGGATCACACACAACGTAGGGCTCCGTAGGGCTCCGCTCTAAATAGACGTATTTCAATAACTAAAACTTATTGTTGGCTAGAATTTCCGTGTGGTCATAAAAATTTACAATCTAATATTTTATAAAAAAATATCCTAGATGTTAAGTTGGACTATTAGTCATATCCATGCCAAATTTCATTGAAATCAATCCACTGGATTCGAAGTTGTGCGTGTTCGAATATTTAGGTAGTTTTTGAATGTTTTGTGGCAACCCTAAACTTTACCGAAAAAAAAAAATATGCTAGATGTTAAGTTAGACTATTAGTCATATCCATGCCAAATTTCATTGAAATTAATCCGGTGGATTCAAAGTTGTGCTCTTTCAAACATTTAGAATTTTTAAGTAGTTTTTTGAATTTTCTGTGGCAACCCTAAACATTTTCGAAAAAAAAAGTATCCTAGATGTTAAGTTAGACTATTAGTCATATCCATGCTAAATTTCATTGAAATCCATCCGGTGGATTCGAAGTTGTGCTCTTTCGAAAATCTGAGCAAACATACAAACATACAAACATACCCACAGACAAAAATTCTAAAAATGATAAAAATGAATTCTGCTGGTCAATCTAAGTCCCCCCCACTATTTTTTTTCCAAATATTTCGAATGTACAGACGCGACCAATTTTACATTCTTATTATATGTATAGATTTGTTAACTAGACAGCTGCAGAATACAAACAGAAGAGCTAGACAAGTGGCTGACGTCTACAAGCGTTCGTTCAAATCGCTACGCTTCATGTATGGAAATTACATAAGAATTGTGATCTACATAGCAACTTGTTGTTGATCTACATAGCGACGTTTTACATTTCTATTCGATTAGCGATCTTGCCACTTGTCTAGGAATAATTGTGAAGGAAGCGTTTCCTGGTCTCGTAATCTCCCGTTTTGGCGATTTAGCACGGCCAGCAAGATCGCCCGATTTATCCCAGACTTCTTTCTTTGGGGGTTACTTGAAGTCGTTTTTTTTTAATGTGCGCGATTAATTTTGCGCCACCATGTATTTAAATTGCTAGAGTCCGTCTTACTAGCAAGTTCAAGATTGACGTCATCATCAATTAAATTGGCTAGCTCTTAATTAAAACGTGTCTGCCTAGATCTAAGTTTAGGGAATTGTAAGTTTATTTTAATAGAAGATATTTTAATTAACTGGTTTTGTTTAACAGACCTTTTCGGCCGATAGTAGATAGGTTCAAACTTCAATATTAATCATGCTGTTTCTTCGGACTATAAAATACGAGATAGGCAAAGACGTTTTCAATAAAGAGAGAGATGTGAGTGTCCAAAATAGTTTGTCCTACTAAAGGGAGTCCATGGACATAGTACAAGTCAGTCACTCGCGGTTAATAAAACACGTCGATGTTGCCAGGCTCATCTTCTGGTGAATAATGCTTTTTTATAAATTTAATAAATAAATTGTCGATTAGGTACGTCCAGAAGTGTCACATGCCGCGCGAGGAAAATTTTCCTCGCCAAGTTTGACTTGCCTCACGTGAGGCAAATGCGCGTCCTGCCTCACCTGAGCACTCACATTTGCCTCGCCTAGTTTGGCAGTCGTGAGACAGAACGATGTCAAACGTGTCAAACTGATTGATCGGGTATACCTTTCCCTGTCTAGAGTGTCAGTTGCCTCGCCATTTGCCTCGCGCGGCATGCGACTGAGGCAAACGTCGTGCTTCGCGAGGCATGTGGGTGAGCAGCCTCGCGCGGCATGTGCATGTTGTAGACACGTCTATTTACGAGTGCGATAACAACTGTTGTGTAAATCACTGAGCACAAGTCTAGTGATTGCAATGTTAGAAGGTACTACTCCACCAAGCCAATTAGAAGTTCGGATAGAATGCGGCTTCCCCGCCCGCATACCGCCCGCACACCCGCCACCGCCTGCGGCTTCCCGCCCGCCACACCTCCCGCACACCGCCAACGCCACCGCCTTGTTGTACGGGTAACGTCACATCTGACAGGCTTCTAGTTGGCTTGGTGGAGTGGTAGGTACCATACCTGCTAAAATAATACATCAATGGCCGTTGGTACCTATTTAATTTTAAGTAAATAGGTAATCTTGGTTCAAAATATTTGATCTGGATGGTGATTTAGTTTGAACTCCCTAGTTTAAAATTCTATTTCGTTGGTAAACAACGCGTAATTGGTACACGATATATTATGTATATGCGTTTTACGCAAACAAACCGACATCAATCCAACCTCAATTTCAGAAATAGGCTAAAACCCACAAAAAATCCCCGGTGTTACACTCTAAATCTCATTCCTTAATTAACGCCTTGTACTCCGTTTGGGTTTTTATTAACACAACAAGTCAGTCATGTCCGCAGGGGAATCCCAACTTAGTTTCTTCAATTCTAGAGTTTAATTCTGGATGTAGAGAAACACTTAAGCCGGCATACCTTGGGCCGTGAGAGTACTTTGTCAGTGAGACAAATGTGTCTCATACATATACAGCGATTCTAAAGCAACTTTATGTTGATGAGACGATCCGGTAAAGAAGCAGACGCGACACCGTTTTGACGTGAGAATTAATACCTTCAGAGAGGCGATGTTGCGGAAAATTTCAAATTTTTGCGCGAAAGTATGGCGCTATGAATTTTCCGTCACTCAGTTGATTAAATAAGCTAAATGTTGTGTTAGGAACTTGTTCTTTATTCAGTATTAGACGAGAGTTTTGGGTGGAATATTATTAAAAATTAAAAACTCCGTAGGTACTTATTGTTTTCAAGTCAATCTTAATTCTGTGAGCAAACTTGAGTTCGCTCTTGAGATGAGGTTTATATAGTAAGAATGATCACATTTCGTAGAGAATAATGTTGATAGCATGTCGATATTGCCTAAGTTTATGGTACTGAGGCTCTTTGAAACGTGATTATCTGTATAGCGTGTGAAAATTAAAACAGAACTCAAATTTGAGTTGCGTTTGAGTCGGCGGTATAAAATTTTTTTGGAAGAATATTTCCTTGAATACTTCCCAAAATGTAACCTAATTTTGTCACCCTAAATCCAGTGATTTAGTATGGGTCGCCGTCACCCTTATCTCGGGTCATTATGACCACGTGTGGGGTGAAATTATTGCACCGTCGCCGGAAAGGAGGACTCTCACAATGATGCTGTAGATCTTGGGTCTTTAGCGTTATACTAAATGCATAATCGGGGCTATATTGAACAAATTCCTGAGCATATTGAGGGTATTACTCAAGTGACATCAATTCTGCATCACTATGGTTAGATTTATAAAAATAAAATAAATATAAATATAACGTCACGACTTTTATCCCCATTCGGGGGTAGTCAGACGCTTGAGTGGCCATACACCACCACATTGTGGAGGTATTAAGCCAACTCAAAGCCCACGTTTCACCAGATAGTCAGAACCCAACGTGACAGGAGGTGAACCTTGTCGCCGTGTGTGTGTGTTTTATTAATACGGGCGTATTAATAAATTAAACATTTCATGCTTTTAGGGACGCCGCGTTATCAGTCAGTAAGCACGATTACTATAAAAATATTACCCCCCCACCCCCTGCCCTGTATACATCCATATATTCCATATTCCCTCCATCCCACTCCCCTTCAGGTAGGCAATGTGCGAGCAATGCCTTTGGTATTGTAAGCATCTATAGGCTACGGTAACTGCTTAACATCAGGCGGGCCGTATGCTTTTTTGCCACTGCAATCCTATAAAAAAAATACCATAAAAATATTTTTACTCGACTACGGAGGCGTTATGATTTTGACCAGTATGTATGTTTGTATGTATGTATGTGTATCTATTCCCACCTAACTTCCAAACTACTTGTCGTAATTTGACAAATGAGGTATCGTTAGAAGCGGCTTAATGGCGCGCTGGTTATAGGCTACGTGACGTCTCATGAAATTGCCTATGGCGCCCTCTAGAGGACATATTGTCATGAACTAAAAAAAAACATTTTTTAATGAAACCGTGTCGGGTATCAAATAAAAGAGCTTGATGAGCACATTTCAAAAATATATATATTGTTACCTATAACTCCAAAATAATTAAATACAAAGTATGTTTAAAAACTAAAACCCGACTACTGAAAAATCGCGCTCCAAAAAGTATAGAACAAGAAAATATTCTCATCTAGAGGATAGCCGTGTCCCTGGTCATATGCCATTTGGCCCTAAAAGACCTACACGGACCACGGCTATCCTCTAGATGAGAATATTTTCTTGTTTCATACTTTTTAAGCGCGATTATTCAGTAGTCGGGTTTTAGTTTTTATTGACACGGTAGAGCCACTCTACTGGAAAACTAAAATCATAGTAGTGAGTGGACTCGGGTGGAAGGGCTCGATAGAGCACGATGAATTCCTGAGAGACTATTGATTTAAGAGTTTGAAGGTGGGACGTGAACGGATTTTATTAAGACGATTTGACTTGTTTCCGGAAATTGACTTTGTAAAAGGCTTATAGGGGTCTCTAGTGAAACGTCTGGCAAATCTTGTAGGATAGATTGCAAAGTTAGGTGAGAATTACAACGCTCTGTAATCTAATTGTGAATCGACTGAATCTTACAAAATATTATTTGATCAATCTTTTCAATGTAATTCAATGATCCTGTCGATCCAAAGGTTGCCTGGTAGAGATCACTATTAGTGATAAGGCCGCCCATTTTCCACTTTCTGTGTAAATTGTGTAATTATTTATAAATATTTATTTTTCTAGTGGTGGATTAATAAGAGTTATCTATCTATCTATCAATGAATATCTATCTCGATGTCACCCGGGATGATCACAAAAACATCACTGATGACAAATTTATGCTAAAATGATAATCATAATGATGATGGAAACCGCATAGCGCAGTGGTTCGAGTGTACGCCGCTCGGCTTACTGCATCGGGTGGTTGCGAGTTCGATTCCCGCTAGAAGCATAAATCGGAAACGGCCTTTTTGGAATTTACCCTGGTCTGGGTGTAACTGGGATCGCCTCCAACCCATTATATAGCCAAGCGTTGCTTAGTTTGCGACCATACAGTAACCCCCTATGATGGACTATGGACTAGCATTACAAATCACTTTGTTCCTAGAAATGTAAACTGGCCATACAAAACCATTGTAAACTGGCTAATAAACTCTTTAAATTTGCCGGTTAGTGTGTGTGTCGGGCAATATTTATTTTAGTAGGGGAGCCGTAGAAGGGGTTTCTGGATTTGCACGAGCGCGACAGATTAAGATAAGGGAGATAGCTTACATATAGATAAGAACCTCAAAAAATTATGAGCCCTTAATATTGGTGGGTTTGCTCAGGGGAACCAAAAAATAATAATAGACCTTCTTAAAATACTCGAACTCGTCAGATTAAGATAAGGGGGATTCATTACTAGCTAAGAAGTATCAAAAGTGTCAATTTTGCTAATTTGATCGTCAGTCTAAGAAATGGGAGCATCTGGAAGTTTCACATTTTCACCCCTCTTTTTTTTTTTTTTAAATATAGGACTGCGTTGGCAAAAAAACCTACGGCCCGCCTGATTTTAAGCAGTTACCGTAACCTATAGATGCTTACAAATTCTGACGCGCTCGAGTAATTTTTTTTTTACCCGACTACGGCGGAGGGTTATGATTTTGACCTGTATGTATGTATGTATGTATATATGTATGTGCATCTGTTCCCACCTAACTTCCAAACGACTTGTCGTAATTTGACAAATGAGGTATCGTTAGAAGCGGCTTAATGGCGCGCTGGTTATAGGCTATGTGACCTCACATAAAATTGCATATGGCGCCCTCTAGAGGACATAATGTCATGAACTAAAAAAAAAACATTTTTTAATGAAACCGTGTGGGGTATCAAATGAAAGAGCTTGATGAGCACATTTCAAAAATATATATATTGTTACCTATAACTCCAAAATAATTAAATAAAAAGTAAGTTTAAAAACTAAAACCCGACTACTGAAAAATCGCGCTCTAAAAAGTATGAAACAAGAAAATATTCTCATCTAGAGGATAGCCGTGGTCCGTGTTCATATGCCATTTGGCTCTAAAGGACCTACACGGACCACGGCTATCCTCTAGATGGGAATATTTTCTTGTTTCATACTTTTTAGAGCGTGATTTTTCAGTACTCGGGTTTTAGTTTTTAAACTTACTTTTTTTCAATTTATCATGTTGGAGCATGAAAAGTATCAATATCTGACACGCTTGAGTATTTTTACCCGACTACGGAGGCGTTATGATTTTGATCGGTATGTATGTATGTATGTATGTATGTATGTATGTATGTGCATCTGTTCCCACCTAACTTCCAAACTACTTGTCGTAATTTGACAAATGAGGTATCGTCAGAAGCGGCTTAATGGCGCGCTGGTTATAGGCTATGTGACGTCACATAAAATTGCATATAGCGCCCTCTAGAGGACATAATGTCATGAACTAAAAAAATATCATTTTTTAATGAAACCGTGTGGGGTATCAAATGAAAGAGCTTGATGAGCACATTTCAAAAATATATATATATTGTTACCTATAACTCCGAAATAATTGAATAAAAAACGCGCTCTAAAAAGTATGAAACAAGAAAATATTCTCATCTAGAGGATAGCTGTGGTCCGTGTAGGTCTTTTAGGGCCAAATGGCACATGAACACGGACCACGGCTATCCTCTAGATGAGAATATTTTCTTGTTTCATACTTTTTAGAGCGCGTTTTTTCCGTAGTCGGGTTTTAGTTTTTAAACTTACTTTTTATTTAATTATTTTGGAGTTATAGGTAACAATATATATATTTTTGAAATGTGCTCATCAAGCTCTTTCATTTGATACCCCACACGGTTTCATTAAAAAATGTTTTTTTTTTAGTTCATGACATTATGTCCTCTAGAGGGCGCCATATGCAATTTTATGTGACGTCACATAGCCTATAACCAGCGCGCCATTAAGCCGCTTCTGACGATACCTCATTTGTCAAATTACGATAAGTAGTTTGGAAGTTAGGTGGGAACAGATGCACATACATACATACATACATACATACATACATACATACATACATACATACATACATACCGGTCAAAATCATAACGCCTCCGTAGTCGGGTAAAAAGTAAGTTTAAAAACTAAAACCCGACTACCGAAAAAAAACTAAAACCCGACTACTGAAAAATCGCGCTCTAAAAAGTATGAAACAAGAAAATATTCTCATCTAGAGGATAGCCGTGGTCCGTGTAGGTCCTTTAGGGCCAAATGGCATATGAACACGGACCACGGCTATACTCTAGATGAGAATATTTTCTTGTTTCATTTCATACTTTTTAGAGCGCGATTTTTCAGTAGTCGGGTTTTAGTTTTTAAACTTATTTTTTATTTAATTATTTTGGAGTTATAGGTAACAATATATATATATATATTTGTAATGTGCTCATCAAGCTCTTTCATTTGATACCCCACACGGTTTCATTAAAAAATGTTTTTTTTTTAGTTCATGACATTATGTCCTCTAGAGGGCGCCATATGCAATTTTATGTGACGTCATATAGCCTATAACTAGCGCGCCATTAAGCCGCTTCTAACGATACCTCATTTGTCAAATTACGACAAGTCGTTTGGAAGTTAGGTGGGAACAGATGCACATACATACATACATACATACATACATACATACATACATACATACATACATACATACATACATACATACATACCGGTCAAAATCATAACCCTCCGCCGTAGTCGGGTAAAAACGCGCTCTAAAAAGTATGAAACAAGAAAATATTATCATCTAGAGAATAGCCGTGGTCCGTGTAGGTCTTTTAGGGCCAAATGGCACATGACAAACTTACTTTTTATTTATGACATTGCTTTTTATACAAAAAAAATACATGTATACGCTTCCCCCACCGCTGAAAGTGGAAACATCTAGAACAATGTATTCTTCCTATCATCTCATCTACCGAATCTACTAGGTTTGGACGACGCTCGTGCAAATCCACGAATTGCACGCTCGCCTCCCCATCTATTTATATAGGTACCTACTCACACAAAAATAATTTGTTTCGGAATATTCTGAATTAGCTTCATTAAAAATTACCTCAATTTCAAGAGAAACATGTCTTGAGACAGACAAAGACAAATAAACATCAGAATGACGAGTGGTCCCAATAAATTAGTGTAGTTAACTGTGACAGATTCGGATGCGCACGCGCCGACCGTCCGTGTTGTGGCAAAGACGAATTGTAATGACTCTGTATAAGTAGTTCGGATTGGATTGGAGAATCGATCGATATAGATTTTAATTTATCTTGTTCAAATCATTGATGGGGTGGAGATTTTTTTTTTTGCTGCAGTGACGTCATCAAAATAAAATGGCAGTAGGAATGCAAGCATGTTATTTTTTCGGTTTTATTTTCGTATTTATTACAGAACTGGATACAAGTTTTTTATTTATTAACTAAAGCGGTCAAGTAGGACAGAGGGATGGGACAAGTGGGACACAGGAGGTGGTAGGGCTTCCAGCTCGCTACTCATCGTACGAAACCTAGAAACTTTACGCCGATCTTCTGTGAGAGGGTGGCACGACCCGGTTAAGCCAACACGTATATGAGCAGTCAAGGTATATGGTACGGGAGGTCAAATGCCACTGAATGGTCACCCATCTCTGACTGACCAAGCCATGCGCTGCTTTACCTCCGATTGTGATTTCATCCGATCCGATCTGACTTTAATGTTTCAACATCACATGCACAATTGTTATAACACTGAAATGCATTTAAATCGCCATTTTGATCCCAAATATACGGTTATTAAAATTGATTTGGGCCTCGCTCGGGATCGCAGTAATCGTAAAAGATAATAATCGCCGATAACCACATCCAATATGGCGCACAAAATGGCGGACACACAGCGCGCGAAATAATTGGCGGGAATTGTCAAGCATAAAGTTTGAGATGAGAAATAATATTTTTTTTTCTCTCTTTGATGTTGGTAATTGTGGTTGGAGGGTGTAAAATATGAAACGTGTGAAACAGTGTTGCCATGTTATGTTTTTTTTATTGTAAAATTTGGGTTAGTGTTTAATTCCATACCATAGACATACATTTATTTATACAACCATAGTTTACCTTTTTTGGCGCAAACAATATTAATACAAGAAAGTAGGTACATTTGTAGATTGGTAATAGTATAAAGGCAAAGACTGCCCATTGGATATTTGTTAACAGATAATATGTGTTTTTTTTATTCTTGGCATAACAAACGATACTGATTAGGAAATGGCGATTCAATATGTTATTACTATTCGGACGATCATTCAGTGAACTATCATTAGTGGCCCTTTGTATCACGCAGCATGACAAAAACCCCGCCAAGTACGTGTCGGACCCGCACCTAAAAGGTTCCGTACCTCCGTAGAATAAAAACGTCAAAAATATCAAGTTTCTTGTATGGGGACCCCCTTTATTTTTAATATTTGTTGTTGTAGCGGCAACAAAAATACACATTCTGTGAAAATTTCAACTCTGCATATTACATAGTTTAGTTAGTTCTCAAGGCTTCAGAAATTCTAGTAGTTCACGAATATATATATTTGCTAACGCCCGATTATTAGGTTTCACTTCAATTATGTAAAACAGTTAACAGTTAAAATCTGTGTTTAACTAGTTCAGTCATATAGCTTGAATAATTGAGGATTTGTAATCTATTTAATCTTAGGATTATTAAACTTAGGATATACTTTTTATTAGTCAAAAATCATCCTTACATATCTATTATCTAAATAAAGAGAAAACTAACAAAATACTGAAATAGTTATTTTATTACATGAGGCCAAAGTGATATTTTGTCCCACGAGGGCGTTATTTTGAATTCAGAGGAAAGCGAAGGCGAGGGATTTTAAAGTAGAATCCTGAGCTTTGCGAGGAATTCAATATACGCCGCCCGAGGACAAAATATTTTGGCCTCGAGTGATACATACTATTTTTCATCACTACCTATTATGAGAAAAAGAAAAAGTGTACCTCTACCTACTCGAAACTCTCAATTATGTAGTATCCAAACAAATAATATATCATCACATCATTACTCGAACTAATTTTTCATTATTATTTGCAGTAACTTAAACTTACTAAACCGAGACAAAAGAAATTAAAAGAAAAATGTACATTTCAATTTTTTTTCAGCGCGCGTTGCCATTACATTCTCTTTGGTTGCCGCGTAATACTAACCGGCCAGTAACTTCTTCATACATTAAGCGTTCGATTTTTTTCACATTCAATTCAGAAGCACGAACGCTGACCAATCAGGAAGGAGAAACAAAAACTCCCATTTGAGCAAAATATAATTTTGCTCCCGCTAGCCTTGAAAGGCAATTAACGTTTTTCGAATGGGTGTGATGAAAATATAATTCCTATAAGACTTTTTTATACAACTGTTGGCAACAACATATATTAATAAACCTTAGTTATTTGCATGTTGGCAATATTAGTTTTGGTATGTTGACAACTGCCGGTTTTCTCTCTCTTCCACGAATGTCCGCCTACGTAAACGGTCGTGTTAATTAAGCCTGTGGCTATATTATAAAATAATTGTTTGTACCTATTCAATGTGTTCTGCAAATACAGTGATAAGTGAACAGTGCCGAGATTTTATTTATAGCGCCCTCACCACATGCCAGGACACACGAACACACAAATACATGAGCCGTACCTATTGCGCTCAACAACTAAGGCGGCAAACAAGCCTACGGCTTACCATGGCCTATAGATGCTTGCAATACCAAAGGCATCGCTCGCTCGTTGCCAACCTGAAAGGGAGTGGGATAGTGGGAGGGAACTTTACGCCGATCTTCTGTGAGAGCCTGAAGAAGAGCCATATTCCCAATACCGACATGTTTTCAAAATTATTTTCCGCGAACGATTGAGTCATACTGTGCCCATGGACTCAGTTTAGTGGACTGTCACGTGTCTCCCTATTTCTTGGTAATGTATTTGACAGAAATAGTAGAAAAGTAAATCAATAAAACGCGGCCCGCATCCCAAGAGCCTTATAGGAATGTAAATTGTTGGTTTATATATAGCTAGCATTTGTCTGTCTGTCCACTTTATTAGTGAGCGCGAAGATTTACGAGGGCTGTGAAAACAACGGGATATTTTTGAACGCGAACCATATTTAGTTACGTTTACGTTAGCGTTTCCTTGAAGTCTTTCCGAGAAACGTGAACGAATAACGTTTCTAACTTCGCCTTTTGAAACCGTTTTTAGAAACTTGTATCAAGTATGGTTTAAGTAAACTAGTTTGAGATTAGTTCAACAAAAGGTTAACTTAACTTCGACTTGGATTTAACACAAGCGATTTTATCTTGTGTCAAACGAAACTAATCTAATGATCTAAACTAATATAAGTAAACATTCTTCTTTTACTCAAAAAAGTTTATAATTTTGTTATTATTTCACAAACCTTCTTCGAGCAAAGTCGTACTGCAAGAGCTACTAGACATACCTACAATGTATTATTACCCGGTATTATCGTCATTATATTTGTTATTTGACCGTTGCCATGGAAACGTAACAAACAGGTATGTTTATGGTTCGTAAAAAAACTGATTGAAGGTTAAAAACGAGTTGGTCGTGCCGTTGTCATGGAAACGTAAACAGAGAAAATACGCAACTATAGATATAGTTCGTAAAATATAAATATAATTGTATTAATTTTTATACCCACTTAGCTAGTTTTGTTTAAACTAATAGTCGTATATTTGAGTAAAGCACTATACAAGCCTTAGTCTCTAATGAGTGTACTGCTGACCACGCTACAATGGCCTCAAGCAAAGCTTCGCTACGTTCACGGCCTTCAAGCTTGGTCATCATAGCTACCCTTGCTGGCCGCGCTATAAAGGCCTCGACCTTTGGTCTCGGCCTTTATTTTAGCTTGTCCATCAAGGGTTGCAATGCTGACCGCGCTGTGGAGGCCTGGAGCTGCGCTGCGCCGCGCTTTCGGCCATCAACAACGCGGTCAACAACACACTCATTAGAGACCGCGGCAGTAATATACCTTCGGCAAACAATCCACTTATTAGTTACTAGACTAAAAAACTATGAAGGTTAGTACCATCATTAATAAAGTGAATTAGTTGGTACAGCTAAGACTGCAGCTCATATACAGGCTGGCTTGACCGGGATAGTACCCTCTCACAGAAAATCGGCGTAAAGTAGATATTACAGCTGCGTTTCGTACGATGAGTGAGACAACCGGAAGCCACCACCCCACCACTTCCCTTCCCTGTGTCCCACTTCCCTTTAGATCAGCAACGTGCGAGCGATGTTTTTGGTATTGCAAGCATCTATCCTCCTCCTTGCGTCATGTATCCTCAATGCTGAGGGTCGTGACCTCTGTGAATCACCCTTTTTTTACGATGTCGCGCCACGTCGTCCTATCTTCAGCGGTGTGGATCGCCTCGCACACTGTGGTGTTTAGTTCTGTGCGTATTTGGTCCGTCCAGCGCATGGGGGACCTTCCCCTCGGTCTTCGACCTTCCACTTTACCCGTTAGTAGGAGCTTTTCAAGGTTGCCACTTTCCTTGCGAGCAATATGGCCGAAAAACTCGAAAATTCTGCGTAGGCATGTAGTAGAGAGTCTAGTGCTGATTTTGAGTTCGGAGAGTATGGATGCATTGGTCCGATGTTCTGTCCAATGTACTCCAAGCATCTCCCTCCAGCACCACATCTCAAATGCATCTATGCGTGAGCGGTCTCTCTTTTTTTCAGGGTCCAGGTCTCTGCTCCATAGAGGAAGATGGAGAAGACTAATGTGGACACGAGACGCATTTTTTACCCGACTACGGCGGAGGGTTATGATTTTGACCGGTATGTATGTATGTATGTATGTAAGTATGTATGTATGTATGTATGTATGTATGTATGTATGTATGTATGTATGTATGTATGTATGTGCATCTGTTCCCACCTAACTTCCAAACTACTTGTCGTAATTTGACAAATGAGGTATCGTTAGAAGCGGCTTAGTGGCCCGCTGGTTATAGGCTATGTGACGTCACATAAAATTGCATATGGCGCCCTCTAGAGGACATATGGTCATGATCTAAAAAAAAATCATTTTTTTATGAAACCGTGTGGGGTATCAAATGAAAGAGCTTGATGAGCACATTTCAAAAATATATATATTATTACCTATAACTCCAAAATAATTAAATAAAAAGTAAGTTAAAAAACTAAAACCCGACTACTGAAAAATCGCGCTCTAAAAAGTATGAAACAAGAAAATATTCTCATCTAGAGGATAGCCGTGGTCCGTGTTCATATGCCATTTGGCCCTAAAAGACCTACACGGACCACGGCTATCCTCTAGATGAGAATATTTTCTTGTTTCATACTTTTTAGAGCGCGATTTTTCAGTAGTCGGGTTTTAGTTGTTCTAAAGCAAGCATCTATAGGCTAAGAAAAATAAAGCACCGGAAAGATACATATTACTCGCGCGTAATAAACGCGGTTGTGTGCAGTAGCCTTTATTGTAAACTCTATCAACCCAGTTCATGTAATGAGTTTAGTATAGGCATCCAGTGTCAAAGCCTGCAGGAACTTGCTCAACTTGTTCGTACCCACACTGATGTATACAGTTACCGAATTATGTCGGGTTCAGATGGAACTAGTTGATAAAGTATCGATGCAAGTGGCATAGTACACGGTGGTAGTGGACGTGCCCGTTAGCGTGGTTGGCACGGAGGCGACTTTCACGCTGCAGGTCGTAGGTTCGATTCCTACCCGTGACATGCATTTGTGTGCATGAACATGTCTGTATGTCCGGAGTCTGGGTGTATATGTATATTAAGTATGTATTTACAAATAAAAAAGTAGTATATGTAGTAATATCAGTTATCTGGTTTCCATAGTACAAGCTCTGCTTAGTTTGGGATCAGGTAGCCGTGTGTAAAAAATGTCCCAGGATATTATTATTATTATTATTACCTATCTATCTAAATATATAAGAATCAATGTCCTGACAGAGTGACAGACAACGCACGGCCTAAACCGCTGGTCGTAGGGACCTGAAATTTGGAAGGTGTGTTTATCTTGATGAGTAGAGGTGTACTAAGAAAGGGA
Organism: Drymonia ruficornis; assembly: GCA_947859195.1. Classification (NCBI taxonomy): domain Eukaryota; kingdom Metazoa; phylum Arthropoda; class Insecta; order Lepidoptera; family Notodontidae; genus Drymonia; species Drymonia ruficornis. Next base: position 1,502,673 of record OX401922.1, read on the forward strand.
TTTTTGAAATTCCACCCCTAAGGGCGTTAAATAGGGGATGAAAGTTTGTATGGAAGTTCGTGATTTTTGAAGTTAGAATGATGAAAATTGGTGTTTAGGTTCGGGATCAGGGATACGGGATCCGGGATATCCGGGAAATGAGATCCGGGAAACGGGATCCGGGATCAGAGAACCGAATTTTTTTAATTCAAATTTCGGCGAAGGAAGTCGCGAGCAAAAGCTAGTACTAACAAAAGAATCGATTCTCATCTTAATAAAAACTAATGGTCATCCATCTTTGATTGACATTGCCAAGCGTAATTTCAACTTGCTATGAGCGACTCAATAATGTGTCTAAGTGAAAAAGACACAGTGATGTTGACATCATTTTTTTTTATGGAACTGATGTGGCAAATAAACGTACGCCCCTCCTGATGTTAAGCAGATACCGTAGCCTATAGATGCTTGCAATACCAAAGGCATTTCTCGCACGTTACTGACCTGAAGGGAAGTGGGACAGAGAGAGGGGTTGGGCTTCCGACTCTCTCAGTCATTGTACCTATACGAAAAGCAGCTATAATAGCTACTTTACGCTAATCTTCTGTGAAAGAGTGGTACTACCCCGAGCGAGCCAGCCCGTATATGAGCTGCAGTCAATTGGCTGCAGCTTGGCTCTACCATTAATCAAATTCACTTATAATTAGTCGCTTGAGTAGTGTGGACCCGACGTTAAGGAAATGGCGATATCCTTGTTGCCGCGATAACATTCGAGGTTGCCAGTAGTTATACCGGACATGGGATAAGTAGGACAAGTGGGATAAGTTTGAGTAAATATCTTTTAAGGCATGTTTCTAAGTTAAATAGATAAGGTAAAGGATCGAATTGTTGACCCTACCTACTTAAGGCATTTGTTTCTCTCGATGATATTGGCCGTCCCGATTGCGTACTGGGGGTTACTCCGAAATACGTCGCTGACGGATCGTCCGAAGTACGGATTCGATTTACGATCAAAACAATGTCAAATCGTAGAGAAAAACGAAAGAAGAAATGTCAAATCACGACAATCCGTCAGCCGAAACGTTAGGTTCGTATTTCGGAGTAGGCCAGCTGACCCCACCTAAGTACTTTTTTTTGTGAAAATATCGAAAATAATTAATTGTGACGTGAAAAACGATTACATCACAAAATCCGACAATATTTTTTTCGGTATTATCATTCCATATGTTGGTGATAAAAAAAATTCAAGCCTTTTCAAAGAAGTAGAAATGTTGAGTCGAAAATAACTTCACTTACCTAGATTATTTATTTCATTTAGTAAATAGCAAATAGTAATTTCTTCTCCTACGAATTTAAAGATGAAGGGCTAATAAATAATGCTACTGTGATTTTTCAGCACTCAGTTTTTGCTTAGTGCCGATCACCCATCCTAAAAAAATACTCTTATTAAACAGCTCCACTATCAGAATATACACACTGTTCCAAATTCGAACGAACAAAAAGTATCATTACAAAAAACCTGAACAAAAATACAAATACACATCAAAATAAAACAATAGCCGGCAGTGTATTGTACTGAAATACATTAGTAGTGTTCTCGGAATGTACTACGGATCGCACACGACGCGACAATAGATACTTCTGTCTGGCTGTGGCTATAAATATTTTGTACTGTGACACACTGCTTCGGAATTGTGACAACTAAATTAAAAACATTTGATAATTGACTACCTACCAAACATTGGTGTACCTATTATTCTAGCAGATATAGTACCTCCTAACATTGCAATCACTACATGCAGTGAAATTCACACATCTATTATCCTACTCGCAATTCGACAATCACCACAAAGGCATTTTGATGCGTATTATTTACAAGACGATTAGCCGTATTGTCAATATTGACATGTTTACAACATTATTTGCCGCGAACGAATGAGTCGTACATACTATTTTCGACAGTCACGTGTCTCCCTCTTTTATTGTTACACTCACGGCCGGATACTCAAAGGCTACTAAAATATTTAAGTCCCACTTAGCAGTTTGAGACGTCGTTAACTGTCATTTTTTGTATGGCGCGTCAAAGTTAAGCAGCTCTCAAATTTAAGTTGCGTACGAGTATTCGGCCGTCAGTCAATCAGTCGTAGACCTATAAAATTAATCTGTACCATAATATAATCTTTAGCAACCATTCATTTTAGGTATGCAATGCAATTGACGACCGATTGGCGCAGTGGTTTGAGCATCGACTGCTCGTTACACTGCATCGGGTGGCTGCGGGTTCGCTTCCCGCTTCCGCTTCGTTACGGAAAGAGCCTTTTCGTAATTTGGCCTGATCTGGATGTCACTGGGATCGCCCCCAGTCTATTGTATGGTAGCCATAGTAATCAATCAATCAATCAAATCGTTTATTTGTGTAAATTACGGTGGTATACATTAGATAGGTTCTATACATTACGACGGTGTCACGAATTTATTATTTGCGCATGCACAGTACAAGCTTTGCTTAGTTTGGGACCTTACAGTTGGTGTGTAAGTCTGGCGATATTTATATTTTATTTTTATTTATTTTTATATTTTATTTTATTATTATTGAATTGAGTCGCATCAAGGAGTAATGGTAAGGGTGCTGCTCAAGAAAATATTGTTGTCCAAACAAAGCAACCGTGTGTCTCGGTAACAAAATTAACCTGAGCCATGGCGCCGTATGTTTCATTTTACTTGTATCAGGCAGTATGGATCGCGTCTAATTACGTACAAAGCATCTGTCCGCGGCTTAGCTGAGCTCACTATGGAATTAATTAAATAAATACCTTGAGTTATTGTCATAATAAAATTGTCTGGTACGATCAGCAACGTAAGTCGTTGAACATTCTCAGTTTTCAAATTACTTCCACACTTTTTAATTTTATTTTTTGCTTCATTATTGACTGACACAATATTTTAATATATTTCTATTATTTAGCTCCGGCTCTCTCACTCATCGTACGAAACGCAGCTGTTCTAGCTGTTTTACGCCGATCTTCTCTGAGAGGTTGGTATACCTCGGTGGAACCAGCCCTTATATGAGCTGCAGTCAATTGGCTGCAGCTTGGCTCTAATAAAAAAAAAAAAAAACGATATTTTATAAAATATACTTGAAAATCGATATTTCTTAGCATCCCTCCATTTCATATTTCAGACATAGTAACATGAAATAATTTACGTAAGTGCCCACACATTGTATTCCTAATAGAAGGAATTATATAGAGCCAATACACTCTACATAAAAACTCCTGTTTTGTTTGCTATGGTTTGCGTAAATTGGTTCTGTCTAGACTCCAGACATGGCTCACTGGAATTAGATCAATATGAACGGAAACTACAGTCAGTCACCCATGTGCGTATGTCTTATTTTAGTACAGTCGTCTGTATGTACAGGGTTGTTATATACAGGCTACGGTAAACGTGCCGGTCTAAATCACAACCCTCCGCCGTAGTCGGGTAATGTAATGGCTTGGAACTATGTGTGTTATTGATTTTCAAGATAAACTCTCTTTATTATTGTCATCCATAATGCTAAGCTTATATTGAAAATGTTTTCATATACAGGGTTATTGGTAAAACACTAACAACCTAGCAGGGGTGTATTACTGACATCAAAAACCACAACTTTTGTTCTATGACTTTTTAAAAAACAAAACCAAAAAACAAAAAATCACACTCTAAAATGTATGAAACAAGAAAATATGCTCATGTAGAGAATAGCCGTGGTACGTTTAGGTACTTTAGGGTAAAGTGGAATACAACCACGTACCATGGCTTTCCTCTTGATGAGAAAAAAAAAATTCATATATTTTAGAAAGTGATTTTTTGTTAATTTTTTTTTTGTTTTGTAAAAGTCATAGAACAAAAGTTGTTGTTTTTGATGTCAGTAATACGCCCCCGCAAGGTTGTTAGTGTTTTACCAATAACCCTGTATATGATAACATTTTCAATATAAGCTTAGCATTAGGATGACAATAATAAAGAGAGTTTATCTTGAAAATCAATAACACACTTAGCTCCAAGCATTACATTACCCGACTATAGCGGAGGGTTGTGATTTAGACCGGCGTGTTTACCGTAGCCTATAGATTCTTGCAATACCAAAGGCATTGCTCGCACATTGCCGACCTGAAGCGGAGTGGGACGGAGGGTGAGGGCTTGGGCTTCCAGCGCTCTCACTCATCGTACGAAACGCAGCTGTAATAGCTAAATCGCCGATCTTCCGTGAGAGGATGGCACTACCCCGGTCGAGCCAGCCCGTATATGAGCTGCGATCTTCGATCATAGAATAGAAATACTGATATGTATGTAAGTACCTATGTATCTATCGGCCGAATACTCAAAGGCTACTTAAATATTTAAGTCCCACTTATGGTGTATTTTTTAATTCCGGAGAGTAAATTGTCAACCCCAAATGTCAAACTCGAAAATAATGCTGCCACATTTATTTATGTAGTGTTGTCCCACCGCTTTTTTCCGGTACCGATTAATTGAACCGTAAAATTAAAAAATGTGCGTATACAGCATGGAGTACTATAAATACTGGAGATAGAAAATTTTACTCAAAGGAATTATAATAATTGTTTCTTTGTTTTTATGTTCCTGTTTATTTCTAAATGAATTACTTTTTTACATAATTGATATATTTTGTAAAAAAAAAACTGCGTGTCCATTTTTTCAAGGTTTGTCCTTGACAACGCATTTTGTTTATCTCATTCGGCCTTCAGCAAAGCGAATGTAATATAGGTGGGGAGCCGTAGAAGAGGTTTCTGGATTTACACGAGCGCGTCAGATTAAGATAAGGGAGATAGCTTACATATTGATAAGAACCTCAAAACATTATGAGCCCTTAATATTGGTGGGTTCGCTCAGGGGAACCAAAAAAAATAAACCATCTTAAAATACTCGAACTCGTCAGATTAAGATAAGGGGGATAAGGGGGATTACTAGCTAAGAAGTGTCAATTTTGCTAATTTGATCGTCAGTCTATGAAATGGGAGCATCTGGAAGTTTCACTTTTTCACCCTTCAGATTTTTTTTTTATATAGGACTGCAGTGGCAAAAAAACGTACGGCCCGCCTGATTTTAAGCAGTTACCGTAGCCTATAGATGCTTACAAATTCTGGCGCGCTCGAGTTTTTTTTTTTTTTTTTTCAATTTATCATGTTGGAGCATGAAAAGTATCAATATCTGACACGCTTGAGTATTTTTATGTCATTGTTTTTATTTTAAAAAAAATCTCATGTATACGCTTCCCCCACCGCTGAAAGTGGAAACATCTAGAACAATGTATTCTTTCTATCATGTCATCTACCGAATCTACTAGGTTTGGACGACGCTCTTGCAAATCCACGAATTGCACGCTGGGCTCCCCATCTAATAGAGTTAGATACGGAAATTAGAACTTTATGGTGTGGGAGTGTGTGTGTTTGTTACGCCAACGTTAAGAAAATACATTTAACTATCTTTGTTGGCTACAATTTTTGTATAAGCCAATACAGACTAAATAAAAGTACATATACTTGATTTTTTATTTTGTCGACTAAAATAAAAACGTCAAAAATATCAAACTTTTGGTGTATGGGAACCCCCTTTATTTTTAAATTTTATTTTATTTTCTGTGAAAATTTCAAGTCTAGCTATTACGGTTCGTAAGATACAGCCCGCTGGCAGACAGACAGACGGACGGACAGCGTAGGCTTAGTAATAGGGTCCCGTTGGCACTATTTGGGTACGGAACCCTAAAAATCAGAGTATAGACACAGTGAAAGTACGTAAAGACATATTCCATAATAAAAAAAATCATTTTAAACGTCTATGACTCCTTACTTGATTTTGTTGTTTACTGTTATAAATTTCAATGATTAAAAATAATTCCAGAAGTTTGCTTGAGGAATATGCGATTTTGCAGAAAAATATTTTACGGTTTTTCGATTAGTTCCGATTGCTGGACATCACTATTTAAAAATTGCAATGACCTAGCCACACTGTCATTGTCAAATTACTCTCCGGAATTAAAAAACACACCATAGCAGTTTGAGACGTCGTTAACTGTCATTTTTTGTATGGCGCGTCAAAGTTACGCAGCTCTCAAATTTAAGTTGCATACGAGTATTCGGCCGTAAGTGTGATTGTTCAATTGAAAAAATCAGCATTAATTTAACATTACTTAGTTTTTTACGGTGTAGGAAACCTGTGGCAAAGGGGGGGGGGGGGGCTTCCTAAGTCACTCTACCACGCATAGACTTGCATCCCTTGAGTATTTTTAAACGTCCTTATATTATTATTTTTTAATTCTGCGCGGACGAAGTTGCGGGCAAAAGCTAGTATAATATAAATTTATTATTATTTTATGTGTATTTTGTTATTCACAATGTGTTAATGGTTGCCTGCTCAGAAAGCGTTGCTGTTTGAAAATGTATACAATTATTCTTTTGAAAAGAGTAACCATTGAGTTTCTTGCCGGCTCTTCTCAATGGAAGCAACATTACGAACCGGTGGTAACGCTAAAATATTGTTTTTAACGATTCAAAAATGCTACCTGGATAAAAAATAATAATTTAACCTTTTGAATTCGGCCAGCAAACAGGAAAATAACCAGTTTGACGGAATCTAAATTTAGTGTGCGCATTGCCCTCGTCAATGGCGTGGTGTACAACTATTTAGTTATACCGTGCGGAACTGCGAACATTAAAAAAATATATAAATATTAAGGACCTAGTGAAAAATGACGAATTTTACATCAGATGAAATTGCGGATATTTTACAACGAACAAAACAGTTTGAGCACGCTGTAATATTGTGTTATGTGTCGTGCGGCATATGCACGGCGTGCCTGGCGGCGGTGCTGGCGGCGTGGTGGCTCGTGCCGCGCTGGCGCACGCTGCACAACTTCATCAGCCTCAACCAGGTCGCAGTCGGGACCCTGTGGCAATACTGCGAGTGTACAATTTGTAACTTTCACTTACTTGATTATTATACAACTTTTATAGAAATAAAGTTATCCTGGGTACAAGAGATACTGCTATCTTCTGGATACTACTTATACCAAATACAGGAATACTTGCGCGTCGTAATGTCGTGCTGGTCGCTCTTCGCTATAGTATATGCTTACATAAAGCTCGTGCTGCTACACAGACACGGAATAAGCTGCGAGAAAACAACAGCCTTTGTGATGACATACGGACTGATGGCCATGATCCAAGGGATGGTATCCGTTGTCCGACATACCGTCATATATTCTATAGTTGTTTATGAGTCTTTGATCGTAATTGCGAATTATGTTCCTGTGGCGATGGCTGCGCTGGTGTGGGTGTTGTTCATAAGGATCTGCATCTCTGTGATGTGTTGTCGGCCGGCAGTGTCGAGCGGGAACAGGAGACACGTCATGGCGCTGGTCGGCGTGGCGGTGATGTGCGACACCTTCGACATAGCACATGCAGCGGTGTTAGTGTATACGGATTATTATTATGTTACCAGTCCTTATTATCATTACGTTGCAAGTATTGTAATAGCGTTAAGGGTAATAACGCAAACTGTATTCGCGTTATTCAAGAAAACATCAAGAATACATTTCAAATTGTATTATACGAGAATAAGGAATCGAATCTCGAATGATATTCCACTTTCCTGATTAAATAACTCGCGTTTTTTAAATTATTATTTCTTCGGCGATGATAGACTTGAGCCGAACCACATACAAATAATTGTAAAATCTAATAATAATACACAATAAATATACGCAATAATATTTTTTTATTAAAAACACGACTGCCCTGCCAAAAACTAACTAAAAAGTATAAAACAAGTGCAGTGTCATTGCAGTCGGGGGACCGTTCTATGGAACACCTTTTAATTTAAGAGGTCCCCCGACTGCAATGACACTGCACTTGTTTTATACTTTTTAGTTCGTTTTTGGCAGGGCAGTCGTGTTTTTAATTTTTTTAAATGATTTATTTTTATTTTATGCATTTTAGTGACAGCAGCCAAAAATAAAATGTTTGTTTTACATGTACACCCTACCTATGTTAAATTATGCCAATAAATTATATATTTTTGAAATTTGCACATTAAGGCCTTCAATTTGATACCCATATTGTAATAAAGGAAGAAAGAAAAATTTTTCACATTTGAATTTTGAGATATAATGCCGCCATATTGTTTTTTTTTCAAAAATAATATACCCAGTGTTACCCGGAATGATGTAAGGATTCTAACGATACCCCATACATCCAATTCGGTTCAGGCATTTATAAGTTATGGTGGAATAAAGAATCTCACATACATACATGAACCCTAAACACATATACACTCCTTTTTTTGGGCAGTCGTGTAATGAATTATTGATTGAAAATGTTACTTTAGACGTGCAGGTGACCATACATAGAGCTTGTTACAGAAGCTCTACCAAGAATCATAAGTATGCTAGAGTCTCTAATCGAACGTTTTTGGAATAGCAAGTCATTAGACCTCGGGTGACCGGGTTTTTACGTACAGACTAATTTTAACATGTTTTTTGTAATATATTTTTTTAATGCCAACTCTGTAGGAAACTCTGTAGGCTCTGTTTATCCTACACACACATAGACAGAGATTCGTCTAGACAGATATGTTCAGAAGAATTACAATTTAGTAATATGAGCAAGGTTAGATTAACTTCAAAACAATCCGTTTATTGATTCCTTTTATAAGTATATCGCTAGACCAGGGGTCGGCAAGTAGTTTTAGGTGGGGTCCGGATACAGTGGGAAAATTTTAACGAGGTCCAGAAAAAAATGTATGGTTTCAAATAAAATTCCGAATTATAAAACACAATACCTAAAATTAATGTGAGAAACTGCACCGACGGTCTTGAGCCAGTTTTTTATAGTTTGGTTCTCGAGAAGAACAGCAAATTCGAAGTGTGACTTCTAGGTGGGCGTCCGTTAATTTCGATCTACGTATTAATTTATACTTGGTATACAATACATTACAATATTTGGCGGTCCGAGGTTCGACCTTTCGCGGTCCGCAAACGGACCGCGGTCCGCCTGTTGCCGACCGTTGCGCTAGACGAACACAACTGTATGGGCCCAAACTAAGCAACGCTAGTAGACTGGGGGCCATCCCAGTGACACCCAGACTAGGGCAAATTACGAAAAGGCCGATTCCCGAATTTTCCTCTGGCGGGATTTGACCCTGCAACCATCCGATGCAGTGAGCCGAGCGACCTACGGTCTAACAACTGCGCCAATCAAACGAAAATTTATAAACTTTCATTAACAAATGGGTATAACTTTCAGATCGTTGCTTCCAATGATCCAGACCATTAATCGGGGCAATATCCGGCTGGACATTAGGCTGGTCGAGCGCTGACCGGATGTAATTAATTATAATTGAATTAGATATAACAAGTACGCAGTTAAGTCCAGTAAAAATAGCAGACTTGTAATTAATGATGGAGTTATAAAGATCTCTACCAATCCAAAGTTTTGGGTTGGAACTAAAATTAAAATAATCGACGTTAAAAACTCGAGATAGATTCCACAAATTTACCTCCCTTGGGGCAAAACCTCTGATGAGACACCCTCCCCCTCACTCACCAAAATTTAATATTTCATTTATTTACCTATTAAAGTACAGGAAGCAAACAGTTTTATATAATACTTAAAAGGTAAATTAACACAGTAAACACAAAAAAAGTAACATATACGTCACGACTTTTATCCCCATTCGGGGGTAGTCAGGGCCTCGAGTGGCCATACATCACCACATTGTGGAGGTATTGACCAACTCAAAGCCCACGTTTCACCAGATAGTCAGAACCCAACGTGACAGGTGGTGAACCTTGTCGCCGTGTATACAGGAACTGACTATTACCTAACCCCGAGGGATAGGTAGGTTTCCTCACGATGTTTTCCCTCACCGTAAAAAAAAGTAAAAAGTACTTCCAAAAATAAGATAACTATAACATACATTGCTACAGTAACATAAACGTATACCGCAATACGCTGCCCGCTGCCGCATTAGGCCGGCTACACACTGTCCGTTACTAATTAATCAATATCGCACAGCTGATTAATTGGCGCGTCCGCCGCGAATCGCTCGGATACTGGCCGGCAAAATTACCGATGTGGGTGTATTAGTACTCCATGGATATGGCATTCGTTGCTCTCTAAATATGTTGAGGCATTGGAACATGAAGAGGAAAAAAAAAACGAATGAAATAGGAATAATAATAGGAATGAATAGAATAGGATTTGTACACTTATTTTTAAAACCGGACCGAAGTATTTTTTATTTTCTAGAATAATGACAGCACATTTTTGTAACTAAATATATAAATGAAATAAATATCGCCTGACAAACGCAGCAAATTTATGATCCCAAAGTACTCTTGAACCACTGCGCCAAGCAGTTGTCAATCCCTTTTAATTATTTTCCCAAATATCGTGAAATCACAGTATAAATATTCATGAGATACCTCAAATGGATAAATTTATTAGCTGTACTTAAATGAATTGAAAGAAATCACGAAATTCTGCTGTCATTATCTTATTTAAAATATTCTCTTAGTTAGAAATATACTCTCCAAATACTTTTATGCTGACGAATTTATATTGAAACAAAATGCGTATTAACATCAGGCATTATTATTAGATCTTGCTTTTAAAAAAAATGAAAATGCCGCATCCAATATCTTAATCTTACTTCCCACAAGTATTTCCGATAATAACGGGGATTCCGTAGCAGTGACGCGTGGAATCCAAAAACCCTATGCAGCCCCTAACTATTTATCCGTCCCTCTTCAACGCCCGGTACTCTTAATTAAGAAATCTTTTGTCTCGTTTTCACAGCTTGGTATTTGCGGAATCGAACCATATTCGTTTATTAAGGGTATTGAGAGTGGAATATCAAGTAATATCTACTTATTTAGGTGAAGTAACCCCACTTGCTAATGCCAGTGGACATGCAAGTAGACGTAAAGAATCAAATCAAATCAAATCAAAAGTTTTTTATTCATGTAAGCTCAATAAAGCGTTTATAAATAGTCAAGATAAACAATATTTTAGCATTACCACCGGTTCGTAATATTGCTTCCATTGAGAAGAGCCGGCAAGAAACTCAATGGTTACTCTTTTCAAAAGAATAATTGTACTTATACATTTTCAACCAGCAACGCTGTGTGAGCAGGCAGGCATTAACACATAGTGAATAAAAAAACAAAATTAGGTATTTAAATAAACAAAAAAAAATAAGAACTAGCCTAGAAACTAGCAAAGGTGAATATTTCGAACTATTGTTTTGGTGTGATGCCTTCCGTCCTTAAGTGAAAATTTAACAAACCTGAAAGTTAAGGAACAATGATGTCAAGTGGAAAATGGAGCTAGATTATTACCATAATATACTTGCATGTCCATTAAGCTTTGAAAGTACGGTGAAGAACGATGAAAAATGCAATGAGAGCAATTTTTCACTTACCATGCAAGAAAATTATAGCGTAGCTTTACTTGCATACTAGATAGTACTTTTCAGCCAGCGAGGGTTATTTTTTTGTTATTGACAAGCTCGAAAGCTATACAAATAACGTAGATGCTAGGGATAAAATACACTAAAAATGTAAAAAAAAAAAATGTAACGTCACGACTTTCATCCCCGTTCGGGGGTAGTCTGAGGCTTGAGTGACCATACACCACCACATTGTGCAGGTGATACACACACCACACACCACACCAAAAATGATACAGCTAATTTACCAGAGAAACAAATACATAGTGATACCATAACATATATCATATTATGTATATGATATATGTGATTTATATGGGCCTAGTCGCCTGAAATAAATGAATATTGTTATTATTATAACATTAACCGACTCTATAATAATAATATTAGCCCTTTTAACGTCCCATTCCAGGGCACGGGCCTCCCCTCAATGCGAGGGGTATACAGGCCATAATCCACCACGTTGGCCCAGTGCGGGTTGGTGGATTTCACATGTGTTTCGAAAATGTGTTAGATTTCCTAAGACATGCAGGTTTCCTCACGATGTTTTCCTTCACCGTAAGCAAGTGATAATCATATTAAAGTTACGATTCGCACATAGATTTGGGAATATCCAGAGGTGCGAGCCGGGGTTTGAACCCTGGACCTCAAGCCCGCAAGACGCGTGCTTAACCAATCGCCAAACCGACTCTATTATGATAATAATATAATATTGTTAAATAAATTAATTAAACATTAAAAACTCTCCCCTAATCAAAGTACCGCTGAACAAACGAAACCTTGCAAGAAACCCTTCAGGAAATTAGTTTAAAACAATGGCGACACCCCTTTTTGTCGGTGCCAAACAGTTCGTTTAATCTCCTTTTGAATTTCGCTAAACAATTCTTTATCCGTGATTGTGCACCCCGCCTATTGTTGCTTCAAAAGGACTTAGAGCTGGCGAGTTTTTAGCGTTAACTGAAAAAGGTAAATTACATTAGGTATTAGAGTTGACACTAAAAAATATAATTGAACAAAAGACCCACGAGGCTTTTAAGAAACAGTTGTCTAATAGCGACACTATGCAACATTGCCGCAATTCTGTAAAAGCAATTCATTTTTCCGACCCTCCACCAGAATCCGCTAAATGTCGTAAAATGTGTGACAATTTTACAGAAATTTAGCGGAATTGCTAAGGTTTCCTCAGGAAAGCAGAAAAATTAATTGCATTGGCAATTTTGAATGGCGTCGCTATTAGCCCCCCAGAATTTAGAATGTAAATTAAAAGACTAATACTAAATGGAGAATTTACACATAAGCAAAATACCTACAAAATTTTTAACGTCCAAAAACATTTAACCCTTTCAACTTGCTCGCAAACTCCGAAGGATCATGTAGGTTTATCAGCCAAAACAAACTTATTCGGAGCACCCATGGAAAACATCCAACAACTTATGGAAGGTACGTATCACAGGAAACAAAATGAAATAGAATGGCCTACAAGCACCATTCGATCCGTAGCCGATGTAAAAAGAAATCGCCGGACTACGCCATAGTTTACCGATGGCATAGCCAAACGGCCAAAGGGAGCGATTCCTTTGGCAGTGCAAGAATCTGTAGACTACGGTAACTGCTTAACATCAGGCGAGCCGTACGCTTGTTTGCCACCTTAGGTTCCATTAAAAAAAAACGTATAAATACTTCCTAAATTTGCCCTATTACCGTGATGCCGGAGACCCTCAATACAAAGTGGATACGGGCCACAATAGCCCAGGGGGCTTACCACAAGCTCTTATTGCGATTCAATTACAGGAACGTATTAACGTTTCAGCGACTTTTTGTGCAATGACGTACCTTATTGTCATGACAATAAGAAACGTCATTAAAACGTCGTTAAAACGTTCCTATATTTGAATTGCAATAAGAGCTTGTGGTAAGCCCCCAGTGCTAAATAGCGAACTTCTCACGTTTCGAATGACGTGAATTTCCCTCACAATGTTACCTTTGCCAGAAAGTACAATCATAATTGAAAGTGGCATTTCCATTACTTTTCATTCCATAGCACTTACACATAAGCCGTGATCATCCCCAAGTTTTCATCCTAATTATATTATCCGGATTTCAGCGGTTTTACTCTGTTCGCGTTTGTAATCTCCTCTTTATACTGTCTTGAGAGTTTTGAGATGTTGTGTTTTAATTCTGCGAGCTAGATCAGAACTTTGGGATTATTAGGAGTTGTACGTCGAGGCTATTCCTGTCCTATGACAGAAACTCGGCTGACTATCCAGCCAAGTGCTGACAAAGAGAGGGACAAGTGCGGGACCAGTACGGGATAAGTGCACGACCAGTGCAGGACAAGTGCGGGACAAGTGCGATACAATCACGGGAAAAGTGCTGATTATGTGCAGGGTGGCGGATTCCCACAAGTTTTTTTATAACTACAGTCGGCAGGTCAGAAGACAAGCGAAGCGTCGCCGTCGCCTGTATTCTGCATCTGTTTAGTTCACAAATGTCAAATATCATTGACGTACAAAAACTATAACATCTTCCGATACGATGATTAATTTTGCGCAAACCTGTACTATCTGTACGACAAACAATCCCTCAAATGAAATGGAAAGTAAAATTTAAGAGCCTCCCCAATAATCGAACGCAACACAAATTGATACAAAAAAAAAACGGCCAGGTTGCACTCCGGAAGTGCCGGCAGAAGTGAAAACTTAAACATTAACGTTGTGCATTTTTAAATGTTGTGGAATGGTTAGGGAAAAAATGTAAAAAAACAACCTTGCCGTTTTTTCTTTAAATAATCATATAAAATAATACAAATTAAAATAAAAAATAATAAGAATTAAATCATTAATAAAATATTAAATTCGAAAATACAGTAAACATAGGATTCAAACGTACGCCTCATAGAGCACTTACCCAGATCTATTCACTTAGGTGCTAATGAGACGTTTTAAGTTGAAAGCGAAATTATGAAGTATATACTTTTTACCCATCCCAAGATAGATTTCCCAATTTTTCGATCAGGACACGTGACCCTGTCGCGAGTTTAACACATTTTGCCCATCTCAAGAAAAGTGCACAATGCCGCTAAAGAAGTTTTCACTTCAAAAATTACAGATCGACGACTCAAACTGCTAAGTGGGACTTAGTAGCCCTTGAGTACTCGGCCGTCAGCCTAATGTAGGCCCACTCAACCCTATAATCTAATACAACGCTACCTATCTGTAATCCACAACTATCTCCATATCTCCCAAAAGATGCCCCACATTTTTATCTTGGTTACACGTAATGCATTGCGTGCCCGGCCGGGGTAATGGGGTAATAGTGTACCAGGGTAACAGGGTAGTGGGGTAGTTGATGCAGCCGCCCCACAAAATAGCGGGCAACTTGCCAGTTCATATAAACACGAGATAACATCATGCTTGTTTTGCATAAGTATGGCTATAAAGTTAGCGGTAAGATAGGGAAATATAATTTTACTCAAAAAAGTTTATAATGTTGTCATTATTTCACAAACCTTCTTGGAGCAAAATCGGATTTGTCGTACTGCAAGAGCTACTAGACATACAATGTATTATTACCCGGTATTATCGTCATTATATTTGTTATTTGACCGTTGCCATGGAAACGTAACAAACAGGTATGTTTATGGTTCGTAAAAAAACTGATTGAAGGTTAAAAACTAGTTGGTCGTGCCGTTGCCATGGAAACGTAAACAGGGAAAATACACAACTATAGATATAGTTCGTAAAAATATAAATATAATTGTATTAATTGTTATACCCACTTAGCTAGTTTTGTTTAAACTAATAGTCGCATTTTTGAGTAAAGCACTATACAAGCCTTGGTCTCTAATGAGTGTACTGCTGACCACGCTATACTGGCCTCAAGCTAAGCTTCGCTACGCTCACGGCCTCCAAGCTTGGTCATCATTAGCAACCGTTGCTGGCCGCGCTATAAAGGCCTCGACCTTTGGTCTGGGCCTTTATTTTTGCTTGTCCATCCAGTGTTGCAATACTGACCGCGCTGTGGAGGCCTGGAGCTGCGCTGCGCCGCGCTTTCGGCCATCAACAATCGGTCAACAACACACTCATTAGAGACCGCAGCAGTAATGTACTATAACAAATTAGAAGAGAGTATGTATGCACCTAAAAATATTTAGGTAAATTATTTTGAAACGTTAAACGCAAAAGTTGTAGATAATTATTTTCAATTTAAAGTTCCTTGATTGCATCGCGGGTTATTGCTGAAGGTTTATGTATTGTTGAATTATTTTAGCAGATATGGCACCTCCTAACATTGCAATCACTAGATTCACACATCATCAGTCAATTTCAAATGTACCTATTATTTAGATCCAAATAATACCAACTCCCACCCCCTCCACTCTTTCCCTCCCTTCGTTCCACTCGCCTTCAGTTCGTCAACGTACGAGGAATGCCTTTGGTATTGCAAGCATCTATAGGCTACGGTAACTGTTTAACATCAGGCGGGCCGTACGCTTGTTTGCCACCTCAGTCCCATAAAAAAAAAACATTTTAAATAAGATCGCCACTTGCATAGCCACAAAATGAATAACTTCCTTACCCCGTAATCTACATTCCGAAATCGTTCCTCCTTTTTCAAGTCTCATTTTTCGCATATAAAGTTACAATTGGACGTCGTTTTATATTCAAAACTGTTTTCACTACACGACAGAGGAGATCTACAGTTTGTTTGTAAATGGGAGAAATGAAATATAAATGTTTTATCTGGTGGTTGTGAAGTAGACTGAAAAATGGGGTAAAGTTGTTCACATTGGTGTTATTAAGGTGTCATTTGGTTTACACTATCACGCGTTGTATTTCCTGAAAGGAAAAGCATTGGGGTACTGTAACGCATCTACATTTTGAAAATGGAATTTTGGTCCTAATATAATAGGGCTTAGTGCCATTATTCCAGACGTACCTACCCCAACTCAATTGTTGATTATTACCTATTTGTTTATGTATTTGTATTGCGTTTATTGCATTGCATTTAAATCGTGGTTGTTTGAAGTTACATTTAGAAGATTACCTATTTGTTTATTTATTTGTATTGCGTTTATAAAATCAGTTATTATAATCAATGTATTGCAATATACAGGGAGAAATTGAATTCGATGGACAAATTATTTTTTCGGTATAAGGAAAATCTACCTTCATCCTTACGTTGTACATTTCCGTCAAGCTAAACTACCAAAAACATTTTAATCACAATATAGAAATAACAAGAGTATATGAGTAAACACCTAATATTACGTGACAACTTCCACGCAATAAAATTAATAAACAAAAGGTAATACAAATGGAACTTCAAACAACCACGATTTAGTCCAAAATTACAGCAAACGCTGCCCAAGTAGGTACAAGTAATAAATTACCGAAATCATCGGCCGTAGTCACCATTACAGTGATGTTACGGTAACGAGCGGCTCCCGTGGGAAATTACAATACGGTGCGTACACTTCCAGTGATAAAAATGGAGGAAGCCGCTATGCTGACGGGAGACACGGTTTTGGGACGTACCTAGTAAATACGTGACAGTAAACTAAGTATTTTTTAACCTAATCGTCGTGGGTAGTGGTTAGACGGGGCGGCCTTATTACCCAAAAGGTTCCAAGTTTGATTCCCATCCAGGATATTAAGCTATTGACTCCACTGATAAAGTCCAAACCCTTTGCAATGGCTAAATCCCTAGCCTACCCAAACTTCTTTACAACATATAATTATTATTTTTACTATAATGCAATAGTTTCAAGGTGGTTTTCAAGGTGGTAGAGCCAAGCTGTAGCCAATTGACTGCAGCTCATAAACGGGCTGGCTCGACCGGGGTAGTACCACCCTCTCACAGAAGATCGGCGTAAAGCAGCTATTACAGCTGCGTTTCGTACGATGAGTGAGAGAGCCGTAAGCCCACCCCCCTCCCCCTCCCTCCATCCCACTCCCCTTCAGGTCGGTAATGTGCGAGCAATGCCTTTGGTATTGTAAGCATCTATAGGCTACGATAACTGCTAAACATCAGACGGGCCGTACGCTTTGTTGCCACCGCAGTCCAATATAAAAAAGATAAAAAAAAGTTTCTGCTTCTGTTACGGTCAATTTGCTGTTCATATACGTGCCTGGAGAATGAGAGTGGTGTTATTCTATCTCACTACATAAGCCATAAGGCACTCATAGCCAGCTGCAACCACTGATCGGTGAACGATCAGAGGTTAAGCAACGCTTGGCAGGGTCAGGCAGAGATGGGTGACCATTAAGTGGCATTTAAACTGAGCGTCTCCGTGCTTCGGAGGGCACGTAAAAAGTTGGTCCCGGTTGTTGTCATCTAGGCAGCAGTCGTTAAGCCGTGTCAGAGGCCTTCGGGCGGGTTGAACAACTGTGACACCAGGTTAGCCACTAACCATACGATAAGATGAAGACTACACAAGAATTTATATTTCAAATATAATTCGCAACAGAATATTACAATTCATAAAAGTTAAAGAACCAAGTAAAGTGGATCTACTGTTCGACATTTACGCGTCCCCGCGGGCTATCACTCAACCGGCAAGAGCAATAAATGGACCGGCTATGATGGACCATAGTCCTCGAGAGGTCCCCAGAAACATTAATAACAATAACGTAAGCAATATAAGGTCTTAATTTAATAGTGCACGATATTTTGCATGGCCCTCAGTAAATACTAAAAATAAATAAATATCGCCAGACTGACCTACTGTATGGTCCCAAACTAAGCAACGCTTGTACTATGGGTACCGTACATTATAAAAATCGGCCAAGAACAATCCGAACCACCGTATATTTTTTATATTTAGTATTTGTTGTTGTAGCGGCAACAGAAATACCCATTTTGTGAGATACAGCCCGACGGACGGACAGACGGACAGACGGAGGGACAGACAGACAGACGGACGGACAGCGGAGGCTTAGTAATAGGGTTCCATTGCCACCCTTTAGGTACGGAACCCTAAACAGCGATCTTAACATACAACAAAGTACAATTTTTGGTTAGTTTCATCTGTTAAAATTAAGTTCGCGTGCAACATAGAGCAAAGTATCTAGTTACCAATTCCCAAAACAGACTATAAAGTAATTTTGAAACTCGCTCAAAGTAATAATACAAACAGTTATAAGTATAAAGCCTAACACAATTACGACAAGGAATAAACAATACAGTTTGTTTGACAAACATGCGAGGTAACAAACTTTAACACAAACAGCGCACCTGAAATACAGTTCGTATGAGAATTTATTTGAACAAACTACCTGTGCGTGCTTTGTTCAAAGCTAGTTATAAATTTCGTTAATTTTGTTTCTGTCGTTAGAGAACTATTAACAGAGGGCTCACTTCATAGAGCTATAGAGCTTGTCTTTTATTAACATTAGGGCTGCCGCAAACATACTTTTTGCATCGGTGGCGAGTCGCTTTATCATCGGAGCAGTCGCTGCGTCCGAACGCAGAGAGTCGCGAAATCGCGATGCAGCATCGATACAGTCGCTAAATCGCTGATCGCTGATGCAAAAAGTAGCATGTCTGCGTTGTCCCTTAGGGCCACCGCAGGCTTGCTACTTTTTGCATCGGCGATCGGCGATTTTGCGACTGCATCGCGTTTTGGCGACTCTCTGCGGTCGGACGCAGCAACTGCTTCGATGCTAAAAGCGACTAAATCGCCGATCGCCGATGCAAAAAGTACCTATGTTTGCGGTGTCCCTTAATACTTCTTCTTCGTCTCTCAGCCTGTATCCACCCACTGCTAAATACTTATTATTATTAAAAAAAACAAAAAAAAAACTGCTGGGTGTAGGCCTCTCCTCTTTCACGCCAATCGTTCCGGTCCTGTGCCAATCTTGTCCAGCAAGTGCCGGCCACCTTTCTTATATCATCAGTGAAAATTTGGTTGCACTGTAGTGCACTGTAGAGCACTCGCCTCTCCTTAATGGTGTATCATTGCCTCGCATTGCCTCGCCGGAGCACTCAATTTTGTCGTCGGAACGCATAAACTTAATGTCATTACATGAGTACTCGGGCATACGAGGCACCTGGACGTTAGTTATTTACAAACATAGGGCATCATCATACTAAACTGAGTCCATGGACACAGCACGACTTATTACGAGCGCGATAACAGATATGAATTTCGCTGCATGTAGTGGTGCGCTATGCCTACATTTAGTGATTGCGAAATACCATATCTACTAAAACAATACATAAATGCTTGGTCCCATAGTGTTGTAAATTAACTGTATATTTAAACATACATCCTTACGACAATACGTGTGGGTTATGTCATAAGTAAATATCCTCCCACCTCAAGCTCTGTTTACATTGCTCAAACTTCGAAATTCGTGAAAGGTGTGTTAGGAATTTAAGCCTATACCTGTGTGCATATGAATATTTCATGAAAAGGTATCGTGCAATACTTAATGGGGCTTTTCTTGAAATGTATTTGCATTTTAGGCCATTATTTCCCACATAATGATCGTGACAAAAAAGGCAAGACGTATTAACTTCATAATATACCTTTATAATAGGTACTACTGTACGTTGAGCAACCATGAGGGGCGATCCCAGTGACACCCAGACCAGGGAAAATTACTAACACTTTTCGAAATTTGCCCCAAACTGGTAAGTTTCTAGTATGTATGTATGTAACGTCACGAGTTTTATCCCCATTCGGGTGTAGTGAGAGGCTTGAGTGGCCATACACCACCACATTGTGGAGGTATTAAACTAACTCAAAGCCCACGTTTCACCTGATAGTCAGAATCCAACGTGACAGGTGGTGAGCCTTGTCGCCGTGTGTACAGGAACTGACTATTACCTAATCCCGAGGGATAGGTAGGTTTCCTCACGATGTTTTCCCTCACCGTCAGCGAACTGTTAAGTGGCCAGTGCCTGATGCTAAGCTGGTATCGTAGCCTAGAGATGCTTGCAACACGAAAGGTACAGCTTGCACGTTGCCGAGCTGAAGGGAAGTGGGATAGAGGGAGAAGGGAGAGGTTGGGCTACCGGCTCTCACACTCATCGTACAACATGCAAGTAAAATTGTTACTCTACGCCGATCTCTTGTGAGAGGGTGGTACGACGATCTAGCCCATAGAGCTGTAATGAATTAGCTACAGCTTGGCTCTTCCACCGTAATTTTTTTAGAAATGTTAATCTAGCGACTGCAGCCTAGGGGTGAACAGGTTGAGCTAGCAATCAGAAAGCCCCAGGTTCGATCCCCGGTGGGGCATGCACCAATGGATGAATTTTCATCTATGTGCATAATTTACAGTTCGCTAACGGTGAGGGAAAACATCGTGAGGAAACCTACCTATCCCTCGGGATTAGGTAATAGTCAGTTCCTGTATACACGGCAACAAGGTTCACCACCTGTCACGTTGGGTTCTGACTATCAGGTGAAACGTGGGCTTTGAGTTGGTTAATACCTCCACAATGTGGTGGTGTATGGCCACTCAAGCCTCTGACTGCCCCCGAATGGGGATAAAAGTCGTGACGTTACATTTACATTTACAAATGTTAATCTTCCGAATTTATTAAAAGTTATGATCATTACAATTCACTTTTGTTCCTAGAAAATAAATACCGTGCTCCCAAATAAATAGCTTTGAACTCTTGGTGTATCACAATTTCGCAATGACACTACATTTCTCCAGCCAGTGATGCGCCCGTATCATCGGACCGTTAATATTTTATAGTGTTGGGCATTATTCGCGGGCGGCCGGCGTGGACGGCACCACGATTTATGACGTCAGTCGACATCGGTAAAATGTTCTCTCTTTTTTGCGTTCAGCAATAACTGGGGAAAATCTCAACGAATCTGCTTCTAAAAATAGTAGCCACGTTGGAATAAATATTATGTGTTATCTTTTTTAGGAAAATATTTTATTTTGAACCCAATTCAAGAAAAAGAGGACGCTGTCCAATTCAGATCATATGTGTTTTTATTTTTGTTTATTTTTAACACTTAGGGCCATGACACACCGGCGACGTCGCCAGTCGGTCGCCAGTCCGTCGCCAGTGGGGCGATTGCGTAACATTTTCGTCAATGTTTCAATTGGTTTCGTTCATCCTGTATTGCTTATTCAATTGAAATTTATTGAAATCAGGAAGAGTGAACTCCAGACTCATCCGGATTTCAATTAATTTTAACTGAAAATGCAATACGGGATGAACGAAACCAATTGAAACATTGACGAAAAAGTTACGCAATCGCCCCGCTGGTGTGTTACCTGTCATGCAATACGAATAAGTTGGCTACGGTGGCTAGCGACGTCGCCATGGTGTCCCGGTGTGTTATGGCTCTTATCGAGGGTTCTTTTCAGGGTCAAAACACGTAGTATACAAAAGCCTCAAATTTTACCATGCTTCCGTAACCCAAAACAAATACCGCAGCTCGCGCTTCACCATTATTTTTTGGGTCCATGTATGCGTTGGAGTAAATGGTTCGGAAAAATGTTTGTTGTAATTGAATACCGCGGTGATTTTATTTTCATATATTTTGCTCACATAGCGGGTTCGTGTATTTTCAGGCGTGAATTCATGTTACAGGCTTCCTGTTTTTATAATCCTTAATACAGAAGCTCTATCATAAGTTAATACGATCGCTAGAGCCATTAATATTCGACTCTACTTAATTTTTTTGTGACGCACATTTTATTTCCTTAGGTGGACGTCACGATTGCTATATAATTTGTGATACAAACAATTTACGTAGACGCTAGCGACTAGGGAGAGTAAAGTTATGCTAGAGTCAAGAGTTTCAAGAGTCAGATGACATGATACATGGTCCAGCAGCTACTCTACCGACTCTACTGATCTTCGATCTTTTAGGGGTAGGTTCCAGTAATAATTGTTTCAAAATGCCAATGACAAAAAAGGCGATGCCTTTGGTATTTTTGCACTGCATAACATCAGGCGGGCCGTACGCTTGTTTGCCACTTAGTCACATAAAACAAAAACAAAAAACTAAAGAGCATTATTCTGTAGACTACGAAGTCTTTAATGAAGAAACTATTTCTAAACATGCTGACCGTACCTGAACACTTAGCTGCACTAAAAAAGACGTTAGAACACATTAACGCCTCCGCAGTTTTTGCTGACGCTGCACAATTCCAGATAAGGCTGGGAATCTCGCATTAGCCTTGCCAGTCCTTCTTTTGCGCTATTAAAACAAAATAATGGTTTAAAGTTAAGTAAATAAAAAACACGACTGACCTGCCAAAAAAACGAACCAAAAAGTATAAGACAAGTGCAGTGTCATTGCAGTCGGGGGACCGTTCTGTGGAACACATTTAATCTAAAAGGGCCCCCGACTGCAATGACACTGCACTTGTTTTATACTTTTCAATTCGTTTTTTGGCAGGGCAGTCGTGTTTTTTAATTTTTTAAATTATTTATTTTTATTTTATGCATTTTAGTGACAACAGCCAGAAATGAAATATTTGTTTTGCATGTACACCCTACCTATGTTAAATTATGCCTATAAATTCTACAGTTTTAGAATGTGCTCATCAAGGCCTTCAATTTGATACCCATTTAGTAATAATGGAAGAATAAATATTTTTACCACAATTGAAAATTGAGCCATAATGCCACCATATTGTTTTTTTTTTTTCAAAAATAATATACCCAGTGTTACCCGGAACGATGTAAGGATTCTATCGATACCCCATACATCCAAATCCATTCAGGCATTTATAAGTTATGGTGGAATAAATAATCTCACATACATACATACATACATGAACCCTAAACACATATACACTCCTTTTTTTGGGCAGTCGTGTAAAAAAGTGTCTGTTTGGAAACTGCTAGCCGCATCCAGTTTTCTTACACTTTAGAATTGAGATCTAACAAACATACATATTTTTGTACCAAACTTCATAAATTTTCGTCAAAAACTGGAGAAGTAATGCCATTTCCAGCTCTCTCGTCGTACGAGACGCGGCTGTAATAGCTATTTTACGCCGATCTTCCGTGAGATACTACCCCCGTCCAGCCATCCCGATGAGCTGCAGTCATTTGGCTACAGCTTGGCTCTACCACTATTAATATCTTTGTTCAAGAAAACCTGAATAGATTTGCGAATAGAAATTTTCAATTCAATTCAATACAAATCTTTTATTTTGTTTAGGCCTATGGGGGCACTTACAAATTGTCATTTTGTATTTTTCCTTAAATTCTACCGCCGGATCGGAAACGCGACCTCGACTGAGAAGATCCGGCAAGAAACTCAGCGGGCTTGTCTTTTTTACATTGTTTTTTTTTTTAATATCGCCATTTATTTATTTTAATACAATGTATTTTGGTAAACAATAGCTCCAGTGTGCTGCCTTCCGAAATAAGCAAGGCAAGACACGCTACAATTTAACATGACACTGTTATTAACGAAGTGTATTTGAGCGATCAGTCCCAAGCATTCCTAGAAGTTAATGCAACACTAATCTTCAATCTCCGATAAGATCAATCTCAAATCAGTGTACATGCGCCAAAATGCCCTAAGCACTAAACTATGGGTCTCCAGAGTACGCTAGTTAGCAACTCCAACTAAAATCAAGCGCGCCTTTCATGAATTATTCAAGTATTACAGGAGCTCGATCAATTTCAGCAATAAATCTGAGTGGATGGTTTAAGACAGCCTCTATAATGACTTGTACAGACTTTGGGGAACTAAGCTGGAGAGGGGAAATCCACCAATAGAATAGTTTTAGTATAACGTGATGGGAATATGACGTGATATTAAAGCGCTCTTATTGGTTGATACGTACGTGGCCTGCTCGCAGTCTTCTGATGAATTCTAGATAAGTGCTTGAATGGTCAAATTACAGGTAAAATGTTGAGTGCGTTATCCCACGATATTTTTCTAGGCCTCCTATCAAAATTTGAATGATGCAGATAATTAGTACTCCATCTCGTGTAATTGTGCCGAAAAATTAAAAATTTTGCCTCTAGCCGTTTTGGAGTTATTCACGAAATAATTTTGGAAATAAATCGTGCTGCGGTAACGTTACGCCAGCACCACGGTTTTTTCCTAGTGTACCTAGCTAGACACGAACTAGCTGGAAAGATAGCTTATGATATCCTTCAAATGTGCATATAAAAATTCTTAGGCGTCGTCGTCGTCTTAGGCTTCCGGCTCTCATACTCATCGCACGAAACGCAACTAAAGTAGCTACTTCACGCCGAACTTCTATGAGAAGGTGGTACTACCCCCGATTAACGAGCTGTAGTCCATTGGCTACACCTTGGCTCTACCACCTTAAAATACTGGTTTGATTTAGGTCGCTTAGTATGTACAGATATTAGGTTAACCTAATCTTATTGGTGAGGTATAGATTGAAATACCTCTCTAAACTCTGGCTATGATAGTAGCAATTTGAAGCTATTGCATTGGTGCAAAATAGAGATATTCGTTGTTTCATATCAAAATTTCCAAAGGTTATACTATCTTATACTTTCATGCTTACAATTTCACAACCGCGAGTCAGAATGTGTTACGCGAACGCCATCTCGTGTTCAAAGTTGACAACTTTATTCGACGCTTGAAACTACAGAGGGCGTTACGAATTCATAGGTGCTTACCTCTCATGTTTTATTCAGAAATAAATAAGTAGACAAAGTTTATTTGAAGCTCATCTTGCGCTAAAGCGCACGAGACTGCACTTAAATATGCGAAACTGAAACAAAACTATCCGTTTATCAGCTCGCGAGTTGGTGCTGCTGTTATTTTTATACCGTCCAAGTCATAAACGTTATCGTGTCAAGAGTTGTTCAAGCCGCCCGAAGGCCTCTGACATGGCTTAACGACTGCTGACTATTAAAATCATAACAACAGGAACCGGCTTTTTACGTGCCCTACAACGCACGGAGACGCTCAGTTCGAAATGCCCCTAAATTGTCACCCATCTCTGTCTGACCTTGCCAAGCATTGCTTACCGATCCTTGCAGCTGGCTATGAGCGCATTAAAAACTTAAATTCATTTTGAACGCGTGTCTAGACATATACCCCTTGTAAATTTTGACATAACTCGTGATTATCTCGTGTTTAACTATTTTGTAATATCACGGTGTATTTCTATAGGGGTTCGGCTTCCGGCTCTCTCACTCATCGTACGAAACGCAGCTGTACTAGCTAGCGCCGATCTTCAGAAAGAGGGTGGTACTACTCCGGTGGAGGCAGCCGGTACATGATCTGCAGTCAATTGGCTACAGCTTGGCTATACCATCAATTCAATACATTTACCTAAACCTTGTAACTTGGACCGAATTATTTTAAGCCCAACTTGGATGCTTTGCGTACTTGATGGAGGTAGAATGAAGCGCATCGTACTGTTTACAAAAGAGGCTTTAAAGTTTATTTCATTAAAATATTACTTGGTCCGCGAAACTAGAGAGTTGGCAAGTTTTTATAGCTGACAAATTTCACTGCAGTCTGAAAGCAGGTTTATTAAATTGAAAGTTGGACGTAGTTTTTAATAGGTTTTGTATATCCCGATGTGGACGAGTTGACGATGAGACAAAATAAGGATGATGGCGATATGATTTGAACGCCTTTTCGAAAATATCATGGCAATAACCAACCCAAGACAAAGATATGTATGTAAGAAATAGGCCTTTGGGCAGTAAATGTAAATGTAAAAAAATGTAACGTCACGACTTTTATCCCCATTTGGGTGTAGTGAGTGAGAGGCTTGAGTGGCCATACACCACCACATTGTGGAGGTATTAACCAACTCAAAGCCCACGTTTCACCAGATAGTCAGAACCCAACGTGACAGGTGGTGAACCTTGTCGCCGTGTATACAGGAACTGACTATTACCTAATCCCGAGGGATAGGTAGGTTTCCTCACGATGTTTTCCCTCACCGTCAGTGCAGTGTTGCCTTTGGGCAGTACTGGAATAATATTGCGGTTATAAAAAATAGAAGGATTTATTGGTCGGAATTATTTTAATACGTGACAAAAGACTAGGGCATCGAGTCTGTTAACAATTAACCATTGCGTAACCACTGGTCTCTAAAACTCTTGGCGGTCGACATGTTATCAGCCATCTGTGAGCAGTCCTCCGGCTGACAACATACCAGACATCCGAGCCATCAATTCCCCTAACGACTACTATTTCAATAGCATCTTTTAACAAATGAGAAAATATGATTACTAATGTAGACTGGTAGCCAACAGTCTTGCTATTACGTTGCTATTGTCTGGTAGAATAGCCTTGTTCTCTCCTCTGATTGATCGGTCAGAATGTCAAAACGTTATCGATGGCAGTTCAATAGCGAATAATAGATAATTAATAGGAGACTATTAACTTTACGACAGCTAAAAGTGGTTGACAATAGCAATTTGTCGTTGCTATTGATAGACCCGTCAAAATTCAACAACTTTCATCATTTTCTGCGCAATTATACTCACTCATTGCTCAAGATGTAACGATTAGTAGCGATATTTCGCGCTCACTGTCTCACAGGTTTAAAGCTAAAAAACAAAAAAAATACACAAACAATCTTGTTCCTACGTGTAGCAACTCTGTATACGTGTCATTACGTTTAAAGGTAACATTTTATGAACAACTCCAGTATTGGGATAATACTTAGTTAAGTATTAGTGGGAGGGTTATTGGGACTGTCATCTTGAGCAATGAGCTTCGTATAATTAATATAGAACTTCACTTAAGGTAAGTTCGTTTAATCTTATAATGATGGCTAAGCGTTCGGGGCCCAGATGGTGTGGGTGAAATCTCGCCCAGTGTCGAAAGGTGTGACGGTGGCACCAAATTTAGCAGTTCATCGCAGAACACTCCCCGTGGTACAGACGGCAGAGCACCATCGATCACAAGTATTTCTGTGATCGATATAGAGCACGCACAGCGACACTACGGCCCGTATCAATAAATGCATCTCAAAGTTGAGAACGATCTTAAGATTCAGTTTGACATTTAATGTATGAAACATCTGTCAACAAAAAACGAACTAAAAAGTATAAAACAAGTGCAGTGTCATTGCAGTCGGGGGACCGTTCTGTGGAACATATTTAATCTAAGAGGGCCCCCGACTGCAATGACACTGCACTTGTTTTATACTTTTTAGTTCGTTTTTTGGCAGGGCAGTCGTGTTTTTAATTTTTTAAATTATTTATTTTTATTTTATGCATTTTAGTGACAGCAGCCAAAATGATATATTTGTTTTGCATGTACACCCTACCTATGTTAAATTATGCCTATAAATTCTACAGTTTTGGACTGTGCTCATCAAGGCCTTCAATTTGATACCCATATTGTAATAATGGAGGAAAAAAAATTTTTTTTCACATATTAAAGTTGAGCCATAATGCCGCCATATTGATTTTTTTCAAAAATAATATACCCAGTGTTACCCGGAATGATGTAAGGATTCTAACGATACCCCATACATCGAAATCCGTTCAGGCATTTATAAGTTATGGTGGAATAAAGAATCTCACATACAAACATACAAACATACAAACATACATACATACATGAACCCTAAACACATATACACTCTTTTTTTTTGGGCAGTCGTGTAATAAAAACAGCATCTCAAATTCGATCTCAATATTGAGATCGATTTATTAATACGGGCCTTAGTGTCTCCGGAGACTTAAGGGCTCTAAGGAATAGGTCGTCTACAATACGAGAAGCCCGGCGTTGGATGGCGTCAAGTCAAAGGAGACGGTACCGGACGGTATAAAATATATCTGCAATATGGCCGACTGAAATCTGTTTTCAGGATATAATCGTTCCGCTTTAACGCACCATAACTGCACCATCATCAATAAACATCCTGAAAAGGCGAATATTTCCAAGTCTTTTCATAATGTCAAGCAAGAGTAATTAATTTAATCTACGACCTTTATCTATGGTACACAAAGACGGCCGATGAATGGCCGCCTCTGTTTCGGTAATTAGAAGCTCTGAATTAGATTTGCGTATGAATGGGGCCGAGATTTTGTATTATAAATATGTTTATAAATTATCTTTTGGGATATTTACTGTTTATAAAATTCTGATGGACCATATTTTTATGTATGGTGTACAGGGAGGTCTGCTATATTGGGCCTTTCTTTACTGGCCGAAACTGCCCGGCAACCGGCCTGGCACCGGTACCGACGTCAGTGGACGCATAATTCTATGAAATTGTACTCACTGGCCCGGTCCGGCAACGACATGTCGGTAACGACAATTTCATAGAATTATGCGTTTACTGATGTCGGTATTGGTGCGGGGCCGCTGTCGTCACCGGGCCGTGTCGGCCAGTGCAAACACTCATTGACGTATTATTTGAGTTGATATGATACCCACTAATATTTTTATCACTGGACGTGTGCTCAGCGCACCATTGCATGCAGCGAAATTCACACTTCTGTTATAAATAAATAATATCCTGGGACATTTTTTACACACGGTTACCTGATCCCAAATTAAGCAGAGCTTGTACTATGGAAACCAGATAACTGATATTACTACACATACTACTTTTTTATTTATAAATACATACATAAATATACATATACACCCAGACTCGGGACATACAGACATGTTCATGCACACAAATGCATGTCCCGGGTAGGAATCGAACCTACGACCTGCAGCGTGAAAGGCGCCACCACGCTAACGGGCGCGTTACATCGCACTCGCGATCTCTTTATATCACGTAAATTTATATAACGAGTCGTCGTTCTATAAAAACTTTACAGTAAGGGCCTCCGCAGACTAGCTACTGTTAGCATCGGCGACCGGCTATTTTGTGACGTATCGATGCTGCGTCGCGTTTCTTCGAGCGCGAACGAGCGAGACGCAGCATCAAAATCGCCGATCGCCGATGCTAAAAGTAGCTAGTCTGCGGAGGCCCTAAGGTAAGTAAGGTATTCGCCGGTTCAAGTGAAGGAATCCGCTGAATGCGGGGAGCGCAAGACCGGTCATTGTGGCGAACCTTGGGGGAGGCCTATGTCCAGCAGTGGACGTCTTTTGGCTGAGATGATGATGATGATGATGAAGTCCATTCATCCACGACACTACTCCATAGAAACTGTACTGGTTAGTTATTGAAACTACTAATTAGTAAAGATAGTGGCGCGCGCTTTATCCACGGCGCTACTCATAGTCAAGTCACCAAGCTTCATATAAGAAAAAACAAAAACCAATCACTAAAGTACGCGGTGCAGAAAAGTTTATAGAAACAAGTCGCGCGCGGGCTTTTTGGCGGGAAGTGAAAAAGTGATGTTGTCATATTTGTTTTAATTTCCAAAACCTGTGTTTCCTTGTATTATAATGTGTAATGTTGGTGGAATATTAACCATTTTATGTTCATAAATGTGCGTGAGTGTGGGCAATTGGAACAAAAGTGGTAAAACATGATTTTCGGGTTCCTCCAAAAAGTCAATAATTGATCAGTAAAGTATCCTTCACTTTACTGATAGGGCTTAGGGGTATTTTAGGCCTAGACTAGGTCTTCCTGTGCTTGACGCAGCAAATAAACTGTATTATTATATTTTACTTGACACTGGCATATGCGAAAAGCGACGCCATAACGATGAAAAAAAAAAAGTCGCGCGCGACCAGCATGTCGAATCGCGCGCTACTAGTTACTAATTAATTACTAACCAGTTTCTTTTGAGTAGCGCCCTGGACGAATGATATAAAACTATTTTTTTCAAGTTACATCTCAGTCCACATGTTTTATGCCATAGTTAAAAAGCACTTTATATCTAAGAGCAGATATTCTGCTATTCTTAACCCGGTGCTAACATTAGCATAATTCTTGAAACCATACATCACGTGAAATCTCTTCGTAACAAGCTCTAAGTTTAATCTATCGGTCCCCAGAGGATTACGGAGGGAATAAAAATGAGAAAATGCTCTGAAACTATTCAGTCAGTGCTGAAATTCAGTCTGTTGGTCGGTAGAACCTGAATATGCCCGTTATCTGGTAACCTACCTTCGGGATTAGGTAATAGTCAGTTCCTGTATACACGGCGACAAGGTTCACCACCTGTCACGTTGAGTTCTGACTATCTGGTGAAACGTGGGCTTTGAGTTGGTTAATCCACAATGTGTTGGTGTATGGCCACTCAAGCCTCTGACTACCCCCGAATGGGGATAAAAGTCGTGACGTTACATTTTTTCAATACCGTGCATTTTGGTTATTATTATTATGTTTTATTATCCTGATGGTTCTGATGGCCCCAACAACACAGCCCCTATTATATATTATATTATTATTATAGCCCTATTATATTATTATAGCCCCTTCATACAGCATCATTTGCAAGTAGCCCCAACTATATACGGCATTCCGGCTGCTATCTAAGTCGGGTAAGCCAATTATCAGTAAATTCCGCTGCCGAGCTTTACTGGGTCCGCGGTTAATCTGGTTTATTCCATCTAGTACTTGTACACTGCCCCTTTTTATTAGTACCCCTAGAGGTGAAACGCATAGTTAAACGCACGGACACGAAATTACTGTTTCTGCCCGCGACTTTGCCCACTTTGCCATTAGAACGTCCTATAGTTAGTTATTTTGATAAACAATAGTATCCTTACATTTTTCCGAGATAAAAAGTAGCCTATACCCTTCTCCACGGTCATCTCTATATCACAATTCATCAAAATGGGTTTAGGGGCAGTCTTGAAAACTTAACAGACAGGCAGAAAAAGTTACTTACACATTTATAATAATAGTAGGTAAGTATAGATAGGTTTGACCCTCAATGAGCCCCGGCAAATTGTCCCGCTAAATTGTCTTGAGAGAAGGTTCTCCTTTGATCTTTTTATGCTTGTACCCAGAAATCTCACCCCGTTCATATTTATTATTCAAATTCAAATGGTACCAAAACGAACACAACAGTTTGTAATACGCCGTTATCAAGGCTTCGCTGCGAATATAAGGGTCGTAGATTATGTACGCAATCAGAATTCTAATAACGAGCCTAACACTCACTCAGAGGTATTAACATTATTTGTTGTTCGCCGCTTGATTCACAGTGATAATATTCACACAAAGATATTACCAAGAAAGAGGGAGATAGACATGTGACTATTAAAAATAGTATACTCTACTAAACGTAGTCCATTTACACAGTACGACACAGTCGTTCGCGGAAAATAATGTCGAAAACATATTGGTATTGCCAATACGGCTCATCTTCTGCAGGGCAATTGTCTAACTTGAGTTGCAATCATTTTTTGACTGAAACATAATATTCGGCGATTTTGCGATTGCCTATGCACCCTTTGACAAACATTTATAATTACGTGAGTTGCAACTGAAACCGTGTTTGATATTTAAAATATCTATCGA
Organism: Drymonia ruficornis; assembly: GCA_947859195.1. Lineage (NCBI taxonomy): Eukaryota > Metazoa > Arthropoda > Insecta > Lepidoptera > Notodontidae > Drymonia > Drymonia ruficornis. The sequence continues at coordinate 1,534,499 of OX401922.1, forward strand.
TTCATTTATTTTCTATGAAATAGCGATGACGTAACTCGTTTTCGGTGAAGTTACCCAATCACAATTTGTCGATAGAGATGGATTTCAGTTTCAAACAGTGAATGATTGATTCTGAGTTTCAACAGAGTTACGCAATCGACCTGCTGGTGAATAAGAATTGTGTGATTACAGATGTGTAAATTTCGCTGCATGTAGTGGTGCGCTGAGCACAAGTCTAGTGATTGCAATGTAAGGAGGGACCCATATCTGCTAAAATCATTTTCGCTGTTGGTCTTCGAAATCTTAGGAAATATTTTAAACTATTACTTGACATATGATTTAGATTGTTTTAGGAGCACACTGAGCGCATCGAATATAAATAAAATAAAATAAATATAACGTCACGACTTTTATCCCCATTCGGGGGTAGTCAGAGGCTTGAGTGGCCAGACACCACCACATTGTGGAGGTATTAAGTCAACTCAAGGCCCACGTTTCACCAGATAGTCAGAACCCAACGTGACAGGTGGTGAACCTTGTCGCCGTGTATACAGGATCTTACTATTACCTAATCCTGAGGGATAGGTAGGTTTCCTCACGATGTTTTCCCTCACCGTAAGCGAACTGCAAATTAGGCGCATCGAATGAACCAAAATAAATTTAAAATAAGTATACCTGAAAATACCACTCCAGTGTAGATACTAACTTACAGGAGACACGGCCGAATACTCAAAGGCTACTTAAATGTTCTCACTTAGCAGTTTGAGACGTATCTGTAATTTTTGTTTGGCGCGTCAAAGTTAAGCAGCTCTCAAATTTGGGTTGCGTACATTACAATTAATAAGGGGACTGGCCCTAAGCAACTCGGCCGAGTGGTCGGCCTAGTACTAACATCGACATAAAACGAAGCGAGTAGTTCAACTATTGACCGGTAGATAGAACAATGAAAATGAAAAATCAATGATCACGTTTTTTTTCATACATATATCTAATAAGGGCACCTCTTTCTTTAGTCTTTACTCTGTGGTTGCGTATGTGACTAGGTTTCAGCTATATAATTTGAGCAATCTTCAGACTTTGATATTATAATTTAACTTTAGTGCCTATGAACGGCCTACCTCTTCAGAAAATACAAGGCTGAAAATTATTTGTTGCGTTAAAATTATCGAGTCAAGTTAGCACCTCATTCTACTCAAGTTCCACGGAGCCGAGATCAAAGATACCACACCACGTGTAAGTCTGGATCTTAAATTATTCAAGCCGATTTCTGTATTGGATGCGGTATTGTACTCGTAATAACGTACTAATTTACTAATTATTAGATCCTTGCGTCGTGTATTAAATGCTAAGGGTCGTGACCTAGGTGAAGCACTTTTTCTGACTCTTTCTAATTTCTTCTCTTTTTTTGATGACGGGCCCGTTGGATTGGTCGGTTTTGATTCCGCCTATCACGCTGCAGGTTGGTGATTTCAGGTGATTCCTACCCGGGACATGCATTTGTGTGTACATAAAATATTCAAGCCAATTTCTGTATTGGATGCGGTATTGTACTCGTAATAACGTACTAATTTACTAATTATTAGATCCTTGCGTCGTGTATCAAATGCTAAGGGTCGTGACCTCGGTGAAGCACTTTTTCTGACTCATTCTCTTTTCTTCTCTTTTTTTGATGACGGGCCCGTTGGATTGGTTGGTTTTGATTCCGCCTATCACGCTGCAGGTTGGTGATTTCAGGTGATTCCTATCCGGAACATGCATTTGTGTGCATGAACATGTCTGCATGTCCCGAGTCTGGGTGTGTGTATGTATATTAAGTATGTATTTACAAACAAAAAGTATATGTAGTAATATAATCAGTTATCTAGTTCCCATAGTACAAGCTCTACTTAGTTTGTAGCCGTGTGTATTAGGATTTTTTTCTGCACGATGTCGCGCCACGGAGTCCTGTCTTCAGCGGTTTTTTTTTTATTGGGACTAAGCCCGCCACACGTGCCCACCACTGTTACTCCTGTAAGCCAGGATCGACATCACCAGGATCGCCAGGATCGCCAGGATCGCCAGGATCGCTTCGTATACTGAGGTGTTCAGTGCTGTGCGTATTTGGTCCATCCAGCGCATGGGAGACCTTCCCATCGGTCTTCGACCTTCTAGTGTCCCGTTACCAGAATTTTTATTAGGTATATAGGTAGGGTAATCCAGTCCATTGTATGGTATACAGTTGGTATATTCTGGTAATATTTTTTTATTTCAACTTCTTGTTAGCTTGTTTTATGTTTCCTTTTATTTCTCTTAGACCATTTCATTTTGATTATTTCCGCGCAATATTTTTAAACGTTACCTAATGGGTGCGTCTATATGGGACGAATTGCTGCGCTCGAGCCGCTCGCCTCTTCTTGACGCACACACTTACGAATATTGACTGTAGCCTTACAAGTGACTCTATTTAACACAATTTTATGATGACTATTTAAATTTTATAATAAAATTATTACCGGGAGATCTAGTTGAACAACTTGATCGTTCATCCTTGTTCGCAGTTTCAACTCAACACTACTGTCGCCAAAGGCTTGGCATATCAATGAAGTTTGCTTAAGACCCGACGAGATCTTAAGTTGAGATCATCATTGTCTTGTCTAAATTTAGAAGTTGCTTTGAACTTACAATGTTCACTGAAAGTTTGTTTAAGTAATACAAAACAGATTATTCGAGAGTTAAAAGGGGTTGAAAATAGTTAGATGCTCTGACTAATAATTTGATGAGTTACATGCCCCAAATTAACGCGTATTTTGAGTAGTTTGCTCGCGCCATATCGGTCGCGTTGCTCGCGCCCACGAACAAAATTACGCTCGCTTTTTCCAGTGCAAGTTGGCAGGTGTGTGCGAGCGAAATAATTGCTCACTTGTTTGCTTGGCGCATTGGTTGCGGGTTCGATCCCCGCCATAGGCAAATTTCTGAAACGGCCTTCAATTTGCTCTGGTCTGCGTGTGACTGTGATCGCCCACAGTTCGTTGTATGGTACCCATAGTTTGGGACCATACAGTTGGTGTGCTAGTCTGGCGATATTTATTATTATATTCTACCTTATTAGCTCATAATCAGCATCGTAACAGATCACTCGTGGGATCAGTTTGAAGCCTGAAAATTTATCAACAGTATACATTACTCTATAATGGTAAGTTTTTCAAATATTAGGTCAGTATAATTAATAGCCAGGTAAAAAGTGAGATGGTAAAAAAACAACTTATATCTCCTAAACACCAAATGGTATAGCTAAAAAAATATTTATATTTTTTATAAAAATAATTTTATTTCATGATTTTTAGTGGCACCATACAAACTTTATCACCCCAAATTCCCCCTTTGGGAGGTGACTTTTCCAAGATTCCAAAACAAAAGTTTCTTAATTTATTATATGGAGTATACATACTAAGTTTCAAGTCAATCGGACACAAATAATATATTTTTCCACCGTACTTCTACCTCTAGTTTCCCCTTTTGGGGGTTGAATTCCGAAACGTTTTTTTTACGGGACCAAAACGACTTAGTCACCTACCAAATAACAGTTTAAAAAGAAAAATTGGTTCATAAACGTTAGAGATAAACGGTAACTCTCCATACAAACTTCAACACCTCATTTTACCCCTTTGGGGGGCGATTTTTCCAAAATCCTCAAACATGAGTTTAATTATTTCTTATGCAAAATATACATATTAAGTTTCAAGTCAATCGGACAAGAATTTTTTTTTTCAGACGACCTTCACCCCCCAAAATTACCCCCTTAGGGGTTGATTCTAGGAATTATTTTTTTATGGGACCAACTTGGAGCTACGATCTACCGAACAGCAAAATAATTTTTCAAATCGGTTCATAAATGCCGGAGAAATCGGAAACATAAATAAAAAAAAAAAAAAAAAACATACATGCAGCCGAACATAGAACCTCCTCCTTTTTTTGAAGTCGGTTAAAAACATCAAACAGCAGAGCTACGTGTTACTAGAGCTTATAATATTTTCCCAAAACGCTGTAACCAATTTTCAGTTGGCTCGCCTTAGTAATAATGATAGGCTTTCGACAAGCTGGCATTCTGCCAGATACCTGTTCGTACCTGCCATGTTTGTGCCAATTTCCAATATTATTTGAGCTGTGAAATTCTTTTGAACATAAATTGTTACCTAATTCGCAAAAAAGGATTACTTAACGAATAAAAATATAACATGTTAACCTAAATATTTTGTTATTTTATATATGTAATAATAAAGGCAGCAAACATGCATACGGCCCACCTGATGTTAAGCGGTTACCGTACTCTATAGATGCTTGCAATACCAAAGCATCTCGAGCTTGTTACTGACCAGAAAGAGAGTTGGATAAAGGGAGAGGAAGGGGGGTTCGGGCTTCCGGCTCTATCGTACGAAACGGAGCCTTAATAGCTAATTTACGCCGATCTTCTGTGAGAGGGTGGTATAACCCCAGTTGAGCCAGCACGTATATGAGCTGCAGTCAGTTAGCTAGCCTAACTCTACCACACTTTCGGCTCTTAAAAAAACAAAAGGACGAATTCAGAGCCATTTAAATTTTCAACCAACTGTTACTCAATTTCGTCGGGGAATCCCTAATTACAACTCTTTATACTGCCCCAACTTATACAAATGATGGTCAGAGTCCGACCCATAGCGAGTGCTGAAACTTGAAATTAATTTCACCATAATTAGGGATGGGAGATGTAGGAATTCCGGTCCCAAAGATCCGATTTTCAATATGCCAGAGTTTTAAAATGCGCCAAATTCAAAGGCCAAAGATTAAAAATTCCAGTTTCAAAATGCCAGTTTCCAATTGCGAAAAATTCATAAGATGTGTCCATATGGCGCGCATGCCTCACCCGAGCACTCATATTACGACATTACGTCTATGCGTTCTGACGTCAAAAGTGAGTGCTCGCGCGAGGCATGCGCCTGATGAAGACGCCGCCATTATAAACACATATACACTCCTTTTTTTGGGCAGTCGTGTAATAAATCCAGCTGGCCTACTCCGAAATACGAACCTAACGTTTCGGCTGACGGATTGTCGTGATTTGACATTTGTTCTTTCGTTTTTCTCTACGATTTGACATTGTTTTGATCGTAAATCGAATCCGTACTTCGGACGATCCGTCAGCGACGTATTTCGGAGTAACCCCCCTGTTTCAAAATGCCAGATTTTTCAAATGCAAGAAATTCGAAATATCAGAGATTCAAAATACTAGAATTTCTAAATGCCAACATCTCGAAATAACATACTGGCTGGTTAAACGAATTTTGGTATTAGCAGTAAATCAGCCCTTGGTAATTTCAGCTAGAAACCATCTTTATCTAGCTAGGACATCATGTATCTGTGTCATAGTTTCATAGGAATATTTTCTAGTTGACACGACGTAATTTTGTCATGTCACGGCCGGCTGTCACAAGAAGTGATTAATCTCAGTTCATTATTTCTTATGAATAAAGATTGAGGCAAGAGGTTTTTATAAATATCAGTTCTAGTTCTTTCAGAAGACATTACAGCGGCCTGAAAACATTAATGACTTTAGATTTCAGTAAGGCTTATCCAAAAAGGGTTTTAACGGGGCTAAGGTGGTAAACAAACGTATGGCCCGCTTGATGTTAAGCAGTTACCGCAGCCTATAGATGCTTACAATACCAAAGGCATCACTGGCATGGCATGTTGCCGACCCAAATAGGGAGAAGGGGGGTGGGCTTCTGGCGTTCTTACTCATCGTACGAAACGCAGCTGTAATAGCTTCTTTACGCCGATCTTCTGTGAGGCGGTGGTACTACCCCGGTCGAGCCAGCTGCAATATGAGCTGCAGACAATTGGCTACAGCTTGGCCCTACCACCAATAAATAAAAAAATATATATATATATATATAACGTCACGACTTTTATCCCCATTCGGGGGTAGTCAGAGGCTTGAGTGGCCATACACCACCACATTGTGGAGGTATTAACCAACTCAAAGCCCACGTTTCACCAGATAGTCAGAACCCAACGTGACAGGTGGTGAACCTTGTCGCCGTGTATACAGGAACTGACTATTACCTAATCCCGAGGGATAGGTAGGTTTCCTCACTATGTTTTCCCTCACCGTCAGCGTACTGTAAATTATGCACATAGATGAAAATTCATCCATTGGTGCATGCCCCACCGGGGATCGAACCTGGGACCTTGTGATTGCTAGCCCAACCTGTTCACCCCTAGGCTACAGTCGCAGTCAATAGTAATTATAATTATCGATTAATTCTATCGATATCTGGCCCATCCTTAGCTATAATTGGATCCAAAAAAGGTTCTAAACAAAAGGATAAACAGGGGGATGCGTAATCTGTGATCTCCGTAATTAAATTAATCTATTTAATTACGAGTGACTTGATTGACGGTAATTAACAACGGCGCGACACATCGGGGTCGGGGCGCCAGTTATTGCCCTGATGGGCTATTTGTTTGGGAGTCCTTTTACTAACATTGTCTGAGAAGAACATCGACCACATAACATATCGATCATAAATAACATCCACTTAGTAGTCACGCGAAATGATTATGAAGGTAAATGCTACAATGATATTCATCTCTTTCTAACAACAGAGGGCCTACTGTTTTACAAACGAAAATGAAATTTTGGACGAAATTCGCGTATTTTCTACTACTTTTCTCTTGATTCCGACATTTCTTACGAATGAAAATTGTATGACGTCTTCGTCGTCGTCGAATCTAAACGTCAAACAATTTTAGTTCGTAAGAAATGTCGGAATCAATGAGAAACGTAGTAGATTCAATTACAGGAACGTTTTAACGTTTCAGCGACTTTTTGTGCAATGACGTACCTTATTGTCATGACAATAAGAAACGTCATTGCACAAAAAGTCGCTGAAACATTAAAACAAAACTGCTATAAGAGGTGGTGGTAAGCCCCCAGGTCTATAATATAAAACGTCATTGCACCAACTAGTGTTAAAATCACGAACGGATGAAATGAATCATCCGGTTTTGTAATAGTTACCGTCTCTTATTTTTGTTTCTAATTTTTCAGTTGACCTTGCTAAGTATACCGTAGGTACCTCAGCTTTATGTGTAGCTTGTAGAAAGTCATGTAACCAAATGTTTGTTTAAACATTAAAATATAACTGCTAAATGCTGAAAGGCCGTTTCAATAAATGGTCGATTTATTTTATTATTGTTTGCGTTGATTCGCTTCGGGGCCATTTTGAAATCGCTCCAATCGGCGATTCTGATTACGGCCATTTTGTTCGATTTAATTTTGTTTGAATTAATATTATTTGATGGTGAAGTAATATTAGGACTACAGTCGAATAAACTTTTATCTCTTTTATGATAGTTTGTTTTTCAAAGTTACCTTTTAATCCTAGTTAATGTTACAAAAGGAATTATCAGACTAGACGAAAATAATTGACCACAAAATACCTATTTCATTTTATAAAGATGAACACGAAGATTTATGTACAGATATTATTTTGTATTAAATACCCAGTGATTCAGACATTTCAGAGCGATTACGTTAATCTCTGAATTAATTGTGTATTCATGAAATTCGGTGGTTATGCAGGAGTAGGTAGACGTTGTTGTTGGATAAATGATACTTTCTTAGAACAAAAATAATAATATATAATAATAATAATTTAGCCGTTTTAAGGTCCCACTGCTGGGCACGGGCCTCCCCTCAATGCGAGGGGGATTCAGGCCATAATCCACCACGCTGGCCCAGTGCGGGTTGGTGGATTTCACATGTCTAAGGCATGCAGGTTTCTCACGATGTTTTCCTTCACCGTAAGCAAGTGATAATCATATTAAAGTTATGATTCATACATAGATTTCGAAAAATCCAGAGGTGTGAGCCGGGGTTTGAACTCAGGACCTTAAGCCCGCAAGACGCGTGCTTAACTAATCGCCGATACAGCCGATGCTACCAATAATATATGTAATTAAAATAATAAGGGCTTAAAATTGTTATGAAGGCGTTCTCTAACGACTGACATTTCAATGCCATCTGTAAACCAATGGGAAAATACGATTACCATCGTGCCAAAAATCCGTGGTCTAATGTAGACTCGTAGCCAACAGTCTTGCTATTACGTTACTACTACGTTGCTATTGTGTGGTAGAATGGCCTAGTTATCTTCTCCGATTGGTCGGTCATAATAGCAAAACGCTATCGGTGGCAGTTCAATAGCGACGAGACTACGAACTTTATGACAGTTAAAAGTAAGGCAATAGCAATTTGCCGTTCCTATTGATAAACAATGGACTAAATATACGAAACCAAACAAAACACGAAATCCGTCAAAATTCCAACAACTTTCATTATTCTGCGCAATTATGGCTAAGCGACTCGGGGCCCTGACATATTGTGCAGAGTGTGAGAATCAAACAGAGACCCGCGCTTCCAACAATTAAACCAATGTTATATTTATCTATTTTATCTATCAGTTATACTGCTTTTGATAAGTAAAGAATAATGTTTAAAGCTTGGCACTCATCTATTAACTCGGCACCCGACCAGCACCGCCTCGTCGGTCGGCATCCACTAACTGAACCGGAAATAAGTGGACCACGCGCTGACCACGCGGCGTTCACACGTTGACCACGCGCGGTCCACTGGTTGATCACGTGACGTTTATTGTGTAAAAGCAGCGTCCGCCCGCGGACCACCTGACGACAAAGAGTGGAAGCCGAGCGGCGAGGCGGTGCTGGTCGGGTGCCGAGTTGATAGATGAAATGCCAACCTTTAATTGACTTTTTTTTTTTTTTTTTATTGGACTGCGGTGGCAAAAAAGCGTACGGCCCGCCTGATGTTAAGCAAATACCGTAGCCTATAGATGCTTACAATACCAGAGGTATTGCTCGCACATTGCCGATCTGAAGGGTAGTGGGAGTTACGCTAAAGTGAAGAGCACCAATTAACAATGGAACTTAACTTAATAATTAGTTAAAGACTCATTCATGGAACCGGCGGCGGCCAATAAATCTGGGAATGTAATTATTCATGAAATCCAGTCATTATCGTGCGCCAGCTACACCAGAAAACGTTGATAAGCAGGGCGCTGTTATAAGGCGGGCTTTACATGGATTTATTTGTAATCGTATCAATATTTTTTTTTTATACCATTTTTTGCTTTCTGATTTACAGTTCGCTGACAGTGAGGGAAAACATCGTGAGGAAACCTACCTATCCCTCGGGATTAGGTAATAGTCAGTTCCTGTATACACGGCGACAAGGTTCACCACCTGTCGCGTTGGGTTCTGACTATCTGGTGAAACGTGGGCTTTGAGTTGACTTAATACCTCCACAATGTGGTGGTATATGGCCAGTCAAGCCTCTGACTACCCCCAAATGGGGATAAAAGGCGTGACGTTGTATATTTTATTTCTTTATTTATTTACAATTTTTTTCAGTGTTTAGTCCATTGCTGGAGTTCTAATACAATTTGATGGTTCTATACGCTCTTTTTCTGGAAATTCTCAATTGCATACCTTTAAATTTCAGATTGTGAATATCCATATCCTTCTTATTCATTGTACGAAATGCAGCGGTAGTAGCTACTTGACGCCAATCTTCTGTGAGAGGGTGGTTCTACCATGATCGAGCCAGCTCATGTTTCCACCAATAAAATGTGTGATTATTCGCTCGTTAGCTTGCTGACGCTAGGTTCTATTCCTTTCGCAATGGACCACGGACAAGTCTGTAAATTTTTTACCAGTTTCAGACCACTGATCACTAATAATTTATGTTTGTAAATATTATTCAAGACCAGCAAGGCTATTACGTATATCAGTTGACAACTGGTTTCGGTTGTTCACCGAACTTTGATGGTAAATTAGAATGACATATCATTAGCTACGTCCAAATGTGTCACATGCCGCGCGAGGCAAATTGCCTCACGAAGTTTGACTTGCCTCGCGCGAGGCAAATGCGCGTCCTGCCTCACCTGAGCGCTGTCATTTGCCTCGCCTAGTTTGGCAGAGTCATCAGATAGAACGATGTCAAACGTGTCAAACTGATTGCTCGGCTATACCTTTCTCTGTCTAGTGTCAGTTGCCTCGCCATTTGCCTCGCGCGGCATGCGACTGAGGCAAACGTCGTGTTTTGCGAGGCATGTGGGTGAGCAGCCTCGCGCGGCATGTGTATGTTGTAGACACGTCTATTGGTATTACGTAATTCTTGCAGGGCCAACCTATCCTAAACTCACTGTACCTAGATATCCATTCATAGAAATACGTAATACCAATGTTATGTTATTCTAATTTACCATCAAAATTCGGTGTACAACCGACGCCAGTTGTCAACTGAGATACGTAATAGCTCTGCAGACGTTTTGCTGCACATTTTTTTTTGGTCTCATATACCAATTGTCATGTTTTTGGTTTTAGGTAGACGCCCTGCTTAGCTAATATTGCATTTTTGCAAATTCTTTTTCGCTCACGTGGACCCCTAGGTTGTCATCGATCCCTGGGGGTCGATATAGACCACTTTGGGTATAATCGTTCTAGATGACATGTTTGTCGGTCAGATGACTGCTAACGAATGCCCGAGTAGTTTTTCAATGGTTCAATTTTAGAAAACTTGACTCTTGATAGAATGAAGACGTTGTATCAGTGTGAACGGTACCTAACAAGCCAGCAGATACAAGGAAAGGAATAATTCTCGCGAGGGCTCGTTAAGGCGCGCGGTAAAGTGTGCGCCCGCGCGTGAAACGTCGATTGTGGGGTTTTTAACGCGGGGTTTTCAGCGTGCGGTTTTTAACGCGACCGGAGTCGGCTGGGGTGATTATGTGTTTGAGTTTCGGGTTCCGAGGTCGGTTTTGTTTTGATTAAAGTATGACGAAGATGTTTTACTAAAGAGGAAGACGTAAAATTATATTTTATTCTTAGATTATTGGTGAGGAACCTAAGTACCTACTAATAATTCGACTTAGAACAGTCAGATATCACCAAGTATTTGAATAAAAATTATATGTCAGAAGCTGACAGAGTAAAATTGTGAATTCGTTCTTAGAATTTTATTTAGAGAAGTGTAATAATTGATACAGCAAGTTACTAGGTATAGCATTTACAAAAGGGTGATGTTAGCTAGATACGAAAATACCTAGGAAGTCTGAATACCACAGAGTAAAGACTAAAGAAAGAGGTGCCCTTATTAGATATATGTATGAAAAAAAACGTGGTCATTGTTTTTTCATTTTCATTGTTCTATCTACCGGTAAATAGTTGAACTACTAGCTTCGTTTTATGTCGATGTTAGTACTAGGCCGACCACTCGGCCGAGTTGCTTAGGGCCAGTCCCCTTAGTAATTGGTCCATGCTGAATACTTATTAAAAATAGGTAGGTACTTACCTCCTTAATCAAATTTATAGAAAAATATAATAGACTTACAATGGCATTCCAAAACAATTTTGTTCATATAAATGCTTACATTAAACTGGCTATATACTAGAAAATTTGCAGATAGAGTTAAGGTGTGTAAAGACTATCTTAGCAACTCTGTCATACATAATATTAACTTTTTCCATGCAGTTAAGTTGTACTACCTTTTTTATCACTCCAATTTATTGTACAGTCAACAAGAAAAATAAAAGCGAGCTGGGACGTAACAAACGACACTTAATTAGGCGGAACAAGCTCGGATGCTGAAGTAATTGTATTTAATATTGTAGCGAGTTGCTCCGGGTTCACTATACCCTGTACTGAAGATGTATTCAAGAAACTGTGAGATAACTTTCTATAGCACTGAAAATGAACACTATAAAATTGTATAACCTATCCATAATACATTTTAATAAAAAAATTAATAAAAAAGTCGTCGTCTGTCACACAACTGTATGGTCCCTAACCAAGCAACACTTCTTCTTATATTGTATGGTGGCTAACCATTTTTTTATCGTGGGAAAACACTTTATGGGTCCCCTGGAGATGGGAGGGGTATGTGGGAGTCCCGGCCTATTGCCGTATACCTACTAAAAACCCACGGTGTCCAACCGCTGCCTTCGAGGTGCGCCACGGGAATGCTTTTCACACTTCTTACCGTAGCGATGGTGGCTAAACTAACCTGATGTCAGAGTTGTTCAAGTTGTTGACGGATCTATATTTCATTTTGTAAAAAAAATATACTCTGTGGTAGAATACCGGTGAATTCCCGGTAGAATTTCCTTATATCGGTGAGGATGGCACAATGCCATCGGTGCCAGTTAAATGGCTACAAATTGTTACTGCATATTTTACTAAATATAAAAGAGGTGGACAGTGGCAATTTGCCGTTGCCATTGATGGTCAGTAGACTTCAAAATCCGTCAAAATTGTAAGTACAACATTTCTGCGCAATTGGCATTAAAAGTTGGCACTCACCTATCAACTCGGCACCCGACCAGCACCACCTCGCCGCTCGGCGTCCACTCGTTGACCACGCGCGGTCCGCGGGCGGACGCTGCTTTTACACCATAAACGTCACGTGATCAACCAGTGGACCGCGCGTGGTCAACGAGTGAACGCCGCGTGGTCAGCGCGTGATCCACTTATTTCCGGTTCAGTTAGTGGACGCCGACCGACGAGGCGGTGCTGGTCGGGTTCCGAGTTGATAGGATTTACACGCCACAACACGATGGTTATAAAGTAAGTTCAAAAGTTGGAAAGTAATTTCTCTCACACAATTGTATAGTTATGATAGAGTTGATAACACAATAGTATCGATATTAAATTGAGTTTTCATTATATCGAAATCGTTCTCCAGTGAACAGTCCCACTCTACTTTAGCCGATTCAATCACGTACGTTTCGATTGCTGTAGGTGTGGTCCGATTACGACTTTGAATACATCCACCTGGGCCTTGAGTGTCTTAACAATTAATTGTCCATTGCAAAACCATTGGTATTTAATGTTATCCTCCTGAATTCTTCAGTATTAATTTTAAATTCTTGGCCGTCGATATGTTGTCGACCATCTGTTACCAGTCTTCTGAACAGCAACATGCAGACTGCGAAGAATTTGCGATTTATAAGAAAGGGGCCATCCATTAATTACGTCACACGAATTTCATGATTTTTAGATCCCTCCCCCCCTTGTCACAGCTGGTCACATTTGCGAGACTCCCCCCCACCCTGTGTGACGTCACATATTTTTATAATTTTCAGAAATTTTCAATTTTTTTTCGTTTAAAATTCAAATGTCGGTTGTAATACTTAGATATATTAGATTTTTAAATGTGACGTCACAAAACTTAGGACCCCTCCCACCCCCTTATCACATAATGTCACATTTCGTCGACCCCCCCCTTTACGTGTGATGTAATTCATGGATGGCCCCAAAGCCCTGAAGTCACATTTAATTTTCTAAACATCATACGAAATTATTCCAGGTGAGAGAGCAAAGCGGAGCACACCACTCATCTATCAGGATATTAATTAATTTTCCACTGAACGACTGAATTGGTTCACAATTGCTTTCGAATTACTGCCAATGATTATAGTTCGTGATGCAATTTTCATTATTTCGATATAGATTAATGCTTTGCGCTTTTGAGCTGCACAATCATTATTTATTGAATTGGTATTAAGTTGGTAAGTATCCTACTAATTTTATAAATGTGAAAATAACGGCCGAATACTCAAAGGCCAAGAGTCAAAGTTAAGCAGCTCTCATAAAGTTGCGTACGAGTATTAGTGTGTGTGTGTAAATGTTTGTTACCACGTATCTCCATAACTACTAAACAGATTTTCATGAAATTTGAAACGTAAATAGTGTTGGCTCTGGAATTAGACATAGGCTAATCTTATACATAAATTTCCATGTGGGCGAAACAGCGGGGCACAGCTAGTCATAAATAACATCACATCAGGACCTCCCTAGATTGTATGGTGCTAATCATAGTTTTCTAATCAGCTGGATCATAATATAATACGTGAAGCAATAAGTTTAAAAATTAAAACCCGACTACGGAAAAAACGCGCTCTAAAAAGTATGAAACAAGAAAATATTCTCATCTAGAGGATAGCCGTGGTCCGTGTAGGTCTTTTAGGGCCAAATGGCACATGAACACGGACCACGGCTATCCTCTAGATGAGAATATTTTCTTGTTTCATACTTTTTAGAGCGCGTTTTTTCCGTAGTCGGGTTTTAGTTTTTAAACTTACTTTTTATTTAATTATTTTGGAGTTATAGGTAACAATATATATATTTTTGAAATGTGCTCATCAAGCTCTTTCATTTGATACCCCACACGGTTTTATTAAAAAATGTTTTTTTTTTAGTTCATGACATTATGTCCTCTAGAGGGCGCCATATGCAATTTTATGTAACGTCACATAGCCTATAACCAGCGCGCCATTAAGCCGCTTCTGACGATACCTCGTTTGTCAAATTACGACAAGTAGTTTGGAAGTTATGTGGGAACAGACGCACATACATACATACATACATACATACATACCGGTCAAATATAAAATCATAACGCCTCCGTAGTCGGGTAAAAAAAAGATTATATGCCGTTAATACAGTTCTAATATTTGGATTATTAGATAGATATTCGAATACCCATCTATATCGGTATTACGTGACATCACTAGTCACAAAGCTATGTAAATAAGAAGTATTAGCTCGTGTTCGGTCCAAAAGGATCCCGCTCATTACAATCCCAATGTTTATTTGAATCAACTGAACTAATCGTACGAGCCATGAACAAATAATGTGGTACTTTCAAAATAATAAAAATAATAATTTAGCCCTTTTATCGTCCCACTGCTGGGCACGGGCCTCCCCTCAATGCGAGGGGGATTCAGGCCATAATCCACCACGCTGGCCCAGTGCGGGTTGGTAGATTTCACATGTCTAAAGACATGCAGGTTTCCTCACGATGTTTTCCTTCACCGTAAGCAAGTGATAATCATATTAAAGTATTATAATTAAAGTATTAATCATAGTATTATTGCTATTATTATTATGATTCACACATAGATTTCGAAAAATCCAGAGGTGTGAGCCAGGGTTTGAACCTTAAGCCCGCAAGACGCGTGCTTAACCAATCGGCTACCACTGCTTTTTACAAAGACTTTCGACTTTCAAAGTCAAAGTCAAAATATATTAACAATGTAAGCTAAAGGAAGCATTTAAGAATAGTCAACATGAACATTTTAGTATTACCACCCGGTTCGTAATGCTGCTTCCATCGAGAAGAGCCGGCAAGAAACTCAATGGTTACTCTTTTCAATAGAGAAGGAATAATTGTGTACATTTTCAAAACAGCTACGTAATGTGAGGAGGTATCACCATTGTTGCTAGAATATACAGTGTCTCAATATTTCAATGGCCCACAAACGATGACAGTAATAAAACACATCTAATATTACTTACTGACTTCTTCACCACTACAACCATGAGAAGGACGTGTGCATTCAACTAAATATAATTTGGTTAAGTTTAGTTTTAGTTTTTTATATTAATTACTACAAGATGGCAAACAAGGCAAGGTTAGGTTTAAGGTGGTAGAGTCAAGCTGTAGCCAATTGACTGCAGCTCATAAACGGGCTGGCTCGACCGGGGTAGTACCACCCTCCAAAAGAAGATCGGCGTAAAGCAGCCATTACAGTTGCGTTTCGTACGATGAGTGAGAGAGCCGAAAGCCCACCCCTTCTCCCACTCCCGTTCAGGTCAGCAATATACGAGCAATGCCTTAGGTATTGTAAGCATCTATAGGCTACAGTAACTGCTTAACACCAGGGGTGCTGTACGCTTTTTTGCCACCGCAGTCCTATAAAAAAACAAGTGAAAAAAAAAATAGAAAAATATTTATTCAGCACAGCAGTACACACATTATAGGAAAAGAACAGCACGTATAAAAGAAGTAAAATAGATGGACATAAAGTTTAAGAAAGCTATATTCCCTACAGTGTGAGCCGTGCTGAAAGGCATTTGGCTCAGCATGTGCTGGAGGGGAACGAGGTCTCCTCCAGCGCTGATTTTCAGCCAAAGCCTCCTCATACCCTATCTTACATACAACCCTGGGTACCCAAATGTAAATAAAACATACAGTGCACGACGCACTTAGCTATTACAACAAAATAAGTACTTACACTTAATAATAAACATAATATATATTTGGGTAAGTATAATCAAAAATAAAATAAAAGAATATAAAGTGACAAATTGTTATAAAACAAAGTCATTGTGTGTGAATGTGAAGTATACACCCACGACAAAGTGCCGATCTGAAGGGATGTCGATCTGAAGGGATGTGGGACAAAGGGAGGGGAATGAGGAAGTTGGGCTTCCGGCTCTCCCACTCATCGTTCGAAACGCAGCTAAAACAGCTACTTTACTCCGATCTTCTGTGAGAGGGTGGTACTACCAGTCGAACCTTCCCGTATTTGAGCTGCAATTAATTGGCTCTACCACCTTAAGCAAGGTCAATATCTGTTGAGCACACTGGAGTTAGTGAGATATTCAAACTTTGTCCACGTATTTGCCATATACCTCCTCCATATCCAATACAGTTGATCGGTCAATGTGTCTGTCCTCAGGCCAGACACATTAATATACCCATGTGTTTGTATTGTAGGTTTATTCTAGAAGAGGCGCCTGCGTGGCTAATTTTGGGAGAGAGCGCGATCTTATGGTCTAAGATACACTGAAGGGCGAACTTCACCCATCGACTTACCGGATCAACCCTAGATTTTATCAAATAAAATATGTGTCTGAACATATACCAATAGGGTTGCCATAAAGAATATGCTCAAGGATAAAAAAGCAGGAAAATATCAAAAAGCTAAAAGCATGCACGGCTTCGTCGCGCGCAGGTGTTGTACTGCGACCTCCTCTATCGCATCAAATAGAACGCGGATGAGCAATGCTTCTCTGTCATAAATTTTTGCTTTCTCCAATTTTTTAATTTCAAAGCTCGGCTACCGTTATTCTTGACTGGATTTAAGCAAGCAACACTATACACTGTATTCGCAATAAAATTGCCTTCATTTTGATATCGTTTTCATGTGGCAAGTAAGTCGGTGAAAATTGTTAAAAAAAATGGTTTTTATAATTTTAATTAATCATAGCCATGAGCATATTTTTTACGGCAACCCAATTGATATACGTTCCGGTAAATCAATGGTTGAAGGTCGACCTTAAGCGTATCTCGTACTATTAAGTGATTTTTTATTTCCTCCTATTAAATTTAGTTCCTCTTTTGCCCACCGGGCTATATATAAGCTTGTGGAAATGTATACCATGGGCTGCGTATCCTATAGCTTTACTTATATCCTATAGCTTTACTTATGTAAAACAATGCAATGAGTTCGTACTTATATAAAACTGCGCAGTAACACAACTTCGACATTTGCATTCAGTTCGCGACTCTGGGTACGGTAATGTGTTTCTATATCAGATAGATACCCACAGATAAGGTGCTGTCTCTTTTTATCGTAGTGATAAGCAGTAATTGTATTCCATTTTTAAAACTAGTTAAGCACTGGCTGTATGTACAAGAGCGGAGCGGCGGCGGCGCGCCTGAGCAGTCAGTTTTGACGTCGGACCGAATAGTAATATTATGTCATAACTGGGGTGAGATTCTCGAATTTTTACAACAAAGTCACGGATATTTCAACTATGAATTCGCCCTTGAAAGCAACTAGAGAGATTTGTCCGAATTGTCATCGCTCAGAATGTTAAATTGTATGGATTTTTGGCTTAAGATAACTGATGGCTCGAGCGCGGCAGCTCGAGGCATGTGAACTTACCTATTTATGAAACATAGACCAAAGAAATTGGTCTGAAATATAAACTGGTCTGCGGTATCTAACGCTACAGTAGTGATGGGAGTGCGAATCTCATTCCCGACGTCGTTGTAATGAAATTGCACCGACATTGGCCCGCTTAATCTAGACATGACAGAGCTAGAGCAGGGCTGTATATTTTTAAGTCTTTTATAAGTCTTTCCACTTCTTAGGGCCACCGCAGACATGCTACTTTTTGCATCGGCGATCGGCGATTTTGCGACTGCATCGCGTTTTGGCGACTCTCTGCGGTCAGACGCAGCGACTGCTCCGATGCTAAAAGCAATTTAATCGCCGATCGCCGATGCAAAAAGTAGCATGTCTGCGGTGGCCCTTAGAACGGACAAATAGGTAGGTACTTAACAATGTGACCAAACAAGAAATGTTTTTGTATTTCTTATTTCCTTGTATCACTTTTTTTTCTCTGATGAGGATTTAGGACTTTTTTAAGTGGTAAATATTTTTTTCCTTAAAATATTTATCTTAATATTAATAACGAATTAAGTAAGGATACCAAAAGCGCTGAATTTTACAAAATTAATTCACCGTTATTAATTCGAAGACTTGCTAAAAATAAATCCAACCTATCCTATTGAAAAAAGGAACACCGGTCAAACGTTAGTCTGAACTTAGCAAACGGTTCCGCAGGTAATAACTAAAGAAATATTAAAATACATAACCAACGTTTTTTTCAGGTTAGGTCTCGAACTTAGCCCTGAAAATAAACTTACTAGATAATAAAACCCGTGCTTTCACTTAGGTAATATTAGTGGTTAGATATAGTTTTCTTTGGTATTCGGCTATGATTTACTACCGCGGCCTGCAAATTAGGCTTTGACTAACGACGAAGAATTATTTCTAGTACTTCTGTTTGATGCAATAATAAAGAAAATTGGGAAAAACATTAGAAACCTGGATTTTAAGATGATAGAATATACATTTACTATATTATTTTTCATAATCATAGCTGCATTTTTATCCCTACAAGTATCGATTAAATCAACGGCATAAATTAATAAGGGATTTTTTGGCCTTCTTTGACTTAAGTGAAAGAAGCACTTACTTTATGCAATTTTTAAGTCACAATGAACTTATGTCGTCACGTGTTAAACGTTATTTACATTGGGTATAATGAATAAGGGTTTCTTTCTGATCTGACTACGGAACCCTGAAACAAAATATTATTTTTACATCCAAAACTAACACATGGGATTATCTTCAGCTGTAAAATATAATTACGCTAATTACGGGGTGCAGTGTACCGGAAACCTGCGATAAGCCAAATGGCTAAGACAGAGGGGATGAAAGGGGATGAAATTTTACGGTAAAACCCTACACAAAAAAGAGATGCTAATATTTATATTTTAAAAGATTATACCTATATAAATGTTTTTTTAGAAAATTCCTAATAATTTTGTTATTTCATTTAAAATAACATGAAATAATCTTATAAAACGTTCACTGCCACGAGTCCGCTAGTATTTAACCACTGGAAAATAATTGGTCTTTAATATTAGGTATCTTCGTGATTTCGTCATTGGAAATCGTAAGTTCTTGGCGGTCGGCACGTTGTCGGCTAGAGGACTGCTAATAGATAGCCGTCAGCATGTCGACCGCCAAAAACGTACGATTTACAATGAAGAATTCAGGAAGATATTAATATTATATCAGTGGTTTTGCAATGGTTAATTGTTAGGAGACTCGGAGCCCAGCTCATTACTCCCTGATCTACTGAAATAATAAAATTCGCTAGGACTGCGGTGGCAAAAAAGCGTACGGCCCGCCTAATGTTAAGCAGTTACCGTAGCCTATAGATGCTTACAATACCAAAGGCATTGCTGGCAAATTGCCAACCTGAAGGGGAGTGGGGTGGAGGGAGGGGAAGGGGGGGTTGGGCTTACGGCTCTCTCACTCATCGTACGAAACGCAGCTGTAATAGCTGCTTTACGCCGATCTTCTGTGACAATTCATTTCTATCATTGACCATAAGAAAGATAGAGGACTGGCCCTATGTGACGTCATCTGGAGCCAAACACGAGCAAACGGCCGTCCAAAATGGCGCGACTCCGCCCACAGCTAAAAGTGTTGTACTTTTAGATAGTCGTTAGTATCCATATCGATATACCTAACGATCATGTCGCGGGAAAAGAGCTGGGTCATGATAAGGTAGGTACAGCTATTGGGCTAAATCAAATAAGGCAAAAAAGGGGGGACACATATCTGTTAGGGTCAGGTCAATGTCAAGCGTGTACATTACCGGCACGATGGAGGCGGGCGCATTTCCAGGGTGGTATGGCTGGATCCTCAGGTCCTTCTGCGCAGGCACATCACTAAATCCCTCACTTGGGTTTATCCAGTTCACACAACACAATTACACAAAGGATTGAGTAGATTTCGTGCGATTAAGGTTTTTAGACACAGGAGGCACCGCGACGGGGCGGGTGTACTACACGAAGGTCGGTCAGTCAAGTGTCATGAAGGGGGAAAGAGACCGCAGCACAAATATCACGTTAATCGGGGGTAGGCAGTACAAAATTATGTTTTTATTATTATTACTGTGTCACTGCGGTAATGGATCGGTCATGCTCATAGAGTAAATACTAAAGAAAGAGGTGTTCTTAGTAGATATCTCTATGAAACAACGCGTGGAAATTTGCGCGGGAAGGCGCGGGTGGTGGGGTTAAGAAATGCGTGGCATCTATCTACCGGTAAATAGCAGAACTCAGAACCACTCACTTCGTTTTATGTTAGTACGTAGTTTAACTTTTTGCACTAGATGTCACTAAGTGTATGCTGATAAAAAATGACGTACAAAGGGACGCCATCTAGTGTCGAATAGAATTATATTTGGGATGCCAACGTTGGCAAGACGTCTGCACAGGACGAACGCCAACAGCACACTGACTTAAGCCACGCCTACTGTGATGACGTCAGCGGCCGAGTTGTGCGATGTCTAAGCAACGCGGCCGAGTTGCTTAGACCCAATCCTTCTTTAGTATTAGTCTCATGGTCATGCTCACTCTAATGTTCTTGCTTGCTTGCGGTGGCTCTGTGGAGCGGGTCACCCTCTTCCCTCTAAAATGGTTGTGCAGAGTGACGCTGCTGCTCAAGTAAAGTAATTTTCACATGGCAACTCTTCAGGGTTCGCAATTTAACGTTAGAGACGACCAGAATTTCGATATCTCTGCCTTGTTGGCGCCTCAACTTAACCATGAAAATATGCACGTGTGGAGAGCCTAATGCATAGGTACACGGCCATCATCCCTACCTACCCCTGCCCAATGTAGCAAAAGCGTAAAATTAAAAATCGACAAATTTATCAGCTAAAAATCTTGCCAAATCGGGACATTTTGAATAAACTCTATTTTAACTTCTTTAAGCCATCTTAGTACAAAAAAATCTCACATTTAATTTTATAATTTTCACTATACATAAATCAACTTGTTATCTCTTTCGTGAATCTTTATGGTCTTGAGTACCTAGTGATGACAAATATTATAAAACAATTTTAAGGCGTCGCAGTCACGCACCTTCCAAAACAAAAATAATTTATTTGTGTTCACCCCGGGGTGACGGCGCGGCCCGACGTGTAGGTGAATAGAATATGTATCGATAACGATTTGAAACAAAACATGTAAGAACAACACTACGTTTTTATGTAAACATAGCAAAAATTTGTTAGTTCTATTTGAGTTGAAAATATGAATTAAAGAGTACGATTATAGACGGGAACTCAATTAAAAATGAATATAATGTACACAGAATTTATTTTCACACACTATAAATACACTTAAATATGAAAATAACACAACTAACCTGGAAAATAACAAACCTTCGAAATTCTTTCGAGAATCAGAACTGCATGCCCTAACGCACCACTAAACTATATTGTTTTTTCCTTAATAATCCTAAATAATATAATAAAGAGTCACAAAATACACACAGTTCACCGTAAAATTTAAAATAATTTGTTAAGACGGTAGAATGACAGATGAACTACTAACCAGAGAGAGCCGAACATAAACGACAGTCCAATATGTCGGTCCAAAAAGATCTTCAAGGAGAATTTTAATGACAGAACCAACCAAAAATTTCCAGAAAAAGGAAATATATGACATATACTGTATTGTTTTACACAGCTAAATTGTAACGTGTAAGAATGAGACGGATATGTTTTCGTTAATGTGGTCCATATTTGCATCAAATATGTATACCATAAACAATAGCTTCCGATCTATTACTATATATCTATGATTTCTATACATTCATAGACTTCATTGCAACAATTTGACAGCCATAGGTATAATAAAAGTGCGATCTCAATGGATCTCACACACAGAAATAAAAATAAAAACCACAGATAAAAAAACGCAATAAGTCCATCGCAATATAATTTATGGTTACTAATGAAAGAGTAAAAATAATTGAATTGGAACCTTGACTTTGATCTTATTGAAGTCAGAAGGCTAACAAGCATTATGTATTATTTTAGCAGATATGCTACCCTCCAACATTGCAATCACTAAACTTGTGCTCAGCGCGCCACTTGGAGCGACATTCACATATCTGTTATCGCACTCACAAGTCGACAAACTTATATATCTTAATATATTTTTATTTATTTATTATTTATTACCGAAGATACTGACATGGTTTCAACATTATGTTCCACAAACGACTGAGTCGTGCTGTGGCCATGGACTCCGTTTGGACAAACTATTTAGGACGGTATCTCTCTCTTTTTTGGTAATGTCTTTGCTATCAAGTCTTATTAGTATAGAACAGAGCAATTTATTTCAAACGAATCCAAGTGATATTGCTTTCGAGAGATAACAAAAAGACCATCAAAGAAAAGTATATTTTTTTTATCTAATTCGTATAAGCCTATTGGGATTGGCTGAAAAAATGCAACCGTTATGCCACAGTGCAACTTTGTACAGTAAGACAATTTTTTGGCACAGTTGAGTCGAATACGAGTTGTCAAGGAAAGAGCTGTTGCTGTTTCATTTGATAAACTATCTATAAATTACGACTAGGCTATATGAGCATGAGTTAGTTCTAAAACTTGTCTATCCTAAAGTCGAAAATAGTAAGAAGTACCCAGTATTAGCCAAGCCAAGTTGTAGCCAATTGACTGCAGCTTATACGTATGGCTCGACCGGGGTAGTACCAACCTTTCACAGAAGATAGGCGTAAAGTAGCTATTAAAGCTGCGTGTTAAAATAAAATACTGGTTTAAACTGTTTAATAGCATTTAATTAAATTTATAATAAAAAAACACTGCCGCTAGTTGTTACATACAAAATCAAGAGGAAAAAACCACAGAGTCAAAAACTGCTATAGAAATTTTAACATTAATGTTGCCAGTACTCTATTAAAAATACAACTAAATGTAATGATAAACAATAATGTATGTTTTGTTTTAAACACTGCGTATCGTACGATGAGTGAGTCCATTAAAAATGTTGCTAATATTTGTTTTTTTATGAAGCCAAATTATTGATTTTAAGCAAAACAAAAGATAAAGTAACTGTACCTACTTCAAACATTAGACAGACCGACAATAATTTTAAAATTTTACAACCCGTAACACATTAAAAACGAAAACAGCAAAGATAAAACTTAGATTACTTCTTCACATCATAAAACAATCGTTTTACGACGAATGAAATTGTTTTACTGCTTTTATTTATGCTGTGGCAAGTTTCATTAGCAGCGAGTGTAATTACAAAGAAAAAGAAGATACCACAGACTCGGAGTGACCTTGAGGTCAATGTCCTTGACCTCATCGACCTCTGTGCGCGGTGACCTTTGAAAAACGCAGTTTCCCCTTTAGACTTTCTTGTTGAAACGCGTCGTGTATAAATGATTTCAGCTACACATTTGTGAAAGGTTTGCACTGAAAATAAGATATATAAGAATTTTAAAATTTAATAACCCCCGACTCAAAAAAACTTCTAAAAATGAAATCAATAATATCTAAATATTGTCTCTTTACATTTAATAGAAGTAGAATATTTTCATCCAAGCTTCGTTGCGTCGGGGGACCGCTAAGCGCCGCAATAAACGGACTGCTTGTAGCAGTTCATCTCGACCGCTAGAAGCGGTCGCTGCACGGCGAGTAGCAGTTTCAATACAAAATTTCCATTTACCATACACGAACTGCTTGTAGCGGTCCGCGCGCCTGCGCGTTGCATTCTATATAATACCGGTGTGGGCAGCTGATGACCATGTGAATTTCCCACCAATTTTATTCGAACTCCCCCGAAAATTCACTTTTAGAAAAAAACCTCCTAAATAGTTTTTATTAATTTTAAAGGAGTCAAATTTAGGGGGTAAATAAGTGGGATGGGATTTTTTTAGGGGCGTTATATTTTTAGGGGTAACCCAATCTAAACAATCATATTTAGTTGCCCTAGCGTAGGGATTCCCAAAGTGGTCGATATTGGTTACATATCGACATAAACGAAAACTGATTTTGGGGGTCGACGACGTCTAAAAATCGACCCCTATTAATTAACACAAGTTCTTATTTGAAACTTTCAAGATACCGTATAAGTTGTAACTATTACGTATACCAACTTGTTATAAGAAAGACTGAATAACACAGTTTTTTTGTTAAGTTCATTTAGGAAAAGGGGCGTCTTGTCAAAATAGTTTGGGAATCTCTGCCCTAGCGGCTTAGCGACATCTAGTACGGTTCCTCGTTACTAAGAATGCGGACTTGAATAAAAGCAAATCACCAAAACCAAATAGCCTACGTTTCAACAGATAATCACAACCCAACGTGACAGGTGGTGAACCTTGTCGCCGTGTATACAGGAACTGACTATTACCTAATCCCGAGGGATAGGTAGGTTTCCTCACGGTGTTTTCCCTCACCGTAAGCGAACTGTAAATTATGCACATAGATGAAAATCTCTGCACGTCTTGACATACACACAGACAGACAGACGGACAACAAAGTGATCCTATAAGGGATCAGTTTTTTCCTTTTGAGGTACGGACCCCTAAAAACTAAATCTTAATCGGTCCACCCGTTCAATTTTGTTCCTACATCGAAAATGTGATAAATGTTTAACACTGAAAACATGACATGTAACAAATTATGTGCTAAATGAAACAGGTAAAATAAAATGGAATATAAAAATATTTGTTTATAAATATGTAGTTGAACTTATATAA
The DNA here is from genome assembly GCA_947859195.1 of Drymonia ruficornis. Taxonomy (NCBI): domain Eukaryota; kingdom Metazoa; phylum Arthropoda; class Insecta; order Lepidoptera; family Notodontidae; genus Drymonia; species Drymonia ruficornis. The sequence goes on from OX401922.1 coordinate 1,559,468, forward strand.
AAATTAAGAGAGTATTTTTGATTTTGTATTTCTCCTAAATGAGCAAAACCAATTAATATTTTTTTTCAAAAAACTAATCTTTGGAGGGATTTCGAAAAAAGTTGGGAACAATTCACATGGTCATCTGGCAACATTGGGGATTTGATCTGAAGCGACCACGGATGTATAATGAAGGATTGATGACTTGAGTTTTTGGTTAAGAAGAAATTAAGAAATTCAACTTTATTCTCCTGCCTTAAGGTCTATTATGACAATTCTTAGACAGATAAACGAACCGAGCGAGAGGCCCCAGTTGGGACCGTGTCCCTCTCACTCCTAGTTGCCACACCAAAATAATATTATCGTTGGGTAGTGATTGGTAGTTTTTAAATCAACCAAACAAATTAATTTATTATTTATCGTGTCGTGACTATTGTTTCGTCGAAACATGTTGGATTTATAATGATCATTTTTAATTTGTAGTCATATATTTTTTATAGCAAGTAATATTGAATATTATTTATATTTTGTAAAAGATCGGAGTTTTTTTATCTTTAGATGGTAACATTGGTAATAATGCTCAGCTAGGGTGGCCATAAAACCACATGACTTTGTCATCCGTTTGCCGCAGTGGTTTGACCGTAGGCCGCTGGGCTCATTGCACCGATTGGTTGAGGGTTCGATTCCCGTCGGGGAAAATTTTGGAAATAGCCTTTTCGTAATTTGCTCTGGTCTGGGATAGCTTCCAGTCCATTGGACGGTATTTATAGTAGGTACAAGCGTTGCTTAGTTTGGGACCTAATAGTTGATGTATTGTCTGGAGATATTTATTTATTTATCCATTGTTTGAAATGTTTATTTTACTTGTAGAGTGGCTACCAACGCGAAGATGAAACATAGTAATAAGGTACTTTCTTTTATATCTTCGACAGGCATAGAGAAACCTCCGTTAGAGTTATAAAATATCAATCATGTGCGTTACTCATGTACCTATATAATACAATAAGTACGTTAAAATTTCATTATTGCGTGGACACCCTAGTAGAGGGACACTGTACCACTATGGGCCCCTCTCACTCGGCTCGTTTTTTGTGCTGCAGTAAGCTGTCCAGTATTCATTTACGTTCGTGGAAACGACCTGTCAGAGAGCGGCGTATTTACAAATTATAATGTCAGCGCTCCATAAAGTTATGATCGGTTACAGGTTGGAGTAAGCCAACAAGTCAACACAGAATAAGTAGGTACATTCACTTGTCAGCCATATTACTCCATCACAAGGTCGACGGAGCCTCGTGCATTTAGGGTCACCAGTAACCTAACACGTAACCCACGTCGTAACCTTCGAACCTAACCCTAACCTAACGGGATCTAGGATCAGGTATACGGCAGTCAGGATACGGGATGCGGGAAATGGATTCGGGATTAGCCATACGGGATGCGGGAAACGGAATCCGAGATACGGGTTCCGGGATCCGGGATAAGGTATACGAGATCTGAGATCAGAGATACGGGGTCCGGGATACGGGAGTTGGGATACGGGATCCAGGAGCCTGAAAACGAGTTACGGTATCCGGGAACCATGATACGGGATTTCCGGAATACGGGATCAGGAAGACGGGATCCGGGAAATGGGGTCCGGGATCCGGGATCCATTCTTTTAAATTGAAATTCTACGCGGACGAAGTCGCGGGCAAAAGCCATAAGTTATATTTTGGAAATACGCATCGACCGCTCGCCGACTGCTTGAGCAGTCCGTGTATGGTAAATGGCAATTTTGTACTGAAACTGCTATTCGCCGTGCAGCGTCTGCTTCTAGCGGTCGAGATGGGCAGCTACAAGCAGTCGCGTGTATCGCAGCTCTAAGTACATCAGTTAGGGTCATAATCTACAGGTTAATTTCAATCTAATGTTCACAGATACACAGTACAAACTTATAACACCCCTCTTTTTTGTGGGGGGTGAAAACCGTAACGATTTACTATAACGAAATAATGTTAGAGACCAGTGGTTTCGCAATGGAAAATTGTTAGGAGACTCGAGTCCCAGGCAGATTCGTTCACGCGAGCGCCTCCGCTCACAATCCATTAGACACGACACCGCTGAACGAGTCAACTGAAACGATTCAGAAACGGCTTCGGCAAAAATAGAGCCTTTGGAGCTCCAACGGTTGCGGGGATGTGTGAGATCGCCTTTTGTTTTCGAACAGCATCCATAGCTGCGTCTATATCAGGCGCATGCCTCGCCGAGCACTCAGTTTTGATATTTATTTATTTCCGTTTGCTAACAGTTATTACATTTCATATAGGTACTTATCAATAAAACATTCTTTGAGTTCTATTCTAAATGCATAACTAATTATAAGCAAACATCACATACGTTAATGTGAGCAACTTAAAAGTCGAAAAATCAAAATAAAATAAAGTACCTAAACTAAATATTAACTGAATACAAAAAAAATATTAGAACCTTACTGTGCATACCTGTAAGACATCGTATAACACATCGATCATATCGGTATGTATAGATATAATGTCATAACATGAGTGCTCGAGCGAGCCATGCGAGGCATCTGGATGGACCTAGTTTTAATACATTTAAAATGACGACCGCTTGGCGCATAGCTTCGGGCGTAGGCCGCTCGGCCCACTGCACCGGGTGGATGCCGGTTCGATTCCTGCCAGAGGCAAATGAGGAAATTTCGCTAACGGCCTTTTCGTATTTTTCATTGGTTAGTTTTGACGCTGGAACGCATAGACATAATGTCACAACATGAATGCTCGGGCGAGCCATGCGAGGCGTCTGGAAGCACCTACTGAGTGCTCGGGCGCGGCATGCTGATGTAGACGCAGCCAGTAACCACTAACAAAAAAATATGGCAAGTCAAATACCCAATTGGTCTGACCAGATTTGATAATCAGAACATACCTAAATACCAACTTAAATTCGAACTTAAACCCCTCAAATCCAACTTCATTTAATCTGGAATAACCTAGATGACTCAGCCATCTTTCCTGTGTTAAAATTTACAGCCTCAATTTCAGCTGAAGCCTGAACAAATGCAAGGCTTCCACGGTATTACAGCGTCTCAATTCTGGGCCCATTGTTGGGCGCGGACAATACTCGGCGAATTCGGCGATCTTACTTTACTATGTAACATTTCATTTTTATTCGGGCGACTTTGTGCGCGGTGGGTGGCGCAAGTTGAAAGATTCGGCCGATTCTGAATAATTATTGTTACTACACCACCAAGCCAACTAGATGGGGAGGCGAGCGTGCAATTCGTGGATTTGCACGAGCGTCGTCCAAACCTAGTAGATTCGGTAGATGAGATGATAGGAAGAATACATTGTTCTAGATGTTTCCACTTTCAGCGGTGGGGGAAGCGTCTACATGACAATATTTTTTTTTATATAAAGCAATGACCTAAAATACTCAAGCGTGTCAGATATTGATACTTTTCATGCTCCAATATAATAAATTAAAAAAAAAATAACTCGAGCGCGCCAGATTTTGTAAGCATCTATAGGCTACGGCTACGGCTACGGCTACGGCTACGGCATCTAACTGCTTAAAATTAGGCGGGCCGTACGCTTTTCAGCCACCGCAGTCCTATATTTTATATAGGGGGTGAAAAAGTGAAACTTTCAGATGCTCCCATTTCTTAGACTGACGATCAAATTAGCAAAATTGACACTTTTGTCACTTCTTAGCTAGTAATGAATCCCCCTTATCTTAATCTGACGAGTTCGAGTATTTTAAGATGGTCTATTTTTTTTTTTGGTTCCCCTGAACGAACCCACCAATATTCTTCTTATCAATATGTAAGCTATCTCCCTTATCTTAATCTGACGCGCTCGTGTAAATCCAGAAACCCCTTCTACGGTTCCCCATCTAAACTGTACCCTATCAAATGTGACGTCCCGTATGCGGGCGGGGAAGCCGCATTCCATCCTAGCTCCCAGTTGGCTTGGTGAAGTAGTGCCTTATTGTTGCCAGACTTACACACCAACTGCATGTTTGAGCCGGGCCCCACTAGCGCGCTGCGTTGCGTCGTCGCAACGGACAACGCATTGTATGCCACACCTGCGTTGCGACGACACACGACATCGCAACGAAAGAGGGTGACGCCACGCCGTCGTATACGTAATTTCGTATACGCACGTCTCCCTCTAGCAGCGGAACGCTGTACGTCATCCCACCGACAGCGCAGCGCATCACCCTCCCCCGCTTCGTCTCTCCGTTGAAACGTCGCATGCGACGACGCAACGCATAAATGTGGCATGCCACTATAAAATATATATAAAACGACGCAGCGACGACGCAACGCAACGCAACGCGGTAATGGGGCCCGGCCCTTCCTTAACTAAGCAACGCTTGTACTATGGCTACCATACAATTTGGTTTTTAGGTATATGTTATATGTTTCCCATTTTATTATACTTAGTAGGTACACCGCTAGCTACTACCCTGTTTGAAACATGGAATCCTCTCCATCCAAAGGTTGTCTGGAAGAGATCGCAGCTTGGGATAACACCGCCCACTGTACACTGTATTTGTTTCTTGTTTTGTTTGTCATTGTTGTTTATGTATTTGTTCGATTGGTGTACAATAAAGTGTTATCTATCTATCTATCTACAATGGACTGGGGGCGATCCCAATGTCACCCAGACCAAGGCAAATTACGAAAAGGCCGTTTCCAAAATTTGCCTCTGGTGGCATCGAACCCGCAACCACCCGATGCAGTGAGCCGAGCGGCCAACGCTCAAACCACTGCGCCAAGCGGTCGCCAATTATTGGTAATTCTTCAGGCTAATGATTATTTTAATTAACGACCGTTTGGCGCAGAGGTTCCAGCGTGGGCCGCTACAACTTTATCTGCCCCCCTAGCCAAGTGGCTTCGTCTACTACCGTTTCTACAAATCGCTACGCTTAAATGTATGGAAATGGCATTACAAGTCTATTACAAGTTAATTTCCATACATGAAACGTACCGATTTGTAGAAACGGTCGTAGACGATGCCACTTAGCTGGAGGGGCAGGCGCATGCCGCGCCCGAGCACTCAATTTTGACGTCAGAATGAGTGCTCGGGCGAGACATGCGAGGTATATGGAAGCACCAACACTTGACATTTTATTAGACAGGCTAGGCCCATGTTAACCAATCCATTAACGGACCGATAGAGCACTAACCAATTGTTGAATGTACTGGCATTTACTGATCTAACCGTCCGTTTGTGTTATTTGTGAACTCCACCTTGCTTAGTAACACAAATTAATTCTATATTTTTTATGATCCCGTTTTCGCTGATAAATTAGACCACCAAATAATTTCTAGATCACGGAATGTGCGTAATGTGAGCCGTTCCCTAAATTGGATTGATGTAATTCCTCTCTTATATCTTTTTCCCCCCAGACACAAGTGGGGGTCATTCGATATGACAGATGAACAAATAAAGTTAAGTGATCTACTTGTTATACTACTGTCTATTGTTTGTGGTCATGAAGAATATTTGTGTATTTTAAAAGATTAATTTTGGTTAATGTACATGGGCTGCAAATCTTAGGGAACAATACCAGTATAGGCTGAGCTTTGTTTATTATTGACACCCGTGATAAAGACAGCTCAACGTATGCTGGAAATGTTACCTGAGCCCTAATACTGCCACAACGAATTTGTGTGGCAACTTGGTCTAGGTACCTATATAATTTACATGGATCCGCATACAGGATGTTGTAATTACTCTATGTATAGGGTGTGAATGTTTGGAATTCCTGAACCTACGCGCCCTTCGCGGTTGACACACTTCACTTGCCACAGTTTTGAGTAAGGTACAACCTTTATTTAATTCAGTTGGGATAGAACAATTTCCGTGTTATAACCAAAAAGTTAAACAGGAGATAAACACGGTTAATGTCAAAAAAGTTAAGACATGCGTTTAAAACAAAGGACATTGACAATCTATGTATGGATGTTGGACCAAGTGCTGCCCGGAATGAACACATAGTGCATTTTGTTCCGTACGTCAATACAATGGACCAGTTACTAAGGGGACTGGCCCTAAGCAAGTCGGCCGAGTGGTCGGCCTAGTACTAACATCGACATAAAACGAAGCGAGTAGTATTTACCGGTAAATAGTAAAATGAAAATGAAAAAAGCATTGACCACGTATTTTGTCATACAAATATCTAATAAGGGCACCTATTTGTTTAGTCTTTACTCTGTGGTCTATACTAACCTATAAACTGAAGCGCTCGAAATTCAGTTCATGGAGTCAAGAGAAAAACAAGTTTTTCGTTGTGAATTATGTATGGAAAAAATTAACTTGAAACCAAAAAATGGATTATTTGTTTATTATTATTGATAATAAAATAGGGGAGAAAAGGGGAGGCCTTTATCCAGGAGTGGGAAAGTAAAAAGGCTATTAAAAAAAAAAAAACTTGACAATATCCTACCGAAAACCACAAAAAAATCCCAGGATGTATTTTTTTTATATTGTTTTTTTGTTAAGTAAATTGTTCTAGGAAATCATTTGGAAACACTTCCATGTCTGGGCAGCACTTGGTCCAAACCCTGTCAATCTCCTTTAACTCTTGTAATAACATCGACTATTTTAATCGCTGAAATAAAGCAACTGTATTGTCCCAAACTAAGCCATAGTTTGCACTAAAAACAAACAGAATAACTAAAGGTACCGTATACGACTGGATATGATCCAGCAGAGCCCCAAGTCTGCTAACAACTTACCATTGATAACCCACTGGAATATTATCGTCGTGAATTCTTAGTGTGAATCGTAAATTCTTCGCGGTGGAAACGTTGCAGGCAAATAATGAAAACGGCATTTACGAAATTTGCCCGGACGGCATAAGCAAACCCGCAAGACATGAGTGACGTTTTGACAGACTACATGCCTTATTTTTTATACTGCCACCTATTGTACCTAGTTAGAAATTCTCTCACTTTAATATCCAAGACTAGGCTTGTAAGCAGCGCTCTTATTTCATCCCATCGGTTTGCAAGGAACACATAACTGTAATGAAATTCACGGGTTGGTAGCCACAAATAACAATATATACGGACCGTTTCCTTGGCAACACACAATTCTCCGTTTTTATGACGAGTGTGTAAACAAGGATGTAAACGAAACCCTCAGTGGATCGCAAGTAGATAGTGGCGACATTGATGTACTATTTTAGGAGATATGGTACCTTCTAACATCGCAAGGAAATATCACACATCTATAATTATTGCTGCACTTGCAATTCGACAATTCACTTATTAAATGCATAAGAAAACATTTTTCACCGGAAGATGAGCCATATTGACTATACCGACTTGCTTACAATGTTATTTTCCGCGAGTGACTGAGTCGGACTGTGTCCATGTACCTACTCCGTTAAGTAGGACAAACTATTTTGGACTGTCACGTGTTTCCCTCTTCTTGGTAAGATCTTTGCTTCTTTGCTGATATATCTTTGGTTTTTGATACCGGATATTTGTTCAGTCCTAATTAGTTTGAGTATTTTTCATCCGGGAATCCGGATAAAATTGTAATAGAAATGGTAATTTTTATTCGCCTGACAAAATCTATGTCTCAGTATATCGAGTAATAAATAGAGAATAACACAAATGTATCTGTTTATCCGGATTCATCCGGATAAAAGTTAAGCGGATTTTCAGTTATTTTGCGCTTAGACGTTCGAAGAAAACGATTTATCTTTACACGAGTCGGTTTTTGTTACAATTTCACCATTGTAAGTAGGTACCTACTAGGTATTATGGAGACAATGTAGGGTAGTACAATGAGAATAAGAATGAATAGCCTTCAGTTAGTTGAGGGACAATTTAAAGGGCTTATAAGGGTCAAAACGGATTACGCAGAATATGATGAATGTTGTAAAATTTTGAGGATTTCTAAGTCGAATGTCTATCAATGTCAACAGCAAATTGCTATTGCCAACCACTTTTTACCCGACTACGGCGGAGGGTTATGATTTTGACCGGTATGTATGTATGTCTGTATGTATGTATGTATGTATGTATGTATGTATGTATGTGCATCTGTTCCCACCTAACTTCCAAACGACTTGTCGTAATTTGACAAATGAGGTATCGTTAGAAGCGGCTTAATGGCGCGCTGGTTATAGGCTATGTGACCTCACATAAAATTGCATATGGCGCCCTCTAGAGTACATAATGTCAAGAACTAAAAAAAAACATTTTTTAATGAAACCGTGTGGGGTATCAAATGAAAGAGCTTGATGAGCACGTTTCAAAAATATATATATTATTACCTATAACTCCAAAATAATTAAATAAAAAGTAAGTTTAAAAACTAAAACCCGACTACTGAAAAATCGCGCTCTAAAAAGTATGAAACAAGAAAATATTCTCATCTAGAGGATAGTCGTGGTCCGTGTTCATGTGCCATTTGGCCCTAAAAGACCTACACGGACCACGGCTATCCTCTAGATGAGAATATTTTCTTGTTTCATACTTTTTAGAGCGCGTTTTTTTAACTTACGTAAAATTCGAAGTCTCACTATTGGGACTTGAGGGCTAGTAATCAAGTACATCTAACGAGCAGTGTGATCACTGAAAGCTTAGCAAGAGAACACAAGCCCAATGTGTAATTAATGACTTCTCATCGCACTGCAACATAGCAATGTCATGATGCACCGGCCATCCCGAACTAAGTGGCCATTAAAACCGCATTAACGAAAATTTATACCACGGTATCTTACGTAATCACATTCTATAACTGAATTCCACTTCTAAGAATATGTTTATTAAGTGCAGGGCGGTCTCCATTGTAGTAATAATAGCAAGGGCTTAACGTAATTACGCCGCCCGCCCACGCAATACGGGAGCGTGAGAGGTTATGGGCGGCACACATTGGGCGGCGAGGATGCGATTATTTTGTCGCTAATGTCCATAGAACTTAGCATAAAACTTTAAGGTGGTAGAGCTTGCGCTCTGTAGCCAATTGACTCCAGCTCACATACGGGCTGGCTCGGCTGGTAGTACCACCCTCTCTCAGAAGAGCGGCGTAATGCAGCTTTTACAGCTGCGTTTCGTACGATGAGTGAGAGAGTCGGAAGCCCTACCCCTCCCCCTTCCCCTCCCTTCATCCAACTCCCCTTCAGGTCGGCAATGTGCGAGCAATGCCTTTGGTATTGCAAGCATCTATAGGCTACGGTAACTACTTAACATCAGGCGGGCCGTACGAATTTTTGCCACCGCAATCATATAAAAAAACAAACAATTAAACGCTAATAAATCACTGATTCCGCGGTCCGTCCACAACGTAGCGTGCTTGATCCAATGCCTGGGCACTCCTGTGGCACTAGCTCCCACTACGTTGTGGACGGACCGCGAAATCATTGTCTAATATAATCATCTGATATTTATACCCGAGTGCCTAGTGGGCTTGGTCGAGTAGTACCATATCTGCTAAAATAAAACATCAATTGCCTTTTTTGTTTTCTAAGCCCATAAATAAGCTCATTGCAATCGATTCTCAATACACAATGGGAATTAAGACCCTATTCTTACACACAAAAGGAACAAATCAAAACAATTGTACGATAAATCATCTTGTTGTTTGTCTTAACGGAACTAGGTCGAAAGTAGAGTGGCTATGAAGTATTATTCTTGCAGGACACAAGACTGTTTTAAAACGATCCAAACAAGCGTACGGCCCGCCTTTTATTAAGCAGTTACAGTAGCCTATAGATGCTTGCAATACCAAAGGCAACGCTCGCACAATGCCAACCTGAAAATAATGGTAAGAGGGAGGGGAGGCTCTCTCACTCATCGTACGATAAACGATAAACTTTTCATACGAAAAGGCTATCAACGACTATATTAATAATTAATTAATAATATCCTGGGACATTTTTTACACACGGCTACCTGATCCCAAACTAAGCTGAGCTTGTACTATGGAAACCAGATAACTGATATTACTACATATACTACTTTTTTATTTGTAAATAGATACTTAATATACATATACACCCAGACTCGGGACATACAGACATGTTCACACACACAAATGCATGTTCCGGGTAGGAATCGAACCTACGACCTGCAGCGTGAAAGGCGCCTCCGCGCCAACCACGCTAACGGGCCCGCTGATATCGCTGAGACATCGTTACGGTTTTGGTTACGTGAATCGGTCTACAGGCCCCCAAGTCGCTTAGCCTTTCTTGAGCTGCTATAGTAATCGACCCTGTGATAGGTCGGCCGACCGGCGGCTGATCGGCCTCTGATTGGTAGGTCAGAATCAACCGACCTATCGCAGGGTCGATCACTATAGTAAAACGCCACAGTGGCGCCACAATGGCTAAGCGACTTGGCCCCCTGGTCAAATTCCCTACGCCTGGCGGGAATCGAACCCGCAACCACTCGATGAGTGAGCCGAGCGGTCTACGCTCAGACCATTACACCAACCGGTCGTTAACCAGTCAAGTCAATTTCATAGTACCTAATTTTTAATTTTCTAAGACAGGAATATCCTTTCAAAATCATAGAACCCCTACAAACAAATAAATACCTGTTTATTCGCTCAGAAAATATTCCCATTGAGTCGTCAGGGGCGATACGAACTTCGCTAATTAATAACACTCCGTGGGGCCGGTAATGGTACTTTAATTAGTCGCTGCCATCGCCGTGAAAAAATTACGCTGCCGGCGTGTTTATCTGATTTCAGGATTCGTTTGGTTGTACTGGCTCTTGGTTTCCAAGCCTCACTGCGAGCATTCACTCGTAATGAGTCGACCGACAGTAAATTTCGGGTAGGTGGGTATCACAGAGTAAAGACAAAAGAAAGAGGTGCCCTTATTAGATATATGTATGAAAAAAAACGTGGTCATTGTTTTTTCATTTTCATTGTTCTATCTACCGCTAAATAGTTGAACTACTCGCTTCGTTTTATGTCGATGTTAGTACTAGGCCGACCACTCGGCTGAGTTGCTTAGGGCCAGTCCCCTTATTAATTGGTGCATGGTGGGTATGCAGTAGATACCCACCTACCCGCAATTTATTTTTGAATAAAACGTATAGTAAGCAACATGTCAGGAAGATAATCGGGGCGAGGATATGAGCTGAGGCGCGAGGGAGGTGACTCCCCACATACGCGCATCGCCCGCGCGCTCCTAGCCTTAGAGCTGCACGAGTATGCATTATCGTTATCGATAGCGCAATTAATGAATATTGTATTTAACCATACAAATGATAGTACATTTATAATGATAAATAAAGCAATTCGTGCGAAATTATTCCCAAACCATTACAAAATATTTAAAAATGCACAACATTAATGTTCAAGTTTTCACTTCTGCCGGCACTCCCGGTTTATACCGTTTTGGTGGTAGAGCCAAGCTGTAGCCAATTGGCTGCAGCTCATATGGCTGGCGGGCTGGCTAGCCCGGGCGTAGTACCAACTTCTCACAGAAGATCGGCGAAAAGCAGCCGAACCCCTCTCCGTTCCACTCCCCTTCAGGTCGGCGACGTGTGACCAACCAAGCCTTTGGTATTGCAAGCATTTATAGGCTACGGTAACTGCTTAACATTAGACGTACCTACGCTTGTTTGCCACCTCAGTGCTATAAAAAACATGAAACAAAAATGATTTGACTGTCTATTTTATTCAACTGTACCTGAATTCGGCGATCGCTTAGCGCAGTGGTTGTTGCGGATTCGATTCCCGCCAGAGGCAAAATTCGGAAATTGCTTTTTCGTAGGTCTAGGTGTCACCGAGATCGCTCCCTCCATTGTACAGTAACCATGATACAAATTGATGCTTAATAATAATAATTTTAGCCCTTTTAACGTCCCACTGCTGGGCACGGGCCTCCCCTCAATGCGAGGGGGATTTCAGGCCATAATCCACCACGCTGGCCCAGTGCGGGTTGGTGGATTTCACATGTCTAAAGACATGCAGGTTTCCTCACGATGTTTTCCTTCACCGTATATAAGCAAGTGATAATCATAAGTTATGATTCACACATAGATTTCGAAAAATCCAGAGGTGTGAGCCAGGGTTTGAACCCAGGACCTTAAGCCCGCAAGACGCGTGCTTAACCAATAGGCTACCACTGCTACTAATTGCTGCCTAGTTAATTTTATTTTATTGGTATTTTCATTTACACGAGTTAATTCCCCCATCTCTATTATACCATCGGACCACTAGACGCACGGATACAACACATCCGTACACTGTAGACATTCCTTCGGCTCGTACCAAGCGTTTTGCTTCTACCTTCATCATGCGAACTGCTAAGGAATGGAACTCCTTGCCGGCGTCTTTGTTCCCCGTTGATTACAATCTGGATGTTTTCAAGTCGAGAGTGAACAGGTACTGTCTAGGCAAGTATGCTCCATTGTAGACCACATCGTCACTTACCTCAGGTGAGTTCGTGGTCAAATAGGTACTTACCCACCACTAAATAAAAAAAAAATGGTTCAAAAAGTGTCACGAGTCTCTTAACTATTATTGTACATTTTGAAACCTACTCTCTAATAAAAACAAGGTACTCCGCCACGTCTGTCTGTTCGCGATAAACTCAAAAATCACTGCACCGATTTTCATGCTGTTTTCACCAATGGATAGAGTGGTTGTCGAGGAAGGTTTTAGTATAAAATATAATTTGTCAAGTTTTTGTATACCTACATTGGCTAAAATATAATGATATTTGTTGGAGGTGTCGGAAAAAATAAGCCGTCTGGGAGCTTTCAACGAAAACGCTGCCTAAATTGAGATATAACAAAATGATGTATGGTGGAATTGTGTATCTTATATAGGTCCACAGAAAAGTCCGCGATGGCATATCCCTGGGAACCTTCCCATGGGTTGCGGGAACGGGATCTAAATTTCATGATTACTTTTGGTCGTGATAACCGACATCCGCGCGGGCGAAGCCGCGGGCATCAGCTAGTTATAAATAATTGTAAAATCGGCGATCGACATGTTAGCCGTCGTCTGTCCAACAATATCATATTAGATACCGTGGTTTCGCAATGGACAATTTTATTGTTAAAAGACTCGGGGCCCCATAAGAATGTTTTAAGGGTTCCGTACCCAAAGGGTGCCAACGGAACCCTATTACTAAGCCTACGCTGTCCGTCTGTCTGTCTGTCAGCGGGCTATATCTCACGAACCGTAATAGCTAGAGACTTGAAATTTTCAAAGAATGTGTATTTCTGTTGCCGCTACAACAACAAATACTAAAAATAAAAAAGTGTAAAAATAAAGGAGGTCCCCATACAATAAACTCGATATTTTTGACGTTATTATTTATAACTCATAAATTAAACTATATATAAAGGGAAAACTAAAATTGTAACCAGTAGTGATCATTATAATAGCTTTTGCAACAATTGTTGATAAAAAAAAATTGAAAATCTACATTTTTTTACAATAATTTAAGTTTTAAAATATATACCAGTGACAGTAGCGCCATCTAGTCTAGGCCATCATCTAGTAGGATATGTGTAAGCTGATTTGTGCAATGTGTTAAGGTCCTCAAGTTAAAAGTTTTAAATGTGTTCGCAGAGTAAAGCTAGATGGCGTTGTAGTAAACTATTTTTTTTACATAATTTTTTTCAACTTCTAATAATTAAATAAAATTTATACGGTGGTACGGAACCCTCTATGTGCGAGTCGGACACGCACTTGGCCGGTTTTTTTTACTGCCTACCAGTGGTTAATAACTTACATTGATATTATTTAAGGCTTTCATATATATCTCAATAATATATATCAATAATAATTATACATATACTACATATAATACATATATATCAATAATAATTAAAACAATGACACCTTACAAAATCATCTTTATTGAGACTTAAAATCAATCACAGAACTCAAATCGCATCCTTTGCGCCATAAAGAAAAAACATTACCATCACAAGTAAAATGAGCCTTTAGACATTATAATAGTGAACTGTTTTCCAAAGCTACTTATAGATTTTCTTTGATCTATATTGCATTGAATTAACACCAAGTGCCTGTTTAAGAATCATCAGATAACTTTTATCCACCAGATAAATGTGGCGTTCTGATATTTTTTTCATACATTATCTATCTCCTTCTTATCGTATGGTTAGTGGCCAACCTGGTGGCAGAGTTGTTCAAGCCGCCCGAAGGCTTCAACAAGGCTTAACGACTGTTGTCTAGACAACCGGGACCGACTTTTAACATGCCCTCCGAAGCACGGAGACGCTCAGTTCAAATGCCACTAAATAGTCACCCATCTCTGACTGACCTTGCTAAGCGTTGCTTAACCTCCGATCGTTTACTAATCAGTGACTGCAGCTGGCTATGAGCGTGTGATTATATATAAGATTATTTGTGGAACCTACCTATCCCTCGGGATTAGGTAATAGTCAGTTCCTGTATACACGGCGACACGGTGCACCACCTGTCACGTTGGGTTCTGACTATCTGGTGAAACGTGGGCTTTGAGTTGGTTAATACCTCCACAATGTGGTGGTGTATGGCCCCTCAAGAACCTGACTACCCCCGAATGGGGATAAAAGTCGTGACGTTACATATTTTTTCATTTCATTTTTATTAGTGGAAACGCCATATTTATTTGGTGGATACAATTTATCTGACAATTGTGAACTAGTGGGGTTATTCTGAAATACAAAACAAAACGTGTCGGCTGACTGATGGTATATTTTACTACGTCGAAAGTGTTCCGGATTCTTTCGGAGTGGGGTCCACGAAAGAAGAAACGTCAAATCACGACTATCGAATCCGAACTTCGGATCCGAAACGCTTTCGGAGTAGAAAAACGTACGATTCGTCAGCCAAAACGTTTCGTTTCGTATTTCGGAATAGTCCCACAGGCCCTAACTGTAATATGTACCGTGTATAGAGTGACTAAAGTTCATATTTGTTCTTCAGATCGGCTATTTCTTCTTCGCTGCATTTCTCAACCGTTCTGCAGTGGTTTAGTAGCTTATTTAACACTGCAAATAAAAATAGATCATTTGTACTGTGATATTATATTTCATTTAGTATCGATCGCACTAGCCTTTGCCCGCGACTTCGTCCGCGTAGAATTCAATGCAACTGTCATCCCCTAATTGCCTTTAGGGGTGGAATTTCGAAAAACTCTTTCTTAGTGGATAGAGTGGATACCTACACTTCACGAAGAATACACCCTCCAAATTTCATGTCTCTAGGACCAGCGGTTTAGGCTGAGCGTTAATATATCAATCAGTAAGTCAGGACTGAATTTTATACAGGGTGAAATCGAAAACGTGGGCAATATTTTAAAATACGAGATCCAACGAAGAATACACCCTCCAAATTTCATGTCTCTAGGACCAGCGGTTTAGGCTGAGCGTTAATATATCAATCAGTAAGTCAGGACTGAATTTTATACAGGGTGAAATCGAAAACGTGGGCAATATTTTAAAATACGAGATCCAGTATACGGGACCCGGGAAACGAGATCCGGGATACGAAATCCGGGAAATGGGATCCGGGATCCGATTTTTTTAAATTTAAATTCTGCGCGGACGAAGTCGCGGGCAAAAGCTAGTTTTAAAATATGACTCTACACATGATTCAGAATATTTTGGGAAAATAAATAAAAAGAGTCTATTTATAAAAAATATTGCTCGAGTAAGCAAAGAAGCAAACCAGTTAACTGTTACACCTTACCTGGGCAATAAAATGTTATCAATAGATTTGTTGATTAATATACCCTAAATATTCTGAATCATGTGTAGAATCACCGTTTAAAAGGATGCCCATGATTTCAAATTCACACGGTATAATTAAATAAATATCGCCAGACAAACACACCAACTGTATGGTCCCAAACTTAGCAATGCTTGTACTATGTGTACCGTACAATGGACTGGGGGCGATCCCAATGACACCCAGACCAGGGCTCTACCACCACCTCTTATAGCAGTTTTGTTTTAACGTTTCAGCGACTTTTTGTGCAATGACGTACCTTATTGTCATGACAATAAGGTACGTCATTGCACAAAAAATCGCTGAAACGTTAAAACGTTCCTATAATTGAATCGCGATGAGAGGTCATGGTAACCCTGCAGGGCAAATTATGAAAAGGCCAAGTAATAAAGAAGATATTCTCACGTTGTTTATCCTCATCGGAGAGGAACATGGCGAGCGCGGAGAACCTCTTGACGCTGCTGAGCCCCTTCAAGTAGTTGGTGACGGAGTGCCGCGCGTACTTGCCGGGCTGCGCGTGCAGCGCGCGCAACACGTCCGATAGCACGTCGCTCTCCAGCGCGTTCGCGAATATCGACGCGATCTTGGTAGGGTCTATTATCTGTGATGGCGATATTAAATTGGTTAAATTCGGCTTGATATACAGGGTTATTGGTAAAACACTAACAACCTTGCAGGGGCGTATTACTGACATCAAAAACAACTATTTTTGTTCTATGACTTTTTAAAAGACAAAAAAAAAAACACTAAAATGAATGAAACAAGAAAATATGCTCATCTAGAGATTAGCCGTGGTACGTTTAGGTACTTTAGGGCAAAGTGGAATACAACCACGTACCATGGCTTTCCTCTAGAAGAGAAAAAAGAAAATCATACGTTTCAGAAAGTGTTTTTTATTTTTATTTGTAAAAAGTCATAAAACAAAAGTTGTTATTTTTGTTGTCAGTAATACGCCCCTGCAAGGTTGTTAGTGTTTTACCAATAACCCTGGTGAGCTAAAGGTCGGTCTAGGAAGACTTTCGTATCTTTTTAATAATAATAATAATATCCTGGGACATTTTTACACACGGCTACCTGATCCCAAACTAAGCAGAACTTGTACTATGGAAACCAGATAACTGATATTACTACATATACTACATTTTTATTTGTAAATACATACTTAATATACATATACACCCAGACTCGGGACATACAGACATGTTCATGCACACAAATGCATGTCCCGGGTAAGAATCGAACCTACGACCTGCAGCGTGAAAGGCTCCATCACGCCAACCACGCCAACGGGCCCGTCAAACATGATAATCTTCTTCTCCTAACCTTTCTTTTGATTAAATTCGTGCGGGTTCCAAGACAACTTAGCTTCTCCCCGGGACTCATCTAGGGTCAAACCTTGGCGTCATCGTTGGACACCATTGTCGATCTTGGCTTACAGATAGAGTTATGGGAGTGTATGGCGGGCCTTTTAACATAAGCTTTATTGTTTTGAACAAAAGTTTCTGATGACGGCGGTTTCGCATCTCATTCCTAATTATGTCAAAAAACCTTAAAATGCTTAGACCCAGTCCTTTTAGTATTAGATTCATGGGCGCGACGAAGTTAAGCAGCTCTCAAGTTTAAGTAGCGTACGAGTATTCGGCGGTAAGTAAGATAAAGAGTACTTAAAAATAAATAAATATAACGTCACGACTTTTATCCCCATTCGGGGGTAGTCAGAGGCTTGAGTGGCCATACACCACCACATTGTGGAGGTATTAACCAACTCAAAGCCCGCGTTTCACCAGATAGTCAGAACCCAACGTGACAGGTGGTGAACCTTGTCGCCGTGTATACAGGAACTGACAAGAAAAGAAAGAGTACTTACACTCAAGTAATCGCTCCGAGCGTCATCATTCCCTTTCAAACACTTCCACTCAGCCATGAACTGCACACTGTTCACCGGTGGTGACAATTCCTTCACATCTTTCTCATTAACTATACACTCTGCGATCAACTTCACTGACTCCGGACTGACAGGACTAGCTTTATCTCCCTCTGTCTCCTGCAATTGTATATCCTTGTCCCCCTCTCCCAAAGTGTGGTTTTCGATGAGTTTGCTGGAGTTGTTATTGGAGTCGCCGTGGGCGTTCTCGTCTTCAATTTCAATTATTTTTAGCCGTGTGGGCGGTTTCTCTGGAGAAGTTTTTCCTAGCTGTATTTCGTGGATTGGAACTGATTTTAGTGGTCTCTGAAATTATAAATAGGTAATCAATACGAAATAAAAAGTTATCTATATATTAAAATTTAAGCTTTTTTACTAAATGCATAATATGAAATTATACATAATAAACGGTACTTATTACAAAAAAATCATTTTTTGAATTTTTTTACTGTCTTTCTGGATGTTTGTTTCGGCTTATCTCCGAAACGGGTAGACGGATTTTAACGGAACAGATTTTTTTACTGACATATAGCTGATGTTATAAGAAGAACTTACTTTTACTTTAGAAAAAGAATTAGGAATCCGCTCAAAAAAAAAAAAACATCCAATTTCACGCATAGTCGCGGGTAATGTTTTTCCAAAAATTTATGCGTACGAAATCGCGGGTACATATAATACTTATAATATTAAATCCGTTGACTTTTTGGCTGACTGTGCCTTAGATCAGCATAGATTAGGTCGCGAGAAACCGCTGCATGCAAGCACAGGACCGGTCGTTATGGAAAACCTTGGGGAAGCCTATCTCCAACAGTGGACGTCTTTTGGCTGAATTGATGATGATGATGATGTACCTTAGATCTCAAATGCGGCGGCTTCTTCACTGGTTTGATCACCATCACGTTTTCCCCGGCGCCATCCCTCCACGGGTCAGCGGGTGGAGTCTCCCTGGTCTCGGCGGGCAACTCCACGATCTTTGGCTGCAGTTTAGCTGGCATTGCCTTGCTTTCTACCGTGGGCGTTGACAATGGTGAGGACTTAGATTTGGTCTGCAAAATATTAGCAGTAATAGCAAAAACAATTGTAGAGAGGGACCCACCACTCACCCTCGGAATTGTCAACCTCCAATATTATAAACCAAATGAATTGATCGATAATAGAAGAAGCCAACAAGACCTAACTCCCTGTCAGTCGAGAGTATGTCTGTCATCGAGTGTGTACGAGTGTTATCGATCAATTCATTTGGTTTATAATATTGGAGGTTGACAATTCCGAGGGTGAGTGGTGGGTCCCTCTCTACAATTGTTTAACAATGGATTTCCACAAAGTTACGGCTGATTCCATCAATTAGTAATAGCCAGTGGGTCGCAACATAAAGAAAAATAAAAATGTATGGCTTGGATAAGATATTTTAACAACCTATAGACCAAAAACAAAAACAATCATGATTTATCTATGGTAACACTCAGCAAAACAAAATGTCTGCTGTCTGCCTACTTGACGTCGTCCGTTGTATTTTACTATTAAAATCCTTGTTATTTTCGTATTAATTCGGCCGTATTTTAATAAATACAAAGAGTAATCAACGTGTTATTAAAATTATAAAGTGTAAAGTGTGTGTGTAAGTAAAAAGTATGAAAAATAAACTGTAAAGTATCAGTGATAGTTCTAAAAGGGTATCGTGTAATTTGCACATTATTGAATTGTTTTCACATCACAAACAGGTATGTACTATTGATTTGCCCATTTATTTACATATTTTCACAGTCTGAATACAATATAAATAGGTACTTGCACAAGTAGTGTTGAACATAACCTATACCTGTAAACATCAACAATACAAAACCCTGTGTTAGCTTTTTCACGCAACTTACCCGCTCTATTAACTGTCTAGATAAAGAATGAATAGGTATATCAGAATGATTACCCCGCAGAGCTTAAGCTCGCCAGGATGAGACCAAACTCAAATGATTATTATTTGTTAGATACCAATAAAAAACCTTATAAAAGTAGGAATGGCAGAATTGCATACTTACCTAGTTGTTAGATGCCTTAGATGCCCTAGACAAGCTATAATATTGTAAGGAATAATATAATACTTATTAAAAGAAATCAATTAATTTTCCTCAGATCCCGCATTCGCTGGTACCAGAAATTCTCAATGTTGAGTGCAGAGCTTCCCGATGGAATTAACATTATTACCTATTCAGGTATATTACACAAGTTATTTCAGAACACCTGTAGATTTGTATAGAAAGTTACAATTGCACTGGCATTACCAATCACTTTTATTCCTAGAAATTATTTTGAATACCATTGTAAACCAGCTAAAATATCTATAAATTTGGCGGTTAGATTTTATGAAATTTGCGGGCACAGCTAGTAATAATATTGTGAAGAATATTATAATATTAATTAATGCAATTTATGAATTTTCCTCAGATGGCGATTCTGTATTCGCTGGCTGTATTGGCTGAGTAGAAGATCTTCGCTTTGCCATCAAATAAAGCCGTATCAAAATTTATGAAATATTCTATAGGAAATATTTACCCTGTAGGTTGTGAAACTATGTATAACAACAATGTTACTATTAATTTATAATGTTATTAAAATTTTCCCACAAACGGCGTATTATTGTATTATTTAAAAGTTTATAAATTATATATTTGAGTGGAGGTCCTGGTTCGGTTTTTATCGTACAAATTGTCGACTAGTCACATCACTATTGTTTAAAAAGATATCTTATCGATATAGTATTTGCACGTCCCCAACGTTGACAGATCTTTTTCATTCTCTTGGGTTTGGTAATGGTTTGGGACCCAAGCCGATATGAAGCAAACCAAAAACAATATTCGAACTCCGGTCTCTTACTCTTACATTCTCTTTGGTAATAGCAAAGTTAGTGAAAAGCTTCGACGACTTTTCTGCCCTGTGGTTGTGTAGCCCGATCGGCTCACTGCCTCGGGTGGTTGCAGGTTCGATCCCCGACATAAGGATTTTTTTCTGTGCTGGGTGATATCAAACTAAGATACGCTTGTACTATGGGTACCGTACAATGGACTGGGGACGATCCCAGTGACACCCAGACCAGGGCAAATTACGAAAAGGTCGTTTCCCAAATTGGCCTGTAACGGGAATCGAACTCGCAACCACCCGTTAGGCATCCGCAACCTACTACCTTCCATGAACACCAATGGATTATCTATTATCATACACACATGTGTATACACGACACGTCAGTCAGTACTTAGACTTACCCCTTTAGTCCCCATTCTCATTTTAATGGCTTCAAGCTGTTTTTTGGCTGCATTGTTATGTGGCTCGAGTTTCAGTACTTCGACTAGATCGTTGGAGGCAGCTCGCAGGGAGCCAAGCCTTTCTCTGGCTGAAGCTCGACGTTGTAGGGCTTTCACGTAGGTCGGGTCGAGGCGTAGGGCTTCCGTGCAGTCCGACTCTGCTTGGTGGAGGCTAAAATAAATAAATATTAGGCCGTTTTACGTCTCACTCTTGGGCACGGGCCTCTCACCAATTCGAGGGGGATTCAGGCCAAAATCCATTCTTAACAATGAGTTTCCGTAACGAATTTAGTTGAGAATGTAGATTTATAGAGCTAAGAAATCCATAACATACAGTGCAAAAATTTTGGGTCTACGACAAAAATTGACGAAGTGGTGACCAAATTATTAGCGAGTTCGCGCGCGGGTATTGTGACGTCATTTGAGCCACGTGTGCTTTGTAATGGATGACGGTGCTGGCCGGCGCGGGTACAGCGCGCCTTCAATCCGACGGCGCCGGATGACCTCACACGCACATGCCGCACATTATATACAATGTGTTAAAAAATCGCAACGGATGGAACAATTTCGATGATTTCAAAATTAAATTGATGAGAAGGCTTAGTTTTATCTAGTGTTGGTTATGAGTTGATTTGTTGACTTAGTATTGATTCTTATTATCCAATGCAAAACCTTTGGTCTCTAATATTATCTTCGTGAATTCTTCATGAAGAATTCTAAATTCTTGGTGGTCGCCTGTTAGCAGTTCTCTGGCTGGCAACCTATCGGTTGCCGGCCGTTAGTTATGAGTTGATTTGTTGACCTAGTATTGATTCTTATTATCCAATGCAAAACCTTTGGTCTCTAATATTATTTTCGTGAATTCTTCATGAAGAATTCTAAATTCTTGGCGGTCGCCTGTTAGCAGTTCTCTGGCCCGCAACCGACAACATGCAGACAGCCAAGAACTTGCGATTTACAATTACTTAATCACAAAGATAATACAGACCGGTAGTTTTACAATGGACAATTATTAAGAGACTCAGGGCCCTGCAAACCACATTTTTTGAACCTTGGAAACAAGATTGCTGTTTGCAATACAAAAGTCGAACTAATTTGGCCTACCACTTAATGGTAAAGGAGAGTAATGGTGCTCCCACACTACCGTTATAAAATGTTTACAAAAGTTGGTAAACAATTTTACCCGACTACGGCGGAGGGTTATGATTTTGACCGGTATGTATGTATGTATGTATGTGCATCTGTTCCCACCTAACTTCCAAACTACTGTCGTAATTTGACAAATAAGGTATCGTTAGAAGCGGCTTAAAGGCGCGCTGGTTATAG
The DNA here is from genome assembly GCA_947859195.1 of Drymonia ruficornis. Classification (NCBI taxonomy): domain Eukaryota; kingdom Metazoa; phylum Arthropoda; class Insecta; order Lepidoptera; family Notodontidae; genus Drymonia; species Drymonia ruficornis. The sequence goes on from OX401922.1 coordinate 1,581,718, forward strand.
GCTATGTGACGTCACATAAAATTGCATATGGCGCCCTCTAGAGAACATAATGTCATGAACTAAAAAAAAACATTTTTTAATAAAACCGTGTGGGGTATCAAATGAAAGAGCTTGATGAGCACATTTCAAAAATATATATATTGTTACCTATAACTCCAAAATAATTAAATAAAAAGTAAGTTTAAAAAATAAAACCCATCTACTGAAAAAGTGCGCTCTAAAAAGTATGAAACAAGAAAATATTCTTATCTGGAGGATAGCCGTGGTCCGTGTAGGTCCTTTAGGGCAAAATGGCATATGACCACGGACCACGGCTATCCTCCAGATAAGAATATTTTCTTGTTTCATACTTTTTAGAGTGTGATTTTTCAGTAGTCGGGTTTTATGTTAACAGACATCTGATTACAACGTTAAATAATGTTTTCATGTTAGTAAAAATTTCTAAACAAAATTGTTACGTTACCAATTGTAAGCTAACAATTCCTAACAGAATGTTACAAATCCTAACATTTGTTAGAAAATGTTTGTTAACATTTTATACTGTTATAAAGTGTGGGAGCACCATAAGAAATCCGTCAGTCTCACCTGTCTTTCTTGAGATAACACAGTCCCCTGTTGGCATAGTAGATAGCATCATCCTTCACCAGTTCTATGGCTCGGTTGTAGCATGATATAGCCTCATCCCACTTCTCTTGCTTCACAAATGTATTTCCCTGAAATAGTTTACAACTTTAAATAGAAATCAAAATGTTGAAATCAGACAAACCTTACTTAAAATACTCAAACACAATTTTAAAAAAATGTAAAAATGTAAAAAAAATGTAACGTCACGACTTTTATCCCCATTGGGGGGTAGTCAGAGGCTTAAGTGGCCATACACCACCACATTGTGGAGGTATTAACCAACTCAAAGCCCACGTTTCACCTGATAGTCAGAACCCAACGTGACAGGTGGTGAACCTTGTCGCCGTGTATACAGGAACTGACTATTTCCAAACACAATTCAAATTTAAGAAAATAATAATAATATTAGCCCTTTTAACGTTCCACTGCTGGACACAGGCCTCCCCTCAATGCGAGGGGGATTCAGGCCATAATCCACCATGCTGACGGATTTCACATGTCTAAGACATGCAGGTTTCCTCACGATGTTTCCTTCACCGTAAGCAAGTGATAATCATATTAAAGTTATGATTCACACATAGAATTCGAAAAATCCAGAGGTGTGACCAAGGGTTTCAACCCAGGACCTATGCAGTGATAGCCCGCAAGACGCGTGATTAACCAGTCAGATATCATGCAATTTAAGAACTGCTTCATTTTGATGCATCATAGTATGCTGTACTAAAATACTAAATATGTATTACATTTCATACTCAAAAGTCTTACCCTCTCCTTTTCATACTGGGCTTCCTCTCTTAGTTTCTCCATCTTCTCCTGCTGACTCTTCTTGCTGTCCAAAGAGACTGGGCCAATGTCTGCCATGTCCACGTCCTCACATGCTTTGTCCTGCACAAACATTGACAACTAAACAGTACATTTTGATCAAGTGATATTTGATTACCGTTTGGGGCAGTGGTTCAAGTCTAGGTCACTCGGCTCACTGCATCGGCACAGGTTTGATTCCCCCCAGAGGCAAATTTCGGAAATGGGCTTTTGGGTGTTATTGGGATCGTCCCCAGTCTGTTGTACTGTACACATATTTCAAGCATTACTTAGTGAGGGACCATGCAGTTGGAGCAAGTCAGGAAAAAGAAACACTACCATAAGGTTACTGTATCTATAATATTTAAAAAAATTGAGATACCAGTTTTACTATTTGCTGTTTGTTAAACAAAAAACTAGTGTAATATTAATATTGGGCGCAAACATTTTGGTTGTGTATTGGTTGTCCTCATATCAGTTCACAGGCGCTTCATACTCAAATTTATGCTGCATGTTATAGCTAATAAGAATGCATTTCTCATGCTAATAACAGTTGTTACTATAACAACTTGTAAGCAAAACAATTTGGAAAGGAGTACTTACAACATCGAAATTGTTCCATGCCTCGTAATCACAGGACTTGATTTTCTTCTCAGGTTTCTTCTTGACTTGAACAGGCCTCTCTTTCTTTATTTTACTCCGGACAGGTGGTAAATCCTAACCTCGAAAAAAAATAACTCCCCTCAAAATTCTATAAACCAACGAGTTAAATACACATAATACCACTAGTTTTTACTTATAAATAGATATTAGCGCCTGGCTATGAACTATTCTTGAACAATAGTAACATTTATCAACAAAGAAAATGTCGGGAACTGAACAGATTTTATACGAATATAACACAAAAAATACATAATATACAGCTACACAATGTATATAATAGGGCAAATAGTATAATTTATACAATATAACAACGGTAAATAGGTCTAAACCTGCTCGAATTCACCGTTCAACGCAGCCTCCTTTCGTTTCATCTCAACTTCCCAGTTCTGTAAATCTGTCATATACGATTGTAATGCTTTAGCGTTAACTCGCACTTGTTTCTGTATTTGAAATGGTTTATCCATAATTATAAAGCAGTTTCAACACAAAATCCTTTACCTGTTAGATCGATAGAACACTTTTATTGTTTCGTTCTGTCAACTTTGGCACAAACATTTTGAATTGTCATGGCAATGAAAGTGATGCCAACTCCTGCCAAATATTTTCCCAAAAATGTTTTTAAAAAATTCCTAAAAATCGCTGGGTTTTCAATGTAGCGTGTAAGCCATTCATCACATAAAAAGTTCATAAAATCAAATTTATCAAAAAAAAAAAAAAAAAAACATAAACCGAGCGAGCGAGCTTCTAGTAGTTTATTCATTCTGACTTCAGAATGCCAGTCAGTAGAAGTAAACAGAAGAGTTATTTTTTTAAATGCCGTACCTATCTCTCGCATTGCAAAAAATGTTACCTAGGTACCTTTATTCTCTACTTCCAGCTCTTCAACCACTGGCTGTCTGTCATCACGTATTCACAGGTTAAAATAGTACAGATATAGTAATTTTTGGTAGATTTGGTACCGAGCGAGGTCCCCAAAAAAATCCTCATGGAAATATGTACTGTCCCTAAATAAGTCCCTTTGGAAAATAAACTTCCCTAAATTTAAGGACAAAATCCTTAAGTTGGCATTCGTTACGAAATAGCATGGCCGCCCGCCGCCATAAATATTTTTCGATTTCGTTCGGAAATGTATTTAACTAGTATTTATTGCACTTTTTAAAATAAATAAACGTTTGAGATTTATGATTTGTAGTAATTATAAAAAATATTGTAGTGTATTGTAATATACAATTATTCCTATTAAAATAAATATATTTATAAAAAGTATTTGCCATGGTGACAAAGTGCCTGATCTTACACACTAGCAACGCTACCGCCCATTACGAGTTTGAAATACTGTCAGGCGCATTTTCGTTGTGGTTACCTGTTTGTGGAAGCCAAAGAAATTATTATGGTCGAAGCTTTGTGCGGACCAAGTGCGGAAACTGCCCGTCCAAAGCTTTGGCTGTTAGTAAACATAGGGCATAAACGTATTTTTATGGTCAGTAATAGATTTATTTTTCAATGATTGAATCTAGATTTTGATGCTAGGTACCTATCTTATTCTAAAATTAGAAAGTATATTTACAAAGATGAGTAAATGTATTGGGTGATGCCATTGTAGAATTTGAACCCGCAGCAACCTTCTCACTGGGACCCCTTGATCACTGGGCTATCGGCGCTTATGATTATGTAATTTATGAACTTCTTAAGAAGCAATTAATACCTGCCACAGTTAGGTAAGGTAATTCATTTAATTACAGTTTATTTGAGCGGTGTTATTTAAGAAGACCTTGTGATATTGACCCGCCATTTTGTAATTTTGACGTCAATCAACGTCTGGATGCGCTCGCGCAGGCACGACGTGAGAGTGGTGAAATTGGAATATGTATTAAATTTTAAACTCTAAAGTAATTTAAGCACATTTTTGAAACTTTATACCAACTTTTTATTATATAAGGCGGCAAATAAGCGTACGGCCCGCCTGATGTTAAGCAGCTACCGTAGCCTATAAATCCTTGTAATACCAAAGGCATTGCTCGCACGTTGCCGACCTGAAGGGGAGTGGGACGGAGGGACGGGAAGGGAGGTGGGTTGGGCTTCCGGCTCTCTCACTCATCGTATGAACCGCATCTGTAATAGCTGCCTTACGCCGATCTTCTGTGAGAGGGTGGTACTACCAAGGTCAAGCCAGCACGTAGATTAGCAGCAGTCAATTGGCTACGGCTCTACCACCAATAGGTACATCTTTGGTCGCGTGAGATTTTATCTGCAATGTAGCTGTCCCCACATGTCGCCACATGAAACTGTAGTTTGGCCTACACACTGGAAACAAATTGATTTGACAAAACCCTGATAAATATATCCATTTGTAATGTAACGCCACGACTTTTATCCCCATTCGGGGGTAGTCAGAGGCTTGAATGGCGATACATCACCACATTGTGGAGGTATTAACCATCTCAAAGCCCACGTTTCACCAGATAGTCAGAACCCAACGTGACAGGTGGTGAACCTTGTCGCCGTGTATACAGGAACTGACTATAACCTAATCCCGAGGGATAGGTAGGTTTCATTACGATGTTATCCCTCACCGTCAGCGAACTTAATTATGCACATAGATGAAAATTCATCCATTGGTGCATGCCCCACCGGGGATCGAACCTGGGACCTTCTGATTGCTAGCCCAACCTGTTCACCCCTAGGCTACAGTCGTATATATCCATTTGTACCACCTTGTATATAATACTTAGGTCTTGAGTGTCAGGTATAAAATCGTTTAAGTAATGGTCCGAGTGAAGAAATAGAAATTAACCGACTGCATTAAGGTCAAGTAAATTATACACCTGTAGAGTAAGCTCTACAATTATTTTTATATTAGCTATAATAGTCAATAGCGTTTAATAATAATATAATAATACTAGCTGTCCCGGCGAACTTCGTGCCGCCTTAGAATTAATAAATGTTGTATTAACTTATTAGCCGAAAAAGAACTAAACCCCCCGTTCCCCCGTTCGTCGTCCGTTCTTCCCTTTTCCCGGCAAATATTAGTAATGCTGTAACCCCAGTCTGATGATATAATATGAACAATTAGAAAAAGCTGACCCTGCGAACTTCGTACCGCCTCAGAGTTAATAAATGTTGTATTAACTTATTAGCTGAAAAAGAACTAAACCCCCCGTTCCCCGTCCGTTCTTCCCCTTTTCAGATAAATATTTACAGAAAAATCTGTCTGATAATTTAAAATGAACAATTAGAAAAATAAGAATTTGCAGGAATTTGTAGTCGCCATTTAACACCGGCGTTCGTTACGCCATCTATTGAAAGTAATTTGAATCATAATTTTTACATAAAATGGGTGTTTTTTGCGTTTTCTGGGCATTTTCTTCAATTTTTTTAAATGTATGAACCTTCCTTGAACTTCACGGAATATTCTAAAAAAATCATCTAAATTGGTCCAGCCGTTCTCGCGTCAAGTCATGACAACGGGAAATAGGATTCATTTTTATATATAGAGATTAGCCATTTGTGTCCCACTGCTGGGCAAAGGCCTCCTTCCAATTCTTCCACTCCCCGTCGTGTGCTATACACACAGAGTAAAGACTAAAGAAAGAGGTGCCCTTATTAGATATATGTATGAAAAAAAACGTGGTCATTGTTTTTTCATTTTCATTGTTCTATCTACCGGTAAATAGTTGAACAACTCGCTTCGTTTTATGTCGATGTTAGTACTAGGCCGACCACTCGGCCGAGTTGCTTAGGGCAAGTCCCCTTAGTAATTGGTCCATGGCTATACAAGACCAATCCCTCGCAAAGGTGTACGTAAAATACTTATTTACTAGAGACCAGTGGTTTCGCAATGGACAATTGCTGAGAATCTCGAGGCCCTGGCAACATAGCCTTTGAAGAACCCCATATTGAACCCTTAGACAATCGAAATAAGGTATTATTTCAACGCTCGGTGATCGACCCCCTGGAGCATCACGGAGCAGTTTTCTCGGTGCACCGAAGAGCACGCTGGAGCTCCTTATTTCGATTGGATAGTATTAAATTCGATTGATAAAATTTTTAATGCCTTCCCCTGCTGTCCCCAGTATGCGCCGGCCATAAGTCTGATAGAAACAATACGTTCCTTCTTTGTTTCGATTTTGTTAAAGAAGTCGCACTATGTTCGCACTATTCTTTTTGATTTGACAATCTGAGAAACAATAAATAAATGTCAAAAATATCTTGTTCACACTAGGGCAGTCCTGAAAAAATATTTGTGATTTATTTGCAATACCAAAAATACCAAAATGGGTGGTCCACATTTTGAAGATAAACCGCAATCCGATTCACAAGATGCAAACGCGGGTTCTAGACGATCAGAGGCACAAAATGCAAACGTGGCTTCGAGAAAATCAGTATTACTTAATCCAATGACGGGTCCTAGAAAATCAGTATCAGAAAAAATAACTGCAGACTTGGCGTCTAGAAAATCAGTATCACAGTCCCAAACTGCAAACATGGCTTCTAGAAAATCAGTATCAGTGTCACAAACTGCAAAAATGGCTTCTAGAAAATCAGTATCAGAGAAAATAACTGCAGACTTGGGTTCTAGAAAATCAGTATCAGAAAAAATAACTGCAAACTTGGGTTCAAGAAAATCAGTATCAGAAAAAATAACTACAAACATGGGTTCTAGAAAATCAGTATTAGCAAGTTCTGCGGGCTCTCGAAAATCAATGTCACAAAGTGCAGATGGACCTCGAGCACGATCATTGTCAGTGAGAACGTTCGACTTTCGTCATGACAAGGAGTCTGCGGAGGATGTCACAAAGGAAAAAATCACGAAATGCCAAGAGTCCATGAGGAAATTCTGGAAATCACGGGAGGTGACGTGCCAAGCTGCCGAAGAGGGCTTGCCTTGCAACGTCCTTCCATCGAAAAAATTAGCCACGGGGTCTGCATACGACGGAACATGGGAAGGCCCTTGGATGACTGGATACGGGGGCTATCTCTTCACAAACGGGGCCGAATACGAAGGCGAATTCCTTGATGGCCAATTTCACGGCCAAGGTGATCTTCGGTACCCAAATGGGGTCAAAATCTTGGGCGTATGGAACAAAGGGATCCTAGTCGATAGAACCATAGTGTTTTCAGACAACTTGCAGTACAGTGAAAAGGACTGGCTATACTGCCTAGACCCAGATAGGAGATACAGGATTGAATACGACGACGGGGTTCAACCTGGTGGGCAATCGTATATAACCGCTGATCAGCCAACTAGAGAAGTACCGGATGACCTATACGACACTGGGGATGGCTACTATAACCCAGGAAACTTCGTGTATAAGGACCCTGAAATGACTTCGATATTGAGGGCCCCGTCGAAGAATGAAAAGGACTGGTTAGAGAGTCATTGTCGTACGGGTCTGAATGGGCCTGTAGGGCCAATGCCGATGTTGTATGGTGAGTGGCTGTCGGCTCAATTGAAGGTTAAGCCACCGCCTGTGCCGGCAGCGAAGGTTCTGTCTGATACGTCACTGTTCAAGTGTCTGTCTGTTTTCGATGATGAAGTCAACTTTATGGTGAGATTCTTGCAAATGGGTGGCTCCAGCAGCTCTAGTTCCAGTAGTAGTGATGAGGATGGGTAGACAGAGATGACACTGCGCATCTATGCCGTATTGATTTTTGTTTTTTTTTAAATTTTATTTAAGTAAGATATTGGTTTAGTTTATTTGCAATGTTGTAACGATTAAGTACCTAATTATGTTTTTATTTAAGTTCTCATTGAATTATTAAATGAAAGTATTTTTGATTGTATTAAAGTAAGATATCAGTTTAGTTTATTTGCAATGTTGTAACGATTAAGTAACTATTTTTTTATTTAAGATTCATTTCATTTTTAAAGGTAAGTATTTTTTTAGATTTCTTAAGGTAAGATTGGTTTAGTTATTTGCATTGTTGTAACGATTAAGTAAAATTTATTTAAGTTTCATTTAAAAAAGGAAAGTATTTTAGATATTTAGAATTTGGATATTTTAAAATTGTATAATTAGGTAGGTTCCTACATAAGTTCCTACTTATAAATTATTTCACTGATGATTGATGAAAATTTATGTTTTTATTAAACTTATTTACCTAGTTAGAAACTTTAGTTTTATTTGGTTTAGTTGATTTTATTATAAGACGTTCTATTGTGATTTGTGTTTACTTATGTTAAAGTTCAGAATAAGAATAATATTGTTTTCGGTTTATTTTGAATTAATAATTTGAATTATTTCGAATTAATAAACAGTGCAGCGTAAAAAAGTTTTTGAATTTTCATTTTATAAGTTAAAATAAATTATAAAAGATCGGGGTTCCGTTATAGTTGAAATGAACACTTGGAGGTTAGGTGTATAACTCAGTAATTAATTAGGTTATCAGTTAGGGTCACAAGGTAACAGGTATCAAACCTTATGGATTAGATAAGCTTGAGTGAGCTTAAGTGGATACCTACATGATCCAGTAATTAAAATACCTACTTACTGAATAGGTAGACACCTTATTTGGAAACAGACGATATTCCAATGACTTTACCAAGAAAGAGGGAGACATTGTGACTGTCCAAAATAGTTTGTCCAACTAAACGGAGTCATTGGCCACGGGAACATCATCTCGAACGTAGGTTCTTAAGTCTATAATTATATTTCATCATTAATTTTACTTTCTGGTGAATACTTAAATAATGGTGAAAAATAATAATTCAAAAAACAAAGAAATAACATGTGAATTTCGCTGTATGTAGTGGTGCGCTGTGCACAAGTATAGTGATTGCGATGTCCGAAGGTACCATATCTGGCTAATCTGTGCCAAATTCACACAAGTTTTTATCAACGTTTCCATAATAGACGTGCAGACAGACGGCAGAACAAAATGTGAAGGCCATTTTTACCTCAATCAAATAAAAAATAATTTGTTCTAATGATAAAATGCTTTTAGAGTTCCGTGAGATAACAGCATTCAATTCGTCAGTCTAACGGCTGGATACTCAAAGGCTACTCAAATGTTTAAGTCCCACTTAGCAGTTTGAGACGTCGTTATCGGTCATTTTTAGGGTTCCGTACCCAAAGGGTGCCAACGGGACCCTGTTACTAAGCCTACGCTGTTCGTCTGTCTGTCTGTCTGTCTGTCTGTCCGTCTGTCTATCAGCGGGCTGTATCTCACGAACCGTAATAGCTAGAGGCTTGAAATTTTCACAGAATGTGTATTTCTGTTGCCGCTACAACAGCAAATATTAAAAATAAAAAAAGTTTAAAAATAAAGGGGGTCCTTTTCACAGAATGAATTTCAATAAAAATTAATACAATTTATACGGTTTTTGGTACGGAACCCTCTACGTGCAAGTCCGACACGCATTTGGCCGGTTTTTTGTATATCGCGTCAAAGTTAAGCAGCTCTCAAATTTGAGCAGCGTAGGAATATTCGGCCGTTAGTCAGTCTATGTCATTAATGTTATTTACTATTAGGTCACAAAATTAATATAAATAGGTAATTACCTCTTGCAGTACCTACTTCTAGAGTCAAGCTGGGCTGGTTCGACTGGGATACCACCCTCTCACAGAAGATTGGCGTAAAGTAACTATTACAGCTGCGTTTCATACGATGAGTGAGAGAGCCTGAAGCCCAACACCCTCTCCCCTCCTCCTCCCACTACTTCACTCCCCTTCTGGTTGGAAATGTGCGAGCGATGTCTTTCGCTTCGATAACTGCTTAATATGCGGCGGGCTGTACGCTTGTTTGCTTGTTAGTCACATAAACGATGAAAAAGAAAGTCATCCGTATAAAAAAATATACGGAACACTACTACAGACTCCGTATTGTTCTTGACCGATTTTTAATAACTTGGCTCAATTAAGAGGATGTTTTGACAGTTCGTTTAAAATGATTCCGATGCAAAAACTTATTCCTGCTTTAACTAAACATTTATCAATTCGTTGAGAGGGAAAAAAGTGACGATCTATAAATCACACGTTGCGAAAAAGGGTTCCGTACAACTCCACATTTGACATTGGACTCACCGTTATCGTAGCCTATAGATGCTTGCAATACCAAAGGCATCGCTTGCACGTTGTCGACCTTAAGGGGAGTGGGACAGAGAGATGGGAGGGCGGGTTTGGCCTTCCGGCTCCCTCACGCATCGTACGAAACGCAGCTGTAATAGCTACCTTACGCCGATCTTATGTGAGAGGGTTGCACTACCCCAGTCGAGCCTTGAAATCTGAATTTTCCCTAGCTTTTCCGTCTGTTTTCGGGCTCTATCTTATGTGTATCTTTCTTTGTCACTTTTTTATGTGATAAGCGTATGGCCCGCCTGATGTTAACCAGCTACCGTAGCCTATAGATGCAATACCAAAGCCATCGCTCGCAAGTTGCTGACCTAAAAGGGGTTGGGGGGAGGGGGGGGGGGGGGTTGATTTGATTTGGATGACTGTGTTCGGAATTCCCCTCGTAAAAATCCTACCCTCATTAGTGCCGAACCTTGTGAGAATCACATCTTACATCCATAAAGGCTGATGACCTCATTACCACACCGTTAATGTTTAATTAGATTTGTTATGTATTGCTATTAAAAGCAATATCGATCTTGAACTTTTCACATTTACTCTGATCCGTGCCATTAATCAGTAACACTAGATCACTCACGATTTTTATTCTCGGCGTTTTATTTACTCATGTAATTTCGTGAAGGCGATAATGAGAGCTATTCTAAAAATAACGCCATTTATACGATGACAGTGACGGGACAGCCCCCCTAGACAAGTGGCAAGAACGCTAATCGAATAGAATAGAACAGACTTCACAATGTATGGAAATGTTAAACGTCGCTATGTAGATCAACAACAAGTTGCGATGCAGATCACGTGACTTATGTCATTTCCAAACATGAAGCGTAGCGATTTGAACGAACGCTTGTAGACGTCAGCCACTTGTCTAGCCCTTCTGTCCAGTAACCCAGTCCAGCGCTGACCTGTCACTGGGGTCGTGTGGACACTAGTTTCAACCCAGTCCAGTGCTGACGTCACGCGCACAAGTCAGTCCAGCGGACTAGCCGCATGTCTATAAACGAGCAGTGCGGTTGAGACGATGGCAGTGACGGGACAGTCCAGTAACCCAGTCCAGCGCTGACCTGTAACTGGGCTCGTGTGGACATTAGTTTCAACCCAATCCAGTGCTGACGTCACGCGCACAAGTCAGTCCAGCGGACTAGCCGCCTGTCTATAAATGGGCAGTGTGGTTTAGACTATGACAGTGACGGGACAGTTCAGTAACCCAGTCCAGCGCTGACCTGTAACTGGGCTCGTGTGGACATTAGTTTCAACCCAGTCCAGTGCTGACGTCACGCGCATAAGTCAGTCCAGCGGACTAGCCGCATGTCTATAAACGAGCAGTGCGGTTGAGACGATGGCAGTGACGGGACAGTCCAGTAACCCAGTCCAGCGCTGACCTGTAACTGAGCTCGTATGGACATTCGTTTCAACACAATCCAGTGCTGACGTCACGCGCACAAGTCAGTCCAGTCGACTACTCGCATGTCTATATACGAGCAGTGTGGTTTAGACTATGACAGTGACGGGACAGTATAGTAACCCAGTCCAACGCTGACCTGTAACTGGGCTCGTGTGGACACTAGTTTCAACCCAGTCCAGTGCTGACGTCACGCGCACAAGTCAGTCCAGCGGACTAGCCGCATGTCTATAAACGAGCAGTGCGGTTGAGACGATGGCAGTGACGGGACAGTCCAGTAACCCAGTCCAGCGCTGACCTGTAACTGGGCTCGTGTGGACATTAGTTTCAACCCAGTCCAGTGCTGACGTCACGCGTACAAGTCAGTCCAGCGGACTAGCCGCCTGTCTATATACGAGCAGTGCGGTTGAGACGATGGCAGTGGCGGGACAGTCCAGTAACCCAGTCCAGCGCTCCACTGTTGATATGAAAAGAGGAAGAACACTAATGTTGATCCTGGCTTACAGGAGTAACCTGGTGGTAATGTGCTTGCCTATTTCGGATGGCAGCACACTGGAGCTATTGTTTACCAAAATACATTGTATTAAAATAAGTAAATGGCGATAAAAAAAAAAAAAGTAAAAAAGACAAGCCCGCTGAGTTTCTTGCCGGTTCTTCTCAGTCGAGGTCACGTTTCTGATCCGGCGGTAGAAGTTAAGGAAAAAATGTAAAATGACAATTTGTAAGTGCCCCCGTAGGCCTAAACAAAATAAATGATTTGAATTTTGAATTTTTGAATTTTGTGCGGCAGGCCTTGGCCTATTGCTCTATGGGCCAGTTATGGACGTTGTGTCATTCAGTTTCAATACAAGTATTGAGGAACCCTAATCATTTATATCCTGATCATCTAATTGGCTGTTCATCAACTCGATACTATATTTATGAGTACCTAACGAAAGAAAAAACGGACACAATAATAATGTCCTTGAATATCTTATTTATAATGTTGGTATGATGACTTCAACGGCCGCGACTAACATACTTACCGCCATGTTCTCAAACCCAACTCAAATTTGAACGTTCCATACAAAAAAATAGAGATAATTGCGTCTCAAAATGCTTAGTGGTATTTTTAAGTAGCCATTATTGAGCTTAACTAAGAAAGTTATATTTGATTCACAATGGTATTACAAATCAAACTTGTTCTGAACAAGGCTTTGTAAAGTCATTGTAAATGGGTTATAAATTGAAAGCTTAGTGTCTTCTTTGGGTACCACTGTAATCTTGGCTTACAGGAGTAACAATAAGGTAGTGTGAGGTAATACTAAAAATAGGTAATAAAACCGGCCAAGTGCGTGTCAGACTCGCACATAAAGGGTTCCGTACCACCGTAGAATAAAATCATCAAAAATATCAAGTTTCTTGTATGATGACCCCCTTTATATTTTAAAATTTATTTTATTTTTATTATTTGTTGTTGTAGCGGCAACAGAAATACACATTCTGTGAAAATTTCCACTCTCTACCTATTACGGTTCGTGAGATACAGCCCGCTGACAGACGGACAGATGGACGGACAGACGGACAGCGGAGGCTTAGTAATAGGGTTCTGTTGGCACCCTTTGGGTACGGAACCCTAAAAAGGATGTTTTGTTAAGGTACGATTTCGCGGAATAGAAATTAATACTGCAAAGTAATGCCGTCTGCAGTCGCGGCACATGCCGTCGCCGTCTGCCGTCTGCCGTCTGCCGCGTCCCGCGGAATCACACTGCTAAGATGAATGACGTGTGTACCGATCAACTACGTTCTGGAGCCCGGATGTTTTTGTATAGCAACAACAATGACGTCACTATGGACACCTTTTTAAACCTCACTACTAGACTAGTCTTCAAAATAACGAATGTTATTACCTGTCTTACCAAAATGTGTGTTTAATTGTTATTTATGATGACAGGTAATCATAAAATATATTTGATCTTGATTAACTAAAGATCAACTTTTTATATTACGATTATTGATTATTATACCAACATGACGCCTATTGTAGATCGGATATTGTATTGTTTGTCGGGATTAGGTAATAGTCAGTTCCTGTATACACGGCGACAAGGTTCACCACCTGTCACGTTGGGTTCTGACTATCTGGTGAAACGTGTGCTTTGAGTTGGTTAATTCCTCCACAATGTGGTGGTGTATGGCCGCTCAAGCCTCTGACTACCCCCGAATGGGGATAAAAGTCGTGACGTTACATTTCATTTTTTCATGACGCCTATTGGTACTGTGTTATTTCTTATGATTCCTACTAACCTAGTACCTTTAGTATCCTCGTAAATAGTCTGTACTACGGGGAGTGTTCTGGTGTACTATTTAGTTTGGTGTAACCGTCACTTTTCCGGCTTCCACCCACACCACCTGGATGCCTGGTACCCCACTAATATACACGCATCACGAGTCTCCCGCGCACGTGCAAGCTGTGGTCAATGTGGTGGCAATGTGGCAATGTGGTGGCTGTGGCAATGATCTCCCTCCCGAATCCTTCCTTTGCACTACAACATGGGGTTCTGCAAAGGCACGTTTACGGGTCCCTAAACGGTCGGCTCACGCCTGCTTTTTTATATTTGCAGATGTCCTGGGGGGCGGTTTCCACTAACCATCAGGTGGACCATTTGTCCATGTAAAATAATAAATAATAATGGATTCTGCTTGGTTCATCTTAAATCTTATAAATAAGTTTAAGTGACGGGCCCGTTAGCGTGGTTGGTAAGATTTCGCCTATCACGCTGCAGGTGGTAGGTTCGATTCCTACCCGGGACATGCATTTGTGTGCATGAACATGTCTGTATGTTCCGAGTCTGGGTGTATAATGTATATTAAGAATGTATTTACAAGTAAAAAGTAGTATATGTAGTAAATATCAGTTGTCAGTTAGTTATGTTTTACAGTACGCTGACGGTGAGGGAAAACATCGTGAGGAAACCTACCTATCCCTCGGGATTAGGTAATAGTCAGTTCCTGTATACACGGCGACAAGGTTCACCACCTGTCACGTTGGGTACTGACTATCTGGTGAAACGTGGGCTTTGAGTTGGTTAATACCACCACAATGTGGTGGTGTATGGCCACTCAAGCCTCTGACTACCCCCGAATGGGGATAAAAGTCGTGACGTTATATTATTATTATTATTATTTATCAGTTATCTGGTTTCCATAGTACAAGCTCTGCTTAGTTTGGGATCAGGTAGCCGTGTGTAAAATAATGTCCCAGGATATTATTATTAAGTATGTGTATGTTTTGAAAAATATTGTCGTAGAATCCAGAGTCTAACAGGTGTGTGGTCCAAGAGTTAAGGTACCTATTATACTTATTTGCGTTACTTCGTGAAATTTCGTATCCACAACCTTCGTCTACATTGTCATCTTACCAGTTCATCTTTATCTCCGAATGATGCAAGATTCGCAAATTGAAATCACGTCCTAACGAAGTCGGTTCGTTACTAAATAAATCAAATTAATCAAGATTGAAATTTTCCTGGGAATTACGTGTGTTTGGCGTTGTTTTCGGTGAAATTTAAGTCTTATTCTCTTTACTAAGTATGTCCTTGAGACCAATACAAAACTAGAGGATATTAAGAATTTAATTCCAGTTTCCAACTCTCCCGGAAAAACAATCATACGACTCTATGTCTCAATAAAGGTGGTACAGTCAAGCTGTAGCCAATTGACTGCAGCTCATATACGGGCTGGCTCAACCGGGGTAGTACCACCCTCTCACAGAAGATCCTTCAGGTCGGCAATATGCGAGAAATGACTTTGGTACTGCAAGCATCTATAAGCTAGGGTAACTGCTTAACGTGAGGCGGGCCGTTCGCTTGTTTGCCACTTCAGTCCTATAAAAAAGGACTAAACCATAGCACATAACGAATTTAATTCCGGTTTCTAACTCTCCCGGAAAAACAATCTTACGACTCTACATCTCAATACCCATACGTTAGTTACGGAAGTTTACTCAGTCAAGGTGGTGTCATTGACCCGTAGCCCGTAACCGCTACCGACTCTCACGTAACTAGGTACTTGCTGGGTAATTGCGCCTGAGTACAACTCTCGTTTTCATTGACAAGTTCGCTTGTAAGCTTGTAAGTAATAGGTGATGACGGTTTATATTATAGACCCGAGATAAACGAATATTATGAACTAGCTTTTGCCCGCGACTTCATCCGCGCATATTTGTCCCACGGGAACATACTATCGGGATAAAAACGTATCCTATGTGTTAATCCAGGTTATAAACTATCTGTGTTCTAAATTTCATCCAAATCCGTTCAGTCGTTTTTGCGTTACAGAGTAACAAACATCCATCCATCCATCCAAACTTTAACATTTATAATATTAGTGGGATGGGATTAGGCACGACAGATGTTTCATACATTAAACGTGAAAACTGAATCTTAAGATCGATCTCAACTTTGAGATGCGTTTATTAATACGTGATCTTCTGTGATCATCTGTCATCTCTCCCATAGGTCTTTCGAAGATTTCCTCCTTGTCAAACTTCTCCTCCTTATCGTATGGTTAGTGGCCAAGCTAGTGTCAGAGTTGTTCAAGCCGCCCGAAGGCCGCTGAGAAGGCTTAACGACTGCTGGATCGACTTTTAACGTGCCCTCTAAAGCACGGAAATGCTCAGTTCAAATATCAGTAAATGGTCACCCATCTCTGCCTGACCTTGCCAAGCGTTGCTTAGCCTCCGATCGTTCCGATTGCTAGATATAAGCACTTCATCAAAATCAATAAAAAGTCATCCTTATCAATAAAAAAATACTTTCCACAAAGTATCGAGCGGTATTGGGAATATAATAATAATAATTATATTATAATATTATTGGGAATATCCCGAGAAAAACCTTTGAGTTGATACCTGATCGTGATACAGCTTGATGATGTAATACGCCCCATTCAATAACCCCTGATTCCAATATTACCTGGCCATTGACCACTTTGAATATTTGTCAGCTTGACACTATCTACTCAGCACCGTTATTTGGTGTACGAGAATTAAAATTATTACTAGCAGCCTAATTAATTATAGTTTGGAAACTGATACTTGACAAATGATAAAATCAGTTTAAAATAGCAAGTAAGAAAATAAATGTTATTATGGACCAAAGAATCACATTACGCATTAACATACAATAGACACAGGTAAGTACCTAGTCTAGTCAATCCAGAATGTAAGATCTAAAAGTAGGTAAATATTGCTATTACGGCCGAACTCAAAGGCTACTCAAATTTGATAGTTGCTTTTGACGCGCGATACCAAAAACAACAGATAACGACATCTCAAACTGCTAAGTGGGACTTAAACATTTGAGCTGCCTTTGAGCATTCGGTCGTAACCATGGACCAATTACTAAGGGGACTGGCCCTAAGCAACTCGGCCGAGTGGTCGGCCTAGTACTAAACTCGACATAAAACGAAGCGAGTAGTTCAACTATTTACCGGTAGATAGAACAATGAAAATGAAAAAAACAATGACCACGTTTTTTTTCATACATATATCTAATAAGGGCACCTCTTTCTTTAGTCTTTACTCTGTGGTCGTAACGGTAGTAAGATACGCCAACTGAGCAGCGCTTATATACTTTGAGTACCATGTAATATATGATTGGGGTCGATACTCGATCCCAGTGAAACCTAGACATGGAAATTTTTCGAAAAGACCACTTCGAAATTTACCCCCGACATAAATCGGGCCTGTGGCACAATCACAGTACAGTGAGATGAGCAGCCCATCGCGCTAGTACGCACCCAGAAGCTATCAGTCCAAATAACGATTGCAATGACAAGCACTAAAGTAATTAATCAACATTAAAACAATGTGTATGTATCGTTTAGTTATAAATCAAGTTGTAAAACAATGTTTTCACATGTTAACGAATAATGATAGATATACAGACAAAAAATCATTTGATTAATGTTGCAAATAAATAATTATTATGTTGCAGCTTAAGCTTGAACTTTGATATTCGTATTAAAGACTAGGTTAACACTTTAACTTAGCGCTAATGATTTATAATAGCGGTAAGCCTTGCTCGGGCTGGCTGTAATAAAATAAAATGTAGGAAATACTGTGGCCTTCCTCAGAAGCCCTAAAAACCTCATAAAGAGATTATAAGAAGGAGATAGTGAGTTGGTGGGACAAGATCTAAAGACCTATACTTACTTATTTTGCAATAATTAGTATTACTTTCCAGCTAATTCGAAACAAAAAAACATAATTTTAACAAGTTTTGCGGGCCCGGGCCCGTTAGCGTGGTTGGCGTGATGGCGCCTTTCACGCTGCAGGTCGTAGGTTCGATTCCTACTCGGGACATGCATTTGTGTGCATGAACATATCTGTTTGTCCCGAGTCTGGGTGTATATGTATATTAAGTATGTATTTACAAATAAAAAAGTAGTATATGTAGTAATATCAGTTATCTGGTTTCCATAGTACAAGCTCTGCTTAGTTTGGGATCAGGTAGCCGTGTGTAAAAAATGTCCCAGGATATTATTATTATTATTATTAGTTTTAAATTTTGATAGTGTCACTTAATAACAGACACATTCCGTAACGTCTGATTCGCTACATAAACTGCAACATTTCACAACCAATCAACATAACTAATAACATACAACATTTTCAATATTAACTTTACTGTAACAAGATGTTTTGATAATGTCGATGTATGCTATGTGAAACCTAATTATTATTATGAATGATTGATTCAATAGAAATTCATTTAGATTCGCACACTGATTATAATACACTGTGTTTGTTTACGGTTTATTTTAGAACAGCAGTGTCAATCTGTTGATTATTATTCATTATCATAACCTTAGATGCCAGGAGAATCACGCGAGATTTTTAAATGTACTGAGAAATATGGTATTTATTTTACAAAGGTAAATAATAGGGGATTGTGAGTAAAAATCGTGGAGTGAAGAGGTTACTTGTTGTAGCTTAGGTAACAGGATTGATGGCTAAATCAAAAGGCAGTGCAGATACGTATAAGTAAAAACCGGCCAAGTGCGTGTCGGACTCGCACATAAAGGTTTCCGTACCACCGTAGAATAAAAACGTCAAAAATATCAAGTTTCTTGTATGGGGACCCCCTTTATTTTTAAATTGAATTTTATTTTTAGTGTTTGTTGTTGTTGCGGCAACAGACAAGTTCAAGTCTCTACCTATTCCGGTTCGTGAGATACAGCTACAGCCCGCAGACAGACGGACAGACAGAGGGATGGACAGCGTAGGCTTAGTAATAGGGTCCTGTTGGCACCCTTTCTACATGAAGGACTGACCCTCTATAGCCATAGACAGGGAGGAGTGGAGGAAGGAAAAGGAGACTGCCCAGCAGTGGGATGACACAAGTTGCAATAAAAAAGTTGTATTATTGCCTGACAATCATCGATCCTATCGCAATGCTTGTACTATCGATATCGGTGCCATACAGTGAACTGGGCGTAATCCCAGTTACACCCAGACCAGCGGGGCGATTGCGTAACTTTTTCGTCAATGTTTCAATTGGTTTAGTTCATCCCGTATTGCATTTTCAGTTGAAATTAATGGAAAACCAGATGAGTCTGGAGTTCACTCTTCCCGATTTCAATAAATTGCAATTGATAAAGCAACATAGGATGAACGAAACCAATTGAAACAATGACGAAAAAGTTACGCAATCGCCCCGCTGGTATATTACGAAAATACAATTTTCGGAATTTACCCTGCACATGAAAACTGCGAATTAATAGAGTCCTTATTAATTCTCTCAACAGCAATATCCTTACAATAGAGAATAGAGTCCTTGATAGAGTCGGGTAGCCTAATAGTCGTAAAACCTAAAAATGTTATAGATGATACCTACCTACTTCTAATCTATAATTAAATGATCACCGTCTAATTAAAGTGTTAAGTCACAACTGAATATGGATGTTATAACCGGTTAGGTACCAGTTCGATGACCGGTAAGAACGTGCACACAATTCAGAAAATAGGATTTATTTACGATGTCCATAAAATCTGAGATTTAAGAAAAAAAAAAAAAACTGACTACCTATAAAAAAAAAGTTCGCTGACGGTGAGGGAAAACATCGTGAGGAAACCTACCTATCCCTCGGGATTAGGTAATAGTCAGTTCCTGTATACACGGCGACAAGGTTCACCACCTGTCACGTTGGGTTCTGACTATCTGGTGAAACGTGGGCTTTGAGTTGGTTTATACCTCCACAATGTGGTGGTGTATGGCCACTCAAGCCTCTGACTACCTCCGAATGGGGATAAAAGTCGTGACGTTACATTTCATTTTTTTCATTTCATTTGACTACCTATACCTTTATAAATCATTTTTCAAAATAATTTAGTGCATTTTATTCAAAAACTACTAAGTGTACATTATTAATTATCCACTTCATAAAAAAATACCTTATAACTCTAGGACGATTATTGTTTTCTTTTTATTAAATTCTAGGTACTTAAGGTCGTTCTCTATAGTTAATCTACCACTTGTATCTTTAGAGATAGAAAATTATAAATATTGGTATCTTTTTGGAAGCTCTCTTGTTCTTAAGGAACTTGTAATAAAGATATAGCAGATATACCTAATAGGCGGCCTATCTACACTCCAGAGTTGGGCAAAATTTAATTCATCATCATCATCATTTCAGCCAAAAGACGTCCACTGTTGGACATAGGCCTCCCCCAAGGATTTCCACAACGACCTGTCCTGTGCCACTTGCATCCAGCGGTTTCCCGCGACCTTCACTAGGTCGTCAGTCCACCTTGTGGGGCACCCACGCTGCGTCTTCCGGTACGTGGTCGCCACTCAAGAACCTTTCTGCCCCATCGGCCATCAGTTATTCGGGCTATGTGCCCCGCCCACTGCCATTTCAGCCTGCTAATTCGCAGGGCTATGTCGGTGACCTTGGTTTGCCTACGTATCTCCTCATTTCTGATTCGATCTCGTAGAGAAACTCCGAGCATAGCCCTCTCCATAGCTCCCTGAGTGACCTTGAGCCTTCTTATGAGGCCTACAGTCAGTGACCACGTTTCAGTTCCATAAGTCATCACTGGTAACACACATTGGTGAAGAGTATGTCTTTTGTCTTTGAAATTTAATTACTATTAATTAATTAGTAATTACAATTAAAAATTAATTTTGTTTTGTTGTCAATCGCAAACAAATCACAATTAATTGTTAATTGTGACATCACCTGCAATTCGAAATTAATTAATCGCAATTACATTTTGCCCAATTCTGCTACACCCAACCAAAGACCGGTAGCACCGATAGGTTTCAAGACGATGTAACATTGAACTCGGAATCTTCAATGAACACCAATGTCGCTCATAACCAGCTTATCACTGTTCAGTAAACTATCGGAGGTCAAGCAACGGTTGACAAGTCAGTCAGAGATAGGTGACCATTTAGTGACATTTGAATTGAGCGTTCCCGTGCTTCGGAGGGCACGTAAAAAGTCGGTCCCAAATTGTTGTCACCTTGTCCTAGGCCTTCGGGCGGCTTGAACAACTCTGACACCAGGTTGGCCACTAACCATACGATAAGATGACCATTGTCGAACCTAATTTTCACAGTAGCAGTTTGTGAGGCCTAGTCCTTGCTCTCTATTCCACGCTCAAATTACATACTTGCTTATATACCTAACACTACACAATAGGCTTTAAAACTTAAAACATAGCCGTGTCAAATTGAAATCCTGTCACATAAACACGAACCACTATTGTGAAGACACCTTAATCTTTAGTAAAATCCAATTGTCATCGGCTCCGGTTTTAAAACACACTTCATTTTGTTTATTAATATACCTATCGTATAATTTAATATGTTGACGACTTCTCTGACAGAACGTTGGTCAGTTAAAATAAAATTACAATATTGAACTGTACTTTAAGGAATGTTGTATAGGCAGTTTCTCATTTCTATTCCACCAAGTCAATTAGGATCCTGTCAAATGTGACGTCACCCGCACAAAAGTTGGTAGCGGTGTGCGGGGTGTGGCGGGCGGGAAGCCGCAGACGGTAGCGGGGGTGCGGGTGGTGTGCGAGCGGGGAAGCCGAATTCCAGCCGAGGTCCTAGTTGGCTTGGTGATGTAGTACATTTGCGTGGTTATTAATAGTGTCTGTTCATTGACAATGTGGACATTGATACTAACCATATGGGGTCACTATCCCACTAATATTATACATGGGAAAGTTTAGATGGATGGATGAATGCATGGATGGATGGATGGATGTTTGTTACTCAATTACGCCAGAACTGCTGAACGAATCTGGATGAAATTTGGCACAGAGATAGATTATAGTCTGGAATAGCACATAGCTAATAATAAATAAATATCGCCAGAGTTACAAACCAACTGAATGGTCCTAAACTGAGGATCGCTTGTAGGTACTATGACTACCATGTAATGGACTGGGGACGATTCAAGTGACAGACAGGCCAATTACGAAAAGGCCGTTAACCAAAATTTACCTCTGGCAGACATTGAACCCGTAACCACTAGATTCGGTACCCATCAGAAGACAATTTATAAAAACCCTTTTCATTATGGGGCCATCAATGACGGGCCCGTTGGCGTGGTTGGCGTGTGGCGCCTTTCACGCTGCAGGTCGTAGGTTCGATTCGTACCCGGGACATGCATTTGTGTGCATGAACATGTCTGTATGTCCCGAGTCTGGGTGTATATGTATATTAAGTATGTATTTACAAATAAAAAGTAGTATATGTAGTAATATCAGTTATCTGGTTTCCATAGTACAAGCTCTGCTTAGTTTGGGATCAGGTAGCCGTGTGTAAAAAATGTCCCAGGATATTATATTATTATTATTATGTTTCCTGGTCTGGGTGCCACTGGGATCGACCCAGACCATTATATAGTGGACATAGTACAACCGGTTTTGAACCTACCAAATCTTAGTTATTAATTTTATTTGTAAGGTGGTAGAGCCAAGCTGTAGCCAATTGACTGCAGCTCATATACGGGCTGGCTCGACCGGGGTAGTACCACCCTCTCACAGAAGATCGCCGTAAAGCAGATATTACAGCTGCGTTTCGTACGATGAGTGAGAGAGCCGAAAGCCGAAACCCCCCACCCCCCTCCACTCCCTCCATTCCACTCCCCTTCATGTCGGCAATGTGCTAGCAATGCCTTTGGTATTGCAAGCATCTATAGGCTACGGTAACTGCTTCTTTGCCACCGCAGTCCTATAAAAAATAAATTAAAAAAAAGTTATATAGATACTCCGTACATACGACGTTGTCCACACAACTCGGAACCTTGAGCTGACCAATGACCAATCATAATTCTGCTGTCAATTCATACACACCTTTTATTAAAGATCATTATAATTAGGTACGATGCGCACACGCACGTTGCCGGAACTCAAATAATTATACATTTCTTAAATCATTCGATGCTCCATCATCATGTAGTATGATCTAATGTTGTGCTTAATGAAAAAATGTGTAAGGTTAAGTAATTATAGGTACTGATACCTAATGGATGGGTGGACAATGTAATACAGGCGGGCTCGACCGGGATAGTACCACCCTCTCACAGAAAATCGGCGTAAAGTAGCTATTAAAACTGCGTTTCTTAAGATGATTGAGTCAGCCGAAAGCCCAACCCCCCCCCTCCCCTCCCTTTGCCCCACTCCTCTTCACGTCGGCAACGTGCGAGCGATGCCTTTGATATTGAAAGCATCTATAGGCTACGGTAACTGCTTAACATCAGGCGGGCTTGTACGCTTGTTTACCACCTTAGTCACAAAACAAAAAAGGGGGATGAAGTTTGTATGGAAGATTTTTTTATAGTCCACTAGCTTCTGTCAGCGACTTCGTCCGCGTTTTTTAAAATCCCACAGGAATCTGACATTTTACCAGGATAAAAAGTAGCCTATGCGCTATTCCAGACTAAAATCTATCTCTGTGCCAAATTACCTACCTACCTAACCTACCTATCCCTCGGGATTAGGTAATAGTCAGTTCCTGTATACACGGCGACAAGGTTCACAACCAGCTGGCCTACTCCGAAATACGAACCTAACGTTTCGGCTGACGGATTGTCGTGATTTGACATTTCTTCTTTCGTTTTTCTCTACGATTTGACATTGTTTTGATCGTAAATCGAATCCGTACTTCGGACGATCCGTCAGCGACGTATTTCGGAGTAACCCCCCTGTCACGTTGGGTTCTGACTATCTGGTGAAACGCGGGCTTTGAGTTGGTTAATACCTCCCCAATGTGGTGGTGTATGGCCACTCAAGCCTCTGACTACCCCCGAATGGGGATAAAGTCGTGACGTTACATGTGCCAAATTTCATCCAGATACGTTCAGCCGTTCTGGCGTGATTGAGTAACAAACATCCATCCATCCATCCAAACTTTCACATTTATAATATTAGTGGGATTTGTTAGGACTTATTGGACGACTCTAGTCAATTGTGAGGAAGAAACTTCTGTTTCCACCTTCAAGGAACATACTTGACTTATAACTCAAATGTTTTACGTCAAGAGCCGTCAGCGTGATTAATATACAAAACATTATGTTATTTAAAGATTAGCAACAATCATCTAGTCATCATCACAAAACATGACATAATTATTGTAATTTTTATACAATTATACAAATTTAAGTGTCAGTTGAAAACGGACTTATTGTTAGGGCTGTCACCTGCAAAGCAAAGTAAGCAAGCTTTTATTTTTATAATAAAAATTCCCGCAATTTGTTTCGTGTTTCGCTCACACCTGATGAAAACACGTGGTATATTAATAAATTAATGTATGTTTTCTTATCTTCTCCCATCATCAATTTGGCTGAGTATCTCTATCTAGCTTCATGTTCAAAACTCAGATGTCGATACTTTTTTATAATCTCTTAACTATCCCACTGCTGGGCAAAGGCCTCCATTTCTCACCTCCGTAACTCCCGGTTCTGCTGCGTTTGCTGCTACTTTCTGCCCGCAAAGTTGTCCATATTGACTCTCCAACTTGGCCTCGTTCTGCCTCAACTAATAAGCTTTTGTACTTATTTTCATGTCGATGGCAACATTTTGCCCTGTAAGTTTCTCACAGATATAGTTACAGGATAAGATCTATAATTCGCAGAAAATTAATATTATGGACTATTACCATCCGAAGTCGAACATGATTAAAAGTAATAGTATTTTATCTCAAAGAATATTCACATGTCGTTGGCAACCCTATTTCTGGCATTGATCGTGGTTAGCCGCTTACTGACAACGTAAGTTTACGTTTATCTGATTGTAAAGTTGCGTTTACACTATACATTTTTTCCTCGAAGTACTTACCCGACACTTCTTACATTTAAAGGCCATTTCAGAAGTATAAATTTAGAAAACCGGTTACACTTAAAAAATATACTTTGTTAGGTTATTGTTGTCAGTTTTTTGTCCATGTTAACGCTTTTATTCTGACATGACCACATCCGGAATAAAATCATAATGCACTGGAATTAGAATTTAAAAGATGCGAATTTTATTGAGTGAAGTTATTGTAAATATGATTATCTATTACTGACAATAAAATAAAAGATGAATAAAACTAAGTCTTTATTGAGCTTTATAGATATTTAAAACACAATAAATGGTATAAAAATAAAAATGCTGGGAGTGACGCAAACTGGACATGGAAACTAGTTGTATACCTACTTATCTAAAATCTACAACGACCATGTAACAGTGGCCAGGATGACACTGACCGAAGCACTAAACTGGAATGACGGAACGAAATTATATATGTATACTTTCTGCAATGAGTTAAATAACACGTCAAACCGGCAACCCTCTTCAAAAAATTTTACGATTTATCACCTCATTTGATCAAGGAGGGTCATATATTGTTGTTGTGCGCTTAATTTTGTTATCTTTTTACGGCCTTCTTTTTAATTTTTAAGCCTCAAATTATACTTTACTCAAAAAAGTTTATAATGTTGTCATTATTTCACAAACCTTCTTCGAGCAAAATCGGATTTGTCGTACTGCAAGAGCTACTAGACATACAATGTATTATTACCCGGTATTATCGTCATTATATTTGTTATTTGACCGTTGCCATGGAAACGTAACAAACAGGTATGTTTATGGTTCGTAAAAAAACTGATTGAAGGTTAAAAACGAGTAGGTCGTGCCGTTGCCATGGAAACGTAAACAGAGAAAATACACAACTATAGATATAGTTCGTAAAAATATAAATATAATTGTATTAATTTTTATACCTACTTAGCTAGTTTTGTTTAAACTAATAGTCGCATTTTTACCCGACTACGGCGGAGGGTTATGATTTTGACCGGTATGTATGTATGTATGTGCATCTGTTCCCACCTAACTTCCAAACTACTTGTCGTAATTTAACAAATGAGGTATCGTTAGAAGCGGCTTAATGGCGCGCTGGTTATAGGCTATGTGACGTCACATAAAATTGCATATGGCGCCCTCTAGAGGACATAATGTCATGAACTAAAAAAAAAACATTTTTTAATGAAACCGTGTGGGGTATCAAATGAAAGAGCTTGATGAGCACATTTCAAAAATATATATATTGTTACCTATAACTCCAAAATAGTTAAATAAAAAGTAAGTTTAAAAACTAAAACCCGACTACTGAAAAATCGCGCTCTAAAAAGTATGAAACAAGAAAATATTCGCATCTAGAGCATAGCCGTGGTCCGTGTTCATATGCCATTTTGCCCTAAAGAACCTACACGGACCACGGCTATCCTCTAGATGCGAATATTTTCTTGTTTCATACTTTTTAGAGCGCGATTTTTCAGTAGTCGGGTTTTAGTTTTTAAACTTACTTTTGACCGGTATGTATGTATGTATGTATGTATGTATGTATGTATGTATGTATGTATGTGCGTCTGTTCCCACCTAACTTCCAAACTACTTGTCGTAATTTGACAAATGAGGTATCGTCAGAAGCGGCTTAATGGCGCGCTAGTTATAGGCTATGTGACGTCACATAAAATTGCATATGGCGCCCTCTAGAGGACATAATGTCATGATCTAAAAAAAAAACAGTTTTTAATAAAATCGTGTGGGGTGTCAAATGAAAGAGCTTGATGAGCACATTACAAAAATATATATATTGTTACCTATAACTCCAAAATAATTAAATAAAAAGTAAGTTTAAAAACTAAAACCCGACTACTGAAAAATCGCGCTCTAAAAAGTATGAAACAAGAAAATATTCTCATCTAGAGGATAGCCGTGGTCCGTGTTCATATGCCATTTGGCCCTAAAAGACCTACACGGACCACGGCTATCCTCTAGATGAGAATATTTTCTTGTTTCATACTTTTTAGAGCGCGATTTTTCAGTAGTCGGGTTTTAGTTTTTAAACTTACTTTTTTTGAGTAAAGCACTATACAAGCCTTGGTCTCTAATGAGTGTACTGCTGACCACGCTATAATGGCCTCAAGCTAAGCTTCGCTACGCTCTCGGCCTCCAAGCTTGGTCATCATTGCAACTCTTGCTGGCCGCGCTATAAAGGCCTCGACCTATGGTCTCGGCCTTTATTTTAGCTTGTCCATCAAGAGTTGCAATGCTGACCGCGCTGTGGAGGACTGGAGCTGCGCTGCGCCGCGCTTTCGGCCATCAACAACGCGGTCAACATCACACTCATTAGAGACCGCGGCAGTAATGTACTATAGATCGTTTTTTTTAATTCAGAAATATTACTGTGAGTAAATTTTGAAAATGGATTTTCTTGCAGCGTGTGTACGGAGCTTAATTGTATTCTAATGTAAGCCTACAAATAAATTATTGATACTCGTAGATGGGACGTGTTATGTTTAGTCCAATTAAGTTCAACTGAGCTGTTAAATTAACCGTATAAAGTATCTCATGAAAGGTTCAATATATTTATGCTAAGTCATGGATTTAGTAACTTCATAAATAAAATGAGTTGATAAAACAAACCATGGAGTGTCGACTTTTAAGACTTTGATTTGAATTACGACTTTAATACATTGACTTCGACGTTCCTCTACAGAACATAGAAGTAGTTGTATTTGATCAAAAGAATTACTTTTCACGGTGACGTCGCCAGCTTCCGTAGCCAACTAATTCGTATTGAAATGTATGACAGGTAACACACTTGGCGACGGACTGGCGACGTCGCCATGCAGTGCCGGTGTGTTATGGCCCTAATATTCAAAGAACGATACTTATTAAATAAACACGATGTTTAATCAGTACGTAGTTTATTTTATATTGATGATTCAGTAAATGTAAAAAGTAAACTTTGTCTGGCCGTCCTTCTTTCACGCTTCGCAATTGAATTGATTTATTCAATTTTAATTAAATTTAGATTCATTAATTTTTGTAGTGTTTCCAATTCATAACGACCAATCTTGAAAAAAAAATTACTAAATAAACTTCCGTGAAACCTTTTCAATCAAGAAATCCTTTTATCCCAAAACTATTCTTTAGTTTTCGAATAATTCGCATCATATTGTACCAAAATATTGTTGAACAACAAAAAATCTCAGGTTCATCATTGGTGACTCATATAAGCCATAAATAATCATCCGGCAACTGGTGATAACTTGTTTTTTTATTTAAAAAAACTCGTGAACTATCCAGTTGGGACTATAAAAAGTTTCTAGATTTAAATTATCGTAGGTATAGTAATACCTGCTACATCACCAAGCCAACTAGATACTCGGGTATAAATATCAAATGATAATAAGTCAATGATTGCGCGGGCCGTGCACAACGTAGTGAGCCTGGGCTAATACCTGGGCAATCTAATGACAGTAGTTCCAACTATGTGGTGGAAGGACCGCGGAATCATTGATTTATTATCATTTGACATTTCCACCCGAGTGTCTAGTTGGCTTGGGGGAGTATTGCTTGCCAATTTTTTCACTTCTTGGATTATATCTTCCAATTTTGGCATAGGTTATCTACTTCATTATATATTATATTTAAAACGATTAACAACTCTACCTTAACATAAATTGAAGTGAAAAGTTAAGACTTAAAATAATAGACTATTTTGAATCTAGGCAAAATAAATTAAGGGATTGGGCTTCAACAGTTGAAACGATCACATGAAGTGATAACTATGAAGTTACTTATTTAATTAAAAAAATGATTTTCACAAAACAGGACAACCAAAACCAAAATAAAATCGAAATAACACTATAAACATTACTAACCCTGAAATTAAATCAATCACAGAGCTGAATAAAAAGACCTCAAAACTTAATCAATAACAACCAATAACCCTATCCTATTAAACCGTTTAAAATATCTCATAACGATCCAAATTCATTACTTTTATTATCTAGCAAAAATTAAGACAATCAATATAACGAATAACGCAGATTTGTTCCCACTTGAACTTGAATCCTATGTGCATCTTCACAATCTTAAACAACGTCTCTAAACAACTTATATGCTGCTGAAATTGTGTCTCTAAGTCTAGTGACAATAAGGCCGTTAAAATTTTCATTGGACGGCAAAATTAAAGTTGGTGGATCATATAAGCACGTTTTTTTAGAAGACTTTTCGAACGCTATAAAAAGCAAAAGTTGGTACACAGTTCTACCAGTGTGTGTAAGCTCATCTGCGCGGACGCATCCCCGTTGGAGGGATGAGGACAATGATTTTGGTAATTGCCTTTCTTTTGTGTTGCTGTGGTGTGTGAAATTAGTGCTTATTTGTCTTCAAGTGTCCTTACGCAATGTCAATTAGAATCAGATTTCTTGCTCAACTCATCGAAAATAGGTCTACTTTCAAACACATAAAGTTTCGTAAGATCATTTCTATCTTAACAATGTTTAAAATTTCATAAGATATAGGTCCTGTTTTAGAATCGTCGGATAACTTTTACAGTCAAATAAATTTGATCATTTGACAAAAAATCTATGGAAAAAACTGTTAAAACTTCCAATTTATTTGGTGGATTAAGGTTATACGATGATTCTGAAATAGGTCCTATATAATGTGTTTTTGATACTATTAATATAGAACTTTTATCCGTGATATTTAATAACTATTTATTTGTTTTATAATTATTATGTCGAATGTTAGGTATAAAAAACAAGCACCTATTTAATAAAAACAGTAGCATCATTAACATAGTGTGACTGAACTCCAAACCACATTTTCTGTCTGGTTTAGCCTAATGTCTTTCTTTAGATACGCATCTAAAAAAAACATACGTTTGCGGTTTCCATCATCGAGCGGACATATTAATGAAGACTCTTATACTGTTTTTTTTTAAATAAAAACAGTAACCATTGAGTTTCTTGCCGGTTCTTCTCAATGGAAGCAACATTACGAACCGGTGGTAACGCAAATATATTGTTTTTAACGATTCATAAATGCCACCTCTAGTATACGTGAATAAAAAAAATTACTTGACTTTGACTTGAAGTACCATAAGTATTTAGATTCCTGCATATTTATTAGTCTGTCTTTAAAACAAAATATACCGGTTCATACAACAGGATTTCAATATTTAACTTCGTTAGCATAATAAATAATAATATTCGTGAACTTTCAACCTCTGATTAATAATATGTTCAATCACTTTGATATTTAAAAAATGCAACAAATGCAACTTACACATCATTCAAATAATGTGATATTTTGATGAAGCCCCTAATACAAAAATGTTGCACTATTCTTCGCCCCTAATCTAATAAATTAACGATGACTGGTAAGGATAAAGAAACAATATTTATAAGCAAGAATGTATCTACTTTCGGGAGTAGATACAGATTATTCTTAGGCCAATTTTCTCATAAAATATCTCATCCGGTTTCGCAATCTTTATCATCTGCCTTACCTTTTCCCATTATCTGGGGTCGGCGTAGTATGTCCCATTCATCGCGCTTTGCTGACATACTTACATCCACTCCAACCTCATTCCGGTTTCATAATGTTTGTATATAAAATAAAACAAAAAATATATTCAATAGACCACAGTCAGATAACAATCCTCCACACCATTTGCATTTTATTATTCAATCACGACCTCTTGACCCTCACATTAACAGTTATTTTATTACAGGTTATTGTAGCCGCTCTGGCCGCGGTGTGTGGTGCAGACAAGCTCAACAAAGGCTACCTTCCACCTGCGTCAGCGAAGACCGCAGGAGGTAGCCCAGGATTATTACAGGCTCCATTATTCAGGACCTTTGAGCAAGGATCCAACGGAGTCCCATCAGGCGGCTACACCAATGATTACCAAGGCGTCATCGTAGATGCCGTAAATCCTGGCACTAGAGCCTCAGGAGTAGAACAAACTGGTCTCGGAGGACCAAGATCTTCGTACGGATCAATAGACTCTAAAGTCGGTGATGCCGCGTTCAGACAATCAGCTAACACAGGTGATATAGCTAGCAGCCGCATCGCTCCAGGATTTGAATCCTTCGTGACATCAGATGACAAAACTGGACAAGCTAACTTCCGTATCGCACCGGGCTTCGGCGGTGCTGTTACGTCATCAGCTGAAGGTTCTACCAAAGATAAAAATTCAAACACTTTGAAGTTCAGCAATGATGTTGGTTTAGATAAATACAGTTATGGCTACCAGACTGATAATGGTATAGCTGTAGGGGAAGATGGTGTGGATGCTCATGGAGCTAACGCTCAAGGTGGATATGCCTTCAAGGGTGATGATGGCAAAGTGTATGAAGTGACTTATACCGCTGATGAGGGTGGTTACAAGCCACAGGGATCGCATTTACCGACGCCACCGCCTATCCCTCATAGTATCTTGGAGTCTTTGGAGAAGAACGCTAAGGAAGAGGCTGCAGGAGTCGTTGACGATGGTGAGTTTGTAATTTATTTTTACCCTATCTGAGATTTTCTTGATTACTGCTTGGTCTTGTGATTTGAGTTGACCGTTTTTTATCGGCTTACAGCACTGGATTTCCGTCAGCGCATCGGAAATGGCGTTATCAAATCAAACCATTTTTGGCACTCACATTTGCCTACAGACGATGTGCTTATTATTATTGAGGCTATTTAAAAAACTGCATCACAGTGTGATTTATAGTTGGTATTCCAATATGCATATTTTTATGAACTTGTTTGGTAGGGAAAAGAATTGAATTTAAATATATTTTGAATAAAAGTTATTAATGTGTGTTTGATAATGTTACCGTCTATGTCTTATAGGTTATTATTAAATGTCTTTCACATGAATATATCATACAAATATTTTATTAATTTAATTAGTTGCTAAAATAAATGCATTTCATTGTATGTCTGGGATGACATACGTTTAAATTTTCGTATGAATGTTAAAAATTTATCCGGAATAATTTTATCGTATTTCGCGTCCTAATAAACAAGGCAATAAAAATTGATTCTCCAATATTCGTTTGAAGCGTGAGTTATCAATAAAATATCCGGTTTTATATCTTTGTCTAGGCTTAATTTCTAAATATTGCGTAATAAATCGGTAACGTTATTGATGTAGTTCTTCTGAACATTTTTCGTAAATACAAATTACGTCATCATAAAGATACAAGTCCAAGCAAAACCGAGGTTTTATTTGTAATGAACGTTAGTTTTAAACTGCTAACTGCAGTGTTATTTCGGAATTTTGCACTATAATCATCATAATATTGATACGTGAAGCAAAAAAATTCGACCCCTTTTCACGAAAATTGTGCGGACGGAGGAGTATGTTTGGCACATTTAAAGTTTACATCGAGAAGGAGTGCACAAACCACGGGCGACCACTAGTTACTATTTATTGTACTACTACTACTATTTACTAGTGGTTGCCGAGTGGTCGAAATTCAACCATAATTTATTTAAATTTTAAGTTTGAGTAGGTAGAGCTACTGATTTTATTAACAAAAACATACTGGCCTTTAAAAAAAATCAAAGTGACAAAGTGTCATAATACCAAAAAATATACAATCTACGTCTAATGTGTGTGTATGTGAAACGAATGTATAATGTGTAATATTTTCTTTTATTAATTTAGTGCATTTCTAATGCGTTTCCATAAAAATATTAGGTCTTTGCACTCCTCCTCGATGTAAATTTTAACTGTGCCAAACTTCATACACATCCTTCTGCGTAATTTTCGAAAATGTTTGCTTCACGTATTAATATTATATGATGATAACTTGTCATTTTTTTTATTCCGAATGCCAAATTAATATAAATGCCATGTCCTTTGAAATATAGTTTTACTGAAGTATACATTATTTAATTTTGGTTTTCGCGAGTTCGCTCCAACCAGTTGACGCATGTAGAAAAATGCGGCAACTGATACTACGCCGAAGTCAGCGTATTCAATACATCTGACAGCAATAAATGTATGAAATTTAATGTATGAATGATTATTGTTAGTAGGGCAGTATCTAGTTCAAGTGCGGGCGTGAAACTTTTATGATCTATGGAAGTCTATTATTTTTTTTCACTCGTAACAAAAACATATAGCCGGCCATCAATCATGTCAAATCAGTTGCCATCTATATAAAAAAAACTTTCATTCACAAATTCGATATCGTCTCAGATCGCGGCTTTTGTGTATTGACAAATACATCACCAGCTGATACAAATAACGTTGACAAATTACCAACAACTTTCATTTTTATTTACAGGCTCATACGACGCACAGAAATACAATGACGAAGGCGATTACTCGAGCAACAACGGTAACAAGTACAATAATGGACGGCCGTCTATTGGGGACAAAGATGCAACAACAGCTGGTGGATCATTTGTCACACAAAATGATCAGCCTAGCTCCGGTGCATCTCAAGGATCAAGCAAATACCAGGCAGGATCACAGTTCGGAACTTCGGCAGCGAGCTCATCAAGCACTGGACAATTTGGACAAGCCGGTCAAGTATCCAAGGCTCAGGCTAGCTACAAACCTTTTGGAGCGTCAGGAACACAGTTCGGTCAATCTGGTTTTGATTCGAAAACCAAAACTGAAAACCACTTCGGTACACCTGGTTTCGGTTTCCAATCATCGTTCAACAAAGGAAGCAAGGTTGCAACACCGGGATTCGGTTCAGCCTACAGTTCCGCTGTTACATCTGGATCGGGTAGCGCTACTGCTTTTGCTCAAGTGGGGTCTGGAGCTGAAGGGGAATACTCAACTAAGCAACCTTTCGCCTCGAAGTTCCAAGGTTCAGACTCAACCTTCAATCCCACTACCCCATCTATTGCGATCGCGTCTGCATCTGCAACAGACTCTCCTTACAACACTCAGTATAATGGTGTACCACAATCGCAAGCGTCAGCTAAGGTGGAACCTGGTCAGGTTTCCAGTTTTGCTTCTGCAGAAAATTCAGGAGAATCTTCATTCGGTCAATTTTTGAATGGAAATTCGGGGGCTTCTTCAGCTTTTCCTACAAGTGCCACTGCATCAGCTTCCGTAACTCCTCAGTCATCCACTTTTGGAAGCCAGCAACAGCAATTCGGTAGTTTCCAAACACAATCACGTCCGGGGCAGTCCACTTCTGGTTCAGGAACCGGATCTGGATACAACTTCCAATCACAGGCCTCTAAAGTTAAGCCAGGGCAATACACGCAAGGTAGCGGTAGTTTCTCGTCTGGTAACAATCAATTTGGTAGCTCATCTAGTCAGCTTTCTCCTCAATCTCCCACCCAATCCGCTTATGGATCTACTTCCAAACCTCAGACTTCCCAATTTGGATCTTCCAACTTCCAATCCACATTTTCCCAAGGAAACTCTGGACAGTACAACAGCAACAAATTTGGTGCATCTCTAGGTAAGCCTACCGATGCTTCCTATTCGTCTAGCACACAGAAACCATCATACCAAGAGCAAGGCAAGGATAGTTCCTACTATTACAATCAACCAAGCAAACCTTTCGTAACTCCTATTAAGCCACAAAGCACATTAACTCAATTTGGTAGTCAGGCTTCGGGTAACAGCCAGCCAAACTTCCCTATTAATACCGTGTCTCAAGGCTCCAAATATCCTAACACGCCTGCTTCAGTGTCTCCTTCTCTTGCTACCCAAATAGGTCAGTACCAACCCACATCGTCATTCAATGGGATCACCCAAGCCGAAGTATCTTCATTCCCATCTGGTTCTCCCACCACTTTCTCCCAATTTGGAACCAAACCTAGTGGGGTTAGCCAGTCATCTAGCCAGACTAGCACAAATCCCTTGGACAGAAGGCCATTGGTTCAAAGTCAGTCTTCTGTAAGTACCACTGCGTCACCTACTCAGGAGTACGAGGGTACTATTTATGAATACAACAAGCCTGCCGAAGTTTTGCCTACTCCCAGCCCTGAACAAGATAAGCCTAGTCAAGTTTCAAGTGGGTCTGCATTTGGATCTCAATTCGGTAGCCAATCTAAGCCATCTGGTACTTTCCAACAAACGCAAACGTCTCAAACTGCATTTGGTTCTCAATCAACCGGTTCATTTGGCCAGAAACCTTCTACGTCTACGTTTGGCCAGAAACCATTTGGTAGTTCGCAAGTAAGCGGTAGCTACCAGCAGGGTCAATTTGGTACTCCCACTGGATCGCAGTTTGGTCAGAAACCATCATCCGTAGGAACTGGTTTTAATTATCCTGGTCAACCTGTGCAATTGTCTCAAACTGGTCAGAAGCCATTTGGTAGTTCGTTTACTACTACCCAGCAAAATAAATACAGTACATCTCAGTTTGGCCAGAAACCCTCATCAACTGGATTTGGCACAAGTCAGGTTTCGCAAGGACAGACCGTACAAACTACTCAAAAACCTTTCGGTAGTACTCAAACTATTTCTGGCTTCCAGCAAAATCAGTTAGGTGTGTCCGGTTCTCAATATGGACAGAAACCACAGACAACATTTGGTTCTAGCTTCACCTCAAACAAATATTCTCAAACTCAAGCTCAGACATCTCAATTTGAGTCAAAACCATTCGGTTCCTCTCAAACGACAGGCTCGAGCTTTCAGCAATCTCAACAGGGTAGTGGAACTCAATTCGGAGTGAAGCCTCAAACAAGTTCCAGCTTTAGCACAAGTACTGCTTCTCAAGGTCAGTCGTCTCAATCTGAGGAAAAGCCTTTAAGTTCCCAATATGGAGGCTCTGGTTACCAACAAACTCAGTTCGGTTCATCAAGTGATTCAAAGTATGGTCAGAAACCCAGTGGTGTGCAGTCTACCGTCTCTACCTTCGGTCAGAAGCCTTTAGGTAGTTCGCAATCTTCAAGCTCCACCTTCCAGCAAACCGGATTTGGTTCCTTATCTCAATCACAGTTTGGCCAAAAGCCCCAAGCCTCAGAGGGTCAAAGTCAGTTTAGTTCTCAAGCAACAGGCCAACAATCTCAATTTGGAACATCTGGGTCAACATTTGACCAAAAACCCCAATCAGCTTCTAATTACGGTACTGTTTCAAGCACTGTTGCCCCACTGTCCAACCAGAAACCTTTCGGAAGTTCTCAGAACAGTTACAACTTCGAACAAAGCCAGTTCGGATCAGCTTCATCACAACTTGGTCAGAAACCATTTGGTGGCTCACAGACTATTGTTTCCACTGTCCAGCAAAACGAAGGTCCTTCCACCGGGTTCCAGAACAGTCAAAAACCTTTTGGTAGCTCACAAACTACCACCAGCTTCCAGCAAACTGGATTTGAATCTTCAACTGGATCTCTTTTAGGTCAAAAACCACAAAGCAATCAGGGATCTACCTTCACCACTACTACAGGTTCAAAGGGTCAAACTGTACAAACGACCCAATATGGTCAAAAGCCATTTGGTAGTTCCACCTTCCCACAAAGTCAATATGGTTCAACATATGGGTCTCAGTTTGGTAAAAAGCCAGTCAACCAAGGAAGTACTTTTCCCACCGTCTCCAATGGCCAATCAGGACATACTACTCAGTTTGGTCTAAAACCGTTCGGTAGTTCCCAAACAGGTTCCACTTACCAACAAAGTCAATATGGTACATCTGGAACTACATTTGGTCAAAAACCACAATCTGGATCTAGCTTCTCCATCGGTACTGTTTCACAGGGACAAACTTCACAAACAGGAGGGTCCAACCAGTTTGGATCAACTACTGGGTCACAGGTTGGTCAAACGCAAACATCTGCTAGTGCACAGACTACTGGTAATACCTTCCAGCAGAACCAATTAGGTTCTTCAACTGGTTCTCTGTTTAGCCAGAAACCAGCGGGTAGTTCATTTACTTCTAGTTCTGGTTTCCAACAAAACCAAGCCACAGCAACTGGATCTCAGTACGGTCAAAAGCCCCAGTCCACCTACCAACAAAGTCAATTTGGAGCATCTGGTTCCGCATTTAACCAGAAACCATCAGCTGGAGGATCTAGTTTTAGTACAGGTAGTCTTTCACAAGGTCAATCCACACCAACAACTCAAAAACCTTTTGGCAGTTCCCAAACTGGGTCTAGCTTCCAACAAAACCAATTTGGTACATCTTCTAAGGATCAAACAGTACAAACCCAGTTTGAACAAAAACCTTTCGGTAGTTCCCAAACGGGTTCCAACTACCAGCAAAGTCAATTCAGCACCTCTGGATCCACTTTTGGCCAAAAACCATCAAGCCCAGGCTCGACTTTTAGCATAAGCACTGCTTCTTCACAGACTGACAAAAAACCTTTTGGCACAACACAAACAGGAGGTTCTAGCTTCCAACAAACTCAATTCAGCTCTTCAACTAGCTCACCGTTAGGTCAGAAGCCATCAAGTGTACAGACAACTTTCGGTCAAAAGCCTTTCGGTAGTTCACAGACAACCTTCCAACAGAACCAGTTCGGTTCTTCTGGGTCCACCTTTGGCCAAAAACCACAAACAACCCAAGGCTCATCGACACCTACCGTATCCAAGGAACAAACCGTTCAAACCACCCAGTTCGGTCAAAATACATTCGGCTCCCAATCAGCTTTCGGTTCACAACAAAACCAATATGGTCCTAACTCTGGCTCGCAATTTGAGCAGAAACCCCAAACATCTTTCGGAACTGGATTCGGTACATCGGGTCAAAAGCCATTCGGATCCCAATCCAATAGCGGAACCTTCCAACAAAACCAGGTAGGTTCATCTACTGGTACGGACTTTGGTCAAAAGCCTTCTCAGGGTACAGTCCAATCAAATGGTGCAGTTATCACATCACAGTTTCCTGTTTCCCACTCCAAGCCCCAGTTCGGTAGTCAAACGCAGAAGCCTTTTGGTGGGGTTCAAACCACCCAATCTGGCTATCAACAGACCCAATTTGGTTCCAGCGGATCATACTACGGTCAAAAACCATTAAACAATAAGGTTCAGGGTACAGGCTCAGTCTTCGGCACCCAGTCTTCTCAATCTTCGCAAACTCAGTTCGGTACTCAAACTCAAAAACCTTTCGGCACAACTTTCCAGCAAAACCAGTTTGGTCAAAAACCAGCATCTAGTGCGAATGCTTTTGCCTCTACCACTGGTACCGGTTCCCAGTTTGGTGTCCAGCCTTTTGGTGCCCAGTCTAACAAGGGATCTTCGTTTTCGCTTGGATCTCAAGCCCAGAAACCATTCGGAAGTTCCCAAACTCAACAATCTCAATTCACACAGAGCTCTTCACAGTTTGGCCAATCACAAAGTAGCCAGACTTCTTTTGGCTCACAATCCCAGAAACCCTTCGGCAGTACATCATTGACTCAGACTGGTACTAACCAGGCTTTGAAACCATTGGGAAGTGGTAGTTCTGGCTTCCAAACCCAATTCTCTCAGTCTCTTGATCAGAAAACACAGCCTACGCAGAGCAGCATTCAAGCAACAGGCGCTCAGACCGCGTTCACCCCAGGTTTGGCTCAAGCTGGTCTGCCAGTGAAGCCTTTTGCTACCTCTGGCAACGGCTATTCATACCAGAAACCTCAAACTGCCTTCAATTCCCAATTCGGAGCACCAACATCCCGGCCATCAGTTGATCAGAAACCTCAACCAACACAAAGTGCATTCGCGTCGACTTCATCATCTGGTTTCGGAAGTCAAACGTTCAAACCTTTTGTAGGTTCGACTCAGAGCCCAAACTTCCAAACTACTGCCACTCCTCAATTCGGTGCTCAGTCGACTGATGAGCCTGAATACGTTTCTACTCCTCGCCCACAGTTCTCTGGTCTTCCAGTCAGTAGTACCGTAGCTTCCTACCAAACGACCCCCAAACTACCTACTTTTGGTAGCCAAACAAACAAGCCTTATGGCAACTCTGCTCAATCTACCTTTGGACAAGCTCAATCTAACTACGGACAAGCTCAATCAACTGCCAGTTCCACTGGATTCGGTGTCCAATCAGCGCAAAGTACTGCCCAGACTAGTCAAGGTTCGAAATTCGGTCAGTTCGGTTCTCGACCTTTCCAGACAAACACAGGAGCATTTGGTGCTAAACCTGAAGTGAGTGCGTCAGCTCAAAGTTCTGTGGGCAGCTTCCAGGGTGGACAAGCTTTCACAGAACAGTTTGGTGGTCCTAGAGACCCTCCGAGGTTTGATGAGAAAACTGGCTACCATTATTGATCTGTGCCATTAATTATTGAGGATAATGAAATAATAAGTGATCTCCTAAAAGTTGTTTGAAGTTACTTACTGTTTAACACTGCCATGTATTGTTATCTACTAGAATAATGTTGCTCAAAAAATATGTTTGTAGAGCAGTAATTTCGACAACTTTTAGCAGATTCTTTAGTCGTAAGTTTTTTTATTGTGAGAACAAAATGAAGAAAGTGAAGAAATAACATTTTTTAAATGTGAAAAAGTAATGTTTCAATAAATTATTGAATTGTAAATATAATATTGTTTTGTTTTAATCATTTTAATATCCTTATTTACCTATAATCCATTGAATTTTAAGTTTCCTAAAAAACACACCTGATTAGTAGATTACCTACTAATTAACTATTCATACACACTTTGATGAGTTTTAAATTCGTAAATGAAATTAATTAGAGATGTTATCACAATATGTAGTTCAATTAAAGTGGAATTCTTGAATAAATTATAATACACACTCAATCAAAGATAATAACATTTATAAAAATCTTATATAATAAAAAACAAGTATCATTCTAAACCTATCTACTATCAATTACATTAACATAATAATTAATATCCTGGGACAGTTTTTTTACACACGGCTACTTGATCCCAAACTAAGCAGAGCTTGTACTATGGAAACCAGATAACTGATATTACTGCTCAGTCGCAGTCCAGCTTTCCTGAGGATGCCTCGTTTAGAGGCGAAACACGTGTCGAATTTATTTAGGATTCGATTTGTCTGCGGAGAATTGCTAATTGTTAGGGTCCATGACTCATGACAGACATACTCTCGACTGACAGGGAGTTAGGTCTTGTTGGCTTCTTCTATTATCGATCAATTCATTTGGTTTATAATATTGGAGGTTGACAATTCCGAGGGTGAGTGGTGGGTCCCTCTCTATAATTGTTTTACATATACTACTTTTTTTTATTTGTAAATACATACTTAATATACATATACACCCAGACTCGGGACATACAGACATGTTCATGCACACAAATGCATGTCCCGGGTAGGAATCGAACCTACGACCTGCGGCGTGAAAGGTCACGCCAACCACGCCAACGGGCCCGTCAAAAGAACGTCATAAGAACGTTTGATACCTAACAGTACCTAAACATTTGTTTAGTATATGTGAGTGGGTGCATCCAAAAAAGGCGAGCGACGCGCCCACAGCAATCATTTTTAAACCGACTTCAAAAAAGGAGGAGGTTTCTCAATTCGACCGTATATATATATATATATATATTTTTATGTGTGTTCGCGGATAACTTCGTCTTTTATGAACCGATTTTGATGGATCTTTTTTTGTTGGAAAGGAGATATTCCAGCGGTGGTACCATGATAAGGAAACCAGGATCTGATGATGGCATCCCAGAGAAATCGAGGGGAACCTTCGAAAATCGTAGGGGCGACTAGTGCGTTTGTAATTTTTTTCATTAACTATTTTAAAGCACTACTATTTTATGAAGGTCTGGAGTCGATCTGATGATGGAGCCGAAAGACAGTCGAGGGAACTCCTCAACGATTGACAGCAATTACCAATCTTGGTATGCCAAGTCTACCTACTATAAAAGTAAGAAGATAGATTGGCACCGACCCCAAATACTCGATAACCATCACGTCTGGTTTTCCCGAAGGGGTAGGCAGAGGTGGTAATAGAAATATTATTTCAGGCTTTTTAGTGCATCAGGTTTTTTTGAAGTCGGTTTGTTTTTTTTATATGACATTATGTCGATGCATTATGTGCACTTCAAAACTGGAGGGCTCGAGCGCACCGCTCGCCAACTTTAAACGCATTGGGTGCGTCTACATCAGACGAATACCGCGCCCGAGCACTCAGTTTTGACGTCGGAACGCCTGGACATAATTTCATAACATGAGTGCTCGGGCAAGGCATGCGAGACATCTGGCGCACCAATAGACAAAGAGCAATGTATGATGGCACTTCGAGCATCTGAGGATGATTTGAGCTCTAAGGTGTTGGTAGGACCCCTTGCATTTGAATAATATTATCCAGATACTACTATAACACCAAGCCAACTAGACGCTCGGATGGAATGCGGATTCCCCGCCCGCCACCGCCTGCGGCTTCCCGCCCACACACCGCCCTCGCACCGCCTCGTTGTGCGGGTGACGTCACATTTGACAGGTGCCTAGTTGGCTTGGTAAAGTAGTAAAGCATTGCCTAACTATCATTATACCTATAAGTCAAATTGATGAAGTCCTCATGGTAATTACGCAAGTTTATCATGTCACCATAATATATGCTATTACGACATTATAGTACGTTTTTTATACTTGTCCTATTTGGTAAGCAAAGATGGCGTCCAGCGGGACGATTGCGTAACTTTTTCTCAATGTTTCAATTCGTTTCGTTCATCCTGTGTCAATTATTACGAAACCAATTGAGACATTGACAAAAAGTTACGCAATCGCCCCGCTGGACGCCATCTTTGCTTACCAAATAGGACAAGTATAAAAAAACGTACTTTAGGTACTTATGTACCTATTTATTTGTTTTATACTACAACTTTGTTTATGAGGTCCTAATAGCTATTATATTTCATTTTGATAAACCTAAGACAAATGTTTTCTCATTATTATTTAGACACGAAGGATGTTATAAAACCGATCTATTAAAGATATCAAAGAAAATCGATCGAGATCAATTAATCAAAGGTGCATAAATGTTTAAAATTAAATAGATTCCTAAAACTAGATAAGTTAATTAAGTTTGTGTAATTGATGGAATCAGGCGTAACTTTGCGGAAATCCATTGTTAAACAATTATAGAGAGGGACCCACCACTCACCCTCGGAATTGTCAACCTCCAATATTATAAACCAAATGAATTGATCGATAATAGAAGAAGCCAACAAGACCTAACTCCCTGTCAGTCGAGAGTATGTCTGTCATGAGTCATGGACCCCAACAACTCATGACAGACATACTCTCTTGTTGGCTTCTTCTATTATCGATCAATTCATTTGATTTATAATATTGGAGGTTGACAATTCCGAGGGTGAGTGGTGGGTCCCTCTCTATAATTGTTTAAGTTTGTGTAGTCGATCCATCTATCCATCCATCCACCCATCGAATATGTTTGTGTTTAAAGCCGAAAACCCACCGCGGTGCACGGAGAGGCCACGCACACGGCCACGGCTACGTTTTGCAAGAAAATGTATGGATGACGTCGTTTCGTGCGTAGCGTCTCCGTGCGCCGCGGTGGACACGGTGACATACATTTTCGTGCAAAGCGAAGCTTGACCCACGTGCGTAGTGTGTGCGTGGCCTCTCCGTGCGCCGCGGTGGGTTCCGGCTTTAGTTCAATATTTCCGCTTGGATCCATCCATCTATACATCCATCCATCTACCTATCAGCCGGCAGATGTCCACTGCTGCCATTTGTATCTAACCTATAATTGGTAATAGTATAGTATTGGCAGGGCCAAGCTGTAGCCAATTGACTGCAAGCTCATATACGGGCTAGCTCGACCGGGGTAGTGCCACCCTCTCACAGAAGATCGGCGTAAAGTAGCTATTACAGCTGCGTTTCGTACGATGAGTGAGAGAGCCGGGAGCCCAACACCACCCCTCGTCTCCACCCTCTGTCCCACTCCCCTTTAGGTCGCCAATGTGCAAGCATCTATAGGCTACGGGAACTGCTTAACATAAGGCGGGCCGTACTATTAAGTCTTGCAGTAACTATAATAATAATAATGTTAGCCTATTTAACATCCCACACCACCCCACACCTGGGCACGGAACTCCCCTCAATGCGAGGGGAATTCAGGCCATAATCCACCACGCTGGCCCAGTGCGGGTTGGTTCACATGTCTTTCGAAAATATGTTGAATTTTCTAAGACATGCCGTTTTCCTTCACCGTAAGCAAGTAATAACAATATTAAGGTTATGACTCGCACATAGATTTAGAAAAATCCATAGGTGCTAGCCGGGGTTTGAATCGTGGACCTTAAGCTTTGCAATACACGTGCTTAACCAATCGGCTATCACTGCTCTCAAG
Source organism: Drymonia ruficornis (assembly GCA_947859195.1). Classification (NCBI taxonomy): domain Eukaryota; kingdom Metazoa; phylum Arthropoda; class Insecta; order Lepidoptera; family Notodontidae; genus Drymonia; species Drymonia ruficornis. The sequence goes on from OX401922.1 coordinate 1,624,832, forward strand.
CAGTAACTATAATAATATTATATTAATAATATTATTTATAGAACCATCAGTCAGCCAAAATAATAATATAGTGTGGGAGGACCATTAAAATAAATCCTATTTCGATATCTCGTGGTTCTCACGTAATGTCAGAAACCAGAAATGTCAGAGAATAAAAACAAAAATATAATTGGATATCCTTATTTGGAAGTAGTTTTACAAAACTGACGTAAAGTTTGTGCACTACAAGGGATTTTACTGTCCGGCAGTCCGATTTTAAAATAATAAAATAAATATAACGTCACGACTTTTATCCCCATTCGGGGGTAGTCAGAGGCTTGAGTGGCCATACACCACCACATTGTGGAGGTATTAAGCCAACTCAAAGTCCACGTTTCACCAGATAGTCAGAACCCCACGTGACAGGTGGTGAACCTTGTCGCCGTGTATACAGGAACTGACTATTACCGAATCCCGGGGGATAGGTAGGTTTCCTCACGATGTTTTCCCTCACCGTAAGCGAACTGTAAATTATGCACATTGATAGTCCGATTTTATACGGTCTGATATGGCACGCAATAAATGTATATACTTTTTTGTGCACTATACGTAATTTTACCGTCCGACATTTTACTTTTCCCCATTTCGGGCCGTTACAAGAAACTCATTATTCTTAGCTTAATTACGCGTGCGTGGCGTGTAGTTTCAAAGAGAGCTACCCTAAACTGCGCCGCACCGATCCGAGTAAAGACGGACAAGTGCACAAGCCAATCATCTGTTGTTTTCATGCCACATCGGACCGTAAAAAATCGGACCGCCGGACAGTAAATTTCCTTGTAGTGCACAAACGCCCAAATTGTGTGTCAACTATCCGTCTTTTTTGATTTGCCCTTTCTCTGTTTCACTTTGGTATTCCAAGCATAGGCTGCAACTGATTAACATCGGGCGATTGTTAAAAAACCCGGGCAAGAGTGAATAAGACTCTCGGCCTGAGTGTTCCGTACAAACTTAACAGAAGTATAATTTTCTAAAACTCCGAAATTTTTAATTTTGTCTTTGTAAAGAGTAGCCTTATGGGGCAAATACACTCTCGCGAGTACGCCTCGTGGAGGCCCTCGCGTGAGCCGCGCCAACGGAGGCTACACGAGTGCTGCCTATCCACACTCTCGTTTTATTCAGTGACAGAGTTGGGCACTAATTATTGATTAAATTTTCAATCAATTAAACTTTTAATCGTAATTGTTGCACTCTGCAATTAATTTATTTAGATTAAAGTACATTAATTGTGAGGTTCAATTAAAATCAATTGCAATTATTTTTTTTAACTGTGAAAAAATCTATTACAATTAACAATTATTAGCCTCGTACAATAGGTACACAGATATCTATTTAGGTGGATGCATGTATAGATAAATAGGCATATAGAATTAGATACTACTTCGGTGAATGCGTGTTTAGGTAGGTAGGTATATAGAGCCAGAATCCCAAATCCCCCTACTCTTCCTCTACCCCCTCAACCCCATTCCTATTCCCCCCCCCCTCCACGTAAATAAAAATTGTTAATTGGGATAATTACAATGAATTAATTGTTAATTGTAAAAAATACAATTACACCCATCAACTCGTGAAAGAGTTGTCAAGAAGATTGGTTGGCGCAACCGGCGACCCAAGGGCTGGGCATTTCCTCGCTCAGCGAGTAGCTTTAGCTATCCAGCGAGGAAATGCGGCCAGCATCTTGGGCACGCTTCCGCATGGGCCAAATTTTGTAAATTTTATGTAAATAATATGTTTATATATACTATATATATATATATATATATATTAATTTTTAATTGTAAAAATACAATTAATAAAATTTTAATTGTAAAAAATACAATTAATTAATTGTTAATTGTAAAAAATACAATTAATTGTTAATTGTAAAAAATACAATTAATTAATTATTAATTGTAAAAAATGCAATTAATTAATTGTTAATTGTAAAAATACAATTAATCAATTGTTAATTGGGAATTCTGGAAGTCATCATTACAATTAATTAATTGGAAATTCTGGAAGTCACAATTACAATTAACTAATTGTGACTTCCAAAAATTAACAATTATTAATTGTAAATTTTTAATTGTTCTGAAATTTAATTTTCCCAACACTTGGTTCGCCCGCCTCCCGCCACGCGTCCTTTGACTCCGGTCAAAAAAACCGACACGGAGCGGAGCACGCCGGAGGCGAGGCGAGACATACAAGAGGAGGCGAGCGTGCAATCTACACTCTCGTGCTCGCGTCGCCTCCTCATGCCTCCTAGAGAGTCTGTAGCCGCGGTTAAAACTAATTTTCATATCTGTATCGTCAAAAAAATTGGGACCGCCGTACAAATTATCTCCGCTTATTTTACTCCCTTAGGGCTATATCGCTCGAGGACACCAGTGGTAGCGCAACCAGTCGCTCCGCCAACAAAATGTATAGTGCTGTATGGAGGATATCGCACCTGGTGTCCGCTTGGTAGCGCAACCAATTCGGTGTCGGCTACCGAATCACCCACTGGTGGCGCCACCACGGTTGCCTCGTGCGATATCGCGCTTAGGGGTGGAATTTTCCAAAATCCTTCCTTAGCTTCATCTACGCAATAAAAGGTACTGCCCCCCTAGACAAGTGGCATGGACGCTAATCGAATAGAATAGAATAGACTTCACAATGTATGGAAATATTAAACGTCGCTTTGTAGATCAACAATGAGTTGCTATGTAGATCACGTGACTTATGTCATTTCCATACATAAAGCGTAGCGATTTGATGGAACGCTTGAAGACGTCAGCCACTTGTCTAGCCCTTCTGTTAAGATTTCATGTTTTTCACATCCGCGTCTTGACAGACGGATAACAAAGTGATCGTCTATGGGTTCCGTTTATTTTTCTTTTAAGGTACGGAACCCTAAAATAAATCTAGATGTAATGATAGAGTGTTAGGTAACACACATAATAATAAGATACCTATAGGTAAACCTGCACGTGTTCTGTAGAAGTAACTGACCTCTCTGTTTGCCCATTGTAAGTATGGGATGATGATATCATCGGATAGCCATCTTTTCCAGATAAAATTGCCTTCCCGTGCAAACCTGTTCTGAGATTTCTTAGAATAAGTAACTTTATATAATAAATATTGCTAGTTGACGGGCCCGTTAGCGTGGTTGGCGCGGAGGCGCCTTTCACGCTGCAGGTCGTAGGTTCGATTCCTACCCGGGACATGCATTTGTGTGTATGAACATGTCTGTATGTCCGGAGTCTGAGTGTATATGTATATTAAGTATGTATTTACAAATAAAAAAGTAGTATATGTAGTAATATCAGTTATCTGGTTTCCATAGTACAAGCTCTGCTTAGTTTGGGATCAGGTAATCGTGTGTACAAAAATGTCCCAGGATATTATTATTATTATTATTCTATCAGGTTTTGTAAGGAAGGACACATTAAATGCTGTAAAATAATTTCCCTTATGGTTTTAGTCCTATTTTATTTGTATTTGACTAAGGAGTTAAACAAGCGAACGGCCCGCTTGTTGTTAAGCAGAAGATAGACATAAAGACTATCTTAATTGCGTTTCGTACGATAAGTGAGAGGGCCTAAGCCACAACCCCCTTCCCCTCGCTCTGCCACACTCCCCTTCAGGTTGGCAACATGCAAGCGATGCCTTTGGTATTGCAGGCATCTATAGGCTACGGTAACTAATTAACATCAGGTGAGCCCACAGAGTAAAGACTAAAGTCCCTGGGTGAGCCGTACGCTTGTCTGTCGCCTTAGTCCAGGACTTTCGGCTCCACGAACCCCTGTTAAAGTTTCCAGGTGACAGCGAACCCCTTAACTAACTAATTAAATCCCCCCTCCCCCCCAAAGAAAATAATAAAATTGATTGTTGAAGAAAATAAGGTTTTTATTCCAATAAAAGGTAACAAATTAAGTGCAAAAAGAAATATATTTTTAATATTAATGTGATTGGGTGTGCAAATAAAGTGAGTTTAGGAGTAATTTTGGACAATTTTAACCTTAATTCTGATTCGGTATCAAGTCGATTTCTGTATTTAGTTTTTATCATGACCAGGTGTGAAAACCCACTCTCACCTAAGTATGTTGTAGCAAAGGGTAAAAGCAAATTCACCGCTTTGCGTGAGAGTTCGGGATACTCTTCCTGTCTAGCTGCCCAAAAATCTATCAAAGACATCCTTTTTAAATCAGCTTGAAGAGTTTCATCTACGTTTCTGCCTGCCAGTCATCAAGCCACCATTACGTAAATCTTGTCGCGAACCCCCTGCCGTCGAATGGCGAACCCCTAGGGGTTCGCGAACCCCACTTTGAGAAACTCTGCCTTAGTCAAATACAAAATAATATAGAAATCCAAAATATTACTTTGTACAATGAAAGTATAATTTCAATAATTTTATGTGAATGTTATGCAACCCAACCCACATTATGTCATAGTAGTACTCCACCAAGCCAACTAGGAACTCGGATGGAATGCGGCGTCCCCGCCCGCATACTGCCCGCACACCCGCCACCGCCTGCGGCTCCCCGCCCGCCACACCTCCCGCACACCGCCATCGCCTTTTTGTGCGGATGACGTCACATTGACAGGTTCCTAGTTGGCTTGGTGGAATAGTACTATGTAAAAGCTACCTTAATGCTAACAACCTTTTCATAGTTATTTACAACCACTTAACGTCAGCTTAAGATAGCTTTTATACAATTTATAAGCATCTTGTAAAGTTGTTGGCTTGTTGTAAACTTTGGCGTTCAACCTTGAACTTGAATTTTGTTTGGTATAAAGGTGTATGCTGAATGTGTATTTATTGAGATACGAATTATTTTTAATACTTTTCTATGTGATTAATGGATTAATGTGGCAAACAAGCGTACTGTTATAACCCTTATTTCTATGTACATAGAGTGCATTCAGCGCTTTAGTACATGACGATGTTTTATTTCAATGCAATTCAGCAGTTTCGGCATTTACTCGATATATAATAATTTTAAAGTTCATTTTAGTTAGTCAGAATAAAAATCTCGCGGAGCACAGTTTGCTCAGGAGGAAATTCGGGAGCCAAGAAAATTTATGTTGTGTAAAGTGTTAATAAACGGTGTCAAGAAATTTTAGTGTTTTTTTTAAGGCAACAGGGACGGTATCCTAACAGTACGGGCCGCCTGATGTTAAGCAGTTACCGTAGCCTGCCGATGCTTGCAATACCAATGGCATTGCTCGCATGTTGCCGACCTGAAAGAGAGTGGGACAGAGGGAGGGAACGGGTCGTTTGGACTAATACAGGGTTATTAGTAAAACACTAACAACCTTTCAGGGGCGTATTAGTGACATCAAAAACAACAACTTTTCTATGACTTTTTACAAAACAAAAAAAAAATAACAAAAAATCACACTCTAAAATGTATGAAACAAGAAAATATGCTCATCTAGAGAATAGCCGTGGTACGTTTAGGTACTTTAGGGCAAAGTGGCATACAACCACGTACCATGGCTTTCCTAAAGATGAGAAAAAAAAAAATCATACATTTTAGAAAGTCATTTTCTGTATACTTTTTTTTTGTTTTGTAAAAAGTCATAGAACAAAAGTTGTTGTTTCTGATGTCAGTAATACGCCCCTGCAAGGTTGTTAGTGTTTTACCAATAACCCTGTATATCAGTGTGGTTCAAACCCCGGCTGGCAACCCTGGGTTATTGAAAATCTGTTGTGAATCATATCACTTGATGAAGGTAAAAATCGTGAGGAAACCTGCACATCTTAGAAAATCAAACCAATTTTCGAAATACATGTGAAATCCACCAACCACTGGGTCAGCGTGGTGGATCATTGCCTGAATCCCCCTCGCATTGAGGGGAGGCCCATGCCCAGGAGTGGGACGTTAAAAAGGCTAATATGATTATTATATTTTTGAGAAAAAATATGAAGATGATTAAATTTTATGTATTTTTTTCTTTTTATAGTACTGCGGTGGCAAAAAAGCGTACGGCCCGCCTGATGTTAAGCAGTTACCGTAGCCTATAGATGCTTACAATACCAAAGGCATTTCTCGCACATTGCCGACCTGAAGGGGAGTGGGATGGAGGGAGGGGGAGGGGGGGTGGGCTATGGAAAACTTAATCAGAAGGCTTTGCTCTACAGTAGGTACCACTAATAAACTAAAAATAAAAATTCATATTTTTGTACATAATAATTCATAAATTGTTGTACAAAAACGATTCACAAACCGCGGCTTTACGTCGACCGTGAACTCTACCATACCAAACATGGTTCGTCTTTAATATTTTGCATTTTTAGAGTTCCGTAGTCCGTACGTGCAAATGTTATAAAACCATTCAGTCCATCCGTCCGTCTGAGTCTGTCACAGTGTCATAACTTCTACAGTTTTGGCGGGAGTTGATGATCAATACTTTAATGGTAGATATCAATTTCAAAAATAGAAAATTTTCTAATATTACTTTTTTATGTATCTCCCCTACATGGCAAGTGGGGATTATTTTTATTTTGCGGGTAACTGCATGTGAGATATCGTTAGCAAGGTCTTTTCAAATGAGTTTTATACAAAATTTTATTATCAGCAGTGCTTTTTACCTCTAAAAGTTTTAGCAATGTGTAGGTAGTAACTCCTAACAGCTGTTTTATAGAAATGGCTACGGAACCCTACATTGTGAATGGCCCGACACGCACTTGGCCGGGTTTTTTTAAACACTTGATTACAAATAAAAATGAAAATTGATTATTCATTTTCTATATAATTATGAATATTTTTACATAGTTATTATCATTTCACATCATTATTTGTTATTTGATTTTAACTTGTTCGGTTCGTTAGCCTTTGCAGGCATAAATTTCGATCTAGATATAACTTTAGGCAAATTTATAGGCATTTTATATATTAAAATCGACCTATACTGGCTACGCACTATTAAAATTAATTGAAGGATTTGTTCATGTGTTTTTTGAGATCAGAATATGAGGCACAAAGTTATGGAACTTACCGCCGAATCTTCAAACGCAACTCAAATTTGAGAGCTGCTTCGACGTGCCATACAAAAAAACTGCTAATTGGGACTTCAATATTTGAGTAGCCGTTGAATATTCGGCCATTTGTTTTATAAATATAAACATCCAGACATATCCAGATTTTTTTTAAAAATGTAATGTAACGTCACGACTTTTATCCCCATTCGGGGGTAGTCAGAGGCTTGAGTGGCCATACACCACCACATTGTGGAGGTATTAACCAACTCAAAGCCCACGTTTCACCAGATAGTCAGAACCCAACGTGACAGGTGGTGAACCTTGTCGCCGTGTATACAGGAACGGACTATTACCTAATCCCGAGGGATAGGTAGGTTTCCTCACGATGTTTCCCTCGCCGTCAGCGCACTGTAAATTATGCACATAGATGAAAATTCATCCACTGGTGCATGCTCCACCGGGGATCGAATCTGGGACCTTCTGGTTGCTAGCCCAACCTGTTCACCCCTAGGCTACAGTCGCTACATCGCTATATCCAGATATAACTTCATTATTTAATTTTACAAATCGTTATATACTATTACGCCTCATTTCTTGCTAGACTAGGAAGCGATACTTTTCAGTGACATTGCATATTGCTAAAACACTCCTTTTGGCAGTTTTGTATATCCATTATAGCAATGCAATATTACTGGAGTGTATTTCTGTCTAGCCTAGCGAGTAATACAGGCATGATAGTATATTTTTATAGATAATAGTATTTATTGGTAGGTGTGGTAACGGAGACATGCGGGGACTGGTCCGCCCATTTTTCCTCTTGACAACATTGTTCCTTAACCTTCAGGCCCGTTATATTTTCATTTAAACATGGAAGGCAACACACCAAAGCATTTTTATTTTCATTATCCATCTTTTTGTTTTAATGAAAAGTGGGATTAGCCATGCACAACTTTCTATTTAAATAGGGTTAGTTTTATAATATTGAGTGACTATACATTTGTTGTTTTGATACCTATATATTATGTTAATGCCTGTCTGCTTACATAGTTTTGCTGTATGAAAATGTATACAATTTTTATATTGATAAGAGTAACCGAAATCGTCCACCCGAGAGTACACCCCCGTATTAGTTTTTCTTTAGATCCTCACCATCCAAAGGTTGCCTGGTAGAGATCACTATTAGCGATAAGGCCGCCCATTTCCACTTTCTGTGTAAATTTTGTAATTATTTATAAATGTTTTTTTTTCTAGTGGTGGATTAATAAAGAGTTATCTATCTATCTATCGTCGCACCATCGCGTGCAGGTAAAAAGGGTAGGCATTTGCCCAGCAGTGGGAAATAAAATAGGTTATTTAAAAAAAGAGTAACCATTGAGTTTCTCTACGAACCGGTAGTAACGCTAGACTATTGATGTTAATGATTCATAAATGCTACCTCCAGCCTACACGAATAAAAAAAATGACTTTGACTTTTGACTCTGAGTTTAATACGATAGTTAAGTTACATGATTCATAGGTGTAAAATTAGCAAACACACTAATTACAACTCTGCCGACCCGCATTAGCCAAATAGCTTGAGGCTACATTACTGGTAATATAAGCTGCTAATATATAAATTGCAAAATTTATTGTTCGTAATTCTCACCGCCATATCTCAAGCTTTCAAAATGAAGTCGTTAAAAAAATTAGGTTATATATTTTATAAACAAAAAACTGTTACAGTAACGATCTAAATTTTATTACCTTTCTGTTCTATTAATGGCCGTCATTTGTGATACGTTGCGACACTTGTTTTGAGGACGCCTAGTTAAGAATTTGGAACAATATCAGTAACTGGGGTACCGGACTGGTATAGCCAAGCTGTAGCCAATTGACTGCAGCTCATATATGGGCTAGCGCAACCGGGGTAGTACCAGCCTCTCACAGAAGATCGATGTAAAAATTACAGCTGCGTTTCGTACGATAAGTGAGAGAGCCAAAAGCTCAACCTGCCCTTTGCTCTCTCTTTATCCCATCCCATTTAGGTCGGCAACGTGCAAGCGTTGCCTTTGGTATTGCAAGTATCTATAGGCTACGGTAACTGCTAAACATCAGGCGAGTCGTTTATTAAAAATCTTATGAAAATAAAGGCGGAAACCCACCGCGGTGCACGGAGAGGCCACGCACACGCTACGCACGTGGGTCAAGCTTCGCTTTGCACGAAAATGTATGTCACCGTGTCCACCGCGGCGCACGGAGACGCTACGCACGAAATGACGTCATCCATACATTTTCTTGCAAAACGAAGCCGTGGCCGTGTGCGTGGCCTCTCCGTGCGGCGCGGTGGGTTTCCGGCTTAAGGCTGGACTGAAATTTGAAATACTAAGGCTCGTAATAATAAATGCATCTCAAAGTCGAGATCGATCTTAAGACGCTGTTTTTGACAGATGTTCCATACATTAAACGTCAAAACTACATCTTAAGATCGATTTCAACATTGAGATGCAAATATTAATATGAGCCTAAATACAAATAATAATTGAAAATTATAAAGGTTCCTCGCAGGGATTACGGAACCATAAGAAGTGTTTTTTCAATAATTATTTTATACCGTATAATTATATTCCCGATATTCAAAACCCGCAAGTATTATAACACTTTTGAAACATCCTGTATATCTAAGCATTAAATAAATTATGATCTCTCAAGGACATCTCGAACCTGTCAGTCAATATCTTGTTAATTGGCACCACATTGGAGATAAACACTTGTTTTATTTTAACAACGTCGTAAAGCTAATTTATTGCTGCTAATGCGATTTTAAGGGTTTTCTTATGAATATTTTAGTTCATACCAATCGTCATCATAGAGCTCAATACAATAGTAAGTAGCCCTTTTTACATCTCACTCCTGGGCATGGGCCTGCCCTCAATGCGAGGGGGATACAGGACATAATTCACCACCCTGGCCCAGAGCGGGTTGGGGGATTTCATGGCTTTCAAAAATTGATTGTCGGTGAGGGAAAACATCGTGAGGAAACCTACCTATCCCTCGGGATTAGGTAATAGTCAGTTCCTGTATACACGGCGACAAGGTTCACCACCTGTCACGTTGGGTTCTGACTATCTGGTGAAACGTGGGATTTGAGTTGGTTAATACCTCCACAATGTGGTGGTGTATGGCCACTCAAGCCTCTGACTACCCCCGAATGGGGATAAAAGTCGTGACGTTACAGATACAATTGATTGGATTTTCTAACACATGCATTCTTCACGAGGTTCCCTTTCCCGTAAGCAAGTGATAATGATATTTAAATGTATGTACATAGATTTCGAAAAACCCAAAGGTGCTAGCCGGGATTTGAATCCAGGTCCTTGGGCACGAAACACGCGTGCTTAACGACCCAGTTATCACTGCCATACCCTCTCTACTAAAAAATGTTTCTTCTGTTTCTTTTACTTAGAAAATGAAATATACAGATGATGTTTCTTGCCCATAGATAGACATAATTCTGAATACAATGAATGGGTGAGCCCATAGAGGTGAGCCTATTAAATTAGATAACGTCGACTCTAGCTAACGTATACTAATGATAGAGCTCGTAGAGCTACTGTAAATAAATTATAACAAGAACGAAAACGTACAGAAGGACATGCAATAATAAATCGTATTAACAAGGATCTTGCTTTAAGATCAGTGGTTGATTTAAATGTTAACTATACACGTTTTCAATTAATTTAAAACTTCAAGTGTACGGGCAATAAGTGCTCTATCTTATTAAAATATGAATAATAAACAAGAATTGACTGCATGATTATATCAAGTACGAAATTTGGAGTGTAGAGTTCAACTTGAAAATGTAGAGTCGAACTTACATTATATTAAATAATATTAAATAGGAAATCTCTTCAAGAGTAGGGTGAACAGGCATCTTCTGGGTAGACCTCATCTTTGCCCCTGCAGCAAGATTGAGGTCAAGAGTAGGCCCATTTTTCGGGACGGGCCCGTTAGCGTGGTTGGCGCGGAGGCGACTTTCACGCTGCAGGTCGTAGGTTCGATGACACGCATTTATGTGCATGAACATGTCTATATGTCCGGAGTTTGGGTGTATAGGTATATTAAGTATGTATTTACAAATAAAAAAGTAGTATATGTAGTAATATCAGTTATCTGGTTTCCATAGTACAAGCTCTGCTTAGTTTGGGATCAGGTAGCCGTGTGTAAAAAATGTCCCAGGATATTATTATTATTTTTTTATAAAAAAATATTATACTCAATTTACACGATGAAAAACAAAATAGACTTAGAAATCGTTCCATCTACACCAAATATTAGTTCACCACATAGTGACAAAGGCTTTCAGTAGCTCAACCATGAGCTCATACTTGCAATGCCAAATGCATCGCTCGCACGTTGCCATCTTGACGGGGAATGGGATAGAGGGACGGGAAGGGAGGGGGAGGGTTTCGGGCTTTCAACTCTCTCATTCGTCGAAAGAAAACTCAATTAGGTAGCTACTTTACGCAAATTTTCTGTGAGAGGGTTGTACTACCCACGTCGAACCACCCCGCAATTACTTACCAGTTGCGTTTTGAGTAGCACCATGAACTAGCCACGCTCGACTAGCGATACTAATTACTTAGTAATTTTAATTACTAACCAGAGAGGCTAGCCAAATGTCATGAACGCTAATCGAATAGAATAGACTTCACAATGTATGGAAATGTCAAACGTCGCTATGTAAAGAGCTTATTACAACTTCCTAAATTTAGGCTAGGTACTTAATTTAGTCGTGACTGAATTTAGCCAAGTGTAATCGCATTTAGCAAGTTAGATTCCTAAATTTAGATGCTAGGATGGTTTCTGACTGACTAAATCAGAAGCTTTCTAAATTAGGTTCAAAATGTATGTGACTGAATTTAGGAAGGTGTAATAACCCTTTAAATCAACAACAAGTCGCTATGTAGATCACGTGACTTATGTCATTGCTATACATGAAGCGTAGCGATTTGAAGGAACGCTTGTAGACATCAGCCACTTGTCTAGCCCTTTTGTTCCGTGTCTTTTAAGTAGCGCCCTGGGCCCTAAGTCGATTAGCCACTGAACTGCCTGCTGATTGGGCGGTATAAATCCAAACTTTAGGGCCCTGGACGAATGTGTTAACATTAGAGACACGGAACCCCTTACTAATATTTTAGTTAAATAGATAGCTCTATTTCAATAGCTACGTCCAGAAGTGTCACATGCCGCGCGAGGCTGCTCACCCACATGCCTCGCGAAGCACGACGTTTGCCTCAGTCGCATGCCGCGCGAGGCAAATGGCGAGGCAACTGACACTCTAGACAGGGAAAGGTATACCCGATCAATCAGTTTGACACGTTTGACATCGTTCTGTTTCACGACTGCCAAACTAGGCGACGCAAATGTGAGTGCTCAGGTGAGGCAGGGCGCGCATTTGCCTCACGTGAGGCAAGTCAAACACCGCGAGGAAAATTTTCCTCGCGCGGCATGTGACACTTCTGGACGTAGCTAATAAACAACGTTTAGTTCTGAAAGCATATTCACGCTTCCACCTTGTATGGTAAGCAGATAATCGTCGATATTTCGTCCTTGCATCTAGTTTGAATGTATTAACAAGATATTGTTTTATTTCTGAACGCTATGAAAGGGATGGCTTATTAGGTAGATATTTGCTAATGATGTTCACATCGTGAGACAACCACATCGTGAATGAGATACGGTTTCAATTCGAATATTGAATAGGAAAAATACTTTCACATTACGGTCTCCTGCACGTTTATAGTAACAGGGGGGTTACTCCGAAATACGTCGCTGACGGATCGTCCGAAGTACGGATTCGATTTACGATCAAAACAATGTCAAATCGTAGAGAAAAACGAAAGAAGAAATGTCAAATCACGACAATCCATCAGCCGAAACGTTAGGTTCGTATTTCGGAGTAGGCCAGCAGGTCCAACATAAGCTGAGCTCTCTTTATCACGAGTGTTAATGATAAATAGAGCTCCGCTTATACTGGAAATGTTCCCAGAGATGTGCAGATCCTAGTGACCACCGGACCAAAATACGAAATAAAAGTTTACTGATAACCGCTTGGTGCTGTGGTTCGTGCATAGGCCGCCCGGCTCACTGCATCGGGTAGATGCGGGTTCGATTCCTACAGAAGGTAAATTTCGGAAACATCCTTTTCGTAATTATCCTGGTCTGGGTGTCGCTGGGATCGCCTCCAGTCCATTGTACAGTAGCTAAGTACAAGCTTGCTTAGTTTGAAACTAAACAGTTGGTGTGTTTGTTTGGTTGTGACTAAATAGTTTCTCACACGGTCGATCCATTGAAACCTTAAACTTAACCATAGAGCAATGGAGCGTAGTATAAACGCTCCATTGCTCTATGGAAAATCTTGAGCTTGGACTTTTGAGACTCGGTCAGTGACCATGTCTGAGTGCTGTAAGTGAGGACGGACAGTATACACATGTCGATGAGCCTGCATTTGAGTTGAAAGGAGAGTTGAGGTTGAGAGGAAAGGAAGGTCACCCTTCATCTAATTCTATCTAATTAACTTTTTTTGTATGTTATTGTGTTGTTTATATACTCTATATTTTATCTTGTGAATTTTTTTGAACTTTTCTTGTTAACTTTTGAATCATATTCTTACTCTCTTTCTGCGAAAACAGAAGGCTTATTATGTAATTTGTATAACTGTTACCACCACTGAACTTAAAAGCTGTTGTTTTTCCTAGCTATAAATAAATAAATCAGTCCCTTCATGGACCAGTAGCTCTTCCAGGCGTTTTAGAAAGTGGCAAAGCATACTGTTACAGCCCGCCTGATTTCGGTAACATTGATCTATTCAAAACCAAATATTTGTTTGACATGTCAGATGGTTCTAGATAGCACGTTTTAACCTCGATATTTTAAATAGCATTGGTGCCTTCATCCTTATCGATGGTTTTTACAAATTCAAATTCAAATTCAAATCATTTATTTTGTTTAGGCCTACGGGGGCACTCACAAATTGTCGTTTTACATTTTTTCCTTAACTTCTACCGCCGGATCGGAAACGCGACCTCGACTGAGAAGATCCGGCAAGAAACTCAGCGGGCTTGTCATTTTTAATATTTTTTTTTTTTTAATCGCCATTTACTTATTTTAATACAATGTATTTTGTTAAACAATAGCTCCAGTGTGCTGCCTTCCGAAATAAGCAAGGCAAGACACGCTACACTTTAACATGACGCTGTTATAACGAAGTGTATTTGAGCGATCAGTCCCAAGCTGATCTAACTTCCAAGTAATCCGAGATTTTACAACGAACAGATGTCCTACAGCCAGAGCGTCCAGAGCAGATGACGACTGTTCTGCGCAGTGGTGCGAGCGTTGGCCGCTCGGCTCAGTGCATCGGGTGGTTGCGGGTTCGATTCCCGACCCGGGTTTGAATCATAACTTTAATATGATTATAACTTGCTTACGGTGAAGGAAAACATCGAGAGGAAACCTGCTTGTCTAAGAAAATCTAACAAGTATTCGGAAGACATTGTATTGTGAAGTGTACCAACGGGCCAGCGTGGTGGATTATGGCCTGAATCTCCCTTGCATTGAGGGGAGGCCCGTGCCCAAGAGTGGAACGTTAAAAGGGCTAAAATTATTATTATTTACAGTTGAGACACTTTTATATTCTCCAATTTTCGGCTCGGAATTTTTAGGGCTCACTCATACTAACCAGGGTTTAACCTTTTAACGTTAACTTGGGGTCTTAACCTTAACTCAAAGAAAAAATGTTAATATATGTTCCGATTGGGCTTTCGGCTCTCTCTCTCTCATCGTACGAAACGCAGCTGTAATAGCTACATTACATCGAACTTTTGTGAGAGGGTGGTACTACTCCGGTCGAGCCAGCCCGTAGAGCTGCAGTCAAATGTCTACAGCTTGGCTCTACCACCATTAAATTGATAAAAATAAATAAATATCCTAGGACATTCTTTTACACACGGCTACCTTATCCCAAACTTAGCAGAGCTTGTACTATGGAAACCAGATAACTGATATAACTACATATACTACTTTTTGTTTGTAAATAGGTACATAAAACATCATAGGTAACACCCAGACTCAGGACATGCAGACATATTCATGCACACAAAAATGCATGTCCCGGGTAGGAATCGAAACTACGACCTGCAGCGTGATAAGCGGAATCTAAACCAATCACGCCACCGGGCCCGCCATATAAAGCTATTACTAAACCAAAAACGTAGCTTAATGGATCTTTTACATGGAAAAAAGATGTCCAAAAGCCGACCTCAAAGGCAAGGTTGTAGAGGGCCCTACATCATCGCGATAATGGCTTTCGACTTGGTAAAAAAAATCGTAAGCTCACGAAAGTCGTGTCGCAAACGGCCCGGAGTCGATCAACTTATTGATTTTAACCACGATGATGATCACGGACGGTATTGGCTGTCAAGATTAATGATGTATTGAGAACGCAGTGTTCCGTACCCAATGAGAATCTATTGTTAAAAAAAAATGTATATTTTTAGCAGCTATTTATGTTCTGAAAATATTCCGTGTTGATTACAACATTGTCTAGCTTTAGTTTTTTTATAAATGTAACGTAAATGTAACGTCACGACTTTTATCCCCATTCGGGGGTAGTCAGAGGCTTGAGTGGCCATACTCCACCACATTGTGGAGGTATTAACCAACTCAAAGCCCACGTTTCACCAGATAGTCAGAGCCCAACGTAACAGGTGGTGAACCTTGTCGCCGTGTATACAGGAACTGACTATTACCTAATCCCGAGGGATAGGTAGGTTTCCTCACGATGTTTTCCCTCACCGTTAGTTTTTTTATTATATAAACAATTTATATGATTGATTTATACATATGATACATTTACCTAATTAATCATTTATTTAGCTGATGAAGATAATACAAATTGGAAAAAAAACTGCAAGAATAAATATGGGAAACGTCTTTCAGTTTTGGATATTTAATTTTGTCCACAGTCCGAAAAAGTAATGGACAATTTATTTTGCTCGATGGACAATCAATTCCGAACATACTATTAAATATTTAACTATTTGATTTGTACAATACACCAAGCCAGACAGAAAATATAATAAAAATAATACCTAATAGGTAATCTATTGTAACTTTAGGTATAGGTAATAAGAGGGGGCGTCCATAAATTACGTGAGGTGATTTTAGAGATTTTACGACCCAAGGGGGGACCCTTGGTAAGATGTCGTGAGATTTTGCTCGACCCCCTCCCTCCCCCTCTAATCTCACGTGAGATTTTTCAAAAGCTATATTCTAGAGGAGAAACATGTTTTACATAATTTAAACCAGTTTTCTTGCAATTTTACACTGTTTCTTGCGGTAAAAAAAAATTACGTGAGATTTGCCGAGACCCCCCTCTCCCCTAAATGCCTCACGTAATTTATTGACGCTCCCTCTTAGTAAAAAAATAATTGAATGGGAATCATTCCAATCAACTAAAAGTCAATACATTTTTAAAATTACGTAAATAAGTAAATTGCAATATTGCAATGATAGACGGTAATTTCAGCAAACACGTATAATTTTCTATATGATAGGGTATAGCTACTATTATTACGTTTTATGTGCGATGAGCAATGTTGGCTAAATCGTTTGCTTTTCTGACACGCTGTTTCGTGTTAAGAGAACGTTTATAAACTATTGTGTATTGCATTATGTAATGATTCAGTCTTCATGATTTATGGACTAGAAAAATCTAAAGTAACATGTGTTTTAACTGACTACTAAACTTCCATTGGACTACTTTTTTTGTAGGGTTGGGTAGGTAGGTAGGGGTGTAAGGTTGTTTGTTTTCATTTATTATTAAGCAATTTAAAAATCATTCCCTTTTTATTTGTTATCAGATATTATTAGCTACGTCTACATCAGGCGCATGTGGCGCCCGAGCACTCAGTTTTGACGTCGGAACGCATAGACATAATGTCATAACATGAGGGCACGGCGAGGCATGTGCGGCATATAGACGCACCAATTTTCGGTTTAGTAGAAATGCCGAAAAAAAAAATAATCTGCGATTTCCAAGTTACACAAAACATTTTTTAATTTTAAAAAGCTCTTTCATTGGCTGCGTCAACAAGCCGCGAGCAGCCGCATCCGTGCAACCAGATATAACGTACATCTACGTGGTCTAATTCAAAACTGATTGCCCGGGCGGCTCGACCCTGCTCTCCGTCAAAAAACGCACACGGACCCCTGAAACTGTATTAAACAAACAAAGTACCCCGTATATGGGCTCCACTCACACATACACGACAATAATTAGCGTATCAGAAATATCGATCGGGGTATTGAGTAACACACACACAGACGACGGTGGAATCTTCACTATTAGTACAGTCAAAGGTTAGCTCCGTGAGCATAATTTTGAGTAACTAGTGGTGAGCGAATTTACTTCGTATAAATAGGATGCAGTACACGAAATGTGCACATTCAGTCATCACTCCCTCAGTGTACAACAGCTTTAGATATGAAGCTGGTAATTACAATTTAATTATATTTTTTTAGTGTTAAGTTAAGACATTAGTGGTGGTAATCTGGTGCTATCATGCTTCCGGGCAATTAGGATTGTACTTTGAAATATTAAAATTACCTTGGACTTGTACTATTCATTGGAGACTATAGATCCTGGTTTACAGAAGTTTCAGTAGGCTCTACTTTTGGTCATCTTACCCAATATGGATTTTGAAAAAAAAAAAAAGTTTTTTTTTTCGGAGTATTCGGGCTATTTTTCAGCCTATGTTTAACCGACTTCAAAAAGGAGGAGGTTCTCAATTCAACTGCTTTTTTTTCATTTAGGTCTGTTATTCATGAAAATGGAACAATAAGTGACATGATATTGGATTTTTGCAAGTGAAAATGTGGATATCGTGTTTAAGTGACAATTTTGTGGCTTTTTTGTGTTTCTATTAATTTAATTGTCTTGATTAGACACCGCTACCTTACAATGCGAAGAGAATAAAGACTAGATGTGATTTACCTCTAACTAGATGAGCGCTTACTCAATCAAGGGCTTACCTTTCATTTCTCAGCCCCTCTGACCTGACACAAATACATTAGTGACAATTTCGTAACTTCAATGAATCTTCTGACGACTTGCGAAATTTTCTTCTATTTTATTTGTTTTATCGCAGTTTTGTCGTCATAGGCTTTGTTTACATAGCTTCCTGAAGAATATTAGAGACATCATGATTTTTTTTAAATGCTGATTGAATCTAGTTTATTTTCAATTACTTCCCTGACATGTTAATTCTCTGCGGATTTATAAAATTTAAAGAAAATATTTTAAAAATATCTTAGTCTATTACACTACCCAAACAAATAGCTTGTATTATGGAAACCAGATAACTGATATTTTTTTTTACATTTTCTTTTATTTCCAGCTTATCATCTTATCTGTAGTCGCATGCAGCTATGCTGCTAAGCTCGACAGGACCTACCTTCCACCTGCCAACGCTGCTACCGCTGGTGGAACTCCTGGCTCCTTGACCGCACCAGGATCTGAACAAAACCTTCCATCGGGCCCTTCAACTTTCGCTCAGGCTATTGAACAAGGATTCAAAGCCCAATCCGAACCTGGATTTAAATCATCAGCTTCTCAATACCAGTCTGGTGCTTCCGGTCCCCAGTTTGGACAGCCTGGAGCATCTAGCCCTGGAGCCGAAGGTCCAGCTTTTGGACAAGCACCATCTACCTATTCTGGAAACCAAGGGTCATTTGGAAACCAGGGTCCTCAAGATGCCACTGCTTATTCCGGACAGTTTCAGCCTGAACGTGCCCAAGCCTCTGCTGACAGAAATGCGGAGATCTTAAGATCCGACAGCCAAAACGATGGTGACAATTTTGCATACAGCTTCGAAACCTCCAACGGTATTGCCGCTGAGGAGTCAGGAGTCGCTACTAATGGTGTTCAGGCACAAGGTGGTTACTCGTACACTGGTGATGACGGCCAGCAGTACAGAGTGACGTACACTGCTGATGAGAATGGATACCAGCCTCAGGGTGAACACTTGCCGACTCCTCATCCCATTCCTGAAGAGATTCTGAGGTCGCTCGAGGAGAACGCAAGGGCAGCGGCTGCTGGTACTCAAGAAGGTAATAATATTACCTACATAATAAAGAAATTAATTCGTTGATCGAAAAATTGTGGGTTTCCATCGTAATCAAGTTTTAGGTAAAGCTAATTTATACGTATTTGTTATCCAGGTGCCTACCAGCCCGAAGAAGAATCTGACTTTGGACCTCAGCAGTACAACAACGGCGCGCCATCTTACCAGGGTCAGGCTCAATCAACTGGACCTTCGGGTCAGGTTCCTTCCGCCTATAACCAGCCCGGTCAATCACCAAGCTCCCAATACGGAGCTCCCAGTGCAACACGCCCCGGCTCTGCCCAACCTTCCGGATCCCAAGGCTACCAGTACCAAGCTGGATCTAACCAGGGACCGTCACAGAACGCTCCAACTGCACCTGGCTTTTCTTTCCCAAGAGGTCAAGCTCCTTTAGACCAAGGTCCTTCACCATCCACTCCAACTGGATCGAATGTATTTGCACCTTCCGGTCCTCGTCAACCCGGCCAAAACCAGGGTCAATTTGGAACAAATAGCCCTACTCTTTCTGGCCCTGCTCGTCAAACTCAAGCCCAAAGCCCTTCAGGATATCAATACAGCAGGCCTGGAGATTCTTCCCCATTCGGTAGGACTACCCAACCTGGACAGTTCAGTCCTCAGCAGCCTGAAGCTCAGCCATCTGGTTCATTCAGACCTCAATCTCAAGGACCCTCTTACTCTTCACCTCAAGGTTTTGGACCCACAAATGGAGCTGCCGGCCCGTCAGCCCAGGCTCAAGTTCCGTCAAACCAATCATTTGGCCCTGCTCAAGGCCCTAATGCACGTGGACAAGGAAACGGTCCAACTTTTAGTTCTTCTGGATCTTCTTCTGTTCCTTCCGGTTCAACCCAAGGATCTTACCCTAGACCTAATGGTGCTCAAACTTACACCCCCTCAGGTCCCTCTGCTTCTCCTTCAACTCCTCAAGGATCTGTCTTCCCTAGACCTTCGAGCTCCTCTAATGACAATGGATATGTTTATGGCCCTGGTATCTCTGCCGGCCCTAATGCCAAGAGCTCTGGACAAGGGTTTGCTCCTTCAGGCCCATCGGGACCTGCCGGTCCTGGATCTTCCACAGGATCATTCCCTAGTGGATCTTTCGGAAAAGGCCCTGCATCAAACTTGGGATATGTTTCTCAGGGATCTAGGCCCACTGGCCCTGCCCAGTCGTTCCAAGAATCTTCTTTCCCTAAACCAAATGGCTCTGTAGGCCCAACTGGTGCTGCTGAAGGATCTTTTGGAGGTGCTCCTCAATACCAGGCCGCGCAACCTCAAGGATCTGCCTTCCCTAGGCCTAATGCTTCTTTTGCCCCTAAAGCTCAGGGACCTTTCGGTGCTGCCCCACAGTACAAGCCGAATCAGCCATCAGAAGCCCAATCGTCACCTGGACCTGCCTTCTCCAGGCCCACTGGCTCTTCTGTAGGCCCAGCTGGTGCTGTCCCTAGCTCCCAAGGACCTTTCGGAACTGGCAGTCCTTCAGGATTCAAATCATCGATGCCGAATCAATCTGCCCCATACCAGTATAATAGGCCAGATGCTCAGGTTTCTCAGTCGAAAACTACCCAGAACATAGTCGGATCTCCATCAGGCTCCAGAACTCCTGAAGGAAGACCAGACCAGACCTTCGGTGGACCCAGACAGCCACCGAGTTTCAGCCCAGAAGACGGATACAAATATTAGGCAAAAATAAATATTTTAGTGAAATTGTAAATAGGTAAATGCAAGCAATATAAGAAAATGTAAAAAAAAATATTAATTAATATTTTGTACATATTTATATCAAAATTGTATAAAATAGAATGTGGAATCACTATGTGATGAAAATGTTTAATAAATGATGCACTATCAGAAAGTTTTTGTTTCATTTGTTGAAAAATCCTGAACTAAAAATTATAAAGTAAACGAACAGCGACTTTGAACAAGGACACGATGTGCAGGTTACGATATTTCATACGATATTTCACCAAGTGATAATCTTTTGAAATGAAATTCACATGAGTCCGGGGGTAGCAAGCCAGGACAAATCCTAAACCTCACCTAACCTGACCTAATTTTCAAAATGGCGTTCAAGCACTATTATAACTTTTTGTTTTAATCAATCGAATTACTTACAACTAATGAGCACAATACTGAGATAAGCATTTTATAATGAAAAAATAAAAAAAAATATTTTAATGTGTTATTTGCACTCGTAAACATTGCACGCGGTGTCAGAATTAATATAATGGATATAAAAGAAGTTAAGAATATTGAGTACAAACAAGTAGTGACGACTCAAGAAGAATTCATGTCTTATTTAGAAGAAAGAAAAAACCAGCTAGAGTTCTTCGCATTAGTGTTTCATGTGTCGAGCGGCATATGCACGGCGTGCCTGGCGGCGGTGCTGGCGGCGTGGTGGCTCGTGCCGCGCTGGCGCACGCTGCACAACTTCATCAGCCTCAACCAGGTTGCAGTCGGGACCCTGTGGCAATACTGCCAATGTATAATTTGTTTATATCACTTACACTCACATTATAATATAATATATTACAAGGAAGATAAGATATCTCGGCTACTAAATATACTGAACTATTATGTGAACTTCATATTCAAAATACTCCAGTTCTTGCGAATCTCGATGTCGTGCTGGTCGCTCTTCGCTATAGTATATGCTTACATAAAGCTCGTGCTGCTGCACAGACACAGAATAAGCTGCGAGAAAACCACATCCTTTGTGATTACATACGGACTAGCGGCCGTGATCCAAGGGATTGTATACGTTGTCCATGATAACTTGATTTATTATATGACTGACATTAGATCCGAGATCATATTTTCGCAATTTGTTCCCATGATGATAGCTGTGCTGGTGTGGGTGTTGTTCATAAGGATCTGCATGTCTGTGATGTGTTGCCGGCCGGCAGTGTCGAGCGGGAACAGGAGACACGTCATGGCGCTGGTCGGCATGGCTGTGATGTGCGACACTTTCGACATAGCTCATGCGGCGGTGTTTGTGTGTGCGGAATATTATAGTATAGAAACCCACACATCTTTTAGTTATATTTATTTAGAGATTATTTCAATAGCGTTAAGAGTAATAACGCAGACTGTATTCGTGTTATTGAAGAAAACATCAAGAATGCATTTTAAATTGTATTATACGACAATGAGGCATCGAGTGTCGAATGATATTCAACTTTCCTAATTCCAATATTTATCATAACGCGCCTTACTCTGCTATATGCGATGAGTGGACATTGATTGATGATAGTTGTGCAGACAATTCAACAGCTGAACAATTGTTATTCGATCACATCGAGGGGTATATACAGGGTGGTGACGACATTACGACAATAAATTTAAACACGATCCCTACTAGTCAATTACAATACATTAAAATTGTCAAATTAGGTTTACATCAAAATTGTGAAATTTAAATTTTCACACAAATTAAATGCGGAAATAATCTAAACGTAACACTACATCCTTTATAATCGTCTACTGACCTTATCGACTGACCTGAGCTACGAGGGTGGCAAAATCGCTTCGGTGTCGTTGTATTTGGCGGTGCATTTGTAGGCTTAAAGTTAAATTGGTAGAAGTAAAAATGCCCTCCCGTGGCCTATACCTCTGAATATATTTTGATATTTTTTATGTACGAACTACTCAAGTGATACCCAGTATGTGGTTTCAGTTATTGTCGTTATGTCGTCATCACTCTGTATAATACAAGTGAAGGAAAGAATTGATCAATATAATAGTTTTGGCACATTCGGCGATTTAGCTGAACAATGACGACGAGCCGGCAGTGCGGCTTGAGATACACAGGGTTACTTTTATTTTGATGTATTCCTTGCAGCATGTGATAGATGTGTTTAAATGCAACAAATCAAATATTTTTGTTCCGCGAAATTTTGTAGGTTTCAAGATATTGTCAAATTTGTGACTTTTAATTAAACACCCAAATACTTAGTTTATTACTTTATTGAAATTAACTTATTAAATGTAACCCTTCAAACGAATTGCAACTGCAACGCAAATAAAACCAAGTGTAAGCTACTATTTGTCACCATAATATAGCAGCACGTGCGATGTTGAACTACATCCATATTTTGATGTACGCCTATATAATTTTCTCTTTTACGACTCACCCCTGTAGTCAAAGCTGACCATGACTATCAATGCTAACCTTGCTAGGTCAGGTAACCTTACAGATCTGACCAAACCTCAGAGTTACATTCATACCAGCTTTGGAGTTAAGGTCACACGACCTTGAGGTCAATGCCACAGGAGTTGGGTACGTTTATTATGCTGGCAGAACAACCGAAGTAAGAAGATAGGTTTAGTTAATTTCATTTAAATTTAGCTGTAGGTATACCTACCTATATACGTCGTTAAAGTTGTGGTTTTTATGACTACCTAAAAGGCTAGCAAATAATAAGTTTTCGTTTATTGAAATGGCTACGGAACCTTATAATTTGCGTGGTCCGACTCGCTCTTGGCCAGTTTTACTATAATCAATTAAATTAAAATAACTAATGAACACGATACTGAGATAAGCTTTATAAATTAAAACTGAATTATTTTATTTTGTTATTAGCACTCGTCAACATTGCACGTGCTATTAGAATATAAGGTATAATAAAATAATTGAAAATATTGGGTAGAAACAAGTTATGATGACTGACGAAGAATACATGACTTATTTAGAAGAAGAAGAAAACAAACTTGAGTTTTCCGTATTAGTGTCATATGTGTCGAGCGGCATATGCACGGCGTGCCTGGCGGCAGTGCTGGCGGCGTGGTGGCTCGTGCCGCGCTGGCGCACGCTGCACAACTTCGTCAGCCTCAACCAGGTCGCAGTCGGGACCCTGTGGCAATACTGCATATGTATAAAATGTTCAAGCGACTTACTTTATATTACATATCGTATAGAAGGTGAGGAAACTTGGCTTCTAAATATACTGCAGTATATAAACTTTATACACCGAATGCACCAATCGTTGCGCATCTCAATGTCGTGCTGGTCGCTCTTCGCTATAGTATATGCTTACATAAAGCTCGTACTGCTGCACAGACACAAAATAAGCCACGAGAAAACAACAGCCTTTATAATGACATATGGACTGGTGTTTCTGATCCAAGGGATGGTATATGTTGTCGAAAATGCCTGTGGCCATTATTCAATTGACTTCAGAATCGCCATCATGTTTCCGCATTTCGTTCCTATTATGATGGCAGCGCTGGTTTGGGTGTTGTTCATAAGAATTTGCATCTCAGTGATGTCGTGTTGCCGGCCGGCAGTGTCGGTCAGGAACAGGAGACACGTCATGGCGCTGGTCGGCGTGGCGGTGATGTGCGACACGTTCGACATAGCTCATACAATGGTGTTCGTGTATGTAGAAAATTATTATGCTAAAACCATGATGAATTTTCATTATATTCATTACGAGGTTATTTCGATAGCATTAAGAGTAATAACGCAGACTGTATTCGTGTTATTCAAGAAAACATCAAGAATACATTTTAAATTGTATTATACGACAATGAGGAATCGAGCCTCGAATGATATTCAACTTTCCTAATTCCATTATTTATCAGAACGCGCCTTACTCTGCTGTATGCGATGAGTGAACATTGATGATAGTTGTGCAGACAATTCAATAGCCGAACAAGTGTTGCTGAGACCACATCGAGGGGGATCTACAATACAAGTAAAGGAAAGAATTAACCAATAGAATAGTTTTGGCACATTCAATGATTTAGCTGAACAATGACGACGAGACAGTGAGGCGTGAGATATACAGGGTTACTTTTAATTTGCTGATTCCATGCAGCATGTGATAAAGGAGTTTAAATGCAACTAATCAGACCCTAATATAATTGTTATTTTTTCAAGATATTGCAAAATTTGTAATTCTTAATAAAACACTTATAAAACTGAGGTTATTTTTCATTGAAATTGAGTTCAAACGAATTGTAACTGCAACGCAACGGAACCCTATTGTAGCTGTACAATAACCGTTTTGCCCATTAATCTACTATTTGCTACCATAATTAAGCAGCACGTGCAAATAACACAAATGATAAAATAAATGAAGTTTAAATTATGTTTAAAATGATAAGCATTGTGTTAATTACGAAATTATAATTACGAAGGTTAATATTGATAGGTATGGTCAGCACAAAAGGGAAAATTAAGTACCTACGTTGTTCTGTTTGTGATTTGGCTGTCACCCGCATTATTGGTGGTACTGCCAAGCTGTAGCCAAGCTCTCACAGCAGATCGGCGTAAAGTAGCCGTCCGTACTATGAGTGAGAGAGCCAGATGAACACCCAGCCCCCCCCCCCCCCCCCCACCTTCCCGCCATGGGAAAAGTTTTTGGAGAGTTGTAATTTCTAGTACTCATACCTTAAATGGTTCTATAGTCTTCCCTACATGAAATAGGATCGATAGGCATTTTTTTTGCATTTTAGCGTTCATCTCGTAGACTGTAGGTACATTTTTTCCAAAATCTGTGAATTCAGTTCAGTATATCTCCAAAAGTTATGGATGATCTCGTAGGAACGCTTTCCTGTAACTATAACGGTTACGGTACCTGCCCTTACTGTGTCCCGTCTCAAAAATCCACCCTATACTGGGTGTGATTTAGTTTTTAATTTATTTTTATAATTATATAATGTTTACTGTGAAGTTTGATATAAGTAAGTAGTTTTATCTTTTGCGGCTCAGCCCTATAGTCAACGCTAACATGACGCTAACCATGCCTGTACATTTTAATATTGCTTATTATACTTAATTAACACATTGCAAAGATAAAGCACTTTATAATTAAACCTCATTCATTTTATTATTTACACTCGTGAACATCGTACCTGCTGCTAGAATATTCATTTAATATCCTACATACAGATCTCTTACAGAGACGTATAATCCTAATACGACAGTGTAGTTTTTCTAACATTTTGCGTGTGCATTATTCTCGTCAACGGTGTGGTGTCCGACAAGTTAGTTCTGCAGCGTAGCATTACAAACATTAAAAAAAAATTAACAAGTGAAAAATCATGAACTTACCTCCAGAAATAATAATGGATCTTAAGGAACAAGCAAAACAGATTCAGCACGTCCTAATATTGTGTTATGTGTCGTGCGGCATATGCACGGCGTGCCTGGCGGCGGTGCTGGCGGCGTGGTGGCTCGTGCCGCGCTGGCGCACGCTGCACAACTTCGTCAGCGTCAACCAGATCGCAGCCGGGACCCTGTGGCAATACTGCCAGTGGAGAGATTGTTTATGTCACTTACTTTATAATGCATATTATATAGAAGGTGAGAAATCCTGGCTATTAAATATACTGGAATCTTACGGATACTACAATACTGAAATACAGCGATCGTTGCGCATCTCCATGTCGTGCTGGTCGCTCTTCGCTATAGTATATGCTTACATAAAGCTCGTGCTGCTGCACAGACACAGAATAAGCTGCGAGAAAACAACAGCCTCTGTGATGACATACGGACTGGTGGCCATGATCCAAGGGATTGTATTCTTTGTCGAAGATGCTTTCATGGAAAATACATCTGAAATTAAATCAAAGATTCTATCTCCGCATTTTGTTCCTGTGGCGATGGCTGCGCTGGTTTGGGTGTTGTTCATAAGGATCTGCATCTCTGTGATGTGTTGCCGGCCGGCAGTGTCGAGCGGGAACAGGAGACACGTCATGGCGCTGGTCGGCGTGGCGGTGATGTGCGACACGTTCGACATAGCTCATGCAGCGGTGTTTGTGTATACGGAATATTATTATCTTATCAGTCTTGATATATATTATTATTATGTTGGGATTATTTCAATAGCGTTAAGGGTAATAACGCAAACTGTATTCGCGTTATTCAAGAAAACATCAAGAATACATTTCAAATTGTATTATATGAGAATGAGGAATCGAATCTCTAATGATATTCCACTTTCATAATTAAATAACTAGAAATCGCATTTATGTTTGTAACTATTATTTGTAATGGCGAAGACCGACGTGAGCCGAACCAAATACATAACAACGAATATTTGCTGAAAAATATCTGAATAATCTTTGAAAATAAAACTGAAAATACGTTGTTTGAATATTCGTTCTTCCAGGTCTGTCACCCGCATTTGGAAAATTCGGCATATTGCATAACAGCGAGCGTTAGTAAACGGACGACGCCGTATGTAAAATGCGGAATTATACGATTTGCCTGCGACATATATACATAGTATCCGAATTATTTACATCTCATTTAAGTAAATCATAACTTGACCCTACCTACTATATACTTGTATATTCACGCTGAGCGACTTGAGCCGAATCGTAGCAAAACAATATAATATTCAAAACGTAGGGTAAATATTTGAATATTCGTTATTCTGCTTTTATTTATTAATTTGGATTTGACCGATTGATTGAAGATTGGAGTGATGTCATGCATTTGCTAATAAAGCAATTTTTTTTCACTTTATTATTTTTGGTAGGTACCTATGCGTTTTAAAAATTATAAGCTGTCGTCTTTATTTTCTTACTCATACTACCTACTAATTCAACTATTCAAATATCATAATAATAATAGTAGTAAAAATCCTCATCAAAACACTTATTTGTTAGTTTTTATTCAATTTGTGAATGTGAATATTAAAATGTCTGTTATGAAACTGGTTTCTAATCATTGACGTATTATTTTAGTAGATATAGTACCTCCTAATATTGCAATAACTAGACTTGTGCTCAACGCACCACGACATGCAGTAAAATTCACACATCTTTTATCGCACTCAAAATAATTCGACAGTTAACTTAAAAGCATTTTGATGCGTATTTCACTAGAAGATGATGAAAATATGACGGTATTGCCAATACAGCCGTATTGGCAATATTTCAACAAACGACTGGGACGTGCTATGTCTATGGACTCCATTTAGTAGGACATTTTGGACAGTAATATGTCTTACTCTTTCTTGGAAATATCTTTGTTTCACATGCAAAATCTTGATGCCACCAAACTATATTATCTTATGCAGTTCAGTCCTTTAGTGGACGTTCACTATAACTTTTCTATCTTATTAGTTTAGTACTTAATTTACATAATGCTAAGACAATTAAACCTCATTTATTTTATCATATTTTGTGTCATATTCACTCGCGAATATCACACGTTCTGCTAGAATAATTATTTACTTGTTTTCTTAGCTATGTTAGCTATCTTCATTATATACAAATAAATAAAATTGAAGTTTCTGTTTGTAATGTTAAAATAACAGCTTTTCACTAAATGCATATGAATTATATACGGTACTTATAACAAAAACGCAATATTTTTTTTTTTCTGTCTGTCTGTCTGTCTGTCTGTCTGTTTGTTCCGGGTAATTTCCAAAATACTGGCAGACAGCTGATGTTACAAGGAGTAATTTAGGCTACTGTTATTTTCGAAAATTACTAGGGTTCCGCGGGAAACATAATAAACCGCGGGAAAATGTTTTTGGTGTGATGTAGATTTTCTAATAATATAAAATAATGTGAATTATTTATTACTTTTGGATTCGTTTAGCGAACAGGAAAATAACCAGTTTGTCAGAGGCTTGATTCAGTGTGTGCAGTGCTCTCGTCGACGGCGTCCAATAACTTAGTTCTACCGCGCTGCACTGTGAACATTAATAATAACATATTATATTTAAAAAGTGAAATATCATGAATTCTACTTCAGAAGAGTATATGGCTGTTTTGGAACACATAAAACAGCTTGAAAACCTCTTAATATTGTCTTATGTGTCGTGCGGCATATGCACGGCATGCCTGTTGGCGGTGCTGGCGGCGTGGTGGCTCGTGCCGCGCTGGCGCACGCTGCACAACTTCATCAGCCTCAACCAGATCGCAGCCGCTACCCTGTGGCAATACTGCCAGTGGCAAAAATGTTTTACCCACTTACAATTTGATAAACATTCTTTAGGTAAGACGTCCTGGCTACTAAATACACTCGCCCTTTATGGACACTACTACAATAACGATATACAGCGATGCACGCGCATCACAATGTCGTGCTGGTCGCTCTTCGCTATAGTATATGCTTACATAAAGCTCGTGCTGCTGCACAGACACAGAATAAGCTGCGAGAAAACAACAGCTTTTGTGATGACATACGGACTGGTGGCCATAATCCAAGGGATTGTATACGGTGTCGAAGATAGCTTTATCAATAATACAACTGGCATTAGATCCAAGATTCTATTTCCGCATTTTGTTCCTGTGGCGATAGCTGTGATGGTGTGGATGCTGTTCATAAGGATCTGCATGTCTGTGATGTGTTGCCGGCCGGCAGTGTCGATCAGGAACAGGAAACACGTCATGGCGCTGGTCGGCATGGCTATGATGTGTGACTCGTTCGACATAGCGCATGTAGGGTTGTTCCTGCATACGGAATATTATTATTCTCGTGTTATGATCCCGTTTGATTTCTATTACTATTCTACAGGGATTATTGCAATAGCGATAAGAGTGATAACGCAAACTTTATTCGTGTTTTTCAAGAAAACATCAAGAGTACATCTCAAATTTTATTATAAGAGAGTGACGAAGCAAATCTCAAGAAGTAATATCCAAATTTCTAATTTAAGCTGAAAGAATAAATGCATATTATGCTACTACTTCACCAAGCCAACTAGGCGCCTGTCAAATGTGACGTCACCCGCACGACAAGGCGGTGGCGGTGTGCGGGCGGGAAGCGGGCGGGGAAGCCGCGTTCCACCCGAGCACCTAGTTGACTTGGTGGAGTAATATCTATCAAGCGACGCGCGACGTTCAGTGTTCATTGAACGGCTTTAGTATCAACCGACGCGCGACGGCTCGCTTCGAGTAGGTGCTAAGGAAATTATATTTTCATTTCTCATACTCGGAAAGTAGTGTTTATTTGATTTAAAAAATCTAAGCGCGTCCGCCCGCGGCAGTGACGCGGTGTGTTCCATAGTTAAATTTTTAAATAGACTATATAATTTGGCGGGTTACTAACTCTGTAAGCTGTATCGAAATCTCGGAATAAGACTAATATCTTATTAAAAATGAGTTCAAGTGATTCTGAAATGATGACCCCAGATTCTGTTAAAGACGAGGCAAATACAGTTATTGAAAATCTTTTGCCAGACATTTCTAAGGAAAGATACTTAAATACATACAAATAATAAATATTTACAAAATACTTACTACAATTTTTTACTTTCCTTATATTCGAAATGAAAAGTAGAGTGCTTACACGGATGAAAGACATCAATTCCTACTCGGACTATAGCCGATATACTCTAAATACCTTGTATGGGAATTTATTCCTTTCGATCCTCGTGTAAAAATCTACTATTATTTGATTCCTTGGAGCCGGCTTGAGTTTTGCGGTCCACACGTTGATTTTTACTCCTTTTAGAGTAAAACTATCGAGTAATACCGTATGTGAGTACGGGGCATAAGAGTACTTCTCTGTTTTATGTGTTTTTCTCTCTAAATTCCTACTGTTAAATTAACCGTAATAGTCAGATAAATATATGCGTAAACATGTAAGTGTATCGACCTTTTAGATTTAAGAAAATGTTATATTCACTGTATGTTTTTTGAATAAAATAATAATCTACCGTCAAGCTGTTAATTTTTCCACATTATTTATATTAAATTTTTCCAATAAGTAATTTAATTTGCACTGAAAACAATAACGCACTAAATTTGTATCGTTAGATAAGCTTTTTAATGATGTTTGTATATCACTTAATAAATGAACACAAAAAATAAACAAAAGTTATCACTATTCAATAAAACATGCTTTTTATTTTAATCAATCCAATTAATATTAATGAAACAGTATTGAGATAAATAATATTATAGTACCTGACGTAATTCCCTCGTAATTAACACCAAGATAAGCTCGATATAACTAATCAATCCAATGATTAGTTTTTTAGATAAGCAATCTATGGAATATAACTAATTAACACCGAAATATAACTGAAATAGCATCGCCCAAAATTATTATATTTTCTCTCCATACATTTCTACCGCAGCACTAAGGCTCGGCGCAAACTGGCCACCGATGGCCACCGGCGGCCATCGACAAGCAGTTCACACTCTTTTTCATGCATTTTGTGGAAACTCGCCGCACACGTGTGGCCGGCGGCCACTCGCAGTGTCCACGACTGTGAACTGCTTGTCGCTGGCCACCGGTGGCTGTAGTCGGTGGCCTGTTTGCGCCGAGCCTTATATCAGACATAGCGAGCGTTCAATCTATCGACCGATGACTATCATTAGCGAAGCTTCTCACACTCAGTTACTTTTAAACTATGTATATTAACTCGATACTCGTTACACGGTGAAGGTTAATGTGAACTTATTAACTTTTTCAATGCGGTTGCCCTACAGTGCCAAAAAAATTATCTGGCGTGGTAGTCAAAATAGGAACTAAAATGTTCAATGGAGAAGTTTTCTATTTTGACTATTTTGTTTCGACACTAGAGGTTGAAATATCCGTAGCTTTGATGTAAAAAAATGAGATTCACACCCCTGCCCTGGGGGGCTAACAGGCGCTGTTAGCGCACATAGCAATTCTGCAAACGCAATGAATTGCGCTAAATTTCTGTAAAATAGTCACACTTTTTTCGCCATTTCATGAAAATTTTGCGGAATTGCTAAGTATTCTGCTAGAAAATCAGAGAAATGAATTGCGTTTGCAGAATTGCTATGTGGCGCCGTTAGTCCCCCTGAACTACTGCAGTAACGAAATTTGTCAAAAATGACACATCACGGATGCATCAACGTCATGGTTGTTGCATGTTTGGAGTTAGTAATCACATAGCTGGACAGTTGGCTCCAACGCTCCAATAAGTTGGCTCCAAAAAGCACCTAATTTGCATACTCTCGTGCCAATACTAGATAGACGAATCATCGCGATTTTTTTGCACGATCCCGGCACGTAACACGGTTGCGTCACATGACCGTAGATGCCGATTTCACGAAATCGCTTCTAAGGCTGGGGCCGCACTGGTAAGGCGACTGCAATGCGATAGCGAACAAACCCTTATAAACAAAAGCGGTGGTCGCATCACATAAGCAAACGTTAGGGCCACCGCAGACTTGCTACTTTTTGCATCGGTAATCGGCGACTTAGTCGCTTTTCAGAAGCTCGATGCAGCGACCGAACGCTACACCCCGCACACTTGCGGATGACGGTCGCAGCGATTTTTCATGTTGACTACAGGCTACCTGATCAGCATCGGAGCAGTCGCTGCGTCCGATCGCAGGAAGACGCAAAATCGCGATGCTGCATCGATGCAGTCGCAAAATCGCGCGACTTTGATACTGCGATCGAACGCATAGAGTCGCCAAAACGAGACGATGCTAAAAGTAGCAAGTCTGCGGAGGCCTTTACTAAAGAAATCGCCGTCGCTTCGCAATCGCCTCACCGGTGGGTCCACTGCCTAATACCCTTAGTTCACACATCGATAATATATAGGTAGTTAACCCCTCTAATTATGATACTTGAGGCATCTTTAAATTGGATGCAATCATCTATTTGTAGGTAAGCTTTTTCTCACGTTTAGGAACTGGATGGCTTTTATTGTATACTAGCTGTGCCCCGCGGCTTCGCCCGTGTGGAAATGGATGTGTAAGATTAGCCTATGTCTTATTTCAGTGCCTACACTATCTACGTTCCAAATTTCATTAAAACTGGTTTAGTAATTATGAAGATACGTGGTAACAAATATTCACACACACTTACTTTCACATTTATAATATTAGTAGGATTTTTTTATGCAACATAATATCAGTTTAGTTACACTGGCTCATGAACGCGTTGAACTCTTTCAGTTTATATACATTTAGTTTATTCTGAACGTGATAGATGGCGTTACAAGTAACCTTTTCTCGTTAAATCTGTATTTCTTACTTGCCTTTGATTTTTGAAAATAAAAATCTATTATTATTTTATTATTGACTAACAAATTGTCACAGATTTAATACCAAAAAAAATATAAGTTTTTTTCCAACCCGAGAATCAAACGCGCATCGAAAGCTTACTATCTGAATCGCTCAGTCAATAGAAGCTCAGTCAAGGAAGCAAGCAGTAACCTTGATACCCATCTGTAATTATTCTTAAATACAATAAATCGATTTTTATTACATTCTCAATCAAAACATTGAATGCAATTTTATTAGAAGGTAATTGAGAACATTAAGATAATTTGGTACATGAACTACGTTTTATGAAAACATCTTTAATACTAGTTTATTGTAAGTTTGACCTTAGTTCACGGTTGAATAGCTGAACTGATTTTTATTTAATTAAGTATTAGGAAAGCTTTAATATTCAGTTGTTCAATTTATAGCATTTTTCATGAACATTGACGGGCTCGTTAGCGTGGTTGGTAAGATTCCACCTTTCACGCTGCAGGTCGTAGGTTCGATTCCTACCCGGGACATGCATTTTTGTGCATGAACATGTCTGTATGTCCCGAGTCTGGGTGTATATGTATATTAAGTATGTATTTACAAACAAAAAGTAGTATATGTAGTAATATCAGTTATCTGATTTCCATAGTACAAGCTCTGCTTAGTTTGGGATCAGGTAGCCGTGTGTAAAAAGAAAGTCCCAGGATATTATTATTATTTAAGTTAATAGTGTACATGTTCAGCGCCCCTAGGCAAGTGGCTTTGTCTCCAAGCGTTTCTACAAATCGCTACGCTTCATGATGGTATGGAAATGTCCTAAGTCACTTGATCTACTTATCGACTTGTAATGTCATTTTGATACATTTCAGCGTAGCGTTTTGTAGAAACGCTTGCTAGACGAAACTACTTGGCTAGGGGCTGTAATTAACATTACACTAGTTTATGATTGGTGCCAATTAAGAGTTTTTAAATAGACTTGTAAGCGGTAATTAATATTACAAAACAAAAAATATAAACTGACTTTAAAACAATCCTAGAGCGCTTGAAATGCCAAAAATACCAAATCAATTCATTAATTTTGGAGTCGGTACCAATTTAAGTTTGGAGTCTTCAGTCAATATGAAAAAATACTTGGCTCCAACTCCAAATGATTGAATGATAACTTTTAGCGCTCCAAGATTTTTTTTTAAAGTTGGTTTTCATACGATTTGATATTCTAAAATCTCCGATGAGTATACGTGTGCTCCCAGTTTCAGTGAAAACACATACTAACATAAGTAAACAACTTAAGTATACCTATGAGGGAAAAACAGAACCTCTTATTAAAGTCGGAGAAAAAACTAGAAAAAATTACAATTTTTTTACAGCAATACCTACTTTCTTTCTTAAAAATGTTATAGAATAATGGCAGTATACAAAATAAAGAAAGCCACAAAACATTTTAGCTTAGTTGGGGGTGCTAACAGGATCTTAGCAATGTGGAATTATGTCTTAACTAAAATAGCAGGTAGTCATCTTACATTGGTGATAGATCCAAGCTGTAGTTAATCGACTGTAGCTCATATATACGGGCTGGCTCGACCGGGGTAGTACCACTCTCTCATAGAAGATCGACGTAAAGTAGCTATTACAGCTGCGTTTCGTACGATGAGTGAGAGAGCCGGAAGCCCAACTCCCCCCTTCTTCCCCTCCCTCAATCCCACTCCCCTTCAGGTCGGCAATGTGCGAGCAATACCTTTGGTAGTGCAAGCATCTAAAGGCTACGGTAACTGCTTAACATCAGGTGGGCCGTAAGCTTGTTCGCCACCTCACTCCCATAAATAAATAAATATCCTGGGACATTCTTTTTACACACGGCTACCTGATCCCAAACTAAGCAGAGCTTGTACTATGGAAACCAGATAACAGATATTACTACATATACTTACTACTTTTTGTTTGTAAATACATACTTAATATACATAAATAATAATAATAGAAACTAAACTCACTATTAAAAAAGCTCGTATCAAAACCTATCTATAAAAACTAGCTCATCAAAATATTGATAGATAAATTTCTAAAAGTCAATTACATCCTCGTGATTCGTATTACATTACACCCGACATTTGCCTCTACCATTCGTTACAGGTTAAATTATTCATAGCAGGACTATTGATCAAACGGTTCGGAAGCTGATCTAGATACTAAGGTTATACTTGGGTAGGGTGACCATGGACACTCAACAATGGAGATAGTGTTAGCTTGGTTTCTGTTACTAGTCAGTAGATTATTATTGTTACCAACTTATCTATCTCTTTATTGGTGGTAGAGGCATGCTTTAGCCAATTGACAGCAGCTGATATACGGGCTAACTCTACCGGTAAGTACTTACCACAGATGAGTGAGAGAATCGGAAGCCCAAGGGGTCTGTTCCTCAAGAGGAAAAAACAGAACTATCTGTCAAGACATGCAAAGCCCAAACCACTGGTGTTAGAAACATTAAAATGTTAACAGTACCGTTTTATATCGTAGAAAAAGGGCATAAGAAAGATTTTGGAAAATTCTACTCCTTAGGGGTGAAAGTTTGTATGGGGTCCCATATTTTCTGAAGCTAGATACTCGAAAATTTGTATAAAGGCTACTCTTTACAAATTAAATATAAACTTTTCACTGTTTTTGAAAAATCAACTCCTTTTAAGTTTGTACTCAACCCACAGGGCGTAAGTCCTAGTCGCATTGTTAGCTTTGCTCTCCTCATGCACAAGCCATTGAACACTCACTGTCCAAGGGCGCCAATAATTTGACACCAAAATAAATACACAATGCATTAAATACGCCTCCGCAAATCCCAATCACGGCACACAGACACATCTCAATACCGATTACCGTTCTGTCAATCCAATCCAATTGACCCGACCTGTCAATCCAATCCTATTGAACCAACAAAGTATGGTCAACCTACACAAGTGAAGTTGTACATTGGAAT
Source organism: Drymonia ruficornis (assembly GCA_947859195.1). Lineage (NCBI taxonomy): Eukaryota > Metazoa > Arthropoda > Insecta > Lepidoptera > Notodontidae > Drymonia > Drymonia ruficornis. The sequence goes on from OX401922.1 coordinate 1,660,866, forward strand.
GTATGATGAGCAAGGTCAAAAATTGATGCTATATCGAAACATTATGCCGGCGGTGCCGGGTTAATACGTACATTCAAATAGGATTTGTGTGTCAAATGATTGGATTATGCGAGAGTGCCGCAGGCAGAACAGATTTTGGAAATTCTCGTTTTACAAATATAGTCATTTTTACGATTTGTATTGGATAATGGTTCAGTCATGAAACCAATGTAATGCTTTGTCTAACTGGTTTTGTTATTTTTTCTAGCCCATTTTTATGTCCCACTCCTGAGCACAGGCCTCTCCTTTTTATATTGATTATTAAGTATAGATAGGTAACTTAAATTTTATTTTTGTGTAATAAAAAAATATGTAAAGCAACTTCAAAAAAACCTGGATCACAACAAAGCCTGAAATAATATTCCTATTACCATCTCCACCTACCCCTTCGGGAAAATCAGGCGAGATGGTGTGTTATCGAGTATTTGGAGTCGGTGCCAATCTTAGTATGCCAAGTCTACCGACTATAAAAGTCAGAAGACAGATTGGCACCGACCCCAAATACTCGTGTTATCGAGTATTTGGGGTCGGTGTCAATCTGCGTTTAATGTCAAACCGAATCGCTAAGTGGTCGTCAAATAAATTCCTAAATATCCTTAAATGTCTCCATACAACATGAAACCGTCCACCACAATTAGACAAGTCCATCTCGGTACATTATATTTATATTACGCAATACCTAACCACGACTAACTTACTTGCAATATAGATCGATCGCACCCGTCGTGATCACTATAAATATTGTACTGATACTGTTTGGGTTATCAGTTGCAATTTGAGCTTCCGTACAGTCAAGTACCACAGCAAAAAAATATATCAAAATGAAATTGGTGAGCGAAATATAAATAGAACATAAATATTTATCGGTTTATATATTTTGGGAATTAATATCACTTGAGATTAAAAGGGTCCAAAGGGTTTGTTTTGATACACTATAGTTAATAATAAAAGTTTTCTAATTAAGTTTTTTATTGAAATAAAAGTTGACTAGCAGCTAGTTGCCATATGAATAATTGCAAATCAAGTAAAATTATTATGTTAACTGTATTTTTAATTATTACTTCTAACACGAAAAATAATATATAGAACAATATTTAGAAAAACAAAAAAAAACAGGTTTTCATTTGTTTTTATACAGCCAATGTGGTATACAAGCTTACGGGCTGCCTGATGTTACGCAGATACCGAATCCTATAGATGCTTGCAATCCGAAAAGCATCAGTCTACTCAGATCACTTCTTTAATAACACCTCTACTTACAGATATAAGTTTCATATTAAATAACTTAATAAAATACAATTTCCTCCACAGATTATCGTTTTAGCCGCCGTCACTTTGGCTCAGGCTGCCAAACTGGACAAAACCTACCTCCCGCCCAACGCCAGAACCTCTGGAGGCTCCGGAAACTTCCTCCAAACTCCCGTCGACTCTGGATACCAAGCGACTGCTTACTCCGGAAACGCGCTCGCTCAGAACGCTTACTCTGGCAACGCGCTCGCTCAGAACGCTTACGCGAGAAACGCTTACAACGGTTACGTCGCTCGCTCAGAGCGCCCTCAAGCGGCTTTTGAAAGGAACGCCGCTATCCTTCGCCAGGACAACTCTAATGATGGTGAAACTTACTCCTATGCTTATGAAACGGAGAACGGCATATACGCTGAGGAGAGCGGTGTAGCGACCAATGGCGTGCGAGCTCAGGGTGGTTATACTTACACTGGTGATGATGGCAAGGTTTACTCAATCAGGTAAGTTTTTTTCATGTTTATATGTTGACAAACAAGCGTGCGGCCCGCCTTATGTTAAGCAGTTACCGTAGCCTATATACGCTTGTAATACAATAGGCATCGCTCGCATTTTGCCGACCTGAAGGGGAGTGGGACAGGGGGAAGGGGGTTGGGCTTCCGGCTCTGTCACTCATCGTACGAAACGCAGCTGTAATAGCTACTTTACGCCAATCTTCTGTGAGAGGGTGCTACTACCCCGGTCGAGCTGCAGACAATTGGCTGCAGCTTGGCTCTAACATCAATAAAAAAGTTATTCTATTTTTATTTTATGCTTTTAAAATATGGGGGTATACTTCTACTACTAGTCTGGGGGTCTACTAGTTTAGTGCACCTTTATATAATATGCATAAATAATAGTATAACATTATGATGCTCTCTGTTAACACCCATAAAAGCCTTATTATGTATTGCCTTCAACAGATCGCTAGATAACTAATTAAATAGCAATACCAAGATGATGTAATTAGTATCTCAAAAATACATTATAGCCTAAAATCTTTATATAACAGCTCGGCTTCAACTTGCATAATAATTATGATTGATTAGACATTTTGAAGCACGATATAGAAAAAAATATATAAAAAGTCTTAGACAGACGGATAAAAGAAGATTTCAATCTAAATTACGAGTGGGTAAATTAGAAAAAATGCTGAAAATTATATTTTTTATTTGTAATTAGTAGCCTAAATAATAATTTTCATATCTCTAGCTTAATTAAGAGAGAGGGCGATTGGGTGCGACATAATATGTGACCAAAGTCTTGTCTTGTCGCGAATAGGCAGAGCAACATTGTGTGCTAAATAATTTTGTCGCGGTTGACTAATGTCACATAATATTGACCAGTCAGTGCCCAAGCAAGATCTCTCGTGGTTCATGCTTATCCTCTTTTCAGGTACACCGCTGACGAGAACGGCTTCGTGCCCCAGGGCGACCACCTCCCCACCCCTCCCCCCATCCCTGAAGAGATCCTGAAATCCCTGGAGCAGAACGCCCGTGATGAAGCTGCTGGCATTTATGATGACGGTATGATATATTTATTTAACAATTCATCAAATATTATCTTCTTATCGTATGGTTAGTGGCCAACCTAGAGTCAGAGTTGTTCAAGCCGCCCGTAGGCCTATGACAAGGCTTAACGACTGCTGTCTAGATGACAACAACCGGGACCGACTTTTTTCGTGCCCTCCGAAGCACGGAGACGCTCAGTTCAAATATTATGACACTTTCACTTGCCCTAGCGGCTAGGGCAAGTGAAAGTGTAGCCCTAGCCCCTTCAGCTAAGCTAAATACTAAGCTAGTACTAGGCGTGAGCTTAAGAAGTACCTAGTCAATAGGTGCGTCCACAAGCCCCGAGCTGCCACGCCCGAGCTACCAATGTTTACATGCTCGGGCGCATCGCTCGGTACTTATGGACACCGCTACTAGCGTTTTAGTAAGCGATGGAATTTGTAAGTCAAATATTTTTTGACTGTGAAACCACGCTAATTTAGACCAACAGCAATGACACTAACAAACAATAAATAATTTACATTCTATCATCTCAAAACAATATCTCTTTCATTAAGGTTCCTACAACGCCGGCAAATACACCGACAACGTGCAGCGTTACTACAACAACGCTCAACCGACCACCTACAACGCCGACGATGCCGTCGTTACCAACGCGGCTGTCTTCAACGCCGAGAATGTCGGGAAAGTTGAGAAAGCTTACTTGCCCCCTTTCGCGCAGAGGAGGACCGCGGCGGTCGCTAGGCAGTTGTTCAACGCTAGGGATGGCTACCGTTATTGAGAACTTTTTATTGTTGATCCGATTATGAATTATTGAATAAAGTATTTAAGTCATTTGAATAATATTCTCGTTTTTTGTTTATTCTTCTAACGACGTTCTATTGTCCGACTGTGGCATTGTCGATCAACGAACGCACCATGTTCCTCGCATTCTTCGCCTGAGCACTCATGACATTATGTGTATGTGTTCCGACGTAAAAAGTGAGTGCTCGGGCGCGGCATGAGCCTGATGTAGACGCGGCCATACACTCATATTCTAATCAAAATAATAAAAAATACAAATTGTTAAACTTATACACAAGAAGTATACACTTTTGATAATAAACGTAATTACGTCATAATACAAAAAATTATACCTATAGGACTGCGGAACCCTAAAAACATAGTATTAGGATTGTTTCTCTTAATTTAGAATAATACATAATTAAATTAACATTAAGCTCATCATTAGAATCCATTTAGCATTATTAATTTTAGTTCATCATTATTAATTCATTTCCCTATCGTTTTTATACATAAAAATCTATTATTTATTACCTACTTCAGAAATAAGTACTTTACACAAATTGAAATGCAATTTTTCAATCTCAATTTCGCAACCCGATCGGTCTATGCAACATCCTCTCGATACTAATACGAGTTGAACATTCAAGATCTGTATCGATATATTTATCGATATCTCACAATGCGTTATGACATCGATGAGTTCTCGATACGAATGAATCGTTTCGACATTTTCACTTTCTTATAACGGCGCCGCTTCATTCATTCATGCTGTTAAGGGGAGGACATTAGTTTCATTTAATTTAATATATTATATTATATTAGGTATTATATTATATTATATTAGGTATTATATTATATTATATTAGGTATTATATTATATTATAATTTTCTTATTATTTTTATTCGCCCCGTCCAGTTGTCTTACATGCTGAGCGTCGCCCTGCCTCACCCGAGCACTGTAATTTTCCTCGCCTAATTTGGCCTAGTCATGAGACAGGACGATAATGTTGATAATGACGGCTATACCCTTCTCTGTCTAGAGTGTAGTTTGGCTTGCTTGAGCATGTGACTGAGGCTTCCGCGCGTGGCATGTGACCTCGCATCCTCGCGTGGTATGCGCCTCATGTAGACGCCGCTATTTAAATGTCCTACGATCCTTGGCGGTGTAGCTGAAATAACTTGCTCCAACTGACGGGCCCGTTGGCGTGGTTGGCGTGATGGCGACTTTCACGCTGCAGGTCGTAGGTTCGATTCCTACCCGGGACATGCATTTTTGTGCATGAACATGTCTGTATGTCCCGAGTCTGGGTGTATATGTATATTAAGTATGTATTTACAAATATAAAAGTAGTATATGTAGTGTATCAGTTATCTGATTTCTATAGTACAAGCTCTGCTTAGTTTGGAATCAGGTAGCCGTGTGTAAAAAATGTCCCAGGATATTTTCATCTCTCTCTATCTAAAGTAGTTTCCATACACAATATTATTACGACCTTCTCATTGCGAACATATTCACGGTCATTACTTTTTTGGATGTGTGAAAGAAAAGTTTTTTTATGGAAATTCGTTTTTTTTACGTGAGATGCTTGTGTGTGTTTTTTTTTTGTTTGCATAAGCAGACAGGTTCATGTATGAGACTCTCCATGATAACCTTTTTATGTGACTAAGTTGGCAAACAAGCATATAGCCCGCCTAATGTTACCGTAGCCTATAGATGCTTCCAATACCAAAAGCTCGCACCTTGCCCATCTGAAGGGAAGTGAAACAGAGGGAGGGGAAGGGGCTTCCAGATCTCCCACTCATCGAATGAAACGCAGCTATAATAGCTACGTTACGCCGATCTTCTGTGAGAGGGTTAACCCGGTCGAGCAAGCCCATTTATGACCTGTAATCAATTGTCTATAGCTTGGGTCTGCCATCAATATAAAATTCAATTCAATAGATGTGTCCATATGGCGCGCATGCCTCACCCGAGCACTCATATTTAGACACTAGCTTTTGCCCGCGACTTCGTCCGCGTAGACTTCAAAATAAAAAAACCGGGCAAGTGACTTAAGACTTTTTAGTACTTTTTAGTGCGCCAGGGTATTTTAAGTCAGTATTTGCTTTTTTATAAAAATAATTTTATTTCACGATTTTTATTGGAGCCATACAAACTTTATCACGGTACCTAATTCGGTGAATGCGTGTTTTGGTAGGTAGGTATATAGAGCCAAAATCCCAAATCCCCTCCCCTTCTCCACCCCTTTTCCTCCCCTCTCTTCCTTCTGCTCCCTCCCCCTCCATTTCCCTTTCCCTTTCCCCTCCCCCTTCCACTTCCCCCTACCTTACGTCTTCCCCTTCCTCCCTCACCTACCCTATGCATACTAAGTTTCAAGTCAATCGGGTACAAACATATTTTTCTGCCGTACTTTTCTACCTTTAGTTTCCCCCTTTTGGGTGTTGATTTACGAAATGATTTTTTATGGGAGCAAACTAAAGTAGTACCTACCATATTCAGCTCAGCTTATACCCCAATTATTTAAAATGAATAATCATAACCAATCCCGAGATATGGATGACTAAACATTCGCTGACCCCGCTCTCCCCTTTTCCTTCAACATATTAAAAACGCTGAAACCCCAGTCTGATTATTTAAAATGAACAATCATAACCAATTTCGAGATATGGATGACTAAACATTCGCTGACCCCGCTCTCCCCTTTTCCTTCAAAATATTGAAAACGCCGAAACCCCAGTTTGATTATTTAAAATGAACAATCATAACCAATTTCGAGATTGGATGACTAAACATTCGCTGACCCCGCTCTCCCCTTTTCCTTCAAAATATTAAAAACGCTGAAACCCCAGTCTGATTATTTAAAATGAACAATCATAACCAATTTCGAGATATGGATGACTAAACATTCGCTGACCCCGCTCTCCCCTTTTCCTTCAAAATATTAAAAACGCTGAAACCCCAGTCTGATTATTTAAAATGAACAATCATAACCAATTTCGAGATATGGATGACTAAAAATTCGCTGACCCCGCTCTCCCCTTTTCCATCAAAATATTAAAAACGCCGAAACCCCAGTTTGATTATTTAAAATGAACAATCATAACCAATTTCGAGATATGGATGACTAAACATTCACACACCCCGCTCTCCCCTTTTCCTTCAAAATATTAAAAACGCTGAAACCCCAGTCTGATTATTTAAAATGAACAATCATAACCAATTTCGAGATATGGATGACTAAACATTCGCTGACCCCGCTCTCCCCTTTTCCTTCAAAATATTAAAAACGCTGAAACCCCAGTCTGATTATTTAAAATGAACAATCATAACCAATTTCGAGATATGGATGACTAAAAATTCGCTGACCCCGCTCTCCCCTTTTCCTTCAAAATATTAAAAACGCCGAAACCCCAGTTTGATTATTTAAAATGAACAATCATAACCAATTTCGAGATATGGATGACTAAACATTCATACACCCCGCTCTCCCCTTTTCCTTCAAAATATTAAAAACGCTGAAACCCCAGTCTGATTATTTAAAATGAACAATCATAACCAATTTCGAGATATGGATGACTAAAAATTCGCTGACCCCGCTCTCCCCTTTTCCTTCAAAATATTAAAAACGCTAAAACCCCAGTCTGATTATTTAAAATGAACAATCATAACCAATTTTGAGATATGGATGACTAAAGTGCGCTGACCCCGCTCTCCCCTTTCTCGTCAAAATGATTAAAAATACGGAAACCCCAGTCTGATCAATTCAAATAAGCAATCATAACCAATATCGAGATATGGATGACTTATTAAAACATCCCTTGACCCCGTTTTCCCCTTTCCCGTCAAAATAACAAAACTCGACCACCCCATATACAAACTTTTACTCCACATTTCACCCCTTAGGGGTTGAATTTCCAAAAACACGAAAGAAATCTAAACACAAACTTTCATTCCCCTATTTTACCCCCTTAGGGGTTGAATTTTCAAAAACCCTGAAATTACTCTTTTTTATTTTTGAAAAGACACCTAATCACCAATTTAAATAAGTCTAACTTCAAAAATGACGGAACTTCCATACAAAGTTTTTCCCCTATTTTACCCCCTTAGGGGTCTAATTTTCAAAAACCCTGAAACCCATATTTTTTTATTTTACAAAAGACACCTAATCAGCAATTTTCATAATTCTAACTTCAAAAATGACGAACTTCCATACAAACTTTCATCCCTTATTTTACCCCCTTAGGGGTTGAATTTTCAAAAACCCTTTCTTAGTACACCTCTACACATCAAGACAAACCCACCCTCCAAATTTCAAGTCTCTACGATCAGCGGTTTAGGCTGTGCGTTGTCTGTCAGTCAGTCAGTCAGTCAGTCAGTCAGTCAGTCAGTCAGTCAGTCAGTCAATCAGGACTTTGATTCTTATATATTTAGATTACGTCTATGCGTTCCGACGTCAAAAGTGGGTGCTCGCGCGAGGCATGCGCCTAATGAAGACGCCGCCAATGAAAATACAAAAAATATCATTTGGACGTAAAAGGTGAATGCTTGTGTCTCCCCCTTAACACCAAGTTCACAGTTCACGGCATCACAATAATAATTACCGTGGACAATAACGATTATCCCACAAGCGATGTCCACGGGTCGTGCACCACGCGACCTTGCGCAATGCCTAGCCATTAGGCTAATATTGATATTAGAACTAATTACCGCGAGACTGACGGGTGAGCTGAGTGAGTACTTTTACTTAGATAACTTTATCACGACTGAATCTATTAGCGAACTGTTCTCTGCCTGCCCTTTCGAGAAATATAGCCATTACATACAATATGGCAGAGTCAAGTTGTAGGTTATTGACAGAAGCTGACGGGTTGGTTCGACAGGGGTAGTACGTAGTACCACCCGCTCACAGAAGATCGGCGACAAGTGGCTATTTTAGCTACTTTACGTACCTACGTCCTTACGATGAGTGGGAGAGCTGAAAGCCCCACAGCCCAATCCACCTTTTCCCCTCTCTCTGCCCCAGTCCCCTTCAGATTGGCAACGTGCGAGCGATGCCTTTGATATTGCAAGCGCCTATAGGCTATGGTAACTGCTTAATTGTTTGGGGTAGTTAGTTATATAAAAAAAATCCGAAGGATTAAACATAGGTATTTCAAACAGCCCCAAACTGAATTTTCCGAATTTGTTCCAAAAATAAGGCCAGCGTCAACCTCGACGGGGCTAGCTGAGTGAGTAGCATACATACATATATAAATATTATTATATATATACATACATAGTATGTTTTTTTTATCGTGGGAAAATCCATGGATACCCAATGCTCCGAGGGAGGCGTGCGGTCTATGCCGGACTCTTGTAACGTCACGACTTTTATCCCCGTTCGGGGGTAGTCAGAGGCTTGAGTGGCCATACACCACCACATTGTGGAGGTATTAACCAACTCAAAGCCCACGTTTCACCAGATAGTCAGAACCCAACGTGACAGGTGGTGAACCTTGTCGCCGTGTATACAGGAACTGACTATTACCTAATCCCGAGGGATAGGTAGGTTTCCTCACGATGTTTTCCCTCACCGTCAGCGAACTGTAAATTTGCCGGACTCTTTACCGGCTTAAACCCCACTTTAAAACCCCGATATGCCACTTCTCGCTTCGACGTAGGCCACATCACGCCGCCGTCCTCCTCAGGGTCGCTTAGAATGTTACCAGACCAATCGATCGATTGTCGATCGATGGTAGAATGGATTAGTCGACGTCAATCAACTTCGATAGCTATGATCAACGCAGATCTTTGCCATCGACCGGCGATCAATCGGTTGGTTAGTCTACGTTTTATGGAACGGTATCCTATGAGTTGATCACCACACCAATCGATCAGCTTCGATCAACGTCGATCAATAGCATTGATCGACGATCGATCAATTGGTGTGGTAACACCCTTAGCAGTCCCCCCTCTAGTCCACGACCCCAATAGCTATGAGAACCTAGATTAACTAATTAGTGAACAATGATTTATTATAGTTTATGTTAACTTCACCTATCTAACAATAGTTAATTACATATCTAAATGAACCTAGTATCTAAGCGATCTAATAATGAGACATTAGTGATGTATGCAGTCTATGTTTGCAACATTAGAAGTGATTGAATGGATATACCTATTTATTTTGCTGGAGGTCGTTTTGTGAATTTTCTTCAGCTGAAAAGTACCACCAAGCCAACTAGGAACTCGGATGGAATGCGGCTCCCGCCCGCACGCTACCGCCTGCGGCTTCCCGCCCGCCACACCTCCCGCACACCGCCATCGCCTTGTTGTGCGGGTGACGTCACATTTAACAGGTTCCTAGTTAGCTTGGTGGAGTGGTATATTGTTTGGTTCTTATCGCCTGAAAATCTAGGCTCAGTACTTAACTGGACTCCGATGGTATCTTCGATCCAATTATTCTAAATGGCTCTGAAAGAAATCTATGACACATGAACGGTCATCATCGTTGGTCGGTTTTATTGGTGGAGGAACACAGCTGTCGCCAATTTACTGCAGCTCCTATACGGCCTGGCTCCAATGTAGTACCACCCTCTCACAGAAGATCGGCGTAAAGTAGCTATCACAGGTGCGTTTCGTACGATGATTGAGAGAGCTGGAACCCCAACCCCCCTTCCCCTCCCTCCGTCTCACTCACCTTGTCAGCAACGTGCGAGAAATGCTTTTGGTATTGCAGGCATCTATAGACAATGATAACTGCTTAACATCAGGCGGACCGTATGCTTGTTTTCCATCTCAGTCCCATAAAAAATCCCATTATCTGGACTCGGCGCAGTATGTCTTATTCTTACATTCATCGCGTTTTGCTGTCATACATACATCCACTCCAATCTCATTCATATCACTCTTCATACAATCCATCCATCTTTTCTTGGGTCTTCCTCTCGCTTTGTATCCTTCCACATTCATATTCAGCACTCGTTTAGTCACATGCTTTTCACCTCTTCTCATCATATGCCCAAACCATTCCAACTGTATCGGTATAATAAATATCGCTAGACTTACACCAACTGTATGGTCCCAAACTAAGTAACTCTTGTATTATACATTACCTTACATTGCCCCCGTTATCTCAAAGAGACGGCAGCGCAAGCCGAGACCGTGCCCTACGTGGCGCCCTTAAGCGAGTTGCCCCTCCTTTAACTGGAGCGCACTTATATCATAGTCCATAAAAAGGTAATAAAAGGCTTTTTTTTATAGGACTGCGTTGGCAAAAAAGCGTACGGCCCGCCTGATATTAAGCAGTTACCGTAGCCTTTAGATGCTTCCAAGAACAAAGGCATTGCTCGCACATTGACGACCTGAAGGGGAGTGGGATGGAGGGAGGGGGAGGGGGGGTGGGCTTACGGCTCGCTCACTCGTCGAACGAAACGCAGCTGTAATAGCTGCATTACGCCGATCTTCTGTGAGAGGGTACTACCCCGGTCGAGATAGCCCGTTTATGAGCTGCAGTCAATTGGCTACAGCTTGGCTCTACCACTTTGTAAAGAGTGGGCTCCGCTCCGAAAAAGGCTAAAAGGGGCTACCTTACAATCGATTATTAGATTGGCCAGAGAAGTCTGGCTTATGTATTGTGTGCATTTAGCCAAATGGAAGAACCCGCTGGGTATAATTAACCTTATTCCCAAGGACTAGTTATCATTATATATCATTTATTAGTTTAGATTAAAGCTTCATTAATTATGTAGCCGTGATTAAAAGATACTCAATGTAAAAAACTTCGTGATGATCATCTATAGGTAATGATGATATACATTTATATTATGTATAGATCTGAACTAATTTAATTTTATGTGGTCGCGTATATCCCGATTTGGCTAACTACAAATACATATTTATAAAGCCGGAATCTCACCGCGGCGCACGGAGAGGCCACGCACGTGGGTCAAGCTTTGCTTTGCAGGAAAATGTATGCAATCGTGTCCACCGCGGCGCACGGAGAGGCTACGCACGAAATGACGTCATGCATACATTTTCTTGCAAAGCAAGGCGTGGCCTCTCCGTGCGCCGCGGTGGGTTTCCACCTTTTTTAGCTGCGACCGCGCATTCGTACGCGTGGAGTTCAACAAAAAAATGTTAATGTTTGCTTAAACAATAGCCTAAGTAACTCCTAAACATCAGCTATCTGACAGTGCCAGTCGCATCAAAATCGGCCGAGCCCTTTTGGAGATTAGCCGGAACAAACAGAAAGATAGAGTTCTTTCACTCAGTGTATGAAACTCAGCTAAAATAACTAAATCACGCCGATCTTCTGTGTGAGTGTGGTACTACCCCTATTGAACTAGCCTGTATATGAGCTGCAGGGAATTGGCTACAGCTTGGCTCTACCCCCTCAAATATATTTATCAATTCCTGAAACAAGGTCTTCATCTCCGATGTTTTTTATAGGACTGCGGTGGCGAAAAAGCGTACGGCCCGCCTGATGTTAAGCAGTTACCGTAGCCTATAGATGCTTGCAATACCAAAGGCATTACTATCAATTTATCTCATTATGTTACTTTCAAATCGTATTAAACGTTGTCACCAACGAATTACAGTGTTGGCCACTAAAAATGTCAAGGCTCCATAATTTCGCGTCCAGTGTCGAAATTACTTAAAAGAATTAACACTTAATACGTTACTCGTGTTTGACAGCAACAATTAGGGTATTGTCACGCTGTATGTCGGTGTGTCACGTCCACACGCGTGCAGATGGTCATTAGTGGCTAATATTAAAGATGGTATAAATAACATTTGTTTATCTGGTGCTATCACACATCTCAAGTGAATCCTGAAGTGGATACATCTGGTAAAGATGAAGAGCTTCTTGGTTAGTATAGACACTTTCTTTAATATTAAAAAAATAAAGCTTAGTGAAAAAAATAGTGCTTTAGTTTTTAATCTGTTTTTTTTTAAATTACTACTTTCTATTACTACTAACTACTACTAACTTTCTTGCCGGCTCTTCTCAGTGAAAGTAGTATTATGAAGGGTGACTCTATTCAAACTATTCGTAAGGGCTGTTTTTGGCCTACATAATTGAAAAATATTTAAAATTTTGGCTTGATCGATTAAAATCTCATGTTGCCTTTGAGTCATTAAATGACATGAATCAGTCTCCCATATCTATACAATATTATAATTACATTTAAAAAAAAATTTAACTAGTTCCAAAAAAAAATTAAGAACTCATCCTCTACAAATATCAAACAAAGTCGGCCTAACGATTATCCATGTACACTTTTAAATACCACCCACTGTAACCTGTAATTAGCCTTCAATGAAAGCGTTTTGCTGTTGACAATAGCTTACAATAGCGGGCCGTTAAACATTAATCCCACACTGTTGTATCCTTTGTGTCTTGCGATGACACAATAGCAAGAGAGATCACTTTATTAGTTTTGAATAAGATCTATTGATGTCCCAATGGCATTGAATCCACGGGATTGGGGTTTCTAGTTTGATTCCGGGTCATTCAATGTAGAACCCCACTAAAAATAGCTTTAACTTGCACTTAAACAGCTTAAAAAATGGCGTTAACTATGCTAAATCTCCTAGAACTTGAATAAGCTAAATAATAGTTAATGACATCCCCATAGCCAATTTTTTAAATTTTAAATTAGGTTGAGCCTAGTTGTTGTCTATTGACTGCAGCACATATACGGGCTGGCTCAACCGGGTCGTTCCACCCTCTCACTGAAGATCGGCGCAAAGTTGTTATTTCAGCTTTCGTCCTTTTCAGAGCGGACACGCGCAAGCAAACTGCTTCTATAGGCAACTGCTTAATCACTCGAGCAGTACGCTTGTTTGACACCTTCGTTATTATTATTTTTAAATCAGTCGTACAATAAAATATTTTTGTTTCAGATACTTCTGGCCCTAGGCCTTGCGGCTTCCGAGAAATTGGACAGAACCTATCTCCCACCACCTGGCGCTAAATTCTCTGGAGGTAGCCCTGGAGCTATCCTGACCCCACTGGAACTGCCTAAACAAACATACCCCAATACTGGAACCCTGGTTACTGAGAACGGACTTCCATCTGGTGACTCTCGGAGCAAACTAGGAATCATCAGAGGACAACATGATTTTGGTCAAGTAACCACTAAAGCACCGTTCACGTATTATACTGAAAATCTGCCTACAACGACTACATCATACGCTTTCACTCAGACCACGACTTTACCGCCACTAGAGACTTATGGAACGACTATTGGACCAATAAATCCAGCTACTGGTTTGCCAGTTCGATTTGCTTCCCAGAATCCTGGCAATCTTGGATTTTCAACCAACCCTCAGAACAATCTTAACATACAAGGCCAACGTCCAAATGCCCCATCTTTTGTGATTAACGGCCAACCTGGAACTGAAGGTCAGACAAATTACGGTCAACCAAGTTATAATCAAGACAACCAACTTTTGGGCCAATATCAAGACCAATATCCAATCACAGTTATCCCTGGACGCGATATACAAACAGGATTGGTTTCTCAACTACCCAATCAGCAAGGATTTCAGTATGCTGATGGACAAAATGTTGGTCAAGTTGTACCATCCACAGCAGCTCCTCAATTCAGCTCAAGCAATCCTCAAGTTCCTGCAAACTTTCAACCAGAATCAAACAATTCAAACTATGGATCAAACGCCTCTCCTGTTTTGTCAACCAACTCTCAAACTGCTTATCCTACTCAACAAAATCAAGGTCAGAATTTACGAACCGGATTTAATCAACCTTCTAATGGCCAAAATCAGTATGATCAAGGAATTCCTTCGCAGTACTCTCAAAATCAGAAACAGCCTGTTTCAGGAGTTTCTGAGAACTATCGACCAGGATCTTCATCATCATCAGAGTATTTCAATCAGCCCGGTTATTCTAGCACCACATCACTGCCTAGCATTTCTTCAACTGTGGCTCCTACTTTTGGTAGTTACGTACGACCAGAAAGACCTCAGGCGGAAGCCGACCGAAACGCTGTGATATTAAGCTTTGAGAATGTTCGCACTCCAAACGGATACTCCTACAGTTATGATACCTCAAATGGAATACATGCTGATGAAAGTGGATTTGTAGATAACGGAACTAAAGCTAAAGGAAGTTACTCTTATATTGGTGATGATGGAAAATTCTACAGTGTAACGTACACAGCTGATGAGAACGGTTTCCAACCTCGTGGTGATCATTTGCCAACCCCTCCGCCGATACCTGAAGCTATCCAGAAGGTTATTGAGCAGGCAACAAGGGAGAAAGAAGCGGGTATATCTGATGATGGTGAGTTCTTTTCTCTATATTTATATGCTTCTAAGTTATCTGAATTAATTGTGTCACAAAATATATTATTGATAGTCAAAACTACATGACATTTCAAACTGATTTTAAATTTTCAGGATCTTACAATGAGGAAAAGTATGGCGACAATAAATATCAAGGCAAGATTAATAGATACACGTCACCAAATCAAGGTTCTAATCAATTTGACAACAGTAATATTAATGGACAACAGAATAACCGAGGAAAGCCAATTGCTATATTAGGTGATATTGTATCAAATGACCGGAACGAAAACGTGAGACCAGATCAGTTCAACAATGATAATAACATTAACAAGGAACTTGTCAAAATTCCATCAAGAGGTAGCACCAAGTTTGGAAATGAAATAAACCAACCTGATATTCCCGTAAGTGCTTCAGAAGGTACGAAGCCTTCATTTAGTTATGGTTCTAACATACAAGAAGCTCCTATTCTTCGTTCAGGTCAAAAAGGCACTGAACTTGAATACCCTAACTCTCAAGCAATCTATGTAGAACCTGGTAAATATTCAGAATCTGATATCAATAAGACTCCTGAATCTATTGTGTCTAATTTACAAAATGTTAACGATGATGGTTCTATTAGACCAAATGGACCTGAAGCTGATACGTCTGCAGGAATAAGTAATGTCTTTGGTAGCCCTAAAACTTTTATTGGTGACAAGCAAAGGGTAGAACGTCCTGGAACTTCCAATATCAGATATACCGAAGAACAAGGTTTTGGACCTGAAAAAACTTTTGTGCAAAAAGAGACTTATAATGTAGTCGGCGATAGACGTCCAGGCATCAAAACTGATCTAAATATTGAACAGGCTGATTCCAATAAACCAACGTCCAATCAAAGAACAAGTGTTATAAAAGACAGAAACGACGTTAATGATAATGGTTATACGTACAATCGGCCTCAGACTAAATTCGAACAAAATAACTTTCCAACTCGATTCAGAGGACAAGAATCGTCTATGAAACCAGAAGAATATAGTACCACTCAAGGCACTACGTTGAAACCATTTATGACACCTAATGTTTACAACAAAAAAGATACCACACAATCATCCCTAATAAGGAAACCTTTCGAAGTGATATTACCTACTACTGAAAGTTACGAAGACTACAGTGATAACAATGAGTATCCTGAAAAAGATCAAGGCATGAATGCCGAAAGGTTTAGACCTAACAAAGTCACTGTTGATAACACCGGTACCACAATTCAACCGTATCAAGTGAAACAGTCTACTAGACAATACCAATACACACCAAGTAATCAAGGCACACGCATTACTCAAAAAGTGACGCCAGGATCTATGACTGTGTATTCGATTGCTTCTACAACTCCAATGCCATCTCAAAACTCTCGTTTCGGAACTCCTACTCAAAAACCAGTAACCCAGTACGAACCTAGACCTACCACTACAGTAGTTCCTGGTTTTATTATAAACGGACCCAGTTCTGAAGTACCTTCTAGATCTGGTTTTGTTTCTCAATCCAACGAACCTGCTGTTAGATATACTACTACAAAAGCACCCGGTTCATCACTAGCAAGTAACACATTTGGTTCACGTCTACCTCCTGCAAGAGTCACACCTCAAAGTTACTCTACCACTTATAGACCTGTGGATTATTCTGCAACAACTGTAAAACCTGGTTTTGACCTAAGCTCAGCCCCAGTATCCTCAGCTCCATATCCAACGGGTTACCAATATGGAAACTCTGGACCTGTATCAAGCTACGGTTCGAATGTAGCTACATCCAGGCCAGTACCCATTCCATCAGGACCTGGAATGTACTCTCAAGTGGCCCCCGGATCGACCTACCAATACGGTCCTGTCGACTACTCTCAATCGACTAATGGACCTGTTACTGGAAGACCAGGATCTAATTTCCAGACTGGAATCTCTCAAGTATCACCGACTGGAACATACCAAAGTGGATATCAATACGGTCCTGGATTACCAACCGCTACTGGAATACAACCTGGATCTTCTACTTCTGAACCTGTAACTACACCTCAGTCTTATCCATCGTCTACCTACCGTCCAGGGTTTACTGAAGGATATACCCAGAGACCAATAACTGTCGATACCTTTGGAAGACCAATTTCGGAAGGAGCTTACTACCCTGGATATTCAGTTTCAGAGACAGGAATACCCTCTTATTCTCAAGGTAATAGAGGACAAAATCCTATATCCAATCAACAAAGTGCTGGGTCTGTAGATTCTACTGGTTCTACGTACCCTGGTTACGGAACCACTGAAAAGGTTACAGGAGAAGACTTCAGTGGACCCAAACAACCACAAAGATTCGACTCCAAAACTGGCTACCATTATTGATTTATCGATTTTTTATTAATTTATTTCTGTTGAAATTGAGCATGTATTTAAAAATGAAATAAAAGAGTGTTAAAAAAATTAATTACTTATTTTATTTCTTTTTTATGGGACTAAGCCCGCCACACATTCCCACCACTGTTGCTCCTGTAAGCCAGGATCGACAATGGTGTCCAACGATGACGCCAAGACTACGTACTACGTACTTATTTTATTTATTTAACTTGGTGTTAGAGTTGTTCAAGCCGCCCGAAGGCCTCTGACATGGCTCGACGTCTACTGCCTAGATGATAACAACCGGGACCGACTTATAACGTGCCCTCCGGCCTCCGAAGCACAGAGACGCTCAGTTCAAATGCCACTCAATGGTCACCCATCTCTGACTGACCTTGCTAAGCGTTGCTTAACTTCCGATCGTTTACCGTTCAGTGATTGCAGCTGGCTATGAGCGCCTTTCGACATTAGTTGTGCAGAAAAAAGCTATGAAAAATGATTACTCATTAAGTTTCAAAAGAAAATCCGGTTTAAAAATAAATAGAGTTGCTTACCTATAAAAAGTAGAAGCGCAATGATACAGACGCTTAGTCTGTATCATTGCTTCTTAAAGCACCATCTGCATACAGTTACAAACAAAAGCCAAAGATCTATGATAATGACCTATGAAATCACACAGACATTAGCACCTTTTCGGCTTACAGTTTTATATTTTGTCCATAGATGGCGCACTAATATTTTTTTAAATCAATGCTTTACATACTAATAGATGGTCATCCATTATTATACTTTTATATGTTACGGTGACAATAAAAAAAAATCGAATGAAAGAATTTGCCCAAATGACAGAGAGGAGTGGAGAGTTGTGAGGGAGACCTTTGCCCAGCAGTGGGACGATGTGAATAAAAAAAATATTTCATAATGTTCTATTCATAATACAGTCTATTTATTATTAGTAGCTTTTATTTATTATGGTGACTATGGTGGCACACCAGCGTACGATACGCCTGATTTTAAACAGTTATCGTAGCCTATAAATATTTGCAATACCAAAGGCTCACACGCTGCCCACAGTGGGACAAAGGAAGGGGAAGGCTGGACTTCCGGCTCTCTCATTCATCGTCAGAAACGCAGCTGTAATAGCTACTTTACGCCGATCTTTTGTGAGAGGGTGGTACTACCCCGGTCGAGCCAGCCCATTTATGAGCTGTAGTCAATTGGCTACAACTTTGCTCTACTATCAATAAATCATTCATAATAGGAAAGAGAACTAGTTAAAAGGAAGTCACGGAGGATACGGTTACCCATCCAGATCCAGGCCGCATTAACAAGTGCTTGCAAAAACGCGCCCTTGACCTTGAAATGATAAATAACCGGACACAGAATAATGCCCATGGTTATTAAAGTATTATAAAAAATAGAAAAAAATATATTGTATGAGTTAAGTTTTTAGGGTTCCGTACCTTAAAGGGAAAAAACGGGACCTTTATAGGATCACTTTGTTGTCCTTCTGCTTGTCTGTTTGTCTGTCAAGATGTGCACAGCCCAAACCGCTGGTGTTAGAAACATGAAATTTTAACAGTAGGTACCTTATATAGCGTAGAAGAAGCGCATAGAAAAGATTTTGGAAAATTCCACCCATACAGGGGTAAAATAAGTGGTTTGTATGGGGGGGGCCTATATATCTGAAGCTACAAATCATGAAAAGTTGTATTTAGTTTAATCATTACAAATAAAAAAATATTAATTTCAGCGTTTTTGAAAGTGATTTGGCTTCCGGCTCTATCACTCATCGTGCGAAACGTAGCTATAATAGCTACTATTTACGCCGATCTTGTGTGAGAGTGCCAGCCCATATAATAATAATAATATCCTGGGACATTCTTTTTACACACGGCTACCTGATCCCAAACTAAGCAGAGCTTGTACTATGGAAACCAGATAACTGACATTACTACATATACTACTTTTTGTTTGTAAATACATACTTAATATACATATACACCCAGACTCGGGACATACAGACATGTTCATGCACACATGCATGTCCCGGGTAGGAATCGAACCTACGACCTGCAGCGTGTTAGGCGGAATCTTACCAACCACGCTAACGGTCAATTAGACGTGTCTACAACATGCACATGCCGCGCGAGGCTGCTCACCCACATGCCTCGCGGAGCACGACGTTTGCCTCAGTCGCATGCCGCGCAAGGCAAATGGCGAGGCAAATGACACTCTAGACAGGGAAAGGTATACCCGATCAATCAGTTTGACACGTTTGACATCGTTCTGTCTCACGACTGCCAAACTAGGCGAGGCAAATGTGAGTGCTCAGGTGAGGCAGGGCGCGCATTTGCCTCACGTGAGGCAAGTCAAACTTGGCGAGGAAAATTTTCCTCGCGCGGCATGTGACACATCTGGACGTAGCTATTGACTAAGGTCTACCACCAATAAAACGTTGTTCACGTAATTACTTGATTCATTTGTATTTATAGTGGGAGTGCTCTCACCTTGGCTGCCCTTTCATTGCAAGTGATTCATGTAGCTTCGTCTCAACGCATAGCACCGTTTATTGGAACCTAAATTCTATGATCTCGTGAAGGTATTAACATTTCGTAGTATATTAGCAAATAGGGTGATCATAAATCTGTTCTACGCCTTGGATTTGTTTCAATTTAGCTTTTTACCCGACTACGGCGGAGGGTTATGATTTTGACCGATATGTATGTATGTATGTATGTATGTATGTATGTATGTATGTATGTGTGTATGTATGTGCATCTGTTCCCACCTAACTTCCAAACGACTTGTCGTAATTTGACGAATGAGGTATCGTTAGAAGCGGCTTAATGGCGCGCTGGTTATAGGCTATGTGTCGTCACATAAAATTGCATATAGCGCCCTCTAGAGGACATAATGTCATGAACTAAAAAAAATACATTTTTTAATGAAACCGTGTGGGGTATCAAATGAAAGAGCTTGATGAGCACATTTCAAAAATATATATATTGTTACCTATAACTCCAAAATAATTAAATAAAAAGTAAGTTTAAAAACTAAAACCCGACTACTGAAAAATTGCGCTCTAAAAAGTATGAAACAAGAAAATATTCTCATCTAGAGGATAGCCGTTGTCCGTGTTCATATGCCTATTCATATTTCATACTTTTTAGAGCGCAATTTTTAAGTAGTCGGGCTTTATTATAAAGAACGTATCGGGTCAAATACAAGCATTCTCTAATTTTATTTAAACCATTTAAGAAATTACACACCAACTGTATGGTCCCGAACAAAGAAACGCGTGTACTATGGCTACTGTACAATGGACTGGGGCTGATCCAGTGACACCCAGACCAGGCTAAATTACGAAAAGGCCGTTTCCGAAATTTGCCTCAGGCGGGAATTTAACCCGCAACCACCCAATGCAGTGAGCCGCGCGGCCAACCCTCAAACCACTGCGCCCAGAGGTCTTCCAAAAAGATAGTCTGTGATTTAAGTGTCCGCATATTATTATTTTTTTAAATAAAATATATTTTTTTCCAACAAGCAGAAGTGAGTAGTGTAGAATTAGATAATCTTCTTCCAACTCCTGTTTTTTTTTTTAAATAAATAAAATAATAAATATAACGTCACGACTTTTATTCCCATTCGGGGGTAGACAGAGGCTTGAGTGGCCATACACCACCACATTGTGGAGGTATTAAGCCAACTGAAAGCCCACGTTTCACCAGATAGTCAGTCCTGTTTTTTCTTTTGTTAAAATTCATGCAGGTTCCAAAACAACTTAGCTTTTCCCCGGGACTCGTCGAGGGTCAAACCTCGGCGTCATCGTTGGACACCATTGTCGATCCTGGCCTACAGGAGTAACAGTGGTGGGAGTATGGTAAGCCTAGTCCCATAAAAAAACAGTAGAATTTAAGAAACATTATCTTGCCATATGTAATTACTGTAATTGCTCATGTATAAAAAATGCGATTCGGAATTAAAAACATCAATTGATTTATTTCAAAGCTTGCTTTTTTAGCCGAACCAAAACTTAATTCAAAGGATGACATCAGTTCTTTTAACCGCTAGTTCTACTTACCAAACATAGAGTTGGTAATTATGCATCTGTTTAAGGAGTGCTATCCTTGCCTTGGATGCGGGCCCTTTCATCTTATTTGTAGTGAGAGGAGCGTCTAGAAGTATTTTAGATATGCATTTAGAGTCTACAGGGTTATTGGAATAACCGTGGTCCGTTTAGTTACTTTTTACAAAAGTTTTTGTTTATGATGTCAGTAATACAGTCTGCAAGGATGTTAATGTTTTTTCAATAACCCTGTATAAAGACATGCCCCCAAATTTACAGAAAGTTATACTGGCATTACAAATCACTTTAGGGCCTCCGCAGACTAGCTACTTTTAGCATCGGCGATAATGACTTCCGCAGCATATGTTATCAATTTCAGTTCCAATTATTAGTGTTACAGTCACAAAACCACAAATGTTACCCGGTGTAAACTGCCTAAAAATATTTATAAAGGCGCAACTTAGGGCCACCGCAGACTAGCTACTTTTAGCATCGGCGATCGGCGATTTTGATGCTGCGTCTCACTCGTTCGCGCTCGAAGAAACGCGACGCAGCATCGATACGTCACAAAATCGCCGGTCGCCGATGCTAAAAGTAGCTAGTCTGCGGAGGCCCTTAGATCCAAGTAATCTTTCGTAAAACAATTGTAAATTAGCTAAAAATCTCTATAAATTTTGGGGCTAGCTTTTAAAGATATTAGTGTTGTTTGTTTCCAGCACGCTTAGCATGAAAAATGTAGACTTATATGTCGCGCGACTCCTTAAACCATCTCTTCTCTTCCGACTATGTCGCGACCATAGATATATAGTAATAGATCGGAAGTTATTGTTTATGGTATACATATTTGATGCAAATATGGACCACATTAACGAAAACATATCTGTCTCATTCTTACACGTCACAATTTAGCTATGTAAAACAGTACAATATATGTCATATATTTCTTTTTTCTGGAAGTTTTTGGTTAGTTCCGTCAGTAAGCCGCCTCCCTGAGGGCCTTTTTGGGCCGCCATATTGGGTTTTCGGCTATGGTCGGGTCACTATGGTTAGTACTTCATCTGTCATGTCAGCGTCTTATACAAATTATTTTAAATTTTACGCTGAACTGTGTGTATTTTGTGACTCTTTATTAGATTATTTAGGATTATTAAGGAAAAAGCAATATAGTTTAGTGTTGCGTTAGGGCATGCAGTTCTGATTCTCGAAAGAATTTCGAAGGATTGTCATTTTTCAGATTAGTTGTGTTATTTTCATATTTAAGTGTATTTATAGTGTGTGAAAATACATTTCGTGTACATAATATTAATTTTTAATTGTGTTCTCGTCTATAATCTTACTCTCCAATTCATATTTTCAACTAAAATAGAAATAACAAATATTTGATATGTTTACATAAAAACGTAGTGTTGTTCTTACATGTTATGTTTCAAAGTTATCGATACAAATTCTATTCGCCTACACGTTGGGCCGTGCCGTTACCCCGGGGTGACCGACCACAAATTGATTATTTTTGTTTTGGAAGGTGCGTGACTGCGTCGCCTTAAAATTGTATTTTAATTTTTTATCACTACTCAAGAACATAAAGATGCGCGAAAGAGAAAACAAGTTGATTTTTACCCGACTACGGAGGCGTTATGATTTTGACCGGTATGTATGTATGTATGTATGTATGTATGTGCATCTGTTCCCACCTAACTTCCAAACTACTTGTCGTAATTTGACAAATGAGGTATCGTCAGAAGCGGCTTAATGGCGCGCTGGTTATAGGCTATGTGACGTCACATAAAATTGCATATGGCGCCCTCTAGAGGACATAATGTCATGAACTAAAAAAAAAACATTTTTTAATTAAACCGTGTGGGGTATCAAATGAAAGAGCTTGATGAGCACATTTCAAAAATATATATATTGTTACCTATAACTCCAAAATATTTAAATAAAAAGTAAGTTTAAAAACTAAAACCCGACTACGGAAAAAACGTGCTCTAAAAAGTATGAAACAAGAAAATATTCTCATCTAGAGGATAGCCGTGGTCCGTGTTCATGTGCCATTTGGCCCTAAAAGACCTACACGGACCACGGCTATCCTCTAGATGAGAATATTTTCTTGTTTCATACTTTTTAGAGCACGTTTTTTCCGTAGTCGGGTTTTAGTTTTTAAACTTACTTTTTATTGGATACTTATTTTTGAATTGTAATGTAATTGTAATTGTTTGACAGCCAATCGATGATAACTTTGCCAATAGTTGTGAAGAGCTGTCAACTGAGATACATAATAGCCCCGCTGACCCTTACAGATTTGTCTCCCCCTTTTTTGCCTTATTTGATTTAGCCCAGCATAGCTGTACCTACCTAATCAAGACCCAGCACTTTTCCCGCGACATGATCGTTGGGTATATCGATATGGATACTATCGACTATCTAAAAGTACAACACTTTTTGCTGCGGGCGGAGTCGCGCCATATTGGACGGTCGTTTGCTCGGGTTTGGCTCCAGATGACGTCACATAGGGCTTGTCCTCTATCTTTCTTATGGTCAATGGTCGCGACCTAAAGCATGAACTGACAGGAAGACAGCGAGTCTACCGTCGGTAGAGTCTTATCTACCGAAGAGTAATCTGTCTTGCCGTTATAAAAAAACATTTATTTTTAAATATGGTAAGACCGAAACGATCTTCTAATCGCAGTTGCCGAGTTTGGGTACGGCACTAAATAATTCATTCTTTGTTCACTTCATTCGGTCAATACAGATCTCACCGTGCGTTTCCACTGCGCAATAACATTTTGTCACAACATATTGTTGTCTCTATTTAATGACAGCAAAAAAATAGAGACAGCAATATGTTGTGTCGACATGTTTTTGTGCAGTGGAAACGCACGGTAAAACTGACAGTGATGTTTGGCAGATTTGATATTTGTAAACAAACACAACAAACGCCGCTAAAACTAAATATTTTTATGTTTTGTGTGATTTTGTGGAAAAATGAATACGAGAAAAGGGTAAGTGCATTTTGTCTATATAAGTACATAAGACTGAGGATAGGGTAAGTTGTAAATATATGTATTTGATGTTAGAATCTTCAGTCGCTTAACATAAAAAGTTCTCGATCTAAGAAAAGCTAACACAAAGTTTAATTTCAGGGTTAAAACTAGTAGGAGTAGCCTGAAACAGGTGCAGATGTTGGTCTCCTATATGCAGGCCAACACTGCTTTTGCCAATGGGAATTTTAGTGGGCCCATGGGCCAGCGGTCCGGGCCGAGCAATGGGAGCAGCTGAGAGAATTATTACGTAAGTACTTATTATACATTAGATTATAATGTAAACTACTACCTCATAGACAGTTGTAATTATTAATCGGTAAACAATCGAAGGTTAAGCAACACTCGGCAACGCTTTTACAATTGAGTGCTAATAGAACTGAGTGTCTCTGTGCTCCTGTACTTGCGCACACACTTGTGCATTATAATATCTTCTGCACAGATGACTAGTGTCCGTTGAGATTGGTCACCGAGGCCCCAATTCGGTTAAGAGGACTACTATTACTAAAAGAATACCTACTGTGCTCTTAATGGATTTGTTCCTAAGTAATTAATATAAGTGAACCTTCATGCCTGAATTCCCAGAATCCGAAGGAAGCTAGGAGCAAGCAAATGAGTTTTGCAGTGCACCCATATTCCGTCGATGGTATTTTGGCCCTAATGTAAAAGGGTGCAAGCTTATTGCCATTATACAAGGCACAATTCCCTACCCCTACGAATCCCTCTTAATCTGGGAGGAATCAGGGCATATTTCACCACACTGGCTGAAAAATATATAATTGCCTATATTTTTTTCACAAATAAGGCGGTCAACAAGCCTTCGGCCCGCCTGATGTTAAGCAGGTATTGTAGGCGTAGGTTGATAGGGGAGCGGAATAGTGGAAAGGGAAGGGAGGATAATTAATAATGTTTGAAATATCTTTTGCAGGATGTAGCAAAACAACTGCGCTTAAAAATAGTATTGCTGCTGCTGAAGCTCCGAGTCACCGAAAAAACAGGTAAATAAATTGATATCAATTTGTTTGTAAAATTTGAAAACTTTAATAAAATAAAAATAAAATCAAATAATTATCCAAAATATTGTTGCACTATAGCGTTACGTTTATTGTCCGCCACAAGTTTTGAGTTTCCGTTCCGATCTGCGATATTTCCATGAGTTCCATGGGCACTCTGGAAATTATAAACATTTTACTTAAAAGTATGATGCTAAGCCTAAAAATAAGAATGTGATAATTTGAAAATTACATGTACCTATAATGTCGCATTATGTTGTATACCTATAGTACAGCATGCATAAACTACTTGACTTGATTTTTCGGCGGAGTAGTGCAAACTCCTATCTATTCCCAAACTCCGAAAGGTCCACTTCAAGTAGCCGTTCGTTCTCTCAATTAAATTTCTGGTTTGGCAATGCCACTCCGTGTATCTAAATTGAGGGGTGTCCCGAGGTGCATTCCTAATTGGAGTCATCAGCCATGGCTCCAAGGCATAGCCAGAATCGCCTGAAAATTTAAATAATAATAATTTGTTTATTTTTTATAAATTTTTTGTTGCAGGTTACGCAGTGAACGATTAATAATTAAGTTTTAATTTGTTATTTATACAAAGTGTTTTTATTTTTTATGAGTTTATTATATAAGTTTTAGTAAGAAGATCTTGTAAATGTACCTATTGTAATTTACCTACTCAAAGCTTATTTATTGTTTGTTAGTATGAGAGTAAAAGCCTGCCGCACTCAGAGACGTCTCGTCTAAAAAGAGTGATTTGTGGGGATTGATCCTTATTACATTTCATTAATAAACTGTTTCAGAATCATCAGAACAATCCTACTAAATAAATAAATGAATAACTGATTAAACTTACTTTTTTTGTTTGTAAATACATACATAATTACACCCATACTCGGGACATGAAGACATTTTCATGCACACAAATGCATGTCCCGGGTAGGAATCGAACCTACAATCTGCAGCGTGAAAGGAGGAATCTAAACCAGCCACGCCAACCGTCAATTAAACTTAATAGGTAAATTAAGTTAATTATAAAAGAAATAAGAAACTATAGAACACATCTCACCAAGCAGATAATAATTGCCGATTCGGCTGTTGTACAGTCTGCGCATCTCCTCTTTTATCGTTGAATTATTAAATATAAATAGGTCGTGTGTTCGACCCGGATAGTTGGCGTTGCAATTCAGGATTCGACAGTCTGAGTCCGCAATCAAGAATATAATTGGGATTAAGTGTAATTAATGTAATCTAGCAGGTAGGCAGTAGTAGCAGTATTAGCTCTGTGGAGGAACGCCAGCTTATACCTAGGGTAAGTAAATTTTGCTCTTGGCCAATAGAGCGCTGGTAGTGGCCAGTCATCAATATTTTGATGGATTTAAGAATCTGCAAGTAAATAGAAAAAAATTAAGTAACTTGAAATAAATTACATACCTAACATAAAATGAAATATCTTTTGACGTTTAGTAGGTAGGTAACTATACTTATTATTAAATGACCATGTAGCGTACCTACCTCAATGATCACAGAATATCCCGCTGAATTTTTGGGGGTAAGATCCCCTTCGAGCTCCGAGCAAAGGTACCTACTCCACCATTTCCTTGCTTATTTTAAAGATTTGGCAGAACTCTTGCTCTGGGAGCTCGAAGGGGTCGCAGAGTTCCCGCACTTGCCGTCTGTGCCGCTTGCGGGCTAATTTCTCTTCATTTAGAGATAATAAAAGATTTCGATACAATCGAGCCACTTTTAGTTTGCCGCGTTTGCCGCTTTTTTATTTTCTTGTAACGTCACGACTTTTATCCCCGTTTGGGGGTAGTCAGAGGCTTGAGTGGCCATACACCACCACATTGTGGAGGTTTATTTTCTTAAGCCAGTATAACAAAAAATCACCACGTTAACTAGGTATTTTGCCAGTGTTAAGTATTTAATAGCAATAAAAAATTCAATATGATAGCATAAGCACCTAAAACATTAAAAACACCGTTCATTTTGGATAAAAAGTCGAGTCATATTCAAACTAACTCTTAATCGCGGCCTACAACAGTGGTAGACATATATCTCTACCCCGAGCTGTCAAAAATAGAGATACATTGGCGGTCATGTTATGGCCGGTAGACTATAGTCTTCAACTGACATTAAGGGTGCGTTTCGATTGAAGCGGAGCGGGGCGGAGCTGGGCCGAGCGGACCGTGAATTGGCCAATCACAGTGCTCGAAATCTCCACTCCGCATCAGTGGAAACAGTGTAAGCGGGGCGGAGCGGAGATGAGTGGACTTTCGAATAAAACAAATGAACACGCGGCCCCGAGCCGGACAGAGCGGAGTCGAGCAGGCTGTGGTGCCGAGTGGTGGGCACGAAGCGGAGCGGAGCTGGGCGGAGCGGGGCGGGGCGGGGCTGGGCGGAGCGGAGTGGAGCTGGGCTGGGCGGAGCGGAGATGAGTGGACTTTCGAATAAAACAAATGACCACGCGGCCTCGAGCCGGACAGAGCGGAGTCGAGCAGGCTGTGGTGCCGACTGGTGGGCACGAAGCGGAGCGGAGCTGGGCGGAGCGGGGCGGGGCGGGGTGGAGCTGAGCTGAGCGGAGCTGAGCTGAGCGGAGCTGAGCTGAGCGGAGCTGAGCGGAGCTGCGCTGAGCTGAGCGGAGTTGAGCGGAGCTGAGCGGAGCTGAGCGGAGCTGAGCGGAGCTGAGCGGAGCTGAGCGGAGCTGAGCGGAGCTGAGCGGAGCTGAGCGGAGCTGAACGGAGCTGAGCGGAGCTGAGCGGATCTGAGCGGAGCTGAGCGGATCTGAGCGGAGCTGAGCGGAGCTGAGCGGAGCTGAGCGGAGCTGAGCAGGCTGTGGTGCTGAGTGGTGGGCACGAAGCAGAGCGGAGCGGAGCGGAGAGGAGCGGAGCGGAGAGGAGCGGAGCTGAGCGGACTTTCGAGTACAATATATGAACACGCGGCCCCGCTCCACCCCGCTCCGCTTCAATGGAAACATTTGCCACTTCTCACTGCTATTCTCCGCTTCACTCCGCCCAGCACCGCTCCGCTCCACCCCGCTCAACCCCGCTCTGCTCCGCCCCGCTCCACTTCAATGGAAACATTTGCCACTTTTCACTGTTCTTCTCCGCTCCACTCCGCCCAGCTCCGCCCCGCTCCGCTTCAATGGAAACAGTTGCCACTTTTCACAGCTCCTCTCCGCCCCGCTCCGCCCCGCTCCGCTTCAATGGAAACGCAGCCTAAGTCGCACCCTAGTCGCTTGACGCGCGGTGTTCGTGCTAGGGCCTGTAGACATAGCCCGCTGTGACGTCATTTGCGCGATTGTATGTGACAGTTAGGCTGCGTTTCCATTGAAGCGGAGCGGGGCGGAGCGGGGCGGAGAGGAGCTGTGAAAAGTGGCAACTGTTTCCATTGAAGCGGAGCGGGGCGGAGCGGAGCGGAGCTGGGCGGAGTGGAGCGGAGAAGAACAGTGAAAAGTGGCAAATGTTTCCATTCAAGTGGAGCGGGGCGGAGCAGAGCGGGGTTGAGCGGGGTGGAGCGGAGCGGTGCTGGGCGGAGTGGAGCGGAGAATAGCAGTGTGAAGTGGCAAATGTTTCCATTGAAGCAGGGCGGGGTGGAGCGGGGCCGCGTGTTCATATATTGTACTCGAAAGTCCGCTCCTCTCCGCTCCGCTCCGCTCTGCTTCGTGCCCACCACTCGGCACCACAGCCTGCTCAGCTCCGCTCAGCTCCGCTCAGCTCCGCTCAGCTCCGCTCAGCTCCGCTCAGCTCCGCTCAGCTCCGCTCAGCTCCGCTCAGCTCCGCTCAGCTCCGCTCAGCTCCGCTCAGCTCCGCTCAGCTCCGCTCAGCTCCGCTCAGCTCAGCTCCGCTCAGCTCCGCTCAGCTCCGCTCAGCTCCGCTCAGCTCCGCTCAGCTCCGCTCAGCTCTGCTCAGCTCAGCTCAGCTCAGCTCAGGTCAGCTCCGCTCCGCTTCGTGCCCACCACTCGGCACCACAGCCCGCTCAGCTCCGCTCAGCTCCGCTCAGTTCCGCTCAGCTCCGCTCAGCTCCGCTCAGCTCCGCTCAGTTCCGCTCAGCTCCGCTCAGCTCAGCTCAGCTCAGCTCCGCTCCGCCCAGCTCGGCTCCGCTTCGTGCCCACCACTCGGCACCACAGCCTGCTCGACTCCGCTCTGTCCGGCTCGAGGCCGCGTGGTCATTTGTTTTATTCGAAAGTCCACTCATCTCCGCTCCGCCCAGCCCAGCTCCGCTCCGCTCCGCCCAGCCCCGCCCCGCCCCGCTCCGCCCAGCTCCGCTCCGCTTCGTGCCCACCACTCGGCACCACAGCCTGCTCGACTCCGCTCTGTCCGGCTCGGGGCCGCGTGTTCATTTGTTTTATTCGAAAGTCCACTCATCTCCGCTCCGCCCCGCTTACACTGTTTCCACTGATGCGGAGTGGAGATTTCAAGCACTGTGATTGGCCAATTCACGGTCCGCTCGGCCCCGCTCCGCCCCGCTCCGCTTCAATCGAAACGCACCCTTAGGCGCGAAATAGCGCTTGTCTTCGGGTTCATGCTAAGCGTGCAGGTACATAAACTTCTTTTAAAATATTATAACGTAGGTGCTAAACAAGCAAACGGCTACCTGGTGTTATGTGGGACCCGTAGCCTATAGATGCTTGCAATACCAAAGGCATCGCTCGCACGTTGCCGACCTGAAGGAGAGTAGGAGAAAGGAAAGGGACCCTTCCCTTTCTTTTGTTAGTCAGTCTTCCAACTCACTCACTCATCGTACGAATCGAGCTGAAGTAGCCGGTACCCAGGTCGCTCTTATATAATAATAATAACCTGGGACATTTTTACGCACGGCTACCTGATCCCAAACTAAGCAGAGCTTGTGCTATAGAAACCAGATAACTGATATTACTACATATACTACTTTTTTGTTTGTAAATACATACTTAATATACAAACACACCCAGACTCAGGACATACAGACATGTTCATACACACAAATGCATGTCCCGGGTAGGAATCGAACCTACGACCTGCAGCGTGAAAGGCGCCACAACGCCAACCACGCCAACGGGCCCGTCAAATGCTTGGCTTTACTACCTATCAATGAACTATCTGTAGTTCCATCCTATATGGTCATAGCGTAAACATTCCACATGGGTACTGCACCCATGTACTTCGATGTCAATACCATGACAGCTGATACGACTTCGAGGAGTTGTTGATTAAGGGGTGTTGCGTAAAGCCACAGAGTAAAGACTAAAGAAAGAGGTGCCCTTATTAGATATATGTATGAAAAAAAACATGGTCATTGTTTTTTCATTTTCATTGTTCTATCTACCGGTAAATAGTTGAACTACTCGCTTCGTTTTACGTCGATGTTAGCACTAGGCCGACCACTCGGCCGAGTTGCTTAGGGCCAGTCCCCTTAGTAATTGGTCCATGCGTAAAACCGTATAGTATTTGTAATTTCGAACTAAAGGTAGTATTCGTGTTGAAGGATACTGATCGATCAAGTTAAATATTAACAATTTATCGTAAAACACTTACGTTAAAAGCTTAATGTTGTGTGTTGGGATAATGGATTGATGAGTGGCGTAAGTAACATTATGCTATTTGGAACCATGCTGAGGTAGAGATATTTCACCTTAAAAACGTGATTATTTAAATGTGTGAAAAAAATATTTATAGCAACGCTTTACTTAAAGAACAGCCCCCCTAGACAAGTGGCATGAACGCTAATCGAATATAATACAATAGACTTCACAATGTATGGAAATGTCAAACGTTGCTATGTAGATTACGTGACTTATGTCATTTCCATACATGAAGCGTAGCGATTTGAAGGAACGCTTGTAGACGTCAGCCACTCCCTTCTGGTATGTAGTGAAATATACCTGAAGGGCTAGACAAGTGGCATGAACGCTAATCGAATAGAATAGAATAGACTTCACAATGTATGGAAATGTCAAACGTCGCTATGTAGATCAACAACAAATTGCTATGTAGATCACGTGACTTATGTCATTTCCATACATGAAGCGTAGCGATTTGAACGAACGCTTGTAGACGTCAGCCACTTGTCTAGCCCTTCTGTTCTTTAAGTAAACCGTTGCAATAAATATAATGCAATAGCTACATTACGCCGATCTTCTTTGAGAAGGCGGTACTACCCCGGTCGAGCCATGTATATGAGCTGCAGACAATTGGCTACAACTTGGCTGTACCATTAATAAGCAGCCAGCCTTAGACTATAGTTAATGGCAGCTCTTAATGTCGTCATCCTATCCCTTATGACACATCAGGGTTATAAGCTGCCAAGAATGAAGCCATACTTAGTTGTTCTCGTGCTTGAAACGTGAATAATCCACAAAAGCGTCAACAACTAATTCATGAACATTAAATATCAAGGTCATCAGGGGACCTTTAGTGTCGTAATCAGCACCTATTGTAGTTCAGTGCATTCGTTTTAGGAGCTTGACCCGTAAAGTTCAAATGTAAAATGCTTGCATGATGATTTTTGAAGAACGAATTTGTTATACAGGGCTATTGGTAAAACACTAACAACCTTGCAGGGGCGTATTACTGACATAAAAAAAAACAACTTTTGTTCTATGACTTTTTAAAAAACTAAAAAAAAATAACAAAAATTCTAAAATGTATGAAACAAGAAAATATGCTCATCTAGAGAATAGCCGTGGTACGTTTAGGTACTTTAGGGCAAAGTGGAATACAACCACGTACCATGGCTTACCTCTAGATGAAAAAAAATTTTTTTTTCCAACATTTTAGAAAGTGATTTTTTGTTATTTTTTTTTGTTTTGTAAAAAGCCATAGAACAAAAGTTGTTGTTTTTGATGTCAGTAATACGCCCCTGCAAGGTTGTTAGTGTTTTACCAATAACCCTGTATAGAATACTTCGGTTTGTCTCGTGAATCAAACTTTTCGCAGAAGTTTGTTGGTTCCGTCTGTCTGGGTTAGACACCCTGCAATTTCGAGGGTCGTATAAGACCTACTAGTATTGTGGCGCATAGGTTAGGCAACCGCGATGCTACAGCAATGCGACAGCGACGCGACAGTGACGCGAATACATGATTTATGTATACATAGATGGTACACCTATCACAGTATCCACCTTTTATTAGGAAATTATCTATAGTTTTATCTTTCGTTGCAAAAGTTTTGGTTTCCTCCGATAGCGGTGCCGTCATATAGCGGCCGTAATATAGCAGTGAATGACGTCTCTAGAACGTTGGCTATGTTAACAAAATGGCGCGGTATCCTAGAGAGCGGTATTGGACACCGTTGTTTACATAGCCAATGTTCTAGTGACATCATTCACCGCTATATTACGGCCGCTATATGACGGCACCGCTATCGGAGGAAACTAGAGCTTAAGAGCTATTTTATAGACACTATTCCTTTTCAAGCCAGATCTCCGTGAAACTGTTGCATCATTTCATGTAACCAGCTTTCAATATAGGTCTACTGACCTTTGGCGTTCGTTCATAATCCCGAACGAAATGATGAATGATGTCATTCACTGAACATTCACCAATATTTGAATTGGACCTGATCGTGGAACCGTAATTATAGGATGTGATCAAAGGTCGCGGAGCCAGCGCGTTACAATAGGATACGATTGGTTTTCGCAAGTCATAATGCTGCGTCATAATTTGTTATTTTGGCTATTTTTTACACGACTGCCCAAAAAAAAGAGTGTATATGTGTTTAGGGTTCATGTATGTATGTATGTATGTGAGATTCTTTATTCCACCATAACTTATAAATGTCTGAATGTATTTGAGTGTATGGGGTATCGTTAGAATCCTTACATCGTTCCGGGTAACACTGGGAATATTATTTTTGAAAAAAAAAAATAGTATGGCGTCATTATGACTCAATTTGGAAATGCGAAAAAAAAATTTTTTCTTCTGTTACTACAATATGGGTATCAAATGGAAGGCCTTGATGAGCACATTCCAAAACTGTAGAATTTATAGGCATAATTTAACATAGGTAGGGTGTACATGCAAAACAAAGATTTCATTTTGGCTGTTATCACTAAAATGCATAAAATAAAAATAAATAATTAATAAAATTAAAAAACACGACTGCCCTGCCAAAAAACGTACTAAAAAGTATAAAACAAGTGCAGTGTCATTGCAGCCGGGGGCCCTCTTAGATTAAATATGTTCCACAGAACGGTCCCCCGACTGCAATGACACTGCACTTGTTTTATACTTTTTAGTACGTTTTTTGGCAGGGCAGTCGAGTTTTTTAATTTTTTTAAATTATTAAGATACAAGTAGATCCGTGGTAGTATTATTTATGTAGGAATGAGATTCGTGGTGTAGTAATGAGAACAGCCTAGGCTATTTGGGCCATTACACACCAAGACGCCAGGCGGCGCGTCGCCGGCCACCGTAGCCAAATAATCACACCCGGCGACGGACTGCCCCCCTAGATAAGTGGCATGAACGCTAATCGAATAGAATAGACTTCACAATGTATGGAAATGTCAAACGTCGCTATGTAGATCAACAACAAGTTGCTATGTAGATCACGTGACTTATATCATTTTCATACATGAAGCGTGGCGATTTGAAGGAACGCTTGTAGACATCAGCCACTTGTCTAGCCCTTCTTGCCACGTCGCCAGTCGGTCGCCAAATTGTCACACCTGTCATCATTTCAATACTAATTGTTTGGCGACGTCGCCGGCCACGTATCCAAACAACTGTCATTTATTTCAATACGAATTAGTTGGATGCGTGGCTGGCGACGTCGCTATGGCTACCCGGTGTGTTATGGCCCTTATAATAATGCAAGCGACCTGTGGCCCGATTCACGTAACCAAAACCGTAACGATGTCACAGCGATATAGTCGTTGATAGACTTTTTGTAATACGAAAAGGCTATCAACGACTATATCGCTGAGACATCGTTACGGTTTTGGTTACGTGAATCGGGCTACTGTCCTGGCATCGCAGGGATTTACTGGACTATTTATTATAAATTCAATTCGACAACTGCTTGGTTCAAGCGCAGGCCGCTCGTCTACTGCATCGCGTTCAATTCCTAACAGAGGCAAATTTTGGAAACGGTTTACAATACTCATATTAGTGCCAGCCTAACCAGCCTAACCTAGTTTGGGATCATCCAGTTGGTGAAAAAAAAAGCTGATCAACTAAGCAACGCTTATACTAGGGCTACCATACAATAGACTGGGGCGATCCCAGTGACACCCAGACTATTTTCGAAATTTGCCTCTGGCGGGAATCGAAGTCGCAACCATCCGATGTAGTGAGCCGAGTGGCCAACGCTTGGACCACTGCGCCAAGCGGTTATCAGTATAAACAATAATAGGATAATAATAGGTTAGGTCCTATTAATAATAGGTTATTAATAGGATTAAAGTTGGTTCAGTGCTTTGGTGAGGGAAAACATCGTGAGGAAACCTACCTATCCCTCGGGATTAGGTAATAGTCAGTTCCTGTATATACGGCGACACGGTTCACCACCTGTCACGTTGGGTTCTGACTATCTAGTGAAACGTGGGCTTTGAGTTGGTTAATACCTCCACAATGTGGTGGTGTATGGCCACTCAAGCCTCTGACTACCCCCGAACGGGGATAAAAGTCGTGACGTTACATTACATTTTTTTTTTTTATTCAGTGCTTTATTTACAGTTTTTTTTTATGGAACTGAGGTGACCAACAAGCGTACGACCCGCATTTACCGTAGCCTATAGATGCTAGCAATACCAAAAGCAGTGGTTGCACTTTACCGACATGAACGGGAGTGAGATGAAGGGGGAGGAAAGGGTTAGGGGGTTGGGCTACCGGCTCTCTCACTCATCGTACTAGCGCGGTAAATAGCAATTTTACGCCGATCTTCTGTGAGAGGGCGGTACTACCCTGATCGAGCCAGTCCGTATATGAGCTGCAGTCAATTAGCTACAGCTTAGCTCCACCAATAAAGTTACAGTTACAGTTTTAACTTTACAACTTTACAAAGATCGCCTCTCATATATTAAAACTGAGTGATAAAATATAGCTGATAGAATCGCTTGGTTTACGCAACTCGTAATTTTGTGTGAGCCGTGCAGTTGGTCGTGCGCGTGAGTCGAGCTGCAGCGTTTAGCTGGCGGTGGTGCGCATGCGTCAAACTGTATACACTGGAGACTTTCCATATGCACCAACAGCCAAGGAGTATGTTTACTTTCATCCAAAATCTAAAAATTCCTCATAGCAATCCGTAGAAGAAATAACTATGCTATTTTGTAGAGACAGAATATCGGCGTAAAATAGCTAATTCAGCTGCGTTTCGTACGATGAGTGAGAGAGCCCGGCCTATTCATTCTCCACGCCTTGTCGAACTCCTTTCCAGGTCGGCACGCACGAACTATGCCTTTGGTATTGCAAGCATCTATAGGCTACAGTAACTTCCATCAAATTAAAAACTTCGTATGCATGTAGGCCAATAAAACACAGTATTAAAATCTATCACTGGTCCAAAATTCTGCTTCCACCGGATAAGAGCACAATAAACTCAATGATTATTCTTTTCAAAAGCAAATCCGATCGCACTTGCGCTTGCGATTGCGTTTCTTAGTCGCACGATCGCAAAATCGCTCGTCTGTAATCTGCCTACCGATTACCCGATCTGAGAATCTCAGATCATTGCAACACACTATGTAGATCATCGCTGTTTGGTGCATCATTATACAGATCATCAAACCTTGATCCTATACATAGTTGGACCTGCTTTTATTGAGGTTACGCAACGCCTGGTATGCAGTCTAAAGCACTAGAGATTACAGAAAGTAAAAACCGGCAAGTGCGTGTCGGACTCGCACATAAAGGGTTCCGTACCACCGTAGAACAAAAACGTCAATAATATCAAATTTCTTTTAAATTACGCTTCGTGAGATACAGCCCGCTGACAGACGGAGGGACATCGTAGGCGTTAGTAATAGGGTCCCGTTGACACCCTTTGGGTACGGAATCCTAAAAAATAAAAACTAGGATCGAAGAACCTTATTTTTTTAAGTAAGTCACAATCAAAGTAAGGGAAGCACTTAGAAGAAGCACTGTTACGTTTTTACAACTAAACTTAAGCTATTTGGATGAATTTTGGTATAGAGATGAGGAAATCAGGGATTTCACGAAATCTCGAATCTCGAAATCACGAAATCCCGGGAGATGTCGAATATTCTTATCTAATAATAATAATATCCTGGGACATTTTCACACACGGTTACCTGATCCCAAACTAAGCAGAGCTTGTACTATGGAAACCAGATAACTGATATTACTATATATACTACTTTTTTATTTGCAAATACATACTTAATATAGATATACACCCAGACTCGGGACATACAGATATGTTCATGCACACAAATGCATGTCCCGGGTAGGAATCGAACCTACGACC
Organism: Drymonia ruficornis; assembly: GCA_947859195.1. Lineage (NCBI taxonomy): Eukaryota > Metazoa > Arthropoda > Insecta > Lepidoptera > Notodontidae > Drymonia > Drymonia ruficornis. The sequence goes on from OX401922.1 coordinate 1,697,652, forward strand.
TGCAGCGTGAAAGGCGCCTCCGCGCCAACCACGCTAACGGGGCCGTCCGGGCCCGTCCGTCTTATCTATTACGTCTTCTTACTGAAAATGTTTAGTGATATGTCATTTCATTTGGTGATATCCCTGATTTCTTCATTTCCCTGCGACAGAGATAGACAGGACCTTGGAGAAGGACATAGGATACATTTTATCCCAGAAAAATTTCAGGTTCTGTGCGATTATTAAAAATCTAAATAAAGGACGTTCTAAAGTCAACGTGGGCAGAAGCTATTAACTATTAACAGTACAAGTTGAACCAGGGGGCTTACCACCACCTCTTATAGCAGTTTTGTTTTAACGTTTCAGCGGCCATTTGTGCAATGACGTTTCTTATTGTCATGACAATAAGGTACGTCATTGCACAAAAAGACGCTGAATCGTTCAAACGTTCCTGTAATTGAATCGCAATAAGAGTTCGTGGTAAGCTCCGAGTTCGGAAAAAAAGGGCTAGAAATGAAAACGGAACTTTTGTTGACTATAAATGGGCTTTTCAGTTTCACTTTGTAAGATCGCTCTTAACTGACTGGCCCGATGGCGTGGTTGGCGTGATGGCGTCTTTCACTCTGCAGGTCGTAGGTTCGATTCCTACCCGGGACATGCATTTGTGTGCATGAACATGTCTGTATGTCCCGAGTCTGGGTGTATATGTATTTTAAGTATGTATTTACAAATAAAAAAGTAGTATATGTAGTAATATCAGTTATCTGGTTTCCATAGTACAAGCTCTGCTTAGTTTGGGATCAGTAGCCGTGTGTAAAAAATGTCCCAGGATATTATTATTATTATTAACTACTGGTATGATAAATCCCGAAGGGCTAGACAAGTGGCTGACGTCTACAAGCGTTCATTCAAATCGCTACGTTTCATCTATGGAAATGACATAAGTCACGTGATCTCAAGCGTGATCTTCATAGCGACTTGTTGTTGATTTACATAGCGACGACATTTCCATACATTGTGAAGTTTATTCTATTCTATTCGATTAGCGTTCATACCACTGATACTACTCCACTAAGCCAACTAGGCGCCCGTCAAATGTGACGTCACCCACACTAAAGGCGGTGGCGATGTACGGGCGGGAAGCCGCAGGCGGTGGCGGGTGTGCGGGCGGTATGCGGGCGGGGAAGCCGCATTCTATCCGAGCGCCTAGTTGGCTTGGTGGATTAGTACAATAGACAATCAATGATGTCTCGCGTAGATCTACGTTTCGGCAAACACAGGGTTATTGCCCTCCAGCTTGCCAGACCGCGATGGTTCGCCTTCTCTAAGTATTTTTTTCAAGTGTATTATTACATTTAAGGACGAATAAAAACACGTAATTTAGTTAATAACTAAATCCGGCTTGAAATTGCTGAATTGGAGGTTATAATAATTTTTAGCCTAGGGCTACCATTTTTGAAGTAATTGGATTGTATCAACCTTTGCTATATAGACCTGTCAGTTTCAATGTCATGTTTTGACAGCTGATCCCAATTAGACCGCACTTGTTAAAGGCCTTATTGCTATGGTTATCATAAATCCGCATGGTAGAATCCAAATGCCATAAAACCCGACTACGGAAAAAACGCGCTCTAAAAAGTATGAAACAAGAAAATATTCTCATCTAGAGGATAGCCGTGGTCCGTGTAGGTCTTTTAGAGCCAAATGGCACATGAACACGGACCACGGCTATCCTCTAGATGAGAATATTTTCTTGTTTCATACTTTTTAGAGCGCGTTTTTTCCGTAGTCGGGTTTTAGTTTTTAAACTTACTTTTTATTTAATTATTTTGGAGTTATAGGTAACAATATATATATTTTTGAAATGTGCTCATCAAGCTCTTTCATTTGATACCCCACACGGTTACATTAAAAAATGTTTTTTTTTTAGTTCATGACATTATGTCCTCTAGAGGGCGCCATATGCAATTTTATGTAACGTCACATAGCCTATAACCAGCGCGCCATTAAGCCGCTTCTGACGATACCTCATTTGTCAAATTACGACAAGTAGTTTGGAAGTTAGGTGGGAACAGACGCACATACATACATACATACATACATACATACCGGTCAAAATCATAACGCCTCCGTAGTCGGGTAAAAATTAAGTTAATACCTATCAATCATTGATGTTTCATGTAGCAAATATGGTATCTCCTTGTAATCACTTGACTTGTGCTCAGCGCACCACTACATGTCACGAAATTCACACAACTGTTATCGCACTTGCAATTCGACAATCAAGTTCAGAAGGTCTAGACAAGTGGCTGACGTCTACAACAGAAGGGCTAGACAAGTGGCTGACGTCTACAAAATCGCTACGCTTCATCTATGGAAATGACATAAGTGACGTGATCTCAAGCGTGATCTTCATAGCGACTTGTTGTTGATTTACATAGCAACGTTTGACATTTCCATACATTGTGAAGTTTATTCCATTCTATTCGATTAGCGTTCATGCCATTTGGCTAGCCCTGCTGTTCCTTCAAATCGCTACGCTTCATGTATGGAAATGACATAAGTCACGTGATCTACATAGCGACGTTTGATATTTCCATACATTGTGAAGTCTATTCTATTCTATTCGATTAGCGTTCATGCCACTTGTCTAGGGGGGCAGGGCATTTAGATGCGTGTTATTCACCAGAAGATGAGCCGTATTGGTTATACCGATGTGTTTACAACATTCTTTTCCGCGAACGACTAAGTCTTAGTTTTCATGGACTCCATTTAGTAAGACATACTATTCTGGATAGTCAAATGTCCTTCCTATTAATCAAAACTATCCGATAGATATATTTTTAGGGTAGCGACTGTAGCCTAGGGGCGAACACGTTGGGCTAGCAATCAGAAGGTCCCAGGTTCGATCCCCAGTTGGGCATGCACCAATGGATGAATTTTCATCTATGTGCATAATATACAGTACGCTTACGGTGAGGGAAAACATCGTGAGGAAACCTACCTATCCCTCGGGATTAGGTAATAGTCAGTTCCTGTATACACGGCGACAAGGTTCACCACCTGTCACGTTGGGTTCTGACTATCTGGTGAAACGTGGGCTTTGAGTTGTCTTAATGCCTCCACAATGTGGTGGTGTATGGTCACTCAAGCCTCTGACTACCCCCGAATGGGGATAAAAGTCGTGACGTTGTATTTATTTATATTTATATATTTTTATTAAAGATTATACTAAGTATACTTATGTTTCAGTAAAACGCCTAAAGTCGAAATAATCTATTCAACTCATGCATACTTACAATCCATTTGAGAAATAATGATGACATAAAACGACATTACAACATAACAACCGACATTAATCAGAGTGCGAATTAATTAATCATTCGTTAATTTATGTAATTAACACTGTATACGCAAAATAAATCCTTATTTGTATGTGACTAACGATGTTTTTGCCTAGTATTAATTTATTTAATCTGAGGATCATAACGTCGTAAGTGTCCATAAGAACATTAGCCTCTTTTCAATACATTAGATTCAAGAAAAGATATTACCAAGAAAGAGATATGCGACCGTCCAAAATTTTACTAAGGGGGCAAACAAGCGTACAGCCTATAGATGCTTGCAATACCAAAGGCATCGCTCGCACGTTGCTGATCAGAAGCGAAGTGGGACAGAGGGGAAGGTAGGGTGGGGTTTTCACTTTCTCACTCATCGTAAGAAACGCAGCTTCAATAACATTTCACGCCGATCTTCTGTGAGAGGGTGGTACTGCCCTGCTCAAGCCACAATCAATTGGCTCTATTACCTTAATATATTATGAGTAATTAAAAAAAAACCGGCTAAGTGCGTGTCGGACTCGCACATAAAGGGTTCCGTACCACCGTAGAATAAAAAGTAAAAAATATCGTGTTTCTTGTATGCGGACCCCCTTTATTTTTTATTCATTTTTATTTTTAGTAGGTATTTGTTATTGTAGCGGCAACAGAAATACACACTCTGTGAAAATTCCAAGTCTCTACCTATTTCGGTTCGTGAGATATAGCCCGCTGACAGACGGACAGGCAGACGCACAGACGGACAGCGTAGGCTTAGTAATAGGGTCCCGTTAGCACCGTTCGGGTACGGAACCCTAAAAAACAGTATCTAGGATATAATTATTACGTAGGTATTTATAACGTTTATTCCCAAGGCAAGTAACAACCCACACATCAATATACCAGCAATAAAATACTGGATCATTTCTACAAAATAATTAGTTTTAGTCTGTATAAAGGTCACTTAATACAGAACATCCAATTACTTTGCTCAGACATCATTATAAATCAGTGCGCGTGAGCATATCAATTATATTGCGAAAAATGCCTTCAAAAGTCTAGATTATTGTATGCGTGCTTAAACTATTAAGTTTCATTGGACCGAATAACTGCAGCGTGTTTGGCGAATAAGCCCCAAACGGAGGCTAAGCAACGCTTGGCAAGGTCAGTCAGTGATGGGTGACCATTAAGTGGCATTTGAACTGAGCGTCTCCGTGTGTCGTAGGGCACGTAAAAAGTCGGTCCCGGTTGTTGTCATCTCAGTCGTTAAGCCCAGTCAGAGGCCTTCGGGCGGCTTGAACAACTCTGACACCAGGTTGGCCACTAACCATAAGATAAGAAGAGGAATTCAGGTACCTTCTTACATCAAAATCACGAAACTTGCGCTTGGCGCACTACAGCGCGAAATTCAATCAACATTCGTCATAGTCGTAGAACAGTGACGAATCTGACATATTGATATATATGACAGATCCGTCAATATCCTGGCCAAAGGCTTCTATGTGCTTGTCATACCTATTATAAAACTTGAAAATATAATATTGTATTTCACACAATATGCAAAAAGCAAAGCCACAACGGAAAAAGGTGCTTTCCGAGCAAAAATAGCAATATTTTTTTGCATGTGCCCGTCCAGCCCCCCTAGACAAGTGGCATGAACGCTAATAGAATAGAATAGACTTCACAATGTATGGAAATATCAAACGTCGATCAGTAACAAGTTGCTATGTATCACGTGACGTATGTCATTTCCATACATGAAGCGTAGCGATTTGAAGGAACGCTTGTAGACGTCAACCACTTGTCTAGCCCTTCTGTAATGTGGGCCACTCACCTAACGATATCCTTGTGCAAGTCTAGACTTGCACAAGTATAGACTTGCGCAAGTATATCGTTACGTGTGTTTGAGGCTTAAGGGTCATGGTATGGTCATGATATGGAACGGTGTAGTGGACAATCCTTAAAGCTGATGATGCTATTGTTATACTACTATATACAAATCAAACGTCAATATAATTCTCGTTTTGTAAATCGGATTTCATTATCCCGTTGAAATGTTCAATTGCTTAATCTTTTGAACTTAAAGTAATGAACATCCAATACCATTGTTCTCTGATAGACTAAGTAAAAAGGTATTGAATTTATCTAAATGTCAGATGATAAAGAGATTATCTTCGCAAGTGAGTCGCCCCCGGTTATATTTTTTGATCTAGCAATTTCGTATCGAAGCTTTTCTGTGCAAATATTTTTTTATCCATAAGAAAAACTTTTTTCGTTTTTTTAACGGTCTTCAAAAATAGAGGTTCTTAATTCAACACGCAATCATGTTTATTTTTCCTATTTGTGTATTTTTAAATATCTTTTAAACACATAAAATATTTTATTTGGAGTCGGTACCAATTTAAACTGCTAAGTTCTGAGTGAGATTGGCACCGACTCCAAATTATTTCAAGCTCCAAGAATTATGAAATTTGTTTTTGAATTTCAAAAACAGATTGAATTCAATGCGTGTGATAATTACAATTTGTTATTATTATTATTGCCTAGGCAGGCACACGGATAGACTGTTCACCTGATGGAGAGTGGAAACCACCACCCAGGACCTGTTTAGGGACCTGTAAAAATGACCTTTGAAAAACCCCATAGCGTAATATGTACTTAGGTAATTATTATGAATATTAATAAATAAAAAAACAAGCAAAATTCAGGACGAGCGACCTTTTAATTCCGCTAACCAAATTGCAAATGAACTATAATCTAAATTATTTCATAACTAAATAGCCATTACATTAGAAAGTGTGGTGAACTCATAACCGCTCTTTAGCCGGTTAAGTAATAAAATGCACTGTACGTGGCCTCCACAGATGCAGAAAGGCAATAAATTTCTTTGATGCCATTACTTATAAAAACCGATGCGGTTTATCTCGGATTAAACAGAGATGGATAAGTAACTTTAGCTATTTACCAAGCGTCGATTGTTGAGACTAATGGAAAACAATATCGGACTAACCACGAAGTTTGACGCTAGATTTAAGAAACCAAAGAGTTGGAGTTGTAAGAAAATATAGTTAGCTGACAAAAATACATAATTCCTACCTACTTAGTGTTTCATTAATTTGCCTTATTCAAAGGATTCACCTCAACCGAAAAACAAGATCCCACCAAAAACATTTTCATGTTAAATTTTGCCAAGACGAGACCAAACCGCACTGTCAAAAAGTTATCAGATCTCGTGTAGAGCCAAGCTTCCAACTCTATACGCCCTAACTTCACAAACTCTACACCTTAGTCAAAATATGTGGCTATATGTGCCTTTATTGTTCCAGTTTGGTAGCTGAAACAAAATGACTAAGTATAGAAATATTTAAAGGTATTGGTTATTTAGGTACCTATTTTTTTATAATTAATTTAACCATGTGATTGAATATCACTGATTGATGTAATCTAAGTTCTCATACGTTACATCTGCCGGTTTATGTATCGGGTCAACGGTGCAATTTGCCAGGCGGCCTTGGCTCTGATCCGAATGGTTCTATTATACAGAATACGATACAAGGTAGAAGTAGCTCATTTAGAGAGGATATAATGGGCACTTAAAATAAAAATGATTATGTTTTCTACCAATTAGTGAGTAAATGATAAATGAATCTCTCGACACATTCGACTGGCCCGTTGGCGTGGTTGGCGTGATGGCGTCTTTCACTCTGCAGGTCGTAGGTTCGATTCCTACCCGGGACATGCATTTGTGTGCATGAACATGTCTGTATGTCCCGAGTCCGGGTGTATATGTATATTAAGTATGTACTTACAAATAAAAAAGTAGTATATGTAGTAATATCAGTTATCTGGTTTCCATAGTACAAGCTCTGCTTAGTTTGGGATCAGGTAGCCGTGTGTAAAAAATGTCCCAGGATATTATTAATCAGTTTTGATATTGTGAGTACCCAATGTTGTCTATTCAGCCTGTTCACGCGCAATCGACCTCAGTCGATTATATGCAACCTGCACATAATTAGTGCAGGCAGCTTTTTGGCGGCTGTCAACCGTGGGCCAGCCGCCATTACCCATTGAGACACGAACAGAGAAGGTGCTAAATTATTTACGATTTTACTAAATAAATGTGTAATACGCCAGTATTCCACATGTGGCGACCGCGAACATAATTTAACATGTAATCTTCGGAAAAAAGATCAATCGTAAATCGAAATTACTTGACGTGAAAAAATATACCCACTTGACGTGAAAAAACAAAAGACAGGAGTGATGGGCGCTGCTGCTACCTTGCTGAAGATGGATTATTAAAGGCGTCTCGTCGGCTGCTGCAATTATCCGAGGGAAGTAGCGTTTCTGATCCAATCCTAATTCCTAATCATTTATTTCTTCAGGAATTGTGTTTTGTTTGTGCATGGGTGTGTTGTCATTGTCAAAGTTCCATTGACCTTTCTGTCATCTTGTGTACTATACGTTTTGGGTAATCAAAGTTTGATTTTCTCTGCATCTACGCAATATTTTATTCATTATAATCTTATCCTGCATAATTTGTATGGTTTGCAAGCTATTTCCACGTTTATTTTAAGGTGAAATACCTATAATATGCTTCAAATATAATTACGTAGGTAAATAGCTATGCACATTATTTTTCACTCACATATTTCATTATAACTTTATTATCTTGCATGTGTTCAAGCTATTTGCACGTTACTATAAGGTTGAGTACCTAAAATATAGGTTGCTACCTAGTTTACCTAACGAACATCATTATTTCTCAATGCACACGTCGCTCTAACAAAAGCCTTGACACTGCACTATCCTCATGCTATTTGCATAACGCTTTCAGGTTTATAAACCAACATAATCAAGTGTTGAGTGCTCCCCGCTTTCCTACGGACAAGTCCAACCACAGTGAGAGGCCGCAGTGGACCTGACTCCTGTGCTGTGCTGTGACATTCAACGGTACCTGGTGGTGGCTGGAGCGTGTATCCTGTTGGGTTCGATGCACATAATTATTATTCTATTCAATTCTGTTTGCTCTTTAATTGTGAATATCATCGACTAAAAAATGGATGGTGAAAGAACGTTTGCAAGACTTATTAGGCAACGGAGTAGTGTCAAAGGGAGACTGACTAAGTTTCTAAACCAGGTAACTACATTTAAAGCGCTAGATTCACCTACTAATGTTGAAGTAAAAGAATTAAACTTGCGTATGGTAAAATGTCGAGATATGTACACAGAGTTTGAAAAATTACAAAATGATATTGAATTCTGTTGTGAGGAAGCAGAGTTACAGGATGAGATTGATATACGTGATAGCTTGGATGAGCAGTTTATTTCCATGTTGTCGATTATGCAAGATTTACTTGATAATAATGCGAACTCTGATAACTTCAGCAATGCAGATAGTCAACCTTGCACTGAAGGTTTCAAAGGAATCAAGTTACCTACAATAAAGTTACCTAGCTTTAGTGGTGAACATTTGAAATGGTTAGAGTTCAGAGACACCTTCCATTCTTTAATTAATTTAAATAAGTCGATAATTGACATAAACAAATTTCATTATTTGAGATCCTCTTTGGAGGGAAGTGCCATTGAGGTGATACAATCATTGGAGGTTACCTCTGCTAATTATAATGTTGCATGGAAGTTACTATGTGACAGATATAACAATACACAGATTTTGGTAAATAATCATCTTAAAGCATTGTTTGATATTTCACAAATTAATATTGACTCCTTTCAAGGTTTGCGCAGTCTTATAGACACAGTTTCTAAAAATCTACGTGTTCTCAACTCGTTGGGCCAACCGACTAACCAGTGGGATACTATCATTATATACATGGTGTCAGCGAAGTTAGATTTGGTCACTAAAAGGAAGTGGGAAGAACATAGGAATACTCTTGCCAAAATCCCCACTTTACAACAATTCTATGATTTTATCCGCAGTCGTGCCAATGTGTTGGAAACCACAGTTAGTCAGGAAAAAGTGGTTGTCTATAATAAGAAGGATAATACAAACATAAATAACAATAAAAATAAAACTGACTCAAGAAATATGGAGTCAAACTCTTGTTTTAATAACACATGTGATTATGTATGTGTATTCTGTAAGGAACAGGGTCACAGAGTTTATAACTGTAAAAAGTTCACTGACCTTGATGTAAAAGATAGAATTAAAGAAGTAAGTACATTAAAAATTTGTGCTAATTGCCTCCGTGAGGGCCACAATACTTTCCGGTGTCGGCTGAAAGGTTCATGTCGGCTCTGTAAATACAAGCATAATTCATTGCTACATATTCCAAATAAAAACAAAAATACTTCTGATACTAATAATAAAAGCACTAATATGGTGGTTAGTTCAGAGTGTTCAGCTTCTACGCCAGTAACACTGTCCGTTGTATCTGTCAGTCAAGTTTTGTTATGTACTGCAGTTGTGAAAATTTATAATGAGAAAAACAGTAAGACCTGCTTAACTAGGGTACTGTTAGACAACGGCAGTCAATCTTCATTTATGACGGCGAAGCTGAAAAATAAGTTAGGTTTACAGACAGACTGTATTGAGCCATTAAAGGTTTCTGGAATTAATAATTATTCTTTGAACATTACGGAAAGTTGTAGATTACAGTTACATTCACGTATATCATCTTTCACTGCTAAACTAAAATGCCTAGTTGTTCCACTAATCACAGGCAAGTTACCTAGCACATCGGTGAATATGCAAAGTTTACACTTACCTGCAGAGTTTGAGTTAGCGGATCCTAGCTTTCATCAGCCGGGTGAAATTGATATCCTGATAGGAGCTGACATGTACTGGGATGTTATAGGTACAAAGCGGGTTAAGTTAGGTGTAGATAAGCCGGTGTTACAGGAGTCTAGACTAGGTTGGTTAGTGAGCGGTCCTATTGGATTCAGTAAACCTGATCGCATAGTTTGTAACTTCACTAAAGAAATTCATAATGATCTACAAAGGTTCTGGCTAATAGAAGAAATAAGCTCTGAAAATAATAAATTTCTGACACCGGAGGAAAAGTTATGTGAAATTCATTTTGAAGAAAATACACGTCGTTTGGCTGATGGTAGATTTGTTGTCAAAATGCCTCTAAAGGAGGAACCTGAACAATCTCTTGGTAATTCTTATTTTGTAGCCAAACGTCGGTTTTTAAGTTTAGAGAAAAGGTTTATTAAAAATCCAGATATCAAGCGAAGGTATTCTGAATTTATAAACGAATATAAAGATTTAGGGCATTTAACTGAGATAGAAAGACCCACATTTGGTTACTTCATGCCGCATCAAGCAGTGATTAGAGAAAAGAGTGAAACTACCAAGTTAAGAGTAGTATTTGATGCCTCGGCTAAAACTTCAAGTGGAAAGTCTTTAAATGACATCCAATATGTGGGACCTATTCTCCAAGATGACCTTTTGTCTATTTTAATTAGATTTCGCACTCATAAATATATAATTACTGGTGATATACAAAAAATGTATAGACAAGTTTTGATAGATGAGTCTCAACGCCATCTTCAATTGATTTTATGGAGGGAAGAAGAATCTCACCCTCTCAAGGTCTTGCAGCTTAATACTGTCACCTATGGGACAGCATCTGCGCCTTATTTAAGTACTAGATGCCTACTTCACCTAGCTAGGGATTGCCCAAGTTCTGATATTGCTAATATTCTAGAACATGATATCTATATGGATGATATAAATACTGGGCACAGCACTGAAGAAGGTATCAGAGATATTTATTATGAAATTAAAAAGATTTTGTCTTCAGCAGGTTTTCCACTGCATAAAATACGCACTAACTGTCCTAAGGTGCTGACAGGTGGTACCACCTCTGACACACATGGCATATCTAAACAAGCTTGTGTGTTAGGGCTAAACTGGACACCTACACCAGACATGTTATACTTTGTCGTAGAATTTGAGACTAATACTAAGATCACTAAAAGATCTATAATTTCAATGACCTGTAAAATTTTCGACCCACTGGGCCTTTTGTGTGCTTCCATAATCAAGGCTAAAATGTTATTACAGCAGTTATGGAGTATTAAGTTAGACTGGGATGATCCAGTACCATCCCCTATTGTCAAAAAGTGGTCAAATATTACTAAAAATATAAATAATTTATCTAATATAAATTTACCTAGATATGTATTGTGTAACTCACCAATATTAATAGGATTGCATTGTTTTGTAGATGCATCGCAGGAGGCATATGGCGCCTGCGTTTATTTAAGATCTGTTGACGAAGATGGTAGCATTTCGGTTAAATTATTATGTGCCAAGGCAAGAGTCGCCCCTCTTAAGGCGCTTACTATCCCTCGATTAGAGTTGTGTGGTGCCTTGCTTGGTGCCCGACTATCATCAAAAGTACTTCAGTCAATTCGTTTAAATATCACAAATAAAACTATATGGACCGACTCAACTGTAGTATTAGGTTGGATTAAGACACAACCTAAATTATTAAAAACTTTTGTTGGCAATCGAGTAGCTGAGATCAGTGAATTGACTCAAGGTTTTACATGGAGGCATGTTCCTACCGACATGAACCCAGCCGACCTGGCGTCTAGGGGAGTCGATCCTACAGCCCTGTTGTCCGAATCTTTGTGGTGGGGAGGACCTCCCTTCCTAAGGAAAGAATCAGCTGATTGGCCACAAGAAATGAATATGTCAGTAGATCTGCCAGAGTTAAAAATACACGTTAGTGTGGAATGTCCAAATATTATAAATTTTATGAGATATTCTAAGTTATCGAATTTAAAGCGAGTATTTGCATATGTATTGCGTTTTATAAATAACTGCAGAAATAGAGACGATAAACTACTAGATAGTCTAGGAGCTGTGGAACTTAAAAAATCCCTTTCGCATTTAATTAAGCTAAGTCAACAAGAATCCTTTGCTAGTGAGATATACACATTAAAAGAAGGTGACCAGCTTTGCAAAAAATCTAAGATCGTGTCATTAAACCCGTTTATTGATACTGATGGTATAATGCGAGTAGGGGGACGTATTCAAAATTCAAACTTTAGTTTCAACAAAAAGCATCCGATTATGTTAGATAGTAAACATCATTTAACAATGCTATTAATGCGTCATGAACATTATCGTCTATTTCATGCAGGTCCACAACAACTTCTTGCGTCATTCCGCGAAGAGTATTGGCCGATAAATGGTAGGATTTTGGCACGTAGTACTCTGAAGAAGTGTGTTGTGTGTACGCGTTTTAATGGTAAAACCATGCAGCCTATAATGGGCAACTTGCCATCAGATAGGACAGCGCCTACCTTTCCCTTTTATGTGACCGGCACTGATTTTGCTGGGCCATTTTTGATATCAAGTAAGAAAGGTAGAGGAAATAGGATTTTAAAATGTTACCTGTGTCTATTTGTTTGCCTTACCACACGCGCCGTGCATTTGGAGGTTGTCAGCGACCTTAGCACGGAAGCCTTTATTTTGACGCTGCGACGATTTGTAGCACGTAGAGGTAAGCCGTCAGTGATGTACTGCGACAATGGCACCAATTTTGTTGGAGCAAATAATGAGTTGAGTAGGGTATTGCGCTCCAGCCGTGACACGGTAACCGACTATGCCAGTTCTGAAGGCATTTCCTTTAAGTTTAGTCCAGCTTATTCACCCCATTTTGGGGGGCTGTGGGAAGCGGGTGTTAAGGCTTCAAAGTTTCATCTAAAACGAATAGCAGGCAACGCTTCTCTAACTTTCGAAGAGTTGACCACCCTTTTTGCACAGATAGAGGCAATTCTTAATTCTCGACCTTTGTCTCCTCTATCTGCTGATGCATTTGACTTAACCCCTTTAACCCCCGCGCACTTCCTGATCGGACGGCCGTTAACATCGGTTCCCGCCGTACCGCCTGAAGATGCCAGACCATCGAAATATGAAACTGTTCAAAAGATAAGACAAGAATTCTGGAATCGATGGAGCAAGGAATTCATAGCCGAACTTCAGCAGCGCGTCAAGTGGAAGACAGCCTCCGCTAACCCTAGTATTGGCGATTTAGTCATTATTCAAGAAGACAACCAGCCGCCATTAAGATGGCGCTTGGGTCGCATCACCCACTTACATTTGGGATCAGATTTAATATGCCGTGTAGTGGACTTGTACACCGCCAGAGGCACAATAAGAAGAGCCGTTCACAGAGTTGTGAAGCTACCTGTGGATTCTATTGGAAGCAGCCAGCTGTTCCAAGGGGCGGAGAATGTTCACGCGCAATCGACCTCAGTCGATTATATGCAACCTGCACATAATTAGTGCAGGCAGCTTTTTGGCGGCTGTCAACCGTGGGCCAGCCGCCATTACCCATTGAGACACGAACAGAGAAGGTGCTAAATTATTTACGATTTTACTAAATAAATGTGTAATACGCCAGTATTCCACACAGCCTATCATACCTGATTTTTTCTAGGATTTTTAAAATAATGCGTGCCCAGGAAACTGAAATGGCATTTAATAATATATGTATAGCGTTGTTCTAAAAAAACAGGATATATTCTAAGAGAGAATAATTATTTTTAAAGCATGCAACTTCTAGCTTGTGTTAACATCTCAGTTTGATTAATCGTTACATATTTATTTTAACTCGGTATCGACGCATCGCAGCTAAGTATGGGCTGATTACTTGTATTTAGTTCGATTTGCTTTGAATATTTTTTATACCTACTAATTCCTATCTACTCATTAAAAACCCTATAATAGATTGATCCTGTCTTTTTGTTAAAAAATACAATTTGACGACCTCTTGGCGCAGTGGTTGGAGCGTATGCTTCTCGGCTCACTGTATCGGGTGGTTGCGGTTCGATTCCTGCCAGAGAGAAACTTCGGAAATGGCCTTTTTGTAATTTGCCCTGGTCTGGGTGTCACTGGGATCGCCCCCAGTCCATTGTATGGCAGCCATAGTGCAAACCTTGCTTAGTTTGGGACCATACAGTTGGTGTGTAAGTCTGTCGCTATTTATAAATTGTATTAGGCCAAAGGCGTAATGTCGATCGCCAATAATTTAGGATTTACCGTGAATAATTGGATCCCATCAGTTTCGTGTAGACTTTATGATGTATCTAATAAATAAAATGTAATGTAACGTCACGACTTTTATCCCCATTCGGGGGTAGTCAGAGGCTTGAGTGACCATACATCACCATATTGTGGAGGTATTAACCAACTCACAGCCCACTTTTCACCAGATAGTCAGAACCCAACGTGACAGGTGGTGAACCTTGTCGCCGTGTATACAGGAACTGACTATTAACTAATCCCGAGGGATAGGTAGGTTTCCTCACGATGTTTTCCCTCACCGTCAGCGAACTGTAAATAATGTATCTATCTACATAAATTTATATTACATAGATTAGAAGCTGTTTCGTGCCACATATTTCGTTATTTTTTTATTCTATCATGTAAGTACATTACTTTTGCGATTCATGCAACTTATTACCCAATCTAAAAGTCGGACATCCCACGACCTGTGTGCCTGTAACTATAGCTTATTATATATAATATATTATATAGTATTATGTGTTGCGTGATTCTATGACCACGGGCGATGCTGCGATGGATGGTTTTGTTGTTTTTTTATTAGGCGTGTCCATATGCCGCGCATGCCTCACCCGAGCACTCATATTATAACATTGCGTCTATACTTTTCAACGTCAAATCTGAGTGCTCGGGTGAGGCATGCGCCTGATGAAGACGCCGCCAATGAGTATAAGTTTGTGCGATCTTATTTTTTAAATAAATAGTACCTATCATCAGGCTAACATATCATGTGGCCTTCGAGTCCTTTAACAATTTATTGTCCATTGCGAAAAAAATATGTAAATCAAAATTTTTTGGCGGTCAGGATGTTGACGGCTAGAAGACTGCGAACAAATGACTGCTTACGATTTATAATGAAGAATTTCATCATTTCAGCCAAAAGACTTCCACTGTTGGATATAGGCCTCCCCCAAGATTTTCCACAACGACCGGTCCTGGGCCACTTGCATCCAGCAGTTTCCCGCGACCTTCACTAGGTCGTCAGTCCTTGTGGGAGGCCTACCCCCGCTGCGTCTTCCGGTACGTGGTGGCCACTCAAGAATTTTCCTGCCCCATCGGCCATCAGTTCTTCGGGCTATGTGCCCCGCCCACTGCCACTTCAGCCTACTAATTCGCAGGGCTATGTCGGTGACCTTGGTTTGTTTAAGTATCTCATAATTTCTGATTCGATCTCGTCTCATTCGGTCTCGAATGAAGAATTTACGAAGATATGATAGACCAGTGGTTTCACATGGGTTTTACAATGGGCAATTGTTAAAGGACGCGAGATCCTGTATGGTTACAAAATAAGCCATGGTTTTACTAGGCGCCGTACAATGGATCTAGTGACACTATGGTGAGGGCCATTTTCGAAATTTTCCCTAATAGATCGAACTGGGTGGTTACTTTGAAAAACGAAACAAACGAACGAACGTCCGAAGTACGGATTCGATTTACGATCAAAATCATGTCCAACGCTTAAATTGTAAAGAAGAAACGAAAAAAGAAACGTCAAATCACGATCATTGAATCCGATCCGTCAGCCGAAACGTTTATTTTCGTATTTCGAAGTAAGGGGCTAGCCAAGTGGCATGAACGCTAATCGAATAGAAAAGAACAAACTTCACAATGTATGGAAATGTCAAACGCTGCTATGTAAATCAACAACATCTAGCCCTAGCATCTAGCCCTTCTGAAGGGCTAGACAAGT
Organism: Drymonia ruficornis; assembly: GCA_947859195.1. Taxonomy (NCBI): domain Eukaryota; kingdom Metazoa; phylum Arthropoda; class Insecta; order Lepidoptera; family Notodontidae; genus Drymonia; species Drymonia ruficornis. Next base: position 1,713,685 of record OX401922.1, read on the forward strand.
GGCTGGAGCCTGCTGTAGTAAATCGAGAGCTTACGTTCAAACCAATAGACGAAGCGGTATTCCATAAATAAACAATCGTTTGCATATCTTATAAGTCGTTGATAACAGGTTGGGCTAACAATCAGAAGGTCCCAGGTTCGATCCCCGGTGGGGCATGCACCAATGGATGAATTTTCATCTATGTGCATAATTTACAGTTCGCTGACGGTGAGGGAAAACATCGTGAGGAAACCTACCTATCCCTCGGGATTAGGTAATAGTCAGTTCCTGTATACACGGCGACACGGTTCACCACCTGTCACGTTGGGTTCTGACTATCTAGTGAAACGTGGGCTTTGAGTTGGTTAATACCTCCACAATGTGGTGGTGTATGGCCACTCAAGCCTCTGACTACCCCCGAACGGGGATAAAAGTCGTGACGTTACATTATTTATTATTTATTATCGTTGATAAACTAAATGATTAATTTATCGTCATTTAAAGAACAGTTTGTTTGAGAGTTTTAAAGATCTTTTTGAGATATGTAAACGTCAGGAAATACAACATTTTATGAATTGATTTTACACTAATTTACATAAATTAAGCGTTCGTATTAGATGATTGGTAGTAATCTGTTATGCAGGCATGTCGGAATTAATGGTTGCACAAATTATTGTATTTGATTAATATTATGATCGGATTATTTTTAGATAATTATTGAATGCTCATTAAAACTTTATTTATACCTAGTATACATACTCGACAAGGCTCACCACCTGTCACGTTGGGTTCTGACTATCTGGTGAAACGTGGGCTTTGAGTTGATTAATACCTCCACAATGTGGTGGTGTATGGCCACTCAAGCCTCTGACTACCCCCGAATGGGGATAAAAGTCGTGACGTTACATAGATATACATACTTATACAGGGTTATTGGTAAAACACTAACAACCTTGCAGGGGCGTATTACTGACATCAAAAACAACAACTTTTGTGCTATATGACTTTTTACAAAACAAAAAAAAATACACTTGCTAAAATGAATGAATATTTTTTTCTCATCTAGAGGAAAGCCATGGTACGTGGTTGTTTTCCACTTTGCCCTAAAGTACTTCTCTACTAGATGAGCATATTTTCTTGTTTCCAAAGATCTTTTAATAGAGGATAGACAAGTTGAGTTTTTGGTTAAGAAGAAATTCAACTTTATTCTGCTGCCTTAAGGTCTATTATACCTAGACAATTCGTAGACAGAAAAACGAGCCGTGCGAGAGGCCCTAGTTGGGACCGTGTCCCTCTCATTTCGAGTTGCCATGCCAAAATAATATTATCGGTGGGTAGTGATTGATAGTTTTTAAATCAAGCAAATAAATTAATTTATTATTTATCGTGACTATTGTTTTATCATATTAACAATAGTCACGATAAATACTAAATTAATTTTCCAAACTAAGGAACCATACACAGGATCGGATTAACCATTAGGCAGAGAAGGCAACTGCCTAGGGGCCCCGCATCGACCAGGAGCCCCGTGCACGCACCAAGAAAAAAAATACGTTTTATCGAACAAAAAAAATATTAGAAAATTTGTATCCTTTCTCAATAACAATATTATTGCTTTTTTCGCCGCATGTTGTCAGTTGATGAAATACTTCATTCATTCCACACTGGGATCGGGGGCCCGACGGCAAAACCCCGTGCAATTAATATTAAAAAACCTCACCTGCTGTTAGTGTGGTGTACCTATAGGGTCAGCTACTGTCAGTTTAGTCTAGATTTGGGGCCCTAAAGGCCAAAGGAAAGGGGCCCCGCGAATCGCATTGCCTAGGGGCCCTGACAGGCTTAATCCGGCACTGTCCATACAATTAGTGTGTCAGGCACGCGGTAACTGGACACCTTAGCGAGGGATTGGTCTTGTATAGCCCACGACAGGGAGGACTGGAAGAAGTGGAAGGCCTTTGCCCAACAGTGGGACACAAATGGCTATTATTATTATTATTATAACATGATTAGTCGCAACACATAAAGAAATCCGACCGAAGATCCGTTTGACCACTCGCAGTGAGAAGATCGTTGCATTCGGTTGATGCGTTCCGGCAATACCGGTATCACCCAAGGTCCCTGAGATCGTTGCGGATCCGTTGAGGTGAAACTACAGTAGAAGCATAGCTAATACTATATTTAGACTATTAATTCTTTACAATCATAATTTCAATAATTTCATAATTTACAGTTCGCTGACGGTGAGCGAAAACATCGTGAGGAAACCTACCTATCCCTCGGGATTAGGTAATAGTCAGTTCGTGTATACACGGCGACAAGGTTCACCACCTGCCACGTTGGGTTCTGACTATCTGGTGAAACGTGGGCTTTGAGTTGGTTAATACCTCCACAATGTGGTGGTGGATGGCCACTCAAAAACCTCTGACTACCCCCTAATGGGGATAAAAGTCGTGACGTTGTATTGTATTGTATTGTTGTCATTCTTTACAATCATAATTTCCATAATTTCATAATTTACAGTTCGCTGACGGTGAGCGAAAACATCGTGAGGAAACCTACCTATTCCCTCAGGATTAGGTAATAGTCAGTTCCTGTATACACGGCGACAAGGTTCACCACCTGCCACGTTGGGTTCTGACTATTTGGTGAAACGTGGGCTTTGAGTTGGTTAATACCTCCACAATGTGGTGGTGTATGGCCACTCAAGCCTCTGACTACCCCCGAATGGGGATAAAAGTCGTGACGTTACATTACATTTACATTAAGAAGAGGGTTCGAAATTTGGTTGATTTTCTATTCTACTTTTTCTTTAAGTAAGTATGTGGACTAGGAATCTTATATTTAGATTATGATTTTTGACTATATTATCTTGAGTATCTTTAAATCCAAATCACGATTTGACGAAATTTTCTCGATAAAAAAATAATATGAAATGAGCTCTAATTATTTACAATTTTCCTTGCTACCACGATGTTTTTACGATTTAGATCACGAAATTATTTCTAAAACATAGCAAATAATGATATCTAAACTACCCTTCAACCATATTTTAATTCATGAAGTAGTTTTTTTTTAATTCAAGAAAATGTGGTTTGGCGCTTATGTTGTTTATTTCCGAGCGCGCGCACAATATCGCCATCTCACATTTTAAGTACTTGAACTAACCATGTCTCTCTCTAACTTTGTATTGTCAGTGTCCGCTCGGACTTGTTCGACGTCGGACCTGTGAAGGATTTTTTAAAAAATATTACGAAAAAATATTACGGTCGTGCCACATTACAGGTACAGTACAGTATTTACAGTCCGCCGACGCCTATGATAAATAAATAAATATCCTTGGAAATTCTTTTACACATGACTACCTGATCCCAAACTAAGCAGAGCTTGTACTATGGAAACCAGATAACTGATATTACTACATATACTACTTTTTGTTTGTAAATACAAACGAAATATACACTTAATTACACCTAGACTCGGGACATGCGGACATGTTCATGCACACAACTGCATGTCCTGGGCAGGAATCGAACCTATGACCTGCACTGCAGCGTGATTTTCGTTTGCTTTTCCTTGTCTTGTGTAATTTCTTTTCATCTCTTGTCATTTTGTGTCATCTCTTGTCATTTTGTGTCATCTCTTGTCATTTTGTGTCATCTCTTGTCATTTCATAGTTATTCGTGTCATTTCTGTAAAAACTCCCTATTTCGCTTACTGTTATATACTTGCAGCATGGTCTTGGGCCGACAGTGGGAATACATTGCTTGTCAAAACAATGGAGTCGCTTTATTGCGTTTGTTGTAGGTATGGATGGGCAAGTAATAAATATATCATACATCAATAAATTATCGTAAAAAATAACATTACAGATATGGATAGGAAAATGTTTGTCCGTCCTATTCAATCTATTATATTATAAACGAAAGTAACTCTGTCTGTTACCTTTTCACGGCTAAACCGCTGAACCAATGTTGATGAATTTTGGTATGGAGATAGACTGGGTCTTGGCGGAGAACATAGGCTACTTTTTAGGGTTCCAAAGGGTGCTAACGGGACCCTATTACTAGGCCTACGCTGTCCGTCTGTCTGTCTGTCCGTCTGTCAGCGCGGGCTGTATCTCACGAACCGTAACAGGTAGAGAGTTGAAATTTTCACTGAATGTGTATTTCTGTTGCCGGTGCAGAACAAATACTAAAAATATAATAACATTTAAAAATAAATATCAAGTCTCAAACTTGATATTTTTGATGTGTTTATTCTACGGTGGTACGGAACCCTTTATGTGCGAGTCCGACGCCTTCAGATCTTATGAATGTTTTCTTGAAATAAATATAGTGTATTTTAAGTAATTAACTGGCCAACCCTCAGGTCCTACCTACCATGTTAGGATCTTTTTCGTTCTAGCGGGTGTAAACCGTGATTTAACGAGTTAATGTGATAATTTTTGTATTTTTTAAATTATTCAATTCAATGTTTTTGTTTCAGACATAGTCCAATATTGATTATTAAAATTATTATAATTTCACAATAAATATAAAACAATAAATAAAAGTAAAATTAAATTAAAAAAAAAAATATATTTATTTTTAAACCGACTTCAAAAAGGAGGAGGTTTCTCAATTCGACCGTATATTTTTTTTTTTATGTGTGTTCGCGGATAACTTCGTTGTTTATGAACCGATTTTGATGATTCTTTTTTTGTTGGTAAGGAGATATCCCAGCGGTGGTACCATGATAAGGAAACCAGGATCTGATGATGGCATCCCAGAGAAATCGAGGGGAACCTTCGAAAATCGTAGGAGCGACTAGTGCGTTTGTAATTTTTTTCATTAAGTATTTTAAAGCACTACTATTTTATGAAGGTCTGGAGTCGATCTGATGATGGAGCCGAAAGACAGTCGAGGGAACGAAAAACGAAACATGAAAAAGATACTCATATCCGGCAGTCAGTCACTGACACAGAGTATGTACCTACATTTTTACCCGACTACGGTGGGCGGAGGGTTATGATTTTGACCGATATGTATGTATGTTCATCTGCTCCCGTATAACGTCCAAACTATTTTTATCATAATAATTTGACTAATGAGGTATCGTTGGACGCGTCTGGATCGTCCGCTGGTTATAGGCTATTATACGATCGAAATATTGTTATACGTATCTATCAGCATATTGTAGGTATCGTTTGTCTTCTTTTGACTTACTTTGTCTTCAGCAATAAAAACAACATAGAAATTAAATTATTTTTTTCAAATACACTCGACATAAAAATCCCATATAAAACGAAAAAAATATATTTGAATATTTTCATCCATTTCATCTATTTTAAAAGGTGCACTGGGACATATTATTTTAATTGTACGAATTAAACAATATTGTTCCTTCAAAAAATAACTATACTATAGTCTACTCCATAGCTGTTCTGTCCTAGCTAAGCGAGAGGGATATATCCTTCGGCAGCTCACGCGACGCTAGCCACACCCCGAAACTAAAATTCATTTTTTTCTTGTATCGTCTTAATTCTTTCGGATTATTAACATTAGATTAGATAAGCGTAAAGTAGCTTCTGTGTACAGCCCCTCTAGTCAAGTGGCTGACGTCTACAAGCGTTCCTTCAAATAGCTACGCTTCATGTATGGAAATGACATAAGTCACGTGATCTACATAGCGAATTGTAATGTCAATTCCATACATTGTGAAGTCTATTCTATTCGAATAGCGTTCATGCCACTTGTCTAGGGGGGCAGCTGCGTTTCGTACCTTCCCCTCCCTCTTGTTCCACTCCCCTTCAGGGGGCTTACCACGTCCTCTTATCGCGATTCAATTATTGGAACGTTTTAACGTTTTAGCGACTTTTTGTGCAATGACGTACCTTATTTTCATGACAATAAGAAACGTCATTGCACAAAAAGTCGCTGAAACGTTAAAACAATACTGCTATAAGAGGTGGTGGTAGGGCCCCAGGTCGGCAACGTGCAAGCGATGCTTTTGGTATTGCAAGCATCTATAGGTCACGGTTACTGGTTAACATCAGGCGGGCTACACTTGTTTGCCACCTCAGTCACTTGTTTGCCAATAAAAAAAGAAAAAGTGCAAAGTATATCTTATATTATATCTTTCAATACAGTGAAACCTTTACAATTGATAGTGAACGGTCTCATTATGAGCTGTTAGTAGGCTTAGTATCGAATTGATACATTCATTAAGTTATTATTGTATTTCCAAGGCGCGTTCTGTGGAATGATGAACCACAATCTCCATTTTGGTCTAAAATTATTTCATAATCCAAGTTAATCTATTACAGGATGTTGGGTCATGAAATTAATTTGATTTAGGCAATCAGCTATATAATACCTATTCACTTTGGCCTGTTGGCGTGGTTGGTAAGATTCCGCCTATCACGCTGCAGGCCGTAGGTTCGATTCCTACCCGGGACATGCATTTGTGTGCATGAACATGTCTGTATGTCCCGAGTCTGGGTGTATATGTATATTAAGTATGTTTAACAAACAAAAAGTAGTATATGTAGTAATATCAGTTATCTGGTTTCCATAGTACAAGCTCTGCTTAGTTTGGGATCAGGGGGCTTACCACCACCTCTTATAGCAGTTTTGCTTTAACGTTTCAGCGACTTTTTGTGCAATGACGTTTCTTATTGTCATGACAATAAGGTACGTCATTGCACAAAAAGTCGCTGAAACGTTAAAACGTTCCTGTAATTGAATCGCAATGAGAGTTCGTGGTAAGCCCCCTGGTAGCCGTGTGTAAAAGAATGTCCCAGGATATTTATTTAGGTTATTTATATATTTATGTATTTTTTTAGCAGATATGTTACCTCCCAACATTGTCATCACTAGACTTGTGCTCGCACCAATAATGCAGAGAAATTCGCACATCATCTCCTCTAGCCAAGTATCTTTGTTTTCAAGCGTCTACAAATCGCTACGCTTCATGTATGGAAATGACATAATCACGTGATATACTTATCGACTTGTAATGTCATTTTCATACATTTGAGCGCGTGATTTGTAGAAACGCTTATAGACGAAGCCACCTGCCTAGGGGGCTCTTATCGCATTCGCAATTCGATAATTAACTTAAAGGCATTTAGATTTATTTTATGTGACTCAGGTGGCAGATAAGCGTATGGCCCGCTTGATGTTAAGCCAACCAACCAACCTGTTCCTCCCTCCCTTCCCCACCCTTTGTCCTCCTTCGCTTCAGATCGGCATCGTGCGAGCTATACTTTTCGTATTGCAAGCATGTATAGGTCCCGGTAACTGCTTAACATTTGGCGGGCCGTACGCTTGTTTTTTTTTTAAATTAAAAATGGGCTTGCTCTTGACCTTAATCATGCCGCAGGGGCAAAGATGAGGTCGACGATGGAGCGAGCGCACCCAGAAGAAGCCTGTTCACCCTACTTTTGAAGAGATTTGTGTTGTATGCACTCGGAAATACAGACGCAGGCAGGGAGTTTCACTCCTTGTTTGCCAGTTTAGTTATAAAAAAATGAGAAGGCCAAGTGGTAACATTATGCATGACCCAGGAATCAAACTCATGACCTTATAATCGTCTGCACTCACAACGACACAGTATTAATTACTTGAAATAAAATGCATGTACATTTTAATAACACAAATAATTGCAACAATTTCAATTATAACAACATCCTGTAATCACACTGCAAATATGTCTTCGTAATAAAGGTCAATGGGAGCTTGTATTTTAAATTAAAATCGTTACAATTAGTTTGAGATGTTTAATTATTTATTTTATTGAATTTTTATTTTTATTTTATTAGCCGAGCGACCAACGCTCAAAGACGTGTAAAGATGGGAACCGACCGGTGTTACGGAAAGAAATGTTAAGCCGGGTCCAAATATGTATCATTTGCCCGATCCGATCACCGTATCCGTATCGCCGACGCGTATCATGATCGCATATGTGGATGGGTGATGATACGCGATCTCGATACGCCGTTATGATACGGCCCGAACCATGTCGTGTCGGTTTTTGTCCGATCATCAAAGATGATACAGATACTATTGTGAAGATACGGATACGGAGCAAATCGAGGCGTCCACAACTTGATACGGGGCTTGATACGTGATACGCTGATACGGATACAGTGACCGGATCGGGCAAATTATACATATTTGGACCCGGCTTAACATGTTTATAGGTCTGCGGTGGCAAAAAAGCGTACGACCCGCCCGATGTTAAGCAGTTACCGTAGCCTATAGATGCTTGTAATACCAAAGGTATTGCTCGCACATTGCCGATCTGAAGGAGAGTGGGATGGAGGGAGGTGAAGGGGAGGAGGTTTGGTCTTTCGTCACTCATCGTATGAAACACAGCTATAATAGCTGCTTTACGCCAATCTTCTTTGAGAGGGTGGTATTACCCCGGTCCAGCCAGCCCGTATATGAGCTGCAGTCAATTGGCTACAGCTTTGCTCTACCAACTTCAAACACCACAAATAACATGAACGTTACGCCGTGTCCTAAAATCGTTCTAGTTGCTCGCGTGTTCGTGTTACGTACTGACTGTACGAATGCTCGCTTTGTAACATGTTACATTACGCCCCGTAACACCGGTCAGTTCCCACCTTAAGACCTGTATGCCAAAAGTGAACTGAATATTAGCTAATAGGTCACTTATTCGACTCGATTTGAACTTAAATTAACATTTGTAATTGCTTCACTTAGAAGCTGTACCGATATACATAAGTCTAATCATAATTAGTGCAAATTGGAATTCCGTCTAGCACTACCATCCTTGAAGGGCCCTTCTTTATTGTAAGGGTTAGGACACACGATTTTAAATGACCTGCTGATATCTAGTTCACAACAGGGGGCTTACCACAAGCTCTTATTGCAATTCAATTACAGGAACGTATTAACGTTTCAGCGACTTTTTGTGCAATGACGTACCTTATTGTCATGACAATAAGAAACGTCATTAAAACGTCGTTAAAACGTTCCTATAATTGAATCGCAATAAGAGGTCGTGGTAAGGCCCCAGGTCAGTTCATTTTGATCTAATTTTTTGGACAGTAATGCAGTAATATTTCACAAAAGGTAGGCTTTTCACGAGTTAAATCCGTGAGTAAATTAGTATGTACATATACCAAAGATATTACTAAGCAAGAGGGAGACATGTGACTGTACAAAATAGTATGTACTACTAAACGGAGTCCATGGACACAGTATGATTCAGTCGTTTGTGGAAAATAATGTTGGAAACATGTCGGTGTTGCCAATACGGCTCATCTTTTGGTACTAACACGCATCCAAATACCTTTAAGGGCCTCCGCAGACTTGCCACTTTTAGCATCGGCGACCGGCAATTTTGTGACGTATCGATGCTGCGTCGCGTTTCTTAAATCACAAACGTGCGAGTCGCAGCATCAAAATCGCCGATCGCCGATGCTAAAAGTAGCAAGTCTGCGGTGGTCCTAAGTTCATTGTCAAATTGCGAATGCAATAATAAATGTGTGAATTACGCTGCGTAGCGGTGCGGTCCAGTGACACAGGTCAAGTCCAGTGACTGCATGTGAGGAGGTACCATATCTACTAAAATAATGCATTTCGAACAGTCACATGTAAGGCGCGTTAGCAAAGCCTACCTCACCCTAGATAATGCTGAAGGTAAATTATGTAGTAAGAATCATAACTAGCCGAAGGGCCACTATCTCGACCCAGTAATTTGCCTAAGTTGAAAACAATCTCATTTGTGAGCTTGTGTAATCGCCTTTTGACTGACGTTTGTAAAGTATAATGAGGTTGAACACGATGACTGACGAGCGACTGTAGCCTAGGGGTGAACAGGTTGGGCTAACAATCAGAAGGTCCCAGGTTCGATCCCCGGTGGGGCATGCACCAATGGATGAATTTTCATCTATGTGCATAATTTACAGTTCGCTGACGGTGAGGGAAAACATCGTGAGGAAACCTACCTATCCCTCGGGATTAGGTAATAGTCAGTTCCTGTATACACGGCGATACGGTTCACCACCTGTCACGTTGGGTTCTGACTATCTAGTGAAACGTGGGCTTTGAGTTGGTTAATACCTCCCCAATGTGGTGGTGTATGGCCACTCAAGCCTCTGACTACCCCCGAACGGGGATAAAAGTCGTGACGTTACATTTTTTTTTTTTGTTGAACACGTGTTTTATGATTTACGAATTGTTTTAGTATGATAGTAGTTGTAGGCTGAAGTGGCAGTGGGCGGGGCACATAGCCCGAAGAACTTATGGCCGATGGGGCAGAAAGGTTCTCGAGTGGCGACCACGTACCGGAAGACGCAGCGTGAGTAGAGCAAGGTGGACCGATGACCTAGTGAAGGTCGCGGAAAACCGCTGGATGCAAGTGGCACAGGACCGGTCGTTGTGGGAAACCTTGGGGCCTATGTCCAACAGTGGACGTCTTTTGGCTGAAATTATGATATTAGTTTCATTTTCTCATCGTTGTGTACTAACCTTTATATGATAGTAAGGGCTACAACTTCTCGAATGCTCGTCAATGCATGCGCAAGCGCATCGGAATTTTAACACTCGATGAAAGATGGTTTATACTTCAAAGTTATCGTACAATTGGTTGCACACACTTAATTCCCTAAAGTGGAACAATTTGGCAACGTTACAGTGAATGTAGGTATAGGTGCATCCAAATAAGCCGGAAGGTGCGTCCGAGCAATTAGTATTGACGGGACCCCGTAGACATAAGTTCATTATACAGGGTTATTGGTAAAACACTAACAACCTTGCAGGGGCGTATTACTGACATTAAAAACAACAACTTTTGTTCTATGACTTTTTACAAAACAAAATAAAAATTAACAAAAAATCACTTTCTAAAATGTATGAAATTATTTTTTCTCATCTAGAGGAAAGCCATGGTACGTGGTTGTATTCCAATTTGCCCTAAAGTACCTAAACGTACCACGGCTATTCTCTAGATGAGCATACTGTCTTGTTTCATACATTTTAGAGTGTGATTTTTTGTATTTATTTTTTTTTGTTTTGTAAAATGTCATAGAACAAAAGTTGTTGTTTTTGATGTCAGTAATACGCCCCTGCAAGGTAGTTAGTGTTTTACCAATAACCCTGTATATTATTGTATGGGGCGGCTGCTCGGGACTTGTGGACGCGGCTATTAATTATTAGGTAGATACTTAAATACTTTGTAATAATAACCTGCAAATTGAAGTATTCTTTACCCGTTACGACTAATAATGTTTTGGACCTTCAAACGTCTTCTTTCTTGGTATTGTCTTTGCCCAGGTCCAATATCCGGCTCCTAAATCCTTGATACTTCCTGTAATAGTAAATTCATTTCTTTATTTCAGTGCAGATGATTCATGTGGAGTAAAGGATAAAATCGTGACTGACTCATAAAATACTATTATTTGATCGAAATCTTCTATTTCTTCGAAACTCTATGCCTAACTCGGATTTTTAAAAGATACTTAATACTCCATTATTTCTTATGGAGAAGTGATGAAGAATTTTCTCCATGTCCTCGAGTAGGGAGTAGGCAGGCACATTTAAGTCTGACGTCACAAAATATTGGGACCCACATACAAACTTCCACCCTCTATGTTACACCCATGGGGTTGAATTTTCAAAAACACTAAAGGGTGTCACTTATCTATCACCCCGGCACCCGACCAGCACCGCCTCGACTCTCGGCGTCCACTCGTTGTCGACAGGTGGTCCGCGGGCAGACCACCTTCGGATCACCATAAACGTCGCGCGATCAACCAGTGGACCGCGCGCGGTCAACGAGTGAACGCCGCGTGGTCCCCTAATTTCCGGTTCAGTGTGACCAGAGTTAGTAGAAAGTCATATTATTTATTGCTAATGAGCAGCCTAAATACTAATTCTTATATCTCTAGCTTCAGAAATAATGGAACCCCTATACAAACTTTCAACCCTTATTTACCCCCTTAGGGGTAGAATGTACCAAAACCACAATACGAGGTACCTACCAACTGCAAAAGAATCATGATTCGAACACCAACGGTGCACGTCTTTATAGACGGACAACAAAGTTGTCTTTCATTCATCTCATTTTCAGTTTCAATTCATTTTTCTTTTTGTGGTACGGAACCTTAAGGGAAAGGTAACATTTATATTATTTTAATTCAAATTAATAATATGGTCATGCCTTATTTGACTATTCGTAGGATCCACTACGAAATCCTAAAGATTTACTTACTTCATTTGCAAGTTAACGATATTATAATCCGTTCGGTACATATTTATAAGTTGAGGTGTGTGCCCTTTGCCATTCGACAGTCTATAGGAAGTGTGGTGACCTCGTGTGGCAAACAAACAGATCCTGGATCCGACTCTTCCGTGGCGTGTGAACAGATCTGCAATCTATTTAGACTTCAATGGTAGATAATTTATGATTCAATTTAGTCTCTACCGTTGTTTCTAGTTCCATTTTTAGAGTTCCGTACGTCAAAAGGAACTCTTGTAGGGTAAATTTATGGTCTGTCTGTCTATCCATTCATCAAGACGTGCACATCTCAAACTACTGGTGTTAGAAACATGTAATTTTAATAATAAGTAACTTTAATAGCGTAGAAGAAGAACATACGAAGGATTTTGAAAATTCAACTCCTAATAACTTTGTACGGAATCCTTAGGGCGCGAGACATACTCCCACTACGCAATGTGATTAGTTTACGGGCTGCCACATACATACGGAATTCTGTTTCGAAATATCGAATCGGGATTCCGAACGCAGTAAATCCATCCAAATGGACGTATCACATACGTACGGAAATTTTCCATTCGAAATTATTCCGTTTCAGAATTCTGAATGGTAGCCTGTGCGTCCGGAATTATTCCGAACGGAAATAAACGTATATGTGTGATAAGCTTACGGAATCCCGATTCGATATTCCGAAACAGAATTCTGTACGTATGACGTGGCGGCCCTTACATGCAGAATGATAAACTTTGACACAATTAGGCGCATTACACACAACGCGTTTTCCTATCCACACATGATTAATCTTTCCAGAACATCGTTGTTTAGACAAAAATCTAGTGTCTGTTGGTCTGTATGCCCATATCTGAAGAAACCCTGTGATAATATCTGTTACTAAAATGGTAATAGTGAGGTATGTGGAGTGACGTCTTGACATTTAAAGTAATGGTGCAGTGAAGGTGACGCGGACGCACAAAGAACTTTGTGTGTTGAGGGTGTGAACACACAGAGAGGGTGAAACGCCGCGTTTTGAGCAGCGGTTCATTAAGATCAGTGTTGCCAGATGAACGTCTCGCGTTGCCCCCAAACTGAACCCAAAATACCCCTAAAATTAAAAAAAATAACAGAATCCCAGTGGCGTTTTTTTTAAATACAAACTTGCAGTGAATCTTTGGTTCTTTACCTCAAAATGGATTTGGCTGTGTGAATGGCCAATATGTTTCCCTCCAAAAATACTCCCAAAAATTTTAACCGCTTCATTTTGCTCCCATGAAATCCCCCAAATTTCGAGGGATTCCCCCTTATCTGACATCACTGATTGAGATAGATGTGTAAAAGTGCTCTTTATTATTTTATTCTCATTTATTCATGTACATTTATCTCTTTCATACCGCTAAAATGGTTTTTAATTTACATTAATGGCCTAAAACATACCTAGATTTATATTTAAACTCATCTGGATGATAGCGTAATAGGTTATAGTCCTCATACAAATATTTTCTAGCCTTAATTATGAAAATGGGTCGAATACGGAAAAAATAATTAAAGGGGGTCGGGTTTTGGGATGAAAATTGAATTAAATATTCGACGAACCTGGGGTCAAATCAGGAAAACCACTTTAATTCACCCTGATTTTATCCGCTCGGCGTTTCGACCGCTCTGTCCAATACAAGCCTAGTATGAATGCGTATGAGACTGCTTTTCGCGACATTTGGATCTACGTTTTATCGTTTTATGTATTGTAGAGCGGTGGCCGACATACATAACGGGGGTCAAATGTCACTGTACCTTTGTATACTTCTGTCCAGTCCTTTGAGGAAGGCGTAAGGATACCTACAATATTACAAAGTAGGTGTAGTTTCAGTAATAAACTTATGCAAATAACGTAGCATTGAACACAAGTGTGTATTTCACTAGACCATTAATATACAGAGTGGTGACGACATAACGACAATAACTGAAACCACATACTGGGTATCACTTGAGTAGTTCGTACATAAAAAAATATATAAAAATATATTCAAAGGTATAGGCCACGGGATGGCTTTTTTACTTCTACTATTTTAACTTTACGCCTACAAATGCACCGACACCGAAGCGATTTTGCCACCCTTGTACCTACAGGTCAGTCAATGAGGTCAGTAGACGATTATAAAGCATGTAGTGTTACGTTTAGATTATTTCCGCATTTAATTTGTGTGAACATTGAAGTTTTTTTTTTTGTTGTAAACCTAATTTGAAAATTTTAAAGTACTGTGATTGAATATTAGGGATCGTGTTTAAATTTACCGTCGTATAGTCGTCACCACCCTGTATACTTACTAATAAAATTATATTATTAAGTTACTAGCCGTGTGGCGAATTGATGATCTTCTACAAACTTTCATCCCCTAGTTGACCTCATTAGGGGATGAATTTCCACAAATGCTGATACAACTGACAATTAATTATAAACATGAGCCTAAACACTCATTTCTATGTTTCTAACTTCAAATATGGAAAATTTGCAAACAGTCGTTCATCCCCTATTTCACCCCTTAAGGGGATGAGGGAAAGGAGAGAATCAGACCGATATAAAAGGAGAGGGTAGGAGACAGAATATATTAATAAGGAATGTTCAGAAACATTAATCCACTTAAAAATTAGCAAGAAACGCGCATAAATTTTGCAAGAAACGTCTTAATTTCAATACACTTAGCCTCCGTGCATACACATTAGCAATAAAAGCTACAGAATTATAGCTTGGATTGGTTCATTTATCTTTAGTTGGTAATTTGAAGCCGTCTTGCGCTATCGTAATGCAATATTGGGTATATTGTTTCATTAGATTGGGCAGTAGAGACCGACGGATTTAAGTATCTGTATGTTATAAAAATTCTTTGATGATTTCAATGCTACTTCGTAATCTGATCGCGTAAAATAAAGTAAACAAGAGTTAGTAAGTCTGGTCGAAGACTTTCGGGTTGTCTAAAAATACTGACATCAGAGCCAGAAACTAATTCATATAAGAGAAAGAAGAGACAAAAATTTGGAAAGTATAATTTATGATTCCAAATTCCGATAGCGCTTATTGTATTTTAGAGAACTCTCCGTGTAAACATCGGTGATAAGACCAAATTAGGGAAGACGGAAAATATACCCCAATACTCAAAAAAAATAGAGCAGAGGCTAGGAAAACGACCTAGAGCCAAAGATATTACCAAGAAACAGGGAGACATGCGATCGTCCAAAATAGTTCATCCTACTAAACGTAGTCCATGGACATAGAACGACTCAGTTCGCGGCAAATAATCTAGAAAACATCGGTATTGCCAATACAGTTTTTTTTTTTTTTTTTTTTTTTTTGTCCGGGCGCTTTTTGGCCCGGCCCGCGATCTCCCTCTGGTGTGGGGGCCAGAGACTTTATTTACTTAATATTAATGTGTAAAATAATTTTTTCGCAGTCTTTTTATTTCAATAATTTAAAAACACAGATTTTTTATTTACATAATTAAAAGAAGCAGTTAAAATACATAAATTGTAAACTTGTCAATTCTAAAAATAAATCTAAAAATAAAACAACAAATGGACAAGGATAGGTGGAGTCGTACATAAAAAATACGATAAAGTTAAAACAGAAATTTCCCTACTATTTATTGCACAGATCAGTCAGCCGGTGTGATTAATAGCGCAGTGTGGTTAGGGTGCCAATACAGTTCACCTCCTTGTAAATAATGTCTTCTTATGTATTTAATAAATAAATTTTTAAAATGCGAGTTCTTTAACACGTAATGGTGCGCTGAGCACAAGTTTAGTGATTGCAATGTTAGAAGGTGACATATCTACTAAAATAGCCATAACACAGCGGGACGCCAGGCGACGTCGCCAGCCACCGCAGCCAACTAATTCGTATTGAAATGTATGACAGGTATTACACCTGGCGGCGGACTGGCGACGTCGCCAATTGGTCGCCGGGTGTATTACCTGTCATCATTTCAATACAAATTATTTGGCTTCGGTGGCTGGTGACGTCGCCGGCCACGTATTCAAACAATTTGTATTGACTGGCAACGTTGCCAGTCCGTCGCCAGAAGGGCTAGACAAGTGGCATGAACGCTAACGAATAGAATAGAATAGACTTCACAATGTATGGAAATGTCAAACGTCGCTATGTAGATCAACAACAAGTTGCTATGTAGATCACGTGACATGTCATATCCATACATGGAGCGTAGCGATTTGAACGAATGCTCGTACACGTCAGCCACTTGTCTAGCCCTTCAGGTGTGTTACCTCCCATACATTTCAATACGAATAGTTGGCTACGGTGTGTTATGACCCCTAGATCAAATAGCACTCTGCAATTGATTCACGAACAGTAACCCATTTAGCAACACATCAAGCGGCCTGGCATCGCAATACGTAATGACAGATTGCTCTCGCGTCAGTCCGTGTGCACGACAATAATTCCTTTCCCTTTGCGCATTCCTGACGGATGAGCTAGAACTTAATGTTCATAAACGAGAATAATCATAGCAATAATGCCTTAAAAGAGCATAAAGCCTAGATATAAACTGTGTTACTACAAAAAAGTTTTGAACACGTGTCTAATAAAAGTTTACAAGAAAAAGGTCATAAGGCAAAATCTGACACGGTGGCGGATGTAAATCAAAATTATCTATACAACTAATAAAATTAAAGTGTCTGTTTGTAATGTCGAAATAACAGCTTTTTACTAAATTCATAATATGAGAGTTTATTGCGATATATTGCGGTACTGTGTATGGTACTCATAACAAAAAACAATCTTACTTTAAAATGTTTGTGTCTGTCTGTCTGTCTATCTGAATGTTTGTTCCGGCTAATCTCCGAAACGACTGGACCAATTTTGACGGGACTTTCACTGGCAGATAGCTGATGTTATAAGGAGTAACATAGGATTATATTTTAGAAAGAAATTAAGGTTACGCAAATAAAGCCAATTAAATTCCACGCGGAATCAGTAGCGAGTAATCTTTAAAAAAAATACGCGTACGAAGTCGCGGGAACAGCTAGTAATAAATAAAACACAACGCACCTAATGTCTGAATAATGGCCAATCAATAGCAATTTTGTAGCAATTGCTATCAAACAGTAGGATACGTAAAACTATTTCAAAACTACATTGTAGCAATGCTTTTTATGTGTTGTAAAATAGGTGTCTAGATGTTTCGTCGCATCGGACAATTTTATTGGACAATTAAGGGGTTGACAATATTTAATTGGTTAGTGGAGACATGTGGCTAAACAGTTAAATTGCATTTTTTTACATGACATTTTATAAAATGAAAATCTTTGAAACTTGGCTTTTAATAATTTTTTTAATGTTTCAATAAAATTAGGAGCCGTATTTTTTTAGATTTTTAAGGCAGAAAGACTTCCGACCTCTTTCCCGCTACATTATGGTCAGTTTTAGGCAGAAGACTTACCTTAAATATGACCGCTGTCTGAACAAAACGTACTGTTATTTCCGTTTAATGGGGCATGATATTTAAAATAATATAGGCAATTTAAATTCACACTTTATTTTTTTTATGAAAAAAATATCGCTGTTTAAAAGAGACTTCCATTTTCAAAAACCTAGATTTTTTAATCAAACATTCTAGTAATCTTCTACTACTTACTTTGAAAAATGTGTTCCTTTGGTGACCTCTCCTTAAGTAAGTATTTCACCAGTCTCAAGTATTCAATAGCAGTAACAAATACCTACACAAAAAAGTCAATTAAAACCCAGAAAAGCTTTATTAGCCATGGCGGATATCCTGGGGTAATCAGTCAGTGACATCACTACTATAAAATTACCATCGCTATGACCATCGATGTACACATTATCATAATTGTATGGTATGAAAACATTTAATAAATAATGACGAGGCACCTGAATACTCCGGTAATGATTAAATTCGTGATGATTTGACTACCGGAATGTACAGTCAACGAATTGGAATCATGATCATCATAATATGATTAAATAGATGTGTCCATATGGCGCGCATGCCTCACCCGAGCACTCATATTATGACATTACATCTATGCGTTCCGACGTCAAAAGTGAGTGCTCGCGCGAGGCATGCGCCTGATGAAGACGCCGCCAATAGACGTGTCTACAACATACACATGCCGCGCGAGGCTGCTCACCCACATGCCTCGCGAAACACGACGTTTGCCTCAGTCACATGCCGCGCGAGGCAAATGGCGAGGCAACTGACACTAGACAGAGAAAGGTATAGCCGAGCAATCAGTTTGACACGTTTGACATCGTTCTGTCTGATGACTCTGCCAAAGTAGGCGAGGCAAATGACAGCGCTCAGGTGAGGCAGGACGTGCATTTGCCTCGCGCGAGGCAAGTCAAACTTCGTGAGGCAAGTCAAACTTCGTGAGGCAATTTGCCTCGCGCGGCATGTGACACATCTGGACGTAGCTAATGAAGCAAATAGTTTCGTACCCCTTTTTACGAAAATTACGCGGACCGAGGTGTATGAAATTTGGCACAATTAAAGTTTACATGGAGAAGGAGTGCACAAACCTAATATTTTTATGGAAAATGCATTAGAAATGCGCTGAATTTTATTAATAAAAGATGACATTACACACTACATTTGTTTCACATACACAAACATATATACCGATTGTAGATGTAGATTGTGTATTTTGCTTTTTGGTATTTTGTCATTCTGTCAATTGGTTTTTTTTTTGAAGCCCAGAACTTTTTGTTAATAAAATAAATACCTACTCAAACTTAAAATTTTAATGAATTATGGTCGCATTTCGACCACGGGCGACCACTAGTTATCATAATTGTACGGTATGAAAACATTTAATAAATATAATATTGACGAGGGATCTGAATAGACTGTTATTGATTAAATTCGTGATGATTTTTGTAAGACTACCGGAATGTACAGTCAACGAATTGGAATCATGCTCATAAGATAAATGTGACGAAGCTATTTGAATACCGTATTTTTTTGGTAGTCTCCTACCAAAAACCTAGCTCTAGCCAAGCTGTAGCCAATCGACTATAGCTCATATATCGGAGTAGTACCACCCTCTCACAGAAGATCGTTGTAAAATTGCTATTACAGCTGCGTTTCGTACGATGATAGAAAGAGAGAGCCGATAGCTCTACCCTTCCATTCCCTTTTCTCTGTCCCACTCCCCTTCAGGTCAGCATCGTACGAACGATGCCTTTGGTTGTACAAGCATCTATAGGCTACGGTAAATGCTTAACATCAGGCGGGTTGTATGCTTGTTTGCCAAATTAGTCACATGAAAAAAAATAACAATAATTTCCCGCTAATGGCAAAATTAGGCGAAGTGTTTGCGCACTACGCGTATTTCTTTTATTTTAGTTAGTTGTAACGCTGAAACTAAAATTAAACTTAGCACCATACGGAATTCTGGCCACAAGAATAAGAACCCACACTTGCCTATTAAGACATAATAAACGGTTTACCATCTTGATGGACGTATACAAAAAGTGTACGCGGTCGCTAATCAAAGCCCGCACGCAAACTAGAACTAATCCGGGTCAAATTACTTAAGTTTTTTAACCTACTTAGTTCATTTTTTTAAATGGCCTATTTCCGTGTCTTACTCCTGAGCAATGGCCTCTCTTGAATGAATTCAAGAGAGGCCTTTGCCTTGCTTTGAACCACAAAACATGATTTCGAGGGGTCACAGAGGTTAAATAAATAACGCCAGACTAACACTAACTGTATGGTCCCAAACTAAGCAATACTTGTACTATGTGTACCGTTTAATTATTGGCGGCGTCTTCATCTGGCGCATGCCTCGCGCGAGCACTCACTTTTGACGTCGGAACGCATAGACGTAATGTCATAATATGAGTGCTCGGGTGAGGCATGCGCGCCATATGGACACATCTATTCGCGCATCTTCCCCTGCTTTGTCACCCTAAGGGTGCGTTTCCTTTGATGCGGAGCTGGGCGGAGCGGAGCGGAGCGGAGCGGCGGACTGTGAATGGTCAACTGTGATGGGCCAAGAGCGGAGTAGAGATTTCAAGCACTGTGATTGGCCAATTCACGGTCCGCTCCGCGTGATTGGAAACGCACCCTAGGGGTCGTGCAGGGTGTTTTTTATAGTTCTGCGGCGGAAAAAAGCGTACGGCCGGCCTGATGTTAAGCAGTTACCGTAGCCTATAGATGCTTGCAATACCAAATGCATTGCTGGAGGGGAGGGGAAGGGGGGGGGTGGGACTTTCGGCTCTCTCACTCATCGTACGAAATGCTGTAATAGCTGTTTTACGACGATCTTCTGTGAGATGGTGGTACTACCCCTGTAGATCTAGGGTGACAACCGGGGAAAAGCGGCGATAAAGATGTGTCCTTATTCTGTCACAATGGAATAAACGGGAATAAAGAGTTCGATCTGTCCCCCTGTTATATCACTAACAATAATAATAATTAGCCTTTTTAACATCCCACTCCTGGGGCCCTACCATCACCTTACAGCCTATTTTAACCTTACAGCGACTTTTTGTGCAATGACGTACCTTATTGTCATGACAATAAGAAACGTCATTTGCTGTAAGGTTAAAATAATACTGCTATAAAAGGTGGTAGTATAGGCCCTGGGCACGGGCCACCCACCATCACGAGGTTGATTCTTTGGCCTAAATCCGTCAGATGGCCCAGTGCGGGTTGGTGGATTTCATGTCTTTCGATAATTGGTTGGATTTTCCAGGTTGCCTTACTATGTTTTCCTTAACCGTAAGCAAGTGATAATAACATTGAAGTTTTTATACATACATAGATTATGAAAAACCCAGAGGTGCGAGCCGGGGTTTGAACCCTGGACACAAGACCAAACGGCTTTCACTGCTAATTAAAAAATGTTAGTAAATTATGAAAGGATTCAGGTCCGATAATTGTCTACTAAAAATAAACAAGTTGACAGTTTCTGTTCATACTCGCTCGCGAATCCTAAATTAATTTGACATTTATGACAAAATAATGCTTATAGCACGTCTGGTTCTCGGCATAATTTTAAATAACTTATACAGACGAATGATTCTATTCATCACAGTACACCTTAGCTCGTAATTCAGTTTATTAATACGTCGTTAAGGTACAGGGGGCTTACCACGAACTCTTATTGCGATTCAATTACAGGAACGTTTGAACGATTCAGCGTCTTTTTGTGCAATGACGTACCTTATTGTCATGACAATATGAAACGTCATTGCACAAATGGCCGCTGAAACGTAAAAACAAAACTGCTATAAGAGGTGGTGGTAAGCCCCCTGATGTCATAGTAAAGACGGTAGCTGTATTTGAAACTATAGCGACAGTCACAGGAGTTAGAGCGTTTTCAGATTATCCGATCCGATGTCGGTGTCGGACGACGATAGCCGACACCATGTGCTGTTTTCATATATTTCCGACAAAATCGTTCCGATTCGGCCATTTGCCGCGCATCGGGCTCTGCGCAAACAGAGACAATTCAGATACACGTATAGCACACTTACAAACAATATCGTCGGACAGCACACGGGCATCCGAGAGTGGGCCAAGACATCGGTGTCGGCTCCGATATCCGATATCGGGCCGGACAATAATAAAGACAGATACATATTTCATACATTTAACTTCCTCCGATATCGGGTCGTGGTCCGACACCGACATCGGATCGGATAATCTGAAAACGCTCTTACTCTACATGACAAAATCTAAAATCACTGAAAGTTTGACTATTATCAAAACTGAGTAGCTATGGTATAGTACGTTTTTTTATACTTGTCCTATTTGGTAAGCAAAGATGGCGTCCAGCGGGGCGATTGCGTAACTTTTTTGTCAATGTTTCAATTGGTTTCGTTCATCTTGTGTCAATTATGGATGAAATCATTGAAACATTGACAAAAAATTAACGCAATCGCCCCGCTGGACGCCATCTTTGCTTACCAAATAGGACAAGTATAAAAAACGTACTTATAGCTATCCTTCAACGACATAACATGCACGTGCGTGGTAACGACCAACTCATTTCTCACGAATAAATAAATTTGACGTTTTGATAGATATTCTATAGGTCAACTTTGGTAGACCAAAGTTATCCGACCATTCTGACACCAGCCCTTAATGGAACTCATCCATTTGCTAGAACCAGCTAATTCACTGAGCGCTGTAGCTGACTGACTGCAGCTCATACATCGACCGGGGTAGTACCACCCTCTTACAGAAGATCAGCGTAAAGTAGCTATTACAGCTGCGTTTCATACAAATAGTGAGAGAGCTGGAGCCCAACCCTCCCCTTCCCCCCGGCTTAACATCAAGCGGACCGTACGCTTGTATGCTTGTTAGTCGTATAAAAAAATAGTATAAAATAAGTCAGAAGAAGAGTAGAGTAAAAAAAATGCAAGGCCAAAGAATCGAACCTGCTATGAACTGCAAGTCACTTGAAACGTCTTGACTAACGTAGCATTTAAAAACTAAACACGCATATTATTATTACAGTAGTGATATGATGACCGTTAAATATGTTATTAGGAACGGTTATTAACGTGTCAGAGTTACTATTATTATATAAGCTAGGATCCTCAGTAAGCCAGCTGTAGTACACAATTCCTATTGAAAAGTATCATTTCATAATTGTAGTAATTACAACGTTTTGTAACAGAAATGTTCATTTTTCAATCAAAATGTTTACTTACGAAAGTTATTTGATGTGTCAGAAATATAATGTTTTTAGCTTCAAACAGCTATCGAATGGCAAGACCTTATTTTTAAGAAGTTTTTACTTTTTACAGTGTCTTTTTTGATTAAGTTTTCTTACTTAAATATTTTATTTTACAGAATATTTGAGTATATGATATATACGACGGGCCCGTTGGCGTGGTTGGCGTGATGGCGTCTTTCACGCTGCAGGTCGTAGGTTCGATTCCTACCCGGGACATGCATTTGTGTGCATGAACATGTCTGTATGTCCCGAGTCTGGGTGTATATGTATATTAAGTATGTATTTACAAATAAAAAAGTAGTATATGTAGTAATATCAGTCATCTGGTTTCTAATAATATCAGTTATCTGGTTTCCATAGTACCAGCTCTGCTTAGTTTGGGATCAGGTAGCCGTGGGTAAAAAATGTCCCAGGATATTTATTATTTATTTATAGTACCTATGTTACTTAGTTATTCAGAAAAGTTGTATAGAAATTTCTCCGCAGATTAATTTCATCAGTCAGGAGATACGTTGAAATAAAAATCTGAAATAAGATACCTAACGCAATAAAATAGTAAATATCGTCAGTTTTACACACTAACTGTATGGTCCCAATCTAAGCATCGTTTGTACTATGGCTACCATACAATTGACTGGGGGCGATCACAGTGACACCCAGACGGGGCAAATTACGGCCCTAAAAAAATGCCTCTGGCGGGAATCGAACCCGCAACCACCCGATGCAGTGAGCCGAGCGGCCAACAGTCAAACCACGGCGCCAAGCGATCAATTCAAATTTAACATACAATTTTAACAACTGACTTATTAATTTTCTTGCTTCGAAATATCTAGTAGAATACTTCAAAAGAATCAATATTTATTCCCAAAACAATCAAGTAATTTCCAAAAAAATATGTACCTATAAAAATCTTGATACATGCCTATTCCGTAACAATAAAGGCATCCCTTCGATAGCACATCAATATGCGGATGTCGTAACTAGATTAAAAAATAAAAAATATACCGCACCAACCGACGTCTTCGATCTACATTCTCTAAGGAAGAACAACCTTCCATGATCCAATGCATCGGCCCTGATATCGTTTTCAGAATCGCTCGCAGCCAGATGAGAGGTATAAAATCCACGATGGTCTCCCAGAGATGCACAGTTGCCACCGCATCGTCAGACGAACCACTCGTCTTTCTATAATTATAAATCACTTAATAATTAAAATAATGAAATTGGTGAGTACTTTGTGAGACTAGAATCAAGTTCAGGGAACAATTTGGGATACAATGGCGATCATTGTTAGTGCATTGCCTGTTAACATTTACGAAGTCATTCTGTAAAATTGTAATTATTTCGGTCTGTATTGAGCTATTTTATAATAATAATATTCCTGTTCAATAATTGCAAACCCGTAAAATCAATTATCATTTTATTTATTTCAATCGAAAATTCATGAAATTCATGAAACTTTTCTAAGCTTCTTCACGAAGCTTACTTTTACACTGTAATACTGTAAAATAAATTCCTGTATCGGCTATCACTATCCCAGTTCAACTATCCAAATGATACAGAAAATGCAAATTTCAAATTACCACAATATTTATGAGTTTGCAACATGAATCGACATTTCAAAGTGTAATTATAAGTGCGGTTTTAAGCTTACGCACAATTAAAACAACATGTCTGTGATTAACGCATGCCCATCATCGATTAGAATATTAATGAGAATTTGCCATGTTGGGGCAAAAAAATCTGGGGCATAGAATTGGGGCAGGGTTGAATTATAAAACTGGGGCAAGAGACGAGTTGCTAGGTCTACGTATCACCTTAAGATAGGATTTGCCAACCTCAGTATTTAAACGGCTGTAGGTCCTGACTTGTGATTGATTTTGAAGTGACCATTTTTTCTTATAGTTCGTGGTAGCCGCTGTTCTAGGAGTCTGCTTAGCAGACCGCCTTGACAACAAGTACCTCCCACCCAGGGGTAACTCCGGTGCTGGGGGATTCGGCCCTGGCTTCGGCGCTGCCGGCACTCCAGGCTACAGAGGACCTGGAGCTGGTAGCTTCGGAGGAGCGAGTGGAGCCGGTGGTTTTGGAGCCGGTGGAGCCGGAGGTTTTGGAGCTGCTGGAGCTGGAGCGGGCGGTTACGGTGGAGCTGCAGGTTTCGGCACCCAGCACGCTGGCAATGCCTACAACGCGGGTCCTAGCGCTCAGTACAACGCTCGCTCCAACTCCGCTGACGCTGGTGCTCAGATCCTCAGATTGAACAATGAAATAAACGGTGACAGCTTCTCGTACGACTTCGAGACCTCCAACGGAATCCGTGCTGATGCCTCCGGTGTCGCTACTGACGGAGTCCAGTCTCAAGGCAGCTTCGCGTACAAGGGCGATGATGGCCAGGACTACAGCATCACGTACACCGCTGACCAGAACGGCTTCCAGCCCCAGGGCGCTCATCTGCCCACTCCCCCGCCGATCCCTGAAGCCATCCTGAAGTCTCTGGAGCAGAACGCCCGTGATGAGGCGGCTGGCATCGTTGATGATGGTGAGTGACGGTTTTTACTATCATAACCACTTAAGAGAAAGTAAACTCCTGCCCCCTTAGCCAAGTCGTCTACAAGCGTTTCTACAAATCGCCACGCTTCATGTAAGAAAATGACATAAGTCACGTGATCTACTCATTGACTTGTAATGTCATGTCTATACATTTAAGCGTAGCGATTTGTAGAAACGCTTGTAGACGAAGCGACTTGGCTAGAATGGCTAATACTTTTGGGACCTTATATTTTCTTACGTAAACGTAGACGTGCAATTGCAAAAGCACGAATACGTGCAAAGTACAAATATAATATCTGTATAACACTGTGATGATTGATAGATTACTTAATCTGTAAGCCCAAACTCAAATCTAATATTACATCAGTAACTATAAAAACATAATCTTAATAATCGCAAAAAGTTAATTTAATTTTGCAAAAACGTTAATTCTAATTACCTAGTGGTTTAAAGTGTTTTGGTAACGGACAAAAAAATATAAAGGAACGTGAATTATAATCATTAGTACAAATGGCTGCAAACAATGTTTTGTGGTTTTCGGTAGTTTATAAAAAGATGTAGGAGCATCAGTAATTATAGTTAAGATGATCGTTAGGTCTTAAATCTGACAGGTAACCGCAGTCTAACCTTGCTTGTAGCTATTAGTGGTTAGTCTTTAGACCTAGGTTCAATTTAGTCCGTAAGTTACTCAGAAGCTGACATGCTTGACATTCAGTAAATAGTTCGTCATCGCATCCACACAATATTTCGACCCATATAATCGACTCTTAAGACAAAGTTATAGAACTCAAAAAATTCATCTTAATCCACAATCGTGAACAGTAAAACGCACACTTAATCATGTCTAGTTGTAAATTTTCTCTACCATTAATGGTAGAGACAGGTAGAGAATAGTAGAGAATGGTAGAGACTACACTTACACTACTACACTAGCTACCTGATGAGTTTCAAAAGACGTGGGAGTTCGGCTTGCGTCACTTCTCGTGATCGCCTGGAAGCAAACTGAGGCATCTATAGGGCATAGGTCAGCTTTTAATTGATTCCATACTAAAGTTTAAATAAGGTTCTATTTGAGACGATCATCGATCATGGGCTATGTCTTGATAGGCGAGAAATGCGTGAGAGAATAACATTTATATTTAATTATAAGCTTAATGTTAAAAGGTTTTCATCTCTATCTTCTGACTACTAGAGTTTACAGCAGCAATCATGAAATACTGATTGGTATTGCCTTCCTTTCAAGTTATCTATTGTTTGTAACAACTCCTAGTTTAAAGATAACTTAGTTAAGACTTAAAATCCTTTGTTTTCTACAGAGCAAACTCTTACATCATTTATAAATATAAATTGCTCCAGAATAATAAATCAATAGTATGGTCCCAAACTAAGCAACGCTTGCACTATGACCACCATACAATGGACTGGGGGCAATCCCAGTGACATCCAGATCAGGCCAAATTACAAAAAAGCCGTTTCTGAAATTCAGCTCTCGTGGGAATCAAACCCGCAACCACCCAATGCAGTGAGCCGAGTGACCTACGCTCGAACCACTGCACCAAGCGATCGTCATTAAGGATCAATAGTCTGAAAGGATTTTGATAATACAATCCGTTTGTCACTGAACTTAATAAATCTCAACCAATTACTATAAAATATGTATTTATACAGTGGCATAAAATTATAATTAACTTAAAGTTAAGATCTTGATAACTTAAAGGCAGATTCAGTAATTAAATCAAGCCAACCTTTAATTGGCTAAGCTCATCTTGTAAATCGTTCGGTCTAAGATTGCAGTTATAAAATAAATAGCCATATTCGTTAAAGCAAGCGGTTCATCGCGTTACGAAACTATAGAGAATAGGTAGAGCACTTGTGGGATGTTATTCGAAGCAATAAAATAGAATGGCGTTAGTCATTAAGTAGCTAGCTTTACTCCTTAATTTTCTGCTGTAAAGTCCTAAATAGAGGATAAGCCTAACTATAATTAAATATATCATATAGATTACAAAAGATGCGTTTACATACAAACGAACACTGCTGTTAGTGTTTAGGTATTTGCATCTACTTATTAAGGCACTCCTTGTATTTACTTTTAAATCAACTAACCACAGTTTCTAGTTTCTATAGGTGCGCCCTACGCTTGTTTGCCACCTCAGTCCTATAAAAATAACACCTCCCTAGACCTCATCTCTTTCACGCTGTTTGTTCCGGTCTTGTGCTAGCCTTATCTTTCACCTCACTGGTAGTCTGACTCCATCCCTACGTTCTCTTCCAGAACACTCTCTTACCGCCCTGCACCTAGACCACCACCTCTTATAGCAGTTATATTTTAACCTTACAGCGACTTTTTGTAATATGACGTCCCTTATTGTCATGACAATAAGGGTCATGACATTACAAAAAGTCGCTGTTAGGTTCAAATAATACTACTATAAGAGGTGGTGGTAGGGCCCCAGGTCTAACTACCGTTATTCCACTTAATCAAGTTTCGCCCATCTCTACATCTCATCAAAGTTAAACTAAAAAGAAGAAATAACAAACTGAGACGACAAGCTTAAATTTACACGCGTCCATAATTCCTAGATCGCAGATGGGCAGATAAAATAGTACCCATTCATTCGACAAATTGCACAAGCGATTTTAAGATAGATTATCTTGCATGTTATTGATAATGTCTGTCGTCAGTATACTTATCTATTCAATTGAGAAGCTATTGATACAACGATTGTTGTATTTAAGAACGTACAATTATTATTACCGAGCTTACATACTGTCAATCGTGTCTTTAAAAAGGATAAAAATAATTGGTGCTTTGATAAAATGAGGTCACGCATATTAAAAAGATTTTAGAACAACCATTATTTCTTGTTTCTTAGATAAAATTAATGCATTTTCCATAAATGTGGACCAAATTTTTTTTTCTGATAGTCTAACCGATTAAACCACTGTGCATTCAAATACCATACTTAGGCCAGTGATACATCGATCTCAAGATTGAGACCGCACTTGACATGCTGTTTTTTTTCCAGATGTTCCATACATTAAACGTCAAAACTGCATCTTAAGATCGATCTCAACTTTGAGATGCATTTATTAATAAAAAAAATGTAATGTAACGTCACGACTTTTATCCCCATTCGGGGGTAGTCAGAAGCTTGAGTGGCCATACACCACCACATTGTGGAGGTATTAACCAACTCAAAGCCCACGTTTCACCAGATAGTCAGAACCCAACGTGACAGGTGGTGAACCTTGTCGCCGTGTATACAGGAACTGACTATTACTATTATTATTATTTATTAATACGGGCCTTAATCTCTCATGCCCTGCATTCTCCACAGTGCTAAGATGACCAATTTCCCAATACTCATAGGACGATACTAATGTCTCACCGCGGCTTGCGGGTCATATCGTGACTTACTCCAGTAACTGTTAGGGCGTGGTGCACACTGATCGACTTCGCGATACACTGCGAAAAGGTCATGTGGACTTCGGATCTTACTGCGAAACGGGAAAAGGTTACATATTTTAATAGAGGATGGTTAATGCTGCGTATTTGTTGTGTGCTAAATTTCGTAGATTAGTAGATGCTATAAATTTATGTTTCTCTGACTAGCTAAAAACCGTTGCAATCTCAAAGTAATCCCTTTCTTGCACACATACCGAAATAATAATCTTAGTTTTTTTCGTTTCATTAGGTAAAAAAAAATGTTCAATTTATTCAAAATAAAAAGTTTTAGTCAATTATTATCGCAAAATTACATTTTCAAAGTAATTATTAAGCCAAATACATTTACATCTTACTCATCCTACACATTCCATTATAAGAACCATTGCAGCACCAAATGAACTCGTAATGAGTGTTCATAGTTTACCCAGTGCTCGGTAATCGCGAATATTAATGACAGTTGCCACAGTAATAAAACGATCATCTAGATAATGACCCGTTTCGCAATCAAAATGTGATGTGCACCGTGCCTTATTTTGCAACTTTGGATTTGCAAGTGTAAATTCTCTGTCTATGGTCTTACATGACTGTTGAGAGCTATTATCTTTTTAAAAACGAAAAAACGGATCTATATATTTTTATACATGTTATGTTTTTTTATTATTTTAAATTGAAAACAAAATTGGGAACAAAATGTTGGCAAAATTGGGAACATGGGTACAAACATGATCACGGGACACAACCACATAATAAAGTATTTAGAGTAATCGTATCTCAGATAAGCCATAATGTCCCAAGTGCTTTGTTCGCGCGTTCTCATGCAGTTGCAGTATGTGAACTAAAGATTGTCGCTTGATATTCAGTCATTAATTACTTATAGTGTGTCGAAACTGAAACAACAGATACGAATTTTGATAACCGGTCTTTTGTTAACAAATTGGCTTTTGTAATGCGACAAATTTGTGAACTTAATGTTGACAAAATGTGAACATTTTCGAAGCGGTATATCATGATATCAGTTAAAAGCATCCACTGTCTATAATATTATTAATTTACTGACTGCTTTTGATTCCCAAATTGGTTTACTGATTATCATTAATTTCTCTGATGTTTCTAACTGTTAAAACGGTAGAGCACGCAGTAAACCGATATGCTTTTCTTAGCTAAATTATACAAAACATCATATTTATTTGGTGGATAAGAGTTACCTGATGATTCTGAAACAACCTCTTATTCTAACACCTGACAGACAGAGATGGAGCGATTTAAGATCATCCGTGAAACACCTGACATAATAATTACAGTCAAGTTTAGTACAGCAATTTTAGTAGCAAGTTACAAAAAGCTCACGTCATAATAAAACCAATAAGTAGCCTGTCAGTGCGCGTGGAACATTCATGATAGATTGTCGTAATATGCTGAACTGACAGATAGATTAGTACTACATAAGTGCATTACCTAATATTGTTTCAAAATTTGTTTATAGATAGCAAAATCATTGAGCTTATTGCAGGCACCTAAAGATTAATTTGGCGGTCTTCTTCTTATCGTATGGTGAGTCATCCTTATGTCAGAGTTGTTAAAGCCGCCCGACCGTCTTAAAGTCTTAACGACTGCTGCCTAGGCAACAACCGGGACCGACTTTTTGCGTGCCCTCCGAAGCACGGAGACGGTCAGTTCAAACACCACTAAATAGTCACCCATCTCTGACGGACTTCGCCAAGCGGCCAGCCAACCTTAAAAAAATATTTTTAGTTTCAATCTGTACATTATGTAGCAGGTAACCAAAAGCGAAGCTTAGATTTTATTTCCAAGATAATTTTGCGCAAGAGCATGATAAGACGTTTTTTGCTACTAAAAAGTCGGTTAAGTAGTATTTGAATAGTAGCTCAATTGATGTGAGGTTAAGCAACGGTAGATGAGGCTTGTAATTTGATGGGTAACTTAATGTTGAGAATGATATCGATTTTATTCTTAGTATTATAGGAACTGGAGCTTCGAAGATGACATTTCGAAAGATCAAAGGACGTATAAACAATAAGGACCTAAGTGAGGTACTATAAAAAGAACAAAAGAATAATAACGTACTCATCAAAGTACATGATGTTCGTTATAAAGTACATGTTTTAATAGTTTAAAATGATCGTATTGCATATTCCGACTAACGAGCTCTGAACGGCGCTATTCATGGCGGCCTTGGGTGCTTTCGATGAGACTGTTCCGTTGGGGCCACGGAGTGAGCGAGTTGGATTATTTTATTTGACTTTGCAAATATTTATTTTTTGTAAATATTAAAAAACAAAAAAAAATGTTTTAATAATTTGATACTAATCGGAAATATAATAATAGTAGTTATTTATGGGTATGATACAATATAATGAAAAATATAAGGCATGGCGGTGAAAGACTTGAGCAAAACTACGATTACTAAAATACATCTAATAATCACCAAAAAATATTGAATATTCTTTGACACATGGTTTGATCTGTCACCCTCATTAACGTTTTCCATAGTCTAGTATTTAATTCAGTCACTGTTTTTCAAGGATCAACACATTTATAACCCCTAAATTTATAGAAAGATATGATGACCACTGGCATTACTAATCACTTTTATTCCTAGAAAAGCTTTGTAAAACCGTTGAGAACAGGCTAATAATCTACTTTCCCCCTTAAAATTTAAATGAACACTGTCGATGCAATAACAGATTGTCGTGCCGATACAAAATCGCCCACTTCATGGCTCGCCACATCAAATGAACAATACAGTAAATGTGCGTGATGTTTCTTGCGAAAACCTGTCGTAATTGAAAACACGGCGGTATATCCGCCCCACTTGTTATGACAGACATCTCCAAAGCAAAGGTCAAGACTTCGGGCACGTTTTTAACCCCTCTACCGCCTTATAAGGGGGGAAATGACAGGCTATGGCCAAGTGATGACGGTTCTAAAGTATTAACGATTTATATTGATGCTTTTAAATTGAAGGACTAGTCCAAATCTATCAATACATGTTGTTAAAAAGGTCTTAAGGTTTATAATATTTTTTTATTATTTTCATATCTCTGTGAGCCGTTATGAAGATAATTTACAACTTAGAATGAAAATAACATATTTCTAAGTTGCTTTAAGTTGTTCGAAGTGGCTTTTGACACTTCAGTCTATTAATATAGCAAGGCTGGCTCTACAAGGGTAGTACCAACCTCTCACAGAAGTTCGGCATAAAGTAGCTATTACAGCTGCGTTTAGGACGATGAGTGAGAGAACCGGAAGCCCAACCTCCCCTCCCCTCCTTCTGCCCCTTCAGATCGGTAACGTGCAAGTGGTGCCTTTGGTGCAAGCATCTATAGGCTATGGTAACTCCTTAACATCTGACGGCCGTACGCTTTGTTTGACACCTTAAATACATTTAAAAAAATCTTCACTCTAATCTTGTAAATGTAAATGTAACGTCACGACTTTTATCCCCATTCGGGGGTAGTCAGAGGCTTGAGTGGCCATACACCACCACATTGTGGAGGTATTAACCAACTCGAAGCCCACGTTTCACCAGATAGTCAGAACCCAACGTGACAGGTGGTGAACCTTGTCGCCGTGTATACAGGAACTGACTATTACCTAATCCCGAGGGATAGGTAGGTTTCCTCACAATGTTTCCCTCACCGTCAGCGAACTCACTCTAAACTTCTTCAGCTATTATCGTCACTTCTAAATTCTGAATCTTTCTCCAGGTACCTACCGCGGTGAGGGCGCTGGCAGCGCTGGAGGCTACTCTTCTGGTGGAGCTAGCGGGTTTGGCGCTGGCGGCTCCGGCGCTGGCTTCGGTGGCGCTTCCGCCTTCGGTAGCGGAGCTGGTCGTGGATCCTTCGGAGGTGCCGCCTCCCGCCAATACTTGGCCCCCAACGTTGGCCGAGGGTCTGGATCCGGCAACTTCAACGCCCAATCTGGATACAACTATTAAATTGAAATAAGGTTGATATGATGTTTGGAGGCGAGACTGTGGAGACGTAGAACGATGTAACTGATTATTTTTAATGCAAATATTGTTGAGAAATGAAATTTTATTTTCGTTTTTTACGCCATTTTTTTGCATATTTAGCACCATTATATTAGTGAGTGTTAAGTGTGATTTATGAAAAAAAAAACAAAGTTAAAATCGAAAGTAATTTTTCTTTTTTTCTGAGATAAGTAGATGTTTTAATTTGCACAGTCTTTGATTACATCTGTTTTGTTTTGTCCCAAAAACTGATATTTATTCTGTTAGTAATTTGTTGTACGCACTTTATCTCACGCACTTCGCGAATCATTTCTCCTCCATCATCATTCACTAAGATGTGATACTTCCAACGATTATGACGACTATGACGCTTATGTTATTGTTATTAACTTGTTTATTAGTAATAAATACTCTGTCTCTTTCTCTTTGCAATGTGATCTCAAATCTTTGTATAAACTCTGATTTCTGTTTGTTAAATTCATTTTCTCTTTCTGTTAAAAATGGTAGTTATTAAGTTTTTTGTATTCAGCAACGCAAATGGACAGTAGTAGAGTGTAAGATGGAAAATGTATAAAAAAATGGTACAATTAGTTTGTAAGTATTGTAAATACGAACGATGCAATGAATATACGAATTAATGCATACTCTCGTTTGTTTAAGATTCCCTTTCAATTTAGAATCGACCTCGAGAACACTAGATGGGTCCCTATCAGAGAGTAAAGACTAAAGAAAGAGGTGCCCTTATTAGATATTTGTATGAAACAAAACGTGGTCATTGTTTTTTCATTTTCATTTTACTATTTACCGGTAAATAGTTGAACTACTCGCTTCGTTTTATGTCGATGTTAGTACTAGGCCGACCACTCGGCCGACTTGCTTAGGGCCAGTCCCCTTAGTAACTGGTCCATGGTCCCTATTGACCTTTAGGTTAAACATGTATGTCATTGATGACCGCGTGGAGGAGTGGTTCGAACGTAGGCCGTTTGGCTCACTGCAGCGGGTGGTTGCGGGTTCGATTCCCGGCCGAGGAAAATTTCGGAAATGGCCTTTTCGTAATTTGCCCTGGTCTGGTTGTCACTGGGATCGCTCCCAATCCATTGTACGGTACTAAAGGTAGTAGTCGCTTAGTTTGGGACCATACAGTTGGTGTGTAAGTATGGCGATAATTCTGTTGTTGTCAAATCATGCCTAAAGATAATAAGACTATCAATCTATCTATCAAAACTGTACCAGCAATACAGTACCAGCAGCTTTGCAATATTTAAACTGCCAAACTTGAGATTTTCACCCAGTTAACAATGACTGTACTGGTAAAATAAAAGACAATCAAATTATGGTCTGTTACCTACTTATTTTTAAGAGTCCAACTACCTAAGTATCCCATTAATATTATAAATGTGAAAGTTTAGATGGATAGATGGATGGATGGATGGATGTTTGTTACTCAATCACGCCAGAACGGCTGAACGGATCTGGATGAAATTTGGCACAGAGATAGATTATAGTCTGGAATAGCACATAGGCTCTTTTTTTTTTAATTGTGCGCGGACGATGTCGCGGGCAAAATCTAGTAATAAATAAATATCGTCAGACTAACATAACTACATGATCCCAAACTATACAAAGCTTGTACTATGAATACCGTACAATGGTCTGCGGACGATCCCAGTGACACCCAGACCAGTGGCCCGATTCACGTAACCAAAACCGTAACGATGTCTCAGCGATATAGTCGTTGATAGACTTTTTGTAATACGAAAAGGCTATCGACGACTATATCGCTGAGACATCGTTACGGTTTTTGTTACGTGAATCGGGCTACGGGGCAAATTATGAAAAGGCCGTTTTCGTAATGTAAATTACTGGTGGGAATCGAACTCGCAACCACCCGATGCAGTGAACTGAGCGGCCTACACTCGAACCACTGCACCAAGCGATCATTGAGTTATTTATTACTAGCTTCTGCTCGCGACTTCGTCCGCGTCAACTTTAAAATCCCACAGGAACCTGTCATTTTTCCGGGATACAAAGTAGCCTATTTTGTGCTCCAAGCTTCTATCTATCTCCATACCAAAATTTATCAAAATTGGTTTAGCGGTTTAGTCGTGAAAGCTTAACAGACGGACAGACAGAAAAATGAGTATACACTGGACCGCAAAGAAAATGGGTCGGTTAGAAAAAATACTGGAATAACTACGTAAGTATTTTTATTTATATTACATTTATTAAAAATAAAGATATTGTTTTTTTATTTTCATTTAAGCTCATTAAAATATTATTTAATTTAGTCTTTATTTTATAAAGCTATAAGTCAGGTACATTTGAAGATATTGAAGATTTTCTAATCGACCCTATTTCTTTGCGGTCCAGTGTAGATAGCCATAGTAATATCTGTCACGAACATGACATGAAACGACTGTATTAAGTTAATCTATTGCTTCTAAAAAACTTGACCTCATCTCTATAAACAGTCATCAGTCTCATCATTTCTAAATATGGATAAACCAGTCTTAGACCCGTCAAGTCACGTACGTACCCTAGTTTGAACTTAATTACAATTTGAAATAGGAGAATATTTAATGATTTAGTTGTCAAGCGAT
This sequence comes from Drymonia ruficornis, assembly GCA_947859195.1. Classification (NCBI taxonomy): domain Eukaryota; kingdom Metazoa; phylum Arthropoda; class Insecta; order Lepidoptera; family Notodontidae; genus Drymonia; species Drymonia ruficornis. Next base: position 1,749,197 of record OX401922.1, read on the forward strand.
CAGGCCCTCAAGTCCCCTAACCACTGCCATTTCAATGCAATCGGTTAACAATTTTTTTTTTTTATAGGACTGCGGTGGCAAAAAGCGTACGGCTCGCCTGATGTTAAGCAGTTACCGTAGCCTATAGATGCTTACAATACCAAAGGCATTGCTCGCACATTGCCGATACCATTGGGTGGGCTTACGGCTCTCTCACTCATCAAACGAAACGCAGCTATAATAGCCTCTTTACGCCGATCTTCTGTGAGAGGGTGGTACTACCCCGGTCGAGCCAGCCCGTTTATGAGCTGCAGTCAATTGGCTACAGCTTGACTCTACCACCTTGGATTGGCTACAGCTTGACTCTACCACCTTGATCATTATGCGGCGTTGAACATTGACGCATAGTCGTCGCTTGACGACTGCCATTGTAATGCCATCCGTAAACGAATGGTAAAATACGATTACCATCGTGCCAAATATCCGTAGTCTGGTTTAGACTGGTAGCCAACAGTCTCGGTATTACGTTGCTATTGTGTGGTAGAATGGCCTTGTTTTCTTATCTGATTGGTCGGATCTACTTATCGACTTGTAATGTCATTTCCATACTTTTAGGCGTAGCGTTTTGTAGAAACGCTTGTAGACAAAACCATTTATAGGGGGGCAGACTACAGAATTTTGACACGATGGTAATAGTACATTGTTATCCGAGGGGAAAAGTAACTTATTAATTGGTCCCGAGACGGGGTTTAGCGCCCGAGCGTAGTGAGGGCGCTAATAGTTCGAGGGACCAATAATAAGTTACTTTAACCCGAGATTAACACTGTGCTTTTCATCACGTATACAAGGAAAGTAATAATAAAATAATTTAGTAGCTAAAGAAAAAAATAGTGAACATTTACACATACAAACACATGTATACTGACGTCACGGATGTATAAAGAAGGATCTATTACTTGAGTTTTTGGTTAAGAAGAAATTCATCTTTATTCTCCTGTTTTAAGGTCTATTATACCTTGACAATTCTGTAGACAGAAAAACGAGCCGAGCGAGAGGCCCCAGTTGGGACTGTGTCCCTCTCATTTCGAGTTGCCATACCAAAATAATATTATCATTGGGTAGTGATTGGAGTTTTTAAATGAAGCAAATAAATTAATTTATTATTTATCATGACTATTGTTTTATCATATAAACAATATTCACGATAAATAATAAATTATTGATTTAAAAACTAACAATCACTACCCAACGATAATATTATTTTGGCATGGCAACTCGGAGTGAGAGGGACACGGTCCCAACTAGGGCCTCTCGCTCGGCTCGTTTTTTGTGCAGAAGTGAACAGTCCAGTATGTATTTACGTTCGTGACTGACGTAGATTGCGTATTTTGCTTTTTTATATTTTGCCGCTGTCACTTTTTTTTATTTTAGAGGCCAGTACTTTTTCAAACATTATAAAAGGTTTTAGTCTGTGATTATAGATTCGGAGCAGGAACGATTTGTGATTGATTTAGGGAAAAATGGTAAATATTTTGCCCAAATGTATGTTATTTTAAAGAAATAGTTGAAAGTAAATTATAATAAAGTCATTTAAAAAAATATATTCTTTAATTATTACTTAACTTTATGTTATTTCAATTTTACATCGCGCTGTATTTGAGTGGATGTAAGAAGGTTGGAACTATTAAATTCTCTTTGGTTGGAACATAGTTCAATAGAAACTCGTATTTTTTTATAATTTGACAGAATCTTTGACAATCGTTTTCTGGATATACGATTGAGCCCGTTCTGTCAACGATTTTGCCCGATCAGAAAAGTATCACCTTCTGTCGGCTCTTCAGGCACCTTTCGACCTACTTTCCGCGTATCAGTGATGAAATAGTATTTTCCCATTCGTTTACGGATGGCATTACAATGGCAGTCGTCAAGGGACAACTATGCGTCAATGTTCAACGCCGCGTAATGATCACGAGCAATCTGCACATCATATCCTCTGGGAGTGCAGTCTTTGGCAAAACGAACGTAATTCTATGCTAAATAGCTTGCAAGTGTCGTCTGGAGCAGTTTATTATATGGACCTTGTGGAAACCAGGGAGAACTCCCGTGCGTTCAGGCGCTTTTGCCATACCTATTATTGGAATCAAGTTTGACTAGCTCACGAGTTTAGGTCCAAATAATCAAATTACTATCCGTGGTGCGTTACAACTGGTCTTCCACCAGTTGCAACAGTCTTATTTCTGGCTACCAGCCTATACTGTTATTTTTGTCTCCCGCTTTGCTACGGAGGGAAGTGGATAATCTTCTTCCAACTCCTCCTATCCTTTCTTCTGATTAAATTCGTGCGGGTTCCAAGACAACTTAGCTTTTCTCCGGAACTCGTCGAGGGTCAAACCTTGGCGTCATCGTTGGACACCATTGTCGATCCTGGCTTACAGGAGTAACAGTGGTGGGAGTGTGTGGCGGGGTAAGTCCCAAAAATAAATAAAGTCGTCAAGCGACTTAGGGCGAGGTTATAATGCTGATCGTATATTTGGCCTTGTGTTCTTTGAACCTTATCATCTCTATCTCAGAAACGAATCCCGCGCATGATTAAGAGGCTATTTCGCAAACAAATACACTTTATTAGCCGCTATCAGATCCGTTTTAGAAGCACGATTTTGTAATAATCTCCCGATTTAGTTTTGTATATCATTCGTTAGTTATAATTGATCTGTACATAAATTATATTACATACAGGGTTGATCACATAAAGTTAAACCAAGACGTTCCAAAAAATGTACCAAATTTTCCACCGGACTCGTCGAGGGTCAAACCTCGGCGTCATCGTTGGACACCATTGACGATCCTGGCTTACAGGAGTAACAATGGTGGAAGTGCGTGGCGGGCCTAATCCCAATAAAAACATGTACCTACCTAATGTGTGAGGGAAGTGGATAAACTTCTTCCAACTCCTCCTATCCTTTCTTTTCATTAAATTCGTGCGGGTTCCAAGACAACTTAGCTTGTCCCCGGTACTCGTCGAGGGTCAAACATTAGCGTCATCGTTGGACACCATTGTCGATACTGGCTTACAGGAGTAACAGTGGCGGGAGTTAGTGGGCCTAGTGCCTTAAAAAATATTCGAAATTATCTCTATCGACGAATTCAGTTGCTTTTTGCTCGGAAAAGTTTGTAGGCGTTCAAGCCATGAAGTATTTCTTGCTATTGCTAAAATAATTCTTTATTATGATTGCTAAAATATATTATTCTAACAAGACATTTGATATGCTATTATAATTAAGAACGTAATAAGTTACTTCTAGCGTCTTTAGTTAAATTAAACTAAAGATGGTAGATGGATTTATGGCATTCCATTTCCTTTATGTTTAAACCTGGAATGTTCAAACTCTATATTTGTAATTATAATAATAACAATTTAGCCCTTTTAACGTCCCACTGCTGGGCACGGACCTCCCCCCAATGCGATGGGGATTCAGGCCATAATCCACCACGCTGGCCCAGTGCGGATGGATTTCACATGTCTAAGACATGCAGGTTTCCTCACGATGTTTTCCTTCACCGCAAGCAAGTGATAATCATATTAAAGTTATGATTCACACACAGATTTCGAAAAATCCAGAGGTGTGAGCCAGGGTTCGAACCCAGGACCTTAAGCCCGCAAGACGCACATTTGTAATGAGGCATAATATTTTAACGTAGATTGTTGTAATACAGTAACTCTAACATGAGACTATATGTTTGCTAGTCGTAAGAAGATAGCGACTACGTAAAATAATTGTATGGGAAATTGACAGTTCCTCGTGCGGCCAATAGAGACGCTCTACAATTTTCCATACACGATAGTTATGTACTACGTACACACTAGCAACTGGCGAGTGTAGAAGACAAGTAATAAATGCATGTTAGAGCTACAGATAGACGAATCTACATGTTGAGAATATATAAGCTTATTAGTGTGGGAAGACCCCGCTAGATGGAGCGATGTCCAGTATCAATCAAGCTTTCCTATTCATGCAATGTAATTCCATTAGGGCCCCCGCAAAAATGCTACTTTTTAGAAGTTAAATGCAGCGACCAGTCGCAAAATCGCGCGATTTTAATACTGCAATCGAATGCAAAGAGGCGCTAAAACGCGATGCAGTCGCAAAATCGCGGATTACCGATGCAAAAAGTAGCATGTCTGCGGTGGCCTTTAATTGGCTAATATACGCACAGGACCGCGAAACTAATCTATAGCGTGCAATAACGACCATGCATTATAATTATAACATTTTGTAACTAATAGTCAATTCGACCTACACCTTGAACCGGTGCGTGATACACGAACTAATTCAATGCAAATTGCGATCACGTGAAATTGAGTGCTATCAGATGTGGAGTAATGATTTGAGATGAGAATTAGACTTCAGCGATGAATCGAAGGATAAGGAACCTTGCTCCAAAAAGCTTAAATCTTTTTAATAATACGGAGGTATCTAACATTAGACGGGCCCGTTAGCGTGGTTGGCGCGGAGGCGACTTTCACGCTGCAGGTCGTAGGTTCGATTCGTACCCGTGACATGCATTTGTGTGTGCATGAACATGTCTGTATGTCCGGAGTCTGGGTGTATATGTATATTAAGTATGTATTTACAAATAAAAAAGTAGTATATGTAGTAATATCAGTTATCTGGTTTCCATAGTACAAGCTCTGCTTAGTTTGGGATCAGGTAGCCGTGTGTAAAAAATGTCCCAGGATGTTGTTGTTATTATGTGTATATTTAGTGATGGAGTAGCGATAATCTAGCGACAAGAACTCTTTAAGTTCCCTAAGCCATAATAATTACTGTTCAAACCAGAGACTTGTTATAAATTATCTACGGTTAGAACACTGAAATTTGCGGCTTCATCGTCCGTTCCACTTTAAATGGCAGGGTTTTCATTGTGTTTTTTTGTTTAATTAAATTAACTATTGATCAATGGCGGCGTCTTCATCAGGCGCATGCCTCGCGCGAGCACTCAGTTTTGACGTCGGAACGCATAGACGTAATGTCATAATATGAGTGCTCGGGTGAGGCATGCGCGCCATATGGACACATCTAATGGCGGCGTCTTCATCAGGCGCATGCCTCGCGCGAGCACTCAGTTTTGACGTCGGAACGCATAGACGTAATGTCATAATATGAGTGCTCGGGTGAGGCATGCGCGCCATATGGACACATCTAATGGCGGCGTCTTCATCAGGCGCATGCCTCGCGCGAGCACTCAGTTTTGACGTCGTAACGCATAGACGTAATGTCATAATATGGACATGGCCATATGGACACATCTAATGAGTTTTATTTTAAATTTTTATAATAAATCGTTAAAACTCCCTTTTTCCCCTTTTCTCCTTATATATTCCGGTTGTTTCAAATTGGTTTTTGATAAAAAATCTTATTCTTATTCTTAAAAGGTCTTATTAAATCTAGGTACTTACACTACAGCCGAACACACCTTCTGTATGGTACCAATAAAAGTTACCATGGACCAATTACTAAGGGGACTGGGTCTAAGCAACTCGGCCGAGTGGTCGGCCGAGTACTAACATCGACATAAAACGAAGCGAGTAGTTCAGCTATTTACCGGTAGGTGGTTGCCACGCATCCCGGGAAAATGACCACGCGTTGTTTCATAGAGATATCTACTAAGAACGTCTCTTCTAATTAAGATCTCTATGTAAGTAACGCTTGTACTAAGGCTATCGTACAAGGGACTGGGGGCGATCCCAGTGACACCTAGAACAGGGCGAACAGGGCGAATGTGTCCATATGGCCATGGCCATATGGACACATCTAATGAGTTTTATTTTAAATTTTTATAATAAATCGTTAAAACTCCCTTTTTCCCCTTTTCTCCTTATATATTCCGGTTGTTTCAAATTGGTTTTTGATAAAAAATCTTATTCTTATTCTTAAAAGGTCTTATTAAATCTAGGTACTTACACTACAGCCGAACACACCTTCTGTATGGTACCAATAAAAGTTACCATGGACCAATTACTAAGGGGACTGGGTCTAAGCAACTCGGCCGAGTGGTCGGCCGAGTACTAACATCGACATAAAACGAAGCGAGTAGTTCAGCTATTTACCGGTAGGTGGTTGCCACGCATCCCGGGAAAATGACCACGCGTTGTTTCATAGAGATATCTACTAAGAACGTCTCTTCTAATTAAGATCTCTATGTAAGTAACGCTTGTACTAAGGCTATCGTACAAGGGACTGGGGGCGATCCCAGTGACACCTAGAACAGGGCGAATTCCGAAAAGGCCGTTTCCGCAATTTGCCTCTGCTGGGAACCGAACCCGCAACCAACCGATGCAGTGACCCGAGCGGCCTACACTCGAACCCCTGCGCTAAGGGGTCATCATTATATAATTTATACTCTTTTACAATAAAATAATAAAAATTCTGTACCTTCAACAGTATGATATCAAAATGATCAAATGACTCAAAATTTCAAACATCACGCCAATATATACTTAACGTAGTTCCGTAAAGCGGAGCCTTCACAAATTCACGACAAAATCATAAAGAATCGATGATCAAACAAATCGAGCGGTCTAAAAAATTGTTAATTGATCCTATCAAGATATTAATTAGCGTTGATGTAACTATATTTACCCGGAATAGATTTCGTTGAGCACACGGATGTGCGCCGGCCAAGTCTTGAGTTGCCGCTTTTGGCCAACAATTGTTTAGTTCAGTCTTCTTACCTTTTCAGGATTTATATATATATATTTATATAGGATATTGAGATGAAAAAATAATCATCTAAATAAAAAGTGGACAAGTATCCCATAGATCTCAATATCCTATATATATATATATATATATATATATATATATATATATATATATATATATAAATCCTATAAAGGTAAGAAGATTGAACTTATACGTTTTAGGATTTATACGTTTATAAATAAAAAAAACTGGACAAATGCGAATAGGGCTCGTGCTCTGAGGGTTCAGTATAAACTTATTAGGAGTTGAATTGTCGAAAACGCCTCGAAATTGGGAACCCCATAACAACTTTCACGTTTCTAACACAAGTCCCACTAGACAAGTGGCATGAACGCGAATCGAATAGAATAGAATAGACTTCACAATGTATGGAAATGGCAAACGTCGCTATGTAGATCAACAACAAGTTGCTATGTAGATCACGTGACTTATGTCATTTCCATACATGAAGCGTAGCGATTTGAAGGAACGCTTGTAGACGTCAGCCACTTGTCTAACCCTTCAGTGGTGTAGGCTGTGCACGTCTTGACAGACGGACAACAAAGTGCCGTTCCGTTCAAGTTCAGTTTTTTTCTTCGGAGTTTCGCACACCCTTAAAAACATTTTTTTTTGTTTTCTTAGCTGTTATAAAAAAGCCCAGGTCAAGAGCACCCTAAACCGAAGAGCGTGTATGAAGGGAATAATGAAAGTGGACGAAGCGAAACAAGTATGTAAGGATCGTAGCAAGTGGAAAGAAGTGGTCTCTGCCTACCCTTACGGGAAACAGGCGTGATTATATGTATGTATGTATAATTTTATAACGTTATTATAGGTAAACACTTAACTAAGACTTTACTGTTACATCCTTGGTGCTTAACAGACATCTTTATTTACAAAAATTCTAACGAAGGAACTTGGCGTATTTTTCACATTGCTTTTTTGGAGTAATTAAACATTATTTGATGAGGTGTATTTAGGAAAAAAATCGATTTATTGATAGAAGAGTAGTAAAATTAAGCATCTGCGAAAAAATATATAGTGAAGAATTTATTTTTTTGCTATTTTTTTATGTAAAATGGTAGTCCTGTAATAAAATATTTATTTGATTGCTTCTGCTCGTAAGTAATTAAGGATTGTCTTAAATTATACTTGTATTAAAATGGTACCTTTCTTAATTGCGATAACATCATTGGATTTAAATTAACCGTGGTTTAACTAAAGATAAAAAAGAACACCGCGCGTTGAGCCCTCATACCTATGTTTAAGTTTAAATTATACCTTCACGCCTGTTCTCAAGGGAGTAGGCAGCTGTACAATTTAGTGCACCCACATCTTGTCGTTAGTATCTTGGTCCCAATGTAAGTTTGGAACTAAATAGCTTAGCTTTTCGCAACTTTTATACAGTATGTTAAGAAAACCCTGTCCGAGCCGAAACCGGTATATAGGTTTCCCAATCACATGACCAAATAAAAAATAAAAAATCATGATAGTAAACATATTATAATGAAAATTTAAAATGCCAATTATTTTGCCTTTTTCCCCCAAAATGTAGCAAATTTTAAAAATATGACAACACCGTCACCGGCAGTAATTATGTTAGATCGTGTGGCGGCAGCTCTGTCCACAAAGTACGTAATGACGTCATTTTATGAAGAAAAAAATTATGTATACGGGGTAATTGTTTTCCAAAAGAAAAGGGGAGGCTGTTGCCAAGCAGTGGGACACTTAAAAGGCAAAAAAAAAAAGAATCTAATCTCGACACCCAACAATACCTTTTCGGGTCAGACAGGGGTTTCTTAACACACTGTATGGGCAAAATAGGCGCGTCTTTATGTGCCGGAGCGGCACGCCCGAACAATCAGTTTTGACGTCTGATCATATGGACATAACGTTTTAACTGGGGGCTTACCACGACCTCTTATCGCGACTCAATTATAGGAACGTTTTAATGACGTGACAATGACGTTTCTTATTGTCATGACAATAAGGTAAATATAAACGATCCTGTAATTGAATCGCAACAAGAGTTCGTGGTAAGCCCCCAGGTTGTTGGACACGGCTGCTCGAAGCTTGTAGACGCACCTAATCAATTCAGTACTGTAGATCAATCAAAATCGCAGTGTTACTAATTACACTAAGCGGAAGGCTAAACATTTTTAACAAGAAACGAACAATGGATATTAAAAATCCATAAAATTCGTGTGCATAATCTAATAATAAATAATTTAGATATTCTACGCACGACATTCCATATACAACTTATTTATTTAAATAACATAGTACTTACAATTTGCTAATTTTGCTATACCTACAAATAGAAGATAGGAGGGAAAGAAACAAAGAAACTATAATAAAGTAGTATATGTAGTAATATCAGTTATCTGGTTTCCATAGTACAAGCTCTGCTTAGTTTGGGATCAGGTAGCCGTGTGTAAAAAAATGTCGCAGGATATTATTATTCTTTTAATAATAAATAAATATCGCCAGACTTACACACCCACTGTATGGTCCCAAACTAAGCAAAGCTTGTAATATAATAATAATAATAATATCCTGGGGCATTTTTGTACACACGGCTACCTGATCCCAAACTAAGCAGAGCTTGTACTATGGAAACCAGATAACTGATATTACGACATATACTACTTTTTTATTTGGCTATGGCTTTAATATGGCTACACTACAGTGAACTGGGGCCGTTCCCAGTGACATCCAGACCAGGGAAAATTACGATCTGGCGGGATTCGAACCCGCTACTACCCGATGCAGTGAGCCAAGCGGCCGACGCTCAAACCACTGCGCCAAGCGATTCTCAAATTTACTGTTTGCTAAAAATAAACACTAGTATTAATTATGTTAGTAATTTAGCCTCAAAATACCGCAACTCATCACACTCAGTAATACCTAATGTTATTTATTTCGAAACCTACTAATTATGTTTGAGTTACTACAAATTAATAGTTTGCATAACACATTAGACCTATCTACACAAAAAACTAGTGTTGCAAGCGTATCAAATTAATCAATAAATGTTTTTAACGAAGATTTATTGGTATCGTGATTTAAGGAATTAGGCTGAAAAAATGTAGGCAGTTTTTGTTGTACTAGGCTTTATTTTTAGCAGAAACTAATTAGGTACTGCCCGGAAGCGCTGAGACGTGACGTCACAAAAGTCAGACCAACTATTAATGATGCAGGTAGCGTAAGGCTGCGTTTCCATTGAAGCGGAGCGGGGCGGAGCGGGGCCGAGCGGACCGTGAATTGGCCAATCACAGTGCTCGAAATCTCCACTCCGCATCAGTGGAAACAGTGTAAGCGGGGCGGAGCGGAGATGAGTGGACTTTCGAATAAAACAAATGAACACGCGGCCCCGAGCCGGACAGAGCGGAGTCGAGCAGGCTGTGGTGCCGAGTAGTGGGCACGAAGCGGAGCGGAGCTGGGCGGAGCGGGGCGGGGCGGGGCTGGGCGGAGCGGAGCGGAGCTGGGCTGGGCGGAGCGGAGATGAGTGGACTTTCGAATAAAACAAATGAACACGCGGCCTCGAGCCGGACAGAGCGGAGTCGAGCAGGCTGTGGTGCCGAGTGGTGGGCACGAAGCGGAGCTGTGCGGAACTGTGCAAAGCTGAGCGGAGCTGAACGGAGCTGAACGGAGCAGAGCGGAGCAGAGCGGAGCAGAGCGGAGCTGAGCGGAGCTGAGCGGAGCTGAGCGGAGCTGAGCGGAGCTGAACGGAGCTGAACGGAGCAGAGCGGAGCTGAGCGGAGCTGAGCGGAGCTGAGCGGAACTGTGCGGAGCTGAACGGAGCTGAACGGAGCAGAGCGGAGCAGAGCGGAGCTGAGCGGAGCTGAGCGGAGCTGAGCGGAGCTGAGCGGAGCTGAGCGGAGCTGAGCGGAGCTGAGCGGAGCTGAACGGAGCAGAGCGGAGCTGAGCGGAGCTGAGCGGAGCTGAGCGGAACTGTGCGGAGCTGAACGGAGCTGAACGGAGCAGAGCGGAGCAGAGCGGAGCTGAGCGGAGCTGAGCGGAGCTGAGCGGAGCTGAGCGGAGCTGAGCGGAACTGTGCGGAGCTGAGCGGAGCTGAACGGAGCTGAACGGAGCAGAGCGGAGCTGAGCGGAACTGTGCGGAGCTGAGCGGAGCTGAGCGGAACTGTGCGGAGCTGAGCGGAGCTGAACGGAGCTGAACGGAGCAGAGCGGAGCAGAGGGGAGCTGAGCGGAGCAGAGCGGAAATGAGCAGAGCGGAGCTGAGCGGCCAGAGCGGAGCAGAGCGGAGCTGAGCGGAGCTGAGCGGACTTTCGAATACAATATATGAACACGCTGCCCCGCTCCACCCCGCTCCGCTTCGCCGCGATCCGCCCCGCTCCGCTTCAATGGAAACATTTGCCACTTTTCACTGCTCTTCTCCGCTCCACTCCGCCCAGCACCGCTCCGCTCCACCCCGCTCAACCCCGCTCCGCCCCGCTCCACTTCAATGAAAACATTTGCCACTTTTCACTGCTCTTCTCCGCTCCACTCCGCCCAGCTCCGCCCCGCTCCGCCCCGCTCCGCTCCGCCCCGCACCGCACCGCTTCAATGGAAACAGTTGCCACTTTTCACCGCTCTTCTCCGCCCCGCTCCGCCCCGCTCCGCTTCAATGGAAACGCAGCCTAAGACTAGTGTGGAAAATATAGGACTAAAGCCATACATGTCAATGCCAAATGTCTAACAGAGGTCGTTTTTATACAGGGTGACATTGGAATCGCAGGCAAATACTTCATAATAGACGTGTCTACAACATGCACATGCCGCGCGAGGCTGCTCACCCACATGCCTCGCGAAGCACGACGTTTGCCTCAGTCGCATGCCGCGCGAGGCAAATGGCGAGACAACTGACATTCTAGACAGGGAAAGGTATACCCGATCAATCAGTTTGACACGTTTGACATCGTTCTGTCTCACGACTGCCAAACTAGGCGAGGCAAATGTGAGTGCTCAGGTGAGGCAGGGCGCGCATTTGCCTCACGTGAGGCAAGTCAAACTTGGCGAGGAAAATTTTCCTCGCGCGGCATGTGACACTTCTGGACGTAGCTATTGATTCAGATTTCAAATGATCAATTTTTTTATAGGAACATGGATCATACTTACATACTTAATTGATTGATTAAAAAGAAATTTTAAAAAAGCTGAAAACAACACAAGGAAAAGCAAAAAATATAATAATTAATGATTTTAGGATTAATACACTCTCTATGGTAAACCTCGTGCTATTTTCAATATTCGTTGATTAACGTTTCTAAAATAATCGCATCACGTAGAGACACAACTTAAAATATTTTACTAATGGTAATGCCTAAATTCTAAAGCACCATATTAGCATCAAATTAATTGTATCATTCACCGCGGGAGAGAGACCTGGGAGCTTACCACGAACTCTTGTTGCGATTCAATTACAGGATCGTTTTAACGTTTCAGCGACTTTTTGTGCAATGACGTACCTTATTGTCATGACAATAAGAAACGTCATTGTCACGTCATTAAAACGTTCCTATAATTGAGTCGCGATAAGAGGTCGTGGTAAGCCCCCTGGAGTCCTGAAATACAGGGTTGCCTGAAATACAGTTTAGGCTCCAGTCCACTCCATAAATAATTTTAAGTTAATACTTAAACTCTGTTTAGAAATAAGCTTTAGTTATGATCCTACTCTTTGTTAAACTACGTAGCTTTTCAAATAACGTGGAAAAATAAATACATTTATTATTATTATTATTAATGGTAGAGCCAAGCTGTTGCATACTGCAGTTCATATATAGACTGGCTTAACCAGGGTAGTACCCTCTTACAGAAGATCGGCGTAAAGTAGCCATTAAAGCTGCGTTTATAAATTATATAATTATATACATTTATAAATGCTTTTTGAGCTTAAAAGAATTTAAAAAAAAAAAAAAGAGCTGGAGATTTGGTTGATTGTCGAATTGCGAGTGCGATAACAGGTGTGGAAATTTCACTGCATGTAGTGGCCAACTAAGCACAAGCCTAGTCATTGCAATGGAGGTACCATCCCTGCTAAAATACATCAGTATCTATTACAGTCAGTACTCGTAGTATCTAAATACTAAATGAATTAATTCGAGGCATCTAAAGCCTGGTGAGGCGGTGAGGGAAAACATCGTGAGGAAACCTACCTATCCCTCGGGATTAGGTAATAGTCAGTTCCTGTATACACGGCGACACGGTTCACCACCTGTCACGTTGGGTTCTGACTATCTAGTGAAATGTGGGCTTTGAGTTGGTTAATACCTCCACAATGTGGTGGTGTATGGCCACTCAAGCCTCTGACTACCCCCGAACGGGGATAAAAGTCGTGACGTTACATTACATTACATTACATTACATCTAAAGCCTGAGCAAGCGTCAATTCCCTTCAAACATTCAGTGAAGTATTAAATCTAGTAGAGCTCATTTAAACGGATGCATGTAGTCGTTACGAAATGCACAGTAAAGATAATAGAATCTTGACTGATGGTGCACTCTGAATTGTAATTGCTATTCACTAACGACTGTGCAGTTCGTATGTTTGTACTAATTATACTTTGATTTCCAAATATTGTAGCCAATTTTAGTGTTTGTTAAGTTTTAACAAAAAAACGCTGTTTTCAATACTTTTTTTATTCAGTCCTTCAGATGTTTTCAGTGATGTCATTCAGGTTACATTATTATAGCACAGACAGACAGCAATACATTGCAGCGATTCTGCAAAAGTATTTCATTTTTCCAACCCTCCAGCAGAAACCGGTAAATTTCCGTGAAACTACTTTCCGTGAGACTATTTTGCTGAAATTTAGCGGAATTGCTAAGGATTCTGCTAGAAAATCAGTAAAATAAATTTCATTGGCAATGTTGCATAGTTTCGCTATTAGACCCGCTATAAAGTAATGTTTTTTAATGAAAAGCAGGTGAAACCATGTGTTGTAGCTATAGTAGGATCATGATCACGACTGACACAATTAAGCGATGTAGATCAATGGGACTTTCGTTTTGATCCAAATAGAATTTATTGTGCACGCTTAGGGTGAGGACGCCAATAGTTAGCGGCCCTTTGGAAAATAATTTATTATTATTTCGTATTAGGGTATAGAAAAAGTAAAAGAACACTCCTTCGAAGAAAATCGGTGTGATGGTGTATAATAATATACATTTTAATATCATTCTTAGGTACTACTTTGAAAATCAATCCATAACTAACACACACAAACTACGACGGCTGACTATGTCCTGAATTCCATTTACCGTGACATAGACCCTAAATATTATTTTATTGACAAGTTCGGGCCTAGCTAACAAAGGCCCTTAAAACCACACTCTAGTCATAGTCACATTCAGAAACCAATTTCTATGAAAAATTTAAATAGAACATTTTTTCTTATAACAATGCAATACTTATGCACCGATCAAATGGTCCCAAACTAAGCTATTCTTGTATTACTTAGCATGACTTTAGTAACACCCAGAGCAACTAAGTATAAAAATACATAAGTCAAAGTCAAAGCGTTTATTTTGTTTAGGCCTACGGGGGCACTTACAAATTGTCATTTTACATTTTTTCCTTAAATTCTACTGCCGGATCGGAAACGCGACCTCGACTGAGAAGATCCGGCAAGAAACTCAGCGGGCTTGTCTTTTTTTACATTGTTTTTTTTTTTTTATATACTTACATACATACATATAACCACGCCTGTTTCCCGGAGGGGTAGGCAGAGACCACTTCTTTCCACTTGCTACGATCCTTACACACTTATAAAAATACCGTAGTATGTAACTACCTTTAACATCAATAATCATTATTACCTAAGCCTACCATACCGATACCAAATAAAGTTATCTAATCATAGCGTCCGACAACCGCCCCATCCACCCCACTTAATTAATAGAATCCTTGAGAAATTATTTGACGTCCGAGGTCGATCACGTTCGGTGGCGAAAAAAGCACAAAACTAATTACATATAGTATCATAACTTGAAGTTTATTAACTAAACCATAAATATTACGTCAGTGATGCGTGAGTACATGGGATTAGGATCTGGTTGGTATATAATAGGTCAAATTCGTCTGGTACATCACAGTTCGGTTTGAGCTTCACTCAGTTTTGGTACAGTGGTCTACATTAGCAACAGAAATCAAAATGAAACTGGTAAATAAGTATTACCGATATATTTTTTTAAAATAATAACTATTTGAATATTTTTAATATTATTGCGGGTGTCCCTAAATTATTAAAATAAATTAGGAAACTTAATCATTGTTAAAAGTTCTCATTTATTTATTTCTGAAACTGAAAGATTAATATTACAAAAACTTTTCATAATGTTAAACGATTTTCATTGATTTAAGAAGTTGCCTCTATTTTGCGCTATTTAATTAAAAGAAAATAATTAAACAGCGCTAATTAAAAATTGAACATTTCAGAGCTTTTTAAAATTATTTAAAAATCTTACTGAATATTGAACTTTTGTTTTTTTAGCCAGTTATTGCCAAAAATATTAATACTCTTGTTATCTCATTCTAGTTCGTGATCGCCTCCCTCATCGCCATCAGCGCTGCTGCTCGCCTGGAGCACCTCGAGCGCTCCTACCTCCCCCCCACCCAGGGCTCCTTCGGATCCAACTCATTTGGAGCCAACTCCGGATCCCACGGATCTTTTGGAGCTAACTCCGGATCCCATGGATCTTTTGGAGCTAACTCCGGATCTCACGGCGCTAACTCCGGATCTCACGGATCTTTCGGCGCCAACTCCGGATCTCACGGATCTTTCGGCGCCAACTCCGGATCTCCTGGATCTTTCGGTGGTAATACCGAATCTTTTGGAGCTTCCAACGGCTTTGGAGCATCGGCTGGTCGTCTTGGTGTGAAGGCCTACAATGGTGGATCTGCTTTCCCTGGTGCCACCTCTAACCAGTACCTGCCTCCTGACCAGGGCTCTGCTTCTTCCATCGGAACTCCTCAGTTCAGTGGATCTCTGCAAGGTAAGAATTTTTTACTTAATTTCATCTTCTTCTTATCGTGTGGTCAGTGGCCAACCTGGTGTCAGTGTCACCTCAAGGACTCTGACTTGGCTTAACGACTTTTGTCTAGATGATAACAACCGGGACGAGATTCTTAGTTCAAATGCCACTAGATGGTCACCCTTCTCTATCAGAAAAAAAATATTATATGTCAATTTGTAAGTAGGCCTACAACTTACTACATAATTAAATTTACTGATATAAGAAATCCATATCATAAAACCAATTCTTTTATAGTAGACTTGATCTTTCATCTGGGTTGAGTTGCCCCCTAACAATTTTTGAAGCTATATTCTCACCCATGCTCATATAGTCCAGTGGTTGTGTATTCTCGATATTTTTAAAACGGGAAACTCATCTGTTTTCCTCGAAGCCTTAAATGCTCTTTCATCCATGGCCTAAACGAAATAAACAATTTGACTTTGACTATACTGATACCAGGGTAGTACCACCCTCTCACAGAATATTGTCGTAAAGTAGCTATTACACCTGCGTTTCATACGATTAGTGAGAGACCCGGACGCCCAACCCCTCCCCTTCCCCTCGCTCTGTCCCACTTCTTTTCAGGTCGGCAACGTGCGAGCGATGCCTTTGGCATTGCAAGCATCTATAGACTACGGTATCTCCTTAACATCAGGCGGGCCGTACGCTTGTTTGCCATCTTAGTGACATAAAAAAGTATTTGTAATTTTGATAGGCCTGCTTTATGTTTTCTATTGACAATATTCCAACATCCATAATGTACCTTTGGTTCCAGGTATCAGCGGCCAGCGCTACCAGGCTCAGCAGTACTCCGCTCCTCAGTCCTCCAACTCCTTCGGCCAGAACCAGTACTCCATCCCCAGCACTCAGTACGGAACTCCTCAAGTGTCCTCCTTCGGTTCCTCTCAAGGTCCCTCCACCTTCGGTGCCCAGACCTCCGGATCTAGGTACCAGAGCCCATCCAACCAGTTCGGAGCCGCCAGCCGTCAATACTTGGCCCCTAAAGCCACCCCCTCCGTCCAGAACGGTCCTCAGCAGAGCTTCGATGAACAGACAGGATACCATTACTAAGAAATCCTGATGCTTTTGTAGTCAACGTAGCAAATTTGTATTTTTGTATGTATGTAATAAATAGATATATATGTTACCTTTGTGTTTCCTTTTGATATACATGAGTAAAACATGGACCAATTACTAAGGGGACTGGGTCTAAGCAACTCGGCCGAGTGGTCGGCAGAGTACTAACATCGACATGAAACGAAGCGAGTAGTTCAGCTATTTACCGGTAGATAGATGCCACGCATCCCGAGAAAATTACCACGCGTTGTTTTTTTTTTTTTTTTTTTTTTTTATGTGACTGCGGTGGCAAAAAAGCGTACGGCCCGCCTGATGTTAAGCAGTTACCGTAGCCTATAGATGCTTACAATACCAAAGGTATTGCTCGCACATTGCCGACCTGAAGGGGAGTGGGATGGAGGGAGGGGGAGGGGGTGTGGGCTTACGGCTCTCTTACTCATCGTACGAAACGCAGCTGTAATAGCTGCTTTACGCCGATCTTCTGTGAGAGGGTGGTACTACCCCGGTCGAGCCAGCCCGTTTATGAGCTGCAGTCAATTGGCTACAGCTTGGCTCTACCACCTTGAAAGATAGACCTTGACCTTGTTGTTTCATAGATATATCGACTAAGAACGTCTCTTCGAATTAAAATCTCTATGGAGTAAAATTTTTATAACTGTTACCACCACTGAACTTAAAAGCTGTTGTTTTTCCTAGCTATAAATAAATAAATAAATAGAAATAAATAAAGACAGTAAGCCATGATGACAGCTATTGTACTGGCCAGGCTATGACGTTTCTATCGAGTTAATAATACACATTGTTAAAGCGTCTTAAGCTTTATTGATGTTAAGCATCTACTGTAGCCTATAGTGCTTGCAATACCAAAGTCATTGTCCGCGTTTTTCTGACCTGAAGGGAAGTGGGACAGAGGGAGGGGAAGGGGGAGGGGGATTGGGCTTTCGGCTCTCTCAGTCATCGCACGGAACGTAACTGTAATAGCCACTTGATGCCGATCTTCCGTGAGAGGGTGGTACTACCCCGGTTGAGGCAGCCCGTAAATGAACTGCAGTCAATTAGCTACAGCTTAGCGCTACCACCAACAATCACACATCTATCATATAGTATATGTGAACTATTGTAAAGAGAATTTACAGTTTAGCTTGAAAACAACATATTTTTAACTTGTTTTCTACAAAATTTGGTAACATTTTCACATAAACTATCAACCACATTATATTCCAGACGATAAGCTACTCAGTTTGGGACCACACAGTGTTTGTCAGGCGATTTATTTACTTAATATGCTTGAATATTATATTCTTTAGTTACCGTCATCAAAAATTAATTTAACTTAACCAAGAAGTCAAATTCGCAACGGCTATTAATATTTAGCTACGGCTCATTCCCAACAATCACTTATGTTTTTATTATTCCAGTTTTTCTACCAACACCTGCCGTTTTAATGTTTAAAGCTGTTTTTATAAAATTGCGTTTTTAATCTTTCATTGTTTTTTGTTACAATTTGTCCAGAACTTTTAATTGCTGTGAGAATTCTGTGAGGTATTTCGTATGTAAATGGTCCTTATGTTAGGCTCAGAGCGCATTTTACTAAACTCTATCTACGCGAGCTTTTGCAAAAGGGACGTTTTGAGAACAAAACATTTTGAGAACGGTACCATTTGAGAACAGGGGGCTTACCACGAACTCTTATTGCGATTCAATTACAGGAACGTTTTAACGATTCACCGTCTTTTTGTGCAATGACGTACCTTATTGCCATGACAATAAGAAACGTCATTGCACAAATGGCCGCTGAAACGTTAAAACAAAACTGCTATAAGAGGTGGTGGTAAGCCCCCAGAAGGGCTAAACAAGTGGCTGACGTCTACGAGCGTTCGTTCAAATCACTACGCTTCATGTATGGAAATGACATAAGTCACGTGATCTACATAGCAACTTGTTGTTGATCTACATAGCGACGTTTGACATTTCCATACATAGTGACGTCTATTCTATTCTATTCGATTAGCGTTCATGCCACTTGGCTAGGCCCTCTGGGCGCCTACTCCGAAACACGAAACGAAATGCTTCAGCTGACGGATCGTACGTTTTGAAAGTGTTTTGGAAGTGTTCCGGATTCTTTCGGGGTAGGGTCCACGAAATAAGAAACGTCAAATCACGACTATCGAATCTGCTGGCCTACTCCGAAATACGAACCTAACGTTTCGGCTGACGGATTGTCGTGATTTGACATTTCTTCTTTCGTTTTTCTCTACGATTTGACATTGTTTTGATCGTAAATCGAATCCGTACTTCGGACGATCCGTCAGCGACGTATTTCGGAGTAACCCCCCTGAACTTCGGATCCGAAATACTATCGGAATGTACGAACGTACCATCCACGTTTCATTTCGTATTTCGGAGTAGCCCTACAGAAGCTTTTGGGAACGGGACGCTTTGAGCACGAAGGACGTTTACGAGGCGATATGAATTGTTATCACAATGTAAAACAGGAACAAAGCCGTATTATAACAAATTCAAAACACTCTCAACTAAGTGTATTTCTTTATTGCCTAGTAAAAGCACACAAATAGACGGACCATCTGATGGTATGTGGGTTTGCCGCCCAGAATATCTGCAACTTAAAGGGAGCAGACGCGGTTCTGACCTGCTTCTCTTAACCTGTATCCACCCACTGCTGGGTGTAAGCCACTCCACTTTCACATCATTCGTTCCTGTCCTGTGCTAGTCTTGTCCAGCAAGTGCTGGCCACCTTTCTTATGACATCGGACCATCTGGCTGATGGTCTGCCTTTCTCCCTACATCCCCTTCTAGGCCACCACTCCGTTACCGCCCTGGTCCACCTGCCGTCGTTCCACCTAATCAAGTCGACCTTTTAGGCACCTGTAAGAACCCCATATTGTAGTGGAAAGGAAATACTTCAAGACTTTATGTATTTTCCCTAAAGTCCATCATGGACAAAGCGACAAAGCGACTGTAGCCTAGGGGTGAACAGGTTGGGCTAACAATCAGAAGGTCCCAGGTTCGATCCCCGGTGGGGCATGCACCAATGGATGAATTTTCATCTATGTGCATAATTTACAGTTCGCTGACGGTGAGGGAAAACATCGTGAGGAAACCTACCTATCCCTCGGGATTAGGTAATAGTCAGTTCCTGTATACACGGCGTCAAGGTTCACCACCTGTCACGTTGGGTTCTGACTATCTGGTGAAACATGGGCTTTGAGTTGGTTAATACCTCCACAATGTGGTGGTGTATAGCCACTCAAGCCTCTGACTACCCCCGCATGGGGATAAAAGTTGTGACGTTATATTTATTTATTTTTTATTTTTATTTTTCCATCATGTAATAGATCATTCAGCGTATCATGATCTTCAGCGATTATTTCGTTTCAGTTCGACTCTGAAATTGAGTTCATTTTCATAGCGCTGACATACACGGATTGCAATTTTGCAGTTTGGTTGCAGTCGACGGCTCGCGACTGCACACGGACTGCATATTTGCAGTCGGAAGTGACAGCTCTATTGCAGTTGGTTGCAGTCGACGGCACGCGACTGCACACGGACTGCATTTTTGCAGTCGCGTGTATGGCGGCGCTAAGTCGAGCACTCAATGAACTTGACTCCATTATACAGCATCATTGATGTTAATTACTCCATCAACTTTCATAATAACTACACGATCTTCGCAACCTTGCACCGCGGTCTCGTAACAAGGGCACTTTCGTGTTCACACGTGATGCTATTTGTTGTTTAAATTTTAATATGTTGGAGCATCTTGCATGATGATTTGACTGGGCTATGTTAATTTTTTCCAGATTCTATTTTTGTTTCGTGTACTATTTTGCGGGAATTTTTGAGGTGAACCCACCATAAATGCAGGCGTGAAGGTGTGTAAAATATGTTTTGTTTCATAGGCGCGTCCACATCAGCCGGGCGGCGCGCCCGTATCATCAGTATTGACGTCTAACCACGTAGACATAACGTCACAACTGGGCCTCGAGTCTATTAACAATTATCTATATATTGCGAAACCCCTGGTCTTTAATTATTTTTCATGAACCCTCCATTGTAAATTGCACATTCTTGGCGGTCGACATGTTATCGGCCAGAGGACTGCTAACAGATGGCCGACAAAATGTCGACCGCTAAGAATTTACAATTTATGATGAAGAATAATTCACGAAGAAAATAAGAAGCGACTGTAGCCTAGGGGTGAACAGGTTGGGCTAACAATCAGAAGGTCCCAGGTTCGATCCCCGGTGGGGCATGCACCAATGGATGAATTTTGATCTATGTGCATAATTTACAGTTCGCTGACGGTGAGGGAAAACATCGTGAGGAAACCTACCTATCCCTCGGGATCAGGTAATAGTCAGTTCCTGTATACACGGCGACACGGTTCACCACCTGTCACGTTGGGTTCTGATTATCTAGTGAAACGTGGGCTTTGAGTTGGTTAATACCTCCACAATGTGGTGGTGTATGGCCACTCAAGCCTCTGACTACCCCCAAACGGGGATAAAAGTCGTGACGTTACATTACATTTTTTACATTACAGAAAATAAGAGATCAGTGGTTTCGCAATGGATACTTGTAAAGAGGCTCGAGGTCCTGATTGCTGGGGCGCGATTGCTCGGGGTATATGGACACACCTAATGAATCCATTCTACTGTAGTAGTAGGTAGGTACATTTTTTAAATTCCCAAGCCTGTATCCAAATGGAAAGTACTAGTCCATTGACATTTGTTATCAAGTACAACTCTATAATTAAGCATTCAAGGCTTCAATTACGACCTGTGACATCCGATTACATCGATTTTATATGAATCTTAACGATTTTTGTGTTGTATAAAAGTAGAAGGAACTGTAGGGAATATACAGTGTACAGTTCGTTCCAGTGAGTACAAGATTGTGAGGAATAAACATGAATTTGGTAAGCAACTTCTTTAGTTAAAGGGTATATTGAAAATCAGTTTAAGGTGGTAGAGCCAAGCTGTAGCCAATTGACTGCAGCTCATATACGGGCTGGCTCGACCGGGGTAGTATCACCCTCTCACAGAAGATCGGCGTAAAGCAGCTATTACAGCTGCGTTTCGTACGATGAGTGAGAGAGCCGAAAGCCCAACCCCCCCTTCCCCTCCCTCCATTCCACTCCCCTTCAGGTCGAAAATGTGCGAGCAATGCCTTTGGTATTGCAAGCATCTATAGGCTACGGTAACTGCTTAACATCAGGCGGACCGTACGCTTTTAAGCCACCGCAGTCCTATAAAAAAAAACAGTATCGAATGAATTTCTAAATTAATGATATAACATTATTAAAAGTAGCTTAAAATCAAGATTTCGATAACACTTCAGATAGCTCTACTATACGTTTTACGCTCGCTAGACTCTAAACTCTACCACGACTCTATGTATAATAGTTGTATGCCAAATTGTATAGCGCCCTAGCTATCGTTAAATTAAGGAACTAACAAAAAACCATTTTTTTTTAAATGGGCTTGCTTTGGACCTCAATCTTGCCGCAGGGGCAAAGATGAAGTCGACGGTGTAGCGAGCGCAACCAGAAGATGCCTGTTTACCCTACTTTTAAAAAGATTTGGATTGAATAATCTTTGCAAATAATTATACATAGGCGGTAGAGACAATCGACTCTAGCAAACCTGTAAAGCTACCGTGGTAGAGCTACAGTACAAAAGTAGGTACACACGTTTTCAAAAGTGAAGTGTGTCACGGACGGAACAAATTATTATGTTCCAGATAATCTTCGTCGCAGTCGTCGCTATGAGCTCAGCAGCTCAACTTCCATCAAGAAACTACATACCTCAAGGTCAAGGGCCGCAGGTTAGCTACCCGCTCCCCCCTGTCACTGGAGGAGGCATCGGGGGAGGCGGTGGGGAAGGCGTGAACAAGCGCCCCCAGCAGGAGATCGAGAAGAATGCTGCTATCTTGAAACAAGAGCAAGAGATTGGTGAAGATGGAAGTACGTATAATTACTGTAAAATCGTATCAATATCCGT
Source organism: Drymonia ruficornis (assembly GCA_947859195.1). Lineage (NCBI taxonomy): Eukaryota > Metazoa > Arthropoda > Insecta > Lepidoptera > Notodontidae > Drymonia > Drymonia ruficornis. The sequence continues at coordinate 1,772,032 of OX401922.1, forward strand.
TGCGTAGTTTAGAAGAACTAAGCTGACAAATATACAGACGCGGATAGCGACTTTGGTTAGATATTGGTAATGTTAGCGCATCCAGTTGCGATACAGGAAATAATATTCTTTATATGCAACTAGTTCATAGATCTTACCCCAAACTTTTAGAAACTTATGATCGACTTGCACTGGCATTAAGTTCAAATAATGTTTGTACCTTAAAATGCTTTTTAAAAGCATTGTAAACTGGCTATAATCTCTATAAATTTGGCGGCTTTTGCTTATTTGCTTAACTCAGGTTTTCATACTAATTTTATTATCAATCTATAAGTAATCAGAATCAATAGTGTCTTAGTTTAAAATATTGTCTAAATTTTAAAGCCATCCTCTATACTCAGAATTCCCATTACCTTAAGGGGAGGCTTAGGGCCAAAGGCCGTGGCCGCAATGGTAAGGCAATGGCGAGATGTAGCTAATAACGCTACAATGAATATACGTCTCTTTCTCACAAGAGGTCTGGCGTATATGGCTTGTATAGTCAATTGTGTTATATTATTTTAAAGCACTCATATTCGTGTATGTCGTGTGTACTACAAAACATCATTGGTCACAAGTTAGTTGGTTTACACTTCGCATACGGTGAGGGAAAACAGCACGACGAAACCTGCCTATCCCTCGGGATTAGGTAATGTCACTGCCTGTATACACGGCGACAAGGTTCACCACCTGTCACGTTGGGTTCTGACTATCTGGTCAAACATGGGCTTTGAATTGACTTAATACCTCCACAATGTAGTGGTGTATGGCCACTCAAGCCTCTGGCTACCCCCGAATGGGGATAAATAGTCGTGACGTATATTTATCATTGGTCACAAGATCATTTGGAATCTCCCATTTCCAGGCTACCACTTTGGCTATGAGACCTCAAACGGCATACGAGCCGAAGAAGCCGGCAACCCTGTTCAAGCTCAAGGCGGCTTCTCCTACAAAGGGGATGATGGTAACACGTACACGGTCACCTACACCTCAGGAGAAGGTGGCTTCAGGCCTCAGGGTGAACATCTGCCGGTCCCGCCTCCAACTCCTGAGGCCATCCTGGAAGCGTTGAAGCAGAATGAGAGAGATGAGGCTGCTGGGATCTTTGATGATGGTGAGTGTACACTCAGAATCATCATCAATCATAATTTCAGCCCAAAGACGTCCACTGTTGGACATAGGCCTCCCCCAAGGTTTTCCACAACTACCAGTCCTGTGCCACTTGCATCCAGCGGGTTCCCGCGACCTTCATTAAGTCATCGGTCCACCCACGCTGCGTCTTCCGGTACGTGGTCGTGAGCCAGAGGGAGAGGAAGGGGGGATTTTGGGCTTCCAGCTCTCTCACTCATCGTACGAAACGCAGCTGCAATAGCTACTTTACGCCGATATTCTGTGAGAATGTGGTAGGGTGGTACAACCCCGGTCGAGCCAATTCATATAAGCTGGCTCATTTGGCTACAGCTTGGCTCTACCACCAAAGTTAATATTGTCTCTAATCAAGTTCATTTTCGTTCTAGGAAAATACCACCCCGATGTCCATGGGGGCGGCCAAGCTGCCGGTGGAGGAGGCCAGTTCGGTGGTTATCAATATTGATCCCCCCTTTGATAACGACGTATGTTCAAATTATTATTTCAGTTGAAGTTTAGGATATACTGCTCCACCAAGCCATCTAGACACTCGGGTATAAATATCAAATGATAATAAGGCAATGATTCCGCGGTCCGTCCACAACGTAGTGAGCCTGGGCCAATGCCTGGGCACTCTTGTGTAAGTAGCTTCCACTACGTGGTGGAAGGACCGCGGAACCATTAACTTATTATCATTTGATATTTATACCCAAGTATCTAGTTGGCTTGGTGTATTAGTAACAAATGACGAACGCTCGCTTTCACCCCCTCTAGACAAGTGACTATCGTCCATCAGCGTTTCTACAAATCGCTACGCTTCTTCTATAAGACACGTGATCTACTTATCGACTTGTAATGTCATTTCTTTACATTTAAGCGTAGCGTTTTGTAGACACGCTTGTAGACGATAGTCACTTGTCTAGAGGGGCGGTACTGTCGTCATAAGTTTAGCTTTAACGAAATAATAATTTTAATGATAAAACAGACCAAACCGCGTCAGATGAGCATAATTATGATTGTTTTAGTTAAGTTTTGAACTGTAATTGATAAGATAGTTGTAATTAAACGTTTTAGTTTTAATAAAGAAGATCACAGCGTCATAAGTTCGGTTTTATTTTGGTAAAAGTTATTTAATACTGGTCATTTCCATTATACAATATTGCTTTGATTACATATAGCGTCATCTATACCAAATGGTTGGAACTACGACGTAACGTTAGATCCAAATCTAATCGTTAAACATTCAAAGTTTCTTTCATAGGAAAACACCTTTTTGAGTTTTCATTCACTGATGCCACCAATAAAGCCGAACCCATCGCGGTGCACGGAGATGCCACGCACACGGCCACGGCTACGTTTTGCAAGAAAATGTATGGATGACGTCATTTCGTGCGTAGCCTCTCCGTGCACCGCGGTGGACACGGTGACATACATTTTCGTGCAAAGCGAAGATTGACCCTCGTGCGTAGCGTGTGCGTGGCCTCTCCGTGCGCCACGGTGGGGTCTACCCCTAATGCCGGAAAGCTTCTGGCGGGAGTCGAACTCGCAATCATCAGATGCAGTAAGAGCGGCCTACGCTCAAACCACTGCACCGTCAATAACTTCAGTTTATTTCATGCAACAATACATGCTGAGCAAAATTTAATGCATTCCAAATCCCCCAAATAGAAACATAACTACTGTCTAGAAATTAGTGTGTTACTGCAATATCATCATCATCGTGTCAAGGTCTCCTGACTGTTACGCAATGATCATTACACTGATTACATGCTCGGTCTGTTGGGAGCATCTCATTTTTATTAGGGTTCCGTACCCAAAGGGTGCCAACGGGACCCTATTACTAAGCCTACGCTGTCCGTCTGTCTGTCTGTCTGTCTGTCTGTCTGTCTGTCCGTCTGTCTGTCAGCGGGCTGTATCTAACAAACGGTAATAGCTAGAGACATTAAATTTTCACAGAATGTGTATTTCTGTTGCCGCTACAACAACAAATACTAAAAATAAAATAAAACTTAAAAATAAAGGGGGTCCCCATACAATAAACTCGATATTTTTGGCGTTTTTATTAAACAATATATAAAGAGAAAACTAACATTTTAACCATAAGTGATCATTATGACATATTTTAGATAAATTGTTGACAAAAAAAAGAAAAGTAAAACTACATTTTTGACCCATAAATAAGTTTTAAATTAATAGTACCAGTCAAAGTAGCGCCATCTAACATTGTTATGATATCATTGGCGTTACAGTGTCATAAGTAGTATAATAATTCGAGTGCAATACTAGAGATCATCTTAGCCGTATGGTTAAGGCGTTAGTCCACGTGTATGTGGGTATTAGGTTCGAATCTTACTAGAAGTTGTTTTTTTTTGAGTAATTCGCATTTTTTTTGTCACCCACAGCTTAAATTAAAATAATGTTAACACTAAACTGATTTATGCAAATACATTGTTTACGTACGTAAACATATTTGTAAATCAAGTTTCAAATGCATTCGGAGTTTCAAGCACAGAGTATTAGAACTATAGATGGCGTTGTAATAGTTTTTCACAGAATGTGTATTTATTTATTTGTGTACTTTATGTACCTATTATTGCAGGTGTGTACTAACAATTATGGGACTGAGGTGGCAAAAAAGCGTACAGCCCGCCTGATGTTGAGCAGTTTTTTTTTATGGGAGTGAGGTGGCAAAGAGTAAATAATTGTTGCTATAACAAAGATAATATAAAATAAGAACCTCATAATATATAAAATAATAGTACCGCTACGCACCACTAGATGACGCTAGATGAGCTCCTAGATCGCGCTATGGTTTCGTTTTTCAGATCGCAATATAGTCACGACCAAAATTCGCCTGCTATTGACAAGTTTTGCGTTATCTCTAGGTTTCGATCGATTGGAAATTGTTGTATTGCTTTCATAGTGTCATATTTGATGGCAGAATACTCCCGTTGCCTCCGACTATAGTGTGCGGGGATTTTAATGTAGACTTACTGGAATCTAATGAGAATGCACCTTTAAAAAAATATTTTGACCATATTGGTTTAAATTCAAAACTTCCTCGTGTTGTTACCACAACGGGTTATACTCAAATAGATAATGTGTTTATCAATATTGACTTGAATGCTGGCACATACTGTGCACTCTTTAGTTACCATAGCCCTTTATGGATACAATTTCGAATTGAGCAATAGATTTTATCAAAACTATCCGAAAAGTCAGAATAAAATTTGTATTTCTGTTGCCGCTGTAACAACAAATACTAAAACAGAATAAAAAAATATTTAAGTGGGGTTCCCATACAACAGACATGATTGCCGTTTTTATAGAATGGTACGGAACCCTTCGTGCGCGAGTCCGACTCGCACTTGGCCGGTTTTTGTTATTGTTATTAATCCGTTGATTGCTATCGTGAATTCGTGAGGCAAATTCTATGATTTGTAACTATTTTTGTTATCTTGCAAATATTGTAAAAAAATAAATAAATTTTGGTGCCTTTAATAATGTACGTTAAGGCCACCGCCGACTTGCTACTTTTTGCATCGGCGATCGGCGATTTTGCGACTGCATCGCGTTTTGGCGACTCTCTGCGGTCGGACGCAGCGACTGCTCCGATGCTAAAAGCGACTAAATCGCTGATCGCCGATGCAAAAAGTAGCAAGTCTGCGGTGACCCTTACTACGTGTTTAGTATTCAATATTTCCACACATTTTCTTCAGATTTTCAGTAGGCATTTGGGCTTTTCATATTAATTCGTTTAAATTAACTGTGTATTGGATAATTTAGGGTGTGGTGGAATAGTGATAAATATCTTTGTGGACTTTGGGTAAAGAAAAGTTGCATTATGAAAAGACTTGTTTATTTTTATCCTTATAATAAATAAATTGCATCTCTCGTCATCATCTCACTGTTACGTATTATGACTACAGTATTACATACACAATAACTTTGATCCATACTCGATAGTATTAATTGATAGCCTTTGAGTATTACTGTTTTGTAAGTAATTTTAAACAAACGTTCTTTCAGCGTTTCGATTAATTTAACATTTCCAGTTGTTATCACAATCACAATCAGATTAAATTTACTCACAAAACAGTATAAAAATTAAGTAGAGCACAATCCATGACATTTTTCTTATTTTCAAAATCCAATAAAAGAATCACGACGCTTGTGTGCGTACAATCAACAGCCAATCACAGCGCTACGTTTCTAGTGCACGTGCAATCGAATGATATGAAAAATGCTCTACTTTATTTTATTTAGGAAGTTATTTAGTTTAATATTATCTTAATACTGGCGGGTTAGTCGTTTAGTACTTGTAGTTCTGTCTGTAGCCGGCGGAAGCCTGTGCTCTCGCATAGTTCTGCTGCGGCTGGTTGTAAGCGGGAGCATCTCCGTATTTACCGGGGTTGTACTGACCTAGAATTAAAAAAAAAGTTTGTTTAGCAAGAGTAACAATAACAAACGATACTAATATAACTTTCATGAGAGAAAGAAGTCTAAGCAATTATGTTTTTTATGTTAGTTACAAATTACAACTAAACTAGATTTTACACATCTAAAACTATTTCTCCGTCTCGCTCATACATTACTATCAGAAGAAGGATGGCTATACGGTTAGTTTATTCTAGTTTAGTGGTGAACCAACAAAATCAGCACCAGTGATTCAGTAATGAAAAAAAACTGATTGGCGCAGTAGTTCGAGTTCGAGTTGCGTTGGATCGTTGCGGGTTTGATTCCCGCCAGAGGCAAATTTCGGAAACGGCCTTTTCGTAATTTGCCCTGGTCTGGGTATCATTAGGATCACCCCCCATCCCATTGCACGGTACCCATAGACAAGCGTTGCTTAGTTTGGGGGCATACAATTGATGTGTTTGTCTGGAAATATTTATTTAAAAAAAAATACCTAAATTTTTTTTATTGTCCAAAATAACACATAAGACAATGTACGCGATAAAGTGACCTTAGGATCCCTGTGAAACAATCCCTTCACTAAACTGACCTATTGTTCAAAAACAGAAGTTATTAAGGACATTCCCAAACAACAGACAAACAAGCTATAATTGACTCTAAGTTGCCGCAATAAAGCTTATGTGTCATGCATTACTAAAGTTGCATTGCGAGACAAATCAAATTGTGTTACAGGAAAATAGATCGTATTTCGTTAGGAATAAGGAGCAGCGGTCAGGTGGTGAGAGGTCATTGTGAAACATGGTAAAGGTCAGTCCAGTGCATCGCAAGGTACAGTGACTGGTGTTCTAGTATTTTATTGAGGTTAGGGCGCGTCAATATGAGGTGCGGTAAGTACTAGGTTCGATCCAGACCAGGCAATTATTTTTTCAAATTAAATATACGGGGTGAATTTGAAATTATGGGCATCCTTTAAAACGGTGATGCTACACATGATTCAGAATATTATTACGGTTAAATAAATAAACAAACTATTGGTAAAAAATATTGTTCGAGTAAGCAAGCAAACCAGTTCACTGTTATAGCTTTCCTGGACAATACATTGTTATTAATTGATTTGTTGATTAATATATCCTAAATATTCCAAATCATGTGTAGAATCACAGTTTAAAAGGATGCCCATGATTTCAAATTAACCCTGAATATTATAAAAAAAAATTAGGCGTATAAAGTTATATCTCATAATCTCTGCTAGCCAGTGTATTTTAAATGTGAAATAAAGATCACCAAAAATCGATTAGCATTTTGTGTAAAGTTATACTTTTGCATTTCACCATACATTTCACTAATTCTATAAACACCTCGAAAGGCCAGTGTATTATCGAGTGGGTAGTGATATATCACATGTTACCAAACAACAGATGCAATGTGTCCGTGTCTTCATCACTAACTTGTGGGGAAATATTTGAAGCATCTTATTATGACATGATCAATAATTATGTCGTTAGGGTTCGTTTAAGATGGATGAAATTATGAAGGTTTCAGGTTATCACTTGTGATTTGTAAGTTGGAATACCTAGGTAATAATTATTTGTAAATTTATGAACATAGAACGATAGACATTAAAGCCTCATTCGGCTGTTTGAGAAGATATTATTTGTCATGTTTTGCATGAAAATTTTGAGAAGCTCTGACACATTTTGAAATGTTAGTGATCTTTTTTTAATTTTAATTAATTGCAAAGATATTCGTCATTAATTTTCTAAAGTACCTAACGGGTTCTGACGTCACAAGGATTATTTGTGAAACTTTATAACGTCTGTATTTTTTTAAATTACGTTTTTTGACAAATTTCATTTTCTCTTTTCACTGTTAGCTATCGTAAAATATTCATTATGGAATAAAAAACAATATTAACTTTTACATTGTTTTTGGTTTTCTTTAAATTATATTAGTTGTAGATTAGAGAAATAAAAATCGGTTGTTAGTATGTAAAAAATCGGTTGTATCAGAAACTAACTAACTAGTAACGCTAAAATATTGATGTTTACGATTTATAAGTGCTACCTTTAGCTTACATGAATAAAAAAAATACTTTGAACTTACCATCATCGATGATACCAGCAGCCTCGTCCCTCGCGTTCTGCTCCAGAGCCTTCAGGATCTCCTCAGGTACCGGGGGGGCGGTGGGCAGGTGGGCGCCCTGGGGCTGGAAGCCGCCCTGGCCAGCGGCGTAGCTCACCGCGTACACCTGACCATCATCACCGGTGTACTGGAATCCACCTTGAGCTTCGATTCCGTCAGCCTGAAATGATTTTAGTAGAAAAGGTTTGAGATAGTGAGAGATGTGATGACGTCAACCAACAAATACTGAAATGAGTAAGAATAAATGCTAATATATTAAAGTTTATTTTTTTCCAAAAAAAAAACTAGCCTTACTTATATCTATGTAATTGTTTATTAAGTAAGGTATAATAGAAATCTTTTACAAAATTGTAAATGATGTCGTAAATTTATTTAAATCATCTGCTAATTATGTTGTTAGGATAATAAAAAGACAGGTGATATACAATCTACGTTAATTTATTTAAAATCTAATAAATTAGCGTCTATTAAATAATAAATTATTGATAATTAACATTAAATTACTGATTTTAAACCGCTACCATGTTAAAAACATCATCTATATAAATATTTAAATGTAAGTTATAAATGCCATTTAATATTCATTTATCGTTAAAATTATGCACTATGATTAGCTAATCAATCATTTAACTTTCAGAGTGTAATCATAATATATGAATACTATTAATTATATTGCAAGTTGCAACGTTTTGCATAATTCTCGCGACCTTTACCGGTGGTCAGTACCCTTTATGATGATCTAATGTAAAGATCACGCAATACTGGGTCATCTCCGCTACAGGAGATTGTAGTCGATTTAGATGATTCGACACGATTTATCTGAGTACGACTTTACAGTCGGATAGGATAGTATATAAAAACGTAAGATTTGATTTATTTCTTGAAATTAAAGCAGATTGCGAAGTACAAAATGTTTTTAATGTATTTGGATGATTTTGATATTTAACTAAACCAGAGTAAACGTAATTTTATGTATACTGAATATAGTAAAGAAGAATATAATAACATTGAAAGTATATCATAAAATACCATAGATTAATTATTTTAATTTCCGCGCTCCAACTAAATGGAGCATGCACACTAGTAAAATGTGGCAACTGATACTACGCCGAATTCGACGTACTTCAGTACATCTGACAGCAACCAATGTAAGAAACTGACGTGTCGCGACGATAAAAAAACGCCGCTTTTTTGGAACGATGTTTTATTCATATTTTTTTAACTAAGACCATAGAGTCACTGACAGGAAATAATCCATTGTCACTTATTATTTTGGCCACCAATTAGTGTTTGGCCATAGACAAAAGTATTTATTATAATACATTAAATTAGCACCCCTTGACATACAACAGTATGCTAAATGGATGAAATAATACATGTTAAGGTCATTATCCATTGTTTACTTTTGTTATTCACTATGTAATATGGCACTGTGCCTAAAATTCTAGGCTATGATACTATCAATTCAAAGAAAAACGTAATACTTTTCCTTATAAGCCTGTTAAGTACCCTATTGCTAGGCAAAAAAATCCCTTTCTCACTCCGAAGGTCCCTATCTTGGTCTCTTCGTGGTATTTTACCCGTATTGGTGGTAGAGCCAAGCTGTAGCCAATTGACTGCAGCTGATATGGGCTGGCTTGGCCGGGGTAGTACCACCCTCTCACAAGAACAGCGTTAAGTAGCTATTACAGCTACGTTTCATACGATGAGTGAGAGAGTCGGAAGCCCAAATCAACAAGCTCCGTTTAACACTTACAGACTTACTTACTTACAGGAGTAACAGTGATGGGATTCTATGACAGGTCAAGACCCAAGAAAAAACCGTAATTTTCTAAAACTTACAACAATGAAAGCTGGGCCCCGAGTCGCTTAGCCATTGAACTGCCACTGTAGCATTTTGCTATTGTGATCGACTCCCTGATTGGTTGGTTAATTCTGACGGACCAACCACAGGCTCTATCATAATAGCAAAAGGCTACAGTGGTAGTCCAATGGCTACGCAACTTGGGGACCTGGTCACTCACCTCATGACCCTGCTCCTCAGCCTTGATTCCGTTCTCAGTCTCATAGTTGTATCTGAAGGAGTCCTCCTTCACGTCGGAGTCCAGGGCCAGGATCCTCGCGTTCCTCTCGTACTGGGCCTGAGGCCGGTTGGATTGCTCAGGGTAAGGGGCCACGCCGGCGGCGGCGACGCCGAGGAGAGCGGAGATCAGGAGCTGGTGGTAGAAACATCAGTTAGTTATAAGTCGGAAAGAAAGAGATAGTCGTGACGTTTCATATGAGTTATTGTTTATTATTTATTACCAACTTCCGCCAGCGACTTCATCCGCGCATAATTAAAAAAAAAGCTTGTGTGCTATTCCAGACTATAATCTATCTCTGGACCAAATTTCATCCAGATCCGTTCAGCATTTCTGGCGTGATTGAGTAACAAACATCCATCCATACATCCAAACTTTCACATTTATAATATTAGTGGGATTGTAATCTGATGTTGCAAATGTACCTATAAAACAAAGTCACTGTCAACTGTTGGAAGACCATTGTAAAGCACCACGGATAGCAATTTGACTATTTGGATCCAAACTCATAACATGACATAGTACAATGTACAATATCCATAAATTAAATTACTAAGGTATATAGCTTCGGTCGGCCTAAAGACATTTAACGAAACTGGTATAGGCAGTTAAGTGTGACACATAATAGGCGTAACGACGTTAGTAAAAGCCGTCATATAAATCAATAATATGCCGCCATAAATGCTATAATTATTATGTAAATATCACGACTAACTGTTTCATAACCCCTGTAATAAGTTATTTTTAACGTATCAAAAGTGAAACCGTAATGACGCTCATTACACTTATCTTTAGGGGTCAAATTATCTAACCACGCACAAAATAACTGGCATACTAACTTGGTTTAAATAACAGTTAAAGTTAAACGAAGCTCTATTTCAGTATTAATAAGGTCTTTATCATTAATAACAGCAATAAAATAATTACAAAAGTCACCAAGTCCCTATGCTAAAAGGGTAAGTATTCAAATTAAAAATCTATAAAATTTTGTTCTCATTTCAAACCAAGCAGTCACTCAATCTGCCCTATTACGTACCCGTCAATCAGTTTCTTCGAATTTTGAATTTTGACAAATAACGTACCCGTTAATTTGTTTCGTTCGGGCTTCGTATTTTGAATTTTGACACATTTCCGTCGTAAACTAGTGTCAAAATCGAATCGAGGCCTTGATCTTAAAAGCTCTTCATTTCAAATACGGAACTGAATTTAAATCATCGCACAGAAGCTCACTTTTAATTGCGTCACTGTGAGACAAAAAGTTTCGCAAGGTGGTACAACGCAATGGGAGATAATCAATGTCTCACCCACGCTGTTCTATTGTTCTGCAATTTTTACACCAGCTCAAGAACGCAGACAATGTCTGAACATGTGTTTCTGATTTATATGGAATTTTTCTTCGTTTTTGTATCGTTTTTTTGTGGGTTTTTAGGAAGAAAGATGAACAGGTACGAAGCTAAGACTTCAATCTATTTTAGGCGTACAAGAACAGGTCCTTTAATATTACACTCCTGGGCACGGGCGTCTCCTCAATGAGAGGGGGATTCAAGCCGTCCACCACGCTAGCCCAGTGTGGGTTGGTGGATTTATGTCTTTGTCAGAATTGGTTGCTTAAGTTTAATCCAAACCAAAAAAACGATGGCATCTGAATCAACTTTAAAAAAATACCGTCCGATTCTGATTCCACGTTATATATTTTTTTATATTTAGGTACTTATTAAGTTCATAATATGTGATTATTTGATATTCTCGTCATATCTAAGTAGTTTAACATACTTAGGCCCTTATTAATAAATCGATCTCAAGATTGAGATCGAAGTTGAGATGCTGTTTTTGACAGATGTTCCATACATTAAACGTCAAAACTGCATCTTAAGATGGATCTCAACTTTAAGATACATTTATTAATACGGGCCTTAGTCAATGTTATTTCTGGCACAAAACACCTTATTATCGATTGCATTTAGGAAGTGATTGTGCAAAAGGAAATGAGCGACAATTTGAATCAAGAACAATAGATCCACAAAAACGGATAGCAATTCGCAATCAGAAATGACAGTAATTGCTTTTGTATACGGAATTTGACCCAATTTAATTAATATTCATATACATTTTCACACTTCTGTTCGGAACTATTTTTCTCTTAGTGCAAGACCTTGGTGTAGGTACTAATAGTGAATTTTAATGTCATTTTTAGATTTTAATGAGTGTCATATAGAATGTTTTTATTATTATTGAACGCCTCACGCCTGTATATCCCGAAGGGGTAGTCAGATGTAGTATCGTGCAACCGTATTTCGGTGATGTCTTTTAAATGGATGTTTATCGAAATTTAAGTTAGATTGATCGTCTAATGTCACAGTATACTACAAATTTCTAATACTATGTTTTCTTTATATGGAATGAAATGTCAATTTTACGAAACTTTATGACAAATTGCAGAGATCATCTCGTAACTGGATTTATTAAACGGATTAGTTTAATATATCTAGAGAGGTATATAATTTTTTTAAATAGTATACTTTGTTAATCATTTTTTTTTTAATAAATAAATCCTGTCAATTAGAAATATGTAAGTTCTTTAATTAAAATATAATGAAATCTTTCACATTCGAATTTAAATGTATTTGAAACAATTATTTTTAGGGTAATAATTTAGTTACCAATATGAGAATTTATAATCCATCCTAATAAAAAAATTGCGAACTCCAAAAAAATAAGGGTGATACACAAAAATAACGCAAAACCGATTCAAATAAATAAATCGCTAACACTGAACTTCCGAAATCGATACTTAATCACTAAAACCTTAATCGATATCACAATTTATCCCGATGTATCGACTCACCAGTTTCATTGTTCTGTGGTGTTGGGTCGGAGGTGAGAACACGAATGTATGGTCCATCGTTCCCTCCTCTATATATACTACACACGCATCTAGGGGCGTTACAAAATTATTTCTAGTTACTATGTAGTTTTCTAAAATGTTTCGACTCGTTTTGCGTAAGGTTTTTCGGTGAAATGTGATTGATTGAAAGCTTGATAGGCTTTTGTCGGCTGATAATTATAGTGATAAGATCTGTGAATTAATATGTCAATTGCTGACTTAGTAACTGCGAACTTTATTAAAAGATGAGAGAATAAAGAAACTTTTTTTACGATTTAAAATGTATCGATTTATGTAATTTATCGAAGGTGGATCGACGACCTAGTGAAAGTCGCGGGAAACCGCTGGATGGCAAGTAGCACAGGTCCGGTCATTGTGGAAAACCTTGGGGGAGGCCTTTTGTCCAACAGTGGACGTATTTTGTCTTTTGGTTTTTAGGTTTTTTGATTTTTTGTCTTTTGGTCGTAGGGTCGATTCCTACCCGGGACATGCATTTGTGTGCATGAACATGTCTGTATGTCCGGAGTCTGGGTGTATATGTATATTAAGTATGTATTTACAAATAAAAAAGTAGTATATGTAGTAATATCAGTTATCTGGTTTCCATAGTACAAGCTCTGCTTAGTTTGGGATCAGGTAGCCGTGTGTAAAAAAATGTCCCAGGATATTATTATTATTATTAAATGATGATGATGGTCTGATCGGCTTAGTAATTAAAAGATCTCCTGATTGGCAGACCAATACTGTGATGACTATGAAATCCTGCTCTTATGTCACGAAATAAAAATTAGAGCAGAATGTATTCTCTGAAAAATAAGCCCGTTATCTTAAAGTGCAGGCTCTGTTCATAAGAGTATTGTTGACCTACATGAATAAAAAAAACCGGACAAGTGCGGGTAGGACTCGTGACCTGAGGGTTCCGTACAAACTTAGTTATACGTATTTTTATTTGTAAAACGTAGCCTCAATACTAGATTTCGGTTCTCCAGCTTCAGAAATATTGGAACCCCCAACCTATTTTACCCTCTTAGGGGTAGAATTTTCCAAAATCCTTCGTTAGCGGATGTTTACGCTATAAAAGTACTTACAGACAAAATATCACGATTTCAACACTAGCGGCAAACCGCTGCAGCCATGCGCTGTGGATGTCTTGACAGACGGACAGGCAGACAGACAGACGGACAATAAAGTGATCCTAAAGGGTTCAGTATTTTCCATTTGAGGTACGGAACCCATAACTTCGTGATCTTTGCCGTGTGAATGCGGTATAAAACCGGAATCCCACCGCAGCACACGGAGAGGCCACGCACCCGCTACGCATTGTATCAAGCTTCGCTTTGCACGAAAATGTATGTCACCGTGTCCACCGCGGCGCACGGAGAGACTACGCACGAAATGACGTCATCCATACATTTTCTTGCAAAACGTAGCCGTGGCCGTGTGCGTGGGCTCTCCGTGCACCGCGGTGGGTTTCCGCCTTAAGTCCCAAAGTTAAAAAAATATACCAAAATTCCTTGAATAAAACAAATAAAATGAATTGCAACAATTCGGTTAGTAAATTACAATAGTTTAGTTTATAACCTTCGTGTGGGAAACAAAGCGATGATGCATTTAACAATAACGTTTAACTGATCGGTTAAAGGTCACATACCAGCGTATTAAAAACACCTAGCGATGCTTCTAAAGGTCTGTCTGAAGATCAAGGGCTTTAAGGGTCCGATTATAAGATCAAAGGTAAGGTAGCTATAGATATACCTACTCTCTTTAATCTCGTATTAATAAATCCATCTCAAAGCCGAGATCGATCTTAAGATGCTGCTTTTGACAGATGTTCCATACATTAAACGTCAAAACTGCATCTTAAGATCAATCTCAACTTTGAGATGCATTTACTAAAACGAACCTTAGTTCGTAGTTTAGGTAAGAGTTCGGCTTCGGGGTTAGGCTTCCGGCTCTCTCACTCATCGTACGAAACGCAGCTGTAATAGCTACTTTACACCGATCTTCTGTGAGATGGTGGTACTACCCCGGGCGAGGCAGCCCGTATGAGCTGCAGTCAATTGGCTACAGCTTGGCAATACCAACAATAAAAAAAAACCCCAAAAAATCCTCTCAAAATCGGCTTAAAACAGCTATAACAGCTGCGTTTCATACAATGAGTGAGAGAGCCGGAAGCCCAACCCCTTCCGCCGTCCCCTCCCTCCATCCCACTCCCTTCGGGTCGGCAACTTGCAAGCAATGCCTTTGGTATTGCAAGCCTCTATATGCTACGGTAACTGCTTAACATCAGTCCAATAAAAAAAATCATAAAAATCCCGAAAAAGTAACTGGGGGCTTACCACCACCTCTTATAGCAGTTTTGTTTTAACGTTTCAGCGGCCATTTGTGCAATGACGTTTCTTATTGTCATGACAATAAGGTACGTCATTGCACAAAAAGACGCTGAATCGTTAAAACTTTCCTGTAATTGAATCGAAATAAGAGTTCGTGGTAAGCCCCCTGTACTTTTTCTGGATTTTTATGACTTCTTCTTTTTTTCAAGACTGCTTGATGGTGGTAATAATCAAAAGACCGTCTTCGTCAAAAATACTGTTGTCATCAAAATAATAATCTTGATCTAGCCGCAAGAGCGTGTGAACTCGCTTACATTCTATACTATGATTAATACTGATTATACCGCATTATTTCGCTTTATTTCGCCGCGGTCGGTCAAACGTTGCGTAAGATCTTGTTCAACTTGTTGCGAGTTTAAAATGACATTACAACGGACAAGAGGAATATTTTACTTAATCTTTGTTTTCGAATTAAATTACATATAATAAAGATATTTTTACGTGACTAAGCAACAAACAAGCGTACGACCCTCCTGATGTTAAATAGTTACCGTACCCTATAGATGCTTGCAATGCCAAAAGCATTGCTCGCACAATTTTTTTGCTATGACTCTACCAGAGTGCAATTTTAGTCATGGCTAAATATTTCAAAGTCTCTATGATACTGTGATAACATTATTTACTTCCAAACCACATAAGTTATATTGACCAATATTAAATAATGATTTGTTAAACGAGTTAACGTTTCAAAATAAACGATTGATTGTCGTTAATTAAAGAAAAATATTTGAAAAGGAAATTAATAAACATTAATGGCGTATGACCGTGCTTTTATTGGTTAATGATTTTGTAATTTAAATGGTACTAAGGTTTATAAATTATTAAATGTAGAGCACTCTAGCACATAATTTGATAATATAGATACTTGGAATGACATGGTTTTACGAAATAAAAATGTATGGCGGAGACAAGCTTGAAGAGAACCTCAAATAAAAGGGCCTACACACGACCCTAAAATCGGAGGCAATTTAGGGAGCAAGGATTGTGTCTAGGATTAAGCACTATGCATAAAAAACGTGCTGACAAGGATACCCAACTCCGATTTTAGGGTCGTGTGTAAGTCGTTTAAGGACCAACTCGAATAGTAATTAAAAATAAGTAGCAAATTATGTTTTAAAATAAATATTGTCATAGATAGAGTGAAGTAATAGGTAATAGTCAGTTCCTGTATACACGGCGACAAGGTTCACCACCTGTCACGTTGGGTTCTGACTATCTGGTGAAACGTGGGCTTTGAGTTGGTTAATACCTCCGCAATGTGGGGGTGTATGGCCACTCAAGCCTCTGACTACCCCCGAATGGGGATAAAAGTCGTGACGTTACACATAGAGTTAAGTCCTCATTTTACATATGATTCATATTTGAATAGAGTACAAAAAAATCTTCGAATGAATTTCCCGACCTCCCGATCCCCTTCAAGTTTCCCGACCTCCAGATATTCATTCAAAAGAGACATTCTCTTTCTAATACAATGTTAAGCACCTGCCTACCAGTGAATAGCTTTCAAGTCGTCATGGATTGCCTAGTAAAGGCTGCTAGGCGGGATGACTAACGCAAGGAATGCTAGCACATCCGATGACTTATTCGATTATAATCGATGCCCTTGGCGGTATCGATTTCATGTTCGATTGTGTGTCAATAGGTAATAGTAATAAAATGTTATGAATGAAATAAAATACGATGTTATCTGGATTACGATTGTTTTGGTAATTGTGAACTGTGTTTTTTATGTGGCAAACAATCGTACGGCCTGTCTGATGTTAAGCAGTTACCGTGGCCTATAGATGCTTGCAATACTAAAGGCATCGATCGCACGTTGCTGACCTGAAGGAGAAAGGGACAGAGGAAGGCGAAGGGCAGGGTGTTGAGCCTCCGGCTCTCTCACTCATCTTACGAAACGCAGCTGTAATAGCTACTTTACGTCGATATTCTATGAGAGGGTGGTACCACCCCAGGGGAGCTAGCCCGCATATGAGCTGCATTCAATTGTCAACGTGATGATCTAATGTTAGACTATTACATTTTACCAGAATTGTGAGATACATTCTTGTCAGGTCGCAATGCCAGTCCTTTCATACAGAGTTACATTCTAGTTTTAGCACAATACAATGACTAATAAGTAGGAATTCAAACGCATCTCAGACCTATCTGAACATAATCGATGTCCTTGATTGGGCGTATCTGCAAAAGCTAGGTTTGTTCCGATACGGGCTAAAGATTTGACCCTAGTTTTAAGGAATGATAGTAAATTTGCTCCTAAAAGGTTACAGTCAAGGTTTGACCAAACAGTGTCATAAAGTGTTTGCAATAAGGAAATTTTTTATTGTAATAATCAATAGTTCAACCGCTTGGCTCAGTGGTTTGAGTGCAGGCTGCTCGGCTCACTGCATCGGGTGGTCATGAGTTCATTTCTTGCCGGGGCAAAGATAAATTGTCTTTGTAAGTATAATTGAAGTGAAAACTGCTTTAGCGGAGTTGTGCACTTTTCTTGGGATGGGTAAAAAATGTTAAACACGCGTCAGGACACGTGACCTGATCGAAAATTCGTAAGACCGAGTGTGCGTGTGTATTTATACTACATGTAAATTGTCATGTTTGTGTACGATAGTGCAATAATTGAATATTGTATTTAACCACATAAATGATAGTACTTTTATATTGATAAATAAAGCAATTCGTGCGAAATTATTCCCAAACCATTCCAAAATATTAAAAAATGCACAACGTTAATGTTCAAGTTTTCACTTCTACCGGCACTCCCGGAGTGCATCCCGTTTTCCCTGGCAAAGATTATTCACATACAAAACATATTTTTTTAAAATAACAATGAATACGAGACAAGCCTCAACTGGCATCCAATAAAACAAAAACCCACTATCGCTATTTACACATAATTTCATAACTACTCATACATTAATATCAGTCTATCAAATTGTAACTATCACTTAACACGTCATCATATTTCTGACCGCGGTTGTAATGACCCAATGGTTCTATTGACCTTGGGCCATGAAATATAGCGTTGCGAGCGATTTCGCTCAAACCATCCGCAGATGCGAAAATTTGTGCTACCATATTTTTTTGCATTGTGAGTCTATCACTGCACTACTACACAAATGACTGTACTACCGATAGCTTATTTAATTAAGCTAAATGCTAGAGGCTCAGATCAAGAGTAATGGGAATCAAACATGAAACCTCTCGCCGGCCCAGCTCTTTTTAAACGACTTCAAAAAAGGAGGAGGTTCTCAATTCGACTGTATGTTTTTTTTAATCATTAAGTAAAGTGTAACAGCCAAATTTATAGAGATTTTCAGGCAGTTTACAATGGCTTTACAAACCATTTCTAGGAACAGAAGTGATTTGTAATGCCAGTGTAAGTCCATCATAATTTTCTATAGATTTGGGAGTTAGCGACTGTAGCCTAGGGGTGAACAGGTTGGGCTAGCAATCAGAAGGTCCCAGGTTCGATTCCCGGTGGGGCATGCACCAATGGATGAATTAACATCTATGTGCATAATTTACAGTTCGCTGCCGGTGAGGGAAAACATCGTGAGGAAACCTACCTATCCCTCGGGATTAGGTAATAGTCAGTTCCTGTATACACGGCGACAAGGTTCACCACCTGTCACGTTGGGTTCAGTCTATCTGGTGAAACGTGGGCTTTGAGTTGGTTAATACCTCCACAATGTGGTGGTGTATGGCCACTCAAGCCTCTGACTACCCCCGAATGGGGATAAAAGTCGTGACGTTACATTTTTTTTATTTTATTTTTTTTATTTGGGAGTTAGTGTTTGTATGGAAGTTAAGTCTTGCTTTGTTGTTGTTCTTCTATACTCTAATACTTTGGCGTATCTACATAAAAATATTAATGCTCGTTAATAATAATAAATTCTTACTAAAAAAATATCATATAGCTCGACTAGACACAGCACTTTTCGCAGTGCGAATTCGATCACCCCAATTTCGTGGCCCTCGTATTACGGATAAAGTTAGTACCGCGGGCAGCGGCCGTAATGTCAGTGGGTCAAAGCGAAACACATCTGTTGCGGAGATGTACCAAGAAGTACAGCTTACAATACGTACGTAAGGTTTCCTATAAAATGTCAATGGATGAGCTTATTCTCTTGTGAATATCAAGTGTATTGCACCGCAATTAAGTATATTTTCGAAAGTTTTCTTCGATATAATTAACACATTATTGCGTAGTTAGTCTATGATATATGCACGTAGGTTGAAAAGTGATTGTTATGCGATGGTTACATCAGTTCTTTTACGATAACGGTATTGGGGTTGAAGTTCTAATTGTTTGATTACAATTGTCTGGTAGGTAATTAGTGAGTCTCTATTATCTTTTAATTAAGAAATGTAGGGCGTTTTCTAAAGAACATCTGATAGGTAAGGTTTCAGCAATGTTTGTTTATTAAGAGGGGGCTCGCCTATAACAGGCATGATTGGGGACTATCTCCTCTTAGACGAGTGGGCAAAAATTTTTGTATTTATTGAATCTTAATCTTTAAATTTTAAGTAGGAAAAAGTCCTACGTGCTATTTTATTGTGTGTAAAAAAATATCAAAATGATGCTGTTTTCGTCTCTAGATTTATATCTCCTTCTAAACGACTTGGAATTTTTAATTTTACTTTTTCACCAAAAGGTGGAAAAAAAAAATTTACGGATTTTGTGAATAGTTTTTCATGTCACAATTAATTACTTTGGATATTTTCGCAAAAAATTGGGCTGGTTTAGTGCGGTCTCGACCAATCCAGACGGCCAAAACGTTCGGAGGGTGAGAAGCGCCTTAAGTTCTTGTTTATAACAATGTTTCAGATACAATTTATATGTTTCTGGTAAGTGGTATTCCACTGAAATATATTCTTATGGAATTAACTCAAGCTATAAGTAAGTATCCGCATATTACCTTTTACTATTAGGTAAGTACTTATGAATTTGAAATGTTTATATTGTAGTTATTTCTCATATTCCCAAAAGTTTCCACATTGTTGATCTTTTGTCAATAACAAAGTTGCCAAAGCATGCAAAATGAAGTGAAATTCGTCATGGCTTGACACTTTGACAAACGTACCTGACACGCGTTGATGTCTAACGTACCACATTATTATCTTCACCAGCTCTATCTAGAATTTCTTTATGCTACTTTACATAGAATTTTGCAATTTGGATTTTAAATACCTCAAAAATTTGCACCCATGTTTAGTGTTTTCACAAAGTAGGAAGGTATACCAGACACGTTTTAAATAATTTTTCGCGTTGAAATCTTTTTAAGGTGTACACCGTATTCTTTTATCAAGCCAATGTTAATTAACCGCCTTTATGAAGATTTTTAGGCAGTTTACAATGGTTTTAAAAATCATTTCTAGAAACAAAAGTGATTTGTAATATCATTGTAAGTGTATAACTGTCTATAAATTCGGGGGAAATAATATAATCGGGTTGAGTATATCATGAACTAAATTAAAAATTGATACAAAATTTACAAATAATAATATTTTATTCAATAAAATAACAAGTATAACAACAAAACCTTAACATTTTTACAATATTACCAGAATCCCATATTTTGGATTAAAATTGTTGGTACACAACTTAACTAACTAAACAAACTAATCGCCATCTAAACTAATTACTATCCTTACCATGGTCGCAACGTAGGAGCAAGATAGAAATAATTTTAGAAATTTCAAATAAGTTAGTCATGATTTGACACCTATTGTCTTTTATATTACAGGACTAGGACTTTTTACAATAATTAAATAACAATAACATTGAATACAAATTGTTTCAAAACTGAGTATCCCACTTCCTGTCATATTCTCCACCCCTAGTACTTCATTCCTCAATGATGTCCACGGTACGCTAAGTCCGCGCCATGTGCTACCTGAACTGGTACGCTACGCTGCTGGTAAGCTCCGTGGTACGCTGGAGCTTCATAATGCTGCGGAGCCTGCTGCTGAATCTGCTGGTAGACTTGCTGGGCCTGCTTATATTTTCCTGCAATTATGGAATAATAATAATAATTCATTTATTTTCAGGCACATAAGCCCATAGATATACCCTACACACTAACATACATATAACTTAATGAACATATAATTTAAACTAATTTGATGGTGTTGGTGACGGCAGCCTCCCCCGAAAACGCCTGAACACCACACTATTCGGCCAGTACTGTTTGTAGTTTCAGCTTTTCAGTGGGGACCAAGACCACAAACGCCTTGAAACTCACGTTGTGACTCGAGCAATAATCTAATTTCTCATTTTCAACACAATAATAATAAATAATAATATCCTGGGACATTTTTTTGTACACACGGTTACCTGATCCCAAACTAAGCAGAGCTTGTACTATGGAAACCAGATAACTGATATTACTACATATACTACTTTTTTTATTTGTAAATACATACTTAATATACATATACACCCAGACTCCGGACATACAGACATGTTCATGCACACAAATGCATGTCCCGGGTAGGAATCGAACCTACGATCTGCAGCGTGAAAGGCGCCTCCGCGCCAATCACGCTAACGGGCCCGTCAGATTTTTAATGGTACAAGGTGACAAACAAGCGTACAGTCCGTTCGTCTGATGTTAAGCAGTTACCTTAGCCTATAGATGCTTGGAATAACAAAAGGCATCGCTCGCACGTTGTCGATCAGAAGGGAAGTGAGTCGGAGGAAGGGCAAGTGGGGCGGGGGGGGGTTGTACTTCTGACTCTCTCACTCATCGTACGAAACGCAGCCGAATAAGACATTGCGACCAAAATCTGCAAGTCTTTTGATAGATGTGTGAAGTTTGACACATTGCAGACTGTACAATTTTCATAATTTGCACTGGTCTGGGTATCACTAGTATTGCTTCTAGTCCTAAACGGTACATAATACCATCGTTGTTTAGTTTGGGACTATACAATTGGTATCTGGTGCAAAAAAACATACCATCATCTAATACTCCAGCAGCTTCAGCCTTAGCGTTCTGCTCCAATGACTTCAGGATCGCTTCAGGAATCGGCGGGGGAGTCGGCAGGTGGGCACCTTCGGCCCTGAACCCGTTCTCATCAGCTATGTACTGGATCGTGTAGACTTGGCCATCATCGCCAGTGTAGGAGTAGGATCCTTGAGCTGTGTGGCCGTGTTCACCGGTTTGACTTGCTTCTTGCGCTTTGATGCCTGTAAGAGAAGGAAGTTTTATAACACTCCGGGAGTGCCGGCAGAAGTGAAAACTTGACGCGAGTTTAACATTTTGTACCCAACCCGTCTTACGAATTTTCGATCAGGTCACATGTCCTGACGCAAGTTTAACATTTTTTACCCATCCCAAGAAAAGTGCACAACGCCGCTAAAGAAGTTTTCACTTCAATAATAGTCCTGACCCACAAGTTGGACTGACGACCTGGTGAAGGTCGCGGGAATCCGCTGGATGCAGGCAAAAGACCGGTCATTGTCGCGAAGCTTGGGGAGGCCTATTTCCAGCAGTGATGATAATGATGATGAGTCCTGACCGAATTTAAGCCACAGTGGCTAAGAGCTTAGCAATCTGTGTAGGAGATATTATAGTGCGCAAGTGTGTGCGCAAGCACAGATGCACTCTCTTTTTCCTCACTATCATAGTCTGATGGGACGGCTCCGACACAACCGGAGAAAGGTCAGGCGCAGGACCGACGGCTTTACGTGCTCTCCGAGGCACGGAGATGGTCTGTTCAAATGGTCACCCATCTTTAAAGTCTGAAGTCGAGTAGAATGTGGTTCATATCATACAAGACTATGGACTCAAGGTGATGATTTGTTTAATGATCCTGGTAGCCAATGCTTTGCTAAATTGAATTGAATTTATTGAATTGTGGACCGCTTGGCGCAGTGGTTTAAGCGTTGGTCGCTCAGCTCACTGCATCGGGTAGTTGCGGGTTCGATTCCCGCCAGAGGCAAATTTCAGAAACGGCCTTTTCGTAATTTGCCCTGGTCTGGGTGTCACTGGGATCGCCCTCAGTCCGTTGTATGGTAGCCATAGTACAAGCATTGCTTAGTTTGGGAGCACACAGTTGGTGTGTTTGTCTGGCGATATTTATTTATAAATTTAGTTTTTCACTCACCATTTTCAGTCTCATAGGAGTACTGATATCCATGCTCATTGTTTTCCGATACATAGTTCAAAATCCGCGCTGTCTTCTCAGCAGACGGTCTCTCCTGATAGGCTGCTTGTCCCGTGTAGGCCTGTGATTGGCCGTTGTACAGGCCTTGCTGTTGTTGCTCGAGCCCTGATTGGTAGATTTCCGCGGAGTTCGCGTAGTTCGCAGCTGATTGGTGATCGTAGATCTGGCGGGCTGATGCAGCCGCGATGATGGTTGTGATTGATGTGAGCTGTAAAAAGGGTTTTAGGATGAAGCTTATGTTATTACATAGTTAAAGTCTATCTTAATATCAAGATGGTCTTTGAAGAATCATAATCTCTTCATCATGATTTCTTGCGGAATCAAATCCCATCAAAGTAAATTTTGGAAATGCCCTCTTCGTTATTTGCCTACTATTCCAGTCAACTAGGAACCTGTCAATGTGACGTCACCCGCACAAAAAGGCGATGGCGGTGTGCGGGAGGTGTGGCGGGCGGGGAGCCGCAGGTGGTGGCGGGTGTGCGGGCGGTATGCGGGCGCGGAAACCGTATTCCATCCGAGTTCTTAGTTGGCTTGGTGGAATAGTTAGTCTGGATGTTATTGCAAACGCCCCCACTCTATTTGTACCCATGGTTTGAAACCAAACAGTTGGTATGTTAATCTAGAGATATTTATTTACGTAAGTTGAAATAATTTTTGATACAAAAACTTTCACAACACAATTAAACACTTATTTAGATATAACCACATTATAATCACTGTTTAACGTACCAGCTTCATTTTGCTATTGAATTAGATTACTTCAGGAGGTTTAGACACGGAATGCGTCAAATAATTTCACCGTCCGTTTATATACCCAAAAATTTCTTAGTACGCATGGACGTATGAAGTCGTAACTGGCTTAGGGACGACCACTGAGAGTGTGGAGTTCGGTACTTTTTGAGCAACCCTATCGTGGTAACTTATCGTATGGGTTGTAGCCAATCTGGCCCCCTAGTCTGGAAGTTAAATACCAATAGAAAACGACTAGTCTCTGATATTATCTTTGTGATAGAGGACTGTTAAAAATTACTGACAGCCAAGAATTCACGATTTATAATAAGGAATTCACGAAGATAATATTAAAGACCAGTGGTTTCACAATGGTTAATTGTTAACAGACTAGACGCCCTAATTTCAGAGTTATTCATGCCACCCGAAGGCTTCTGACATGGCTTGACGACTGTTGTCTAGATGACAGTTTCCAGGACCAAATTTTTACGTGTCCTCTGAATCATGGAGACGCTCAGTTGAACGACATAAGCTGAAATAACAAGCATAGCAAGAAACATTTACTGAAAATCATCAGAAAGTTAATTATTTTTTAATATTTGTTGTTCTGCTTTTGTTTCAGCTCAATTCAAAGGCATTACGTATTTACTGGCCATGTATTATATGGTGCTTCTGGATATTTAAAGATACCATCAGGCTTATATTCCTCGAACGGGTAGGCAGAAAAGTTCTTCAACATTTCGCCAATGGTAGTTTGCTCACAATGTAATAAGGGGAGGTGGCTATGCCGTTATACCTGGCACACCCTCGGTTCGAGGGGTATTTAGGTCACAATACTGACTCAGAAGTAGGTCTAGGAGTAGTAGGAGCTACTAGGTAGTTTGAGCTGGGTCTGATTGGTCCTAATAGGATCTAGAGCCTATCCCACCAGGAATACTCATGTCAGTAACCAGTACCAGTAGCGAGGTGATCGTAGCCAGTTGCAATCACTGATCGGTAAACGATCGGAGGTTAAGCAATGCTCGGCAAGGTCAGTCAGAGATGGGTGACCATTTAGTGGCATTTGAACTGAGCGTCTCCGTGCTTCGGTGGGTACGTTTAAAGTCGGTCCCGGTTGTTGTCATTTAGGCAGCAGTCGTTAAGCCTTGTCAGCGGGCGGCTTGAACAACTCTGACACCAGGTTGGCCACTAACCATACGATAAGAAGATGAAGTAACCAGTAAGTCAAATCGATACATACTTAACATATTGGTGGAACATTGTTTAGTTCAACTTCAAATTAAAATTACTTGTTGATATTTTTATTGCTCTACTTACGCAATGAGTTTTACGCAAAGTAATTTAATGAAATATTAATTAAATTTCACAGGATATTGAGATGGTTATACAGAAACATGGTCATAAATGTAATTGCGAAACTATCTAGAGACACTTTAAATTAATGGGCACTTATCTATATACCTACTAACATGGCTTCATTAACTTCTATGGTGTCCCAAGCACATAATATGACGCAAACGTTAAAATTATGTTACATGTTAGGGTTTCCGCGGATTAGCTACTTTTAGCATCGGCGACCGGCCATTTTGTGACGTATCGATGCTGAGTCGCGTTTCTTCAAGCGCGAACGAGCGAGACGCAGCATCAAAATCGCCGGATGCTAAAAGTAGCTAGTCTGCGGAGGCCCTTAAACGTATTGTAATCTATTTTTAAGTGACTAGTTGGTGCCCGTTACTTGGTCTGCGTAGAATTTGTACTCCGAGTAGAAACATTCTTTATTTAATACCAAAAATATAGATTATGATAATTTTTTAAATCACTAATCGTGAAAATAATTGGTCTCGCGTACAAACTTTCATCCCCTATTTCACCCCCTTCAAGTTTTAGGCCCGTATTAATAAAAATCGATCTCAAGATTGAGATCGAACTTAAGATGCTGTTTTTGACAGATGTTCCGTACATTAAACGTCAAAACTGCATCTTAAGATCGATCTCAACTTTGAGATGCATTTGTTAACACGGGCCTTAGTCTCGCAACAATAAGTAGCACATGTCCTTTTTCAAGGTTCTGTCTATCTCTATACCAAAATCCACGACGCCTAGCGCAGTTTATAAAACAATTTTTAGTAGCGGTATTGCTAAAACAAACAAGCAGGCTCTTTTATCAACTTTTAACCGTAACATGATATTTCTATCGTCCTTTTTGTAAGTATTTTAAGTAAAATAGTGTTGTTATTTAATAAAGTTCACACTGTATGTACTCTCACTGTACCTAGGGGATCAAGTGCGAGAGTATTGTTAGGTAATCTCTAGTAACGAGATGCCTCTACTGACTGAACAAGTGGAGCGCTATTTGGGTAGAGCTAACGATATTTTAGATGCGGCTGTAACGAAAATCTACGATATCACATTTCTTAAAAAATATAGACAGTAGTCTTCACCTATCATTAAACAGATGGACTCATACGGGGATTCAAAATAAAAATATATATGATAATAATTTATTACAGTGAAATTAATATAGTCCAATATGTTCCATTTTATTTAAAATAAAAAAACAGTCGACATAATATTAATTAGTAATTTAAATTAATAAAGAAATATCTGTGATTTAAAAAAATCTGCATTATTCAAAAACAATAATTTAATGAATATTTGTTTTATATTATGAGACTATTTTCATTTGCGCTTATTTATGCTTATTTTGATAATAGAATGTCTAAACTTCTCTAGCTCTATGTAAGTAATAAAATTGCAATATTTTTGAATTTTGATAGAAATTTATTTGGTCTGCATTACAAATACATACCTATTAGGTATAATTATTTTCTAGACTAAAATATATAACATAGTTATATAACCCAGACTATTCTACAAGATTCGGCTTTCAAGTACAATTTTAACAATACTATAATTTTTAATCATACCTTCTCTAAACATCACTAACTCTACATCTCATAAGTAGCTCTATATTTAACAAACACTTAATTATTACCAATCCACTTGCAATAACATGTCAATCATACATCAAACAATTTTACAATTTCAACTCTACTGTTACACTTTACAATACAGTTTTAAGTACTCTATCATAATTATTCAGCATATTATTAGTAATCTATCGATATCGAATAGTTAATCAATCACTATTGCATAAGTATGTATCGTAAGTAGTAACAGGTGTAACGATTATATAAATTGGATTAGTAGATCAAATCTTGAACTAGTTTTGAGATTAATTATAGCCCAAAGACATTATCACGAAAGAGGGAGACTTTGACAGTCAAAAATATGTCATGTATTCAACATAATTTTCCGCTAGTGACAGTTATACCATGTCCATAGATTGCGTTTAGTAGGAGAAACTATTTTGGGCCGTCACGTGTCTCTTCCTTGGTAATATCTTTGTTTGAAACTAATGATTTCCGAAAAAATATTTCTGAATTAATTTTTTGAAAAATTATTTCGAAAAATTATTACACAATTATTTCGAAAAATTATTTTATAATAATGTTAAAAAAGCATTGCTGCTTATGATTGTTTATAAAAAAGTATACGAAAGTCGATATCAGGATTATCACCTATTGATCTCCGCAATGCGATTACGGCCGCTTGGCGCAGTGGTTTGAGCGTTGGTCGCCCGGTTCCCTGCATCGGGTGGTTGCGGGTTCGATTCCCGGCAGAGGCAAATTTCAGAAACGGCCTTTTCGTAATTTGGCTTGGTCTGGGTGTCACTGGGATCGCCCCCAGTCCATTGTATGGCAGCCATAGTACAAGCGTTGCTTAGTTTGGGACCATACAGTTTGTCTATTTGTCTGGCGATATAAAAATCATAATAACCTGAAGCATTTCTTTTCGTTCCCTTTTTTTCAAAGATTTGTTTACGGAGGAGTATGAAATTTGGCACAGAGAGGAGTTGAGGTTGAGTATGGAAGAGAGAGATTCGGAGGAGGAACGATTTGTGATTGATTTAAATAGAAAAATAGTCTTTGACAATAGAACCTTAATGGCCGCCACACACCTTCAAGTATAACTTGTGCAAGTGTAGACTTGTACAAGTATACTTGAAGGTCTGTGGCCACCATAACATTTAAATGAATTATGGTCGAATTTCGACCACGGGTGACCACTAGTAAATATAAATAAGCGGTGATGTATTATACTAGTGATAACAGCAATTATTACCGACAACGCCAGTCTATTATAAAGATGCGCAAACCGCGTTAATTGCACCAATTACTTAATTACATTCAAAGAGAACGTTCGTGGGTTTTGGTGAAAATATTTTTATGGTTGAAGCGTTTTGGGCGCGTAATACATATATTTAGTAGATAGGTACAGTGATAGCCAAGTGGTCAAACGCACACAGAGACAAGGGATGCAGGTTCTAACCCCGGCTCGCACCTCCCAATCCCATCCCAATTTTTAGATTTCTTGTGCAAACCTCATTTTCAAACAGGATGACCACTTACGGAATATACATTTAATAAGGTAAATAGCTGCATCTACGCACATGCCGCGCGAGGCTGCGCTCTTACTTGCCGCACGCGGCACGCGCGGCAGTCTCAGTCACATGCTTGGGGGAATCAAAGGGCGAGCCAAACTATACTCTAGTGTGTGTATACTCTTCTCTATCTAGACAGAGAAGGGTATAGTAAAGCAATCAGTTACATTGTTACATCAGCAATCAGCATCAGCAATCAGCAATCAGTTACATTATCGTTCTGTCTCATGACTAGGCCAAACAAGGCGAGGCAAATGACAGCTCGGGTGAGGCAGGCGCGCCCTGTCAAACTAAGCGAGGCAAAGCTGCCTCGGTATGTGAGGCATCTGGACGCGGCTAGTCTCATTTGCTACAGCGTTTTAGCAGCGTAACAAAAAACGCTTCAAAATGTAGCCGCATCCTAGTTATTTAAATTTTTATGATCTATCCGACAGATGAACACTTAAAATGTCAAAATCGATTAATAAAATTGAATTACAGTGGCTATAAAATCAATGTTTTTGTTCTATATTTAATAAACGTTTTATATTGTATCTGATGAAGCATTGGATAATACCTGCCGACTTTCTGGTTTTATGCATGAATTAGTAATAGTTTTGGTTTTTCTAATTTCAGTCTATTCTCATCTGATACCGCGTTCTCGTCATTCAAAAGACATTACTAAGAAAGAGGGAAACATATAACTGTCCAAAATAGTATCCTACTAAACGGAGTCAATAGCACACGCGATGAAGTACATGAGAAGATGTATAATGAGGATAAAGCAAAAGACGTGTGTAAGGATTGCAGCATATAACAATCAGTAGTCTCTGCTTAGCCCTATGGGATATAAGCGTTAGTATGTTAGTTCTATTTGTTGTTGTAACTTCATCATCATCATCGCAGCCGAAAGACGTCCACTGCTGGACATAGGCCTCCCCCAATGTTAGCCACAATGACCGGTCTTGCGCAGCCCGCATCCAGCGGATTCCCGCGACCTTCAACAGGTCATAGCGTCGGTCCACCTTGTATTGTAACTTGGCCTGCGAAATACCTATTTAATTGACTGGGACATATTTGTAAAGACAGGGTTAACGATTGAATGTAGACACTTTCTTTACAAAATATGACCCACGATAAAATTGGGGACGAAAAGTCGAAATATTTCCGTCCCCCTCCGTGCAGAATGTTTGGGGGTAAATGGGTTAAAAAGATGCATCGTCCCCAGGTACAGGACAACCGGGGATGATGGCACATACCCTGGCATTTAAAACAAGTTTTTATAATGTTTATAATATACAGCCCTTTATGTATTACAAGTTATCAAAGGCTTGATTAATGATAGGTACAGTTCAGTAGTGAATATTATTATGTTCATATTGAGAATTAGCTAGACATTATGACAGATCGATGCTTGGGCTATTAATATAGATTAGACGTGACTACAACATGCACATGCCGCGCGAAACACGACGTTTGCTTCAGTCACATGCCGCGCGAGGCAAATGGCGAGGCAACTGTCACTCTAGACAAAGAATGGTATACCCGACCAATCAGTTTGACACGTTTGGCATCGTTCTGTCGCATGGCGACAAACTAGGCGAGGCAAATGTGAGTGCTCAGGTGAGGCAGGGCGCGCATTTGCCTCACGTGAGGCAACTCAAACCTTGCGAGGCAAATTTGCCTCGCGCGGCATGTGACACATCTGGACGTAGCTATTTAATTTGATTAATGATATATTGCAAATTTACTAGAATATTATGGTTAATTGAGTCGTGATCCTGGATTAGATACGTTGCTGACGTGGTCAATTTAAAAATATTATGAACATTTAAGAATGTTGTTATTGTTATACACATAATTATTATAATTTAACAGATAATTAAGTAATGCTTTAACTCTGTTGTTGGCTGTAGTTGTATAGGGGAATTGTCTATGCCCCTAATCCATAACTTTTTCATAAAATCCATATCATTTATGTATTATATATAAATAGAAAGAACATAAAGTAGTAGAATGTATTTCTAATGATAGGTTTTTTTATTTTCTCTTTAATTACCTATATTTGATTTTATTTCAGAACATAAGAAACGGGCTGTATCTAGTTGTACGTATCTCCTCTTTTGGTACTGTTATCAAATAAATATTATATATTTTAGGGGATTTTTAAAGATTCCGGATTTGTAATGGGTGAGTGTGTAAATTTCCGTACCTAATAATAGCTAAGCCATCTCTCGAGTATTATTATAAGTATCACTATCTAGCGGAATCTGGGTGTTTTGAAATTTTCAGGAACTTTCAGGAAATAAAACCATAACATAAAAATGTCATAAAATATACATTTTTAATTGCAATCACATTGCAAAATATTGCATCACATTATAACTTAAATACTATTATCGAATGGCACTGTGCTGTCTCGAGGTCTTCGTTCAGTAGTTGTATTGACGGTAGGGGGCGTAGTACCTTGAGGGCTGGTAACGGGCTGCGACCACTCCTGGCGTGTATTTAGCATCGCGGTAGCTTCCTGGAATAAGAAAATGAGAACATGTGAGTACCTCCTAGTAACAAGTGCATCCCTGGTACTTTGCTTTGCTTTCAACCCAGCGCTGCAATACATGCGAGTTTGAAATAATCAATTTAAATCATTATGATCATAAAGTCAAAAATGTAATCTACAAAATCTATAACGGCGCTAATTTTGTGGGTTAAAAACTTTACTAAACTAAAGTGTTTGTGTCGGTACTCCTGATTTCGTAATCTGTGTGCAAGAACTTTAACTAATGACATTGGAGTTGACGGCACATTTTTATCCGGATAATCTCAAAACATGTCGATACTGACACAAGACACTAATGTTGTCCTTTTTTGCCCGTGCGCTAAACATTATACATAATTATATGCTGAAAATGTCCACTAAATAGATATGAGTAGAATAAATTTAATCTTAGGTTAATCGTGATCCCATCAACATTCCGAACGCATGTTAAGAATCAATTTTGCACAAAATTATCAGTTCAAAGATTTGAAACGCGCATGCCATATCGATTACTCTGTCGTATAAGGGGATATATCCACCATGTGGTCATATTCTCTAGATAATTGGACTAATTGATATGATTTTGTGGCTATTATCTGATACTAATGACAGGTGGTTATTG
The DNA here is from genome assembly GCA_947859195.1 of Drymonia ruficornis. NCBI lineage: Eukaryota > Metazoa > Arthropoda > Insecta > Lepidoptera > Notodontidae > Drymonia > Drymonia ruficornis. The sequence goes on from OX401922.1 coordinate 1,803,639, forward strand.
TTACATAAAAGGATCGACATAACTTAAACAAAAAAACACACTGAATCAGAACATATTTTTTTGAAATCATTTTTTTATGGTTGTAACTGAGGAAGGTAGAAATTGAAATACATTTGGGGTCAAACTAATAAATATTAATTTTCAAAGGGGTCGAAACCGGATTCGAGGGTATATATTTAGGGTTGAATTCGGAAAACATTCATTAGTTTGCTGCACTACATATTTGGGACTATTGTAATGTGAGTGTCACTTTAGTGCCCGCGGAGGGCAAAGGGCCGGGCTCCATTAGCGCGTTGCGTTGCGTCGTCGCAAGATTTTGTACTGGCGCATCACCTTCCCCGCTTCGTCTCTCGCTCGTCGACCCTTTGATCAGATGCGACGCCGCAGCGCAGCGCACTAGTGGAGCCGCGCTCTAACTTTGATAGTATTCAGCGCTGATAATGTATTCTTCTCATATCTGTACGCACGACAAAGATTTTTTGCCACCGCAGTTGTCATGTTTGCAAATTTCAATTAAGCTTCCATTACAGTGAAGATTCGTGTTGAATTAGCATAAAAGTGATAATGAGGTCACGTTTTGAATAATTACAATGGCGTCGCGTCATCGAAATCAGACCATTTTTGATATGATCGTGACTTATCCCAACTTTATTCTTGTTAACCGTTACCTACATTCATAGATTAATTTTGGTTTCCGCGAGATCACTCCAACTAGATATAACACGCCATAGACAGTAGGATTTTTTTAGCTATAAACTCTTTGTACACTGGTGTACCGTATCTACATCTTATGTTGTTGTTGTACCTACATGGTACTCTATAAGTACCATGTAGGTACAACATGTACCCAATACAAAGCTTATGTTTGAACACGCTGAAAATTATTCATTATTTGGAGTTAGTGTCAAATTCATTTTCTCAAATCCCAGATTGGCACCGACTCCAAATAATCGTATGAATAAACTGTTTCCCCAAATATATAGAAAGTTATGATGGACTTGCAATGGCAATACAAATCACTTTTGGTACCCCAGAAGTGCTTTGTAAAACCATTGTAAACTTTCTAAAAATCTCTATAAATTTGGGGGTTTGCTTTTTAGAGCTTTTTAAATATATCAAAAATCGTACCATCATCATAAATGCCAGCGGCCTCATCTCTGGCGTTCTCCGCAAGCGACCTGGCAATCTCCTCCGGGATCGGAGGGGGGGTGGGGAGGTGGGCGCCCTGGGGCTGGAAGCCGTTGGAGTCGGCGGTGTACCTCACGCTGTACACCTGGCCGTCATCGCCGGTGTAAGAGTAGCTGCCGGCAGCCTGGATGCCGTTGGCTTCGACTCCAGACTCCTCGGCTTGGATTCCTGCAAGATGGGTTGAAGTTAGCCAATGATGGCACACTGGCAGACAGTTCACCTGATGTGAGGAATCCGCCGCCCAGGACATCTGGAACTTAAGGGGAGCAGACGCGACGACCTTTTAGAGACCTGTAAACACGCCCTTTGAAGAACCCAATTTTGTAGTGCAATGGAAAGACTTCGGAGATGATTTCACATTCCAGTGTCGTTACATGAACCCGCTTAGTTCGAAATGCCACTAAACGATCACCCATCTCTGACTGACCTTGCGAAGTGTTGCTTAAACACCAATCGTTACCGATTAATGATTGCAGTGGCAGTTGCCTATGAGTGACTCGATAGATGGCACTCCCTAAAGCCTAGCTGATATATTTCTTTCTAGATCTCGTTGTGTAAGATCTACTGTTTATGCCGGCTCCACACGTTGGCTACAACCTTGGCCCCAACTCCAATCGTCCAACGTCTGGACCTAGAAAATAGCATTGGCCCCAACGTTGGGTTGTCAATTTTCTAGATCCGCATGTTGGACGAGAGACGATGAGCCAACGTTGGGGCCAACGTGTGGAGCTGGCTGTAGAATTAAGCTCAACTAGTACTAGTGCACAGCGTGCTTTGACAAGACATAACGCGAGATAAATCGATTTTGTCTGATTCTCTCCTATGCATTAAGGCGACATGGTAGCGAAAAGTGGTAGCATACTGCATAATATTATTCAGCGTACGCGCTTTCAATTATGTTCAATATTTATTTTACTGCTTTTTCTTGAAATAATCTTACGCTTTTTACAAAAACTGAGTTCACAGAAGTATTTGTATGTTTGTTGGGATTACAATCTTTACTTTTTGTAAAAATATCTTCTATAGAAACTGAATGAAGTTGATTCATTCCATCGACGGGAACGTCAACACGGGTTTTTTTAAGAAACTTCACGATTTTTCTATTGAGCCAAATTTATTTAATCGTTTATCGGTGAACACATTCGGATAAAGTATTTTGTGAACATTTATAACACATAAAAAAAGCACATTTCGTCTTAAGTAAGAGAGACAGCGACTCAATGCGACAAAATGCATGACAAGTGTGACAAGTTCTAGATCTGATTTTAACACTTGCACTTAATTTGGCTAGATTAAATTAATTATGAAAACCGCAATTCAAATCCATTAGATTATATCTTAACAATGTAAGATGTTGGTGTAATGCTTGTATGCAAAATTAATTAAGATTTGCTGAAATTATGATGATAGATTAATTACAGACTGTAGTTTAATTACAGGAGTTTCATTTTCTGTGGAAATATGTATTTTTTTGTATTGTTCACTCACACACACATTGTTCTTGTAATACCTAATGGTGTTATCATTTTATCAAATTCGATATTATTATTTAGTTTTAATTTACGGTATTTTGGGAATACTTTTAGATAACTACTGGCCTCCGACAAAAATATCGATATAAGCATCGAAATATCGCTAAGTTTTCTCGATAAATATAATGATAAAATCGCCAGACTTAGACACTGACTATATGGACCCATACTAAGCCACGACGTACCACTGCCACCCAGAACCCAGTGCCTCCCAGACCAGGCTAAAACTAAAAGGCCATTTCCTAAATTTGCCTGTAGCGGGAATCGAACCCTAACACCCAATGAGCTGAGTGACCAACGTTCAAACCACTGTGCCATGCGGTCATCGGTCGTATTTATCGACATTTGTTGTCACTTGCTCTTTCTTATCGACAGACGTATGGAATAGCTCTCAAACATAACGCTTACTCAAAGTAAATACTCAAAATCTTACCATTCTCAGTATCATATGCGTATCTGAATCCATTCTCGTTGACCTCAGACTCCGACCTCAGAATAGCCGCGCTTCTCTCCAGGGAAGCCCTTGGCCTGTTTTCCTGGTAGTTATAATACCCTGGGTTGAAACGGTACTGGGGTGGTACGTATCCAGGGAGAGCGCCAGCGGCGCACACTCCAACGAGGGCGGCGATGATGACCTGAAAGATAGAGAGGGTAGAGTCATTCTGTTAACCAATTGTAGTGTTGGTTCCTCAGTGGTAGAGCCAAGCTATGAGCTGGCGCGACCGGGATAGTACCACCCTCTGACAGATGATCAGCGTAAAGTAGGTATTTTAGTTGCGTTTCGTATAATAAGTGAGATCCGGGGGCCCAACGCCCCCCTCTCTTCCATCTATCCTACTCCCCTTCGGGTCAGCAACGGGTGAGCGATGCCTTTAGTGCGGCAAGCATCTATAGGCTACGATAACTGTTTAGCATTAGGCAGGCCGTGCAATTGCGTGCCAAAATAGTTATATTAAAAAGCAGAAGGTGTCAGCCGATGCAAGTAAGTTAGATATTCATAGGTATTAGGTAATTAGGTCATCACGTAAATAGCTTGATTTTTTCATCCTGAATTTACGTGTTAAGAAAACGTTATTATTAGAACAGTCAATAATTCACGAAAATGACCTGTAGCAATACACTATTAAGGTCCAAACATAATTAGAACATATTTTTCGATCGTAAAAAATATTAATTAATAATTTTATTGATTTATTAACCTTGCTTTAATTTTATATACGAAACAAGATTTATTACATTTAACTAGTTTTGTAATTATTAAGTTGATTTACGACAGCGTATTTTCCATACATTTTGTCATTTTTTTACCGTATAATCAAAATATATATGACGCTATAAAAATATATTTCGCATTTACAAATCCAATCAATATTTTCAACAACAAAAAACCACTTTTCTATAAAAAACTATTGACCCCGAAAAATATTACACAAATCACGAGCTTATTACATAAAAATCCCATAACAATGCCATAACCCGAACAATAGATCAAAAAATCACTCGGAACCACCAAACGTACCAATTGCATGATGGTAGATGTTATCACTTCAAACTCCGATAGTGGAATGCTGACTGGAGGTCTGATCCTGGTATATATAGGTGGATCGCATCTGATAGCTCAGTGTCAAGGTCGGAGAGTAGGATGTTGCATAGAACCAGTAGTTAATAGTTCCAGTTAGAAGGATGTGTGGAGTATTTTTGGATTAATTTTAACTTTACCTCCTTGAAATACGGTGTGAAAAATTCTTAAATAATATTTTTTTTTATTTGGACACTGATGGTTCTTAATGCGTATCTATTCTTTTTGTAAATTTTGACATAACTCGTGTTTAACTTTTTTTTAAATAACATTGTTAAGGTCTGTAATCATAAAAATACTTATAAGGATTATAAACGATAAAAAAATGTGGTCCGCGTCGACGAGCCCTGACAAGATCAAGTCAGATTTCAAAACTGAATTTTCAGGCGCGCCGCTCTCCACATCTGGACGCGGCCAATTTATGAAATAGAAGCGACAAAAAGTGCCCAAGCAATTCGAATATTTTTGTGAATTTTCTCTTTTAAAACAGTAGCTTTTCAAAATTATTCCATCCAATAATCGTTAAGGATTAACTTTGCATAATATTAGGTGAGTATACTATGACATGACAATTATTTCTAATCAGTAAAATGTCAAGCGGTAATTCCTAAACATATCATACGCGTACGTAGCGTGTTAATAGCTCCAGTGGCTATCAAATTATTTCTAGATACTTAGAACAAATTTATTGTGTCATTACATATTTTAAAATGTTGTTGTAGAATCTGTATCGAGGACACGTATAGTTCGCGACAGGTCGAGATGACATTCGGGTTATGAGCTTTTTGCAGAATAAAATCCAAATCAAAATTACCAGGACCCGCAATGCAACAAAATAATTTAATTTAATAATTTTGTGGGCGATTTTAATTGTTTATCGGGTCCTGCTAATTTTGATTTGGATTTTATTCTGCAAAAAGCTCATAACCCGAATGTCATCTCGACCTGTCGCGAACTATAGTAATGTTAAAATTGTACAACGCCCAGATTTTTTATTAATACGTATCGTAAAAGTGCCTAAAATAATTAATCGACCTAATTATTGGACTTCTAGTGTGTTGGCTCGACCGCCTTCAAACTATCGATTAATGTGAACGACTTATCTATTTCAAACACTCTACATAGGCGACTATACGTAATAACAATATTTCATTAGATTACCCGCCCTAAGGTTCTACCTCACATTAACATATAATTTATGGCCGGACAAGAGTGACTCTACGTAACTCTACGTGTAGAGCGGATCTCAATCAGTAGAAAAAATCGATTCGTAAGGCATTAAGAACTCAATAGTAGCCATATCGAGTTATGGGAACCATTTTCCATATCCAAGTTTTACGATTTTTTTATTAGTGTTAATCAGTTTTATATTGAATGCTTATATACTAGCTTATTCATGTGGTGTTACTTGTATGTGTACCATTCTATAATGTTCTACATTTATTTTTCTATAGCCTGCCTCTTCCCACTGGGTAAAGGCCTGCTTTTCTTTACTTACTCATCGTGGTTTATGCATGAAGGAAACAAAAATATTCTCTCAGAATATCGGCGTAAAGTAGCTATTATAGCTGCGTTTCGTACGATGAGTGAGAGAGCCGGACGCTCAACCGTGCTTCCTTCCCTCTCTGTCACACTCTCCTTCATGTAGGCAACGTGCGAGCGATGCCTTTGGTATTGCAAGCATCTATAGGCTATCCATAGGCTAGGCGGACGAGAAGATATTGCGTAGCTTCCCGAACGGGAAGCTACGCAATATCTTCTCGTCCCAAATATCGCAGTGTCTCAAGACGAAAGTCTTCGACCAGTGTGTGTTGCCAGTGATGACCCATGGCACTGAGACATGGCCGCTTACAATGGGCCTCATAAGAAGGCTCAAGGTTACCCAAAGGGCAATAGAGAGGGCTATGCTCGGAGTTTCCCTGCGAGATCAAATCAGGAATGAGGAGATACGCAGAAGGACCAAGGTAACTGACATAGCCCGTAGGATTGCAAAACTTAAGTGGCAGTGGGCAGGGCACATTGCTCGTAGAACTGATGGCCGAGCGGGCCGAAAAGTTCTCGAGTGGCGGCCGCGCACCGGAAAGCGTAGCGTGGGTAGGCCTCCCACAAGGTGGACCGACGACCTGGTGAAGGTCGCGGGAATCCGCTGGATGCGGGCAGCGCAAGACCGGTCATCGTGGTGAACCTTGGGGGAGGCCTATGTCCAGCAGTGGACGTCTTTCGGCTGAGATGATGATGATGATAGGCTATGGTAACTGCTTCACATCAGGCGGGCCGTAAGCTAGTTTGCCACCTTAGTAACATAAGTTCCGTTACTGTCATGAAAAAACTAAACCTTGTCCTTTTGTCCAAATAAGGTACCAAAAAAACAATAATTTTATTATAAAAAACTCCTCGCATCCTACTCAGAATAATGTTATCAAAAATATCTTAAACGCACGGACACGACAAACAGATTATTTAGCACTAAAGCTTTGAACTTAGCAATCATTCGTGTTATAGTTGTTATGTACATTTAGTAAAAGATCTTTTCGTAAGTTTTTCCTTGAGATGCAATCGTAAATAGTTATTGTGCATTAAAATTATAAATAATTATGTTTTGTTGGACGCTGTCGAAATGTAGGTCGTGTTTTGAAAGGATTCGATAGAGATTCTCAAACTTTGGATAATGGGGGATAATCCATCCTCATATCCATATTAATGTATTTAGTAGGTAAGGGCCTCCGCAGACTTGCTACTTTTAGCATCGGCGACCGGCGATTTTGTGACGTATCGTTGCTGCGTCGCGTTTCTTCGAGCGCGAACGAGCGTGACGCAGCATCAAAATCGCCGATCGCCGATGCTAAAAGTAGCAAGTCTGCGGTGGCCCTAAATACTTTTTTATATTAACTCATAATTACTCAACTCCTTTTTTGAAAATTTTAAAACATTTTTCAAAAATAATAAATAATTACCTATTCATCATCAGTGACTTATTTAACAGTCAAATGACCTCTGCAAAAGGGTTTAACAGCAATTCATATTTGAGCACCACATTTAATCAAAAGCATCAGTCTTTTAAAAACCATGTGTTAAACTATACAAGTGTTTATGTACCTAGTGTTTCAAAGTATTAAATAATTATTGAAATATATATACGGTAGCTGATATGTAGATGCTTAGTGAAAACAGATTATACGTAAATATAATAGTTTCTGAGTTATGGCCTTTGAGTATTTGTGACAACTTTCGTCTTAGAACACATAAATGATTTGAACTGCATTTAGGAGTATACTATTCAAGAAAATGTCAACAACTTGATTTATTATAACATTATTATAAACTTATTGTTATTATTTGGAAGCAGTACATTAATATTATTTCGTGGTATCTTTATAATAATTCTTGATTATGTATTTATCTCTTTCTTTATTACTGAAATGAACATTCATCAATGTATTGATATAGACAGACAGACAGACACGAATAATATTAATCTAAGCGCTATCTAATTTCAAAAGTAACATAAAAAACTACAAAAAAATATGCGTAGCAAAAGCTTGTGAAATTTCAATATGATCTATTCTAGATTGCGTATTGTGTATCACTCTGTATATGTCAGCACAGAATCGTATACTATTACAAAGGTCTAGAGGTGTGTCTATCTGTATGTTAAATATATTTTTAAGATCATCTATTGCAGGCCCATTGCTGTGTCTCAAATAACACCACTCTCAATCTTACAACTAAATACTGAAACACTAGTTTCCGCTATGCGTAGCGGATAACGGAAGAGACCCTCCAGATGTACGGCGGGCGGTTTATCTAAGGGAATACTGCCAGCATAAGATGAGCTCTCTTTATTATTGACAACCGTGCAAAATAGAGCTCAGTTTATGCTTGAAATGTTTCTAGAGTGCCAATTGCTGATCCTATGTATTAAATTCGGCTACGCTTGTAATTCGTATGACGGAGCTAAGATTGCATGAAACAATATCGCCCTGTGCCACCAACTTATTTGGCCCAAGGAAGTTAAGGCAGAAACACACCGCGGCGCACGGAGAGGCCACGCACACGCTACGCACGTGGGTCAAGCTTCACTTTGCACGAAAATGTATGTCACCGTGTCCACCGCGGCGCACTGCGAGGCTACGCACGAAATGACGTCATCCATACATTTTCTTGCAAAACGTAGGTGTGGCCGTGTGCGTGGCCTCTCCGTGCAGCGCGGGTCTGGTGGCCAAAACCAGGGGGCTTACCACCACCTCTTATAGCAGCTTTGTTTTAACGTTTCAGCGGCCATTTGTGCAATGACGTTTCTTATTGTCATGACAATAAGGTACGTCATTGCACAAAAAGACGCTGAATCGTTAAAACGTTCCTGTAATTGAATCGCAATAAGAGTTCGTGGTAAGCCCCCTGAACTAAAATTTAAAATGAAAAATGACATATTTTGACAGTCTAATATCGACTCTAGCGACGCTCTCAGGCCAGGGGGCCTAGACAAGTGAATTCGTCTACAAACGTTTCTACAAATCGTACCGCTTCAATGTATGGGAATTGAATTGAGACGTCATTATCTGTCATTTTTTGTATGCCACATCAAAATGTGAGCTGCGTTGGATCATCAGCATTAATTCTACAGTCAACGTCAATCAAAGTCGCGAGCGCCAACTAGTTAACAATATAATTAGATTTGGTAATATAGTATTCTCATCATTCGTTCTAAAACGCATCTGATCGGTCATTATCGACATATAATGAGCACTTAGATGTTAGAACTCGCTTTTTGTGAGCATGAAGTACGTGATGTATCTATTCATTGAATTGGAATTAATAGTGTTTTATTTTTAGGGGTCTGTAGGGATAAAATAAATCACAAAATAAAACGAGCTTGTGAGCTGCAAAACTTTCCTTGCTTTTTTTGTCACTATGGTAGCAAACAAGCGTACGGCCCACCTGATGTCAAGCAATTACCATAGCCTATACTGGGTGAAATCAAATTGGTCGGCAATATTTTAACCAGTGATTCTACACATGATTCAGAATATTTAGTGAATATTAATCAACAAATCAATTGATAAAAAAATATTACCCAGGTAAGGTATAACAGTTAACTGTTTTACTCGAGCAGTATTTTTTATCAATAGATTTTTTTATTTATTTTCCCAAAATATTCTGAATCATGCGTAGAGTCATAGTTTAAAGGGGGGCATTAAAGGGGGGCATTTCAAATTCACCCTGTATAATAAGTCTACGGAACTCTATAGTATATAGCAGACTCAGACTTTACCGATTTTTAAGCCAATCGCATCAGTTTTTGTCTTCAATTTTATCAGGGAATTATATAAAAATTGTTGGCCTTCACAACATAATTTTTGGGAACTTAAAATTAATATCTTGAATTGGTACCTAATTGTCTAAATGTGTTGTTTGTGCTTTCCCAATGTCAGATGAAATTATTGATAATAATGGATAAATACGTTGGACTGAACATTTTAAATGTTAATACACCAATTATTTCGTGATAGCATAATAAATGAGTAAATTGAAGATATCTAAGGCCCGTATTAATAAATCGATCTCAAAATTGAGATCGAACTTGAGATGCTGTTTTCGAAAGATGTTCCATACATTAAACGTCAAAACTGGATCATAAGATCGATCTCAACTTTGAGATGCATTTATTAATACGGGCCTTAGAGGCCAAGTAGATACTCAAAAAAAGCTTGAGATATTAATAAATAATTCAAATAAGTGCGGTGCGACTTTGAGATGTATTTTTTTCATTTTTTGCAAGATACATCCAAATAATCTACTCCCAAATTTTGAGTACCTAATCTACTTTAACACTTAAAGTCCACCAGCTACCTATACTATCATTGTTTTTTTTTTTTTCACTTTTTTATTTCACTAAGGTGGCAAACAAGCGTACGACCCGCCTGACGTTAAGCAGTTACCGTAGCCGTAGATACTTGCAGTACCAAAGGCACTAAAGGCATCGCACGTTGCCGACGTGAAGGGGAGTGGGACAGAGGAACGGGGGAGCTTTCAGCTTTCTCACTCATTATACAAAACGCAGCTATAATAGCTACTTTATGCCGATCTTCTGTGATACAGCTTGGCTCTACCACGAGTAACTCAAACTCAATTTGTTATTCATGTAAGCTGGGTCTAGTATTTATGAATCGTTATTAACATATACATTTTAGCGTTACCATCGGTTTGTAATGTTGCTTCCATTGAGAAGAGCCGGCAAGAAACTCAATGGTTACTCTTTTCAATAGAAAACCGGCCGAGTGCGTGTCGGACTCGCACTTAAAGGGTTTCGTACCACCGTAGAGTATAAACAAACATCCCCAGAATGGCGATATTTAGTCACTCGTTGAAGTCTTTTGTATGGAAACCGACCATAAGACAAATAAGTTAAAAGTATTAAGTTTTTTGTATGGGGACCTTTATTTTTAAATTTTATTTTATATTTGTTGTTGTAGCGGCAACAGAAATACATATTCTGTGAACATTTCAAGTCTCTAACTAATACGGCTGACAGACAGACGGACAGACAGACGGACAGACGGACGGACAGCGTAGGCTTAGTAATAGGGTCCCGTTAGCACCCTTTGGGTACGGAACCCTAAAAAAGAAAGTATACATTTTCAAATAGCAACGCTATGCGTTCCAAAAAATGTAGTATGTAAGTAAATACAAGTTATATAACCTCCGCTGCTCCTCTTAATCTATAGTAAACAAACTACCATCAATTTACGAATGCATACCTAAACAATAGTCCGCCCACACGCATGTCAAGGTACAGTGAGTCACTCGGAACAATCGCACTATTACGTATGTAAATAGCTTTATTTCACTAATGATATGCGGTATAGTGTTGTCTACTTGTTTCCTTGTGTTGGTAATGAATAAGGGTTATTATGATATTGAAATTTTGATTGGTTATGAAAAAAATTGAAGAAAATCGGTGTTTTATACAAAATCCGGACCATTTGTTTCAATCGTTCAAGATTTTGACATTAATATACTTCGGATATGTGTCAAAATTCAAAATTCGAAGTCCGAACGAAAAGCATTATTGCTTTCGTACCAGCACCCCTAGACAAGTAGCTGACGTCTACAAGCGTTCCTTCAAATCGCTACGCTTCATGTATGGAAATGACATAATTCACGTGATCTACATAGCGACTTGTAATGTCATTTCCATACATTGTGAAGTCTATTCTATTCTATTCGATTAGCGTTCATGCCACTTGTCTAGGGAGGCATATATGTAATAGCAGCCCAGTTACTCAGGTTGCCGTCTTTCAATTGTCTTAACAATTGTCCATTGCGAAACACTTCTCTAATAATAATTATCTGCGTAAATTCTTCATTATAAATCGAAACGTCTTGGCCGTCGGTGAGACAGCAGCTGACAACATGCCGGCAAGAATTTTCACAATGAAGAATTCCGGAAGATAATATTAGGGCCTCCGCAGACTTGCTACTTTTAGCATCGGCGATCGGCGATTCTGATGCTGCGTCTCGCTCGTTCGCGCTCGAAGAAACGCGACGCAGCATCGATACGTCACAAAATAGCCGGTCGCCGATGCTAAAAGTAGCAAGTCTGCGGAGGCCCTTAGAGAAAGGTTTCGTAGGTGATTTAACTATTAGCAATTTTAGGAAATAGTAACATCATACGCAGGTTATTTTGAACCCTAGATGTAAATAATCCTCCTTTACAGACATGCTCATTCCTTTTTGCTGGGTTAGGGGCCATCCATTAATTACGTCACACGTAAAGCGGGGGGAGGGGGTCGATTAAATGTGACATTGTGTGACAAGGGGTGGGAGGAGTCCTAAGTTATGTGACGTCACATTTAAAAATCTAATTTAGCTAAGTATTAAAACCGAAATTTGAATTGTGAACGAAAAATTTTGAAAATTTCTGAAAATTGTAAAAAATATGTGACTTCACACAGGGAGAGGGGGGAGTCTCGCAAATGTGACCAGCTGTGACAAGGGGGGGGGAGGGGTCTAAAAATCATGAAATTTTTGTGATGTAATTAATGGATAGCAGTGGTAGCCGATTGGTTAAGCACGCGTCTTGCGGGCTTAAGGTCTTGGGTTCAAACCCTCACTCAGACCTCTGGATTTTTCGAAATCTATGTGTGAATTATAACTTTAATATGATTATCACTTGCTTACGGTGAAGGAAAACATCGTGGGGAAACCTGCATGTCTTTAGATATGTGAAATCCACCAACCCGCACTGGGCCAGCGTGGTGGATTATGGCCTGAATCCCCCTCGCATTGAGGGGAGGCCCGTGCCCAGCAGTGGGACGTTAAAAAAAAAGGGCTCAGTTATTATATTATTATTATTAATTAATGGATGGCCCCTTAAACAGTGGGTGGTTTCTCAGAGAATCTCTCATGCTTCCATACACATCGTACATCATAATTAGATGCCTACATTAAACAAACAATCATGTAAATACAACCAGTAATCGTGGGTTACCTATTACACCTTCCTGTCATGTACTTAGGGTCACCATGAATTTAAAATAACGAGGATACAAACAAAAATATATATCACTTTAAAATAGTTCCTCTACGAATATCTAAGTCTCAGTCTCGTGATGGTACAACTAAAAAAGTCGTGATGACTGATGGACCGAAGTCCAATTTATGTATGTACTCTCAAATTTATTGAAAGTTATGATGGATGGATGGATGAAGCATCTATAGGCTACGGTAACTGCTTAACATCAGGCGGGCCGTACGCTTTTTTGCCACCGCAGTCCAATAAAAAATAAAATAAAAAAATAATGGATTTACACTGACATTACAAATCACTCTTGTTCCTAGAAATGCTTTGTAAAACCATTGTAAAACTATAAATTTGGTGGCTAGTGGTCCCTGTGAATAGTTTTTTGTAAGTTCCCGTCAAATCAAAGTACATATTATCATTCCTGACTTCTTTAAAAGCATATTTCTTGTCCTAGAAATCAAAGAAACGTTGGCCGCACTGCAGGTATAAAGGATGTAACATACAGACAGACAAATAGCATCTGTTTCTAAAGTGATTGATACGTTGATTATACTGTCTTGCGATAGAAATCCACAATGCATGATAATTAATATAATATTTATGCATTTTCCGACCTGTTATGATTATTGTTATTACCCGACTACGGCGAAGTATAAGAAGGGTATTTGACCGGTATACAGGGTGAATTTTTCAAGTGGGCGTGCATGGCCAAATCTGAAGCTATGAGGAATAGCGAAAAGTACTCAAAGGAGTCTCAGGCTCGATTTTGATGAAAACTTAAACTGCATAATTGGATTTTTTTAAAATCACTATTCCTAGCTAGTAATCGAACCCGTTGATCTTGAAAAAACACACTGTATTACACCATTCGATAGTGTCGCTAATAATGATTCAATTCTCGGAAGTAATGACATACTGTATACAATGCAATTTTGGTCTGAAAATTCCTTGTAAAGCTTTTTTAGAGCTATTGTAACAATTTCTATATACTTACTCACAGACACTGAAAAGTTTTATGATAGATTACCTCAATATAAAATTTCATGCTTTCTGCTTCCAAAAAGTTACCAGCCGTGAAGTTTACATAACTTATTATAACAATGTGAAGAGACATATTAAATCATCTCGTGTGTGCGTGCGCACATATTATGTGAAATTAGTTAAAATATTGCGTTGTTACGCTTTCGAGAAGATCTTTTTTCTTTTTTTTTTTTAATGATATTATTAATTGATGACCGCTTGGTGCAGTGATTTGAGCGTTGGCCGCTCCACTCACTGCATCGGGTGGTTGCGGGTTCGATTCCCGCCAGACGCAAATTTCGGAAACAACCTTTTCGTAATTTGCCCTGGTCTGAGTGTCACTGGGATCGCCCCCAGTCCGTTGTATGGTAGTCATAGTACAAGCGTTGCTTAGTTTGGGACCATACAGTTGGTGTGTATGTCTGACGATGCAGTTAGAACTTAAGATGCTGTTTGTGCCAGATGTTCCATACATTAGGCCCATATTAATAAATCGATCTCAACATTGACCTCAAACTTAAGATGCTGTTTTTGACAGCTTTTCCATACATTAAACATCAAAACTGCATCTTAAGATCGGTCTCAACTTTGAGATGCATTTATTAATATGGGCCTTACGGCCGAATACTCAAAGGCTACTTAAATATTTAAGTCCCACTTAGCAGTTTGAGACGTCGTTTACTGTCATTTTTTGTATGGCGCGTCAAAGTTCAACTCAAGCAAGCTAGCCAGCTAGCAGCTAGTTAGCTCTCAAATCTAAGTTGCGTACGAGTATTCGGTGGTTAGATATTTAGAATTTCCTAGAGTATAGCCTAACTTGAAATGTTACAACCGACAGTTGCGCCTGCGGCTAGACAATCCTTTCTTTCATATAAATGAATTATCAAACCCTAACATTAGCAACATTGTAAAGAATACCTATGACATAACTATGATATACCTTGTACATAGATCAGATCTATTTAATTATACATTACCATAGAATGATAGACGGGTTAATTCGCGCTGACATAATCAATTGTGTTCTAAAATAGTTATAACAGAGCTTAGGCCGCTTACACACGTACCACTAACTGTTCACAAGTGGCCAACCACACAAGGTATACTATTGTATTCTTTTTCACATAAGTAGCTCTCCCTTCGCCTTAACCAGTCGCTGTGTGCCAAATTGTACAGCGCCCCTATTGGTCACCATCGGAACTAAAAATGTGTTTCCAACCATAGTAAACGTTATGGCCTGAATCCCCCTCGCATTGAGGAGAAGCGTATCCAGGAGTGGGATGTTAAAAGTGTTAATTTATTATTATTATTAGTGAACGTTTAACTCTTGGTTTCGTAGAGTTACGGGCCCTTTATAGGATAGAGACGAGATAAAGCCAATGCTTTCTCTACACACTACTAATTTTATTACTTAAGGTAGGTATTTAATAATTTTAAACTCAAAAAACCCCAGTTTTACAAAGTACATACACAGATAAAAAAAATACTTTTTATTAGAAGCAACATGCTGAAACAGTAGATACTGAAATAGGCGATTTTGTGTAACAGTAACCACATCATGAAAGTACAACCACAACTAGCTAAATGTGGTCGCTTTAACCACAAAATGTGGTTTCTATGCAACCAGCCTTAATATTTGTAGATGCAATGGCCCGGACTCCAAAAATAGCAAGATAATTGATTCATCAGCACTATTATGAAGTCGTTTTTGATTTATTAAAGTAATTTAATTTTGTTATTGTGTTTAAGCTCGGCCCTGTGAAACTAAAATGGTATGATTAGAGTTCAGTGGTTCTCAAAGTTTTACAGTGTTTACTCATAAGAAACATTAAGCAGGTACTATACTAAATATGTACTGCTTAAAAATAAATACTTCCACAAGAATAAAGAAATACACAAAAATCTGTATTCATATTTTCATATTATCCTTAAATATGCAGCACTTATCTCTCTATCTCCTCTTTAGCCAAGTGGCTTCGTCTCGAGCGTTTCTAAAAAACGCTACGCTTAAATGTATCAAAATGACATAAGCCAAGTCATCTACTTATCGACTTGTAATGTCATTGTCATACATTTCAGCGTAGCGTTTTGTTGAAACGCTTATAGACGAAGCCACTTGTCAGGGGGGCTGGGCCCCGAGTCGCTTAGCCATCATTGCGCAGAATACAATAAAAGTCTATTGTCTATCAATAGCAACGGCCAATTTCTATTGCCAACCACTTTTAACGCCAAGGTTTGACCCTCGACGAGTCCCGGGGAAAAGTTAAGTTGTTGCAACCGCACGAATATAATCAAAAGAAGAATAGGAAGAGCTGGGAAAATATATTTATTAAAGTTAATACGATATTTTTTAAAGTTTGACAACCAGAGTTATTTTTATTTATTTAGTGATCATAATCTTAAACAGGTGTATTATGGATTTTTTAGGCATGAGCCATCTTCCTGCATAAATATTCAATACTTATGCCTTCTGTCTACCTACTTACTTAATTGCTTTTATATCTAACTATTACGCATCTTCAGTAGGTGGATTGACATTGAGCTACGAATAATATACAATTACGCCTCTTTTGACCGAAGAACTTGGCAGAGGACATTAATATTGCTGAAAATGGCTAAAACCAATGGCTTAAACAGTAACAGTGGTAGAGCCAAGCTGTAGCCAATGGACTGCAGCTTATACACGGTCTGGCGTGACAGGATTAGTACCACCCTCTCACAGGATATTGGCATAAAGTAGCTATTTAAGTTGATGACGATGACTGAGACTCACTCTGCCGACTCCCTCTCCCTGTGTCACACACCCTTTCAGGTAAGCAATGTGCGAACGATGCCTTTCGTGTTGCATCTATAGGCTACGGTAACATCAGACGGACAGTACGCCTTGCCTTAGCTACATACAAAATACACAACGATAGAGCACCGTTCACATATGGAAACCTAATAATCAAAATTGAATTTGTACCTGTTTTTATCCAACTGCCCAAAAAGGAGTGTATACGTTTTTCATTCAAATATTTTCCCGTACAGGTGCGACCCCGTAACAATTTTATTATGTTAAACACTACCTACAAATGAGATACCAAGCCTTTAACGGCTGATTTATTTCACATTTCAAAACTAAATTTTGCAAGATTGCATATCCCAATGCAAATTGCAATATATTCAGATCATCCTAAATTTGTATGAAGGCACGGCATATTAAATTCTTGGGTGTGTTACCAAACACTTAATAGATTACATATTATGGCAACTCGGCCATAGGAAGCCATGTTTAAATAATTTATTATCTTTAATCTACGATGCCAGCCCATTACGACCGGCGAACCCGTCAGGTCGGTTAAACTTAGTGAGCTTATATGGGTATGTTTTCCGCTGCGAACGATATAGCGAAGCGGTATTGAGCGATGTTTTTTGTCAATTACCATGGAATAATGTAAAAAGTATAAACTGTCATTTATTAATTTCTTACAGGTACGTTTTATAATGATTAGTTAGATTTATAATGACCATGTAATAATTAAAAAGTATATCATATTAATTATATTATTAACACTAGAAAAGTTGTTCAAGAATATGGTCTTTAGAGAAAAGCCGATCGAAATCGTATCGTCATCAAATATCATGTTTTATCTGGCATTATTATTTAGGAAATCGTTACGTTAACATTTATATTTTTTGAGAAACTTTTAATATTAGACATTTGTCAAATTTCTAAACGACAAAATAAAAAAGCCTGAAAAAACCCATGTATAGTAATTGGAACCTCCTCTATTTTGAAGTGAATTAAAACATAGCATACAACGTACTTCCTTCCGCCTTCAAAAAGTTCCTGATTACCCTCGATATTATTTCAAAAGTTCGCGTCGCATCGCATCGCACCACACTGGGACAGACCCTAACTTTGGTCTTTCAACAAGTTACAACACGAAATATTAATCTAATTTGTAAGTAAATTGACTGGATAATATCAAACGTACTCTGGCCAGAATAATTGGTTGTGGCCCTTTATGACAACACCTCGAAAATTAAACAGAGCGTGTGGTCAGATAATATAATTTGTGATATAAACCTTTAAACTCTTGTATTTGCAAGTCCTAGAGAATTTATGCACTTTGCGAAAGATTATAGAGTATATTTAAGGCATTCTAGCCAGTTGACTGCAGCTCATATATGGGCTGGCTCGACCGGGGTAATACCACCCTCTCACAAAAGATCGGCGTAAAGTAGTTATTACAGCTGCGATTCGTACGACGAGAAAGAGCCGGAACCCCCCCCCCTTTCCCCTCCCTTTGTCCCATTCCCCTTCAGGTCGCCAACGAGTAGTTCTTCTTATAATCGTATGGTTAGTGGCCAATCTGGTATCAGAGTTGCTTAAGCCCAAATGCTTCTGACATGGTTTAACAACTACTGTTTATCTGACAACAACCGGGACCGACTTTCACGTGCCCTCCGAAGCCCGGAGACACTCAGTTCAAAATGCTACTAAACGGTCACCCATCTCTGACTGACTTTGCCAAGCTTTGCTTAAACTCCGATCGTTCACAGTCTCTGATCAGAGGTTATAGCTGCCTATGAGTGCCTCGCATTAAAAATAAAAACTAAAACCCGACTACGACACGATAGCCGTGGTCCGTGTTCATATGCCATTTGGCCTTAAAGGACCTACACGGACCACGGCTATCCTCTAGATGAGAATATTTTCTTGTTTCATACTTTTTAGAGCGCGATTTTTCAGTAGTCGGGTTTTAGTTTTTAAACTTACTTTTTATTTAATTATTTTGGAGTTATAGGTAACAATATATATATTTTTGAAATGTGCTCATCAAGCTCTTTCATTTGATACCCCACACGGTTACATTAAAAAATGTTTTTTTTTTAGTTCATGACATTATGTCCTCTAGAGGGCGCCATATGCAATTTTATGTGAGGTCACATAGCCTATAACCAGCGCGCCATTAAGCCGCTTCTAACGATACCTCATTTGTCAAATTACGACAAGTCGTTTGGAAGTTAGGTGGGAACAGATGCACATACATACATACATACATACATACATACATACATACCGGTCAAAATCATAACCCTCCGCCGTAGTCGGGTAAAAAAACTAAATTCAACCTCCTTAACATTTAAACCTGCTAAAACAATATCGCTGTCAAAATTATAACATATTAAAATGCTATCAGTTATAAAAAATAAAGATCAAACATCAGAATGGTTCCTTGAACTTTGCACTGATATGCGATTATTGACTTTACCGCTACGAAATAAGAGTGAAGCCGTCGTTTAGTGAGCTTAATAATCCTCAAAACAGTGTTGTAATAAAACTATTGAAATTGTAATCGTCCTGTCACATTATGAGATTATTATCATCGAGCGTGGGAGTCATAAGTATGGAAACATCAGAAGTTTCCTGATAAATAGAAAATATTGCGTATCTATGCCTATTTTGGGTGTTCAGTTCGCGACAGGTCGAGATGACATTCGGGTTATGAGCTTTTTGCAGGATAAAATCCGAATCAAAATTACCAGGACCCGCAACGTAACAGAATAATTTAATTTAATAATTTTGTGGGCGATTTTAATTGTTTATCGGGTCCTGTTAATTTTGATTCGGATTTTATTCTGCAAAAAGCTGTCGCGGTCATCTCGTCATCTCGACCTGTCGCGGACTATTAATAGTATAATGGCATTTGAACTGAGCGTCTCCGTGCTTTGGAGGGACGTACAAAGTTGGTCCCGATTGTTGATATCTAGGTAGATCTTCGGGCGGCTTGAACAACTCTGAAATCAGATTGGCCACTAACCATACTATAAGATAAGAAGAACGAATGTAGAGCCGCTTCAGCCAATTGACTAGCAGTTCATATATGGGCTAACTCGACCGGGGTAGTACCACACTTTTGCATGAGATCGGCGTAAAGATACGCACAGACTACTAATTATAATTATTTTTAACCGACTTCAAAAAAGGAGGAGGTTCTATGTTCGGCTGTATGTATGTTTTTTTTTTTTTTAAATGTATGTTCACCGATTTCTCCGGCATTTATGAACCGATTTGAAAAATTCTTTTGCTGTTCGGTAGATCATAGCTCCAAGTTGGTCCCATAAAAAAATAATTCCTAGAATCAACCCCTAAGCGGGTAATTTTGGGGGGTGAAGGTGGTCTGAAAAAAATTTTTTTGTCCGATTGACTTGAAACTTAATATGTATATTTTACATAAGAAATAATGAAACTCATGTTTCAGGATTTTAGAAAAATCCCCCCCTAAAGGGGTAAAACTAGGTGTTGAAGTTTGTATGGAGAGTTACCGTTTATCTCTAACGTTTATGAACCAATTTTTATTTTTAAACTGTTATTTGGTAGGTGACTAAGTCGTTTTGGTCCAGTAAAAAAATCATTTCGGAAATCTACCCCCAAAGGGGGAAACTAGGGGTAGAAGTACGGTAGAAAAATATATTTGTGTCCGATTGACTTGAAACTTAGTATGTATACTCCATATAATAAATTAAGAAACTTTTGTTTTGGAATCTTGGAAAAGTCACCCCCCAAAGGGGTCATTTAGGGTGATAAAGTTTGTATGGCGCCACTAAAAATCATGAAATAAAATTATTTTTATAAAAAAATAAAAACCGACTTCAAAAAAACCTGGAGCACTAAAAAGCCTGAAATAATATTTATATTACCACCACTGCCTACCCCTTCGGGAAAATCAGGCGTGATGATGTGTTATCGAGTATTTGGAGTCGGTGCCAATCTTGGTATGCCGAGTCTACCTACTATAAAAGTAAGAAGATAGATTGGCACCGACCCCAAATACTCGATAACACATCATCACACCTGATTTTCCCGAAGGGGTAGGCAGTGGTGGTAATATAAATATTATTTCAGGCTTTTTAGTGCTCCAGGTTTTTTTGAAGTCGGTTTTTAGTTTTGGGTACGAGTCTTTTTAGTTTTAGTTTATTTTAAGGTTTGCGTCCGTTAAATCGCCAAACGGGCCCAATGGAAGTCGAGCGCCGTTCCTTCCACTCGACACCACCAAAACGACACCACCGGTGGTGTCGTATGGAATCTCTAGTCCATACGACACCACCCTAGTGATGTCCAGAAACGCGTGTTTTTGACAAACAGCTCCCAGTTCATTAAAATAAATAAATAAATATCAGACTACATCACATACATTGATCCGACCCAAAGTTAATATTTCAAGTTATCTATAGTTAAACGATAATTAATAAAACAGAGTTTATGAAATAAATATAAACTAAACTAACTAAACTAACAGATAAATATAAAGAAAAGAGAAAAGAGTAACCATTGAGTTTCTTGCCGGCTCTTCTCAATGGAAGCAACATTACGAACCGGTGGTAACGCTAAAATATTGTTTATATTGACTATTTATAAATGCTCTAATGAGCTTACATGAATAAAAAAAAAAAAAAAAAAAAAAAAAAAAAAAACTTTATCAAATGACATACCTCATTAATGACACTGCTTGAACTTAATTGGAGTTTTCATATCAACAACTTTGTATGTAGGTAACCTCACTAATAGTCGGTGGTGTCGTATGGACTAGAGATTCCATACGACACCACCGGTGGTGTCGTTTTGGTGGTGTCGAGTGGAAGGAATGTCCAGCGCTGGTTCTTGTCAACCAGCACATGCTGAATTGGGTCCGTTTGCGGCGAGCAAAATCTGTTTATTATTTATTTTATTCTTTTTGTATTTTTGCTTGCTGCAATAAAGTTTTTCATTCTTTCTTCTTTCTTAAAGTAACTATTTTAGTTGCGTATCATGCGATTAGTGAGAGCCGAAAGACCAACCAACACCCTCTACATTTCCCTCCCTATGTCCTACTCACCCCATATTTTATAAAATACTTTTTATTCAATGCTAATTCTGTTGGTGGATATTTATTATTGTTATCATATCGTAATGTCAATGTTGTTGTTTTATCAAGCATACATGAGCAGAGGTTGTTGTCAGCAATGCCACTGCAATTAGGTTGAAAGTCGCAGGTAGAAGAGGATCTGTACAAGGCTGTGACATTTACTGGAGATGGACTCTACGCTGCTCTATTTGTTTATAGAGATCGTGGTGATACGCGGAGAGTAAGGAGGTAGCGAATATGGCATAGGAGATGTCTTATGAATTGTCATTGTTTATTTTATTTAATCTCTAGTAGAACAAAATAGAGCCCGTTCTCCGATGAAATCCCACTGATATTATAAATGTGAAAGTTTGGATGGATGTTTGTTACTCAATCACGCCAAAACGGCTGAACGGATCTGGATGACATTTGTCACAGAGATAAATTATAGCCTGGAATAGCACATATGCTTTTTGTTTTTTTAATTATGCGCGGACGAAGTCGCGGGCATAAGCTAGTTATATATAATCTGGTTCTGGAATTCATAGTTTTGCTTTAAGTATATGGAAGATATGTTTACCAAAGGGCCGTACGATTAATCGTCGTGTAAACCACGTAGAGAGTTTAATTTCCCTTCTTCCATGTCGATCCATGATCAATAAACCAGGCTACCATTGATATTACTGCTTACGGCCCTAACTATAGTACTTTAACGCAGGTGTAATAACTACTTTACCCCGATCTTTCGTGAGAGGGTGGCACCACCCTGCTCGAACTAGCCCATATATGAGCTGCAGTCAATTGCAGGTGGAATACCTGAAATAGTTTTCGGAAAGTGTCTGAATGCCTAGAGCAAAGGTTTATTAATTAATTAAATTAAGCAGAGATAAGTTAATTAGAAGACGTTGACGTTAGACTCAATCAGAAGGTCCCAGGTTCGATCCCCGGTGGGGCATGCACCAATGGATGAATTTTCATCTATGTGCATAATTTACAGTTCGCTAACGGTGAGGGAAAACATCGTGAGGAAACCTACCTATCCCTCGGGATTAGGTAATAGTCAGTTCCTGTATACACGGCGACAAGGTTTACCACCTATCACGTTGGGTTCTGACTATCTGGTGAAACGTGGGCTTTGAGTTGGCTTAATACCTCCACAATGTGGTGGTGTATGGCCACTCAAGCCTCTGACTACCCCCCGAATGGGGATAAAAGTCGTGACGTTATATATTTATTTATTTTTTATTTATAAGTTAATTAGAAGAACTGAGTTAGAAAGTTCAAAAACGCTTCCCGCTTCTCTTATCACAATAACCAACCAATAACATATTACCATACATTATCCTACTGCATTAAGCTCTCACACATGTAATGTCGATATTATAATACTGGATCAATTACATCGACATCATATTTTGATCCAATTACATTGTAATTACTCGTCCAATGGTGTTGGGAGGTCGACGAGTGTTCTATCCTCTGTATTATGAGGATATTATTAATAATTATTCAGAATATAATTAATTATATTTTAAGGATCAATAGACTGTCATCGTAATCTAAAGGTTCTCGGTTTGATTCCTACCCTCGCTATATTATTATAACTATGAGGTATAGGAACTAATATTTGTGAGATATTCTCATGAAAATGGCTAAGTTATTTTATTGTTGGTAGATGCAAGCTGTAGCCAATTGACTGCAGCTCGTATATGGGCTGGCTCGACCGGGTTAGTATCACCCTCTCACGGAAGATCGGCATCGGAAGATTAGAAGTCAATTACCGATTTTCACACGAAGAGCCAGGGTATACTGGTACAATTTTATTTTGGTTTATAGTATTCATGCTCGTTAATACTCATAGCTATGACAACTCGGAAACCCATCCAAGTAAGGACTAAGCTGCGACCTCCTTATCCTACAAAAGGAAGGATGTATGGAACCCTATTTAAAACTTGATCTAACGAACTTATCCAATATTTTAACATTACTTAATAATCAATATAAATTGCAATCAGAATAACAGATTAATTTCACAGACACAAGCAAATGAATCTGTAATTACAGTTCAATATTACAGATGAGGTCGCCCGCTTCTATACGGAACTAATGATTCAAAAAGATCATCACTGTTTTTAGAGTACCTAACTACCTACAAAATATCGAATGAATTCGATAATCTGCTACACATGGTGTTTTTGGAGGTGGTAGAGCAATGACTGCGGCTCATACACGGGCTGGCTAGACTGGGGTAGTACCACCCTCTCACAGAAGATCAGCGTAAAGTAGCTATTACAGCTGCGTTCAATACGATGAATGATCCGGAAACCCCCCCATTCCCCTCCCTCTACCCCACTCCCCTTCAAGTCGGCAACGTCCGAGGAATGCCTTTGGTACTGTAAGCATCGATAGGCTACGGTAACTGCTTAAAATCGGGCGGGCCGTACGGAAGCATGTACGCACCTCAGTCCTATAAAAACATTCCCATACTTCTGTTACTCCTGAAAGCCAGGATCTACAGTGGTTCTCTTCTTACCGTATGGTGCCCTGGTATCAGAGCTCAAGCTTCCGAAGGCCTTTGACATGGCTTAACGGATAATAGATGATAATAACCGGGACCAACCTTTTCCGTGCTCTCCGAAGCATGGAAACGCTAAGTTTAATTGCCACTGAATGGTCACCAATCTCTGACTGACATTGCCAAGTTGCTTAACCTCCGATCGTTTATGAAGACGCTACGGTTCAAAAACTTGCACATACGTCGGTGCATAAAACAAAAGACTAGGTACCTACCTAATATACAAGTTTAGTGTACGAAGAGCCACGGTTTTAAAACTTGCACATACGTCGGTGCATAAAACAAAAGACTATGTACCTATTCAAGTTAAATGAAATGCAAGGGTTGGGATAAGCCAAAGAAAATTAAGAAGTTGGAAGAAAATATTAAAAAAAACGTCGCTAAGAACTTGCATTAGTATTCCACGATTTTTTAACGTAGGTGAACGTTTAATTGTTTGCATATTTTGTACCCGCTGCTCGTATATAGTAGGCGTGAGTGTTATTTCACGCCACACACTGAATCACTGTTTACGCGACGAACGAGTAACTGGTGATTTTTGTAACAGGTTATTTAGCTGTAGCCCGAACTACATAATAGGTATTATGTCACCGGTCACCCATAGACATCTAAAATTACCAAATAACAATGTTTGTATTTTTTGTATACAGGAAGCTAGTAGTGACGAAAACCATATGGTTACAAACACAACCAGTTACAAAGTGACGCCTTTGACGTAACCGGTTACGTTACGTTTCGTGAAAATAATGTAACGACACACGTCTAGTATTTAGAGACTAAATTATTGGCGTTCAGTTAATACCATTTGATTTACTTATAACCTATATAAAAATGATTTATTTACATTTAAATAACTTAACATTATATTATTGTAACATTTATCTTGGCGTTCAGTGTGTCACGATACATCATCTATGCATGAACACATTAAGTTATAATAAAAACAAGTCTAGTAATATTCTAAACTTAATAATAAAGTGCTAAGAGTTCTCTTCATTGTTTTGTATACCTGATGACGCAGTACACTGATCTGTGAGAGGGTGGTACTACCCCGGTCGTTACAAATACAAAAAGTAATGTTATTACAGAACTCTACAACGAAATCTTCACATTTTCCATAGCCTTAATTCCAGGTGCTTTGAGATCACGTGGCAACAAAAAATACCAAAAAGCAATATATTTACATAGAGCAATAAATAAAAACAGTTAACAAAAGACATTAAATTAATTCATAATGGATGGTTTTCAACATAAACCGGTCCAAACACAATAACAGGATGATTTAATGCGAGATGTTTCCACGTTCAAATTGCTCTAGTTTTTTATAAACTAATGAATATGAATGAAGTGTTTAGAAACTGATGATAGAGATTAAGATTTGATATTTTTGTGGTAGAGTCAAAATATGTTTTTTTTTTTTTTTTTATAGGACTGCGGTGGCAAAAAAGCGTACGGCCCGCCTGATGTTAAGCAGTTACCGTAGCCTATAGATGCTTGCAATACCAAAGGTATTGCTCGCACATTGCCGACCTGAAGGGGAGTGGGATGGAGGGAGGGGGAGGGGGGGTGGGCTTACGGCTCTCTCACTCATCGTACGAAATGCAGCTGTAATAGCTGCTTTACGCCGATCTTCTGTGAGAGGGTGGTACTACCCCGGTCGAGCCAGCCCGTTTATGAGCTGCAGTCAATTGGCTACAGCTTGGCTCTACCACCTTCAAGCATATATGTATTTATGCAAGCAGTTTTACGGTTACCAGCATACAAAACAACAAAATTATAGAGCATAGTAGGTTAACCCTAGGTTACTAAATCCACAGTCAAAGAACATTATAATAATACTATAAGGGCGGAAACCCACCGCGGCGCACGGAGAGGACACGCACACGGCCACGGCTACGTTTTGCAAGAAAATGACGTCATTTCGTGCGTAGCCTCTCCGTGCGCCGCGGTGGACACGGTGACATACATTTTCGTGCAAAGCGAAGCTTGACCCACGTGCGTAGCGTGTGCGTGGCCTCTCCGTGCACCGCAGTGGGGTCTCCCCCTTATTCGCAAACTGAGGCCCGTACCTACTTACCTCAAGATGGATTTTAAACTTTAAAGCTGCACCTTTCCTCTCCTTTCCCCATAAACAAAGGTATTGAAAAAAATAATTACTTCATGGTACGCTTTTTCCGAGTTGAAAAAAAAAATCTATTAAAAAAGCATTTTCATAATGTTATTTTTATGAAGCAATTATCGTAGCCTATAGATGATTGCATCACTCGCTCGCACGTGGGCGACCTAAAGGAGAGTGGGACAAAGAGAGCCTATTACGGCTCTCTGACTCTACCACTTATCGAATACAATTAAACTGCCTACTTTACACCGATTTCCTATGAGGGTTGTACTACCCCGATCGAGACAGCCCGTATATAAGCTTCAGTGAATTGGCTACAGCTTGGCTCTACCGCCGTTATTTCTGCTACATCCGTAACGTCAGTCCGTTAAAAATTCTCACAGTGATTAAGAACAGGTGAATTGTTTTTGAATCACAACATTTCCCTCGTGTCGATAGTATCAGCGGTGGCGGCCGACCTCACGAAACAGAATAGTTCGGCCTTCACCCTGCCAAAGATTAAAAAAATGTTGCAGATGCGATTAAACTGATTGTACCTACTTTTGTTTTCTTTAAACAAGTGAGCAGCCAGGCTCAATACTAATTGGCCTGATAGTTTCACTTCTAATAACAGTGTAAGCATGAAGCATAATGATATAATATAATAATATTTATGTATCTACTTTAATATTAATTGAAAGTTGCCGAATCGATAAGTCAATATAAAAAATAGAGTGATATATTAGCTGATCTTATACAGGGTTATTGGTAAAACACTAACAACCTTGCAGGGGCGTATTACTGACATCAAAAACAACAACTTTTGTTCTATGACTTTTTACAAAACAAAAAAAAATATAACAAAAAATCCCTTTCTAAAATGTATGATTTTTTTTCTCATCTAGAGGAAAGCCATGGCACGTGGTTGTATTCCATCTTGCCGTAACGTACCTAAACGTACCACGGCTATTCTCTAGACGAGCATAATATTTTATTGTTTCAGAGTGTGATTTTTTGTTTATTATTTTTTTAATTTTTAAAAAGTCATAGAACAAAAGTTGTTGTTTTTGATGTCAGTAATACGCCCTTGCAATGTTGTTAGTGTTTTACCAATAACCCTGTATAAGTAAACTTACTATGATTATGATGGTAAACGCCACTCTAACTTACTGGCCGGGTAATTACCCAGCTAGGAAGTTAGAGTGGCAGTGTTAGGTATAATTATACCTAACCAATGACGTTTTATATTATAAACCTGAATACACAAACATACGTGCTCTAAAAAAATACAAGCTATATACGCCAGACCTGTTGTTAGAAAGAGATGAATATACATTGTAGCGTTATAAGCTAAACATATATAAATCATTGGCGCGAGTGCGCGTGCAGCCGTGTAGCCGCGACGCTGGGTAGCGCATGACTAAGTTGATATCGAGTTACCTTGCATTCAGTAGCTAATATAAGCACGGTTATTCCCATCAAAAGGTTTGATACATCTTTGTACCTAATATCAGGTGTTTACTGTTAGTATCTGATGTCCATAAAAGTTATTCCTCACAGAGGCAATACAATTATAGGTACAATACCACTCCATAAATTGTGCAAAACTTTTTTATCTCATCTCATAAAATAGTTCGTATGGTATGAAAAATTGGCGGCAAGTTGCATCAGAACAGACTCAAACAATGCGTCTTAAGAGCGCTTCGTGAGATTCAACTTGTCAGACTTAACAGAATATTAAAGAGGTATTTAGGCATTGTATGTAGCTATGTATGGTAAAGTACCAAGGTTATCATAGCTTTGAAAACTAAAGTCTGATTAATAATTCAGTGGAGTAAAATGACAGCTTTTTATGTCAAACGTAAAATTAATTTGATCCTTTCATCATGAATAATGTTGTTTTTATGATTCTAGTTCAAATTAATTCAATTTAATTTACTAAAGAATAACAAAAACATGATCACTCATAAAAAATACATTCAATTGAAATATAAATTCACATTTATAGCTGTCGTTTTACGCCACTGAATTAGTAACCAGACTATAGATATATTTTCAATTCATTTATTGGATTCTCTTTTTGTATGGAATTCATAACAAAATCTCATAAAAATCGTGTTTTGTGGTTAAATACTTTTTGTTTACAGAATATTAAATTAGAATGGATAGTACCTATTAACAATATTACAAAACTACAACTACAGGCAAAATAGAAAATATAAAACTATATCATTTGTTTATTCATGTTATGTTTATTTTTATTCAACAAAAGCCAATATTATATTTCATTAAATTAAAAAAGTACTTAATAAAAATATTTTT
This sequence comes from Drymonia ruficornis, assembly GCA_947859195.1. Classification (NCBI taxonomy): domain Eukaryota; kingdom Metazoa; phylum Arthropoda; class Insecta; order Lepidoptera; family Notodontidae; genus Drymonia; species Drymonia ruficornis. The sequence continues at coordinate 1,832,351 of OX401922.1, forward strand.
TGTAGAGCAAAATCATGAATAAATTGCATATACCGCCATCTATAAAAACAATACGGAAATTACATTGCGACCTTGACATAGCATCGCAAATGTTGATCGATAAATATTAAAGATCCCGGATCGCGCTATTTAGGCCTCGGCCGCACTAGCCCTCTAGACAAGTGGCTGACGTCTACAAGCGTTCCTTCAAATCGCTACGCTTAATGTATGGAAATGACATAAGTCACGTGATCTACATAGCAACTTGTAATGTCATTTCCATACATTGTGAAGTCTATTCTATTCTATTCGATTAGCGTTCATGCCACTTGTCTAGGCGGGCTGGTAAGGCGACCGCAACGCGACAGTGATAAAACCCCAGGGGCCCTACCACCACCTCTTAAAGCAGTATTGTTTTAGCGTTTCAGCGACTTCTTGTGCAATGACATTTCTTATTGTCATGACAATAAGGTACGTCATTGCACAAAAAGTCGCTGAAACGTTAAAACGTTCCTATAATTGAATCGCGATAAGAGATCGTGGTAAGCCCCCTGTAAACATATGACGGTGGCCGCATCATGTAAGCGAAAACTTGTGGAGATATCATCTCCGCATCGCAATCGCCTTACCAGTGCGACCACGGCCTTATAGTTCCATATTCGTCGATCGTACCATGTAGAGTAAGTAACTCTATTAATGATATGATGTCCAGTATTTACGTTTATCTGTGCTTTACATTTTAAAAGTATAGGTCAGGGTCTTATGATCTGCATAATGAAATCCTTAATACGGGATCTAGGTAGAGTACTTTAAACTGGAAATCTCAGATATTAATCTAGCCGTGATGTTGCTCTGGCAAAATATTTGCACCGATTGATCTCTACCTGTCTCTGTTCTTCTCTATTTTAACAAGAAATAATAGAGACTACATCATAAAGTGGAGTGCAGTGGAAACGAGAGGTGACAGTCAGAAGCCTTCTGAATACTTACGATCTTAAGAGAGCAAATTTCAGTAGATTTTTGTGATTATCGTAACCCAGTTTAGGCAATTTCAAAACACTTGGTAAATAAATTAACGAGACATTAACCTTGTACATATATAAAATGAGCTATAAATCTCAAATTTCAATATCGATCACCTCCCTAAAGAGAGTTACATAACTAGTTGTTTCAATATAACGACTCTACCATACCATACAAAATACGTCAACACACACCTGTTTTCCAGTGCCGGTGCCGGTGCCGGTGCCGGTGCTGTGTCGGCTAGTGGAAAAACGGCCATTTTACGGTATACATATATTCCAATAGGGCAGAGTTCGGCAAAATTTAATTGCAATAAATTAATTGTAAATTGCATGTGGTGTCACAATTAACAATTTGATTTGTTCGTCAACCGCAAACAAATCACAATTAATTGTTAATTGTGACACCACATGCAATTTGCAATTAATTAATTGCAATTAAATTTTGCCCAACTCTGCAATAGGGCCATTATATATCAAAAATGGATAGAAAAAATGTTGTCGGCTTTGTAATGTGAATGCATCGTAAGCCTTTAAGCGACCTTAGCGATCATAATTATTGTGATCCAACTTAGAAAAGGGAACCTCTAGTATACCTAGTTACAACCAATCCTATTCTTTGCTGATAACATAATCGTCAACAAATTGATCAACTTGTGGTCCAACTTGTTGGAGTTCCAAATTCAAATCTTGTAATCTGACGTCCCTTTGGATTCATACATGATTTGAATTTGGAACTCCATCTAGCGAATTTTAGTTACATCATTGCGATGAGGCAATGTGCTCTATCAAGTATCTTCGAACCTACCAAGCTTGTTTCATGGAAAGCTTTGTGCTCTCTGTGCTTGAACAGTTTTAAAACGGTGCTCCAAGATGGCGCTGTTATCAAAATCTAGATGTTCCACTTTTTCAGGCCTTCTATGAATCGCTTCCCGAAGTTATTACTGGCCATGATCTTTGGTCCCCAATTTTGCCTAGTAAAAGAATTTTACCATTGAATAAAACTCGCATAATGAAACTACTACTGCCACATCTGCTCTCCTTAAGTTGCAGATGTCCTGGGCGACGGTTACCCCTTACCATCAGGTGTACCAATTGCGTGTGCCATCACACAATACAAAAATTCTTGTAGTTTATTTTTATAAGTAGATTATAGATAGAGATAGATAAGACCTTAGAGATATAGGCTACTTTCTGTTGCGAAAATAAACCTTGAAGGGGGTGTCATAGAGAATGAAAGTTTGTATAGGGGAGTTTATTTATTGATGGATTAAGTATGGTAAAACATGTGGGCATGCTCTGCATTGGCTAACATCTTATTTTCTCACGAAAATAAAAGTACTTAAGTGTACCTACATGCGGTACTTATATGCCCACGCGCATTGAAAATGTCAGGCGCAAGAGTGAGGTCAATACCTGTCACTAATCCATTATTACGTGCGTTTACGAATTTTAGATCTTAACCTATTTATAAATTGGTAAATACATAATACACCTACTTAATTACACAAGCGTTTCTCTGCGTCAAGCATCTATTTCTGTTTTTATTTTTATAGGACTGAGGTGGCAAACGGCCCGCCAGATGTTAAGCAGTAACCGTTGCCAACAGATGCTTGCAATACCAAAAGCATTCCTCGCACGTTGCCGACCTGAAGGGGAGTGGGATGGAGGAAGGGGAAGCGGGGTGGGGTCGGGCTTCTGGTTCTCTCACTCATCGTACGAAACGCGGCTGTAATTGCTGCTTAACGCCGATCTTCTGTGAGAGGGTGGTACTGCCCTGGTCGAGCTAGGCCGTATATGAGCTGCAGTCAATCGGCTTCATCTTGACTCTACCACCAAATAGGCCTACCTACTTACAGTGGGTTTTCCCCTACCGGCAATCCGGATACGATTTTTTTTTTTTTTCAAAAGGCATGCTTCTAAACAGCGCTTAAGTCTATATAGGCACCTAACGAGGCATGTTTGAAGGCTATCTCCTCTTAGACAAGTGGGGTTTTTTTTTAAAATATCACTGTATCTATTGTACTCTCATCTTTAAAAAATAAGCAGGAAAAAAGTGCTACATGCTCTTTTACTATGTGAAAAAAAATATCAAACTGAAGATGTTTTCGTCTTAAAATTTCTATCTCCTTCTAAACGGCTTGGAATTTTTAATTATTTTTTTCACTAAAAGATGGAGAAATATAATACCTAAAAAATTTGTTCCATTTCGGTTATGCAATAGTTTTTCACGTCACAGTTAATGATTTTCGATATTTTCGCAACAAAATTGGCCGGGGTTTGTGCGCTCTCGACCAATCAAGACGGCCAAAACGCTCGGCCGGGAAGCGGGGCCTTAAAGGTTATTAAGACATGCGTATACGCACTATGTAATAACTAAACTATTTGACATTGAGCATCAGCAGGATATACGAAGATGGTGAACTTTCCACGTCGTGATCTATCAGCACGTCGCACTGTGGGCGGAAAAACGGGGTTCCCTTTCATAGGATTTTTGAAAAATGAAATGTGTTTTTTGGTACATTTGAGTATACAGTCTCGTTGGTAACATCGTAACATTAAACTATCTAGTAGTCACGGATTTTTTTGTAGCTAATAACACCATGAAATATGGATTTGTAGATTCCAAATGTACGGAAATGGAATTTGTTTTCCTCATAACTTTTTTGTGTTTTGAGTTGTAAAGCTGAAACTTTTACGTATTGTTACTGAGTTAGTAATAAAGCCATATGACCTTTGACCTTGACCCCGAACGACCCCGATTAAGAGATATGATTTTTTGAAAAATGACCGTTTGGGTGACATTTATAGAGGCAATTTACGTTCAAATAATGAATGTAATAACCCTTCTGATGTGAATTATTGTTACCAGGTCAACCTGACTACAACTAGATTGACCTTGACCAAGAAAATCCCCGCTAAAAACATACAAATAAAATAAAAAACTGATTTTTATTAATATTGAGTTACACATAACTCGTACAAATCCTATACATTTTGACTAGCTAGGACTACCTACCTAGTCAAAATCACCTACAATAACAACACAATTATTAGACAATCCTTATATACCCCAATTAGTCAAACAAACAATAGACAATGGGGGCAGGTAGTTTCACTAATTAAGGATTAAGGATTTTTTAATTATTGTAGGTGAGTTTCTGTCATACAAGATAAAACAATGTGTATTTGGATAAATTCGGGCCATTTGATTTCCGAATTCAAACAGTCAGCAAACTTCTTTGAAAAATTGTATCTAGTGCTATTAGCAGATTAGGTACTCATATAATAATATGTTGCGCAAAACAAGTTAAGTTTGGTCTTTTCTTCTTCAGGCAACAATGCAGGATTTATAGAAGTTAACACTTTTTGAATCAATGTGTTCGTTTCAAAAGAATTATGCTTCATGAACACAAAAACAGCAAGATTTGATACCAGACTTTCCATACTGAAACACGTCAACAACAACAGCAACAAACAACAAAACCACAAAAAACACAACACCAACAACAAGATAAAATTATTTTAGGAGAACGTTGAGGGTACGAAGTAGTAATTATAAGTGAGACGAATAAAGGTACTCTCGGCATTCCTACTGCTTTCATTTCGAAACCCTATGTGATTTCCAGGAATCTTGTATGACAAACACACACCTACAATAACAACACAATAATTAGACAATCCTTAATCCTTAATACCCCTTATTATTTAAACAAACAAATAGACAAAGGGGCAAGTCACTACCAGCCCCCATTGTCTATTGTTTGTTTCACTAATTAGAGGTATTAAGGATTGAATAATAATTGTGCTATTATTATAGGTAATTTTGACTAGATAGGTAGTACTAGCTAGTCAAAATGTACGAGTTATGTGTAACTCAATATTAATACTGAATATTAGTAATAAAAATCAGTTTTTTATTTTATTTGTATGTTTTTAGCGGGGATTTTCTTGGTCAAGGTCAATCTAGTTGTAGTCAGGTTGACCTGGTAACAATAATTCACATCAGAAGGGTTATTACATTCATTATTTGAACGTAAATTGCCTCTAAAAATGTCACACAAAAGGTCATTTTTCAAAAAATCATATCTCTTAATCGGGGTCGTTCGGGGTCAAGGTCAAAAGTCATATGGCTTTATTACTAACTCAGTAACAATACGTAAAAGTTTCAGCTTTACAACTCAAAACACAAAAAAGTTATGAGGAAAACAAATTCCATTTCCATACATTTGGAATCTACAAATCCATATTTCATGGCGTTATTAGCTACAAAAAAATCCATGACTACTAGATAGTTTAATGTTACGATGTTACCAACGAGACTGTATACTCAAATTTACCAAAAAACACATTTCATTTTAAAAAAATCCTATGAAAGGGAACCCCGTTTTTCCGCCCACAGTGCGTCGCGTCGGCGCGGGCGCAGTGTGGTGCGCGCAAATTGTTGGGGCGGCGTTCTATATACAGGTTGTTACAAAGTAATATATTTTTTTATATGGGACTAGGCACTCACACTACTGTTACTCCTGTAAGCCAGGATCGACAATGGTGTCCAACGATGACGCCAAGGTTTGACCCTTGACGAGTCCCGCGGAAAAGCTAAGTAATATAACTACTAAGGTGGCTCTGGATTTAAAAAAAAGTTTCTATGAATGTGTATTTAGCAATAAATAATTAAATATCGCCATGCTAAAGTGCTGGGTTCCTAGGAATCATATAACGGCCGCACTAGAACATTGGCTATGTCAAAAACGGCGTCCTAACCGGTCTCTAGGCAACCGCGCCATAGTTTACATAGCCAATGTTCTAATGCGGTCGTTATATGACGGCACCGTTTTGGAGGAACCCAGCGCTTAAGACACGAACGTATTATCCCAAACTAAGCAATGCTTAGGTATACTATGGGTACCGTGTAATGGCCTGGGGCGATCCCAGTGACACCCAGATCAGGGCAAATTACGAAATAGCCGTTTTTAAATTTGCCTCTGGCGGATATTGAACCCGCACCCTCCCAATGTAGTGTACCGAGCGGTCTAGGGCAGGGTTCGGAAACCTTTTGAGTCGGAAGATCCAAAAATTACAATTTACAAAATTTCAAAGTTTTTAAAGAGCCACGAAAATTGAGCAAACAAATTTAATGGGAGCGTTTGCTTTGCATGGTTTTAGAAAGTTTGGATAAATTTGGCTCATAACTTGTTGTTTTAAGTTTCAAACATGACTCTAAATTTTCATTTGTTAGTTGGCTTCTTGCTTTACTTTTAATTATATTCATGCAAGAGAATGCTTGCTCGCACAAATAGGTCGATCCGAAGATAGTCAGCACTCCAAATGCCAACTTCTTCACCTCACTGCAGCAATCTGGAAGACTATTCCATGCGTCGAATATAAGTGCCTCAACTCGCGGCATTGTTTTTAAAGCTGTCCACGTTTGTTACGTTACGTATATTCATTTCTGGACCTCCAACTCTTTCAACTGGCTTTTCACGGACTGAAGACAGTGACGACACGTGTCACAGGGGAGGAGTGCAGTGAAAAGCAAGTACAAGTGGCTGAGAGATAGAAATGATGCCTAATCCTCGTTAATCGATTCAGAACGCTTTTTTTTTTAAATCAAATAAATAATATTTGCGTATGGAACTATAAAGAGCCGCAGCTTCATTTCCAAAGAGCCGCATGTGGCTCGCGAGCCGCAGGTTGCCGACCCCTGGTCTAGGGTCAAACCACAGCGCCAAGCAGTCTTAAAAACTTCATGCTTGGGGAGAGTTAATACTTTACATCGAACGAGGTTACCTCGGAAATCGATAACCGTTCCTTGAAAGTATTTTTTTTATAATCTTTATTTAATTTTATGGGATTTTTGTTCAAGGTTTACTTCAGCGATGGGTCGGTACCACAGGAGTCGTTACCTCTAAAGGTCTATACATCGAATGCTTGTAACCTCGATGGATTTACCGCGAAAGTAGTTTACCTAGATAGGTCGTCCCTACGAACGATATTTACATTGATAATAACAAAACATACTGAATATAAATTAACGAATAAAAATCAGTCGGTTAAAGAGAAAAAAAAAAAACGGCCAGGTTGCACTCCTGGAGTGCCGGCAGAAGTGAAAACTTGAATATTAACGTTGTGCATTTTTGATATTTTGGAATGGTTAGGGAATAATTTTGCACGAATTGCTTTAATTATCAGTATAAAAGTACTATCATTTATGTGGTTAAATACAATATTCATTTATTGCGCTATCGTACACAAACATTGTTATGATATCATTGTCATTATAGTCATTTGCTTTAAGTAGTTAAGTTTTTCGCGCCCGGCCACGAGATGTCTTTTGTGAAATTTGTAATATTTGTTTCTTCAAGTTACTGGTAATCCGTAAAGTTTAAAATAATATATTAGAAATTCTAAAAATAATATATTAAATTCAAAAAATAATATATTAAATTCAAAAAATAATATAGTACACATAGGATCGAACCTACGCCCCATAGAGCGAGCACTTACCCAGATCCATCATGACCTAACGCCTACGAATCTGACGAATTTTTCGATCAGAACACGTGACCCTGACGCGAATTTAACCGTTTTTACTCATTCCAAGAAAAGTGCACAGCGCCGCTAAAGAAGTTTTCACTTCAAATACAAAATTACATTGGTGGAATGAGATAAGCAGTTTTATTTTGAAATTTCTCATCAGCCTGTAGGTAGATAAGAAATATGAAAAAAAAAAAAACATCCGTTCGCACTTGGTTAAACGATAGCACTTAACAGTGACCTTATAGGCATTAATTTTAACTTTTACTGCTATAGTTAAATAATAGTTCAAGATCAACCAGTTAATCTAGTTTGATAGCCACCGGAACATATTATATGATTTTATCAATGTATTAAAGATGGACGGTTTAATTACTGTTTGTATAGATGATCTTTAATCGATTTTAGATTGATGATTTTAACATTGCTTTTATAGCTGCGTACCTACTGACTGACCTGCCTCGAAATAAATAAATATAGCCAGACTTACACACCAACTGTATGGTCCCAAACTAAGATCCGCTTGTACTATGGGTATCATACAATGAACTGGCGATCCCAGTGTCACCCAGACCAGGAAAAATTACGAAAAGACCGTTTCCGAAATTTGCCTCTGGCGGGAATCGAACGCGCAACTACCTGATTCAGTGGGAGCAGCATACGCTTGAACTGATTGTGAGTAAAGCATATACTATGCGATTAAAATAATAATAGGATCGGCCTAGCACCATGTTGTGACGTCACAACTGAAACTTGGTACGGCTTTCAGCTAACTTCACTCATAAGTACAGTACTTTATATGAGTGAAGTTAGCCGAGAGCCCGTCCTATTCTTATTTTAGAGCGATAACACACCTGGCGACGGATTGGCGACCGCCACCAGTCGGTCGCCAGGTATATTACCTGTCATATTTTGACATATTTCAATACGAATAGTTGGCTACGGTGGCCGGCGACGCGCCTGAGGGGCTAGCCAAGTGGCATGATCGCTAATCGAATAGAATAGACTTCACAAAGTATGGAAATGTCAAACGTCGCTATGTAGATCAACAACAAGTTGCTATGTAGATCACGTGACTTATGTCATTTCCATACTTGAAGCGTACAGTGCGTTTACAGTTATTTTACCTCTGACATTTACCTTATTTATTTATTATTGAAAAATGTAGTCTATATTAGGTTTTTATAAGTCATGTAGCCTGTAGAATAAAGCCTAATCTACAGTTCATGGTCTCAAAGGCCAAGTTTAAAGGCTGACTTTGCGTTTTACAAAAATAAAATGAGAAACGTCAGAGGTAAAATAACTGTGAACGGAGACTAGCGATTTGAACGAACGCTCGTAGACGTCAGCCACTTGTCTAGCCCTTCAGAGGGGCTAGCCAAGTGGCATGAACGCTAATCGAATAGAAAAGAACAAACTTCACAATGTATGGAAATGTCAAACGTCGCTATGTAAATCAACAACAAGTTGCTATGAAGATCACGCTTGAGATCACGTCACTTATGTCATTTCCATAGATGAAGCGTAGCGAATTTGTAGACGTCAGCCACTTGTCTAGCCCTTCTGGCGTCCTGGTGTGTTATGGCCCTTAATCGCATAGTGCTCATCAACTTTCAGAACATAAATTCAACTAATTTAATTATGAATCTGCAGAGTCAGTGATATGTCGTAACAGTTACATACAGCTGACGATAATGGTCATACCTGACGTTGATGTGTACAAACATACTGACAGATCCGCGTAATACCGTGTTATATGTGGTTCATTTCAATTGGCACTAATTAGTTGGCTACTATGTTGTTCGGTGTACGATTGGTGTTTGGCTTAAGTTGGAAAATAAATATTTTTGAAATTAGGATTAACAGTAGGTTCTGTGTAACGTCACGACTTTTATCCCCGTTCGGGGGTAGTCAGAGGCTTGAGTGGCCATACACCACCACATTGTGGAGGTATTAACCAACTCAAAGCCCACGTTTCACCTGATAGTCAGAACCCAACGTGACAGGTGGTGAACCTTGTCGCCGTGTATACAGGAACTGACTATTACCTAATCCCGAGGGATAGGTAGGTTTCCTCACGATGTTTTCCCTCACCGTCAGCGATTTGTAAAGTATTTAGTAGGTTCTTATTTAAATTATCTATTACTGGGGGGCGAACAGCGCCACATAGCAATTCTGCAAATGCATTTTTTTTTTCTGATTTTCGAACAGAATCCTTACCAATTCGTGACCATTTTACAAAAATGTTGCGGAATTTCTAGATTGGATTCCGCTAGAAAATCAGAAAAAAATATCCAAATTTTTCTGTAGTTGACATGAAAATAATCTAAATATATAAGAATCAAAGTCCTGATTGACTGACTGACAGACAACGCACAGCCTAAACCGCTGATCGTAGAGACTTGAAATTTGGAGGGTGGGTTTGTCTTGATGTGTAGAGGTGTACTAAGAAAGGGTTTTTTGAAATTCAACCCCTAAGGGGGTAAAATAGGGGATGAAAGTTTGTATGGAAGTTCGTCATTTTTGAAGTTAGAATTATGAAAATTGCTGATTAGGTGTCTTCTGAAAAATAAAAAAATATGGGTTTCAGGGTTTTTGAAAATTCAACCCCTAAGAGGGTAAAATAGGGATAAGAGTTTGTATGGAAGTTCCGTCATTTTTGAAGTTAGAATTATTTAAATTGGTGATTAGGTGTCTTCTCAAAAATAAAAAAACCGGCCAAGTGCGAGTCGGACTCGCGCACGAAGGGTTCCGTACCATTCTATAAAAACGGCAATCATGTCTTTTGTATGGGAACCCCACTTAAATATTTTTTTATTCTGTTTTAGTATTTGTTGTTACAGCGGCAACAGAAATACAAATTTTATTCTGACTTTTCGGATAGTTTTGATAAAATCTATTGCTCAATTCGAAATTGTATCCATAAAGGGCTAGGTAACTAAAGAGTGCACAGTATGTGCCAGCATTCAAGTCAATATTGATAGACACATTATCTATTTGAGTATAACCCGTTGTGGTAACAACACGAGGAAGTTTTGAATTTAAACCAATATGGTCAAAATATTTTTTTAAAGGTGCATTCTCATTAGATTCCAGTAAGTCTACATTAAAATCCCCGCACATTATAGTCGGAGGCAACGGGAGTATTCTGCCATCAAATATGACACTATGAAAGCAATACAACAATTTCCAATCGATCGAAACCTAGAGATAACGCAAAACTTGTCAATAGCAGGCGAATTTTGGTCGTGACTATATTGCGATCTGAAAAACGAAACCATAGCGCGATCTAGGAGCTCATCTAGCGTCATCTAGTGGTGCGTAGCGGTACTATTATTTTATATATTATGAGATTCTTATTTTATATTATCTTTGTTATAGCAACAATTATTTACTCTTTGCCACCTCACTCCCATAAAAAAAAAACTGCTCAACATCAGGCGGGCTGTACGCTTTTTTGCCACCTCAGTCCCATAATTGTTAGTACACACCTGCAATAATAGGTACATAAAGTACACAAATAAATAAATACACATTCTGTGAAAAACTATTACAACGCCATCTATAGTTCTAATACTCTGTGCTTGAAACTCCGAATGCATTTGAAACTTGATTTACAAATATGTTTACGTACGTAAACAATGTATTTGCACAAATCAGTTTAGTGTTAACATTATTTTAATTTAAGCTGTGGGCGACAAAAAAAATGCGAATTACTCAAAAAAAAAAACAACTCGTAGTAAGATTCGAACCTAATACCCACATACATACCCACATACACGTGGACTAACGCCTTAACCATACGGCTAAGATGATCTCTAGTATTGCACTCGAATTATTATACTACTTATAACACTGTAATGCCAATGATATCATAACAATGTTAGATGGCGCTACTTTGACTGGTACTATTAATTTAAAACTTATTTATGGGTCAAAAATGTAGTTTTACATTTCTTTTTTTTGTCAACAATTTATCTAAAATATGTCATAGTGATCACTCATGGTTAAAATGTTAGTTTTCTCTTTATATATTGTTTAATTTATGAGTTATCAATAAAAACGCCAAAAATATCGAGTTTATTGTATGGGGACCCCCTTTATTTTTAAGTTTTATTTTATTTTTAGTATTTGTTGTTGTAGCGGCAACAGAAATACACATTCTGTGAAAATTTCATGTCTCTAGCTATTACCGTTTGTTAGATACAGCCCGCTGACAGACAGACGGACAGACAGACAGACAGACAGACAGACAGACAGACAGACAGACAGACAGACAGACGGACAGCGTAGGCTTAGTAATAGGGTCCCGTTGGCACCCTTTGGGTACGGAACCCTAAAAAAGAGTAATTTCAGGGTTTTTGAAAATTCAACCCCTAAGGGGGTAAAATAGGGGAATGAAAGTTTGTACGGAAGTTCGTCATTTTTGAAGTTAGAATTATGATAATTGCTGACTAGGTGTGTTTTAATAATGAAAAAGATTAATTTTATGGTCTTGGGTAATTCAACCCCTAAGGGGGTGAAATAGGGATGTAAGTTTGTATTGAAATTCGTCATTTTTGAAGTTATAATGATGAAAATTGTTCTTTAGGTTTCTTTTTATAAATAAAAAAGATTAAATTTAGCGTTTTGGAAAATTCATCCCCTGAGGGTGTAAAATAGGGAATGAAAGTTTGTATGGCAGTACCGATTCGGGCTAATCTCTGCAACGGCTGGATCGATTTTGACGGGACTTTTACGGGCTAATACGATACGGGATCCGGGATATCCCAGATACGGGATCCGATATCCGGGATACGGGATCTGGGATCCAGGAAACGGGATAAGGCTCCGGCAAACGGAAGCTGGGATCTGGGAAACGGGATCCAGGATTTAAAAAATGAGATCCGGGATACGGGACCCGGGAAACGAGATCCGGCGTATGAAATCAGGGATATGGAATACGGGACCCGTGATATCCGCGATACGGGATCCGGGATCCGGAACACGGAATCTGGGATCCGGGCAACGAGATCCAGGATACGGGACCCGGGAAAAGTGATTCGGGATATGGGTTACGAGATACGGGATCCGTGATATCCGGGATACGGGATCCGGGATTTAGCAGACAGAATCTGGAACGGGATCAGGTATACGGTGTTCGGGATACGGGATCCGGGATTCGGGATCCGGAAAACGGGACCCAGGATCCGGGATCCGGAAAACGGGATCCAGGATTCGTGCAACGAGATCCAGGATACGGGACCCGGGTAACGAGATCCGGGATACGAAATCCAGGATATGGGATACGGGATCCGTGATATACGGGGTCCGGATAACGGGATCCGTGATATACGGGATCCGGGATACGGGATCCGGAAAAAGGGATCCAGGATCCGGGCAACGAGATCCAGGATACGAAATCCAGGATATGGTATACGGGATCCGTGATATACGGGGTCCGGATAACGGGATCCGTGATATACGGGATCCGGGATACGGGATCCGGAAAAAGGGATCCAGGATCCGGGCAACGAGATCCAGGATACGGGACCCGGGAAACGAGATCCGGGATACGAAATCCGGGAAATGGGATCCGGGATCCGATTTTTTTTAATTTAAATTCTGCGCGGACGAAGTTGCGGGCAAAAGCTAGTCACAAATAAAATATTCATTGAACGTTTCTGAATATTCAACCCCTAAGGGTATAAATAAAATAAGGGTGAAAGTTCGTACTTTGTTTACAAGTCTTTGAAGAAATATCGCGTATCTTTTCTAACTTGAAACAACTCACGGTTCAAGGTTTGCATCCCAATTCTAAGTGCGCGCTATTAATGAATAGCAATCACGCTACTTATCATTTTGAAATACCGTTTAATAATATCACTCTAACTACAAATAACATGCGCTCTTTTACTTTTACTATGAAGATGAACCAATAGGTTAAGAGGTTACATCATTTTGGCGTCGAGTTTATTTCTATTACAGTTATGTACTATTCAGTTATAAGATGGGGATTGTATTTCTAATAATTATATTATGTAAGGTAATTTATTGTATTTATTATAATAATTATTAGGTAGGGGCTGGTCACTTTACCCGAAGATCCGACAACCGTTGGAGTTGACGAGTTTTTGAGTGGAGACCACGAGAAGGCAAGCGTAGTGTAGGACGCCCTGCGGCCAGGTGGAGTGACGACCTGCGGAAGGTGGCTGGCAAAACTGGATGCAAAGAGCTGAAGACCGAGCTCAGTGGCGTGCATTGGGGGAGGCCTATGTCCAGCAGTGGACAGCAATAGGCTGATGATGATGATGATGATGAAGTAAGGTATCACTCTGTTCCGTAACCATTGTTTTCAAATCTCCAATCCAAACTTGAGTTCCAACGGGCTCCAAATGTGACTACCTCTATTCCAGCCGGCTCCAAAACTTTTACTAATTAAATAATTTTACTTGCTGGCTGATCTCACTTTTTATATATTCTTAGAGCGCGATGGTAGGATTATTGGAGTGGAGTGGAACTTTATATATTTTCATTTTTATTACTTTCATTAAAATATGTTTTTTGTAAGTTTGACAGAAAACACATCACAGAAAAACAGTGGAAACCTCTATTTATTACAATGTCTTTGGTGGAAACGGATTTGAATAAAATCTGATATAGAGTATCATTCTTCAGTAAGAACAATCATCATCATCTCAGCCGAATTACGTCCACAGCTGGACATAGGCCTCCCCAAGGTTCGCCACAATGACCGGTGTTGCGCTGCCCGCATCCAGCGGATACCCGCGACCTTCACCATGTCGTCGGTCTACCTTGTGGGAGGCCTACCCACGCTACAGTATATAACAAATATTGTATCCTCAAAATCGATGCGGGCAGAGCCGCGGATAAAGCAACATACATAGTCTATTGTAATAAAAAATGACCTACTAACTCATTTATTACGACTCCTCTAGAACTACGAGTATAAGCTCAACGAACTTGCAATTTGTCACGCACGCTCACTCACTTTTTGCTCACTTAAGTGATATTTGAATCACACACTTAAATTATAAGTTTGCTGAATCACACAGCCTTAGGCTGGGGCCGCATTGTAAGGGTCAGTTCAGACAGAGCGGAAAAATTCGCATTTTTCTGCGCATTTTTCTGCTCGGTCTGAACTGACTTAAGGCGATCGCGATACCACAGCGACGCGACAGCGACGCGACAGCGACCAAACCTCTGTAAACATAATATGACGGTGGCCGCATCACACAAGCGATTTTATTATAGAAATTGTTATCGCGTCGTAATCGCCTTACCGGTTTTCGTTTATTCAGATGCGCGCTAGCATCTTAGGTCGTGGTCTCCTATTAAATGCCATCAGTCGCTTACAGCGTCACGCGTACGCCGCGTCACAATTTTACTACAGTGACGTCGGCGTGTGAAGGAGACCACAACAGTACATTTCTATAGTAAGCATTGTGACGCGGCGTACGCTTGACGCTGTAAGCGGCCGATGCCATTTAATAGAAGACCACGGCCTTAAGCATCTTATTGGTGGTAAAGTCAAGCTGTAGCCAATTGACTGCAGCTCATATATGGCTGGCTCGATCGGGGTAGCAACACACGGGGTAGCTCACAGAAAATCGGCGCAAAGAAGCAATTACAGCTGCGTTTCATACGACGGGTAAGAGAGCCGGAAGAAAAACGCCCCCCTTCCCCCTTCTCCTCCCACTATGCCCCTCTCTCGCGCGGCGCGCGCGCGGAGGCGCTCGTAGCCAGTTGCAATCACTGATCGGTAAACGATCGGAGGTTAAGCAATGCTCGGCAAGGTCAGTCAGAGATGGGTGACCATTTAGTGGCATTTGAACTGAGCGTCTCCGTGCTTCGGAGGGTACTTTAAAAGTCGGTCCCGGTTGTTGTCATCTAGGCAGCAGTCGTTAAGCCTCGTCAGAGGCCTGCGGGCGGCTTGAACAACTCTGACACCATGTTGGCCACTAACCATACGTTAAGAAGAAGAAGATGCCCCTCTCTTTCGGGTTGCCAACGTGCGAGTGATGCCTTTGGTATTTCAAGTATCTAGAGACATTCGTTAATTTAACTATCAAAGATTGATTGATTGGACATGAAATAAAATAATCCACCTCTTACTGCAAGTAGGCCTACATGATTTGAACTGTTGACATAACGAATTGGCTTTTTACCTGAGGCTATGAACTAAAGGTTATGAACCTACTGTATTTGGCTTGATAAGTATTGAGTAATTATATTAAGACTTCGTTTCTAAGCATGGGTCCGTTAGCGTGGTTGGCGCGGAGGCGACTTTCACGCTGCAGGTCGTAGGTTCGATTCCTACCCGTGACATGCATTTGTGTGCATGAACATGTCTGTATGTCCGGAGTCTGGGTGTATATGTATATCTAAATATATAAGAATCAAAGTCCTGATTGACTGACTGACTGACTGACTGACTGACTGACTGACTGACAGACAACGCACAGCCTAAACCACTGATCGTAGAGACTTGAAATTTGGAGGGTGGGTTTGTCTTGATGTGTAGAGGTGTACTAAGAAAGGGTTTTTTGAAATTCAACCCCTAAGGGGGTAAAATAAGGGATGAAAGTTTGTATGGAAGTTCGTCATTTTTGAAGTTAGAATTATGAAAATTGCTGATTAGGTGTCTTTTGAAAAATAAAAAAATATGGGTTTCAGGGTTTTTGAAAATTCGACCCCTAAGGGGGTAAAATAGGGGATAAAAGTTTGTATGGAAGTTCCGTCATTTTTGAAGTTAGAATTACTTAAATTGGTGATTAGGTGTATTTTCAAAAATAAAAAAGAGTAATTTCAGGGTTTTTGAAAATTCAACCCCTAAGGAGGTAAAATAGGGGAATGAAAGTTTGTGTTTAGATTTCTGTCGTGTTTTTGGAAATTCAACCCCTAAGGGGTGAAATGTGGAGTGAAAGTTTGTATAGGGGTGGTCGAATTATGTTATTTTGACGGGAAAGGGGAAAACGGGGTCAAGGGATGTTTTAATAAGTCATCCATATCTCGATATTGGTTATGATTGCTTATTTGAATTGATCAGACTGGGGTTTCCGTATTTTTAATCATTTTGACGAGAAAGGGGAGAGCGGGGTCAGCGAATGTTTAGTCATCCATATCACGAGATTGGTTATGATTGTTCATTTTAAATAATCAGACTGGGGTTTCAGCGTTTTTAATATTTTGAAGGAAAAGGGGAGAGCGGGGTCAGCGAATGTTTAGTCATCTATATCTCAAAATTGGTTATGATTGTTCATTTTAAATAATCAGACTGGGGTTTCAGCGTTTTTAATATTTTGAAGGAAAAGGGGAGAGCGGGGTCAGCGAATGTTTAGTCATCCATATCTCGAGATTGGTTATGATTGTTCATTTTAAATAATCAGACTGGGGTTTCAGCGTTTTTAATATTTTGAAGGAAAGGGGGAGAGCGGGGTCAGCGAATTTTTAGTCATCCATATCTCGAAATTGGTTATGATTGTTCATTTTAAATAAGCAGACTGGGGTTTCAGCGTTTTTAATATTTTGAAGGAAAAGGGGAGAGCGGGGTCAGCGAATGTTTAGTCATCCATATCACGAGATTGGTTATGATTGTTCATTTTAAATAATCAGACTGGGGTTTCAGCGTTTTTAATATTTTGAAGGAAAAGGGGAGAGCGGGGTCAGCGAATGTTTAGTCATCTATATCTCAAAATTGGTTATGATTGTTCATTTTAAATAATCAGACTGGGGTTTCAGCGTTTTTAATATTTTGAAGGAAAAGGGGAGAGCGGGGTCAGCGAATGTTTAGTCATCTATATCTCAAAATTGGTTATGATTGTTCATTTTAAATAATCAGACTGGGGTTTCAGCGTTTTTAATATTTTGAAGGAAAAGGGGAGAGCGGGGTCAGCGAATGTTTAGTCATCCATATCTCGAGATTGGTTATGATTGTTCATTTTAAATAATCAGACTGGGGTTTCAGCGTTTTTAATATTTTGAAGGAAAAGGGGAGAGCGGGGTCAGCGAATGTTTAGTCATCCATATCTCGAGATTGGTTATGATTGTTCATTTTAAATAATCAGACTGGGGTTTCAGCGTTTTTAATATTTTGAAGGAAAAGGGGAGAGCGGGGTCAGCGAATGTTTAGTCATCCATATCTCGAGATTGGTTATGATTGCTCATTTTAAATAATCAGACTGGGGTTTCAGCGTTTTTAATATTTTGAAGGAAAAGGGGAGAGCGGGGTCAGCGAATGTTTAGTCATCCATATCTCGAGATTGGTTATGATTGTTCATTTTAAATAATTGGGGTATAAGCTGAGCTGAATATGGTAGGTACTACTTCAGTTTGATCCCATAAAAAATCATTTCGTAAATGAACACCCAAAAGGGGGAAACTAAAGGTAGAAAAGTACGGCAGAAAAATATGTTTGTACCCGATTGACTTGAAACTTAGTATGCATAGGGTAGGTGTGGGAGGAAGGGGAAGACGTAAGGTAGGGGGAAGTGGTAGGGGGAGGGAGCAGAAGGAAGAGAGGGGAGGAAAAGGGGTGGAGAAGGGGAGGGGGATTTGGGATTTTGGCTCTATATACCTACCTACCAAAACACGCATTCACCGAATTAGGTACCGTGATAAAGTTTGTATGGCTCCAATAAAAATCGTGGAATAAAATTATTTTTATAAAAAAGCAAATACTGACTTAAAAAACCCTGGCGCACTAAAAAGTACTAAAAAGTCTTAAGTCACTTGCCCGGTTTTTTTTTATTTTGAAGTCTACGCGGACGAAGTCGCGGGCAAAAGCTAGTTAAGTATATATTTACAAATAAAAAAGTAGTATATGTAGTAATATCAGTTATCTGGTTTCCATAGTACAGGCTCTGCTTAGTTTGGGATCAGGTAGCCGTGTGTAAAAAATGTCCCAGGATATTATTATTATTATTATGGGTGGCCAACCTTTTCAGCAGCCGGGACATTTTTTTTATGTTTCACCCCCACCCCGCACTGGGCCAGCGTGGTGGATTATGGCCTGAATCCCCCTCGCATTGAGGGGAGGTCCGTACCCAGGAGTGGGACTTTAAATGGGCTAATACTAAGGTGACAAACCACCCTACAATACAGATGCTTGCAATACCAAAGGCATTGTCATAACTTTAAGTTTGAAACAGATGATATTGAATTTTTTGAACAAATTTTCTCATTAATCTTAATGCATATACACTTATGTAACCTCATATAAGTAGGTTGCCAAGATACAGGCACTCAGAAAACTGTACTGTACTAGGTTTTTATGGAAATAAACATTTATTATTATTATTATTAGTATTATTATTATTGTTCCCATGTTGCCGACCTAAAGGGGAGAGGGATAAAGGGAAGGGATGCAGTCTTCCGGCAATCTCACTCATCGTACGAAACGCAGCTGTAGCTACTTTACGCCGATCTTTTCTGAGAGGGTGGTACTACTTGGCTTTTAACGTGGTAGAGTCAAGTTGTACCCTCTCACAGAAGATCGGCATAAAGCAGCTATTACAGCTGCGTTTGATACGATGAGTGAGAGAGCCGAAAGCCCAACCCCCCTCCCCCTTCCTCCATCCCTCTCCAATGTGCGAGCAATGCCTTTGGTATTGTAAGCATCTATTATAGGCAACGGTAACTGCTTAACATCAGGCAGGCCGTACTCTTTTTTGCCACCGCAGACCTATAAAAAAAAAACACAAGTTGAGCCAGCCCGTATATGAGCTGCAGTCAATTGGCTACAGCTTGGCTCTATCAATAAGAGTTGAGAAATCTGAGGAATAATTCTCTAACTGCTCTTATTGCCCTCATCTAAGGTTTAAAGTCATCGCGGTATCATCACGAACATTATAGAGTCATGTGCTCTACATCCTATCTTAAAGATCATCTCTCAGTAACCCACTCCAAAAAGGACCTGAAAACCAGCCTAACAAGGTCCATTTTCACAAACTACAATGAGAGTACTTGGGATTACAAATCGTGATGGTGAGGGAATTTGGAATGTGTGTTGTGGAATTTAGGTTGAAAGTAGAGTTGTATGGTTTAGTAAAAGGGCTGCGAATAAGTAATTGTTTATAGTGATCGTGAGGTTTTGACACCGAAGTGTACTTTGCTTTATAATACACTAACTTCTGCCCGCGACATCGTCCGCGCATATTAAAAAAAAAAAAGAAAAAAGTAGCCTATGTGCTATTCCAGACTATACTATCTATCTCTGTGCCAAATTTCATCCAGATCAGTTCAGCCGTTCTGGCGTGATTGAGTAACAAACATCCATCCATCCATCCATCCAAACATCCATCCATCCATCTAAACTTTCACATTTATAATATTAGTGGGATGACATCTAGATATACAAATAAATATAATTGAAGTGTCTGTTTGTAATGTCCAAATAACAACTTTTTACTAGCTACATATGAAATTATATACGGTACTTATAACAAAAAAAAACATTATTTCAAACTTTTGTCTGTCTGTGTGGATGTTTGTTCCGGGTAATCTCCGAAACGGATGGACCAATTTTGACGGGACTTTCACTGGCAGATAGCTGATTTTATAAGGAGTGATTTAGGCAACTTTTATTTAAGAAAAATAAAAGTTTCGCGCAAAAAATACAAAACCCATTAAATTCCACGAGGGCGTAAACGCGGGTAATCTTTTTCTGAAATTTACGCGTACGAAGTCCCGAGCACAGCTAGTAAACATTAAAACTTAATTGTAAATAAATGTGTGTGTAATGTAACTTCACGACTTTTATCCCCATTCGGGGGTAGTCAGAGGCTTGAGTGGCCATACACCACGACATTGTGGAGGTATTAACCAACTCAAAGCCCACGTTTCACCAGATAGTCAGAACCCAACGTGACAGGTGGTGAACCTTGTCGCCGTGTATACAGGAACTGACTATTACCTTATCCCGAGGGATAGGTAGGTTTCCTCATGATGTTTTCCCTCACCGTACGCGAACTGTAAATTATGCACATAGATGAAAATTCATCCATTGGTGCATGCCCCACCGGGGATCGAACCTGGGACTTTCTTATTGCTAGCCCAACCCGTTCACCCCTAGGCTACAGTCGCTATCAAATAAATCACTTGAAAAATAATTAAAATCAATATAAGACTAGTAATATCCATCCATCTACAGTAATTAGAATCACTCACGGAAAATACATTATTACGTTATATATATGTAAATATCTTAGGTACTTATTAAGATGCATATAGATGAACCACTTTGAGTGGTAAAAATTGAATTATATTTACCTATTAATAATAACACATCTAAGTGCTGGCTTGGGAATTTATATAATCTTACAACACGCGAAGGCATTTACATGCAAGGCTGTTTTATGTAATCAATATTAATATTTTAAAAAACACGACTGGAACATTTTTTTTTTAATTTGTAATTCATGACCTCAATGCTAATTTTCATGCGTCTAGCTACCTTTGGGTAGAATTTTAAAAATCGTTTCTTATCGACTGAAAACTTCATAAAAGACGGTTCTGCGTTAACCAACCAGGTTTTCTCTCTTTATAATATAATAAAATAAATATCGCCAGACTAACCCACTAATTGTATGGTCCCAAACTAAGCAACGCTTGTACTATGGCTACCGTACAATGGACTGGGGGCGATCCCAATGTCACCCAAACCGAATTATGAGAAGCCGTTTCCGAAATTTACGCTCGAACTACTGTAGCGGTCTTCAAGTAATATTAAGTATATAAAGTATATATTAAGTCATTATAATTTTACTTAAATGAGTACATACATATCACGAACGGTTGCAAGATGATACAAACAGATTAATATACGTATCATGGTAAGTATATAGCGATTATATGATTTACGGCACACACGCAAAGTGGTACAAGGCTCTCAATTTACGAGTACGTACCACGCAGTTACAAAACAAAACAAAGATTATTATAACCAAAGATATTAAATAAAAATGTAGATAAGTTGTATGCGCTCCGTAAGCGGCACATAAAAACTTTGCTACTTGGCAAACATGCGCTCTGCCTCGCGTGGTTTACGTAATTGATGGCGGCGTTGACAGTGTTGATTTTTCATAACTTATATTGTGATATTAACATGTGGTTAACATAATAATAATATCATATGAAAAACGCAACGTATTTCAGTCCGCTGACCGCGTATGTGCGCACGGTATCTTGCCATTTTTTTTTTGTCTAGGTAACCAGTCTACCCCTTTTCTTATTTAATCCTTGGTTATAGCAAATTGGTTCGCTGAGAGAGGTATGCAATTAGGAGAAATTGCATGAATAAATTTATGGGAAGATTTGTTTGAATTAGTGACGGAATATTTCACATGTCTTGTGAATAAAATTATGGTATGTTTAACTAAAATCATGGACTGTAATCATCATTGCAATGTAATTAAACCACAACTATTCGGGTTTTATCGTAGATCATCAGCGATTTCATAGGATTATAAATATTATAATATAATAATAATAATGGAAAATGTGAAAATGAAAATTCACTGTGGATTAAATCATGGATAATAAAAATTTACAGGTAGAAAACCAGTAAAAAAAAAATTATCACATCATGAATATTCGTTGCCAGTAGTATTAATTGAAAGGAATTATTTTCATGCCTATATCTTTATAATTTTTAAAATTTTTTCTTCGCAAAATGTAACCCAATTTAATATGAAGCGACAAATAACGAAAGGTAGATCTACATTTCGTTATTATTGTGAATTTAACAACATAATAAT
This sequence comes from Drymonia ruficornis, assembly GCA_947859195.1. Taxonomy (NCBI): domain Eukaryota; kingdom Metazoa; phylum Arthropoda; class Insecta; order Lepidoptera; family Notodontidae; genus Drymonia; species Drymonia ruficornis. Next base: position 1,854,645 of record OX401922.1, read on the forward strand.
ATTATTTTTAACTCACCATTTCATCATTATGATTTATCTACATGACTTCAAAATTGGTTGAGACCTCGAAATGTACTACTTACCTTTATGTTACTGACTAAGAAGGCATTACAATTGGAGTAATACTCGTTGTAAAAAGCCACTTGTTAGCACGTGTTACAAACTATAATGAATAAGGTGTAAAAAGTATACGCAAGTGACCTTAATGATATATCATTAGGGGGGATAAAAAATATTATGATCTCTTAACCAGCGCAATTTTCAATTTTTTCTATTCATTAGACGTGTCTACAACATGCACATGCCGCGCGAGGCTGCTCACCCACATGCCTCGCGAAGCACGACGTTAGCCTCAGTCGCATGCCGCGCGAGGCAAATGGCGAGGCAACTGACACTCTAGATAGGGAAAGGTATACCCGATCAATCAGTTTGACACGTTTGACATCGTTCTGTCTCACGACTGCCAAACTAGGCGAGGCAAATGTGAGTGCTCAGATGAGGCAGGGCGCGCATTTGCCTCACGTGAGGCAAGTCAAACTTGGCGAGGAAAATTTTCCTCGCGCGGCATGTGACACTTCTGGACTAGCTATTTAAATGTAATCGATATGTGAACATAAAATAAACAAAGTTAAGAGAGTTGTAAAAAATATTTGTAAATACAGGTAATAAACATAATATCTACACGATACAATTATGATTGAAAACATTGATGTATTATTTTAGAAGATATGGTACCTCCATACATTGCAATCTCTAGACTTGTGCTAAGCGCACTATATACAGCAAAGTTTACATCTGTTTCCTACCCACCAAATTTTAGTTACAGCCTATAAAGCTTTATTGAACCTTCTAGGTTAATTGTTTTACAACACCTTAAACTAACATCAGTAACCTTGTAATAATGACGGAACAAAAAAATGGTTTATGACCCAAAATATGAGAGCAATTAGATATAAAATCTAATAGTCATAAATGGTATATGTAGAGTAGTGTGTTTTGCGAAATGTAAAGTTGCGGAGTACGGAAGTTTGAATTCCAGGCAGACTAAATTTTAGACAAGATATTTTGTACTCCAAAGATTTAATTTAGTCTGGTTGGTACCGTCACTTGCATATCTATGGTGACATTTCCAACATAAAGCTGAACGCTCTTAATAAGGGTGGCAATACTAAAGAAAGCTCAGCTTATGTTGATAATGTCACCATCGATGTGAGCGCGTGTGTCGGAGCTACCCTAGAGACTCCCAAACCAGGGCAAAACACGAAACGGCCGTTTCCGAAATTACCTGTAGCGAGAATCGAACCACCCGATGCAGTGCCCCGAGCAGCCTACACTCAAACCACTACGCCAAGCAGTCGTCCAAATTGCCATAAGAGCCATAACACACCGAGACGCCAGGCGACGTCGCCAGCCACCGTAGCCAACTAATTTGTATTGAAATGTATGACAGATATCACAACTGGCGACGGACTGGCCACGTCGCCAATCGGTCGCTAGGTGTGTTACCTGTCATCATTTCAATACAAATTGTTTGGCTACGGCGGATGGTGACGTCGCCGGCCACGTATTCAAACAATTTGTATTGACTGGCGACGTCGCCAGTCGGTCGCCAGGTGTATTACCTCCCATACATTTAAATACGAATAGTTGGCTACGGTGGCTGGCGACGTCGCCATGGCTACCCGGTGTGTTATGGCCCTTAGTGTAAGAGGTTTTGCTGAAAATAGGTTTTAAGTAAACTCACGGTTTTCATTATTTTTATGTCCATTTTTTTTTTAAATGAAATTAGCACAGATAATTGAAAACAAGTGTTGCATGCCAATTTGATGTCTGTGTTTTCAATATGAGCATTCGAGTAATTATTGAAATCGATTATTATTGCAACTTTGCCGACAACATTTTTGAATAGGTACTTAAACGTCAGAACCAGACCAGATCAGACAGGTATGGACACAATTTGGTCTTTTAATTCGAAATCGTGACATCCGCATTCATAATGGGGACTAAACTACTTAATTTGGCCATTAAATGGTAAACCAATAAAAGAAAAATCATCGAAGTCTGTAAAAATAAAGTTTTTATATGATAATTTTTGGTTTGGCGGTGGCAAAAAATGAAGTATTGAGACAATAGAATCGCAGCTTTAGTAACTTTAATTGACACATTGAAGTATTATTTAAGAAGATATGGTACCTTCTAACATTGCCATCACATAGCTTAATCGAATAGAATAGAATAGACTTCACAATGTATGGAAATGTCAAACGTCGCTATGTAGATCAACAACAAGTTGCTATGTAGATCACGTGACTTATGTTATTTCCATACATGAAGCGTAGCGATTTAAAGAAACGCTTGTAGAAGTCAGTCACTTGTCTAGCCCTTCTGTTATCGCACTCGCTATTCGACAATTCACTAATTAAATACATACAGTCATTATTCACCTAAGATGAGCCGTATTAGCAATACCGAAAGTTTTCAACGTTATTTTCCGCAAGCGACTGAGTCATACTGTGTCCATAAATGTAACGTCACGACTTTTTATCCCCATTCGGGGGTAGTCAGAGGCTTGAGTGGCCATACGCCACCACATTGAGGAGGTATTAACCAACTCAAAGCCCACGTTTCACCAGATAGTCAGAACCCAACGTGACAGGTGGTGAACCTTGTCGCCGTGTATACAGGAACTGACTATTACCTAATCCCGAGGGATAGGTAGGCTTCCTCACGATGTTTTCCCTCACCGTCAGCGAACTGTAAATTATGCACATAGATGAAAATTCATCCATTGGTGCATGCCCCACCGGGGATCGAACCTGGGACATTCTGTTTGCTAGCCCAACCTGTTCACCTCTAGGCTACAGTGTGTCCATGGACTCAGTTTAGTAGGACATACTATTTTGGATAGTCAAGTCTCTCCCTCTTCTTGGTAATGACTTTAAATTGATCAGTTTTTTTGTATGATGAAGGCAAAGTTGGCAATTATGGCATTCCACAGCTAAGACTTGCGTGCCATTAGCTACGTCCAGAAGTGTCACATGCCGCGCGAGGCTGCTCACCCACATGCCTCGCGAAGCACGACGTTTGCCTCAGTCGCATGCCGCGCGAGGCAAATGGCGAGGCAACTGACACTCTAGACAGGGAAAGGTATACCCGATCAATCAGTTTGACACGTTTGACATCGTTCTGTCTCACGACTGTCAAACTAGGCGAGGCAAATGTGAGTGCTCAGGTGAGGCAGGGCGCGCATTTGCCTCAAGTGAGGCAAGTCAAACTTGGCGAGGAAAATTTTCCTCGCGCGGCATGTGACACTTCTGGACGTAGCTATTGGTATAGGCCGTGGCAACATTGCCCGTAGCGTATTTTGGCCTTATCGGCTAAGGTCGATACCTTCCTAATGCCATCTTCACGGCAGATTGAGGTGCCATAGCAAAAACTGCACTTCGGAAATGGCCTTTTCGTAATTTGCCGTGTCTTGATCATCCGCTGTTTGTAACTTTGATACCCATAGTACAAGCATTGCTTAGTTAAAGCGACTGTAGCCTAGGGGCGAACACGTTGGGCTCAATCAGAAGGTCCCAGGTTCGATCCCCGGTGGGGCATGCACCAATGGATGAATTTTCATCAATGTGCATAATTTACAGTTCGCTGACGGTGAGGGAAAACATCGTGAGGAAACCTACCTATCCCTCGGAATAGTCAGTTCCTGTATACACTGTATTCACCACCTGTCACGTTGGGTTCTGACTATCTGGTGAAACGTGGGCTTTGAGTTGGCTTAATACCTCCACAATGTGGTGGTGTATGGCCACTCAAGACTCTGACTACCCCCGAATGGGGATAAAAGTCGTGACGTTATATATGCTTAGTTAAGGACCTTATAGTTAGTTTGTTAGTTAAGCAGCAGAACCAATCAAGATAGGATTGTCATTAGACGCGTCTTCATGTGCCGAGCGATGCGCCCTAGCAATCAGTTTTGACGTATAAATACGTACTTTAACTGATTGCTGGTATGTAACTGCTTGGAGCTTGTGGATATACCTGTCGACTTTTTCTGTGACTAAGGCGGAAAACAAGCGTACGGCCCGCCTGATGTTAACCAGCTACCGTAGCCTATAGATGCTTACTAACAAGACTCAACTTGATCTGTATAATACTTATTGGGCCCACTTTCAGTCGGTCATATTTTCAGGTCTTTAGAATCATAATGCAGCTATTACAAAGATTAACAAATCACCATAAGTATTTCACGAAGCGACAGATCCTAAAGTTTATAAGAACCTATACTTATAGTCACTGAGTTAAATGTTAGCATTCGGTATTCAGAGGATCTACATCGAATAGGCGACATTTATAAGGATATAAAGCTACTTATTCACTAGGGAACAAAGTCGAGACATGTCGCGAGCAGTCGCGGGACATTTACGTGCGACTGTCCGGCGAAAATGTTGAGGATAGTCGCGGAACACAGAGTGACACTCGTCCTCACTACTCAAATGCAGTCGGGCGACTGTTGAGGAACACGATTTGACAAGAAAATGCGCAAGGTCGACGCTCTAGGCGGGTGGACACGCGACATGTCCGGCAACACATAGGCCGGTGTTAATAAATGCATCTCAAAGTTGAGATCGATCTTAAGATGCAGTTTTTGACGTTTAATGTATGGAACATCTGTCAAACACAGCATCTAAAGTTCGATCACAATCTTGAGATCGATTTAATATGGACCGTAGATATCGCCTATAATGTCGGGCGATGTCCTCCGCGACGTCTCGCCCGACACGTATAATTCGTGTCGGACAAAATCGCGGGACAAGTGTCCCCTAATGAATACGCGGCTTTAGATCGACAAAGGTTTATTCACGACAGTGCAAGCATCATGACCTCCTTTCATAGACTTACAGTTTCGATAAATAATGGTAGCTCCTGGTTCTACTCTAGTATCTAGTACTTATCTAGTTAATTTATGTAAATACGCCCCCGTATTATTTCTCTTTAGATCCTCTCCATCCAAAGGTTGCCTGGTAGAGATAAGTAATAGTGATAAGGCCGCCCATTTTCCACTTTCTGTGTAAATTATGTAATTTTTTATAAATGTTTTTTTAGTGGTGGAATAATAAAGAGTTATCTGTCTATATATATATAAAAAAAAAACAAAACAATATAACGTCACGACTTTTATCCCCATTCGGGGGTAGTCAGAGGCTTGAGTGGCCATACACCGCCACATTGTGGAGGTATAAGGTCAACTCAAAGCCCACGTTTCACCAGATAGTCAGAACCCAACGTGACGTATCTATAACTTATACCTAAAACATTAGGATACACTTCAGATTCATTAAAATGATGACGTCATATTCATAGATGTCTTGACGATCAGTTGGCGCAGTGGTTCGAGCATAGGCCACTAGGCTCACTACATCGGGTGGTTGCGAGTTCGATTCCAGACCGAGGAAAATTTTGTAATCGGCATTTTCGTAATTTTGCCGAAGCTGGTTGTCACTGGGATCACACCCAGTCCATTGTACGGTAGCCATAATACGTTGCTTTGTTTGGGACCATACAGTAGATGTGTAAGTCTGGCGACATTATTGGACGGGCCCGTTAGCGTGGTTGGCGCGGAGGCGACTTTCACGCTGCAGGTCGTAGGTTCGATTCCTACCCGTGACATGCATTTGTGTGCATGAACATGTCTGTATGTCCCGAGTCTGGGTGTATATGTATATTAAGTATGTATTTACAAATAAAAAAGTAGTATATGTAGTAATATCAGTTATCTGGTTTCCATAGTACAAGCTCTGCTTAGTTTGGGATCAGGTAGCCGTGTGTAAAAAATGTCCCAGAATATTATTATTATTTATTATTATTATTTAACATTTATGAGATGATCTTGAGGAAACTTGCTTGCTAGAGAACATACGGGTCCGTATAACGTAAAGTTCACCAACCATTAAGCCACCGTTAGCTGCATCTCACTCGCATTCAAGAGATTTCACGTACTATAACGTTTTAAGGGCTTCATTCGACCCTAATGTACCCAACTGGGGCCATATGCAACTTCAAGTAAAATCGGTCGTCTGCTTCTACCCTATGATACAGGTAAAATAAAAATAATAATAATAATTTAGCCCTTTTAACGTACCACTGCTGGGCACGGGCCTCCCCTCGATGCGAGGGGGATTCAGGCCATAATCCAGCACGCTAGCCCAGTGCGGGTTGGTGGATTTCACATGTTTAAAGACATGCAGGTTTCCTCACGATGTTTTCCTTCACCGTAAGCAAGTGATAATCATATTAAAGTTATGATTCACACATAGATACAGATACATAGATGTATTCACATGATTCAGGTATGAAGATAAAATAATAGTCGTCAGTAGCACGTCCCTAGCTCAATAATAAACCAAACCTTGAATAACTATGCTAACACAATTACTAACTTTATCAGTCTTTACTAAAGTAGTCGTTATAAATGTTCAAGTTATATTTCGTTATTTACATAAGTACTAGAATTTGTATGAATGAAGAAATAATATAGGCATTTATTTATACTTACTTTAAATAGCTAAGTACCTTATCATCTATATCTATACTAATATATAAAGAGGGAAATGCTGACTGACTGACTGACTGACTGACTGACTGACTGACTCATCAACGCCGAGCCGAAACTACTAAAGTTAGAGACATGAAATTTGGACAGTAGATATATTTTGTGACGTAGACAAGCAATAAGAAGCGATTTTGGAAAATTCAACCCCTAAGGGGGTTAAATAGGGGATGAAAGTTTGTATGCAAGTTCGTCATTTTTCAAGTTAGAATTATGAAAATTTGTGTTGAGGTGTCTTTTTAAAAATAAAAAATATGGTTTTCGGCGTTTTCGAATATTCAACCCCTAAGGTGGTAAAATAGGGGATGAAAGTTAGTTGGGAAGTTTGTATAGATGTTCGTCATTTTTGAAGTTAGAATTATGAAAATTTGTGTTGAGGTTCCTTTTTAAAAATAAAAAACTTGAATTGCTGCGTTTTTGAAAATTCAACCCCTAAGGGGGTAAAATAGGGGACGAAAGTTTGTATGGAAGTTCGTCATTTCTGAGGTTAGCATAATGAAAATTTGTGTTTAGGTTTCTTTTTACGTATTAAAAATAATGATTTCATCTTTTTTGAAAATTTAAACCCTAAGGGGTTAAAATAGGGGGTGAAAGTTTTTATGGATGTTCGTCATTTTTTGAAGTTGGAATTATAAAAATTGGCGATTAGGTGACTTTTAAAAGATAAACAATATTAATTTCAGGGTTTTTGAAAATACATCCCCTAAGGGGGTAAAATAGGGGATGAAAGTTTGTATGGAAGTTCGTCATTTTTGTAGTTAGCATAATGAAAAATTGTGTTTAGGTTTCTTTTTACGTATTAAAAATAATAATTTCATCTTTTTTGAAAATTTAAACCCTAAGGGGTTAAAATAGGGGGTGAAAGTTTTTATGGATGTTCGTCATTTTTTGAAGTTGGAATTATAAAAATTGGTGATTAGGTGACTTTTAAAAGGTAAACAATATTAATTTCAGGGTTTTTGAAAATACATCCCCTAAGGGGGTAAAATAGGGGATGAAAGTTTGTATGGAAGTTCGTCATTTTTGTAGTTAGAATTAAGAAAATTGGTGATTAAGTGTCTTTTAAAAAAATAATAATAATAGAGTACGCGATATGGGATACGGGATTTTGTATATGGGATACGGGATACGGGATTTTGTATATGGGATACGGGATACGAGTTACGGGATATGGGATGCGGGATTCGGGATGCGGCATACGGGATGTGGGATGCGTGATACGGGATACGGGATACGGGATACGGATACGGGATACGGATACGGGATACGGATACGGGATACGGGATACGGGATACGGATACGGATACGGATACGGGATACGGGATACGGGATACGGGATACGGGATACGGGATACGGGATACGGGATACGGGATACGGGATACGGGATACGGGATACGGGATACGGGATACGGGATACGGGATACGGGATACGGGATACGGGATACGGGATACGGGATACGGGATACGGGATACGGGATACGGGATACGGGATACGGGATACGGGATACGGGATACGGGATACGGGATACGGGATACGGGATACGGGATACGGGATACGGGATACGGGATACGGGATACGGGATACGGGATACGGGATACGGGATACGGATACGAGATACGAGATACGGGATATGGGATGTGGGATGCGTGATACAGGATACGGATACGGATACGGGATACGGGATTTGGGTTCCAGAAAACGGAAACGGATTTTTTAAATTTATATTCTGCGCGGACGAAGTCGCGGGCAAAAGCTAGTTCTTTATATAAGCGTGGGAACTTTTATTTTTTTGGTAAAAAGATTTGTAACTATCTTCTTATCTTTCTTTTTATCGTATGGTTAGTGGGCAACCTGGGGTCAGAGTGCTGTCTAGATGACAACAACCGGGACCGACTTTTTACGTGCCCTTCGAAGCACGGAGATGCTCAGTTTGTGATGCCACTAAATAGACAGCCATCTCTGACTGAGTTTTCCATGAGGCTGTAATTATTAGTAGTTTTGTTACACTTTACAGCTAAGCTAATACTTATAACAGAAGTTAACTGACGTTAATAGTTAACCTGAAATCTTTAAGTAACAAGCACCCTCAGCCTTTTGACCTTTCATTTCCTAGTAAATATTTATATGAGCAACGAAACTGTAAAAAGAGTTAAATCAGTAATTCAGTTGGTTTTCCAAAGAGACCTCTTCTATTATTTTGGACTTATTTCCAATTAAACATCCTGTATAGTGACACCAATTAGAGAACACGACCCGGTAGACTATATTGACATTTACGTGTTAAACTTCCTCCAAATTCCTTTCTATGCATGCGCCCACGCATCAATCATCGTTAATTAACCCAAACACTTTGACATTAAGCTTCGCTTTAATCACGGATTTAATGGACAGAAAAAAATTACCCTGTCAATCATGTATATTGGTGGTAGAGCCAAGCTGTAGCCAATTGACTGCAGCTCATATACAGGCTGGCTCGACCGGGGTAGTACCACCCTCTCACAGGAGATCGGCGTTACGTAGCTATTTAAGATTCGTTTCGTACGATGAGAGATCCGGAAATCGAACCCTTTTTACCTCCCTCTGTCCCACTCCCCTTCAGGTCAACAATGTGGGAGCCCATGTCTTTGGTATTGCAATCGTCTATAGGCTATGGTAACTTAACATCAGGCGGGCCGTACGCTTGTTTGCCTCCTTAGTAATATCCAGTAATAGTCTTAGTAGTTAGTAGTTAGTGTTATGGCCTGAATCCCCCTCGCATTGAGGGGAGGCCCGTGCCCAGCAGTGGGACGTTAAAAGGGCTAAATTATTATTATTATAGTTAGTATACGGAATCTTCTCCATCCAAAGGTTGTCTAGAAGTGAACTCAGCTTGCGATAAGACCGCTTACTATACACTATTATATTGTTTGTTTCTTGTTTTGTTTGTTTATGTATTTGTTTCCACTGGTGTACAATTAAGTGCTATCTATCTATCTATATAAAAAACGCCTTGTCAATCACATATCCTGAATCTAACTAAACAAATTTGTGAACATAAAGAGGTCACACAGCACTAGCTTAACTTCATTAATTTAATATAATTCAAGCTTTGCGTTAATAACTTAACGATCTAAATACGACTCTATAAGTTGTTGGTAACGATTCAGATTTGGGTGTGGCGCTGATTGGATCACTCACGAATGTGTATCGTTCGAAATGAGTTGGGTACCATCAGTATATAACCCGGCAGATGGGCTTGTTCAAGCACATTTCACTGCGGTCACCCCTAGAGGACACATCCGAAATGAAATACGTTAGTAAACCAGTGCTTACCATTCTATATCGTGATTTACGAAAATTTTATGTGTGTCTCACGATTTTGTATTATCAGTGCTTTTGCAAATTTGTGGTTTCGTTAAATTTACTCTTTCGAGTGACTCAAGTGTTAGTTCGAAACTAAAACAAGTGAAAAACAAATTCTGTATAAATTAAGACATGATTCGGTTGTTACGGAATAAAAAAGTTTACGAAACGCAACTTTTTGTAGACATAAATTAATAGTTACGAACTGGGATTTTCACCAAACGGGACTAAGCCAACTTAATCCATAATTTATTAATTGAACTGAATCATAATGATTATTGAATTGAATCAAAATGATTATTTAACCCACTGAATTAAATAATCATTATGATTATTTCATAAGTTGCTCTACAAATAACAATGTTTCAGTTGTATTTACTCAATAATGTTTATCTAATGCTGGTAACTATAACTGTGCGCTCGTTGAACTCCTTTCAACGACGTAATATCTTTAAAGATGTCGAACCCAGCTAATATAACTTGCATCATCAGTTACCACAATTTAGGCGTCAATGACTTAATGGTTAGAGGGACCGCCTTCGTAACCAAGACGTTCCGGGTTCAAACTGACGGACCCACTCTTAACACGAGCATCTTTTGGCTTGAAGAGGGTATTGGAATAGTCATATCTCTCCTTCTGTCGGGTTGTCAACGTGCGAGCAATGTCTAATATTGCAAGCAACTATAGGCTCCGGTAACTGCTTAACATAATAAAAATCGTACGACAAAAAAAAATTACTAAATTTGAAAATGAAACTCCACGTAATTCATGTCAAGATTATTCAAAGTAAGGCCAATTTGATTTTCTATGATTCTATTCAATTATCCTTTCCGGTGACGACAACCTTCTGATCCATTAGGCCGTGTCTGTACGGGTAAGGCGATTGCAACGCGACGGCAATTTCTATAAACATTTTTGCTCATATGATGCAGCCACTGCTATGTTATATGGGTTTTAATCGCTATTGTGTGACTATCACGGTCGCTTTACGGCCCCAGCCTTAGACTCCTGTCAACTTGTGTATATATCTGCTATAACCTACCGCCAAATTTATAGAGATTTTTTGCCAGTTTACGATGGTGACGAGTGTGTAGCCGAACGATTCCTTGTTATCATTTTATCAAAAAATTTGTTGGATTTTCCCCCAATTTTGAAACATTACTTTTTAATTACTTGCAACCACATTGGCTAAGTACCGCAATGTTGCACAGTGTTACCAGCTGTTAACCGCAGACGGTGACAGAAGGAAGTCTGTGCCATCCAATTAACACCCTGAAATATTGGGCAATTGTCACTGTTTGCGTATTTATTTATATTAGCAGTTTGAAGAAGCCAGAGTTACTTTTTATTATATTTATAAACAAAGAAATAAATGATCAGGGTGACAAACAAAGACATTACCAAGAAAGAGGGAGACACGTGACTGTAAAAAATAGCGTTCCCTACTAATCGGAGTCCATGGACACCGTACGACTCAGTCGTTCGCGGAAAATAACGGAAAACATGTCAAAATTGCAAATACGGCTCAACTTCTGGTGAATATTATTGATTGTCGAATTGCGAGTGCGATAAGAGATTTTTATATTTCGCTGAATGTAGTGGTGGGTGATGCAATGTTAGGCGGTACCATATCTGCTAAAATAATACATCAATGGTGCAAATGCTCAAAATAAACAAATTGGTCAAACGCTAAACTGTAACTTGCTCAAGTATGTACTTACATGAAATTGAAAGGTGCTAAAATTTCAGTATTACAAAACTCTGAAGTAGTTTTCATCGGAATCTTAGCGACTGTTATGACTGAAACCTTACGTTACTGCCTTTTGAAAGATTTTAGTGTAATGTTTTCATTATTCCCATAGATTTATAAAAGGTTCGCGCTCGCACCCTCGCGGATAACAAAATTAATCTATGATTGTTTCGTTAATTCAATCAGTAGACTTTTTGACGGGAAGTACAAAAGCCCAAGCATCTGCTTGTTTGATACATAACACAAATTTGAAAATGTTTATAGGTACACTTACAAATAGGTACAATTTGACATTGGTGCTGATTATGTTGGCTGTATTGACATCGTTATCACGGTCGTAAAATTAAAGCAATACATAAATGCTTTTAGATGGATCAGTTTAGTTTAGTCGTGATTTGTCATCATTGGCTTATTATATCATAACAAAAAAATCGGAGAAACAAAATACACGCCATTGTATTGACATAAACATGACCTTATAACCGAAAATTTAATGGGCTACAGAAAGAGATAATCGGTTTCTTAAAGCTTCGTCTCTGTCACTCTTAGATGACGCTCTCCACACCCAATCCGACTATCTCTTTCTAGACCGTATAATATTACCTACCTTAACTTACTTTACTTGCCATTGCAGTTCATCATCCTAGTCCTGGTCTCAGCAGCCTCCGCCGCCCGCCTGGACCAGAGCATCTACCTCCCCCCCCACGCCAGCTCCTCAGGCGGCTCCAACGCCGGTCTCCAAGCGCCCGGAGGCGAAGACTTTACTCACAGCAACTATGGTTCAGCTAGTAGCAATGCTGAAATCCTGAAATATGAGAATGAGATTAATGAAGAGGGGTATCATTATGCTTATGAAACCAGTGATGGAACGAAAGCTGAGCAGCAAGGTATGTACACACAAAAAGTAGTATATGTAGTAATATCAGTTATCTGGTTTCCATAGTTCAAGCTCTGCTTAGTTTGGGATCAGGTAGCCGTGTGTAAAAAGAATGTTCCAGGATTTATTTATTATTATTTATTAAAATGACTCTCCAAAGAATCTCTTTGCACGAATCATAAGCAATCCTGAAACCTTATATTATACATGCGATAGTAAATCTGTCTGTCTGTTACGTTTTCACGAGTACCGCTAAACGATTTTTTATGAATTTTGGTATAGTTATAGACAAGAGGGCCTACTCTTTTACAAACGAAAACGGGAATACGCGGATTTCGTCCGAAATTTCGTTTTCGTTTGTAAAAGAGTAGACCCTAAGACCTTGGAGAAGGACATAGGCTACCTTTGTTGCGAAAATAAAACTTGAAGGGGCTGAAATAGGGGATGAAAGTTTGTATCAGAGACCCAATTTCTAGAAGTACGAATTATACGCAGACGAAGTCGCGGGTACCAGGTAGTATAAAAAAATAAGCGGAGATTCTAAACTCCTCTTGGCCAGCATGTTGGGTGGTCTGGGAGTCGGGGTTCGGTGGCAGTTCAATAGCGAGCAGACTACGAACTTTACGACAGCTGTTAAAAGTGGTTGGCAATAGCAATTTGGACTTAGAAATCCGTCAAAATTCAACAGCTTTCATCATAATATTCTTTGCAATTACGGCTAAACGACTCGGCGCCCTGAGCCGCTGGGGCGCCGCGGTGCATGCGAGTAGCAATCCCGTGGCGCACCTCCAAAGGCGGTAGATGGTTCACAATTGGTTTTTAATAGGTACACGGCTTGCTGGAGTACCACATACCCTCCCGCCTCCCCCGAGGCGGAAGGGGTACATGGGGATTGTGGGGATTTTTTCTTCATTAATGTTTGGGGGATTTTGGGTTCAGTTTGAGGCACACGAGATGATCATCTGGTTAAACACTCTTGTATCTGTTCTAGGCCGCGTGATCCCCGGCTCAGCTCCCGAAGAAGGTTCCCTCCAGGTCTCTGGGTCTTACTCCTACGTGGGCGACGATGGTCAGACCTACTCCGTCAGCTACACGGCCGACGAGAACGGGTACCGAGCTGAAGGAGCCCACCTGCCAACCCCCCCACCGATCCCTGAAGAGATACTGAAGAGTCTGCAACTAACGGACAAATCTGGAAGTAAGTTGAATATCTAAATAGATAGATTTTCTTGGTGGTAGGCCAAGCTGTAGCCAATTGACTGCAGCTCATATACGGGCGGCTCGACGGAGGTAGTACCACTCTCTCACAGAAGACAGGCGTAAAGCTGCTTTTACAGCTGCGTTTCGTACGATTAGTGAGAGAGCCGGAAGCCCATCATACCCCCCTTCCCCACCCTCCGTCCCACTCCCCTTCAGGTAAACAAAGTGCATCAAATTCCTTTGGTATTGCAAGCATCTATAGGCTACGGTAACTGCTCAAGATCAGGTGGTTCGTAAGCATGTTTGGCATCGCAGTCCTATCAAAATAAAATTGGTCTGAAATGCATATTTGCAATGAATCTAATGGAATCCTGCAGAGAGGGGGGCAAGTGGCTGCTCCCTCCATAGGTAGGGAAGCATTTCCACCTCCCTTAGGCCAAAAGCTGGGCTATACCCATGATTATATTGAATAAGTGATGATTTCATGCTGATCTCATACACGGTGACGCCTTTATGTTAATTTATAGCAACATTTAAATACATGACTGCTTGCTCAGTGTTTTTAATCAGGCGTTCAAAATTATCCTGTAATACATTGAACAGAAGTAGGGAATAATAGTCTGTAATGCAAGTGAATAAGTCATATTTTGTCTATCTATGATATTTCATTTTTTCAGGCCAATACGACAGCCAGAAAAGCAGCTATGACGCCGATGCCGGTTACTAAAAATAATATTTTAGTGAGTGACTTTAGTCATTGACTGTACCTCCACTGTAGCTATACAGTCAAGCACAGATTAATTTCAAATTCTTTTTTTTTTTTCAGATTTATCTGTGTTTGATTGGACGTTATGGCCAGTATCTGTGTTCAATTTAGTCGTTACTGTTATAACTTTTTTATAATAATAATAAAATGTAAATAATTTAATTCGTGATTTTTATTTAAAACGCAGTACTTTTTATTGTACTACTTCACCAAGACAACTAGGAACTCGGATGGAATGCGGACTTCCCGCCCTCATACCGCCCGCACACCCGCCACCGCCTGCGGCTTCCCGCCCGCTACACCTCCCGCACACCGCCAACGCCTGTTTGTGTAGGTGACGTCACATTTGACAGGTCCCTAGTTGGCTTGGTGGATTAGTAAGCCGCCCTATTATTTTGGGTACCTTACTTAGTAGGTAACTCGCGTACTTATGTTAGTGCCTTGTTAGGTAACCTTTAGCGATGGTTTTTGATGGACGACCGCTTGGCGCAGTAGTTTGAACGTCCGGCTCACCGCATCGGGTTGCCGGTTCGATTCCCGCCAGAGGCAAATTACGGAAACGGCCTTTTCGTAACTTTCCCTTGTCTGAGTGTCACTGAGATCGCCCCCAGTCCATTGTATGGTAGCCATAGTACAAGCGTTGCATAGTTTGGGACATGGACCAGTTACTAAGGGGACTGGCCCTAAGCAAGTCGGCCGAGTGGTCGACCTAGTACTAACATCGACATAAAACAAAGCGAGTAGTTCAACTATTTACCGGTAAATAGTAAAATGAAAATGAAAAAACAATGACCACGTTTTGTTTCATACAAATATCTAATAAGGGCACCTCTTTCTTTAGTCTTTACTCTGTGGTTTGGGACCATACAGTCGGTGTGTGAGTCTGGCGATATTTATTTATTTATATTGTTACTATGATTCTCGGATCAATAAGATCACGCGTTTCACAGAATTGTCAACGGAATGACATCACGTTTTGTGCTAAGGACCTAGTCTGTTCAGATTCAAGAAACTACTCAAGACTCCGTCCTATGAGTATCCAACAAATAAGTTCTTACGAAAACCTACATACTGAAAGTATTCTACCAATTCTTGAGAGAGTAGCCACGTTCAGGATAAGTGAATAAAATATGTGAGTGTGATAAATATATAAATATCGCCAGACTCACCAACTGTATGGTCCCAAACTAAGCAACGCTTGTTATGTCTTCCATACAATACAGTACAGTACAGACAAAAAATGGATTCGAAATTAATCTGTGCTTGACTGTACAGCTACAGTGGAGGTACAGTCAATGACTAAAGTCACTCACTAAAATATTGTTTTAGTAACCGGCATCGGCATCGTACAGACTGGGGACGATCCCAGAGCAAATTACGTAAAGGACGTTTCCGAAATTTGCCTCTGGCCTGGCGGGAATCGAACCCGCAATCACCCGATGCAGTTAGCCTAGCAGCCTACGCTTGAACCTCTGCGCCAAGCGGCCGTAAGAAGGTGTATAACATTGGCTTCCTAGACTTACCTAAATAAGAAAATACCCTAAGCGCCGCCATACACGGACTGCATTTTGCAGTCGCTTCCGACTGTAAAATGCAGTCTGTGTGCAGTCTGTGTGCAGTCGCGTGCCGTTCACTGCAACCAACTGCAATAGAGCTGTCACTTCCGACTGCAAAATGCAGTCCGTCTGCAGTCGCGTGCCGTCCACTGCAACCAACTGCAATAGAGCTGTCACTTCCGACTGCAAAATGCAGTCCGTGTGCAGTCGCGTGCCGTCGACTGCAACCAACTGCAATAGAGCTGTCACTTCCGACTGCAAAATTCAGTCCGTGTGCAGTCGCGTGCCATCGACTGCAACCAACTGCAAAATGCAGTCCGTGTATGTTAGCGCTAAATGTCTGAGGCTTCGACAGGCGGATTCAGGCTGAGTCTGAATAGATCTAAACTATGTATCATACCATCGATTGGTTGATTCGTCACGAATAATCTAGGCTTGGTGACTGTACTGATGCAGGTGAAGGATATTGCTATATCACGCAAATTATATAGTCTAGTGTGGTATAGTGTAGGTCTAGTATGGTCGGCCACGTTTTCAAATCTATCGAGTTGTCCCACACGTATTGTTGTATTTATTAGGTACTATACAACTCTAGCCCAAATCCCCCTTCTTCCCCTCCCTTCGTTCCACTCCCCTTCAGGTCGGCCACGTGCGAGCAATGCCTTTGGTATTGCAAGCATCTATAAGCTGCAATAACTGCTTAACATCATGCGGGCCGCACGCTAGTTTGCCACCTCAGTCCCATAAAAAAAACTAGCCGTGTTCCCGATGGTCTTTCTTATCGGAGCGAAATGACGACCCCCTTAGGAGATGTATTTCCAAAAGAGGTAATACTCTACATTCCATATCTCCGACTTCAAAAACGTATGAACTTGTATACAAACTTTCATCCCCTGAGGGGGATGCACTCAATTTTGACGTCAGAACGCAAGACATAATGTCATAACATGAGTGCTAGGGCGAGGCACGCCAGGCATTTGGACGCACCAAGTTGCGCCAAATTTATAAATATTTTTAGGCAGTTTACACCGGGTAACATTTGTGGTTTTGTGACTGTAACACTAATAATTTGAACTGAAATTGATAACTTATGCTGCGGAAGTCATTATCGGGCTATCTGTAATTTTTATGTACTATGTAATTACCTAAATATAAGGACCTAAAAATGTGTTTTGTAATGATGATAGCTTATCCCGTCAATTCTATGATCATCATACTTAGACATGTATCACGGAGTTGGCGTGATGAACTGGACGCCTTTGCGAGGGATTGGACTTGTATAGCCCAAGACAGGGAGGCGTGGAAGAAGGATGAGGCCTTTGCCCAACAATGGGACACAAATAAATAAAATAAATAAATAAATATAACGTCACGACTTTTATCCCCATTCGGGGGGTAGTCAGAGGCTTGAGTGGCCATACCACCACATTGTGGAGGTATTAAGCCAACTCAAAGCCCACGTTTCACCAGATAGTCAGAACCCAACGTGACAGGTGGTGAACCTTGTCGCCGTGTATACAGGAACTGACTATTACCTAATCCCGAGGGATAGGTAGGTTTCCTCACGATGTTTTCCCTCACCGTTAGCGAACTGTAAATTATGCACATAGATGAAAATTCATCCATTGGTGCATGCCCCATCGGGGATCGAACCTGGGACCTTCTGATTGAGCCCAACGTGTTCGCCCCTAGGCTACAGTCGCTCGTACACAAATGGCTAATATTATTATATGACTCAGAACAAAGTACGCACCTGGTTAAAATGATTAACATCTTGGGATCATCTATGGTAAATACAAGTTTTTCTGCTTCCTAAAACTTCCCTAAATAAGTACCACATTACTAATTACTGATTTTAGTTTAAACGCAAAAAACCCAAGAAATAAGTAAAGTAGGTAGTTTTGTAGGTTCAAGGAAAGGTTAAAGATAAAATAATTGTATTTGTCAAGGAAAACAAACAACAATATAAACGTAATAAAAAATAGATGTATTATTTTAGCAGATATGGATTCCTTACATCGCAATCTAAACTAATAATTTTGTGCTCAGCGCACCACTACATGCAGCGAAATTCACACACTGTTATTCCACTCGCAATTCCACACTTATTAAATACATAAGAAGAAATTATTCACTAGAAGATATGCCTATACGGGTTTCAACATTATTTTCCGCGGATTATTATAAATGTGTGTAAATATATAATGATTGCAACGCTTTACTTAAAGAATAGATATATAGTTAAATATACCTGCGGGGCTAATAGCAATTACCGTGCTCATTAATAGTCACTGAGACGAATCACTTTATGATCATATGATTCACTGAAAATCATAAGATGGTCACCTAGTGGCAATTCATATCATGCTTCGCAATTCATCTATTAGGCAGTTTTCTATGGAAATTCGTAATATAGTCCACAAAGAGGAATTGCAAATTTTTAAGGTCAATGCCAATGACAAATACCAAAATGATTCTACTAATGAATTGGAAGTGTAATTCATTAGTAGTATTGCATAGTGACCCTATTAGCCCCGCTGATCTATTCACATATTTAAATAATCACGTTTAGTACAGGGACGTTAATTTTATTTTTAATAGCCCATTGCTGGGCAAAGGCAGTGTAACGTCTCTACTAAAATTCGCGCTGAATTTTGCACAAACTTATCCCAAAATGATTCTACTAATGAATTGGAAATGCAATTCATTAGCAATATTGCATAGTGACCCTATTAGCCCCGCTGATCTTTTCACATATTTAAATAATCACGTTTAGTACAGGGACGTTAATTTAATTTTAATAGCCCATTGCTGGGCAAAGGCAGTGTAACGTCTCTACTAAAATTCGCGCTGAATTTTGCACAAACTTATCCCAGTAGGTACCTATATCGCCTGTATGTTTTAGCTAGGTAGTTACATCAGCTTCATTCATATCCCGCAAACTCAGTACAGACTCAGGCATTGTTACAGACAGTAGTTAGTTCAAAATGAAGTGCTTAGTGCTTATTATACTCGTGCTTTCAATCAACATAAACAGATGTGAATTAGTAAGTTATGCTACTTTTAAAAAACAATTAGGTAATTATTCGGCCTAATATTTATCTTAAAAGTAATAAAACTTCGGCTAAAAATAAGTGCTTGTGCCGACTTCAGTAGATCGATTTTTGAATCGCTAGAAATAGAACTGTACGATTCTTACATGTAATATACAATTCTTAATGTTTTACCGATATATTTATAAAACCAACTAATCGGATTAAAAAGAGGTGACGTGTAACTTTAAAAGTTAATTTCAAGCATTGAAATTATTACTGCCAATCGCAAGTTAACATTATACAGTTAAAAATAATATGGTTTGTCAATATCCTATTTTTCGATGTACTTAAGTTTGGACGGGACTGGATTCGTCTAAACTGCAAAAACGCAATTGATATTCATTATTAATTTTACACACAGCTTTTTTACAAATATGCATAATCGTAAAATCATGGCGTTCGACATATTGTCGGTCATCTGTAGCAGTCCTCTAGTCAATAATATGTCGACCGCCAATTATTTGTGATTTATAATGCAGAATGCACGCAGATAATATTAGAGACCAGTGGTTTCGGAATCGACATATTAACAGACATGAGGCCAAGATAGCACGGTCGCCTGCACGTCTTGGTAACATTTCCAACATAAGCTGAGCCCTCTATATTATTGACACCCGTCATTAAGAGAGCTCTGCTTATGTTGGAATTGTTACCATAGACGTGCATCCGATCGTACCATACACGATAGACGCTTTTAATCGGGTAAAAGCTAAACACAAACATACAAACTTAATGAAAGAACAAACGTTTACATTCTCTTGATTCTGTAACAAAGTAATGAAATAGCTACCTATGTATAGGAAAGCCATTTATAATCTATGGCGTCATAATGGTATTTATTCACGACCTACATAACATGAAGAGTTCATTGTTCTGACAGAAGTTTCAGAGTTCAATGTCCTATCAATTAGTGAACGTATGTGGTTTTCAGCTGAAATCAGTTTGGGAATACCGTGTTGACGTCATAACATTCATAACAATATAACAGTCATAACAACATAACAATTCCTCACATCTCACAGTAACCTACGAAAATATAGGTCGCCAATTGATATGAATAAATAAATATAAAAAACCAGACAAACACAACAACTGTATGGTCCCAAACTATTGTACTATGATGGGTACCGTACAATGGACTGGGGGCGATCCCAGGGACACCCAGACAAGGGTAAATTATAAAAAGGCTGTTTCCGAAATTTGCCTCTAGAATCGAACCCGCAACTATCTGATGCAGTGAGTCGAGCGGCCTACGCTCGAACCACTGCGCAAGCGGTCGTCAAAATAGTACTCTATGGATTCGGGAATATAGAGTTGAATAGAGCCGAATTTTGCTAGCGTAAATTTGAATAGAGTCGAATCTGGCTGAGTTTTGTTAGCGCCGTATACAAAGCTCCAATTGAAGTAAATTATTTATTCGGCCAAATATTTTTCTCAGTAATAAAACTTCGGCTAGAAATAAGCCGGCTGACTTCAATGATGAAGAATCTTTACATCTGTTCATGCCACCATAGGTAACCTGAATTCATGAAATAGACAAGTTTGTATGTCTTAAATCTATTTTGTTTATTAGCCTTTCTTTCGCGAGTTAGCATCTGTTCTAGATTCAAGGAATTTTGGAAGTATTCTCAGTCATCTTTAGTGTATACGTTCGCTAGTCGTAAAATACTTGTAGAGCGAGTTTTTTGTTATTCGGATGCTACAATTAACGAAGTTACTTGCGACTAGCGGGTGTATATAAAATTCAATTGATTGACATTAATAATTATTAAAAACAATTTTATTTGACAAAAGATAATTATTATCTTTCCAAGTTTTATAAAAGACAAATAGCTGGTTCGCTATTATATTTATTTGACATATCAGCCAAAAATTTGGCTACTAAGGTTGCTTCTATTGAGCAACCTAAGATTGACATTGCTTCTATTGAGCAACCTAAGATTGACATTGCTTCTATTGAGCAAATTGACCTTGTAAACTCAGCCAAAAATATGGCCATTAATGAAACTCCTAATAATTTAAATTAGGACATACGACAATAGAGACAACCTCTTGCTATGATGTATTAAAACTTGTCCACCAGAATATACAAGGTCTGATGGGCAAAGAACTTGAATTGGAATTGTTTTTAAATGATAGCAACATAGACATTGTTTGTATTACTGAACACTGGCTAAAAAATGATCAATTAATGTTCAGTTTTAATAATCATCACATTGCTAGCTCCTTCAGCAGAGTTAATTTAATACGTGGTGGCTCGTTAATTATTACTAATAAAACTATGAAATTTAAAGAACGTAAAGATATTGTGAGCCTCTCTGTTGAAAGAGTTATTGAAATTTCTAGTATTGAGCTTGAGCAGTTCCTTGTGGTATGCGTATACAGGCCTCCATGCTCACCTTATGATGAGTTTGAAAAATGTATGGAGGACCTTCTATTTAAAATTTCCAAATCAAATAAGACAATGATTATCTGTGGAGACTTTAACATTAATTTACTGGAATGTAGTCCAATAATTGATAAATTTAAATTACTTTTTAAATGTTATAACATGTACAATATTTTCTTGGAACCTACTAGGATAACCGCCACTAGTGCAACTTGTATAGATAATATATTCACAAATTTAAAACCAATAGATAACTCAATTATAAATAAATTAGAATCTGATCACTGTGGACAACTAGCAGTGTTTCCAAAGAAAATTAATAAACCCCAAACAAAAACTGTTAGCTTTGTTCCAATAAATAATAGCCGCCTAGAACTCTTAAGAACTAATTTAATACAAAAAGTCCCAGGGTTGCCTACTCACAGTGACACAAATATACTCTATAACTCACTGTTCCAACTCATCAGTGATGAATTCAATAAAATATTCGAACCAAAAACAATATCTTTTGGTGATCGTGCTAATTTTAGTGAATGGGCAACTCCAGGAATCTATAAAAGCAGGCAGAAGTTATATGACCTTTATTATGAAAAATCATATAATCATAACCCCACTTTCTTGGAGTATGTAAAAATCTATTCTAAGTTATTTAAACGAGCCTGTTCCTCTGCGAAATCAATTTATTTGAAAAATAAAATCAAAACATCTGCAAATAAAATTAAAATGACTTGGAATATTATCAACAGTGAAACTGGTAGAAATACAGTGCGTGACAGAGACTTTCATTTGATAATAAACAACACAGATGTAAAAGCGGATCTGGAAGTAGCGACAGAGTTTGAGAACTTCTTTACCAACATTCCTGTTCTAACAACCAAAACTCTAAGATCGTCTCCCACTTCCGCAGAGACGTTACTTAAACAAAGTGTAACTGAATGTGACACAGCTTTTAAATTTTCAGTTGTTAGTAATAAGGACATTGTAAATAGTTTTAAAAGTCTTGATGTGAAAAAAACGGCAGACCTATGGGGGCTTTCTGTAAAGACCGTTTCCTCGTTTATAGACATTATTGCACCCAAGTTAGCAGCTGTGTTTAATGGCTGTGTGACAAATGGTGTATTTCCTGATCTAATGAAGCACAGTAAAGTAATTCCTATTTTTAAATCAGGTAGTTCAACTGATCCAACAAATTTTCGGCCTATATCGATACTACCTACGTTAAGTAAAATTTTTGAAAAAATAATTTTGAACCAATTATTACGTCATTTTAATGACAACAATATTTTTCATAACAATCAGTTTGGGTTCACAAGGAATCGCTCTACTGTAGACGCGGGTATTGAACTAATAAAAAATATTTTCAGTGCCTGGGAGAACTCGCAGGATGCCTTAGGTGTATTCTGCGACTTGTCTAAGGCCTTCGACTGCGTCCATCATGAAATACTCGCCAGGAAATTGCACCACTATGGTATCAGGGACAAGGCTCTTGACCTTTTGACTTCATATTTGAGCAATAGAATTCAAAAGGTCGCTATTAACGGTGAAAAATCACCAGGTTCTGTAGTCTCTATGGGCGTTCCTCAAGGTTCAATACTGGGACCATTCTTGTTTCTTATTTATATAAATGATTTGCCATATCATGTGGGCAAAAATCACGAGATTGTGTTGTTTGCTGATGATACTTCTTTATTATTTAAAATTAAAAGACAGCTACTACATTATGACGATGTGAACAATGCACTCGCTAAAGTTGTAGGTTGGTTCAATGTAAATAATCTTTTGCTCAATGAGAATAAAACTAAATGCATAAAGTTCTCGACACCTAATGTAAGACAAATAGGAACCAATTTACGACTGAATGGTGCAGAGTTGGACGTTGAGGAGTCAACTGTCTTTCTGGGAATTACCATAGATTCCAAATTGCAATGGGGTCCTCACATTAAAAAACTGTCAAGCAAGCTGAGTTCTGCGGCATATGCTGTTAAAAAAATTAGGCATTTAACTGATGTAGAATTGTTTATTTTAGTTACTTCCATAGCATAATGTCGTATGGCATACTGCTTTGGGGGTGCTCTGCAGATTTAAATTCTATATTTGTACTGCAGAAAAGAGCTATAAGAGCTATTTATAACCTAGCTCCTAGAGTCTCCCTCAGAGAAAAATTCAAAGAAATAAATATTCTAACTGTGGTATCACAATTTATCTATGAAAACCTAATTTATGTTAAGAAAAATGTCAACAACTTTGAAAAAAGGAGCGATGCTCATTCGATAAATACACGGAATAAACACAAGCTATCCGTACATGTAACTCGTCTCCACAGAATAAGTAATTCCTTTGTAGGACAATGCATACGCTTCTACAACAAACTTCCTAAAGAAATCCGAGATTTGCCTGTTAATAAGTTTAAAACTATAGTTAAAACTAAACTCTGTCAAAAGGCCTATTACAAAATCTCGGATTACTTGGAAGATAAATCAGCTTGGGACTGAACGCTCAAATACACTTTGTTAATAACAGTGTCATGTTAAAGTGTAGCGTGTCTTGCCTTGCTTATTTCGGAAGGCAGCAGACTGGAGATATTGTTTACCAAATTACATTGTATTAAAATAAGTAAATGGCGATTAAAAAAAAACAATGTAAAAAAGACAAGCCCGCTGAGTTTCTTGCCGGATCTTCTCAGTCGAGGTCGCGTTTCCGATCCGGCAGTAGAATTTAAGGAAAAAATGTAAAATGACAATTTGTAAGTGCCCCCGTAGGCCTAAACAAAATAAACGCTTTGACTTTGACTTGACTTTGACTTTGACTATGTAACTCATGGTGCTATTGATGGATAGAGTTCAGCTATTTTTAGATTCACCTAAATCTTCGCACAAGAGCTTTTTGCTTTTCCGAGAAATATGCAAATGAAACTTAACAGATGTCTTGTTAGATGGGGAGCCGTAGAAGGGGTTTCTGGATTTACACGAGCGCGTCAGATTAAGATAAGGGAGATAGCTTACATATTGATAAGAACCTCAAAAACTTATGAGCCCTTAATATTGGTGGGTTCGCTCAGGGGAACCAAAAAAAAAAATAGACCATCTTAAAATACTCGAACCCGTCAGATTAAGATAAGGGGGATTCTTTACTACTAAGAAGTGTCAAAAGTGTCAATTTTGCTAATTTGATCGTCATTCTAAGAAATGGGAGCATCTGGAAGTTTCACTTTTTCACCCTCAGTTTTTTTTTTTTTTTAATATAGGACTGCGGTGGCAAAAAATCGTACGGCCCGCCTGATTTTAAGCAGTTACCACAGCCTTATAGATGCTTACAAAATCTGGCGCGCGCGAATAATTTTGTTTTTTTCAATTATCATGTTGCAGCATGAAAAGTATCAATATCTGACACGCTTGAGAATTTTTATGTCATTGCTTTGTATAAAAAAAAAAAAAATAATTGTCATGTATACGCTCCCCCACCGCTGAAAGCGGAAACATCTAGAACAATGTATTCTTCCTATCATGTCATCTACCGAATCTACTAGGGTTGGACGACGCTCGTGCAAATCCACGAATTGCACGCTGGCCTCCCCATCTATGTGACTCTACATGAGATGATGAAATATTTGCAGACAAAAGAAGTAATAATTAAGCCTTTTTTATGAATTTTGCATTTATTCACTTTATTAAAGAATCTGATTGTATTGGAAATGATTTCAGAAATAACTTCAGCGTAGGCCACTTCGTTCACTGCACCGTATAGTTTGATACCAAGCAGGGTACATTTCAGAAATGGTCCAAGACCATAATAATTATGTGTTTACAGCGAAACTTACACCAAAGTTTATTTCATTACAGATTAACGACCACGACTCAAACATAGTACCGAAAGAGACAACAATAAAATACTACACGAAACAGAATGAGATAACAATACCTATAATGATACATTTAGACAGCGCCCTAGCTCGCAATCTACCTAGACAATCTATACGCAAAACGAAGGACAAGTTCAAATTACTTGCTGACGACATACTACGAGACGTGGAGGAGTTATTCAAGCAACCGAGTTTACAGCTGAAAGTTAAACTAGAACTGTTAGACCTGAAGGTATTAAAGAATAGTAGTGATGCGTTTGTGATGACTGAAAATGTGTCTCAATATTTGAAGAGCTACTGCACATGGCAAGGTGTAAAGAAGGTGATGAAACAGAAATGGTACTATTCGGTATTATTTACAGGATTGGATTTGTTTTATTTGAATAACCGTGGAATTGAAGTTAGAAAGAGTACTGGTAGGTAACACTCCAATTTGAACTATTGATATATATTTTTTTAATGGAACTAAACCCGCCACACATTCTCATAACTGTTACTCCTGTAAGCCAGGATCGACAATGGTGTCCAACGATGACGCCAAGATTTGACCCTCGGCGAGTCCCGGGGAAAAGCTAAGTTGTCTTGGAACCCGCACGAATTTAATCAAAAGAAAGGTTAGGAGGAGTTGGAAGAAAATTATCCACTTCCCTCCATAACAAAGCGGGAGACAATAATAACAGTACTAACTATTGATATTTTTAAAGGGTTGTCCACTAATCGCCAAACGGACCCAATGGAAGACCAGCGCTGGTTCCTGTTAACCAGCACATGCTGAATTGGGTCCGTTTGCGGCGAGCAAAATCGGGAAATTTTCATTTTTTAATCTTTATTATCCTTTTATGTTCGCCGCAATAAAGTTTTTCTTTCTTTCTTTCTTTCTAATTATCGCCCGCTGGGCGCAGTGGTTCGAGCGTAGACCGCTCATCTCACTACATCGGGTGGTTTTGAGTTCAATTCCCGCTGGGCGAATTTCGGAGAAATTTGCTTTGGTCTGGCTGTCACTGATATCGCCGCCCCGAGGCCATTGTGTGGTAGTCATAGTACAAGCGCTGCTTTAGTTTAAGACCATTCAGTTGGTGTGTATGGTGATTATTTTTCAACCTGCTTTATCCCACTGCTGGGCAAAGGGCTTCCTTTCCTTCCTCCACTCATCCCTGTTTATGGCAATCCTTCATGTAGAAGTCCTACTCATCCTGACAACTCCT
The DNA here is from genome assembly GCA_947859195.1 of Drymonia ruficornis. NCBI lineage: Eukaryota > Metazoa > Arthropoda > Insecta > Lepidoptera > Notodontidae > Drymonia > Drymonia ruficornis. The sequence goes on from OX401922.1 coordinate 1,881,297, forward strand.
TTTAGGCCAGCGGTGATGCCGATTGGCTAGTCATACGACTTATCATCATCATCATCATCATAATATTAATACGTGAAGCAAATCCGTTCGTTCCCTGTTTTTCGAAGATGCGTGGACGGAGGAGTATGAAATTTGGCACAGTAAAATTTCCATGGAGAAGGTGTGCAAAAATATAATATTTTAATAAAAAGTGCATTATAAGTAAATTAATAAAAGAAAACTTTACACACACTACATACGTTTCACCCTAATTCGTTCGAGGTTAATTATATGTCGATGGGTTTCACCTATTCACATACAAACACAGATTGTGTATTTTTCTTTTTGATAATAAAAGTAGTACCTACTCAAACTTAAAGTGTAAATGAATTATGGTCGAATTTCGACAATAGGCGACCTCTAGTTTATTTTAATTGTGTTATGATCAACAACCCTGCGCTCCATTACTCGGATTACTAACGCAGGCGAGAAAACCGCAAAGCCCACGATAGGGACCTGTGGAGACAGAGAGAGGAGGCCATTGCCAGCAGTGGGACATTTAATCTAAATATATAAGAATCAAAGTCCTGACTCATTCATTCACTGACAGACAACGCACAGCCTAAACCGCTGGTCGTAGGGACTTGAAATTTGGAGGGTATGTTTATCTTGATGAGTAGAGAGTGTACTAAGAAAGGGTTTTTTGAAATTCAACCCCTAAGGCCGTTAAATATGGGATGAAAGTTTGTATGAAAGTTCGTCATTTTTGAAGTTAGGATGATGAAAATTCGTGTTGAAGTTTCTTTTTATAAATAAAGAAATATTAACTTCAGCGGGATCCAAGATACGAGGTCCGGGATCCGGGATCAGAGATCCGATTTTAATTAAATTTAAATTCTACGCGGACGAAGTCGCGGGGAAAAGCTAGTAGGATATAAAAAATCTATATTTCAGGCCGTAGCTACATGAACGGTGTTTGCAGTGAAAGGAACAGCTGCACACTGCTGGAGTGGCGTTCACAGAACATCGCTTATATGCTCGCACATGAAATCGCTCACAGGTACTTAATCACGCACACTTTTAAACAGCTTTCAACTTTCGGCAAAAAAAATATTGCCATTTCAATGTACGCCTAAGTTTAACACTACCCGTTTACCGTGATTTATCAGTAGGGTTTTATTTTTCAAGCAGTCAGAATCCTGAAATATCTGACAAAAACATCTTACCCTGAGATTACCGATAGTTGCGTTGTAAATATCGGTAAGTAGTTAAATCGGGGTAGACTGAAAGCCGACCCCTCAACCCCTCATAATAGTAAAAAAAAAAGTAAATATAACGTCACGACTTTTATCCCCATTCGGGGGTAGTCAGAGGCTTGAGTGGCCATACACCACCACATTGTGGAGGTATTAAGTCAACTCAAAGCCCACGTTTCACCAGATAGTCAGAACCCAACGTGACAGGTGGTGAACCTTGCCGCCGTGTATACAGGAACTGACTATTACCTAATCCCGAGGCATAGGTAGGTTTCCTCACGATGTTTTCCCTCACCGTACCGTACCGTATTTATAAGTATCTTGTCTATATCTGAGTCTATTAATTTCCAGTCTGGGCATCTCCCACGACGGTCCCCCGCACAACGACTGCCGCGACCAGCGGTACATCATGGACGCAAAATATAATCCTCAGAACCCCGCGAAGATTTGGTCACCATGCAGTAGGACAGATCTGATGAAATTCCTTAAGTAAGTATTGTCTGGTGAATTTTAAGGTAAATTTTTAGGGTTCCGTACCCAACAGAACTCTATTACTAAGCCTCCGCTGTGCGTCCGTCCGTCCATCCGTCAGTCAGCGGGCTGTATTTCACGAACCGTAATAGGTAGAGAGTTGAAATTGTGACAGAATAGATGTGTCCATATGGCGCGCATGCCTCACCCGAGCACTCATATTATGACATTATATCTATACGTTCCGACGTCAAAAGTGAGTGCTCGCGCGAGGCATGCGCCTGATGAAGACGCCGCCAATGGTGTATTTCTATTGACGCTACAACAAATCATACTAAAAATTTAATTAAATTTAAAAATAAAGGGGCTCCCCATACAAGAAACTTGATATTTTTGTAGTTTTTTATTCTACTGTGGTACGGAACCCTTTATGTATGAGTCCAACACGCACTTGTTGTATAGCTAATTTAGCTCCAGCACCACAGCTTACCACAGACTTAATACTGGAGGTGTTATAATGAAAAGTAACGTTAAGTGAGATAACCTACCGTATTGATCGCACCTGTGATTAACTGACACCTACTATTGTTTTATAGTTTCCTACTAAATTTAACTAATAGGACATAATCGTCATAGTCCGGGTTACCTAGAATATTTTTTTTAAAATTAGTATCAAGCTAATTTTCCGTGAGTAGCTTCATTTTGACGCCCAACAATTTATGTACGAAAAGTCTTGATTGTGGGAGGTAAAAGGGGTGATGATGATGATGATGATGATTCTCAAAAATGTATTACTAACTGGGTTTTTTTGTTAAATCTAACGATAATTATCTAAATTATTGAAAAAATATCATATCAGCTGGTTAGTATTGTTGGGCGTCTCACCAAAATGAAGCAACTCACGGAAAATTAGCTTGATACTAATTACAAAAAAAATGTTCAAGGGAACCCGGACTATCATATCGAATTCGAATTAAATTGTGACTGAACTCAATTAATGTTTTATTATTTAAGATCGTGCTTTGTGGAGAAGTCAAGGAGAGGCCTTTGCTCAGGAGTGGTACAGAAATATAGGCTAATAAAAAATAAAAAATAAAAAAATAATTAATGTTTGCTAAAAATACCCACTTATGACGTCATACGTGTGCACCTATAATAGTTAGTACAAATTTCGAAATTTTAAACGACTGTATGGCTTTCAATTAGACGTGTCTACAACATGCACATGTCGCGCGAGGCTGCTCACCCACATGCCTCGCGAAGCACGACGTTTGCCTCAGTCGCATGCCGCGCGAGGCAAATGGCGAGGCAACTGACACTCTAGACAGGGAAAGGTATACCCGATCAATCAGTTTGACACGTTTGACATCGTTCTGTCTCACGACTGCTAAACTAGGCGAGGCAAATGTGAGTGCTCAGGTGAGGCAGGGCGCGCATTTGCCTCACGTGAGGCAAGTCAAACTTGGCGAGGAAAATTTTCCTCGCGCGGCATGTGACACTTCTGGACGTAGCTATTTTGGAGTTATTTTAACAATTGTTACACTTGAAATTTCCCATATAATAAAATAAGGATTTTCTCACATTGGAACAACAGTAGGCACATTGTTAATGAAATTATATTTTATTTTACAGGAGTAAGCTCGCATGGTGTTTGAGTCAAGACATGGACAACCTTACAGTTATTAAATACCCATGATGATGCAACTTCTCAAGAAAATAGTTGCCATAATAATTGTAATTGTACCAAATAATAATAATTTGAACTCATTACAGTATTTATTTACACAACGCCTGAACATATTATCGCTAAGCCCGCGTGAGTAAAATTGGTTGCTATAAAAAATATTGCAGGCGTTTTAAAGTAACATGAGCTTATTATATTACTTTTTATTATTATTTAGCATCATGCCTTAGGATCTTATGCTGTAAACTTGCTTTTAGATCTGAATGTACCTTACCGGTCCCAATTACGTATTACCTATCTATTGTACATATTTTCACAATTTGAAAGTCTTTAAACGCGATGAGATAACAAAACACTAAGATAAGTAAGATCTGAACAATACCGTACTTAAATAATACTTTCTCAACAACGACCAAGTAACAACTTGGAACCTAACTAGTTAAGTAATAGGTATTTAAATTTAGGTTTTTTACATAAACAGACTTAATAGTTTTAACCATGAACAAGGCAACCGCCTTATCATTTCAGCCCCCTAGACAAGTGGCATGAACGCTAATCGAATAGAATAGAATAGACTTCACAATGTATGGAAATGTCAAACGTCGCTATGTAGATCAATAACAAGTTGCTATGTATATCACGTTGACTTATGTCATTTGCATACATGAAGCGTAGCGATTTGGAGGACGTTCGTAGACGTCAGCCACTTGTCTAGCCCTTCTGTTTAACGTACGGAATATGAAACAGTTAGTTTTTTGTCACAATCTGATTTAACTGACCTGCCACAATTGCAGTTACGTTTTTATCACCGACTGTCAGACCGACAAGTGAACCGACAACTCCGTTTTTGGTAGATACCGACATCTATGCCTACATTGGTCTGTTGACATAACGCGCTTGTAAGGTAGGTCCCTACATAAGTTCCTACAGTTAATAAAATGTGAACAAAAACTAGTAAATAGGTACCGACACTAGATAATAGTAGTATAGATGACTTTCTCTCTCATTGCAATGTTGAAAAATAAAATGAGGTAAATGAGGTAAATGAGGCCATTATGAGGACAATTTCAGTTTATTTTTTGGCCGCTAGACCGAATAAGTTTATAGCACTGTAAAATGGACTCAGGAAAAAAATAAAATAACCTAACGTTTTAGTTTTCGGCAAATAAATAAATATCGCCAGACTTACACACCAACTGTATGGTCCCAAACTAAGCCACGCTTGTACCATGGGTACCGAACAATGGCCTGGGGGCGATCCCAGTGAAACCCAGACCAGAGCAAATTACGAAAAGGCCGTTTCCGAAACTTGCCTCTGGCGGGAATCGAACCCGCAACCACCCGATGCAGTGAGCCGAGCGGCCTACGCTCGAACCACTGCACCAAGCGGTCGTCCAGATACTATCTTTTATCAGTAGAGTAGCACAGACTAGTGGAATTCCCTAAACAATTACTGAATGCTGCAATACCTACATTATTTCATAGGCCTCGCATGTGAATAACAAGCATGTAATATGTATTCAATACAAGTTGTATCAATTACAATAACCTATAACAACCGTGAATGGAGACATTTAAAAAGAAATTGCGCAATTCAATTATTTTTTAACAAAATGTTATAAGGTCGGTAACAGGCTCACTCACCCTACGTTTGTCGTCCGGTACGTTACATAAAACAAGTAACCCAGTCTATCGGCTATGAACTAATTTTTTTCCGAACGTACGAACATAAATGCATTGATTATTGCGCAGTGTCATATTTTCTCACGAGCTGACGCTAATTCATTAAATAATGTAGGTAAGTTACTACTATAAGTACTGAGTGTTTCAAAAGTACCAAATAATAACTAAACATATAAGGTAAGTGATAAGTATAACGAACTAAGGGGGCGTCCATAAATTACGTGAGGTGATTTTTGATATTTTTCGACCACTCTCCCCCCTTGGTGAGATTTCGTGAGATTTTGCTCGACCCCCTCCCTCCCCCTCTAATCTCACGTGAGATTTTTCAAAAGCTATATTCTAGAGGAGAAACATGTTTTACAACAAAAAAAAGTTAAAGTTAAGTTTAAAAAAAAACTTAATTTAATCCAGTTTTCTTGCAATTTTACACTGTTTCTTGCGGTAAAAAAAATTACGTGAGATTTGCAGCGACCCCCTCTCTCCCCCACGTGAGATTTGATGAGATTTTGCTCGACCCCCTCCCCCCATAATTACTCACGTAATATATGGACGCCCCTAAGGTAATTTCAGTGACCTGCGGTTTCCTAATGGTAAATTGTTAGCAGACTTAGGGCCCTGGACAGGTCTGGGTGTCACTGGGGCTCCAGTCCATTGTATGTACCCATAGTACACTTAGACTTGTATTAATAAACGCATATTAAAGTTGAGATCGATCTTAAGATGCAGTTTTGATGTTTAGGTAATTTATGGAACATCTAAAAATAGTATCTTGAGATCGATCTCAACTTTGAGATTCATTTAATACGAGCCTCTGTCGATATTTAAAAAGAAACAAACATCACACAAAACTTTCCACTTAAGAGGAGGGTTCGAAATTTGGTTGATTTTCTATTTTACTTTTTCTTTAAGTAAGTATGTGGACTAGGAATCTTATATTTAGATGTATGATTTTTGACTATATTATCTTGAGTATCTTTAAATCCAAATCACGATTTGATGAAATTTTCTCGATAAAAAAAAATTATGAAATGAGCTCTAATTATTTACAATTTTCCTTGCTACCACGATGTTTTTACGATTTAGATCACGAAATTATTTCTAAAACTTAGCAAATAATTATATCTAAACTACCCTTCAACCATATTTTAATTCATGAAGTAGTTTTTTTTTAATTCAAGTAAATGTGGTTTGGCGCTTACGTTGTTTATTTCCGAGCGCGCGCACAATATCGCCATCTCACATTTTAAGTACTTGAACTAACCATGTCTCTCTCTAACTTTGTATTGTCAGTGTCCGCTCGGACTTGTTCGGCGTCGGACCTGTGAAGGATTTTTTAAAAAATATTACGAAAAAATATTACGGTCGTGCCACATTACAGGTACAGTACAGTATTTACAGTCCGCCGACGCCTATGATAAATAAATAAATATCCTTGGAAATTCTTTTACACATGACTACCTGATCCCAAACTAAGCAGAGCTTGTACTATGGAAACCAGATAACTGATATTACTACATATACTACTTTTTGTTTGTAAATACAAACTAAATATACACTTAATTACACCTAGACTCGGAACATGCGGACATGTTCATGCACACAAATGCATGTCCTGGGCAGGAATCGAACCTACGACCTGCACTGCAGCGTGATTTTCGTTTGCTTTTCCTTGTCTTGTGTAATTTCTTTTCATCTCTTGTCATTTTGTGTCATCTCTTGTCATTTTGTGTCATCTCTTGTCATTTCATAGTTATTCGTGTCATTTCTGTAAAAACTCCCTATTTCGCTTACTGTTATATACTTGCAGCATGGTCTTGGGCCGACAGTGGGAATACATTGCTTGTCAAAACAATGGAGTCGCTTTATTGCGTTTGTTGTAGGTATGGATGGGCAAGTAATAAATATATCATACATCAATAAATTATCGTAAAAAATAACATTACAGATATGGATAGGAAAATGTTTGTCCGTCCTATTCAATCTATTATATTATAAACGAAAGTAACTCTGTCTGTTACCTTTTCACGGCTAAACCGCTGAACCAATGTTGATGAATTTTGGTATGGAGATAGACTGGGTCTTGGCGGAGAACATAGGCTACTTTTTAGGGTTCCAAAGGGTGCTAACGGGACCCTATTACTAGGCCTACGCTGTCCGTCTGTCTGTCTGTCCGTCTGTCAGCGCGGGCTGTATCTCACGAACCGTAACAGGTAGAGAGTTGAAATTTTCACTGAATGTGTATTTCTGTTGCCGGTGCAGAACAAATACTAAAAATATAATAACATTTAAAAATAAATATCAAGTCTCAAACTTGATATTTTTGATGTGTTTATTCTACGGTGGTACGGAACCCTTTATGTGCGAGTCCGACGCCTTCAGATCTTATGAATGTTTTCTTGAAATAAATATAGTGTATTTTAAGTAATTAACTGGCCAACCCTCAGGTCCTATCTACCATGTTAGGATCTTTTTCGTTCTAGCGGGTGTAAACCGTGATTTAACGAGTTAATGTGATAATTTTTGTATTTAAATTATTCAATTCAATGTATTTGTTTCAGACATAGTCCAATATTGATTATTAAAATTATTATAATTTCACAATAAATATAAAACAATAAATAAAAGTAAAATTAAATTTAAAAAAATAAAAAAATATTTTTTATTTTTCATGTTTTATCATTAAAATACAATATAATATAACATAAATTAAAATAAAATACAATAAAATAAAAACCTACCCCTAATTAAACAAATACCGTCCGCGTGGGATACTGGCTGCATGTCCTCCCTGTATTCAAGCTGTTCCTGTTGTCAAGCGAATTTTTTGAGCAAGGAAAGACCCAGCCCTCTTGTCACCTGTGGCGGTAACCAGTCTAAGGGTGATTTGGATAGATAAAAAAATAAAGATAAAAAGATAAACAAAAAATAAATGCATGGTTAAATCAATAAAATTAATAAAAACTGAAAATTAAATTAAAAAATTAATTAAATATGGTAAAAAAAAATATTATGACACCGCTGATGACTTCATGATCGGCATCGAAGTTAAGTACCAAAGTATTCCTTTGCCTACGAAACATGAAAAAGATACTCATATCCGGCAGTCAGTCACTGACACAGAGTATGTACATTTTTACCCGACTACGGTGGGCGGAGGGTTATGATTTTGACCGATATGTATGTATGTTCATCTGCTCCCGTATAACGTCCAAACTATTTTTATCATAATAATTTGACTAATGAGATATCGTTGGACGCGTCTGGATCGTCCGCTGGTTATAGGCTATTATACGATCGAAATATTGTTATACGTATCTATCAGCATATTGTAGGTATCGTTTGTCTTCTTTTGACTTACTTTGTCTTCAGCAATAAAAACAACATAGAAATTAAATTATTTTTTTCAAATACACTCGATATAAAAATCCCATATAAAACGAAAAAAATATATTTGAATATTTTCATCCATTTCATCTATTTTAAAAGGTGCACTGGGACATATTATTTTAATTGTACGAATTAAACAATATTGTTCCTTCAAAAAATAACTATACTATAGTCTACTCCATAGCTGTTCTGTCCTAGCTAAGCGAGAGGGATATATCCTTCGGCAGCTCACGCGACGCTAGCCACACCCCGAAACTAAAATTCATTTTTTTCTTGTATCGTCTTAACATCGTAAAGCGCGCAGACGCATGCATCGCACCGATTTAAATTCGGGCCACGTTCGTCCGTCTGTTGTTTATACCTCGAAAACGCAATATTAGTATTCTCACCGATACTCAAAACTGAAAGTAACATTTTGAGCGAAAGTACCGAGATTGCAAGTGAAATTTTACGTTTAAAGCAAAGACATTAAAGAAAGAGGGATACACTTTCTTGGTGGTAGAGCCAAGCTGTAGCCAATTGACTGCAGCACATATACGGGCTGGCTCGCCCGGAGTAGCACCACCCTCTCACAGAAGATCAGCGTAAAGCGGATATTACAACTGCGTTGAAGCATCTATAGGCTTCGGTAACTGCTTAACATTAGGTGGGCCGTAAGCTTTTTTGCCACCTCAGTCTTTTTCCTACTAAACGTGTCCATGGACACAGTACGACTCAGTCAATCACGGAAAATAATTTTGGAAATACAGCTCAACTTCTGGTGAATAATGTCTTACGTATTTAATATGTTAATAGTCGAATTGCGAGTGCGATAACAGATGTGTGGGTTTCGCTGCATGTAGTGGTGCGCTGAGTACAAGTTTACGATTGCGATGTAAGACGGTAGCATATCTGCCAAAATAATTGGGTTTAAAGATTTTATTTATCTCATAAGAACAGAGTTCACTTATACGAGATTATAATTAAACAATAAAAAGTAACTTATTTATATTATGCTAGTGTTAGTAGAAGTTAGTAGACGTGATGTTGTGGCTATCATAATATGACAACAAGAGGTAACAATTTTCGCTTAAATAGACCTAAAGTACTACTTTCTTTAATGTTAGTAGGTAGTTTGTTAAATAATTGCGCTCCCTCGTATAAAATGTTTTTTTACCGTAGTTAGTTCTAGGTGGTCGTAAAACTCATCAATGGTTTAAGGTATTTAAGCTGAGTTAATTCGTTTGTAGGTCAGGTTAACGATCAAATTAAGATGGCAGGTTCTTTCAATCCACTCGGAATTCCAGCATTTAAATGAAGTGCGTTATTTTTTCAGCTTTCCCCATTTTTGTGCGAAACGACTGCTATCTCAGTACGCCCGAAAGTCATTGGGTGCGTCTAAAAGAGGCGAGGGGCAAGCACGAGTAAGAGTGAGAACAGAGTTGGGCAAAATTTAATTGCGATTAATTAATTGCTAATTGCAGGTGATGTCACAATTAACAATTAATTTTGATTTGTTCGCGATTTCAAACAAATCAAAATTAATTGTTAATTGTGACACCACATGTAATTAGTAATTAATTAATTGCAATTAAATTTGCCCAACTCTGAGTGAGAAACATTTTATTTTGGCAAAAGTTGACATGAATAAGCTTTTAGCCGCAAATAAGTTGTAAAGGTAGAATTCGATCACGACGGCAGATGACGGACGTCAGCCGATCTCATAGAAATTGAATGCCGTCGTGCCGTCACGGCACATGTCATCGCGACAATTATGAAACTGACGTCTGCTGTCGTGCCGTCGTGATCGAACTCCTACCTTAAAGATACATTATTATTTACCTAAACTGCATTTAAACTTCTCTTGCGCGATTCAGGTTTTGAAAATAGAACCGCTAATTTGTAGACCACCTTTAATTTCTTTTATTTAGTAACCGGTACATACACTACATACTCAAATGTGTGTACCTCAGTGGTCCGATTGGGTGCATGAATTAGGACCGTATTATACAATATTCATTATTTCAGCCGGCCCACTGACACACAGACATGTTAGCAAACAAAGGGGTACAGTTAGTGTTAATGAATGCACTCGATATACAATCGATAAAGGCCGAGACACAACGGACCGGTCACGGGCCGTGGAATGCAGTGTCACGAATGTGTAGACGAGGGATAAACTTATAACACTCTACCAAGCCAACTAGGAACTCGGATGGAATGCGGCTTCCTCGCCCGCCACACCACACCGCCTTTTTGTGCGGGTGACGTCACATTTGACAGGTTCCTAGTTGGCTTGGTGGAGTAGCAACGACCGATCCTATGAGGTGCGGTGCGACGTTCTTTCCTTTCCTAACTCTAGGGATGTACCTTCAATGAGGTGGTGAGGACCTAATCCTGCACCTTATTTGACGTGCTGAGTTAGATATACCCCCATACCGCTCTTGACTTAGCTTGAAGCGGCCAGTAGGAACTCAGCTTGTCAGATCGTTTTTTTTTATGTTTCGCAGTTTTGCTAACAAGTCAAAAGTGCGTCTAGAGCAGCCGAGCAATCAGTTGTGACGTTTTAATGCATAGATACTTATAATGTGATAACTGATGACTCGGGCGCACCACTCGTCTCTTATAGACGCTTCCAATCTTAGACCGACTCTATTGTGTAAAACTAAATTTAATTCTTCATCCCAATTCTGATACAATTAAGGACTACATTACCTCTTCAACTATCACAAAGGCTGCAACTTGAAGCATAAAACATCCCTTTCTCTTTTCCGTGATATACTGCATAACGCCATCCAAACCACGCATGTAGATTTATAATGCAAATATATTTCAACCAAGGATTTAATGTAATGGCAGTTAATGTAATTTGCACTGTAAATGTTCATAATTAGAGTGAAAATAGAATGTGTGATTTAGTCGGGATAACATTTTATTGCTTAACAGTTTCCTATAGTGAGGAGAAAGGCTAGTATAACAATAGCAAGTGATGTGACATATCGAACAAATCTGTACTAGTCGGGATCGGAACAGAAGAGTAATGGAGACTTCACATTCTAAAAAATAACAAAAAATTATGAATTGATTTGAAAAACGCTACGTACTAACAAATACGAAGAGATAAAACGAAGTTTTGATCATAGAGTCAAGCTGTTGCCAATTGACAGCAGCTCATGTATGGGTTGGTTCGACTGGGGTAGTACCACCACTTACAGAAGATCGGCGTGAAGTGGAGTACAGCTGCGTTTCGTACGAGGTGTGGGAGAGCTGGAAGTCAAACTCTCCCCCTTCCCCTCCCTCTGTCCCACGCTTCAGATCGGCAACGTGCGAGCGATATCTTTGATATTGCAACCATCTATAGGCTACGGCAACTGCTTAAAATCGGGCGGACTGTACTCTTGTCAACGTAATAAAAAAAATATCCCATTGATTATTGAACGCAAATAAGTAGAGATACATTGGTTAATGAAATGTAAAAAAATAAATAAACAAGGTACTCCATATAACTTTTATTCTGAACTTTACTAACCGAAGCGGAACTCTTGCCTCATGGTACTGAACACATTTTCACTCAACTTGATTGAGTACCAACCAATAAATTGTTTTGTAATTTTATAGAAAATACAATTTTAATTTGGTAAGGTTGGTGTCACTGACCGCTTAGTCTGCATGATGTAAAAGTAAGATAGAACCAATGGAAAGAGGCCATTATGAAAAATAGTATTAAAAACAGGTAGGTAGATGGATTTGGAAAAGCATTTGAAATTACTAACGCGCGTACTAATTATGGAAAGAGAACCATATTGTTTGAGGGAGCACAGCTGTACAATAACTTACCTAACGACATAAAATAATGCGATAACATTAAGATGTATAAAAATAAACTAAAGAAATTTGTATGTACACTAAAACTTTGATTGTAGCATAGTACTAACCCAGCAAACACTATGGAGGCAAAATAATGTATATATAACTATGATAAATGTTTGTATCTCATTATAAGTGAGCTGTAAGTTCTTATGAGAAATAAAAATTATTTAAACCTAAACCTATTTAAAATAAAAACAAAAATTATTTCGTGTCTATGTCATACAAAAAAAAACCCAAACAATAAGTGCTATATCGCATGAGGACACCAGTGGTAGCGCAACCAGTCGCTCCACCAACAAAAAAAAAGCTGTATGGAGGGTATCGCACGTCCGCTTGTAGCGCAAACAATTCGGTGTCGGCTATCGAATCACCCGCCGGTGGCGCAACCATGGTTGCCTCGTGCGATATCGCACTAACTTCACATAAATGCTATTTTGAAACTGTGGCTTTATGAATCTCTTAATCTCAGTATAAATAAAATAAAGAAAATTAGACTGGATAGACATATCTCTCTAATTATTTATACAGGAGGTAGGTATCCACTTACTAATCAGACAAGTACTTTTGCTAAACACGGGGTGTTCCCAATCCCATGCATTGGAACAGTAGGTAGGTACTAACTCTACTCTAGAAATATAGAGTTTTAGTTCACAACGAAAATTAGCATTTTAATTGAAACGAAAGCAAAACTAGGTAAAACAAACCACCGACATGGTTCAGGAAAGTGTTTTTACCATTCCGAATTGCGATATGATAGTGATGTGGTGCTTTTATATCGATAAATCGAGTCGATGCCTAAAAAATGGCTCCGAACGGCCAACTCAGTCCTTATCATCATCATTTCAGCTGAAAAACGTCCACTGCTGGACATAGGCCTCCCCCAAATTCCGCCAAATTGACCGGGCTTACGCTGCCCGCATCCAGCGGATTCCCCCAACCTTTACCAGGTCGTCGGTCCACCTTGTGGGAGAACTCTTCGGCCCCATCGGCCAACTCAGTCAATCAAATTTTATTTTTACCCTTCGATACTTATAATTCTGCCTATATTTAAGAATTTAGAGTGAATTTTATTGCTACTAATCAGCCATCCTTACAGCTTCAATAGAAGATACGTATATCACAACTGACATGTAAACTTACTACAACAATGTATTTAACAACAACATTCATAATACTAAAATAATTTATCTATATCTTTTTAAATACGATACTTTTATACGACACATATAAATTAATTTGTGTAGTGACAAAATATAACATCGATAACACCTCAACACTATTCTAACACTTTGTTCTGCATTTACCCGCACTAATCCGCGCAGTCGCATGCCGCGAAACCCCGCGAACTGCCGTTCACCGACCGCGAGAGACCGCCGATAAATCGCGACCAAATAAATACTATCGATATTATCGATAGGTTTCAACCATGTAATGCCAATGCCTATTTAAAAATAATACCTGTCAAAAATAATCTGTTATTTTTAAAAATGGAGAGAACCTTTTGTTAAAATAATTTAGTTTTTTTAAAATTAAAATGTGCGTTTATTTTATGTTATTATTTAGTGTGTTTATGTAAATATGGTGGTGTATTGGAGGAATGTTATTCTGGCTGCTGCCTTGTCGTCCGTACTGGATGTGAAAAGCGAAACCTTCGGGAATGATGTAAGTAAACAAATTATTACAATTTATTAGGTTAGTTAATTCTTACTTAAACTTGACAAAAAATAAAGATAAAAAAACACTAATTAATGACAGAGTAAACTTAACAAACATATTATTGTAAAAGTTTGCAACGTGGGCCACCCTTTGGCTGGCGAACAACCATCTATCTTATCAAAGTAAATTGTTTATATGACCTTAATCCGGGTTCCCTTCATACATCACTTTATTCAATCATTTTTAATTAATTCGTATGTCAGTGGATAATTAGGTAAAAAATTGAGGTTATTTTGTTTAATAATAATAATATCCTGGGACATTTTTTATACACGGCTACCTGATCCCAAACTAAGCAGAGCTTGTACTATGGAAACCAGATAACTGATATTACTACATATACTACTTTTTTATTTGTAAATACATACTTAATATACATATACACCCAGACTCGGGACATACAGACATGTTCATGCACACAAATGTATATCCCGTGTAGGAATCGAACCTACGACCTGCAGCGTGAAAGACGCCATCACGCCAACCACGCCAACGGGCTCGTCAAATGCCGCTATAATCCATTTGTTACTCAAAGTTTAAAGCATTCCATGTCTATTACAATTTCAATACTCTACCTGATATTTTTAGAAATATTTCGGATTGCAACAAAAGTAATTGCTATAACTTACGTAAGTAACAACATGTGTAGGTACATCTAGGTATCGTGTACATAATTTCGTGCCCTTTAGCGTGCCTATGGCGTTATAGACATTATGGTAATGTAGGTATGGGAACGATAAAAACTATTGCTTAAGACTTTTGAATGAAGTTCGCTAACCCAGAAGCTTTTTGTACGTTTTCGTATAAGGGCCTCCGCAGACTTGCTACTTTTACTGCGTCTCGCAAGTTCGCGCTCGAAGACACGCGACGCAGCATCGATACGTCACAAGATCGTCGGTCGCCGATGCTAAAAGTAGCAAGTCTGTGGAGGCCCTAAGTTATAAAATCAAAGGGATATTGGGACAAAAAACATCAATTATGTGACTGAATTTAGAGCTAAAATATGGTAGATGTTGGTTTAGAAATATACCGGTAGTGTTTTTTGCTCAGGAAATTGATGATCATTATAATAATATTATATTCACTTCGAATTCCAGGATATGTAACGTATGTGTACATCACTATGTGTAGGGCCCATCTAAAGTTTTAATACATCTTTGCGTATAGGAATTGGTGCGTCTAGATGCCTCGCATTGCCTCGCCCGCACACTCCTGTTATGTTATGACATTATATCTATGCATTCCGACGTCAAAACTGACTGCTCGGGTGTGGAATGCGTCTGGTGTAGATACGGCCAATGACATTAGCTGTCAATAAATAGAATCAAATGACTAGACTTATGTCATTCCCAAACATTAAAGCATAACAATTTGCTAGTTTTCGCCAAAATAATCGACTACTACTATGGAAGCCATAAGTTTTAGGCGAAGGCTAGACGTAAAGTATATACTGTGGTCCGTCATTATGGTACATAATGATGGATGTCATTCTATCGACGCAGGCTACACGTTCAGTATTTATTCCGTCAGTATTGTGACGTAGTTCGTACAGTGCAGACGTCAAATGAAACACGAAAGCTTGGTATGGATATTACCTTAGCGCTTGGTTTAATCCGCAATCTCAGAAGACATGTCCAATCTATTGCTTTCGCGACGCGGAATGCCAAACTGTCATTCTGGAATTTAAATTCGTGGTAAATACTGTCATCCATCAGTATACTAGCCTACACGATCAGTTTGGACCACGGTTTTTGGTAAATAATGACGGACCACAGTATTTACTTTATGTCTAGCCTTCGCGTTAAAAAATGAAGTGAATTTTTAGAAATTTTTGAATACAATAAACTTGACTAAAGATACTTCTGAGGATTTTAAAATTCTCGTCGTAACTACCGAATTTCACTCAGGTACAAAGTGAGAAATTTACACCCAGACCTCGCTCTGGCTACTGAATTACAACCAGTTTTTTGCGAAACTTCCAACATGAGTCCATTAGTATTCCATTGCCTTCCCACTGCTTATCATTGTGAGGCATCGGTTGCCGTCCCACGTTAAGATTCTGCTCGTAAAATTATAGAGTTGTTTCGTTTATGTCAAGTTCAACATGAATACTGATGTTTTAGTTCAACGGAATTTATGAAAGAAGGGCTGAGTCTACATCAGGTGCATGCCACGTCCGAGCTCTGTTTCGAAGTCGGAACGCATAGAGTTAATGTCATAATATAAATACTCGGGCGAGGCATGCGAGGTATCTGGACGCATCAAAACTTTATCGCAAGAAACCTGATCATAAATTATTTTTTTCCTCTATGCAACAAACACCGTACCATGAACCTAATATTAAGAGGACTGGGTCTAAGCAACCCGGCCGCGTGGCTCAACTAAGCCCTTGCCGTCATCACAGTAGGCGTGGCTTAGGTCAGTGTGCTGTTGGCGTTCGTCCTGTGCAGACGTCTTGCCAACGTTCGCATCCCGAATATAATTCTATTCGACACTAGATGGCGTCTCTTTGTACGTCATTTTCATCATCATACACTTAATGACATCTAGTGTGAATAAGTTAAACTACGTACTAACATCGACATAGAACGAAGCGGTTATTTTTCTATTGACCGGTTGATTGAAATGGACACCCCTTCACCCGTGCCTTCACCCGCGCAAATTGTCAAGCGTCGTTTCATAGGGAAATCTAATAAGAACACCTCTTTCTTCGTATTTTCCCTGTGCACCGTCTTCTGATGACAACTGCGGTACTGGACAAGCGATATTGTTCGCATTCGATCATTCGACGACGGTCGACTAGATATCGAATTTACGATTTTTGTTAAAAATGGGGGAGACCTTTTCCCAGCAGTGGGAACGAGTAGGTTAAAAAGAAATTATGTCCAAATCTATAAAATACATATTTTGTTAAAAAAATACTTTAAAAATTATTTTTTTGGTATTTGCTTCACATAGTATCTGCAGTCATAGTAGCTGTGAGCGGTTGTAGAGAGATTTTTCTATTCAGATTGAAAGCAGCACTGTATTTTTCAGTAGTTTTCTACAAAATTCGGTAACATTTAGAAACACATCGTATTCCTAACGATCTGAAGTTTTATGTGGTGTATTTTAAAAACGGTGACGGTGACGGTGAGGGAAAACATCGTGAGGAAACCTACCTATCCCTCGGGATTAGGTAATAGTCAGTTCCTGTGTACACGGCGACACGGTTCACCACCTGTCACGTTGGGTTCTGACTATCTAGTGAAACGTGGGCTTTGAGTTGGTTAATACCTCCACAATGTGGTGGTGTATGGCCACTCAAGCCTCTGACTACCCCCGAATGGGGATAAAAGTCGTGACGTTACATTACATTACATTTTAAAAAGCATAGGCCAACAAATTCATCAACAATTTTGCGTAGAACTAATGCTTTGTCCCTTGTGTTTAGTATTTTTTTCAGCTTAGTATATAAATAAAGAACAGCACATACAAAAGCAGAAAGTTATAGTTTGTGTACTAACAGTAGGTACATACATGTTAGCGTAAATCTATCATGTTCTATGGATAATTGGTAGGCTGCAGTTAAAACCCGAATAATGATCGGTTAACGCAACCAAAAGTGGCCAATCTTAGGTCAGGGTGTACCACAATTCTTGTATACTGTATATTAACTGTGTAAGCTAACCAACCGTTATAGTTAACCCATAAAACATTGCGGTGACTAATATTTTATGGTCAACGGAAATATTGACTGGCTTGCAAATCAATCGATAGTTAATTATAAAAGTGCTACCTATATAATTCCAGCTTGCTGTGTAACTATGCTCCATATTACAAATCCTAAATACCTACTAAACATCCGAAAAAAATGCTCAATTCCATCCAAAAATCCAGGCAAATATTAAATTGATCTCAAGGTTGAGATCGAACTTGAGAAGCTGTTTTTGACAGATGTCCCAAACATTAAACGTCAAAACTGCATCTTAAGATTGATCTCAACTTTGTGATCGATTTATTAATATGGGCCTAAGGTTTTTAGGTTAGGGTCGTCGATCCTGCGCCTGACCTCTCCCCGGTCGTGTCGGAGCCATCCCATCAGACTCTGAGAGTGAGGGAAGAGGAAGTGCACCTGTGCTTGCGCACACACTTGCGCACTATAATCTCTCCTACGCAGATGGCTAGTCTTACCTAAGATTGGCCGCCGTAGCCGAAATTTAGCCAGGAGGCCTATTACTAACACGAATGGTAACAGGCTGTAGGCTGTAATGACAATAGTTTAAGACTCAAATCACAACCGGTAACACATAAAGTAGCCTAAAGTAGCCCAATCCGGGGTCACGGCCCACCGTAGCTAGGGTTGTCAATTATATCTTTTGACAAATATCTTCAAACTTTAGCCTCCCATGAGCATGTTATGCATGTTATATAAGTAATACAACGACACTGGCCCGTGGTATTAAGAAATCCATCTAAATTTTGAGTGCGATTTCAGAAATAACATTCTTATGTCAAATTTGTACAAAATGACATGCCAAAAGCCTACTCTAGTTCAATACCATATAATTTAAATACCATTGGTATCGTGCTTGTAAATAGTCTGCCTGGGCCTATTCAAAGCTATATCTAATATGAGTACCGTAAGACGTCAACATTAAAAGTTGTAAAGTTATTAAAAACGATCCTTAAGCTCTAATGGTGTTATAAAAAAAACTAAAAATATACTCAATAATTTGACAAGTAGGTCCGTGACAACCCTAGCCCACAATGTATTATACAATGAGAGGAATTTGTTGTTAAGCCAGAATTGAAGTGGCAACCTTGACCCCCAGTCCAGTGCGATCTACATACCGCTGCCGTAATCTAAATACATAACTACAGTACATAGCCACTAGTTTAGTATTTAGGCCGCAAATACACGAGCGGCACTTTGCCGTCGACTGAGTCAACTGCAATCGACACTGGTCGGCGCTAGCCGATGGCTCGTCCGCGACTGAGGACCTACTGTGTTTCAAACGAAAACGAAATTTCGGACGAAATACGCGTATTTCCTACTACGTTTTTCATTGATTCCGACATTTCATACGAACGAAAATTGTTTGACGTTTAGATTCGACATTGATGAAGACGTCAAACAATTTTCGTTCGTAAGAAATGTTAGAATCAATGTGAAACGTAATAGGAAATACGCGAATTTCGTCCGAAATTTCGTTTTCGTTTGAAACAGAGTAGGCCCTCTGCTGCTGACGTTGTTCGGCAGATGTCGACATGTTGCGGCTAGCGCCGACCTGAAGGGCTAGACAAGTGGCTGACGTCTACAAGCGTTCCTTACGCTTCATATATGGAAATTACATAAGTTACGTGATCTACATAGCAACTTGTTGTTGATCTACATAGCAACGTTTGACGTGAAGTCTATTCTATTCTATTAGATCAGCGTTCATGCCACTTGATTAGGGGAGCAGTGCTGGCAGCTGCAGTTGTAGCGGGGTGGTCGGTGCTAGCTGTCGACATGTCGACAGCTACTGCCGAACAACGTCAGTGGCCGCCCAGTTGATGGCTGCAGTTGGCTCCGTAGACGGCAAAGCGCCGCTCGTGTATTTGCGGCCTTAGATGTATGTATCTATGGAATATTATTCTAAGAATCTTAGTAAATGTCAGCCTCTTACGACGCAACTAGAAGCGGTTAAAGCTCGTCTGACTAGATGAGAGAGACCTAGGCCCGTATTAATAAAGGCATCTCAAAGTTGAGATCGATCTTAAGATGCAGTTTTGACGTTTAATGTATGGAACTGTCAATAACACCAACTCAAGTTCGATCTCAACCTTGAGATCGATTAATTAATACGGGCCATAGACACGGCTTCTTGGACCTAGATAACAAACGAGATGGACAATCTATAATGTGCTTTCGGCGGGAATCGAACCCGCAACCATCCGATGCAGTGACCCGAGCCTACGCTTCAACCACTGCGCCATGCGTTTACAAAGTTTATTAAGTTCAAAGTTAAGCAGAACAGCCGTTTCGCAATACAATTGTCATTGGCAATTTATTGTTCGCGTGTAATCTTATCTGTGTTATTTTTCACAGGCAGCGCGTTCTTCGGATGGGAACCATTCTCGCTATCATTATGTTCAGAGCGAGTTTCTAGGCTAGATTATTATCGAGTTAAAGACTGTTTTTATTTGGCCTATAATAGAGTTACATAGATTTTAGGGCCTAGGCCTGCGGTGGGAAAAAAGCGTTCGGCCCGCCTGATGTTAAGTTTTTTTAAGTGGTAGAGCCAAGCTGTAGCTAATTGACTGCACCTCATATACGGGCTGGCTCGACCGGGTAGTACCACCCTCTCACAGAAGATCGGCGTAAAGTAGCTATTACAGCTGCGTTTCGTACGATGAGTGAGAGAGCCGGAAGACCAAACCCCCCTTCCCCTCCATCTGTCCAATAGGTCGGCAACGTGCGAGCGATGCCTTTGCTACTGCATGCATCTATAGGATTCGGTCACAGCTTAACATCAGGCAGGCCGTACGCTGGAATGCTGCATAAATAAGGTGCAGTCTGTTAGATGTGAATAGTATATAATATCTAGGCTGTGGCTCAGGTTAGTTTAAATTGACTACAAATCTACCATTTATAACGTAATGTATTCTAAGTAAAGTCCTATGAACGCTAAAATACAAAGTTGAAGGACCCATTGCTTAGACCGTTTTCTATCAACTAACTCAGTAATACACAGTGCACAATAAGTATAAACCGTTGATGTACTATTTACACGACTGCCCAAAAAAAGGAGTGTATATGTGTTTATGGATGAATTTTCATCTATGTGCATAATTTACAGTTCGCTGACGGTGAGGGAAAACATCGTGAGGAAACCAGTTCCTGTATACACGGCGATACGGTTCACCACCTGTCACGTTGGGTTCTGACTATCTAGTGAAACGTGGGCTTTGAGTTGGTTAATACCTCCCCAATGTGGTGGTGTATGGCCACTCAAGCCTCTGACTACCCCCGAACGGGGATAAAAGTCGTGACGTTACACACATGTGTTTAGGGTTCATGTATGTTTGTTTGTATGTATGTGAGATTCTTTATTCCACCATAACTTATAAATGCCTGAACGGATTTGGATGTATGGGGTATCGTTAGAATCCTTACATCATTCCGGGTAACACTGGGTATATTATCAAATGTGAAAAAAAAAATTTTTTTGTTCCATTATTACAATATGGGTATGAAATTGAAGGCCTTGATGAGCACATTCCAAAACTGTAGAATTTATAGGCATAATTTAACATAGGTAGGGTGTACATGCAAAACAAATATATCATTTTTGGCTGCTGTCACTAAAATTCATAAAAATTCAAAACACGACTGCCCTGCCAAAAAACGAACTAAAAAGTATAAAACAATTGCATTGTCATTGCAGTCGGGGGCCCGCTTAGATTAAATATGTTCCACAGAACGGTCCCCCGACTGCAATGACAATGCACTTGTTTTATACTTTTTAGTTCGTTTTTTGGCAGGGCAGTCGTGTTTTTAATTTTTTTAATTATTATTTTTTTGCAGATATGGTACCTTCTAACATTGCAATCACTAATGCAGCGAAATTCACGCATTTAATATCGCACTGGCAATTCGACAATTAACTTATTAAAAAAATCTTATTAAAAAATTATTCACCAGATTAGCCATGTTGGTTATACCGACATGTTTTCAACATTATTTTCTGCGAGCGACTGAGTCATACTGTGTCCATGAACTCCATCTAGTAGGACAAACTTTTTAGGACAGTGACGTTTCTCCCTCTTTCTTGGTAATGTCTTTGGTATAGATAAAAGTTTCTACACTGTGTGAGTTACTGTGAATTGTGAATGAGAAGCGAGTGAAGTGTTCACGGTCTCAATTCAATTACTTTATGGGCATATTATTCTAATTATTTAGTCAAGGTTTGTGCATATATTAGACCCAGAGATGTAAACTAACCTAAATGCGAAAGTAACTCTGTCTGTCTGTTTCGTTTTCACGACTAAACCAATGAACCAATTTTGATGAATTTTAGTATAGAGATAGACAAAACCTTGGAAAAGGACATAGGCTACTTTTTTGCGAAAATAAAACTTGGATGAAGGTGAAATAGGGGATGAAACTTTGTATGGGAGACTAAACATTTCTCAAGTTTTTATTTATTAAATTAGTATGGAGATACATGAAATCTCCGAGAAAATAGAAATAGGCAACTCGATATAAAAACTCTACGCAGACGAAGTCGCGGGCACCAGCTAGTCAAAAATACTTCTACAGATAGAATAACAGTCTTTGCGCACCCATCTTTCCAAGACGTTTCCTCAAAAGTTCCTTGTACCTACATCCTTGCCAAGTTATATCAGCATATAAATAGCGTTTAGCGTGCGCTTTAGAAACGGCAATTATGCAGACTTCTAATTAATGTGGCGTTAAATACGTTTAATGAGTTTATATGCTAATTTAGTGCATAATGAGGTACTCA
Source organism: Drymonia ruficornis (assembly GCA_947859195.1). NCBI lineage: Eukaryota > Metazoa > Arthropoda > Insecta > Lepidoptera > Notodontidae > Drymonia > Drymonia ruficornis. Next base: position 1,903,814 of record OX401922.1, read on the forward strand.
AGATGATCTTGAAGAAGTCAACGCACTTCACTCCACATCAGTAACATGACAGCTACGATGCGCGAAAAATAATCAGGAGGGACCAATTCGGAATATTTGGGGTTGAAAACGGAATTAGCTACTCGTGGGTAGAATCTGGAAAACCCGCATAAATGGCGCACAATGTTTAATTAATTGACCATCATATTATACAGGGTGAATATGAAATCATGGGCATCCTTTTACACACATGATTCAGAATATTGAGGGAATATTAATCATCACATCAATTGATAATAAATATTGCCCAGGTAAGGAATAACAGTTAACTGATTTTTTTATAAATTTGCTTACTCGAGCAATATTTTTTATCAATAGATTTTTTTTATTTTTTTCCCAAAATATTCTGAATCACGTGTAGAGGAGACTAGAGACATAGTTTAAAAGAATGTGCATGATTTCAAATTCACCCTGTATATGCGGTATCCACACTATCAACTGATATTAAACATATTAGAAACTTTTAAATACCACTTGCCGGAACACTTCGGTCATGTCAAAATACATTAATTACACTATTCAAACATCACGTTATTATAATCACGATTTCACGACAAAACAGTAGTTATGCACATAGTACACGACTAATATTTGATTCATAAAAAATTGTGTTTATCAGAATCCGCTTTGCATAATGCTAGACCACGTAAGACCATGCAAGACTTGAGAAAACTGTTCAGAATTGAAGACTTGCGTCTCGCAGAATCAGTCTCATTCTCGTTTGGTCTCGCTATAATTTAATTGCAACTTAAAAATGATCATACAATTGAAAAAGTATCTATCGAAAATTTCACTTAGGAATTAGATGCATCAGTCAGCTAAAAGACGTTTTATAGCCGGCGCAAACTGGCGACGGCAGGGCATGGCATTTCAATTTTTATCAATCGAATTCAATACTTATCCAATTCAAATAAGGTCTATATTTCAATGCTCGGTGATCGACATCGGAGCATTATTCTTGCTTAAAATGCCATGCCCTGCCGTCCCGAGTCTGCGCCGGCCATTATGTGACTAAGGTGGCAAACAACCGTACGACCCGCTTGCTGTTATGCAGTTACCGTAGCCTATAGACGCTTGCACGTTTCCGACCTGAAAGAGAGTGGGAAAGACGGAGGGGAAGGGGGAGGGGTGCTTGGGCTTCCAGCTCCCTAACTCATCGTACGAAACGCAGCTATAATAGCTACTTTCCGCCAATTCTCTGTGAGAGGGTGGTACTACCCCGATCGAGCGAGGCCATATATGAGCTGCAGTCAATTGGCTACAGCTTGGCTCTACCACCAATATAAGAAAGATAACTAAAAGTGATAAAACTCAAAAGCCGTGTCGACACGAATTCGTGAACATACAATCCAAATTAATTTCCCCGCCAGTCATTGTCACGAGAACAGTACACGTTTCGGCAAACCACTCGAAATTGGTCCAGTTACTGTCATACCACGACATGCCCCAGGAAGATCACGACTATTTGCCAGAAACCTGTCAAGGTTTACTGTTTATAATTGCAGTAACGGAATTTCATAGTCATTTCTTATAGTTTGATACATTTGGAACCTTCAAATCAAATAGAGATTTTACTGATTCTCTGAACGAACCACGTCAAAGATGCCCAGTTATTGGCATGCAGTTTCTATGAGTTAGATAGTTTATGGTCAAAAACTGGAACTACTTACGTGAAAGACGGCTGCTGCATAGATTAATTTTGGTTTCCGCGAGGATCCTCCAACTAGATGGCGCATGCACACCAATAGAGTATGGCAACTGATATTACGCCGAAGTCGGCGTACTTCAGTACATCTGACAGACACCAACGTATAAAACTGACACGCCACGACCATAATAAGTTTCCGCATTATTTTTCTTATTAGATTCCTTTTTATTTACTTTGCGCTAAATTTTTAGAAAACTTTGGGCTGCTGTGACAATTCCTATTAGTTCTTACCATCATATTTGTCTCCCATAATGCTCTAAAGGTAGGAGTTGGTTGCGGGCGGCAGACGGCAGACGGCAGGCGGCACACGTCAATCCCATAGAAATTGGTGCCGTCGTGACGTCACGGCTCATGTCATCGTGACAATTTTGTATGAAACTGACGGCGACAACTGCCATCGCCGCAACTGCCGCCCGCAACCAACTCCTACCTTAACTCTTTGCCTTTATTAAAGTGTTATTAAGGCACCGTAACTGCTGTAAGCCTACATGACAACCGGTGCATTGAGCGTAGAGCATTATCGCTCAAACAATGGGCTCACGTGTGATATTTCAATTCTAATAAGATAACGAGTTAACCTTCGAATTTGTGCTACTTTTTTAGTTTGCCCGAAATAGTGACGGATTCATTTGAAGTCAAGACATTTCTATTATTAAGGGCCACAGCACACATGCTACTTTGCCATACCTATTATTGGAATCAAGTATAACTAGCTCACGAGTTTAGGTCCAAATAGTCAAATTACTGTCCGTGGTGCGTTGCAACTGGTCTTCTACTAGTTGTGACAGTCTTATTTCTGTGGCTACCAGCCTATACTGTTATTATTGTCTCCCGCTTTGTTACGGAGGGAAGTGGATAATCTTCTTCCAACTCCTCCTATCCTTTCTTCTGATTAAATTCGTGCGGGTTCCAAGACAACTTAGCTTTTCCCCGGGACTCGTTGAGGGTCAAACCTTGGCGTCATCGTTGGACACCATTGTCGATCCTGGCTTACAGGAGTAAAAGTGGTGGGAATGTGTGGCGGGTTTAGTCCCAATTTAAAAATGCTACTTTTAGCATCGGCGATCTGCGATTTGCGACTGTATCGAACATTTAGCTTCTAAAAGGCGGCTAAATCGCCGATCGCCGATGTAATAGTAGCATGCTGTGGCCCTAATGTAAGCTAGAACACTTGTAGTGGTTTGTGCGAGCGGTATGAAGGCTGGAAGCCGCATTCATTCATTTTGACGGGCCCGTTGGCGTGGTTGGCTAAGATTCGGCCTTTCACGCTGCAGGTCGTAGGTTCGATTCCTACCCGGGACATGCATTTTTGTGCATGAACATGTCTGTATGTCCCGAGTCTGGGTGTATATGTATATTAAGTATGTATTTACAAATAAAAAAGTAGTATATGTAGTAATATCAGTTATCTGGTTTCCATAGTACAAGCTTTGCTTAGTTTGGGATCAGGTAACCGTGTGTAAAAGAATGTCCCAGGATATTATTATTATTATTATTATTATTATTCCATCCGAGTTCCTAGTTGGCTTGGTTTAGTAGTACCTACAGTTTGGCAAATTTCATGCGGTTATCTGCTTAAAGCCATAAATGGGTGTGGCCGTAGATTTCGCCACTTTTTAACATAGAGTAACATAGACACTTCTATGTTACAGTAACGCAGAAGTAACGCGAATTTAACGCATAGGTATTTTTTTAAGACTGAGTGTATATTCCAAATACTTTTTTTATAAGCAATCAAAATTTGGGACACTTAATTTTCAAATGTGGCAAAATCCGCGGCCTCACCCAAATATTGTTGTAATCTATACCTGCGGCACGTTATGATGGCCAGTTTGACATGTGGGAGGGGGAAAGGATGAACCTTATTATAACGGAATAAAATTCATTTTCGCATTCATTTTTTGACATTCTTATTTTTTTAAACGGCCATTCTTATTCTGTTATAGTAAGGTTCATTTTCTCCCCCCCCACATGTTAAACCGGCCATCGTAAAATGCCGCTACTGTAGTTTATGTAATAATATGGACCTAATAATCTCTATGTGTAATAATCATACTGTAATTGTTTTGTAATTGCAAAATAGTTTCAGTTATAAAAATAATATATAATTTTCTTGTAATAGGCAATCGCTCTTTTATCGCAACATAGACTTTATGTAACTCATTGCATAGGTCTCAAATTTAAGTACTCGTAACACATTCGTAATACTTACCTTCTTTTTGTGAGATGCTTTTTAGGTCAAACTGCAATGTGATTTGTAACTTGAAATCAATTATTTGAGGTTCAATTTCCCTATTCGATTGCTTTTCAATGATTGGATTGAAATTGTAAATGATTTCGTCATTATTTCGTTACAGTCATTATACTTCGTCACTAGAAAATGTCTAAATATGCTGTGAGGTATAGACAATATTCTATTTTTTTTAATCAAAAATATTGACTTGTCCGTCTCTCCAGCTTTAAAGTTGCTATCCTACTAATATTATAAATGCGGAAGTAAGTGTGTATGTGTGAATTTTTGTTACCATGTATCTCCATAACTACTAAACCGATTTAAATGAAATTTGAAACGTAGATAGTGTAAGACATAGACTAATCTAACACATCAATTGTCACGCGCTCGAAGCCGCGGGGCACAGCTTGTTTATTCTAAATTCCAGAAAGACCTTGTGTGGTAAAAATCTTATGGCGAGGTCAGACATCCAAAACCGTAGATAGTAGAAAAACATATCCTTGTTTTAAACGGGCTAAACAGCACTTGTAACTCAAATATGTATTAAACTAGATGCGACTTACTATGCTTATTTTGGCACCATGAAAGCAAGGTAACTACCCGACATCCACTTAGTCACGCGCCACCCAGCGTCGCAGCTGCACGCGCTCGCGCCAATTATTATGTAGCTAACAACCCTACAATTTATATTTATTTATACCTATTATCTTTCTAGCAACAGGTTTGGCTTATAAGGCTTGTATTCATTGATATGTAGGTATGGTTTAATGTGTTATTTTAGAGCACTAATGTTCATGAAGGTATGTAATATAAATCTTCATCTAGGAGTAAATAACAGAGGATATTATAATGGCATATCAGAGTCTATACTTAATATTAATATCAAGAAGATCCTTAAAATTGATTTAAACATTCAACAATCGGATCGGCGGGTCACTTCAAACAGCACTTTCAATAGAAGACGCCACTGCGATGGAACTGTCAACATCTTCCACTTACGGAAACTTTACGCAATAAAAATATAAATATTATGACGATGCGAATTCAAAAAAAAATTGCTAAGTCATTGACCAGCGAAACGACTTTTTTGACCCGCTATAATGTCAAGGTGAAATGTATAGTGAACAATACCATTACTGCCGATTATGGTCGTAGGTATTATGTTAAATTTGTATAACCCAATTTTGTATCTATTTTAGAGAAGGACCCACCACTCACCCTCGAAATTGTCAACCTCAAAAAATCATAAACCAAATGAATTGATCGATGATTAGAAGAGGCCAACAAGACCGAACTCCCTGTCAGTCGAGAGTATGTCTGTCATGAGTCATGGACCCTAACAATTAGCAATTCTCCGCAGACAAAGCATCATGCAAAGCATTAATTTGGTTTATGATTTTTTGAGGTTGACAATTTCGAGGGTGAGTGGTGGGTCCCTCTCTAAAATAGATTAACAATGGATTTCCGCAAAGTTACGCCTGATTCCATCAATTATCCATTTTTTTATGGATAGCTAATATAAATCTACTAGCTTTTGCCCGCGACTTCGTCCGCGTAGACTTCAAAATAAAAAAAAAACCGGGCAAGTGACTTAAGACTTTTTAGTACTTTTTAGTGCGCCAGGGTTTTTTAAGTCAGTATTTGCTTTTTTATAAAAATAATTTTATTTCACGATTTTTATTGGAGCCATACAAACTTTATCACGGTACCTAATTCGGTGAATGCGTGTTTTGGTAGGTAGGTATATAGAGCCAAAATCCCAAATCCCCCTCCCCTTCTCCACCCCTTTTCCTCCCCTCTCTTCCTTCTGCTCCCTCCCCCTCAATTTCCCTTTCCCTTTCCCCTCCCCCTTCCACTTCCCCCTACCTTACGTCTTCCCCTTCCTCCCTCACCTACCCTATGCATACTAAGTTTCAAGTCAATCGGGTAAAAACATATTTTTCTGCCGTACTTTTCTACCTTTAGTTGCCCCTTTTGGGTGTTGATTTACGAAATGATTTTTTATGGGATCAAACGGAAGTAGTACCTACCATATTCAGCTCAGCTTATACCCCAATTATTTAAAATGAATAATCATAACCAATCTCGAGATATGGATAACTAAATATTCGCTGACCCCGCTCTCCCCTTTTCCTTCAAAATATTAAAAACGCTGAAACCCCAGTCTGATTATTTAAAATGAACAATCATAACCAATTTCGAGATATGGATGACTAAACATTCGCTGACCCCGCTCTCCCCTTTTCCTTCAAAATATTAAAAACGCTGAAACCCCAGTCTGATTATTTAAAATGAACAATCATAACCAATTTCGAGGTATGGATGACTAAAAATTCGCTGACCCCGCTCTCCCCTTTTCCTTCAAAATATTAAATCGCTGAAACCCCAGTCTGATTATTTAAAATGAACAATCATAACCAATTTCAAGATATGGATGACTAAACATTCACTGACCCCGCTCTCCCCTTTTCCTTCAAAATATTAAAAACGCTGAAACCCCAGTCTGATTATTTAAAATGAACAATCATAACCAATTTCGAGATATGGATGACTAAAAATTCGCTGACCCCGCTCTCCCCTTTTCCTTCAAAATATTAAAAACGCTGAAACCCCAGTCTGATTATTTAAAATGAACAATCATAACCAATTTCGAGATATGGATGACTAAACATTCGCTGACCCCGCTCTCCCCTTTTCCTTCAAAATATTAAAAACGCTGAAACCCCAGTCTGATTATTTAAAATGAACAATCATAACCAATTTCGAGATATGGATGACTAAACATTCGCTGACCCCGCTCTCCCCTTTTCCCTCAAAATATTAAAAACGCTGAAACCCCAGTCTGATTATTTAAAATGAACAATCATAACCAATTTCGAGGTATGGATGACTAAAAATTCGCTGACCCCGCTCTCCCCTTTTCCTTCAAAATATTAAATCGCTGAAACCCCAGTCTGATTATTTAAAATGAACAATCATAACCAATTTCGAGATATGGATGACTAAACATTCGCTGACCCCGCTCTCCCCTTTTCCTTCAAAATATTAAAAACGCTGAAACCCCAGTCTGATTATTTAAAATGAACAATCATAACCAATTTCGAGATATGGATGACTAAAAATTCGCTGACCCCGCTCTCCCCTTTTCCTTCAAAATATTAAAAACGCTGAAACCCCAGTCTGATTATTTAAAATGAACAATCATAACCAATTTCGAGATATGGATGACTAAACATTCGCTGACCCCGCTCTCCCCTTTTCCTTCAAAATATTAAAAACGCTGAAACCCCAGTCTGATTATTTAAAATGAACAATCATAACCAATTTCGAGATATGGATGACTAAACATTCGCTGACCCCGCTCTCCCCTTTTCCCTCAAAATATTAAAAACGCTGAAACCCCAGTCTGATTATTTAAAATGAACAATCATAACCAATTTCGAGGTATGGATGACTAAAAATTCGCTGACCCCGCTCTCCCCTTTTCCTTCAAAATATTAAATCGCTGAAACCCCAGTCTGATTATTTAAAATGAACAATCATAACCAATTTCGAGATATGGATGACTAAACATTCGCTGACCCCGCTCTCCCCTTTTCCTTCAAAATATTAAAAACGCTGAAACCCCAGTCTGATTATTTAAAATGAACAATCATAACCAATTTCGAGATATGGATGACTAAAAATTCGCTGACCCCGCTCTCCCCTTTTCCTTCAAAATATTAAAAACGCTGAAACCCCAGTCTGATTATTTAAAATGAACAATCATAACCAATTTCGAGATATGGATGACTAAACATTCGATGACCCCGCTCTCCCCTTTTCCTTCAAAATATTAAAAACGCTGAAACCCCAGTCTGATCATTTAAAATGAACAATCATAACCAATTTCGAGATATGGATGACTAAACATTCGCTGACCCCGCTCTCCCCTTTTCCTTCAAAATATTAAAAACGCTGAAACCCCAGTCTGATCATTTAAAATGAACAATCATAACCAATTTCGAGATATGGATGACTAAACATTCGCTGACCCCGCTCTCCCCTTTTCCTTCAAAATATTAAAAACGCTGAAACCCCAGTCTGATTATTTAAACTGAACAATCATAACCAATCTCGAGATATGGATGACTAAAAATTCGCTGACCCCGCTCTCCCCTTTTCCTTCAAAATATTAAAAACGCTGAAACCCCAGTCTCCCCTTTCTCGTCAAAATGTTTAAAAATGCGGAAACCCCAGTCTGATCAATTCAAATAAGCAATCATAACCAATATCGAGATATGGATGACTTATTAAAACATCCCTTGACCCCGTTTTCCCCTTTCCCGTCAAAATAACAAAACTCGACCACCCCTATACAAACTTTCACTCCACATTTCACCCTTAGGGGTTGAATTTCCAAAAACACGAAAGAAATCTAAACACAAACTTTCATTCCCCTATTTTACCCCCTTAGGGGTTGAATTTTCAAAAACCCTGAAATTACTCTTTTTTATTTTTGAAAAGACACCTAATCACCAATTTAAGTAATTCTAACTTCTAAAATGACGGAACTTCCATACAAACTTTTGTTCCCTATTTTACCCCCTTAGGGGTTGAATTTTCAAAAACCCTGAAACCCATATTTTTTTATTTTTCAAAAGACACCTAATCAGCAATTTTCATAATTCTAACTTCAAAAATGACGAACTTCCATACAAACTTTCATCCCTTATTTTACCCCCTTAGGGGTTGAATTTCAAAAAACCCTTTCTTAGTACACCTCTACACATCAAGACAAACCCACCCTCCAAATTTCAAGTCTCTACGATCAGCGGTTTAGGCTGTGCGTTGTCTGTCAGTCAGTCAGTCAGTCAGTCAGTCAGTCAGTCAGTCAATCAGGACTTTGATTCTTATATATTTAGATGCGATATTTATATTCGTTCGGAGACCACGTCTGTCAAACTATGGGTGACATGACCCAAATGCTTGATAAAGAATTAGGTAGACCCAGTAGCCGCTACCTTGGGTTCCATAGTCCATACCTTTTGGTCCATATCATTGGGTTCCATTCCTAGGGTTTCATCGTCCCAACGACGAACCCTTTTAGCGTAATTTTGTCGTCTCAGTGAGACAAACGTTTATAACTTTGACGAAAGTTGATTTTTGGTTCAATAATACATTTATGATATATCTCTATTCCAAAAACATAACGTTATAAATGCCTTTTTTCGGGGTTCGCCCTACATGAAAAGAGGGGATAAATATATTATAATTTTATACTTACCCCATTATGTGGGATATTGTTGAAAACGTCTTTTCAAATAGTATAGTGTTTTCATCTCTCTCACACACCGTACAAAACGCAGCTATAATAGCAACGTTACGCAGATCTGCTGTGAGAGGGTGGTACTACCCCGATCGAGCCAGCCCGTATATAAGCTGCAGTCAATTGGCTACAGTTTGGCTCTACCACCAGTAAAATATGCTGATACGGAACCCTTAATATACGCATACAGATCACTAAAAATCGTTGTCATAGAGCAGCGCGTCTCTAATTGCGCGCGCGCATTATTGTGCTCAGTGTCAACGGACGCGAGCGAACCTGTGACAAATTGGCGCCGGAAGGCGTAAGCCATAAACTTACGGAGTTTTTAATACTCCGTGGGTGATGCCCCATTGGTGCGTTGCGTTGCGTCGTCGCAACGGATCAATGTCGTGATCGATGTCGATGTCGGATCAATGTCGTCAATGTCGAACGTTGAGTGAGGCGGCTCTTGGGTGACGGATGTAGTGTCGTCCTTGTGTTGTATTACCAATAAGGCCGGCCGCACATCATCAGAAACTTTCTGACGTAAATTTTATGGACGACCTTATGCAGTCCACATAAAACACCCAATCGTCGCCGGTCCAGTACATTTCTGATAGTGCTTCGTCAGAATCGTTCCTAAAAATGCGGCATATTACTATCGTCGCGGAGGCGTTTCAGTTTTATACATTGGTTGCTCTCACGTGTACTGAAGTACGCCGACTACGGCGCAGTATCTAGTAGTGTCTAATTGGAGCGCCCTCGTGGAAACCAATCATTATTAATCTAAGAATCTATCATTCACAAAACAATAAAAATCTCACTTACGCTACTTTCGATCCGTACCGCTAGCCCCAGATCGCTTGAGATGAAGCGATAGTATTCATTTACTTCCCTCTGCATGACGGCCGTAGAAAGTCGACACCTTTGTATACATCTTCACGCTTTCGGCACTTGTGGGGTGAATAGTTGAGTATATTAACATGTTACTATTGTATGGTTGGATAAAAGTAAAAGATTATTTTTTGTGGTGAAAATCATAGTCAGCATTTACCGAGGCGCCATGCCAAATATCGTGCGCTATTAAATTAAGTCTTTATACAGGATGTCTTAAAAGTACGATATAATAATTAAACATACCTAATACGGTAGCTGATATGTAGATGCTTGGCGAAGACCGACTATACGTAACTACAATAGCTTTTAAGTTTTGGGCCTTTTAATTAAATATATGTGACAACTTTTGTGTTGCGGCCTTGGATCGAATGTAAACAACCAAAGGTAAACAGCATTAAGAGTAGCAGAGTAGAGTAGCAACCACTAATATTCAAGAAATAGCTGGTGGAAATTTTAAATCGTTTTGGTATTTAAATTTTTCAAAATAGGCGGAATTTGAAAAAAGTATTCAATATTTTTTTATACCATTCAATTCTATTCCTGGGGGCTTACCAGCGACTTTTTGTGCAATGACGTACCTTATTGTCATGACAATAAGAAACGTCATTGCACAAAAAGTCGCTGAAACGTTAAAACAATACTGCTATAAGAGGTGGTGGTAGGGCCTGATACTCATCCAAACCCCCAAGATTTATTTCGTACTTTGAGACACTTTCTGTTAATAAAAGAAGTAAGTACCTACTCAAACTTAAAATTTAAATGAATTATGAATTTAGACCATGGGGGACCACTACAGTAGCGGCACATTATGATGGCCTTTTTGACATGTAGAGGGGGGAAGAGGATGAACCTTATTGCAACGGAATAAGATTCATTGTAGCATTCATTTATTGACATTCCTAAATTTTAAAACTGTCATTCTTATTCCGTTATAATAAGGTTCATTTTTCCCTCCCCGCTCATGTCAAAACGGCCATCATAGCGTACCGCTACTGTAGTTTAAATTAATGTTATCAAAACCAACCAGTTATCTGACAGAAGAAAACAACCGGTTCCCCACCGCATGATTAACCAAATAATTGCGTAACGCGCACGTGGTACCACGGTTACAAGAGAAATTATGCTTTTTGCCGCCGCCTGAACCCAGCTGACCGGATCGGAAGTCATTATGACCATGTTTTTATTGAGAAATGAACCGATTTGTAGTTGCAAAAGTATTTTGCATTATTTATATTTCAGAACCGGTCAGAACCGGTTTAAGCGGTAGTAAGAACTCACTTTGTTTTAACCCGACTACGGCGGAGGGTTATGATTTTGACCGGTATGTATGTATGTTCATCTGTTCCCGCCTAACTTCCAAACTACTTGTCGTAATTTGACAAATGAGGTATCGTTAGAAGCGGCTTAATGGCGCGCTGATTATAGGCTATGTGACGTCACATAAAATTGCATATGGCGCCCTCTAGAGGACATAATGTCATGAACTAAAAAAAAATTTTTTTTTAATAAAACCGTGTGGGTTATTTAATGAAAGAGCTTGATGAGCATATTTCAAAAAAAAATATATATACTGTTACATATTACTCCAAAATAATTAAATAAAAAGTAAGTTTAAAAACTAAAACCCGACTACTGAAAAATCGCACTCTAAAAAGTATGAAACAAGAAAATATTCTCATCTAGAGGATAGCCGTGGTCCGTTTAAGCCCTTTAGGTCAAAGTGGCATATGACCACGGACCGCGGCTATCCTCTAGATGAGAATATTTTCTTGTTTCATAATTTTTTTGAGCGCGATTTTTAATTAATAAGGATATTAATACTGTGAGGTCACTGCGTTACTTTAGTCCCGTGAGCCTCTCCAACGACCGCTAGGTACGGTGGTTCGATTCCCGCCAAAGGCAAATTTTCGGAAATAGACTTTTCGTAATTTGGTCTGGTTGTCAATGGGTTCGCCCCCAGTCTATTGTATGGTAGTCATAGATATTACCATCCTTGGCCATAAAAAAAACATTGGCTCTAGTGCCTGTATTTTGTATATATATTGGCAGGTTTCCAGGCATAAGACATTGTCTGTAAGATCATGTAGGTATTGCGGAGAATCTCGTGATCTGGAGAATGCTAAAAATTTTAAGATTTCTCGCTCTTCCGCACCCAAGATGACAAGATGCACTCTGTGGAACCCATTTAAGAATAGGGTTGTCTCTTCCTATCGGGCATGTTATTAATATACTTAAATTATTATAATGAAACTTTATTTATTGCAACTTTCCTTTTAACTTAAAAGAAACCCCTTCAGTTATCTAGTAATTAACTTAGACGTTTGATAGATATAAAAACAACAAAAAATATTTTCTTCTGATTTGATTTACATCAAGGAATAATAATGAAGAAATGAGTAGTATCAAATACATTAACTTGTATTATTTTTTTGTTTTTTAGGTACTTAAGTAGTTTATATGTATTTTATATTATGTATTGTTGTTTTATGTAAGTATTGATTAATAAAATAAATTATATTTTATTGTGAAGAAAAATGTAGTAATTGAGGTAAAATAGTTTTCATCAAACCGTCTAGATCTTAATAATTACAGCATATTTTCTGTAGAAAACCTGACAGCCCTACTTGTAATGTGCGCTAGCGTAAACGCGATCTGTTGCGATAGTAAAAGAAATTGCGCTGGAGAAATTGATTGTAATTTTTTGTTAAATTTACTTACTCCACATTTTCAGAATTAGAATTTGTAGATGGTTTTTACTGCTTTATAAAACTGTCTATTTTAAAGGATGTATTTAGTTTTTTTTGCAGAAAATATTGGTAGAGTCGCTCTAAGAAGAGAGAGGAAGAGTTAGCGGCCATCCATTAATTACGTCACACGAATTTCATGATTTTTAGACCCCTCCCCCCCTTGTCACAGCTGGTCACATTTGGGAGCCCCTCCCCCCCTACCTGTGTGACGTCACATATTTTTTATAATTTTAAGAAATTTTCAAAATTTTTTGATAAAATTTCAAATTTCGGTTAAGATTATATTAGATTTTTAAATGTGATGTCACAAAACTTAGAAACCCTCCCACCCCCTTGTCACACTATGTCACATTTCGTCGACCCCCTCCCCCCCTTTACGTGTGACGTAATTAATGGATGGCCCCTTATCTCTCTTTTTAGGGCGACTCTACCGAAATAAAAATGTAATATGATCTGTCTGTTATTTTCTTAACTCTTAATTTAGTTTTGATAAGACACACTCTACCTATACGTACGATAACGGTACGATAACGGTACGATAACGGAGGATTATTTTATATCACCAAAATGTTCACAATATTTTAAAATAACGTTTACTGTTTCTACTTTTAAGGCGTTGGCAATTAAATATTGCATCCAAACAATTTCAAACTCAATTATTTATGAAACAACAATAGATTTACCTTCTAATAGTGGCCCAGACCTACACGCAGTATTAAAAACATGGCACGCCTTTTTTGCATAACAATACGTTTTAAGTTGCCACCACTGAGCATAGGTACCGGTTCTAATGTCGTAATGTTACAAATTACAATCGATGTCGTGACTAGACAAGATTCATGTATCGAGAACGACAGCCGGTATGAGGATCTAGGCGACTCCTTAAGAGAAACAAATGATATAAGTATAGTAAGTCTACGGTAACTGCTTAACATCAGGCGGGCCGTACTATTTTTTGCCACTGCAGTCCTATAAAAATAAAAATATAAAGTTCGTGACAGGTCGAGATGACATTCGGGTTATGAGCTTTTTGCAGAATAAAATCCGAATCAAAATTAGCAGGACCCGCAACGCAACAGAATAATTTAATTTAATAATTTTGTGGGCGATTTTAATTGTTTATCGGGTCCTGCTAATTTTGATTCGGATTTTATTCTGCAATAAGCTCATAACCCGAATGTCATTTCGACCTGTCGCGAACTATACCTACCATCATAATAATATTCACTCCCTTTTAGATCCTTTTTGCCTGGTGGTAGAGTCAAATTGTAGCGAAACTGCAATCTGCAGCTCATATACGGGCTGTTTCGGCCGGGTGATACCACCCTCTCACAGAAAAATTGGCAATTCGCAATTTTACCTGCGTTTTGTATGATGAGTAATAGAGCCGGAAGCTTACCTTTCCCTCCCCCTTGCTCTCTCTTTGTCCCACTCTTCTTCAGGTCGGTAAAGTGTGAGCGATCTTTGTAGACTACGGTAACTGCTTAACATCAGCTATTACATACTAAAAGACCAGAAGAGCAATAATAGGACTGCTACTAGTACATAAAACAATAATAATATCCTGGGACATTTTTTTACACACGGCTACCTGATCCCAAACTAAGCAGAGCTTGTACTATGGAAACCAGATAACTGATATTACTACATATACTACTATTTTGTTTGTAAATACATACTTAATATACATATACACCCAGACTCGGGACATACAGACATGTTCATGCACACAAATGCATGTCCCGGGTAGGAATCGAACCTACGACCTGCAGCGTGAAAGGCGCCACCCCGCCAACCACGCCAACGGGCCCATCAACAATCGGATACAACTTTAACGGTCCGTTAGTGAGTTGGTGAACTTGGCTCTAACAAGGTTTCCGAGATTTAACCCTCAGCCGACCCTCGAGAAATATTTTAGTTGGAGCTTGCAACAAATTTAATACCACAAAATACGTTACTACGGTTATTATAAATAATATGCAATTAATTCTAATTTTTCGATTATTAGGCTGTTTTATATTAATCGTTAATCAAGGAATCATCGCTAATTAAACACCAGCAAAATGGAAATCATGTGTCTGTATTTTGTAATGTTTATTTTCACATAACAACGAGAAAACCTTCCACTGAAAGCTACAATCAATTATCGTAATACATTTTATTTTGTTTCTTAAAAAAATAAATATTTTAACAAATAGTTAATTCAAAACTACACCTACTCAGTTCTTATTAAATAAAATTAATAAAAATTCAGTTTAAATATTATAAATCATTCATTAAAATCAAATGGTGTGTAAATAAAATAAAAGTTAAAAATAATTATGAAAACAAATTCTTTTATAATGATTACTTACTGTAGACATTGTAGGTACCTATTTATTTTTAATAAAAGTCGATACTTATTTAAACTTTTAATTAAAATAAATATTAACGGCTATCTACAAAGATTGATAAATATCCAATACTTATCTCAATAGAAGCATAATTAATACAAAACGGTTGCCGTAACCTCGTTCATTCATCGCATAGCTTTGAATGGAGCACAAATATTATTGCATATCACGATTTTAATTACAAACGCACTTAATTACAATTGATATGTTTAAAATGCGGCTAACATGACCTCGGTGTGAGGTCAAAGTTAAAATTATTGATATGAAAATTATTATTTACGATGTTTTGAAGTTATTCAAAAATAATTCAGTTATTGTCTGTAAAATTCTTTGATTGGCCTTAAACTATAGAGCGATTTAAAATTGGTGCATCGAAATCTAAATGTACATCATAAAATATATCATCGTATATTTTGATCGGATACATATTAGGGCTGTATCACACCTGGCGACGGGTTTGGCGACCGTCGCCAAGTAGAGTCCTGTCATATTTTGACATAATTTAATACGAATAATTGGCGACGGTGGGCCACGCCGGCCACGTATCCAAAGGCCGTTTTCCGACTGCACGGCACGGCACCGGCATGGCGGCAGCTTTTTCATTGGTCAGTGACCAGTTGTCATTGGTTACTGACCAATGAAAACCCCGCAAATAGCTGTCACTGTGCCGGTGCCGGTGCCGTGCCGTGCAGTCGGAAAACGGCCAATCAATTGGTATTACCTGTCAAATTCAATACGAATTCGTTGGCGACGGCGGCTGGCGACGCGCTTGGCGTCCCGGTGAGATAGAGCCCTTATATTGATGCGTATTAAAGATGAGCCGAATTGGCAATATCGTCCCGTTTTCAACATTATTTTCCTCAAACAACTGAGTTGTACTGTATGCGTGGACTCCGTTTAGTAGGACACACTTTTTTTGGATGGTATGTCTCCCTCTTTCTTGGTAATATCTTTGTTTTCTATTACAAAATCTCGGATTACTTGGAAGATAAATCAGCTTGGGACTGATCGCTCAAATACACTTTGTTAATAACAGTGTCATGTTAAAGTGTAGCGTGTCTTGCCTTGCTTATTTCGGAAGGCAGCACACTGGAGCTATTGTTTACCAAATTACTTTGTATTAAAATAAGTAAATGGCGATAAAAAAAAAACAATGTAACAAAGACAAGTCCGCTGAGTTTCTTGCCGGATCTTCTCAGTCGAGGTCGCGTTTCCGATCCGGCAGTAGAATTTAAGGAAAAAATGTAAAATGACAATTTGTAAGTGCCCCCGTAGGCCTAAACAAAATAAACGCTTTGACTTTGACTTTTCAGTATGTTTTTTTAGGTCAATGGATATTTTCCTCACTGGCTTTTGTCAGACACGCATAATCTAACTTGTATTGTACCTAAGCCATTGCATAATGCGGCCAACTTAATCCATTTATCGAACCTTCACATTGTCAAACATTCCCTAACCGTATTATATCATAGTCTACGTGCATTGTCAATCACAGTAGCGACTATTTTGTTGTTATATTATGTAACATCAATCATTATATTCTATTTCAGCCTTCGGACACCCATTGCCATAATTAGGGTTCCGTACCCAAAGGGTGCCAACGGGTCTCTATTACTAAGACTACGCTGTCCGTCCGTCTGTCCGTCTGGCAGCGGGCTTTATCTTACGAACCGTAATAGGACTTGAAATTTTCACAGAATGTGTATTTCTGTTGCCACAACAAAATACCAAAAATAAAATTAAATTAAAAAATAAAGGGGGTCCCGATACAAGAAACTTGATATTTTTTACGTTTTTATTCTACGGTGGTACGGAACCCTTTATGTGCGAGTCCGACACGCACTTGGCTGGTTTTTTTGGTTCACCTAACATGTAAATTGTGGTGTTGAGCGTTTCCGACAGTTAATGTCGAAGGTTTATGTGGAAATTGGGTTCTAAAACTTGACAAAGCTAGTCACAGTTGGGCATATGTTGGCCCTTTGTATACATATTCCTTTTTATAACATGTTCCTTTGATAAACCACTCTTAAATTGGTCAAAACGTATTTTTTATTTACTCACTTAATGAACGCTTTTTCTAAAATCCTGTCTTAGTTTGGACCATGGACCAATTACTAAGGGGACTGGCCCTAAGCAACTCGGCCGAGTGGTCGGCCTAGTACTAACATCGACATAAAACGAAGCGAGTAGTTCAACTATTTACCGGTAGATAGAACAATGAAAATGAAAAAACAATGACCACGTTTTTTTTCATACATATATCTAATAAGGGCACCTCTTTCTTTAGTCTTTACTCTGTGGTTTGAACTTTTATTAGTATAAAAATTCATGACACTTCTAGACCCACTAGTTGAGGCTGTGCGTTGTCGACAGTCATTTGATTTTCTTTATTAAATTCTTTTGGTGGTGTTAGTGGTCGAACGTCAGATGTTTAGAGATTATGCGCACTGGACAAATAGGTTGGCCCTTTGTGCGAATTCCTGATTTAAACGTCCGGGCCAACGCCCATCAAATACTCTTTTTGCAGATGACCCAATGTTGGGCCAACCGTGTGCCAGCAACATTACTAGGGCCTGTACTAAAACTATGGTAGAGTATCCTAATGTTCCTACTCCGCCGATATTGTAACAAACTCATGAATATTAACAATGTTGTCTGTCCGTCTGTCGTTCCGCTACGCGTTGCAACACTTTCGAACGTGTTCATACTGATTGTTTTTAATTATAACACTGCTCTACATTCGATATGGGAGAATTCGACGAGTGTGGGAATTTTACTTCAAAATAGTTTGTCTATTCAAGGTAGAGCCAAGCTCCAGCCAATTGCAGCTCATATACGGGCCAGCTCGGGGTAGTACCAACCTGCAGGGGGCTTACCACAAGCTCTTATTGCGATTCAATTATAGGAACGTTTTAACGACGTTTTAATGACGTTTCTTATTGTCATGACAATAAGGTACGTCATTGCACAAAAAGTCGCTGAAACGTTAATACGTTCCTGTAATTGAATCGCAATAAGAGCTTGTGGTAAGCCCCCTGTTGCAGGAGGTTGGCGTAAATTAGCAATTCATACGATGAGTGAGAGAGCCGTAAGTCTGAAATTCCCGTCCACTGTCCCTCTCGCCTTCAGGTTGGCAACGTGCGAGCATTACCTTTGGTATTTCAAGCATCTATAGCCTACGGTTACTGCTTATCATCAAGCGGGCAATAC
Source organism: Drymonia ruficornis (assembly GCA_947859195.1). NCBI lineage: Eukaryota > Metazoa > Arthropoda > Insecta > Lepidoptera > Notodontidae > Drymonia > Drymonia ruficornis. The sequence goes on from OX401922.1 coordinate 1,922,328, forward strand.
GCTAGTTTGCTGCCTTAGTTATTATTATAAAACATTTAAATATCCAATTATTCCGAATATTATTTACAAAGTTAATGTACAGTAATGTGTATGTGTATGTTAATGTGTATGTAATGTATGTGTGTTAATTTACAGTTCGCTTACGGTGAGGGAAAACATCGTGAGGAAACCTACCTATCCCTCGGGATTAGGTAATAGTCAGTTACTGTATACACGGCGACAAGGTTCACTACCTGTCACGTTGGGTTCTGACTATCTGGTGAAACGTGGGCTTTGAGTTGGCTTAATACCTCCACAATGTATGGTGTATGGCCACTCAAGCCTCTGACTACCCTCGAATGGGAATAAAAGTCGTGACGTTATATTTATTTATTTTATTTATTTATTTATTATTTAAAAGTTTAACTCCATTGCTTGTGTGTGTAAATTAAAGTAACTTATTCCTGTCATGACATGTAAAAATTATTCGCGGAAGTCGTGACCCGGGACCGATCATAAATTATTTTGACAAATCTATTAATCACGTAGTATTTATTAGTCAGTTATGCTCTATATTTAAAGTAATTATTGTGGTTGCCTAAACCAAGGCGCGGTACCAGTTGCATTGCTGATTTCTGCGGCAATTCGGACATTTCACAATTGTTACTATTACTGTGTATTATGGAATAAGGTACAAGTGTCTGACGTACTAATCCACCAAGCCAACTAGACACTCGGGTATAAATATCAAATGATAATAAGTCTATGAATCCGCGGTCCTTTCACCACGTAGTGGGAGCTACTGCCACAGGAGTGCCCAAGCATTGGCACAGGCTCACTACGTTGTGGACGGACCGCGGAATCACTGATTGAGTGCCTAGTTGGCTTGGTGGAGTAGTATGTAATGCCATATCTTGCTCAAAGGTCCCAAAGCTAGAAAGGTATTATGGTTGCTTAGGATAAGGAATGACGTTTTATATTATAAGGACCTGTTTTGAAGGTGGTAGAGCCAAGCTGTAGCCAATTGACTGCAGCTCATAAACGAGCTGGCTCGACCGGGGTAGTACCACCCTCTCACAGAAGATCGGCGTAAAGCAGCTATTACAGCTGCGTTTCGTACGATGAGTGAGAGAGCCGTAAGCCCACCCCCCCCTCCCCCTCCCTCCATCCCACTCCCCTTCAGGTCGGCAATGTGCGAGCAATACCTTTGGTATTGTAAGCATCTATAGGCTACGGTAACTGATTAACATCAGGCGGGCCGTACGCTTTATTGCCACCGCAGTCCTATAAAAAAAAAAAAAAAATTATAATATCCTGGGACATTTTTGTACACACGGTTACCTGATCCCAAACTAAGCAGAGCTTGTACTATGGAAACCAGATAACTGATATTACTACATATACTACTTTTTTATTTGTAAATACATACTTAATATACATATACACCCAGACTCCGGACATACAGACATGTTCATGCACACAAATGCATGTCTCGGGTAGGAATCGAACCTACGACCTGCAGCGTGAAAGGCGCCTCCGTGCCAACCACGCTAACGGGCCCGTCATTATAAGTCAATGATTCCGCGGTCCTTCCACCACGTAGTGGGAGCTACTGCCACAAGAGTGTCCATGCATTGGCCCAGGCTCACTACGTTGTGGACGGACCGCGGAATCATTGACTTATTATCATTTGATATTTACACTCGAGTGCCTAGTTGGCTTGGTGGTGTAGTATGTAATACCATAATCTTGCCCAAAGGTTCGGGACCTTTAGGCAAGATTATGGAACAGAACACCCAAAGCTAGAAAGGTATTATGGTTACTTAGGATAAGGAATGACGTTTTATATTATAAGGAACTGTCATACACGACCATAAGGGGCCATCCATTAATTAAGACACACGAATTTCATGATTTTTAGACCCCTCCCCCTCCTTGTCACAGCTGGTTACATTTGCGAGACTCCCCCCCTCCCTGTGTGACGTCACATATTTTTTACAATTTTCAGAATTTTTCAATTTTATTTGTTAAAAATTCAAATTTCGGTTTTAATACTGAGATATATTAGATTTTAAATGTGACGTCACAAAACTGAGGACCCCTCTCACCCCCTTGTCACACAATGTCACATTTAGTAGACCCCTTCCCCCTTTACGTGTGACGTAATTAATGGATGGCCCCTAAATGCTCTAAATATAGTTACCGTAGCCTATAGATACTCGCAATACCAAAGGAATCGCTCGCATGATGCCGAAGGCGAGTAGAACAAAGGGAGAGAAAGAGGAGTATTGAGCTTCCGGCTCTCCCACTCATCGTACGAAACGCAACTGTAGCTACGCCGATCTTCTGTGAGAGGGTGATACTACCCCAGTCAAGCCTACCCATATATGAGTTGCAGTCAGCTGGCTACAACTTGTTTTATTATATTAAAAATTCTCTTACTAAATAAGGTCCCAATACAAAACCGTTACTCACACACAAAGTAATATACCGTATGTCTTATTACATAAGGCTTCTAATTGCTTGCGAACACTTACCGGTGATTATTGCGGTTGTTTGCGCAAGCGCAGACAGTGACATAACTGTTTACTTGTCCTATATGTTTAATTGGGCTTTGCAACCCTTAATTAAGTCATTTCAAAGATAAAAATCGCAGTAAAGAAAGAAAATGTTCGTCTGTTCGTTTAAGAATTAGATAAGAATAATATTAAGGTTGGCACTCATCTATCAACTCGGCACCCGACCAGCTCAGCCTCGCCGCTCGGCGTCCACTCGTTGTCGACAGGTGGTCCGTGGGCGGACGCTGCTTTGCACCATAAACGTCTCGTGATCAACCAGTGGACCGCGCGTGGTCAACGAATGAACGCCGCGTGGTCAGCGTATGGTCCACTTATTTCCGGTTCAGTTAGTGGATGCCGACCGACGAGGCGGTGCTGGTCGGGTGCCGAGTCGATAGATGAGTACTGTAAACAACCCACCCCCCAATAAATATATAAATAACTATTAAATATAAATAATATAAATATAACCATACATAAATAATATCCTAAATGATATACACTAAATTAAATATTTACCTACCTCTAAATAAACCCAACATACATACATACCGATGTAGCTGATGTAAATGATAGTAAAAGACATTGCTAACTATTTTGTTTGGTTGTGATCTGGAATTATATAATTGGCCAAGTGATCCGTATCGTCTAGTGGTTATAGGACCTAACATAGTGAACCGCTTATAGTAACCAAAGTTCTTTTAGTGAAAGATTGGTATTTCTACGTTGTATGTTCTACGCTTCTATGTAATTCCATCTATAAAGTGAACCTACAATACCTAACTTACAGAAACAATGTAGTTGATTATAATATGACAAAGGTCTAGAGCCCCTCCCCGCTCTTAGACAGTGACAACCTACTCGTATCTGTGTTGCCTCCTTTTGCATGTCTTTGAATGAATATATTGCTAAGATGTTTAACATTAATTAATAACAAACATGATGAGTTGGTAAGTCTGTACTATTGACAGAGTATAATAGTAGAATATCTGTTCTACTGACAGAATAATTCTATTAAATTCCATTTACAGGAATAGTATAAATCCAACCATTTGGACAGTAAAAGACTCGCAAGATATCTCTGCTTCAAAGTCTTGTATAGGTGTAAACAGTATGAGTTTGGTCAATGTCAGCGAAGAATAGCATCTCGTTCATCGATAGTGAGGAGAATACTACAGGGACGATAGCCCTAGACACGACCAAAACATCATAATCGCGTGGACGAAGTAATCTGATAAGTCTGGACAGTGACTTACGTTGGAAACTCTATCATCTACTGTTTAGTGATTTCCAACAGGGTCATACGCCCCAAAGTGTAACCAGATCTACCAAATCGTAGGTAGTACAGCCAGAATAAATGCATGATGAGTAAATTGACTTATCCGTCAGATTCAATCTTTCCAGACTCCCAATACTGAGCCAAATGGTCTGAATATACTACTCAGATTCTTTAGATTGTCAATAGACAATAAATTAGCTTTTAAAATCAAGCAAGTATATGAATCACCATGGTGACTAAGTTAAATGAATAAAGTAAGTACATTAAAAGATTATTTAAAATCTGGAACAATCAAAAGTTACCGCCCGTTCACAAACCTAAACCAATAGGGAAGAAGGGCAAGAAACCCTATGGTTAAGCAAAAGGGTCCCTGCCTATACTACCTACTACCTTCCTGAAACGCCTCAGTTTATTCCTTCCTACCTACATGATGGTTGTTACCTACGTACCTACTTATTCCTTTATAAACTACCTACACCCTACATAAAACTTATGATAAATGACGTAGGTATTCCTTCCTATCTCCATGATGTAAGTTACCTTCGCACTTATATCTAAATTCCTTATAATCTATCAACGTCTAACATAACCTTATGATAAATACTGCATTACAACCTTCCTACCTAAAGAGCTCTTAAACCGTGAAAACGTCCTGCTCTACGATCGTAAGATCCGTCCTACATCCGACCTATCTACCTAAATAAACTAGCTATAGCTATCTATTTAACCTAACCACATCTACTTCCTCTAATGAACAAAACACAAGGATATTCAAAATGTAAATTGCACAAAAGAACATAGAACATTTGAAATACACAATAAATAAAGTTAATTGGAACGAACTCACAGTATTTAACCAGCATAGTCACGACTTATCCTTGTAACTTGTTCACCAGAAGAGTGATGTCCTAGTTGTCCTGAAGTGAAGTCCGCCGGAAAAAAGCCCGAAGCGAAGAGCCCCGAAAAGAGCCGTGCGAGGCCTTTTATAGGGATCCGCCACCATCAATGCATCCTTCTACCTTCCCTCTTTTATCAACTAGAGTTGCGCAAAGTTCGAACTTCTGCACATTCGATCTTCCGACTCCGACCCTTATTCGATCAAACTTTACATGTAAAACCAAATAGTCCAGCATCAGTCTTAACGCTATTGGAACCAAAAGAATGTTGATTTACTAATATTCTAGACATAAAATTAAGATCTAATTTCACGAACAACAATCAGAAATATGTATGAAAATATGCTGAACCCAGCGTATCCTTGTAATAATCCATGTAATTATATACTTTCCCTAATATAGTATAAATGTTCGAACGTTGATCGAAAACCTAAATATCGAAATCAGGAATTTGCGGATTCACCTCACCTCTAGTCTGTTTCATGTTTCCCTAACTACCCTCTACCTAAAATATTCGATTCCTGGAATGCGGCTTCCAGACAGTGACGCATACCTAGGCACCGAACAAGTCTCGACCTGCTCCAAACCTATAACCGCGGACGTATTTCTATACGATTCGAAATTTGAAAAGATGTTACTCTCAATATTCCTAAGAGCCACATTACACTGTCAACTACTACGTCATCAGCCGGATTTAATATGAAATATGGAATGTATTTTAGACAATTTGCTTTAGATATTTTGATGAATTATTTTAATTTAATTTAATGGAATTAAAGCCTATATAAATAGACATATATATATTTATATTTGTGCAAGTGACGGAACCACGACAAGTCCGTTCCGTTACAGTACTAACCTTAATGCTGTAGTTTTAACAAAGAATTCTAATTATCTCAATTATCTTATATCTGTTTGTCCTTAACTAAGGACACCTAAAGATATTTAATAGGGTTCATACCTTGGCTCGCACATCAGGATTTTCCGGAATCAATGTACCCACTCCCCTTCAGTCGGCAACGTGCGAGGGATGCCTTTGGTATTGCAAGAATCTATAGGCTACGGTAACTGTATAACATTAGGCGGGCCGTATACTTGTTTGCCACCATAGTCATATAACAAATAATCATTCTTATATCGATGGCCGACAATATAAGCACATAAGCAACAATATTCCTTAATGTATAGTACGTTTTTTTATACTTGTCCTATTTGGTAAGCAAAGATGTTGTCCGGCGGGGCGATTGCGTAACTTTTTGTCAATGTTTCAATTGGTTTCGTATTTAATTGACACAGGATGAACGAAACCAATTGAAACATTGACAAAAAAGTTACGCAATCGCCCCGCTGGACGCCATCTTTGCTTACCAAATAGGACAAGTATAAAAAACGTACTATAGGTCCGTTCATTAAATTTGGTTCATATCACCGAATCTCTCTCGTTATCTGCTTGCTACCTAATGGCAGCAAGATTGATGATGACAAGAGCTTGTGCAATATAATAAATGGTCCGAATGTTCGAAACCATTTTAGTTTCCTAACTCTATTCATAGTTTTTGAATGAATATATATTATCTAATGGCTTCTGGAGTATTGTTGGCCTGTCCGTTACAAAGCGAATATTAGTCATAAGTACCTAAACACAAGTATGTCGCCATAAGTATGTTAGGGAGAGTATTATGGAAGTATTTTTTAGTTCTTGAAAAATCCAAGAAATTACTCAGTAACTAGTTTACGGTGAAGGAAAACATCGTGAGGAAACCTGCATGTCTTTAGACATGTGAAATCCACCAACCCGCACTGGGCCAGCGTGGTGGATTATGGCCTGAATCCCCCTCGCATTGAGGGGAGGCCCGTGCCCAGCAGTGGGACGTTAAAAGGGCTAAATTAACTATCTACCTATTGTTAAAAATATATTTTTTTTAGTGAATAAGGTGCTAAACAAACGTACGGCCTGCGTAATGGTAAGTTAGCGTAGCCTGTAGATGCTTGCAATACCAAAGGCATCGCTCGCACGATGCCGACCTGAAGGGGGTGGGACAGAGGCAGGGGACGGGAAGATTGGTCTTTCGGCTCTCTCACTCATCGTACGAAACGCAGCTGTAATAGTTACTTTTGCGACCCGTGGTTTGAACCCTGGACTTTAAGTCCGCAAGACTCGTGCTTAACCAATTAGCTATCACTGCTATGGAAGTGTATAGTAGACAATAACATCCAGATTTTGTCCCAATCATTAGTATTAATCTCGACAAGCTGTAGTATGTTATTAAGCGGTTTAGGAAGGCGGCGCGAATATAAACCTTTACATTGGCAATTTAACAGGCTTCGGCGACCCAAATACTTGGATCGAGTTGCGAAATCGATGGTTTGTTGTTATTAAGGCCTTAGCACTTTAAATTGAGGATTAGGAAAATAATGATGCATTGTCATAGACAGTAGAAATCATTTCATTGTAGTGTGTATTATTTTTACGAATAAGAGGGCCCCCGACTGCAATGACACTGCACTTGTTTTATACTTTTTAGTTCATTTTTTGGCAGGGAAGTCGTGTTTTTATTTTTTTAAATTATTTATTTTTATTTTATGCATTTTAGTGACAGCAGCCAAAAATGAAATGTTTGTTTTTTATGTATACCCTACCTATGTTAAATTATGCCTATAAATACTACAGTTTTGGAATGCGCTCATCAAGGCCTTCAATTTGATACCCATATTGTAATAATGGAAGAAAAAAATATTTTTTTCACATTTGAAAATTGAGCCATAATGCCGCCATATTGTTTTTTTGTTTTTTTTTTTTTCAAAAATAATATACCCAGTGTTACCGGGAATGATGTAAGGATTCTAACGATACCTTGAAGCTATATTGTAGAAATAATAAAAACACATAAAGGGCTTCGTACCACCGTAGAATAAAAACGTCAAAAATATAAAGTTTCTTGTATGGGGACCCCCTTTTTTTTAGTAATTGTTGTTGTAGCGGCAACAGAAATACACATTCTGTGAAAATTTCAACTCTCTACCTATTACGGTTCGTGTGATACAGCCCGCTGACAGACGGACAGACGGACAGACTCACGGACAGACGGACAGCGTAGGCTTAGTAATAGGGTCCCGTTGGCACCCTTTGGATACGGAACCCTAAAAATAAAGTGAACACTTTACCACAAGTATTCATTATTTATTAAAAATAATACACGGTGCTCAGTAGCTAGATGCTTGCTCTACGTAAAATATATTTACACATTTTTTTTTAACTCAAGGAACTAAGAATTTCCTGTACAAATATTTTACGAAGACTAGCGACATCTAGCGAATGTTTCGTTAAACTCGTGGTAGAGCTATAGTTATGTGACTCTATCACATAAAAAAACTAAATCTCACGTATTTATTAGACCACGAATAAGTACAAATTGTTAGATTTTATGACATATAATTTTATATGACAGCTTTATGCACTTGAGCGTGTTGAGGTGCGCGTGAGTCGACAAATCAACGGTTTTCTTGATGCGACGCGCAATTATTTGAATTACTATGATTACGTAATGATATAATGCCGTTTTATCTTTTAAATTGTTCGAATAACCTTATAACTTTTTTAAAACGTATTTTATGTTTTTAAGATGTGCCATTGAGGTGGAGTTTGGCCTGAATCCACCTCGCATTAAGGGGGAGTGTGTATGGTAGTAGGTGTATATATTTTTTTATTTTATTAATAGTAATAGTACCTGTTAAGTAGTGTTTTTTTAATGAGATATTAAGCAGTCCACTAATGCCAATAATATATTCGGGACTTAGGCCCGTATTAATAAATCGATCTCAAGATTGAGATCGAACTTGAGTTGCTGTTTTTACACGTCTGCCCAAAAAAAGGAGTGTATATGTGTTTAGGGTTCATGTATGTTTGTTTGTTTGCTTGTTTTTTTGTTTGTATGTATGTATGTGAGATTCTTTATTCCACCATAACTTATAAATGCCTGAACAGATTTGGATGTATCGCGTATCGTTAGAATCCTTATATCATTCCGGGTAACACTGGGTATATTATTTTTGAAAAAAAAACAATATGGCGGCATTCTGGCTCAATTTTCAAATGTGAAAAAAAAATGTTTCTTCCATTATTACAATATGGATATCAAATTAAAGGCCTTGATGAGCACATTCCTAAACTGTAGAATTTATAGGCATAATTTAACATAGGTAGGGTGTACATGCAAAACAAACATTTCATTTTTGGCTGCTGTCACTAAAATGCATAAAAGGTATATAGGTGTATTTACAAATAAAAAAGTAGTATATGTAGTAATATCAGTTATCTGGTTTCCATAGTACAAGCTCTGCTTAGTTTGGGATCAGGTAGCCGTGTGTAAAAAATGTCCCAGGATATTATTATTACTATATAATCTCATAGTAGAGCTGCTGATTCCTTGAGTTGGTGAATTAGGAAGTAATGACACGGTGGATGGTTTCATACACAAAATAATACAACCTTTGCATGTAAAGGTCATTCGAACAATATGAAGCACCACTTAGGTACTTTAAAATAAAAACAATTCATAGAATACTGAGACAATAAAAAGGCGATGGAATTTAACGTTTGAGGTTTATTATTATTATTTTTACTCAGACACTTTAATTTTATTTATTTGCATTAATGATCACAATGTTATTTGCATTTACTATACAGATTACAAATCTAAAAGTAAAATAGAAAAATAAACAAAAAACAAAGATAAATTTATTTTTTAATAACTAATGTATAGCCCGCCTAATATTAAGCAGTTGCCGTAGCCTATAGGTGCAACTAAGGTGTCGAATCTGTTAACAATTAACTGTTAACATTACGATATCACAGGTCTCTGAACTTACCTTAGTGAGTTCTTCATTATAAATCGTAAATTCTTGGTGGTTAGCGTGTTGCCGGCCAGATGGCCGACAACATGTCGACAGCCAAGAATTTACGATTTATTTTTTAGCTGATGCTCATAGCTCAAGGCGGATCGACGACCTAGTGAAGGTCGCGGGAAACCTCTGGATGCAAGTGTCACAGGACTGGTTGTTGTGGAAAACCTTTGGGCCTATGTCCAACAGTGGCCGTCTTTTGGCTGAAATGATGATGATGATGATGATATAGCTCAATATCTAATCGTCTTTATTCCTTATACTTTAAAGCTCACCATAAACACCAAACAATTGCTCTTATTTAAGGTTGCTTTGGGGTCAATTGCACTCAAAATTAAACTTAAATGATGAGTTCTCTTGTGTGCATTATCACTCAAACCAAACTCAGCCTCCGAATCATTGAGAGGCGCAAGGCTGCAGAGATATTATCCGGGTAATATCACAGACAAATTGCTACAATCGATGACACAAGTGTTTAACATCTCAAAATGTATTTACTTATTTTATTTATTAACCAACTTATAAATAATACCTAATAATAATTTAGCCCTTTTAACATCCCACCGCTGGGCACGGGCCTCCCCTCAATGCGAGGGGGATTCGGGCCATAATCCACCACGCTGGCCCAGTGCGGGTTGGTGGATTTCACATATCTAAGACATGCAGGTTTCCTCACGATATTTTCCTTCACCGTAAGCAAGTGATAATCATATTAAAGTTATGATTCACACATAGAATTCGAAAAATCCAGAGGTGTGAGCCAACTTATACTAACATAAAATTATAATACATATAATATAAGTTATAGGTTACGGAAAATATCGGTGTAAATTTTTAACGCCTTTATAGAGATTTTAAGCCACTATACAATGGTATTTCAGATCATTTCTAGAAAAAAAATCAATTTGTAATGCCAGCGTAAGTCCATCATAACTTCTTTAAATTGGTGGGTAAGAAGCCTAAGAAGCCTTTGGAACATGTGGTAGGCTAAAGATAACTTAGGAATTTAAACAACAACTTGTTTGTCTAGACTCTAGACCAACGAAGACACCCGTAATGCATGTAGTAGGTACCTATACCAAAACACAACCGATTCATTTAAATTTAGTTAAGTTTAGTTTATTATTTTCAGTGAGTGTACTAAAAAATTGTAAGCAATTGCTTATTTTGTACATTAGGATTTTTTAAATTAGCTGAATCTTTTTCATGACCATAACACTTGTGCGTCCGACTGTACGCTCTTTGTTTTCCACATTATTGTCTTGTACGCATCAAGATCTTGCATTTTCGTCTCGCATCGGGTATCTTAAGCTTAATTACGCTATGTACTTAACAAAGGCGTTTAGTTCTGAACAAAATGTTCACGATTACCGTATTCTTCTTATCGTATGGTTCCCTGCTACCTGCTGGCCTACTCCGAAATACGAACCTAACGTTTCGGCTGACGGATTGTCGTGATTTGACATTTCTTCTTTCGTTTTTCTCTACGATTTGACATTGTTTTGATCGTAAATCGAATCCGTACTTCGGACGATCCGTCAGCGACGTATTTCGGAGTAACCCCCCTGGTGTCAGAGTTGTTCAAGCCGGGCGGCCTCTGACAAGGCTTAACGATTGCCTAGATTACAACAACCGGGTCCGAGTTTACGTGCCCTCTGAAGCACGGAGACGCTCAGTTCAAATGCCACTAAATGGTTACCCATCTCTGACTGATCTTGCCAAGTGTTGCTTAACCTCCAATCGCTAGAGCACCTCAGGTCCTCGATTAACATTATAATGTTTCAGATCTCGATGTTCAGGTGTTGGTTTTTTTATGTGACTGAGGTAGCAAACAAGCGTACGGCCCGCCTGATGTTATGCAGTTACCGAACCTTAGATGATTGCAATACCAAAAGCATTGCTCGCACGTTGCTGACCTGAAGGGGAGTGGGACAGAGTGAGGGGAAGAGGAGTAGAGCTTCGGGCTCTCCCACTTTGGGGGCGTCCATAAATTACGTGAGGAATTTAGGGGAGGGGGTCTAGACAAATCTCAACAAATCTCACATTTTTTTTTTTTACCTCAAGGAACGGTGTAAAATTGCTAGAAAACTGGGTTAAATTAAGTAAAACATGTTTCTCCTCTAGAATATGGCTTTTGAAAATTCTCACGTGAGATTAAAGGGGGTGGGAGGGGGTCGAGCAAAATCTCACGAAATCTCACCAAGGGGGGAGGGGGGTCAAAAAATCACAAAAATCACCTCAAGTAATTTATGGACGTCCCTTTATCGTACGAAACGTAGCTGTAATAACTCTACACCGGTTTTCTGTGAGAGGGCGAGGGTATAGGTTGGACGAGGCTTTAGGTATCTATTCTTTGTACATACCTTTTTCGTCAACTCTAACCTTTTGATGGTAAAGGATAACCTACTTCCGCGATTGCCACTCTTAGCAGTTGTGCGACAAAAATATCAAGGCTATATTAAAAGCTTATTTTTTTCTTTTCATATAAAGTTTACAATTCAATTTTATTCTATTTGACGACTGCTAGGCGCATTGGTTTGAGCGTTGGCTACTTGGCTCACAGCATCGGGTGGACGATCACTCGTGTCGCTTTTGCGTTTATAAGGGCCACCGCAGACTTGTTACTTTTAGCATCGGCGATCGGCGACTTAGTCGCTTTTCAGAAGCTCGATGCAGCGACTGAACGCTACACCCCACACACTTGCGGATGCCGGTCGCAGCGATTTTTCATGTTGACTACAGGCTACCGCATCAGCATCGGAGCAGTCGCTGTGTCCGATCGCAGGAAGTCGCCAAAACGCGATGCAGTCGCAAAATCGCCGCTCGCCGATGCTAAAAGTAGCAAGTCTGAGGATGCCTTAAAAAAAAAGGTTCTGTAAGTTTTTTGGAGGTAGAGCCAAGCTGTAGCCAATTGACTGCAGCTCATAACGGGCTCGACCGGGGTAGTACCACCCTCTCACAGAAGATCGGCGTATAGAGCCGGAAGCTCAATCCCCCTTCCTCTCCCTGCGTCCTACTCCACTTCAGGTCGGCAAATTGCTAATGCCTTTGGTGTTGCAAGCATATAGACTACGGTAGCTGCTTAACAGCGGACCGAACGCTTGTATGCAACCTCAGTCCTCTAAAAAAAATATAAAACCCACCAAGACCTTGTGCCAAAAGACAGATTCTCTTCGAGTATCACGTCGAACCGTGTCAGATGGTGAATGCGACCTGCCATATCCTTGGGACCGCCCGAGGTGAGCTATTGAATGTTAGGATAATGCCAGCTCGGCTTTCACCTTAACTTTTGACCTAGACATTTGGAGACTAGAGCGGAATGTTGTGAACATTTGAAAATATGGTAATGGTGGTAGAGTCAAGCTTTAGCTAATTGACTGAAGCTCATATACGGGCCCACCGGGGTAGTACCTCTCACAGAAGATCGGCGTAAAGCAGCTTTTACAGCTACGTTTCGTACGATGAGTGAGAGAGCCGGAAGCCCAACACCCCCCCTTCCCCTCCCTCCATTCCACTCCCCTTCAACGGCAAAGTGCGAGCAATGCCTTTGGTATTGCAAGCATCTATAGGCTACGGTAACTGCTCAACATCAGGTGGGCCGTACGCTTGTTTGCTACCACAGGCCAAACAACAGCTGGCTCAAGTCCCCTAACGATTGCCATTGCAATGCCATCTTTAAACAATAAGAAAATACGATTACCATTGTGCCTAAAACCGTAGTCTGATGTAGACTGGTACCCAACAGTCTTGCTATTACATTGCTGTTGTGTAGCAGAATGGCAAATCGCTATCGGTGGCAGTTCAATAGCTATGTGACTACGAATTTTACGAAAGTTAAAAGTGCAACAACAATTTGCGGTTGTCATTGATAGACAATCCGTCAAAATTGTAGAACATCCATCATATTCTATGCAATTGTGGTTAAGGGACACGGCCCCCTGACTGTTAAGCTACGGTACAATGGTAACATCTCTCTTTGACGCACTAGGCTTCCCAGCTGAATCAAAGAAGAATGGACCAGGAAAACATAAAGATGTTACAAATCAACCTACCTATTCCTCGGGATTAGGTAATAGTCAGTTCCTCTATACACGGCGGCAAGGTTCACCACCTGTCACGTTGGGTTCTGACTATCTGGTAAAACGTGGGCTTTGAGTTGGTTAATACCTCCACAATGTGGTGGTGTATGGCCACTCAAGCCTCTGACTACCCCCGAATGGGGATAAAAGTCGTGACGTTACATTTCATTACATTTTATTTCATGTTGCCAAACTTCTTAAGATGTAAATTTCTTCGACCATATCCAATGATTGAGCAGCCTCCCGTTATTAAATGTTACGCAACAGATCCGAAACAAACGGCCCATGTCGGATGCTTTCATTGTGTTCAAGATATGCACAAACACGATTACACACTTTCGCGCAAAGTTAACAGGTCGGAAATTAGTGAAAAAGATTCATAATTGCGAGCGAAGAAAGTGGATGAAATTATGATTACGGTGGGTAAAAGTAGTTGAATTTCTGATAATGGAAACGGACCAAGAGATGAGAAACTGGCGAGATTCATGAATACTGTGGTTTACACGAACCAGGGGGCTTACCACGACCTCTTATCACGATTCAATAATAGGAACGTTTTAACGATTCAGCGACTTTTTGTGCAATGACGTACCTTATTGTCATGACAATAAGAAATGTCATTGCACAAATGGCCGCTGAAACGTTAAAACAAAACTGCTATAAGAGGTGGTGGTAAGGCCCCAGGTCCCAAGTCGCTTAGCCATTACCATTGAGCTGCTATAGTGATCGACCCTCTGCATTATCGGTCAGAATCAACTGACGAATCAGAGAGTTGATCACTATAGCAAAACGCCATTGTGGAGCCACAGTGGCCAAACGACTTGGCCCCCAGGTTGTTAAAATGTATCATTAGCAACACAGCTGATAAGAGTTATTTAAAACGGGTCAAAGAGAAAAATATTTTAGATTTAATGCTATCTTTATGAATATCTAAACTATGTAACCCAGCGTGTAGACTTCATGCAGGGTATTTCAAAAGTGCGAAATAATATTTTGGTTTTGGATAGAATTAAATGGTATAAAAAAAAATTCAAATATTATTTTCCCGCTTATTAAGAAAAAATGTATGTAATAAGTAGGTATTTCAAGAGTTATGCAAAAAATAACATTTTTTTCTTGGATAGCTGCCTCAATGCGAAAGTTGTCACGAATATTCAGAGGCTCATAACTCAGAAACTGTGATAGTTGCATGCAGTACATAATATCTAAATTATTATTTCGGACTTTTGAAACACTCGCTCTGTAGCGAACTCTGAATTCTATTTAACTAATTATCTGACTCTATAGTCAGATAATTAATTAAAGTTACTTGCAATTATAACTCATTAAAATTTAAATATTAAGTGTCTTCCTGGTTTCGAGAACACTGAACAACTTGTCCTTTAAAACCCAAAATAATGACTACAATACAAATTCTCATACTAATAAAAATAAAGTAGACAAATATGCAAATTATATAATTTCAAAGACGGATCCATCGAATAAACGGTGTCTAATCCGTTACTAAACAATACGTACCATTCAAAACATTGGTCTAAAATAAAAGCTTATAGCGACGCAGAAATCCAATACAATTATGAACATAATAATTATAAAATAAAATTTAAGATGCAGGACCCAGTAATGAGCCTTGAGTCAAACCTACAGCCAACAATGATTCTTTAGAACTTTTCAAGTGATGATTAAAACAATAACTGGTCCTGGAATATTTCCTTATAAATGGTGTCCCTCAGGGTGCAGTACTAGGTCCCAATTCACAATTCAATGCATAATTTATTATAATGTGGCTGTATTATGGAATGAAAAATACAACGTTAGCGAAGAAACAATGCAGAAATTTAGTTTGTTTAAATATCCTCGAGTACCTTTTAAATAGAAAACAGAAAATTTTAAAAGTAATGAATCCTGAATTATAAACTACTAGTTTCCTCTCACTTAAACAGTAATTAAGTTCCGTTTAACCGCACCGGGTCCGTGCGAAACGCATCCATTGTCAAAATAACGTGTCGAGGCTACACCATAACCTAATGACGGACGGAAACAATAGCCTTTTGCTAATATCATTTGAAGGTTACAAACTATTAGAACTGGGAACTTCCTGGAGAAATGGTTTATTGCACACTTTGCATCAATTGTCTTTACAATTTACTGGCACATAGTATGAACCTTAGCCTGAGCCACAGGCCTAAAAATTTCATGTGGTTGCAAATACCTTAAACCACTTAGAAGAGGTATAAACATTAGTGGAGGCATGTGTGAAAAAATATTAGGAGTATTGTTGCATGAGGATCAAGATAAATCTGTAACAGTATTTCTTTTGTTATAGGATCATTCGAAGCAGCTTTTGGAACATTTGACAGAGTCTGAGAAGATATTCCTATTTGGTGCCAATCCTAATGGTGAGATTTTTTATATGTACTTGTCTACGTATTTACTGCCATTGAATCATACGAAGTTCGACGA
This sequence comes from Drymonia ruficornis, assembly GCA_947859195.1. Taxonomy (NCBI): domain Eukaryota; kingdom Metazoa; phylum Arthropoda; class Insecta; order Lepidoptera; family Notodontidae; genus Drymonia; species Drymonia ruficornis. Next base: position 1,938,484 of record OX401922.1, read on the forward strand.
ATCCATACAATTAGGGATGTAAAATCCGCATTAGCTGACATTATATCTGTAGAACATACACCTATTTGATCCAACGATGGTGCAGAAATTGGTCAGGTTATTTTGACAATCAACAAATTTCTATCCGCAGAAGCACAGTTCGAAATAGCACATCTCAAGCAGCCAAAACGTCGAAAACGCTCACTACTGTACGACGATCAAGACCTAGTCGGACTGAAGAAACATCTCGACGTCAAACTGAGTCCACGGAACAGTTTCCTAGATCCTCAGTTCCTGTTGATGAGGAGATGGTCCAATAATACTGAAGCAGTATTAGATCAACACAATGATGAAGAATTAGATCTCTGTTATTACAGAAGTGATAATGCAGCTTTGTATGTTTGTGAAGATGTGGTGAGTATAACTGTAGGAACGATTATTAAAAAAGAAATACTAAAAGTAAAATACCTGAGACCACAGATTAATAGAAGTAGGCAGATGTAGTCTTGGCAACAAACGATGTGAAGCCGGGTAGCATTTTATGTGTGCGTGACAACTAGGAGCGGCACTAGGGGCACATACATCTGTGTGCGTGTAAAGTTGTATAGTTATAAGGCGAGATTGTATTCGCTTTTTTGTTTTGTATTTGCTTTGATGGCCTCACTTTCGTGTTCTATGCACTCCATCTGCTAGGCTATTCTGTAACGACAAACTCACTTCGCACGCGTGAATTTGCAGGTGATATGTCAAATTTTGTATTGAAATTTGACATTTTACTAGAAAAATCACGCGTGCGAAGTGAGTATGACGTTACAGAATAGCCTAGCTGTAGCTCCTAAATCTATGCCTGAGACTTACAATATTAACGTTTTTTCTAATATTATGTTTTTTATCTTTTTCAGAGAGGCTTAGTCAGATCAAACGATAGTTACTATTTTATACATCCGCTACCAGAAAGATTCCACGAAGAGAATGCAAAAGCACACGTAATTGTCAAAAAAGAAAATTCCAAAGCAAACAATGAAGACACCTGTATAGAAAGAGACAGTATAAACACAGTTATAGGTCCCGAACCTCCAAAAACATGGACCAAACATAGAAGAAAACGAGATATTAGCAATAACAATGTATATAATAATATAGAGGACTTTAAATTAAATTTAGCACATAGGAATAAAACTATAGCAGATTTTATACAAAAATTAGCACCTGGTGCTTATAGACAGAAGAGAGCGATACTGCCAGCAATTTTTGTTGAAACAGCAGTATTTGTGGATAGAGATTTGTACAAACATATGACTGTAAACTATCCTAAAGACACTGAAAGGGAATTAGTTAGATTTGTATTAGCTATGATTAATGCTGTACAATTATTGTACCACGATACTTCTTTAGGAAGGCCGGTGAATTTTATACTAAAGAGACTAGAAATTTTGCACGAAGATCCGGTGAATTTGAAAAGGCCTCATGATATAGACAGGTTTTTGAGTAACTTCTGCACTTGGCAAAGACTCGAGAACCCTCCTGGGGACAATGACCCTTTGCACTGGGACCACGCGTTGATATTGACGGGATTGGACCTGTATGTTGTTAACAAAAATGGAAAAGTCAGCAGTCAAGTTGTTGGTAAGTTTTTCTTCTCTATTATTAGTAGTGATTTGTTATAGTATCCCCTCATCAATTACATGCCTTCATGTCCACATGCGACTTGTCCACGTATTTGAGATCATTAGGAATCTTAAATTTTTTTCTTTAATAATTCAGCTAAATTTGATGGTAATTTATTATCGATGTAAGTGAAATATAGTGTAGTAAACGAGTAACTTGTTGAAATAAAATACAAATAAGTAAATAAAGTCATAAGTAAATACACATTTGAATCATAAAATAGCTTTTAATTCGAGGATAACGTATAGAAATCCGTTTTCTAAAGTAAAAGCATTGAAAGCAGACTCATAAAAAATAATATTCGTGAGATTAATGGTAATACGGTATTAAGTATTTTATAACGAGCACTGTAATAATAAACATATTACTAGTACATTACATTTGAATCGCTTTCATTGTCATTATTATTGCGTCCATCTGTTAATGGATGTATCATTTATCGATTTGAAAAGATTTGACCATAGAAGGCGTCTAAACACCTATAGTACGTTCTTTATACTTGTCCTATTTGGTAAGCAAAGATGGCGTCCAGCGGGGCGATTGCATAACTTTTTGTCAATGTTTCAATTGGTTTCGTATATAATTGACACAGGATGAAGTATAAAAGTATAAAAAACGTACTATATATTTGCAATATATTGTAGTCTTCAGCAAGCTATACCCATGAAATGACATATTAAAGCTCTTAACTACCAGTCTGAAAGTAAATCAGGATCAGAACAAGCCGTTATATTTTGACGGCATTGTTATATCACGGGGAATGTTCTGATGAACTGTTTAGTTTGGTGCCACCGTCATTTTACCCCCATCGCACCCTTTAACACTGGGAGACATTTCAACCACACCAATACTTATTGGATGTCTGGTATCCCGCTAATGTACGTGCAGGTCTTCCAATCGTGTACGTGCAAGCTGTGGAATGATCTCCCGATCATTTTACAGCTAGAAACTCTTTCCTTTGCACTACAACATGAGGTTCTTCGAAGAACATGTTTACTGGTCCCTAATAGGTCGGCACCGCGTCTGCATCCCTTATTGCAGATGTTCTAGACGGCGGTTTCCACTTACAATCAGATGGGCCGTGGGTTGTCTATCCGTGTGCCTTCCTAGGCAATAAAATAGATTAAATTATAGTAATGTGATATGCTAGTAACCAATAATTAATAGTAATTATAGTAGTATTGTAGTAATTGTAATATAGTAATGTGGTGTATCTACACCAGGCGCATGCTGCGCGCGAGCACTCAGTTTTGACGTCGGAACGCATAATGATAGAATCTGAACATGAATGCTCGGGCGAGGCAAGCGAGGCATCTGGACCCCGCCACTTGGTGCGTCCATACCTCGCATGCCTCGCGCTAGCACTAATATTATGTCAGACGATGTTCAGGCGTCAAAACCGAGAGCTCAGGCGAGGCATGCGTCTGATACAGACCCAGCCAGTTGAAAATGGTTCCTTTTCAGGCCTCGCTCCGGTAGCTGGCATGTGTACAGTGACCAGCAGTTGCACAGTGAACGAGGGTCGCCATTTCGAAAGCGTGTACGTGGTGGCGCACGAAATTGGACACAAGTAAGTAATTACCCGATATATCGATTTCAGCAATCGTAACTCGTTGCTTGTTTTCTAATCGATTCGCAGTAGACTAGATTCCGATTAGGCAATCGAAAATTTTAACGTGGGGAGAATTTGGTTAGCGAAAGTTTTATTCGATGATATTTTATTTTGTAACTTCGCTAAGTCTAAATACCTAAGCAGGGCCAGCTTTTACCAAAGTAATTTGAAGATAATTGCTAATTTTGGTTTTAGTATTAATTACTACTTACCAATATTACTCTTTACTAGAGAGAGTATCCAAGGAACTTTAGACAGAACAGTTTATTGGCGGAAGAGCCAAGCTGTCGTCAATTAACTGCAGCTCATATGGGCTGGCTCGATCGAGGTAGTAACACCCTCTCACAGAAGATCGGCGTAAAGTAGCTATTTAAGCTGGGTTTCGTACGATGAGAGACAGCCGGAATACCCCCTTCCCCTCCCCGTGACCAACTCCCCTTCAGGTCGGCAACGTGCGAGCGAGGCGATTGGTATCACAAGCGTCTATAGGCTACGATAACTGCTTAACATCAGGCGGGCCTTACGCTTGTTTGTCACCTTAATCACATTAAGAAACAAACAGTGTATTGTACCAGGTACTAGGAATGCATAACACTTAGCGACTGCGATGACTTTTAAAGATATAATTCCATTCCAGCCTAGGCATGCGACACGATGGCCCTTTGGCTGACAACGGCTGCGATCCAAGCGCTTACATCATGAGCCCAACGCTGGGCAGCGGCAAGATTACCTGGTCACAGTGCAGCAAGAACTATCTTCAGAAGTTTTTAGAGTAAGTTTAATCAGTCTATCTCCACATGCTGTATAACGGTCTGAACATTTTGCACTGACAACTTCTTTAATATCGAAGGGAGCTCCAGGGGTATTTCACGTTTGATGGAAAGTTTCCCTCAACTATGGCGGCTTTTCTCCTTTCGAATCAATATCTGACACACACAATCCGTGACAGACAATTTTCCGTCAACTTATTGCTCGTGGAAACGTGTTCCGTCAAACGTGTATACCACCTGGCAGACCCTTAACGACCTAGTGAAGGTCGCGGGAAACCGCTGGATGAAAGTGTCACAGGATCGACCGTTGTGGAAAACCTTGAGGGAGGCCTTTGTCCAATAGCGAAGATGATGATGATGATGATCCAAGACCCAACTAGTCGGACAAGCAGCCACTGAAGGTTTGCAACAGTTGTTAGATTAGAATTGACTTTACAGCCCGTACGTTTGCAGCTTATTACAGTTAGAGATCCTAAAGTTCACTAGTTTTACACCTTATATTAATCATGGACCTCACATAGAAAGGACGTGGTCTAAGCACCCGGGCCCCAACACTCCGCTAAGCCCGTGACGTCATCACAGTAGGCATGGCTTAAGTCAGTGTGCTGTCGGCGTTCGTCCTGTGCAGACTTCTTGCAAACGTTCGCATCCCAAATATAATTCTACTAGACACTAGATGGCGACCCTTTTTACGTCTCTTTTACCATCCTACACTTAGTGACATCTAGTGCCAAAAGTTGAACTACGTACTTAAATCGAGATAGAACGAAGCGAGTAGTTTTGCTATTGACCGGTAGATAGAAATGGACAAGTAGACGTTATCTAACACCCCTTCACCCGTGCCTTCACTCGCGCAAATTGTCAAGCGTCGTTTCATAAGGAAATCTACTAAGAACATCTCTTCTCTCTGTTATCTCTATGATATTAATTATGCAATCCATCTTCATACCTTACATATTATTACAGCACAGTTCAGTCTCGGTGCTTGCTTGACCACGGGAACTCCGCGGGACAACTAGACCACAGCGCTGAGGGTATACTACCTGGAGAGAGATTCGATGCTGATCAGCAATGTTAGTATCTCTTTGGTGCACCATAGCATAATGACGTTAGGGCCTCCGCAGACTAGCTACTTTTAGCATCGGTTATCGGCGATTTTGATGCTGCGTCTCGCTCGTTCGCGCTCCACGAAACGCGACGCAGCATCGATACGTCACAAAATCGCCGGTCGCCGATACTAAAAGTAGCTAGTCTGCGGAGGCCCTTAGTGCGAATCCTAAGACTCCTGATTATATAGATGGTATTTCTTCCAGGTATGCTAAAATATGGTCGTGGAAGCCGCCATTCGGCCGGTCAGAGTTTGGAGGATATCTGCAGAGACCTGCATTGCCAGCGTGAGCGGTATACGTGGACTTCGCATCCAGCGCTCGAAGGCACCAGATGTGGTGAGGATATGGTGAGTTCATATGTTCATACCAAGTAATCTAGATTATTCACAAGTTTACAAGCAGGCGATGGACAACCTATTGACCGGGGTAGTGCCGCCCTCTCACAGAAGATCGGAGGAAAGTAGCTATTGCAGCTGCGTTTCGTACGATGAGTGAGAAAGCCAGAAGTCCAACCAAGTAGTAAGTAGGAATGTGGTAGGTACTGTGAAAGGTACTATATCTTACCCCAACGAGCGACTAAAAGCAGACACAATGGAAAATCTATCGTTTGATATACAACCGGTTGTACAACACATCATGGGTCAGTCTAAGAGCCTATTTGTGTGAATTTTCAAGTTTTTTGGCAAGATTATTAAGGCGATAATATAGATGTTAGATTTTTTGTTAAATTTTGGTCCGATAGTCTGATTATACACCAGAATGGCAGTCACCAACCATCTTTTGGCACGCTTAACTACAGCACTGTCTACTAATTACAGTACTGTCGCGGTGGAGAGTGCGTGGAGCGTGCTGGCTCCACAACAGTGCGCGGGTCGTGGGGCCGCTGGTCGGGCTGGGCGGAGTGTGCGTCGGCGTGCTTGTTGGACGACACGCACGCGCCCGCCGCTGCTGGCGTCGCCGTCGCCACTAGACGGTGCAACAGACCCAGGTTGGTATCAGCAAGGTTGAAGATACTGCTAGAGAACATTCAAAAATGGAAATATCTTAGATGATACTACAAGATATGATAATGATACTACTCACAAAAGAAAATTTGAAACAAAACTATTGCAAGGAACTTTTTTTTTTTTTTTTTTGAATTGACAATACGTTGTTGGCCAGAGTGGCCTCTACAACTTCACCCGGACTTTGGCGAGTGCAAAGTGCGCTCCAACCAGAAGGGTAGGGGACAGCACGCTCAAGGGCGCCACATAGGGCTCGGCCTCGGCTTGGCTGCTGTCTCAAGAGAGAGAACGGAGGTAAAAACTACCACCGGATCGTAACGTGCAAGGAACTTAAAACACTTGTCCGAGATGATGATTTACCTAGATATCCCATTTTTAAACCTTAGTGGGGCAATTCCGAAATATGAAACGAAAGGTTTCAGATGACGGACGGTACATTTTCCTACTCAGAAAGTGTTTCGGATGCTTTAGGAGTAGGGTTCACGAAAGAAAAAACTTCAAATTGCGACTATCGAATCCCAACTTCGCACACTGAAACTTAACAATTTTGTTTCAGACACGAAAACGGCAATAACTACTGCATAGGACACGACAAAAAGTACCAATCGTGCCACGCGCAGCAGGTAAAACCAGCTTGGGTGTATTTTTAACATACTTCTATTTCAAGTTTCTCCTCCACATGTCCTGAATAATTGACGTTGGCCATAGTTGCCATGCCAGAATAGTCATAAATAGAATTTCGATTTAACCACGAATCTAATCACGAATGCGGCGCACATAGCCTGAAGAACCGATGGCTGATGAGGTGAAAAGGGCTTGAGTGATGACCACGTATCGGATGACTAGGTGGACCGACGACCCAGTTAAGGCCACGGAACACCGCTGGATGCAGCGTAGGACCAATCGTTGTGGAAAACTTTGGGGAGGCATTATGTTCAGTAGTGAACTTCTTTCAGCTGAAATGATGATGATGATATCAAGAATAAAGTTTATTATTATCGTTTTCAGTGCAGCAATGTACCCAGAATGACAGTGAGAGAGTTTGCTGATCAGATCTGCTTGAGAGCTCGCGATGTAGACCCTGATCTTATTGGAACTGGACTGCAGAGGATTGATTCTGATGGTAAGAATGTCAATGGTTACTTCAATACGATACAGGTCGGAAATCCACTCCTAAATATTCCATCTTAAGACAAGATGTCGTTTGAAGAATCACCGTCCAAGGTTGTAACATCGGTAGTATATCCAGACCAGTTGGTTCAGTTGAACAAGAATAGCATCTTCAAAGTAAGAAACAATGGTGGTCTGGAATGGTCCAAAAGCCATAGTTCTCTTTCGTGGACTTACTGGTTGGACTGTGGCTAGTGGCTCTTTTGAGAAAACAGCAGAAATTATTATGAGGTTTCACAGTGCACTCGAACGTACACATGGAAAAATATTATCCCCCACCCTCCATCCCACTCCCCTTCAAGTCGGCAATGTGCGAGCAATACCTTGGGTATTGTAAGCATCTATAGGCTACGGTAACTGCTTAACATCAGGTGGGGCGTACGCTTTTTTGCCACCACAGTCCTAAAAAAAAAAAAAACTTTCTTGGTTCCCTTACTTATGCCGTGTGTCCACTGGCAAGTAACTTCCGCAATTTCTTGCAAAAGTCACTTGCCGACGTGTTTCCACTGACTGCAATTTTAGACAACCATGTACATGTGGGACTTGCAGCAAGTTCGGCAAGTCGCAGAAGTCCACTTGCGTGAGTGTTTATACATTGGAAGTCGCTTGCGCAAGTAAACTTGTACAAGTTTTCTTGCTAGTGGACACACGGCATTAGACTTTAGGTACAAGTTTTTAATAGATCGTAAGTCAGGATACAATATTGTGTGCAGACGTGAGCAGCGCGTGCGCCGTGTGGTGCGACACTCGCGGTGGAGGGTACAAGTCGCGCGGCTGGAGCCTGCCCGACGGGACCGCCTGCTCCAATGCATCACCCATGTTCTGCATCTCTGGGACCTGCCAGGTTGGTTAAAAAAAATGTTACAAAGATTCAAGATTCATTGACGTCCACTGGATGTCTGTCTGTATGTCCAAACATATGAATATCCCATGGACCAATTACTAAGGGGACTGGCCCTAAGCAAGTCGGCCGAGTGGTCGGCCTAGTACTAACATCGACATAAAACGAAGCGAGTAGTTCAACTATTTACCGGTAGATAGAACAATGAAAATGAAAAAACAATGACCACGTTTTTTTTTTCATACATATTTCTAATAAGGGACCTCTTTCTTTAGTCTTTACTCTGTGGAATATCACATCCAATTCAAAAAGCAAGTCTATCGGAATAGGCATTCATAACTAAGCGCCTACCAGTTGAGTTTTTAACACAGCGTTATTCATCTTGCTAAATTAATTATTTTTGTAACGTTTCAGAAATTTACTTGTTCCTCAAGTCTTGACAACGAATTCGCGCTAAAGCCCGGAGACTGCGAGTGGGAAGCGCTACAGGTCCAAACAGCAACTCCTCATTCAACGTCGTGAGTACCCACAATATAGCCAACATCATAATATTATATCCATTTTGATGACCGTTTGGCGGTGATTCGAGCGTAGGCTGCTCGAATCACTGCATCGGGAGGTTGTGGATCGAAATTAGTGCTTAAATACCATGGACCAGTTACTAAGGGGACTGGCCCTAAGCAAGTCGGCCGAGTGGTCAGCCTAGTACTAACATCGACATAAAACGAAGCGAGTAGTTAAACTATTTACCGGTAAATAGTAAAATGAAAATACAATGACCACGTTTTGTTTCATACAAATATCTAATACGGGCACCTCTTTCTATAGTCTTTACTCTGTGTTAACTTTTTCTGATTACTGATCTAGCTAGAATGTAATATCGTTAATATCCATAGTATCGATATTAACGTTAGAATCGGTAGTAAGTATCGTATCAAGGCCATAGTACCTAAAATCATTCACTCAAGGAATAAGGGCCTCTGCAGACCTCTGCATCAAAATCGCCGATCGCTGATGCTAAAAGTAGCTAGTCTGTGGAGGCCCTAAAGCGTGTTTAAAGGCTCTATTACGTAAGTAGTCTTTGGTCTGGTGGAATTGTAACTCTGTAAAGCCTGCCTGTCTTTTATGGTTTAAAGGGGCTCGTGCAGTAATGCTCTGAAGTTCTTCTAAAGTCCTTCCGCTTTCAGAACTAAGTCTTCAGGCACGTGGCGGCGCGCGGTGGGCGGGCAGTGGCGGCCGGCCAGCGGCTGTCACTACCATTGCATCGCCCCCGGCGCTGGCATCCGGCTGGTGGTGGGCGCCTCCCGCCCAGTCACGAGCATACAGCTGTGCAGAGCTGACGTCTCTAGAGCAGAATCAGTGAGTCATTTCAACGATCAAAACTAAATCTCCCTCCCAAAGGCGTTACTCTGCACTTCAACAAGGCACTTTACTATGCACTTCTGATTCTTCAAGGGGCTATGTTTTCAGGTCCCTAAAAGGTCGGCGCCTCGTCTGCTTCCGTTAAATTGCGTTTGTCCTGGGCAGGGACTTCCACTTACCATCAAGTGGACCGTATACCAGATGCCATCCTTGGCTATTAACTTTTTATTCAAGTAGGCTAACAAAGCACTTATGAATAATCAGACTATATCACCAAGTTTAAAATTGCTGCGGCCTCTGAGAAAAGTTGGCAAGATACTCATATAATAGAACACTTTTCAAATATCTGCTTTATGGAGTGTCATGCCCTCTAGTTGACATTCCTTGGACTATTGCATCTAATATCATCATAGTAATCATTATCTGCCAAACGACCAAACATACCTTTATGAGTTTTGATGTCACCTGAAAATTCATTACTCCTTTTTACAGGGTTGCACTCAAAGAAAGTCTCCGTACCAGTACGCTACCATGGTTTGCACGAAATACAAGGACAGAGTGAGAAGACTGTCAGGGTTGGGCATGCAGATATCACCTGCTTTAGGTAAGATTATAAATAGGATTTATACATCTTTCAAAGTACCTTCTAATGATGCTTTGAAATCAAGCTTATTTTTCGGATCAGTCACCAAAGCTACTACTGTGTAGAGATGTGCCGAGTACAGCCTGACTCGAGTACTTAGTAAGTACTCGGGTACTCGAGTACTCAGACTATAGAACTCGAGTACCCGGTACTCGAATACGGCGTTCCGAGTACTTCATGGTTTTCGAATCCTAAGTCGGGTACTCAAATAAATAGAGGTGCAATCAATAATTTGTTTATCATCCCACTGTACTGTATTAGTGTTATATATTAAAAAAAGTCGGTGATCAGCCAAATCAGGGTAGACTGAAAGCCGACCCCTCATAAGGGATATGGCTAGGAAGAAGAAGATATATTTTCTAATTGGAAAAACAGGTAATTATTAATACATATTTAAGTAGACTTTATACAGGCTTTTTTAGCCAATTTTCACGAGTGCAAGTAAACGCACTAATTAGATGTGAAACTCGGACGTTTGAGTGGTTAAAAATACATAATACAAAAGTAGTCGAGTCCTATTAAGTACTCGAGTACTCATTACAAGTATTCGAGTACCTGTCCGAGTCCTCTGACTCGAGTACTTACTCGATTCTTTTTTTTAATGAGTACCAGAATACTCGAGTACCAAAAATTGCGTACTCGGCACATCACTACTACTGTGAGTCAGAGAACCTTCAATTACATCATCATCTCCTTTCCATTTTCTTAGATATTTCAAGGTCTCGATGTACTCATTTTTTTCCAGCTAGTTCGGTTTATAGGGCATCCCTCATTTTTCTTGTACCTTTTCCTTCAGTTACCTATCTTGAGCGATCCTCAAGGTGAATTCTCACGAATGTTAATATGTTTCAATTTCCAGAGGACCCTGACCGTCCGTGTCGTATCGCATGCCAGGATGAACGCGTCGCGCACCGGTTCTATCTGGTCAACGGCCATGAAGGCTGGTTTCCTCTGGGAACCTCGTGCGGGAAGAATAACGCATCTTACTGCGTCAGTGGCAAATGCTTGGTGAGTTAAGATTATGCTGTACAATTTAGAAAGCACCGGGTGACGCTTTCATGCTCTATGCCTAAGATCTATAATTTGTACTAGCTAGTCGCACCCTGAATAGTTTTTGAAGGTATCAGAATATAGTCTAGTATTTTGACTGCAATATTACAGATTTAATGAAGTACTTACCTATGGAAGCTGTTGTACTGATGATAGTTTTTTAGCGGGAAAGGGGATATCATCCAGCCAGGCGGGTGGTATGCTTGGCGGAGCCGGCCGCTATGCCCCAATGGTTGATGTCAGGGTATTCTATACACAGCGCTGTGCCTCGTGAATCTTGATATCGTAATTCAGGATTTCTATGCAGATTCGTATGTTGTATTGGAGCGTGCACTCAGCGCCATCTATTGGTGGCGTCGTGAAAGTATGTAGCGAGATGTGAGATCGCTAGCGCTACACTTTGAAACTTCATTTTAGCAGTAGCATTGCAGTCAGGATGATACAGACCGCTTGTCGCTCCATATGCCAATGGTTGAAGGTGATCTAATTCTCACCGTATTTGATCCAGGAGTTCGGTCCAGACAACACCCCCCTCTCTGAAATGGTGTTCACCCTCCCCCTCCTGAGCCGCAGCAACGCGTCCACCCGCGTCACGTGGAGGTCCTCGCGACATCGCCGGAGTCTACTCCGCGACAGACTGACCGTCAAAGCAACACTCGACCAACAACATCTAGCGGATATTATTGCTAGACTTAATTTCACACGTTAGTATTATTTTTTATAGAAGAGCAGGTCAGATGGCTGGGTGACTTCATTATAACATCTGATATCCTCAGTGCTTCAGAGGGCACGTTAAACTGGCGATGCCGAGTGGCATTCTAAGATCTTTGACAGTCGTTACAGGCAGACAGAGGCCTAAAAATTCTGTCAAAATATGGTTTTACCCTAAGGTTGCCGATAGTCCCACTAGTTGGGTCTCGGACGGCAGATGGCAATCGCTCCGTGTAAATATCAGCCAAATCGGGGTAGACTCTAAGCAGAATGGGATAAGACTAGGCAAAAAAGGAAGTATCTTAAGTAATTTATACGATATTCTGAAGAACTGCACCCATAAGAGGGTAAGGTGCGACTCTGCAACTCAAGCGGTATTATCTAAGCAAGAAACCCCCTATTTGTGCCAGCTTACTAGGCACCCATGGATTGAAAAAATATGAACGTTTTATAAACTCTAGTCTCCCTTAATGCCTTCCTCATAACGTGATCCTGCGCCACTTGCATCCCGTGGCTTCTTGCGATGCGTATGATGCCATCGGTCCACCGTGTAAAGGGCCGTCTTACACTGCATCTTTTTCTCGTGTACGCCGCTCCAGAACCTTACTATTCCAACTGTCATTGGCCCTGGTTGCTATTTAAAGAGTGTAATTAATGCTAGTTCACTTATTTTACAGATAATGGGAACGACCACATAACATACTTCGATTCAATACCTGACAATATCGAAGTGGATTTCAACAACCCTATACACATTGCGCCGGAAGACACTCTGCTGAGGAAGGTGCCTCGGCCTACGTGGGACTAAATCGTTCATAATTTTCTGAAACTCAACACCATACTATGGAAGTTACACACCACGACCACAATGATGACCACGTGGACTGAGCGTTGGTCACTAAGTTTTATGAGGCAGATGGTCGCAGGTTTTTGCGTAATTCTAGTAAGGATCGTTTCATAATTTGCCCTGGTTTGGGTGTTACTGGGATCGTATAGCAGCCTGCAACCATTGCTTAGTTAGGGCAACGATTAAATAAAGTTCGGGAGCGGATACGGTAGTGTCAACGTTAAACGTAATAAGACAAGTATAATACCTACATGGACTACAAAAATAGGCTGGTCCGGAATCTATAAAACCGTTTAGATAGCAAAATACTGGGCACCTTAATTTACAACGTCAATGGGCATTAGTAAGCGAAGTTCAATTTCTCAGGCATTAATTAGTACATCAGAAAAGGTGCTTTGATTATGACTTGAACTGACGGTGGAAGCAATATTGGTTCGTAATCAGCTAACTAATCAATTCAAATTGGAAGAGATATAGTTAATTCGTATCATAGTTTAGTCATAGTGGATAAGTACACGCGTCATTTTCGACTAATAAATTGTGATCAATTTTTATTTAGTAATTTATTTATAGAAAATTTTATACTTTTGTTATTTAAGTAGGTTTACATGAAATAAAGTTATATTATACAGTATTTCGTGTGTTTTCTTTAACATTCAATAAGTATGCTCTCTAGCTCACAGCTGTAGTTCCCATTTGAGTCCCGTGTCGAAAGCGAATAATTTCATCTCCTTAATGTATTCTCTTTAGTCGTTCATTGCTTTTATGCTTCTCATAAGTTTATCTTTGCTTGTCATAGAAATAATCTTCTCTCTGTCCTCTCTGTCATAATCTTTGCGTGTCATTTCGACATTTCGCTGTCATGCCAAGATTTTGGTGCCTTGATTCTCTATTTTTAGTAAAATTAAAATACTACTTCGACAGCTTATGTTTCTAACAGTGCGACAAAACGAACCCAATCTTAACATCTGAGTAGCCATGGCAGTTAACGGATGCTATACCAGTCTGGTGGGAGCCGCTGTGATAGCCCTACTGGTCCTACCAGCGCAGTACTATATCCCAGACTTCAAGCTAGCTTCCGAAGACCCTTTAGCAGTGACAGAGTTCGAAAATCCACCTGACAAGTACACATGGTATGACTTCGGATTCAGTCTATCACCTTTTGATTTCTTCGTCACAGCGACATTGATACTATTCTGCGTGTGCATCTATCTTTGGGAGTGGATTCAGATAAAGATTATGGAGAGAAGGATAGTAAAGGTGAGTTTGATACGTATACACCATTACGGCCCGGCCACGACCTTATCGCTCCTTATTTTTCTAATAGTATTATACTTTGAATGAATCATAACTTTAATATGATTATCACTTGCTTGCGGTGAAGGAAAACATCGTGAGGAAACCTGCATATCTTAGACATGTGAAATCCACCAACCCGCACTGGGCCAGCGTGATGGATTATGGCCTGAATCCCCATCGCATTGAGGGGGCCCGTGCCCAGCAGTGGGACGTTAAAAGGGCTAAATTATTTTATCATTATTATACTTTGCAAATATATAGAGTTATAGAGTGGTAAAATCTGGTCTTATTCCACCACGCTGGTTTAATGCAGTTGACGAACTTCACATGTAATTTAGAAAGATGGTTACTGGAAGTTGCAGTCAAAGAGCCCTTACAATACTAAAATCTGATCCGTTTTTCTGGAAAAGTTAAATGTTGCAGTAGGTGCTGTAATTTTTTGCTGCATTGTGAACAGATATGGTGCCTTTTATAGCCTGACGCAGTATATTCTATCTTGTATTTTTTTTTATAGAGTTTAGAACGCTTCAGAGTCCTTCGTGAACTGTTATGCAGTAATATTAGATGGGGAGGCGAGCGTGCAATTCGTGGATTTGCACGAGCGTCGTCCAAACCTAGTAGATTCGGTAGATGAGATGATAGGAAGAATACATTGTTCTAGATGTTTCCACTTTCAGCGGTGGGGGAAGCGTATACATGACATTTTTTTTTGTATAAAAAGCAATGACATTAATGACTCGAGCGCGCCAGAATTTGTAAGCATCTATAGGCTAACGGCTAACGGTAACTGCTTAAAATCAGGCGGGCCACCCACCAATATTAAGGACTCATAATTTTCGGAGGTTCTTATCAATATGTAAGCTATCTCCCTTATCTTAATCTGACGCGCTCGTGCAAATCCAGAAACCCCTTCTACGGCTCCCCATCTATATTAATTTGTTTATCTATCAACAGCTAAATCAATATCTGGGCGTCAGTTTGGAGCGTTTGCGTGAGTGGGACGCCCAGCAGGAACAGCTTGAGGTGACACTCAAGATGGTCCAAAACGCTACCTCAGAGTACAACCTACTTCTCTACCTGTTGTTGCGCCAGCACCGCTGCCTCACTGGACACAATACAGCTTCTCCTAAAAGAGTTTAAGAGAGTGAGATTTTTTAAATGGTTGATTTTAATTATATTTGTCATTTTATTTGGCTTTCTTTTAAAAGTCGATTATTAGCAGTCTCTACTATAAACGGGTTCGTTAATAGTTTAATGGACAGGCCAAGATCCAACTTGGAACCTTTAGCTATGAAATCAGCCCTAACGTTGACAACGACGTTTTTATTCACATCGCTCACGATGATCAGCAGGGCTATTACGTATCTCAGTTGACAACTGGCGTCAGTTGTACACCGAACTTTGATGGTAAATAAGAATGGCATAACATTGGTATTACGTATTTCGGTGAATGGATATCAAGGTAAAGTGAGTTTAGGTTAGGTTAGCCCTGCAAGAAATACGTAATACCAATGTTATGTCATTCTAATTTACCATCAAAGTTCGGTGAACAACCGAAGCCAGTTGTCAACTGAGATACGTAATAGCCCTGCTGGTAACATAGTGGTGGTTACAGGTAGCATATGGTAACATTTTAGAAAATATAACTTGACGCGCTCCTCTTACATATTTCGTTCTTGTAAATAAGTCTGCTGAAAACTTTCTCAACTGTAGGGGTTAAAAACGTAGTGATTATATGCTCTTTAGGTATCAAATGATTGTGTATGATGGGCCCATAGACAATACTAATAAGCCTGGATGGGTCAAATTATCCTTGGACAAATCACAGACAGGATTGGTGTCTACCTAAACAATTTATAAGTTACAAATAATTTCGACGTGTCTACCAGTCTACTGGAATTTTTAAGTGTTGATAGCTAATACCTCCATGGTTGATAGCTTAGACCATATTGATAGCAAAGAATTTAGAGGGATGATGCTACTTATAAACTCAATAATAAATTCTAATTTTAAAAATATTCGAAAACCGTTTTATAATAATTGACAGTGACACACATCATCAATGGAAAATAATCACATCGTCAAGTTTATGAATATAATATTTTCCTACGATACATTTTTTTAATATACAATATTTTTAAACAAACCTAGTAATGGATATTGGTTTAGAATCGCCAGACACTCACCCCAACGATAAAAATGATTCAAACCCCAATAATGAAACTGAAGATATCCAAAGCGATATCAATACAGATCAAGCTGACGACGATATTTCAAGAGAAGAAAATAATAAAACAGCAAGTAGTGCACAAGCGCCACCAACCACCGTCGAAGCCGCAGTAGAATTAAGCAGCGGAAGTGGTGACTGTACAATATTGTTCAAAAAAGACATGCCTACCACCAGCAAATCGGCTCAATCTCATGTAGGAAAGAAGAAAATAAAAGAATTCGTTCAAGTTCTGCGCCCGAGTTTGGCAAGAAAAGCAAAGACAAGAGCGTACACAGTGTTACAGAATATTGCAAAAGGGTCGAAAGGAGTGCGAAATTCGTTGCAAGCCAAACGGAAACTCCTAAACCGAAGTAGGCGCAGAATCCCGAAGATAAGCCGTAAGAAGACATCTTCATTGTCTATTCGCAGACGTGGTCGGGAGCTCTCTGAATATTCGATGTCTCATTCACATAATGGATGCAGCTGTGGCAGAGTGACGCGAGCACAAAGTCGTGCCAATCCAAAATCGGTGTTCAGTTGTAGCAGACGCGGTCGAAATTCCTCTGAATATTCTATGACTCATCAGAGCCACTGTGGATCTTCGGAGCATTCTCTATCTCAGTCACACTACTACTGCGGATGTTGCAAAGTTACTAGATATATTATACCTTAGAATATTTTGTGTTTTTTGAAATTTTAGATCGATGTCTTTACTATGTAATGCTATTTATTAATTAAATATTTGCTTTACTTCGATTCTTGATTTTATTATCTTTTAGAAGTACGGGGCACCCGCCTATGTATGGTTTGTCGTTTCACACGACGACATCAGGAAGTCGCATTACTTGGCAGGAAGTGGAAGCGACTGTTAGCCTAGGGTTGAACAGGTCGGGCTAGCAATCAGAAGGACCCAGGTTCGAACCCCGGTGGGGAATGCACCAATGGATACATTTTCCTCTACGTGTATAATTTACAGTTCGCTGACGGTGAGGGAAAACCACGAACGTAAATACATACTGGACTGTTCACTACCGCACAAAAAACGAGCCGAGCGAGAGGTCCCAGTTGGGACCGTGTCCCTCTCATTTCGAGTTGCCATGCCAAAATAATATTATCGTTGGGTAGTGATTGTTAGTTTTAAATCAAGCAAATAAATTAATTTAGTATTTATCGTGACTATTGTTAATATGATAAAACAATAATCAAGATAAATAACAATCACTACCAAACGATAATATTATTTTGGCATGGCAACTCGAAATGAGAGGGACACGGTCCCAACTAGGGCCTCTCGCTCGGCTCGTTTTTCTGTCTAAGAATTGTCTAGGTATAATAGACCTTAAGGCAGCAGAATAAAGTTGAATTTCTTCTTAACCAAAAACTCAACTTATCTATCCTCTATT
Source organism: Drymonia ruficornis (assembly GCA_947859195.1). Classification (NCBI taxonomy): domain Eukaryota; kingdom Metazoa; phylum Arthropoda; class Insecta; order Lepidoptera; family Notodontidae; genus Drymonia; species Drymonia ruficornis. Next base: position 1,956,161 of record OX401922.1, read on the forward strand.
AAAAGATCCTTGGGGAAAACATCGTGAGGAAACCTACCTATCCCTCGGGATTAGGTAATAGTCAGTTCCTGTATACACGGCGACAAGGTTCACCACCTGTCACGTTGGGTTCTGACTATCTGGTGGAACGTTGGCTTTGAGTTGTTTAATACCTCCACAATGTGGTGGTGTATACTCAAGCCTCTGACTACCCCAGAATGGGGAAGTCGTGACGTTACATTATTGGAACAGTAGTATTTTTTGTTTTAAGATAATAACAAAATCATGTCGGTATTGCCAATACGGAGACTCTTCTGTTGTATAATTTCTTCTTATGTATTGAATAAGTGAATATTCAAATTGCGAGTGCAATAACCTTGAACAAAGTAACAAAATGGACTCGCAACACGCATAATTCAACGAACAAAATGTTCTGTCAATTCTTGGGGGAGGGGAGGTAACCACTACATTAAAATTGACGCACACTTACTCAAAACATTTTGTGTCATTATAAACGCACACGTAAAGAAATGTGCAACACTAGTATATTTTACGCACACTAAAAGATCTAATACGTCAACATACAAAATTTTACTACCGTAGGACCATCGGTGTAATAGGGTGAATACCACTATCGATATTTCTAATTAGCTATATCGATAGTTTCATATACTCATTATTACATTTATAGCTGTCATTATAATCTACTGAATTATACTGAATTATCTCTACTGAAACAGCTGAACAAGAAATAATGAGTAACTCACGAGGCGTAAATATTCAACGGAAACAAGATGATTCCGGGTACATCCCAATTCAGTTCCTTGAAAATGAGATTATCTAAAAAATAAGTACCTAATGTTCCCAAATAAGCTGTTTCATCCCCCCCCACTCCCACTCGACCAGCGCCATCTGCTGCCACTGGCTTGGCTGATATCTTTTGTTAGGTAGGTACGTATAAACGTAATAGGTATTATTATACTAATGTCATCATCATCATCATTTCAGCCAAAAGACGTCCACTGTTGGACATAGGCCTCTCCCAAGGTTTATTATACACTATATATATTATATTTTTATCGATACCGGTCTGCAATCATAAATAAACACTACTACAACACTGTTCAAATCAAAAAGTATATATGTCGAGATTAATTCTTGCAACACTGACTAATACGACTGAATAATTTTGATACTTGATTTATTATTTTCCATATTATTTATTATTCATAATGCAAGCGCAAGCACTTTTAAGTTTTCTTTGATGTTGGTCAATAAGATAATATTTGTTATACATATATTTATGCCATATGTGATTCATCGCCTCAGTAGCAGACGCTGCCTGCTTCTGGGTCATATGGACCCGGAGCAGTGTCAGGTTCGATTCCGTTTATCAAGATCAAGAATTTATCGAGATCGTATTTATCTGAATTGTTTCGATAGTGGGTGTTTTTGTTTCAACATGAGTTAGTTATTTTTTTTTGTATTTTAGGAAAATAAAACAAACATATCATAGCTACTGCGTTTTTTAATTATTTTTTTATTTTAATCTTGGTCTAAATATTCCACTCCTGATAAATCCATATATTGGCGTGGGCCTGCCGCTGCCTCATCAACTCATCATCATCAGTCTCCACAGCATTGCTGTCATCTTGAAGATTTATTATTAATCGATTAATGTCATCGTAAAGAGCAATTTTCGACTATTCTTCTAACGGTACCTGAAAAATAAAATAATTCAATAAAAGATAATTTCTTTAATGCTTTAAGATTATTTGTTTATTTAGTAATTAAGTAACGATGTTAACTGACAAGCAAACATAGAAAAATAAAGCAACCTTAGTTTATGTATTGGTCGAGATGAAAGCAACACATAAAAATAATACCAAGTATCAAGTGTGTTCAATCGAATGTACCTCTAAGCGATCAATGTATATTTACTGAAAAACCTGTAAACTGAAGCTTTGAGCCTGCCTTTGTATACAATAAACACTTTATTTAACTTAAAAACTGTAAAATAAACTGCTTATATACCTATAATATCAGCGGTTCTTTGGTAAACATGGTCGAGTTCTGACAAAATATTTTGCACCTCAAATTCCGCGAGACACCGCCTGTAAACTTTGTGAATCACCTCTCTTGTTGAATTACTAATGATTTATTCATTGTAAATCGTTTTTAACGTCCTGCGACTGGTTTATCACCGCGTAATTCAATATTTATCCGTTTGTTTACAAAGTTCAAATACTTGACAATTATTTGACAAATAAAAAATACAGTTGCCAGGGTAGAAAAGATTCGTCTATGGTCACAGTAGACTATTCGATTAATTCGTACTCGATTAATTGTATCGATAATGATTTCGATTCTTATGACATTTAATATTTTAATGAATTTAATAGAAAAATTGCATTAATTACATCAAAAATACTTACATATGAAATGTTACCCCATCTTTTTGTATATTACTATTTTTTGTAATTTCTTTGCACATGTTTAATGGGACAATTCGGCATTTTTCACGGAGCACCTTACACCGCGAAAACGATACTTACTCTGATCCATGGATGTATTAACTCAGGATGCGCATCGCATGATCTTCCCCTCTAGCTTTTTTTTATAGGTACTAGACCAAAAATCTCTGACACGTATATAAAAACTGTTTTCGAAATCGATTTGATCAGAGTAAGTATCGTTTTCGCGGTGTAAGGTGCTCCGTGAAAAATGCCGAATTGTCCCATTAAACATGTGCAAAGAAATTACAAAAAATAGACATATACAAAAAGATGGGGTAACATTTCATATGTAAGTATTTTTGATGTAATTAATGCAATTTTTCTATTAAATTCATTAAAATATTAAATGTCATAAGAATCGAAAACATTATCGATACAATTAATCGAGTACGAATTAATCGAATAGTCTACTGTGACCATAGACGAATCTTTTCTACCCTGGCAACTGTATTTTTTATTTGTCAAATAATTGTCAAGTATTTGAACTTTGTAAACAAACGGATAAATACTGAATTACGCGGTGATAAACCAGTCGCAGGACGTTAAAAACGATTTACAATGAATAAATCATTAGTAATTCAACAAGAGAGGTGATTCACAAAGTTTACAGGCGGTGTCTCGCGGAATTTGAGGTGCAAAATATTTTGTCAGAACTCGACCATGTTTACCAAAGAACCGCTGATATTATAGGTATATAAGCAGTTTATTTTACAGTTTTTAAGTTAAATAATGTGTTTATTGTATACAAAGGCAGGCTCAAAGCTTCAGTTTACAGGTTTTTCAGTAAATATACATTGATCGCTTAGAGGTACATTCGATTGAACACACTTGATACTTGGTATTATTTTTATGTGTTGCTTTCATCTCGACCAATACATAAACTAAGGTTGCTTTATTTTTCTATGTTTGCTTGTCAGTTAACATCGTTACTTAATTACTAAATAAACAAATAATCTTAAAGCATTAAATAAATTATCTTTTATTGAATTATTTTATTTTTCAGGTACCGTTAGAAGAATAGTCGAAAATTGCTCTTTACGATGACATTAATCGATTAATAATAAATCTTCAAGATGACAGCAATGCTGTGGAGACTGATGATGATGAGTTGATGAGGCAGCGGCAGGCCCACGCCAATATATGGATTTATCAGGAGTGGAATATTTAGACCAAGATTAAAATAAAAAAATAATTAAAAAACGCAGTAGCTATGATATGTTTGTTTTATTTTCCTAAAATACAAAAAAAAATAACTAACTCATGTTGAAACAAAAACACCCACTATCGAAACAATTCAGATAAATACGATCTCGATAAATTCTTGATCTTGATAAACGGAATCGAACCTGACACTGCTCCGGGTCCATATGACCCAGAAGCAGGCAGCGTCTGCTACTGAGGCGATGAATCACATATGGCATAAATATATGTATAACAAATATTATCTTATTGACCAACATCAAAGAAAACTTAAAAGTGCTTGCGCTTGCATTATGAATAATAAATAATATGGAAAATAATAAATCAAGTATCAAAATTATTCAGTCGTATTAGTCAGTGTTGCAAGAATTAATCTCGACATATATACTTTTTGATTTGAACAGTGTTGTAGTAGTGTTTATTTATGATTGCAGACCGGTATCGATAAAAACATAATATATATAGTGTATAATAAACCTTGGGAGAGGCCTATGTCCAACAGTGGACGTCTTTTGGCTGAAATGATGATGATGATGACATTAGTATAATAATACCTATTACGTTTATACGTACCTACCTAACAAAAGATATCAGCCAGGCCAGTGGCAGCAGATGGCGCTGGTCGAGTGGGAGTGGGGGGGGATGAAACAGCTTATTTGGGAACATTAGGTACTTATTTTTTAGATAATCTCATTTTCAAGGAACTGAATTGGGATGTACCCGGAATCATCTTGTTTCCGTTGAATATTTACGCCTCGTGAGTTACTCATTATTTCTTGTTCAGCTGTTTCAGTAGAGATAATTCAGTATAATTCAGTAGATTATAATGACAGCTATAAATGTAATAATGAGTATATGAAAATATCGATATAGCTAATTAGAAATATCGATAGTGGTATTCACCCTATTACACCGATGGTCCTACGGTAGTAAAATTTTGTATGTTGACGTATTAGATCTTTTAGTGTGCGTAAAATATACTAGTGTTGCACATTTCTTTACGTGTGCGTTTATAATGACACAAAATGTTTTGAGTAAGTGTGCGTCAATTTTAATGTAGTGGTTACCTCCCCTCCCCCAAGAATTGACAGAACATTTTGTTCGTTGAATTATGCGTGTTGCGAGTCCATTTTGTTACTTTGTTCAAGCTCTGATCAAATCGATTTCGAAAACAGTTTTTATATACGTGTCAGAGATTTTTGGTCTAGTACCTATAAAAAAAAGCTAGAGGGGAAGATCATGCGATGCGCATCCTGAGTTAATACATCCATGGCAATAACAGATGTGTGAATTTCGCTGCATGTAGTGGTGCGCAGTTTTGTGATTGCGATGTTAGAAGATATATCTGCTAAAATAATAGATCAATGGTGATGATATTTGACCATTTGACGCACTTGGCAAATGACGCATTTGCTAACTGTACCTATCACAGTTGATTATCTATGTTTGCTAAGTTATCCCATAAATGACTAATTACCTATAAGCGAACAATAAAATTAACTGACCGTTAACAGAGACAGCAATAAAGTACCAATTACGACCGATAACGGTGGTTTATGAATACTTACTACCGGTACATTACTTTTTATTGTTCTACGTTTTATTGTTCTTATATTTATTGGGTCGCAAAATTGGGTGGAACCTAACGGTAGGTGGAGTGAACGGGACGTACCTTAGGCGCTGATGTTGTAATTTCCTGGTCCGCAGGTCTCCTTGTCCACAACACACTTCACACAAGAATGTTTTTGATATTTGTGTATTTGGAAGCGCGGACGCGCGGTGCGTTTTGAGTAGGAATTATTTGTATTGTAAGAGTCGCGGAGGCCTATGGGAGGCCTGAGTTCTTTTTGAGAGCGTTTTTGAATCTCTTCGCGTCGGGTGCACGATGATGACTGGTACATAGGGAGTGGAAGGGGATGGAAGAGTGAAGCGTTGAGTGATGTATCGAATGATTTTGAATGATCAGTTAATTATAAGGAAGTGAGTATGTGTCTTTTGGATAATGTTTGTGTGAGTAATAAAATTTAAATAAATTACGAGTGTAAGTACCTATTGGGCGCAGCCAACTTCGGGGGGCCTAGAGGTTACCTCTACATTGAGTTAAATTAAAATAAAGAGTAGAATTGAGAAAGAGCTATATTAACTTAAGATTAGATTATGGAGTTAAAGTTAAATCTATTGGGAAGGTAGTGGGCAAAGTCGAGTGACAGGCCGTACATAATAACTTCCAGTAGAAGTTCTAACTTTAACAGTGCGAATAATATTATTCTTTCCGGGAAAGATTTCTGTCACTACAGCGAGAGTCCATAGCATAGGATGAGTATTGTCATCTTTGATGATCACTATTGTGCCTACAGTAACAGGGTTTGAAGGCGTATTCCATTTTACGCGCTGCTGCAAAGAAGTAAGATATTGTATGTTCCATCGCTTCCAGTAGCTCTGAACCATTCTATTCAGTAGCTGTTATCGCGTTAATCGATTATCTGATACAGAGGGATCTATATTTTCAGCGGGCAAAAAAGTAAGAGAAGTTACGTTAAGAAAATGAATAGGCGTTAAAGCGGACAAATCAGAAGGATCTGACGAAAGTACACAAATAGGGCGACTATTCAACCTTCTATTTGAATTAAGATAGGTGGTATAAACTCTTCATGAGTGAGTATTTAATTTTTGATAGCTTTATATAAATGCGTTTTAGTAGATTTAACGTTTGTTTCACTTAAGCCATTAAAATGTGGACCGTAAGGCGGACTGTGTTTAAATTGTAGTTTATGTTGAGTTAAATGTTGACTTAAGTAATTTTGGTGATCAGTGGACTGTATAAATTTTTATGTTTAGTATATGTTTTGCACCAATAAATTAGTAGGTACCTCTTATGCGAAAATTGTTTTGACTGCACGTAACGCAGAGCGTGGTATTCCGCCTGATGTAAATCATCAAATGTGATATAACCACGTGAGTTTAATAATTTAGAAAAGCGTAAAATATAAACTAGAGAGCGTATGAATTTTAAACAAGAGGAGACACGTTCTGCGAGACCTTGAATCGGGTGAGTATTTTCTTCAATATATTTAGATTGTAAAGAAAGTGTTATAGGTAGTCGATGCTTAATTCAGCTAAACTGAGTTTATTTTCTAGGTTTAACAAGCGGCGTTTAGCGAGGCTATACGAGTCACCTAGTTCAGAATGTTAGAGTTAAAACGGTGAATTTATTTATTTATTATATCAATTATTTATATTTAAGTGACGGTGTATTTAGTTTTGATTGTGTGAGTATGTAGGTTAGAATAAATGTTGACATATTTCGTCTTAATCTTCTGGGTTGTAATGCTTCTTATCTGGAACATTTTTTACTTCCCAGAGGCGTTGAGTAAGATGAGACTCGAATGAAAGTGATTCAGTATTACAGAAGACTTTGTCTGAATTGACTGAGAGAGGAAAGTGTTGAATAGAACCGCGTATATGCATGGGTGAATCTTGAATGTGAGAGAAAGAGTGCATCTTAGGTGCGTAATAATTAGTGTTTGAGCGAGGAAGCGTGTTTTGTGAGTGAGCGTGCGAGTTAGATGAACGAGTGTATGAGAGTTTCAAGTTCGAGCGTGAGCTTGATGGGAGCGTGAGAGCTGCGTGTGTGCGAGGTGCGTGCGTATTAGATGTGCAATAATTAGCGTTTGACCTAAGAAGCGTATTTTGTGAGTGAGCGTGAGAGTTAGATGAACGTGTGTCCGAGTGCGAGTGTGGTGCGAGCATGAGAGCTGCGTGTTTGTGATGTGCGTGCGAGAGAGATGCGTGAGAGAGAGGTGCGTGCGAGAGAGGTGCGTGTGAGAGCGGTGCGTGTGAGAGCGGTGCGCGCGAGAGAGGTGCGCGCGAGAGAGGTGCGTGCGCAAGAGGTGCGTGCGTGAGAGATGCGTGCGTGAGAGGTGCGTGCGTGAGAGGTGCGTGCGAGATACATTTGGCTTTACCCATAGCTACATATCCTAGTGTGGTTTGTATACCAACTACTGAAGAGTTCGGAGCGGATACTCGGCCTGATCCGAGTAGAAGCGGGAATAGTTCGTTACCTAAGAGGCAATCGATTTGAGCGGGCGCGTGGAAATGGTCATCTGCCATTGGGATATTTTGTAAATGTGTCAATTCCGTGAGATCGACTACAGCGTTAGGTAAAAAGTCGGTTATTGTGTCAATAACGCGAGCATTAACTGTGTAAGAACAGCGCGAGTCGAAACGAGAATATATTTTAAATTGTGTCAGTCCGAAAGATTTACTTTCGATCTGACCGATACCTTTGACCGTAGAAGGTGCGGGCGTAATTTTTAAATTTAAGCGTTCACAACAAGATTTTGTTATAAAATTACTCATTGAACCAGTATCCAAGAATAATCGAATATTAATTGGTTTAGCGTTATTATAAACGTGTACAGTTGCGGTGGGTAACAATACCGTCGTATTATTTGAAATACGCGCGGAAGAAATCGCGGAGAGTGCAAAGTTATTGTTATCAACGTTTGAATTTTCGCGCGCAGTCATATGATCGACTGGCGGCGGCGAGGGGTCGCGCGAGTCGTATACCGCGGCGGCGAGCGGGCGAGAGTGCGAGTGAGAGTGAGAGGGGCGCGGTGCGGCGCGAGCGAGAGCGGGATGTTGCGCTTGCGGTGAAGGGGGCGCGGCGGCGGCGGCGGGCGCGCGGCCGGCGCGTATCAGCTGTGTATCCTCACGCTGTGATAAGCCGTTAGCGGGGTAGACAGAAGTATTGCGCGGCGTATCGGATTGAATGTTATTATTGTAGAAATTAATGTGTAATAATGAGTGATGTTTGCGATTGCAAATTGAGCACTTTCTTAGTGATTTACACATGTTTACATTGTGAAATCCTAGACAGTTTTTACAGAATGAATGTTTGTTTACAATGTCGTTGCGCGTTTGCGGATCTGCGTTTAGGAAATAATCACATTTGTATAAAGGGTGAGAGTAGCTAGAGTTGCATATTTTACATGACTGATAGTCTGTTTGTGGAGGTATGTCAGATTGATTATTTTGAGCGGAATTATTATCCTGGGTAAAGAATGCTTGAGTTTGTTTTGTTTTAGGCGTGGGTTTGAATGTTTGTTGCTTTTGAGTGATGTGAGAGATTGCAGGGGTGCGAAGCGTTTGAATTTTATTTTGCTCTTTTACAAAATTTTTAACATTTTGGAAAGTAGGAATATCTGTTTGCCTGTGGGTCTGTTCAAACAAATTGAGTGTGTCTTTATCCAGCTTGCTTAATGCAATGTGAGTTATAATAAAATCTGACAAATCAGTGATTTCTAAACGACGGAGTGCGGCTTCAGCGGAACAAAAGTTATCAAGGAATTTTTCAACCGATTGGTTCGGCTTATGTTGTAACATTTGTTCTAGATACATAGAGGCTTGTACTCTAGTATCCTCATATTTTTCTAGGAGAGCTTTCCATATGATTTCATAATTTTCTGCGGTAGCGGTTATTCCAGAGCAAACGTTGAGTGCCTTACCAGAGAGACAACCAATTAAATACTGTACTTTTTCAGCACTTGAGAGGCGTTTATTAGTGTGTACTAAGCAGCGAAAGTTTTCATAGAACACTGGCCACTTGCTCGGAGTGCCATCAAAACTTGCTAGCTGTAGCGGAGGGAGTTTGAGCTTAAAAGGATCATTTTCTTTTCTTGAGTCATCACGCTGTTGTTTCAGAGAACTTTCTGTTTGTTTTATGTAACAATACAACTCATCGAACGCACTGAGAGCACTGTAATTCGGCTTTGCCTTGGGATCTACTTGCATAGATTTAATGACAAGATCATCAAGAGTTTTCATGAATTCAGAGCGAATTTGGTCAATTGACTGCGTTCTAGCGAGAAATTGGGAGCGATTAATGGGATCTGACACTTTTAAACTTAAATTATAAATATCCTGAGCAATTTGGAATAAACTTTGTTTCTTTACTTCGAGTATAGTGACCTTAACGTCGGGAACATCGTCATCAGAGGCGGCAGAATCATTATCAGATTTCTTTTGTTTACCACCCATGACGATTGATGAAAATATATTTAAGTATAAGTATCTTTATATGAAGCGAGCAGGTACGCGGGATTAATACTAAAATATGTGCGAGGGAATATGATACGTAATACGAGAGTCGTAAGGTCGAGTATTGCGTGAAAGTGAGCGAGAATTATTTGAATGGAATGAGGCGATAGCTACCTACCTACCTGCGAGTGGAAATAATGAATGAATTTGTTGAAATATATTATAAAAATGTGAAAATATTAACGTAAATGTATACTATTATGCGTATGAACGAGATATAACGAGATTCTAATAGGAAATAATAGATACGTTATGAGATTCGAGCAAGTTAAAACTTGTCGATGCGTGTGAGTGAAAAATGGCGGCGAAGGCGTTTGAGCAATATGATAATATATTGTGTTTAGTGTTATTTGAAAGGAGGAGCGATGCGGATCACAGAATCCGGGGAGTGGGACCAATACTTGGAGTGTACGGGACGTACCTTAGGCGCTGATGATGTAATTTCCTGGTCCGCAGGTCTCCTTGTCCACAACACACTTCACACAAGAATGTTTTTGATATTTGTGTATTTGGAAGCGCGGACGCGCGGTGCGTTTTGAGTAGGAATTATTTGTATTGTAAGAGTCGCGGAGGCCTATGGGAGGCCTGAGTTCTTTTTGAGAGCGTTTTTGAATCTCTTCGCGTCGGGTGCACGATGATGACTGGTACATAGGGAGTGGAAGGGGATGGAAGAGTGAAGCGTTGAGTGATGTATCGAATGATTTTGAATGATCAGTTAATTATAAGGAAGTGAGTATGTGTCTTTTGGATAATGTTTGTGTGAGTAATAAAATTTAAATAAATTACGAGTGTAAGTACCTATTGGGCGCAGCCAGTAGGTAAACTCCACCAGACGATATTTTTGACATTTTCGTAAGTTAGTATAAGCTGGATCAAGATCGCACGAATTTTAATATAACTCTTGCTGTATTGGTTATTGTCTCGGGTAATAAAACAAACATGTATAATATCACAAATATATTTATTGTATCATTGTACATTTATGTTTTATAACACAGATGAAGTAGTTACTATCACTCTGAAAAATTGATTGAATCAAGTATAGAGCAAGATATCCCAATAAGGATAATTTCATTTCATTATTAATTAAAAGTTGTGCTAAAGATAAAAGATGATTAAAAGATTACGAAATATTGTGCTCAGGTAAGCTTCAAGGATGGTGGAAGCGCTGAATTCGCTCTCTCAAAACCTTCAAACCATGTTCATTTAGGTAAAAAATAACAGCTTGAACATTTACAATTTATTTACATTTAATTATTCACTACTTTATCGTATTTCCCACTATATGGAACATAATTGAACTACTGTGAACAAAGTTGTAATTCTTGGATAGATTATAAAATATATTCGTTACAAATTATGATATCAGTGTATCTGGTAAGTTCGTTGCAAGATATCATTAGTAATCGCATAGCTAAAAGGTTGACTAAGTTATTGAAAAACATCACAAAACAGTGACGATCGTCTGAAACACACGTCAAATAAAGTTTTCACAAACAATTCGAAATTGAACTCCTAATGCGTGGGCTGAGATATCCTATCGTCAATGTTAACTACTAGGTACACGGAACATTGTGAGGGCGTTAACTGCCCTTTTATTGCCTTAAAGTAGATATTATTATGTCTCCCACAAAGTTTTCACGACTCACTGAGCAGTTACTACACGTTTCATTGCATTTTATACGATAATGTTCCTTTTGGACGGTCGGTCGTCCAAATACGTTAACTTTTTACAAGATTTTTTAAATTGTTCGCTTTAGAAAATCTTTTAATCTTTCAAGGCATTTGTAATCCCGATAAAATACTGATATTATATAATTTATTAATCAGATTATTATTGCTTAAAGTAATATCGCTCAATCGCTCTTGAATTGAGATATGGTGAAAACCGCTACTATCATCTAAGAAAGTAAAATAATTTATTGCATCTATTAGAGCCAAATCCTCAAACGCTACTCAAATGTTTAAGTCCCATTTTTGCTGTTTCAAATGTCGTTATTTGTATTTCAATAGGCACCTCACAATTGAGTTGTGTTCAAGTATTTAGCGGTTATTATCCTTAATATTACATCGATGCTTAATATATTTTTAATCGTCTAATAAATACACATAATCACCTTCATATTATTTCATTTCTCTACAATTATATACAAAGATGAATTTCATTAGATGCTGCAAAAATAATAACAGAATGGTAAAGTTTGCACAACATATTTGGTATGATTGAACACATTGTGATGACCATCGCTTTTTGGGGATTGAATGAACTAAAACCACTATTGATAGAAGCATGATTAAAACGAACGTAAGAGAAATTGATTGCAATAAATACAAATTGTTAAAATGCATAAAAATTATCATATAAGTGATGAAATTGTTCAAAAGTTGTCCAATAAAATGAAAATCTTCAAGCGGAAAACTTTATAACCCATAAAAATTTTGTAATTCGTTAGCATTTTTCAACTTAAAATATTGAAGAGTTAAGTAATTATATCTGATATGTTGTAAAATAATTGAAACTTAGAACGATAGCGCTCACTTATTATTTGAGAAATCCTATTTAAGATTCAATCCCTCCAAACACATTTCAAGGATTGATGTGTTTTACGCTATGTAACCTCAGTACCATTTCATTATTTAACCCTTTATCTCTGACAAGAGTATTTACAACGTGAGCACTAATACTTGTATTGTCGTTTGTCTTTCCCTTAGTTCTTATTTCTGAACCTTTATTCTGTACAATTTTTATTATTATTAATAGTATGATTTATACTACGACCGTAGAAATAGAATACGAATGAAAACCATGCGAAAGGATACTAAATACTCCACCAAAGAAAATACTTCTTTGAGACGACCTTGTCTGCATTTTTTGTATGGCCACCTTCAAATTTGTGTGAGTACATTGATCTTACCCTACTTCTACGATCCATTCTAGGAGAAACGATTGGAAAACTACATGCATTGGACCATGTATCTACAGACAATATATTATTGAATACAGCGACACCTAGCTTATTTACAGCGAATTTTAAGTTGTTAATAAGAAACACTATGATTACATTCACTGTTTTTTTATCAATTATTTAAGCAGTCGTTCGGGCTGAAGTGGAAAATATTTATGAACGAGGCAATAATTCATTTTGAATCTTCTGCAATGTTCTGTAAGTTAAATTTTAAAAGATGATTTGATATGGTCAGTTATTTTTCAGTCCTATTTTGTAGAAGAATATAGATAAATGTGTTTATAGAAAAGAGCTTTAAATAGCGGTTTGTTTGCGACAGGTTTTCATTAGAAATTATAAATACTTCATACTAGTCTCAGTCCTTTTCCTATTTTTAAGAGTCCGCTAAGATATTTGGTAACGCAGTTTCTTGATCAGCGGAGTATTCTGGACTTCTTATACCTGTGTGTCAAAATTTTATTATTAATATAACTTTTATTACAGTATAACCTTGAAAGATATAATTTCTAATATCAAGCGTTAAAATCTAAGGTATACTCAAATTAGGTAATTAGAAACTGTTTAAAAAACTTTTTTCTTCTGTATTGGACACAGACAAATAAGCTTAATAGACGCTGCATAGCCAGTCACCCCGCTTGTTTATGCATTACCACTGCATAATTTTTTTTAAAGCTTCACTATCTTTGCGATCATTTAAGACTTATGGCTTATATTAGAAGTCATTATAAGTGTTATTTAAAACAGCTGTTTACTTCATGTGCTTTAATTTTAATTCGTCCGTTCAAGGATTGACCTTGAAGCAACTAATTAAAATTCGCAATCTTCCCCGGCACTGCCCAACTTTTGACGATTACATCTCATACATTAGTATCATCTATTACGCTTATTGGTCTACGGAAATGGCAAATAAAATTAACCTTAGACTCATGCCCCATATCCATTCATAACCCAATTTAGTTACTGCTAATCATCAAACTTTTACTAACTGATGTAGGTGAATTATGATTGAGATCAAGGGGTCTTACCATTCCACTTAGCACATAGTCTCAGGCCTCGACGGGGTCGGTGGCTGCGGCTGCTGCGGCTGCTCCGCTGACCTCTGGCGCGGCAGCTGCGAGGAGTCCAGCACGATGGAGGGCCGGGGAGGCAGGTTCTCGCTCACCATGTGCGAGAGTGAGAGCTCACTGGAGGCGTTGGTTTCACCTGCGATGTTAATAATGCTTGGGATGATTATTGGGTTATGATAAGTGTTGCTTATCACCCATGAGATCCTGGCATCGACTCCAAGTACTTTTATTTTGATTTATTTTTTTATTTCTTTGTTTCTATCACAAACACGAACCATCCGTCGTTCGTTCATGATTTTGACACTTATTTATGAGGGAAATGCGTCAAAATTTAAAATTTGTAGACGGGTTTATAATAGCAGACCAGTATTTGACCGTAAGTGTGTATGAGGATTACATTTTGTTCAATTTCACTACGTTAAGTTGCGTTCATTGTTCATTGCATAACTGGTGAATACATGATTTGAATTCTTAACGAAAATGCTTAGTACTTAACTACCTATAAGCACAGTCTAATTTTCACTGTGCTATAGGTATAATTTGATCAATCAGGAAGTTCTCAATAATCTACACACGATTAACTGTTAACTAAATTTCACAAGGCCGACAGTGGCCTGAACTCTGCAAATCGATATTAGGTATACTGCGAAGCGAATCAAACATCAAGTTAGTGAGTAAACACGTTTACTTGCCATGATTAAGTTTAGTATGTGATTTGATGAACGTCAAATTAACTATTTCCGGAGCTAAGGTACTTGGACTACACGTTAATAAAGCATATACTTACCGCTTACGAGCATGCAATTTGTAATTAAATACATCAAATCGTATCATAGTAGTTACCTAGGTAAAAATAATACACCAATTAATAAAAGAAAGAAAGAAAAGTAAAGAAAGAAAGAAAACATTTATTCGACACACTCGCAACACATAGACAGAGGAAACAGAAAAAAAAGGGGTCAGCGCGAACTGTGCCGAAAAGGTATTAATAATCATAATGATGATCACAACGGGTGGCCTTATACTCATCTCAGCAAACTTTGAATAAAGAGGAACTAAAGGAACCATTACGATGGGGGTTCCGATAACTAATACCTACTATTCAGGATAGCCACGTAAGTCACCCATTTTTTATTTTCTTCATCAACGTTCAAATCGCAAGGTTGATAATAATTACCTGAAGGTTGCCTCGGTACCGGCAGGAGTACTTCACCGCACGCGTCGTCATCCAACAACGGTTGTAGAGGCGAGGGCAGCTCCCGACTGTCGATAGCTGATGATCTTCGCAGCGAGTGTCTTGAGAACAACAGGCAATGAAATATAAATCAAGGCTCCAATTGCTGCAGTGCTCTTTGCCAGACTAAAAAAAACTTTATTCACGTCTGTACTAGGACACTTTTCAGCAACAAAAACACAAGAATTATCAACGTACCTACTGCTGCAGAAAAACCACAATTGAACACCCCATCATTAGGTAGATATTCTATACAACTGATTCTGGATAAAACTACGAAATTTCGTCTCAAGTATTTGGTCAATAGAATAAGACGCATTTTCTATAATTAAACAGAAAGCTTGCCAATGTATTTCAAGCTACAGCGGTTATATTCTCTTTGTATTGGAACTCAGCAGATTTGATTGTGAAATCCAATTATTAAAGTTTAGATGGGCAGTTGGCGTCTTGGGTCCTTTAAACAGACCTGTTATACAGTTTTGGATGTCCACTAACCAAATAACGGACGACCTAATTAAAACACCCCAAAATCAAAATGCTTGATAATCTCGACGACAACATATCTGCCGATAAGGATATAACGGCTAATGATTTTTGGCACAAAAGTAAAATGATAATGATTCATTGTTTTCCTATGTAATGAAATTGTATGTGTAGAATTAAATGATACTTTACCTCTGATGCGGTAGTCGTCTATCATTCACAGTGAGAAGCGTCGTGGTCTGCGGGGGAACTGCGTGGTCGTCTCCCCCGCTGGTGTTGACGCACACGCTGATGCTGATGCCGCTGACTTCCCCCCCATCGTTCTCCCCCTCACCGCCCTCCTCCTCCTCGTATCTGTCCAGACCACCCATTGCCAGGCTACAGTCGGAAGTTGGAACGAACTTATAGTTATGAATATTAGGTAGTGAATGAAAGCAATGATGTGCTAATATATCGGCATTCGGAGTTGGTGTTCGGCGTTTTAAAGCATTTTGGAAGGAGCATGTGACGACTTCTTTCTACAATATTACCTGCCTGCTCAGATATACTATCTACTTACTACAATTTTTTTAAGTTAACCATTTTTGTAATGTAGGAATTTTCACTTATAACCTTGATTTTTTGTCAATCCCTCAATTTTATGATAGGTACAACAAAACCAACCAATCTTGGATCTTAAGAGCTTGGCCGCACTGCGAATAACATCCACGCGAATAAAAATCGCGCGAATTATATTCCGCGTCAGCCTTTTAATAAACTTAAAAGCAGTGAAAAGCAGGTTAAATATATAGCCTGGTAAAATCCTGATTACATTTAGGTGCAAGCTGCAACAGAACCTACTAACGATGACGTTCTAATCAAAACGACTTCTTGAGCTACGTTATTTGAGTCTTTTCACTAAGGGTTTAAAGGAGACGCTCACAAAACAAGCAATGATTTGCACAGCGATCTGAATGCGTTATCCCATCACCAAGAGTTCACTTATCCAACCCACATGCTGATATTGATGTCTGTAAACTCTTCAATGTCATCTTCATCTCGGCTGCTTTCTTCGTATCTGTTTGGACCATTGCTGGATTATATATCTTCATTTAAATTAGCAGAAAGACCAGTTTCGAACTCAATAGCAGGAACATTTCGCTTAATTTTAATGTAAGAACGTATTTTACTTTTTGCTTAAGTGCTTTTTATGCTGGGCAAAGGTGTCCCCACAACTCTCCGCTTTACGCTGTTATTTTTATGAATTTATTATTTGATTACAAAATTTTGTCACATCAATAAGCCTTCGAATGCCTTTATGATAGTTTTTTGGGAGTCAAAGGGCACATAATGTAGAGAGAAAGATATTACGGAAGGTGAAGCTTGAAAAGAAAAGGAAATATACTTAGGCACTAGTTGTTATAAAAGTTCCAAGACAGCAACACTAATGGTGACCGATGAGACTTATACTGATAGTGAAGTTCCTCAAGATTTAGACACTGAGTGAGATTGATATGATACTATTCCAGATAAAAGATCTATCTTATTCTTGTATCTAGTTCACATATAGTTATTAAAGGTCGCCTGAACTACAACCTACTTCAGAATCTTTGGAATAGGTATCCTTTTAAATTGAAATTCAAAGAAATAATAAACCATTTACAACCAATTGAGAATAACAATAGTCTCAGACGTCTGGCTTACGGTTAAGAAATAATTATTCTGTAACAAAAACAATTAATAATCCAAACTGAACAACTTCATTGTTTATAGATAAACTTCAAGACAATGGTTCTAACGATTTATGCAATGTATCTAGGTTAAATGCTTCATTGAAATATAAACTTAACAGCAAATTAATACAGTTCAATATTCAAGAGAATGGTTGTAACGTTATTGTAAAATCGAATTAATTTCCGTTGGGCAGAGTTCGACAATAATTTCGTATAGTAGGTATTTAATATAGGGAAGTTTGGAAATTTGGGGCAATTCCGACAATTGGGATCGATAACAATCTACAGAACTTTGATTAGTTGTATATCGTTGTTTCAATCAACAAATTGAGCAAAACTAGTTTCATTTGTAGAAAGTTTGTTAGTCTATGAAAGAAGTTCAACTATTTTTAATATTCGTAGTATTAGTTCTCTTTGTATTTGTCTTTGTGTTTTATCTATTAGGACTTTATTTTGGATGGGACTTATTTTTTGTTTGATCTTAATCAATTATGTATATCATTACTACCTACATTTTCAAGGAAAATTACTCTGAATCAGATATTTTTTATGACTACTGAGAACACACTACATTCCATCTTAAATTTTTACTTATTATAGTAATTTGATTAATCAGCAGCGCTTACTACCCTGGAATTTCATTAGCTTCTTCAAATTGAGTTTCCTGAAAAACAATTCTTAAAAACTATTGAGTACCTACTCATTGTCTCAAATAAGTGTATCATCTTTCATATTACCAATATCATCCAAATCAGCAATAAAGCAACTAACATCATCATCAGCATCTTCATCGCTTACCGTCTCTGTATCAAGTTCTCCATGATGATGTAGTCGTCTTCCTCAGCCCCTCGGAGATGCTCCTTCTCCATGAAGAGTGCGAACTCAGGGTTGGACATCTCGCTGGCGTGCCGCCGGCGGATAGACGGTGAAGCGGCTCGAGCGGGGGAGAGGAGACGAGAGGTTATTGGGGTCCTTGGAAAGAGGATAACTCCATTAGATATTAGATCATTGAAATTAGACGATTTGATTTCTGATGCATGTGATTATCAGATGGCAGGTAGAGTGACGACCTGCGGAAGGTGGCTGGCAAAAACTGGACGCACAGAGCTGAAAACCAGGGACGGCCGGAGATGGCAGACGGGAGGCCTATGTCCAGCAGTGGACAACAATAGGCTGATGATGATGATGATACGTGATTCATAAAGGGAGATAGCAGCTCAAAGATTTCATAAGTCTATAACACCTTTTATACTCAACCAAACTTGAAGAACAGAAGATATTACAGAATTAGACCTCAAAACTAACTAAACTATCACTTTAAACTGTCGGCTTTGGGGTTTAAAGTTTAATTACAAAATACCCTTTGTGTAACAAAATAACATTATCAACACAGCCGATCGTGACAAAACAAAACGCGAAATAAATCGATTTTGCCTCATTCTCTCCTATGCATGAGTAAGAGAAAGAGCGATTCGGTGCAACATAATGCGAGACTAAAGTCTTGTCACGGCGTGTATGCTAGCCCTACAGCAGTCTTTCTATTAGCTGTATCACTCGTTATTGGGTATCAGGTCATGTCATCTGTAGAGGGTTTAAGTTTAGCGAGGAGAACTATTGAGCCATTTGAATCATTAGTTGTGTTGTTGTGGCGGATGGCTGATCATTATTTTCAGCATCAGGCTATTGATCCAAAGACGACAGAAAAACCTTTTCGACGACAGAAATGACATAAGTGACGTGATCTACTTATCGACTTGTAATGTCATTTCCATACATTTAAACGCAGCGTTTTGTAGAAACGCTTGGAGACGAAGCCACTTGTTCAGGGGGCTGGTCTTTCTATCACTGGTAACACCTAACCCACATTAACTAGGTACTATCTTCTTACCTCGGTGTGTGTGGAGGTGAGAACAGTCCATACACTGTCTCCAGCTCATCAGTGATGCTAGTATACTCATGCATCGCCAGGAGCAGTGATCTTGGAGCACCAGCAACACGGGTCTTTCCTGAGGGAATGCCGGCAGCGCCGCCGGTCACTTCCCAGCCTGATTGTTTACCTGAAGAGAATCAAGTTCAAATTATTTTTTATTAATTAAATTACAATCAAGTTGTGCTAAAAGATTTTCATTTTAAAATTGAGTGTCTCAGTCTTTGCCACTGATAGACACGATTATCGGTTTGATGTCCGCATGCAGTATATTGGGAATCTAACATTTCATCATCTTCTCTAACGATAACCTTTTGGTATTTGACCTGCTCTTGTCCAGTATCTGGGTAGGTATAGGTCATGTCTAGGTAAAGGACAACATTTTCCCTAACCAGATTCTCTGGCCATATTATTAACATACCAGAAACGGAGTTATGCACAGATCCAGCGTCCACAGCGGAGTTATCTGGCTCTGAGTGTGTCTGGCTGTGCTGTCTGCGAGGCGCGAGATGCTGAGCCGAGTAGTGGCCACCCATCCCGCAGTCGTTGCCTCCCTCGGATCGTCTGCGCATGGTCCAAGGTCATTAATCTCAACTGTATCATGTATAGCTTTGAACGACCAAGCAAACGGAAGTGGCAAAGTTGTCAAGATAATTACTAGGCTTTAAACTGTAAGTAGTATAGAATTTTTTGCT
The DNA here is from genome assembly GCA_947859195.1 of Drymonia ruficornis. Taxonomy (NCBI): domain Eukaryota; kingdom Metazoa; phylum Arthropoda; class Insecta; order Lepidoptera; family Notodontidae; genus Drymonia; species Drymonia ruficornis. The sequence goes on from OX401922.1 coordinate 1,976,039, forward strand.
CTCAGGTATTTTGACTCCTTTGTCCGTTTGTTTGGTTTAGATAAGTACAAGATGTGTGATGTAGTAAGAGTATTGTGCTGATTTAAGAGTAGAAGAGTTGGTGATACTTACCAAGAAGATATATAAGGTTTTGGAAGATATAGTAGTAGACAAAATGATATAGATATTGTTGCTAAATTGTGTTCAGTTTATGGGCTTTGTAACCATAGTTTTTTAAGTCCTTGAGAAGAAATAATGATCACCACAGCCAAAACGTTGTACATAGAAGTGTGTGGAGTAAAATATAGTAATCCAAGAAATTTCAATTGAAAATGGTTATTATATCAAAGTTAGTGAGGAGTGAACAAGACAATCGAAAATACAACAGAGAAAAGAGTGAAGTTATGGTATTTAGCAGTAAGATTAACTATACAACATTTTTAATTTAGTTTCTTACCTTTATTTAAGAACAATTTTAGGCAAAAGATAAGATTGCAGATAATTAAAAATGTTTGTGTGTAAAGCTTAGAAATGTTGTCAATGTAACTGAAGTAAGATCTGATAGTGTTTGTACAGAAAATACACAGTAAAATGCTAAAAAGAAATCGCTTAACACTGAAATACTGTCTGTATGTAAGGGTGCATTATGTTAATGATAGTCTCAAGCGAGCTAGTTACAGAAGCAAGTCGTGATATGTCCAGTTTAACACATTGATCCAACTACGTCTACGTACATAAGCGAAGCGAGTCAATGAGTCTATTTGACTTACTGTTTCCACAACCGTCTCCTAACAGATGCAAGAAGGTAACAAAAAATAAAATTAAAAACAATCATGGCGATGATAATTTGGATTTTGTTCAAATAAATATAGTTGTTGCCGATTTTTTTAATGAGATACTTGACGTAAGTGATCATGTAAGTGATGATGTTATAGAGGTGCTACCCACAAGACTATAGGAAACAACATTTGGACTGTCAATATGCACAGAATTGATTTGAACCCCCAAATCTACAGACAAGTCACTACTTATTCTTGAGTAAATTCTAAGCAAAAAACCTATCTCATAATTACGTATTGAGACTGAAGACTTTCCATAGCACCTGACAATAGAAAATAATCTATTAAACCGGGATTGTCAAACAGGTGTTTTTTTAGAATTTACGCACTTATAAGTAATGACTTGTTTATCGATACGGGTGTAAAACTCTATGACAGTATGAGTTGGACGTAGATTATCCTTGTCTATTAATATTATGTACATAAGAATAATTGGCCGACATATACTATTTACATTTAAGTTAGTATCACGTCTATGTTCCCCGAAGGGGTAGGCAGAGAAACATCGCAATGCAACCAGATTTTGCCAAGCTTTACCGATTTTTATGAACTTTGGTTCGGAAATATTCTGGAAGACGAGAATACTAATAACTGTTCAGTAAGTTCAAGTATAATGAGTTGAGTAAATATAACTTATCATCAAATTTCCAGAATTTTAAGGGTCATTTCTTTTAACGTATCATAGTGAATGGGTGCGTCTAAAAGAGGTGAACGGCGAGCCCGAGCGATTACTTTCAGGTCAGCGGGCTGCTCGCCACATTTAGACGCACCCAATGGTTAATGATAATGACAATCAAAATAATAAAGAACGCTCACATGCTTCTGATGGCTGACGCTCCTTTCGTGGAACTTCAAAATTGTTAATCTAATACTGTGATTCTTGATAATATTTTGACCATAAAATTAATTAGAAATAACAAAATGAAACATGATCTTGGTTTAGCAAACATGGTCAAACTATTACTGTAATTAGGTGCCGATTCATAATCATTTCAGGGCATTGTCGACGATTCAAATACTTCAAATTCATTGGCTCAAGCGAACTATTACGATCTTGACGCGTGAAACTATGAACCACGAAATTAATTACGCCTCGAGCTTCAATACATGTTAGACCTTGCAAGTTTGAAGTTAAAGTTCTTATTCTGAGGCTAATAATTAGTTTCGTAGACTATCTTGTTAGGAGTACTGTTGAGAATGCTTACCGCCTAGCGTTAGCTGTTCGCCTGGTACCAGCAGATGTGGTCCTTGGGCGTAAGCTTTGAAGATCAGCAGGCATCTCTCGCACTTCAGGCAAGAAAGCATCGTCCGTTGAAGATGGCACTGGAGAATAGGCAGATTGAGGATTGACTGTAAGGAACCTATGAACTCGGACCATCTGTTTCATTCGTGACTTTGACACGAATTTACCACGGGAATGTGTCCAATTTCAAAATTATAACTCCGGTTCGCACCGGTTTTATAATAGCAGCTTTAGGATTTTGTAATAGTAGCCCAGGGGTCTAATAGCGCCACTATGAAACATTGCCAATGCAATTAATGTTTTGATTTTCTAGCAGAACCCTTAGCAAGTCCGCTAAATGTCCATACAATGGTCACGAATAGCGTAAAATGTGTCTATTATTACGGAAATTTCGTGGAATTGTTAAGGATATTGCTAGAAAAGCAAAAATTAATTACAGCCAACAAATAGGCTAGACGTTATAGTTTGCCTCTAGCTAATCCATTGCATAAAAATTACATCTATGTAACTGTAAGGTTATCAAAAAAAAAACTTTCAAGCTTCATAGTTCCCAAATCAATACAAACCTTTCTTCTCCTCACTAGGTTCAGTTCTGTTACTGTCGGAAGACCTCTGACGAGCTGGAGTCACAGGTGGCTGAGTCCTGACCACCGTGACGTCAGGACCTGCTGCACTGCCTCCAGATGATGAAGACATGGACACAGCATCCGCCTCCTTTTCTACGGGAGCTTCAGGGCCTGACTGAGGCAGCTCATCCTGTGAAATCGTTTGGTTAATAAAGGAGATTGATCTACAAAGCAAGTGACGGCTTATCGGCTCTTGAAATTCTGTGTATCTGGCACATATAATATAGCAAATAGATTTGCTAAGGGTACAAACGCTTTCCCCCAAATTCATAGAAAGTTATGATTGACTTACAGTGGAATTACAAAACACATTTGTTCGTAAATGCTTTTCAAATCCATTGTAAACTGGCTAAAATCTCTATGAATTTGGGGGTTTATGTTTGGTTTTATGTGCACTGGCAGTCTTATGTAGTTTTAAGGTTGGCACTCGTCTATCAACTCGGTAGCCGACCAGCACCGCCTCGTCGGTCGACGTAAACTAACTGAGCCGGAAATAAGTGGACCACGCGGCGTTCACTCGTTGACCACGCGCGGTCCACTGGTTGATCACGTAACGTTTATGGTGAAAAAGCAGCGTCCGCCCACGGACCACCTGGCGACAAAGAGTGGACGCCGAGCGGCGAGGCGGTGCTGGTCGGGTGCCGAGTTGATAGGTGAGTGCCGACCTTCATTCAGCTGTTTTTTTTTTTTTTTTTTCATATTAAGTAGGCCTATAATATTCAGGAGCCGATAAGCCGGAACCGGATTTGTATCAATGAGGTAAAGAAAGATATAGCAAAATATTATTAAGAGTGTATCGAGCTGATTAATAGAGTGAATATATAGATGATAACTTTTTAATAAAAGAAAAGCTAGTGATTAAAATTATAAAATAATATTTACAGTAAAAAATTGTGCCCTAAAGGAGTAAAAAGATCATTGATAAATAGTGTAAAAGAAAGACACAAAGTGTATGTGATAAAAAGGGTAATCAACAAAAATATATGCTTCCACAATAAAAACAGAGTAAAGCAAGTTTTGAATCTAAAATACATTTATAATAAAATTGATATTTATACAAGATTTTAACTTAATAATAACATCAATGATCCTCCACTAGTGCTGTCCCACACGACACAAAAGCTGTTACTTTAGTATTCATTATTTTCGCTTAAACTTTACAGCTGTATGTCCATAAAAGCTGAGAGAGTAGTACTGGAAACAATCTACCAATGAGATCGCTTCATTATTCCGTGATAGCAAAATGACGTGATTTTCAAGCGATCTTATTGGATAAAAATAGTATCTTCCTCACCCAGCTTCAATGACCAATCAGCGAATGCAACTACTTTCCACGTTAGCCGTTCGCCTACGAGTATAATTCCGCTATTAACTGCCCAAACAAACGCGCAAGTTCTCAAAATTAACGGAAAGTTCATCAAATTGTATTTACATTGCAACGAGGGAATGCAAACAGGGGGCTTACCACAAGCTCTTATTGCGATTCAATTACAGGAACGTATTAACGTTTCAGCGACTTTTTGTGCAATAACGTACCTTATTGTCATGACAATAAGAAACGTAATTAAAACGTCGTTAAAACGTTCCTATAATTGAATCGCAATAAGAGCTTGTGGTAATCCTCCAGTAGTTCGTTATACAAGCTTTGTACATTTTGTGCATCTAAAGCAGTGGGTATTCTTAAATGCAAGATGCACACACCATTGTTATAGGGTGACATATTATCATACATTGTTTGAACTGTACTGTTAATTAACTTGCCTGTTTTAGGACTGATATTCTGCCGTCCTAAGGTTGAAACAATCAAATACGATTAGTTAATTCTATCAAATAACTATATATTGAGAAAAACCTTCATTTACGAAGCAAGGTTTAATAGACGTAACAAGATCGCATATCAGCACAAACGCCTACTTCTACGTCTAGACGTTACGTAAACCAATTTTAAAGGTTTCGTATTAATTACTACTCTATCTATCAAATAAGATTTCAGAAGTCCCAAAGCTCTAAAATTAACCTATTATTTTTATTAACAATGATTTCAGACTTGCTAAATCCCTAAAACAAACTTATTTTGAAAATCAATTGAGTAACCAAAGCCCTAAGACTAGCCTATTTCGTCTGCTTTCCCGAAGGTCTATCAGCCTGTTTGGACTGGGCGCCGAGTCGTTTCTCCATTGACCCGCTACTGTGGCATTTTGCTATTTTGACCGACTCTCTGATTGGCCGGTCAGAATCAACCAACCACCGACGACCGCTTGGCGCAGTGGTTTGAGCGTTGTTGGCCGCTCGGCTCACTGCATCGGTTGGTTACATGTCCGATTTCCGCCAAAGGCAAATCTCGGGAACGGCCTTTTCAGAATTTGCCCTGGTCTGGGTGTCACTGGGATCGCCCCATTCCATTGTGTGGTAGCTATATTACAAGCGATACTTAGTTTGGGACCATACAGTTGGTGTTAGGGACACAGAAAAGTACTCGGTACCACAAAGTATCGATACTTTTTAAACCGACTTCAAAAAGGAGGAGGTTTCTCAATTCGACCGTATATATATTTTTTTTTAAATGTGTGTTCGCGGATAACTTCGTCGTTTATGAACCGATTTTGACGATTCATTTTTTGTTGGAAAGGAGATATCCCAGCGGTGGTACCATGATAAGGAAACCAGGATCTGATGATGGCATCCCAGAGAAATCGAGGGGAACCTTCGAAAATCGTAGGAGCGACTAGTGCGTTTGTAATTTTTTTCATTAAGTATTTTAAAGCACTACTATTTTATGATGGTCTGGAGTCGATGTGATGATGGAGCCGAAAGACAGTCGAGGGAACTCCTCAACGATTTACAACAATTACCTGGTGTTTGGGCTTGATTAATTTGTATTGATGAGAACTTTACACCTAGATGAGTTGTGACTGTCATTAGGGGTCTGATGATGAAGACGAAGGACAGTCAAGGGAACTCCTCAACGTTTTACAGTAGCTACCTTGTGTTTGTGCTTGATTAATTTGTATTGATGAGAACTTTACACCTAGATGGGTTGTGACTGTCATTAGGGGACTGATGATGAAGACGAGGGACAGTCAAGGGAACACCTCAACGTTTTACAGAAGCTACCTTGTGTTTGGGCTTGAATAATTAGTATTGATGAGAACTTTACACCTAGATGGGTTGTGACTGTCATTAAGGGTCTGATGATGGAGTCAAAAGACAGTCGAGAGAACTCCTCAACGATTTACAGCAATTACCTGGTGTTTGGGCTTGATTAATTTGTATTGGAGAGAACTTTACACCCATATGGTTTATAAGTGCCATTACAGGTCTGATGATGGAGACCATAGACAGTCGAGGGAATTCCTCAACGATTTACAGCAGTTACCTTTTGTTGGGCTTACTTCATACGGTTCAAAATGCCAAAATGTTCATTGTATACGCCACTAAAAATTGTGAAATAAAATTAATTTTATAAAAAAAAAAAACCGACTTCAAAAAAATCTGGAGCACTAAAAAGCCTGAAATAATATTTCTATTTCTACCTCTGCCTACCCCTTCGGGAAAACCAGACGTGATGGTGTGTTATCGAGTATTTGGAGTCGGTGCCAATCTTGGTATGCCAAGTCTACCTACTATAAAAGTAAGAAGATGAATTGGCACCGACTCCAAATACTCGATAACACACCATCACGTCTGGTTTTCCCGAAGGGGTAGGCAGAGATAGAAATAGAAATATTATTTCAGGCTTTTTAGTGCTCCAGATTTTTTTGAAGTCGGTTTTCCGTGTCCCTTGTTGATGTGTAAATTTGGCGATATTTATTTATTTATAATTCAAAGGTCGTGTCGGTCAGGATGGCAAAACGCTACAGTGGCAGTTCAATGGCTAACTGACTCGGGGCCTGGGGAATATGGCACAATGTTCGGGCAGTGGAAGCTATAAAGCAATGCTTACGTCGGAGGGCTTAGAGTCTCGTTCATCCTCCTCCTGAACTGGGCGCACGGCGAAGCGCGCCACTCCCGTGTCGCTGTCTGACAGCACCTGATAACACCCACGATACAGACCCTAGCAAATTGGAGGCTGGATGTCATTGGGAGATGGGGACAAGAGTTTGATTTACATGTCAATAGATGGCAGTAGGACCTACGTCACTCCAGCTAGAGAAGCAAATTTTCGTTTAGCTTATTATTCGTTCACGTAGCTCAGTGGTCGAAGCGACGTCTATTTGAGCTCGGTGATCTCAGGATCGAATCCTCACGCAGACATTCTGTAATTTTCTTATTTCCTGGATTGATGCATTGACATAACACCGGGATTCGCTGTACGCTTGCATGCTTGAGTGATACCTATATGTCTAATAAAATGTACTGTTTGGATGGGTATAATATTTTCTTAGATAAAGAAGCTAGCAGCTTTAGCTAGCAGCTGTTATTTGCGGAGGAACGTTGCGTGAGAAAGTCGTTGTCGTTGCGTTGTTGTCGTTGCGTTGTCGTTGCTATATCCAGCAGTGGACGTCTTTCAGCTAATGAAATGGATAGGATGTCAGATCCGAAATCGACAAATCAAGATAGATTGGCAGCAAACCGGAGAAAGAGAAAGGATGCAAAGAAGATGGAATATATGACGTCACTAAGTAAAAGGCTTTCAGATGACTTGAAAATTTTTGCAACCAGGGTTGGCCACTAGCACATACAAACGGACCAACATGGGCGATAAAATCAACGGGACTTTTGCTTTCTAGGTTTCAAACATGTTATAACATTCTCGGAGTAAATACAAGTCTCAGCGTTTGGATAGTCTCTTTTCTATTTCAAAATAAATAGAACAAAAGCACACTAACAAAGCAATGAGAGTAATAATCTCTTGGGCTTGTAAACTAGAAACTATTTCAGACTACAGAATGTCGCGTAAATATCAAGAAGTCAGCCATTGTTGTTTAACTTTGGAACGAGTTGTGAATGCACCAGGGAATGAGCCAAAGTTTTATTTGTTATTAATTCCAACGGTACAAACAATTACGCCAGCCAATAATAAATTATAATCATTGTAAATCTCCCAATGACGTCAAATCACCAAACACACTGAAGCGGAAACAGATTGCTAGAATTCACACAAATTTACGCAATCGAATATTTCCAACACAAATATTAAGATAATTGTATATTTACTACTATTATGATAATTACTTTAAAATTATCTTTAAATTGGGAAAATTCTGGCAATCTGGCTTAGGTGGGGGACACATAAACACTGAATTGGTGCGTCTAGATGCCTCGCACGCCGCACCCGAGCACTCATGTTATGACATTATTTCCTGAATACTCAAAGGTTAATCAAATGTTGCTGCACTTAGCAGTTTGAGACGTCGTTATCTGTCATTTTTGTTTGGCGCATCAAAATTAAGCAGCTCTCGAATTTGAGTTGCGTACGAGTATTCGGCAGTGAGTCTATGAGTTTCGACGTCAAAACTGAGTGCTCGGGCGCGGCATGGACCTGATGTAGACGCCACCAATGAGATACAAAACGTTAAAAAATCTTTGTAAACGCAAGACAACGATATAATTAATGACATGCTTGATATATAAACAGAAAACGTTGCAATTAGTGAGGTCTGAAGCGTTCTTGGGTGTTCAACATCAAACATATAAATAAAATTAATGATGACACACATTTCCAATTCAAGGAAATATGATATTTATCCAAAATCTTATTTGTGTTGTTACCTGATTTACATTTCAAATACAAATATCTTTTGAATTATGTATTTGGAGCGTTACTGGCATTCCTTTTTAACGGAATATTTAGCGAATTATGAGTTTCTTCGCCAGGTTTATTTTAGCATTAATTTACTGTCTCAACTATTTTTTTGTTGTTAACATCAATGTAGATAAAAATATCCTTTGAAAAGCAGGAAAGATTTCTTCCTTTTGTCCTAGATTTAATTCTCTTCTTTTCTGCTTCTAGAATTGTTACAATATGTTGTTTCTTACCTCAGATCTATCACTTGCAGTCCTAAGTCTCGCGGGTCCCGCTTGGAAGGTCGGTGGAGGAGGTCCTAAGGTATCTGTCGACCCTCGGTTCACCAGAGATGGGTGAGTGGCCATGAACCGATGTATCACCGCCAAATGGTTCATCGTCTGCTCCGCTACGTCCTCTAGTTTCCTTAACCTAAATTCTACACTCTGAAATTTAGATGGAATCTTCGTTTAATGAAATGAAATGAAATTTAACGTCACGACTTTTATCCCCATTCGGGGGTAGTCAGAGGCTTGAGTGGCCATACACCACCACATTGTGGAGGTATTAACCAACTCAAAGCCCACGTTTCACCAGATAGTCAGAACCCAACGTGACAGGTGGTGAACCTTGTCGCCGTGTATACAGGAACTGACTATTACCTAATCTCGAGAGATAGGTAGGTTTCCTCACGATGTTTTCCCTCACCGTAGCCAACTGTAAATTATGCACATAGATGAAAATTCATCCATTGGTGCATGCCCCACCGGGGATCGAACCTGGGACATTCTGATTGCTAGCCCAACCTGTTCACACCTAGGCTACAGTCGCTACTATTCTATCCTCTATTCGATTTTGATCTTCGGTATTCTTGGCAATAGTTCAGTAGATGGCTTATTATGATGGTGTAACTCTTTTACTATTATCAATTAAGCATTTTAAACATTCTTTATTTTTATTAGTTTAAAAGTTATCACCTGTATTGATTGTATTTGGCAATTAGCTTTTTGATTCAAGTCTTCCATTTTGGTCGTGATATGTTCTACTCTATCAGTTGTGTTTCTTACTCTCTCTTCAATTGAATTTGATAACTTAATTTCCTGTAACAAATTTATGTATTTAAACGAAAACATAAACACAGATATAAAATGGTTTTACTCCAAAGTATTGATTTTTAAGCAGGTCGTGTGAAATAATATCAATCAATAATCATCACCTACATCGGCCGGTGCAGTCATTATCGTAAAACCTATATATCGCTTAAATGAAGATTGAAATAAGCCTTTAGTTAGGTTAATTGATAAGAATTAACTAGAGTAACAGAAGAGTTATGGTGGTATACCCAAGCTGAAGCTCGACTGCATCTCGTATACGGGCTGGCTCGACCGAGGTAGTACCAACCTCAAACATAAGATCGGCGTAAAGTAGCTATTACAGCTGCGTTTCGTACAATGAGAGAGAGCCGGAAGCCCAACCCCCCTTCCTCTATCCCACTCCCCTTTAGGTCAGCAACGTGCGAGTGATGTCGAGCATAGGCTACGGTAACTGCTTAAAATTAGGCGTGTGGTAGGTACGCTTATTTGCCACCTTACCCCCTCCGCACACGGCGGCGTAGCGTAGGCGTATCGTATTACGCGCGTAGGACGCGAGCATTACGAGCACATACATTTTCTAACAAGTCCGCACACGAAGCGGTGCGTCAGCGTAGCGTATGAGATGTTCATCGTCATTACGACAGGCGTAGCGTGCTGGCGTAAAAAAGCAAGCGTAGAAATATTTTTATTTTTTTTCTTCGTTATGGCGTCGCTTTTCGCATATGCCAGTGTCAAGTAAAATATAATATTAAATTTTTTTTTAATGCGTTAAGCACAGGATGACCTTTGGCTAGGCCTAAAATACCCCCCCAAACCCTATTAGTAAAGTGGCTGATACTTTACTGACTAATTACTAGACTTTTTTTAGGTAAACATCTGGTATCAGTGACGCCATGTTTTCAACTAATTACATTTTGCTTACAAAAAGCTACGCCTACGCTACGCCTACGCTACGCGTCGTATGTAGCTGCACGTCTCGTACTCGTTGCGTCTTTACGCTACGCCTACGCTACGCCTACGCTACGCCGCCGTGTGCGAAGGGCCTTAGTCACACAAAAAATATCCAAAACCACTTACTTGTTCCCTAAAATACCCTTCCACACACTCCTCCTCGAAATCGTAAAGCCTCTCCATATCCTCTTTCTCCAGAAACAGTTTCAACCCATTATCGTACTGGAACCGTTGGTGGGAGACGTTCCTCGTCACCCACTTGCACGTTGCGTATATGTGACAGAATGTGATCAGTGGAGGGGGGAGCACCGGTTTCTGCTCATACTCCATCACCACTGTGAATCTTTGGAACATCCATACCTGGGAGATTGGATGGAGTTTAGAATCTTGTAGATCTAGTGTAACGTCACGACTTTTATCCCCATTCGGGGGTAGTCAGAGGCTTGAGTGGCCATACACATTGTGGAGGTATTAACCAACTCAAAGCCCACGTTTCACCAGATAGTCAGAACCCAACGTGACAGGTGGTGAACCTTGTCGCCGAGATCTAGTGACCGAAGTAATGAGTGATAATATGGTAATGACTCGAGAAATTATACATCATCATCTCAGCCAAAATACGTCTACTGTTGGACATAGCCCCCCCCAAGGTTTTCCACAACGACCGGTCCTTTGCCACTTGCATCGATTAATTAGTAGAATACCACAATTTTAAAAACAATAGAAAATCTATTTTGTCTCGCGTGGTGCTACGTTCCGCCACTCATTCAGTTGATTCTGTATTCATTGCTATCGTTCAGTCAGCCTTATGGTTCAAAGAACTTTTGGAATTTTAATTTTACACGCATTTTTGGCAATAGTGATTGATTTGTATCAACTAATAATAATTCTAGGTCTAGTGAAGCTACAACATTGAACTGAGGTAACAAATCTACAAATCAACGTAATAATTTCAAAATTAAAGAGGTACAAATTGACTTTCATGCAAAATGCTCTGACGACGAAATTGGGGACCTGCTGAATGATCATTTGCTGAAGAGTCGTATTGAAATTATGATCGAAATAAACATTTTGATCTAAATTAAGATGCACGAAATGATAATACTATTACAACAGATCCACAATTCCATTCAACTTAAAATAAATAAAAAGCAAAATGAAACAAAAACCTGATGCGAGACTTCATTGACTTCGTTAAATATATTGTTAAATACTGCTATTAGCAGGTTTATGAGCAAAATGTTCGCCACTAGCAGGTAAATGGTCATAGCGATGGGTGTGATCCACCTCCCCGTGACGCACTTGTGGTCTTCGATGTCCATGCCGCAGACGGGGTCGATATCAGGGGCGAATACCTCGCCATATAACATGAAGTAGGGTTGGAAGAACACCTACGGACAACGGAAGCGAGTGATACTAAAAAATAACTTAACAAAGAGGGGGATAAATTTGAAATTTCAAAAATAAACAGTGAAAATCTTTTACGAAAATATTTGGAACTAAATACGTGTACAAAACTTAACTACGAATGAATTGCTATCTACATACAAGATTGATGTTTTACAATTTAATAAAGAAAATAGTTTTTTCTGTACTTAATACTTTTTGAAAGCATTTTATAAACCTGAAGAAATTATCTGACCATGAAACAATAAACAGAAAAATAAAGAGTTACATAGACTGTTCCGTTTTAAACATATAAGATGCTTCCAAAGTACAGGATGCTTACTACAATCTACACTAGCCAACTTCCAACCGACTACCTTCAACCAAATCAAATCTCGCATCAGGCAACTATACAACATCGAAACTACGACAGCAAAACGATGTTGATGCCGCAAACCTGATGCGACACGCCGTTTACTTCAATGAAGATGTTATTGAAGACCGCTATGAGGAGGTTAACGAGTAATATGTTAGCAATGAGCAGATATACGCTCATGACTACTGGCGGGACCCAGTGGCCCACGCGGCAGTCATCGAGCCCCGGGAGGCCGCAGGGAGGAGCCATCTGTTCGGCAAACACCTCCCCGTAAAGCATGAAGTACGGTTGGAAGAACACCTGAAAATGTTAGTAGCGGTTGAATGGTCCGATTCTGAAGTATTACACGGTTCAGTTCTGACCATTCATGTTGATAAGGAAATTGAATTGGATACTGTAAATTCAAAAGTGGATCATTCAGTTATTGAAGGTCAAATAAAGAATTTAATTAATTTGGTTAAACCATGTAATCCTGCTATCAGTGAAATTGTTAATTTCAGTGCAAGTACACGCAATGACACAAATTTTGTTATACACATAGTACTTCAAAACCAGATACAACATTTTAATAGACAGTTATTATTACGGAATCAGTCTGATATTACATTGACTTAATATATTCGATTAGATTTGAAATAATTTGACCTAACTTAGAATCTCAAGATAAAGTAAATGATATTTTTTATCTAGTTTCCCTTATACCACCGAAACATATTGTATTATTCCATTACTATACTCTAACTGTGGCTATTTTTGTTTTAATGGGACTAGGCCCACTACACACTCCCACCATTGTTACTCCTGTAAGCAAGGATCGATAATGGTGTCCACTGTCCAACGATGATGCCAAGATTTGACCCTTGACCAGTTCCGGGGAAAAGCTAAGTTGTCTTCAAACCCGCACGGATTTAATCAAAAGAAAGGATAGGAGGAGTAGGAACAAGATTATCCACTTCCCTCCGTTGCAAAGCGGGAGACAAAAATAACAGTATAGGCTGGTAGCCACAGACACAAGACTGCTAGAACTGATGGAAGACCAGTTTTAAAGCAGCTGAATCATTCTAATAACGATGTTAAACTTATCTATGTTATTATTATTGTTAATATCTTCAAACTTACTTCTCTGATTAAGTACCAGCTGGCTTCCTCCTCCGGGTGGAGTATGGCCTGCCGCGCCACCCCAAACGACATTAGCACCACAAGTAATAGCACCACGAAGTATATCATGTTCTTAACCATTTTACCCATCATTGTGACTAGAGGACCTGGGGACATACACATTTAATATAGCCATGACATAGAGAATAAATGGATCCTGAATCCTGAAGTTAAATTAGAAGTCTGTATTGTATATTTTTTTCAGTTCATAACATTCAAATACCTAATCTTCTCAACAAAGAGATAGAAAAGTCAACATAAATAGTCTAATACATAAGTGTATCATATCTTAAGTTAAATGACTGCAAAAAAAAAACAATCCTAATAAGCAGAAATACAATAAGTAATTCTTCTAAGCAGAAACCTTCAAAAACACTGAAATAGAAGACGTTTTCTTCAATCAAGAAACTCGAGATATAGCAAATTACTGGTAAAATTATTTGTCACTGCTCTTAAAAATATGGGATCTCATAAGTGTACTTATCATTGTTAATGTTGTATAGTCTCCTTTTAGATTTAAGATTATATTATTATCACTGTATGTTTACCGAATAAAATAAAATAAATAAATTTCCCACTCACCTAAGTACTTATTAACTCCCAATATATTCAGTATCCTTAAGTACCAGTAAATGATATCGACGCAGTAGATGACCCTGCCGACGTCCATTGACCCTGTCCGGAGCCTTAGCACGAGCCCCACCAGGAAGAATATGATGAAACCAGCATCGTACGTGTTCCATAGATTCCATGCCCACACGCTGAACTTATGTCTGTAAGAAAAACCACTATCAGATGCTGCTAGGCTGCGATTACAAACTAGCTCCTCTAGCCAAGTGGCGTCTACAAGCGTTTCTACAAATAGCTACGCTTAAATGTATGGAAATGATATTACAAGTCGATAAGTAGATCACGTGACTTATGTGATTTCCATAGATTAAGCCTAGCGAGTTATAGAAACGCTTGTGGACGAAGCGTTCCGTTTCGTTTGGGCTTCGAATTTGAATTTTGACACATTTCCATAGTCAGTTTCAAAGTATAAACGAATGAAACCAATGGTCCGGTTCGTAATAGACCCCCTGAACTACGTACAACAATAGTGTAACATATTATTTCAAGAGGTAGGTTGTAAGGGTAACATAAGCATAAAAATAGAGGTATAATAACGGTTAATCTAGTACAAACGCTGTGTTACGTCTATCTTGGCTTATTCGGCTTGGCTATATCGGAAGGCATCACACCAAAACAATAGTTCTAAATATTCACCTTTTGGTTTAACTGTAAAGTGGGAGTAGGCATGCACAACTTTCTAGGCTAGTTCTTTTTTTTTTGTTTATTTAAATACCTAATTTAGTTTTTTTTTATTCACAATGTGTTAATGCCTGCCTGCTCACATAGCGTTGCTGTTTGAAAATGTATACAATTATTCTTTTGAAAAGAGTAACCATTGAGTTTCTTGCCGGCTCTTCTCAATGGAAGCAACATTACGAACCGGTGGTAACGCTAAAATATTGTTTATCTTGACTATTTATAAACGCTTTATTGAGCTTACATGAATAAAAAACTTTTGATTTGATTTGATTTGATTTATTGAGGGGCCTTCCCAAGCTACTTTGTTTCAAATCCCACCACGTCTTATCGGAACCATAAAATGTAGAGTAAGTTTAAGTTTACAACTTTCGTCGCAATGGCATGACGCTCAAACCATAGATCATTTCTTATCTTTGTTATTTTTTATTAAAAAGGTATTACAAAAATGTTTTTGATCAGGACTTTTTCAAACTGACTTGACTTTTTTTGACGGGCCCGTCGCGTTGGCGTGGTTGGCGTAGTGGCGCCTTCACGCTGCAGGTCGTAGGTTAGATTCCTACCCGGGACATGCATTTGTGTGCGTGAACATGTCTGTATGTCCCGAGTCTGGGTGTATATGTATATTAAGTATGTATTTACAAACAAAAAAGTAGTATATGTAGTAATATCAGTTATCTGTTTTCCATAGTACAAGCTCTGCTTGCTTAGTTTGGGATCAGGTAGCCGTGTGTAAAAATGTCCCAGGATAAAAAAGGGTATCATAATCTTCAACCCTTTTGCATAACGCAATGTTGGAATGACAAATCTGTTCAAAATTTGCCAATTTTAACGTATCATCCCGTAAATCTGTCAATCAATCATTTGACCCCATAAATCCCAATTTCAACACTTGAATTTCATTATATTCCCACGGACGTGGGTCGGCATGACTGGGGTCGGATTAGTGATCAATTTGCAAATATAATAGTAATTTGCTTATCCGTTCATCAAGTTCGGGTTGACGGTTCGACAAATTATAGCTTTGCTATCAGTGCAATCAATTTAACTGGTATATCTCGTGCGATTTTGCTTTTACCATCCATAAACTGACGCCGAGTACAACGGCACTAGAAACCTCAGAACGAAGCCCAGTAGAGGCCTAGACACTGCAGTTTGCATTATAGAAGAAAAAGACCACCAATTAATTGAGGCAATGAAAAAAAATGATGCCCACGTGTATACCCGTCTCGAATTAATAATATAATAATAATGTGTATAATAATTTAGCCCTTTTAACGTCCCACTGCTGGGCACGGGCCTCCCCTCAATGCGAGGGGGATTCAGGCCATAATCCACCACGCTGGCCCAGTGCGTGTTGGTGGATTTCACATTTCTAAAGACATGCAGGTTTCGTCACGATGTTTTCCTTTACCGTAAGCAAGTGATAATCATATTAAAGTTATGATTCACACATAGATTTCGAAAAATCCAGAGGTGTGAGCCAGGGTTTGAACCCATGACCTTAAGCCCCCAAGACGCGTGCTTAACTAATCGGCTACCACTGCTTATTAATAAACTAATTAATTAAGATAGGTAAAAGAACCAATAACTCACCTAATAGCAACAGGTTCGGACGTAATAATTTCTCTTACTTTCTCACATAAAAACGTTATTATATAACATATAGAATATATTTCGGGCCAAGATGGCGTTGGGGCCATCTTGACTAATACTGTATAAGTAAACATCAATAGGAACAATATGTAGGCGATCTGGAAATGAAATAGAACAATTGGTTAATGGAAATATAGTATATAATAATTACCTGCGGATCCGCTTGCGCAGACTTTGACATTAAAAATGTTCTATATTTTTTAGAGCCCTACATACAAATTTCAAATGCGTTCAGCCGTTTTTGTGTGACCCGCAATAAAACAAACACGTATTCGTATTTGTAATGTATGATATGATTCAGTATCTCCTTTTAACAACCTTGTTCTCACAACTCAATTTATTTTGTAATTCAGAAATAAATTTGTTTTTAACAAAGGAATTAATTAAAGAAAATAAAGGGAATTTCTCTTCTATCAATTTATATTATGATGCTTTCATTTGTAGTGCATTACGAATTCATCGTGCTCTTGTAAAGAATAGTTTATTAAAGATGCAAAAGATGCCACCAAAATAAATTTATTCAGAGTTAACAAAATTGTACAGGTGGAGACAATAATAATGCAGATTTATAAGAAATACTGGAATTTATAACACGGTTCATTTGAAATACAAAGTTTCAAGTTGAGAGAACTGGATTGATTGTTTAATCCATCAACATAATTAAAAACTTGCGGTAGCCATTAAGATTAGCTTGTGCTGTGATGGGCCATAAAGCTTATAAAGTTAAAATAAATTCGTCTGTTACGTGTGAGTGTTATGTTGGCGTTCCAATCAGTTTCAACCTATATGGATGACTTATTCTTTACTAAAATTAAAACTGAATGGCAGAAAGGAAGAAAAATGTATGTAAACAATCTCCGTTTCAGAAAGCACAAGGAAAATAAGATCCTTTGTATTTCCAGCACCTTAATGGAATCTAACACCGAGATTACGGCCATCTTGAAAAGTTTATGACGAAGCAGAAATACAATAACGATCCGTTGTTATGAAAAATTCTGCACTTCAGAAGCGACTACTGAAAAATCCAATTTTCAATATAATTTTATAAGCTTGTGACAGTCTGTTATAAATTTGTCATCATGCTTATATTCCTCGAGTGCTGATGTACGGTACTCTCACATTGATCGTGATCGTGATGATTCATCGATAAATAAAATCATACTGAAGATTCTAAAATGTGAATTATAATTATTGAGGTAAGTACAATGAATACAAATTGAGAAAACTTATTCTGTTTCTATTATTCATAATTTTCAAAGTTTCTAGAACTAAGGCCCTTAAATTAATCGCTATTATTCAGCAGGTTTGAGGTTCCATTAATTCGTAATTGGTCATTGTTTCTAGCGTTTTCAATTATTAATTTGCTTTTAACTATACAATGAGAGCGTATAGAATATTTTTCATATTATTTCAAAGATCTTAAGAATTTCCTTTTTATTTGCTGAATACAGGCGTTAATAGCATGAAATTTTGTACGAAATGGAGGACTAGGTAATATTACTGTTCTTAATCTTACATCTTAGCCATAACAATGTTAATAGTCACAGTATGATTCATATCACTTATAAGAAGTGAGGTACAGTGAAGTAATAGTTTCAATTCACTCACCGAATCGGCCCAGAACTTCGTGATGGGTGCTGTGAAGAACTCATAAATCTTCTTCCTCAGTCTCAGCGGCCTCATCCTCTTATCCTCCGGCGTGTGATGTTCCGGCAACTCTCTGAACGACGGGTCCCACCCTATTTTACCAACTTTCCCATTCTGATCGACCCGAGTTTCGCATTCGGCCCCTGAGCCAATCAATGCCTGCTTGAGTCCAGACAAAATCGTATAAAAGTTACAACAATATGATCACACCTTAATAAAATAGGTTTAAGACAAGACTTGATTGTAGAAAGTGACAAGCTTTGTAGAGTTACGTATCGAATTTTACATCATGAAGCAAGTTTGATAGAATGTTAAGTTTTTAAAGACAAGCGTAAGCTTAGAATATTGACAACATCGCATACATATCCATATATAAGCTGACGACATAATATAGAGTGTAGAACAGACGGTATCAAGCTTAATATTAATAAACTGTATACGAACGAGGTAGAGCCAGACGTTGGCAACATAATTTTAAACATGAAAGCGTTGCACGGCAATTATGTACACAATCTTTATACTGAGAACTTATACTACGTAGCTTCAAATAAAGAATGTAAATTTATCTAACTACAAATCACATCGACGCAAGTTAAAAATACTGTAGAAATTTCACTGTCACTGTTTATGCTTCACCTCGAAATTTTACGACTGTATTCATAAACAATACATGTCTAATTGATGCGTCCAGTTGCCTCGCATGCAGCAGTAATGTTATGACAGTATGTTCCGACGTCAAAACTAAGTACTCGAGCGGGAAGCGCCTGATATAGAGACAACATCAGGCGCATGCCGCGGCCAAGCACTCAGCTTTGACGTCGTAACGCATAGACATAATGTCATAACATTACTGCTGCATGCGAGGCGTCTGGACGCACCTGGGCCATGCGTTTGCGCGCATTGTGAGATCTCATAGTAGTGTTTGTGAATACAGGTGATAGTATCATTAAATTTTATTATGTCGTAAACTGTGGAGCGTAATTTGAATGTCTCATGATACTGACATTTTTCACCATCAGGATTTTAATTTCGGTGTGCCAGTAAAATTAGAGAGGACTCGTAAAAGGTTCTAAAGAGGGTCGTCTCGCGTGTAAAATTCAAGGTGAGATATAAACGGGTGACGTGACCTATAAAGACAGGAGCGAAGACTGTATAGGGGAGTGAATGAAGGTAGAGAATCGGAAGCCTACAGACAAGCTATCGACGGATCGTTCAACAAGATGCTCGTTATTCGTGTGTGTGCATATTGATGTAATACGAACACAAGAGGTTTGCTGAGTGGTATGAAATGTATTACAGAAACGTGACACTGATTTTTGAAAGGAAATATGTGGAGGAAGGCTACAAAGACCGTGATAAATAGATATGACGTTCGTTTTCTAAGGTCGATAATCGAAACGGGAACTATAACAGGATGTGTCTGAAGTCTGGAATAATATTTATAGAGTAACAGCTGAGTAAAAGCTGGTTGGTACAGTCCAGTAACTGAGAAACTAAAATAGTGTATGACTACGCTAGTTTTCGAGCTACAGAACTTTGAAGATTTATCAAAACTTTTGTGTTGCGGATTTAGAACACATAAATATGTTGAAAACAGGATATAAATAGTGCCCATTAATTAATATATAGTAGATATAGATACTTAAAATTTAAGCACAGAATCTGACATAATATTCAAGCTTATAAAATTACCTCAGATTTGTTTTAAATTGCTAATTTAGTTTTTTTTTTTATTTTGTTCCTAAACCGATGTTCATGCATGCGCACATATTATTTCGAACTTCTGAAACATCCTGTGTAGATATAAATTTCTATACATTCAAGTGTTCTCCGTGAAACTAGTGCAATTTGTGTTCGTATCACGATCCCCTATGTTGTAGGCTTGTCGCGTCTACCTTAACTGTTTTAATCTGTGGTCCCGGCGGTATAATCTTCTTGATAGAAAGCGTTCGCCGTTTCACAACTCCAACCTACATACGTAACAATTTATTTATTTTCAAAAACTACTTCAAGTACTTGATAATTATCTATACTTTGATTATGTTGATGTGTATAAGCAGATATGTTATGACTGAAAGCTATCACCGAAGTTCTAGGCCCGTTGTCCACGATGCTATGCAGCGTTGTGGATAGCGGGCCTTATGTACGGCTACTCACGTAACGATTTTGTTCCCAATTATCAGGGCTGATTGATCGGGTCCCTGCAGATTTACTTATTACGGTACGGAGCTAATCCACAGGGATATAACCGTTACGATCAGGATATTGAGAGAAAAATCAGGACATGAGTGGCAACCTTTAGCCTCTTTACTTTGTATAAAAAAATCAAGAACAAATTTTACCTACTTAAAAAGGCAATGTCAGGTTATCCTATTATTAATAATACTATCAAAAATGATAACTAGCAAATTGCTATGACGTGTAACCCAAAAAGCGATGGCGAGCAACCAAATAGAAAAGCTTACCTCCGCGTCATTAGGATCCTTGGTACTCCTATCGTCTTCAATACTCTCATTCTCTAGATGCTCCTCTTCCGTCTGCGGCATCAGCTGCAGTTCCTCCTTCGACTTGAACTCCAGTTGGAGGATGTACAGAGGACACAGCAGACTCAGAATCACCTTTACACACCACGACAAAGCCGATGTGGCAAACGAAACGGTCCTTAATGCTAACTCACTCAACTCAAGCGCACATGCTATTTGTCTAACGGGGTTCTGACGCCGATTATGTGCAAGTGAGGTAGCAGTATAAATCTCTTATTTCTTCTTGCATGTATGTCTATGAGTCGGTGATTGGTTTTTAATGTAGTTATGTCGTTTGGAACCTTGCATAAATCGGCGTCGTTGTAAAGAATGCATGCAGATTTCCAAATTATTATAATATATAAAGCGACTCATTGACACACAGCCATTGAATTTTTACATATCATCATGTTATAATCTAAGTTATTCATCTAACATCGAAATCTACTGATCGTGCTCGAAGGACGAATAAGGGAAGTATGTTATGATGTATGTTTATTATGCCCCAAAGACAAATAAAGCAACTTTGAACTGTTTGGCACGATATGACAACTAAAGTGCCCTTTAGGTGATACATTAGGGTCATTTAGATCTCATGTAATGTGGTTATTTACTCTACGTCGGTCTAACACATCTCCCTTATGTCCAAATTCTGAGATAACAGTGCTAACAGCAAGTCTGTGCATTAATAAGAAACGACTAAATAGAAAAAGTATAGAAACATAAGAAATGGAAACGTTACCTTCAAATTGGTGTTTTTCCTGGTTCTGAGTCCTCCCATCCATAGGTCTGCGAGTATTATTTGGGAGCATGGGTGTGCTAGCAAAGCCCTGTGGTTGGCTGCGACGGCTAAGCTTAGGCAGGTCTGGCCTGACCAGTTCTGGAGTTCGCAAGTCAATAGTTGCTGTGCCTGGTCGTCATCTTGGCGGTAGCAGTAATCTAGAAGCTCCAATGCTGAGGGAAGGAATGTTTTAATGTCTGAATCAAGACAATGATCTTATACCTGAGACTTTAAAGGAAATCAATCAATCAGAGGTGGAATTTAGTATACACGACCACGTGTATTATATACCACTTAAAAAACTGTTTGAGAGAACAATAGATTTGGCTCCATCTCCGGCGGGAATAACCATGGACCAGTTACTAAGGGGACCGGCCCTAAGCAAGTCGGCCGAGTGGTCGGCCTAGTACTAACATCGACATAAAACGAAGCGAGTAGTTCAACTATTTACCGGTAATAAATAGTAAAATGAAAATGAAAAAACAATGACCACGTTTTGTTTCATACAAATATCTAATAAGGGCACCTCTTTCTTTAGTCTTTACTCTATGGGAATAACCCTAATAGAGTGAGTTAGATTAGAATCAAGAATGTTTCTAAACGAATGGAATGTGCGGGAAGAGTTTTACAATTTGATGAAGGACATTTTAATCTCGAAGGCGCAAACTAAATTAAAACTCATGATAACCCTGCTCAGATATAATCGGTATTCGCTCTCGCGTGCTCATATTGTGTGACTATCTGTACATAACTCGGAAGTGAAAAACTTTTCCCATTATAGTCTAAACGAGCATCATATAAGATAAAATTTATTCTCTAACTCGCAACAGTCTTAAGATTCCAGGTTGTGCACTTGCGAATTCGAAACGCCGAGTCGGATTCTTGCAATCTGTACCGTAAAGTTTTTATATATAGCCGAAGTAATAGAACGTAATCAGAACTTTGGTGATTATAGCAACTTGGCCAATCTCAGTGGAGTTAAAAATAAAGTGCCTGTTAGTATAAGCAATGCAAATTAAGGAGATAAGAAAGTAGGTGCTAAAAGCTTTAATTTTCGCAGGTCGCACTAATTTTGTCTAAAAATTTTAGTTTCAATCGGCTTGTATAGTTTTTAGACAGATAGACCTTAATAATTGTCATCACATGAAAATAAATGATAAATTATCTCCATTAGGAAATCATAACTGTTAAGGAAACGGGTTCTGCTATTTTCAAAATACATACATCTAAGGTTTCAGTTTGGTTTCAAATTCATGAGTACGGGGGTTTAATGTAAAAAAATATCCTGACTATATTTTTCCATCACGAGTTAAATAAATGTCCCCTCGTACGTAACAGGGGGACAGATCGAACTTTTCAATCCTGTGTGTCCCTCTATGGTGACAGAACAGAGGGACACACGGGAATAATTTGATACTAATAACACTTTGAGTTGTAACATACCTTTGTTCTCGAACTCCTTGCCATAATGCCTCAGTTCTTCATAGACCTCGGTCTCCATATCATCCTCGGCTGCCTCGTGCGCCATGGCCTTGTATAACTTGCAGGCCACCAGCGACTTAGCCAAGGCCTCTTCACCATGAGTCCACATGAGCAATGCCATCTGGTGTCGTTTTGTTAATACCGCCCACATCTAAAGGAGGACCAAATTTTAACAGCGCTGTTTCAACTTCAAGATCAACTTCAATTTAATGGAAATATCCTAAAATATGGAGAAAATAGAAAGCAATAATAAATATGTAAGAGAAAATGCCACAGACACAGACAGGTTCATTAGTGTCACAGACTAATAAAATCAGACGCCACTTAAGTCCATTATTGTATAAGAATGCAATCGCAAAACGTTGGCGGGGTTGATGAAGAATTTTGATTGATCCGTTCAAGGCTTGCGGCTATGCGGCGTCTATGGTTTATTGCTCTGTGGTTAGTGCAAACGAACGAAGAGTGGTAATACACTTCTAATAATCAGCCTATCAAAACTGTGACGTAAACGTCTGCAAGAGATTCTTTCCTCTCTCAATAAACTAGCATGGCGATTCAGCATGGCAATTCTACCAGCACTGAGCTGGTAGCGCAGTCGGCTGTGACAAGACAAAACGAGAGATAAATTGATTTTGTCACATTTTCTCCTATGAGAGAGTCCCTCGGTGCGAAACAATGCGTGACAAGTCTTGTCTTGCCGTGTATGCTAGCTCTACAGCATTCTTGCCACCATGCCACGCGAACAAGACTACACGCGAGAGAGTTAGCAATCCCCTTTGATTGCCTCGCATGACGTCATAATTCTACTCACAAGTAGCTCATTGAAAGGATAATCGAACAGCGCCATTTCCGTAGTGACCGGCATGAACCCCGTGATGAGGGAGAGGCCGCCGGCGTTGTGACGCGTGAAAGAAGCGCTGTTGCGGTGTACGTTCACACTCTTGTTCATCACCTTCGCGTAAATGGGACGGAACTTGCGACGGGTATAGTAACACCTGGGTGAGAGAGAGACGAGAATAGTGTCACAGTGTCTAAAGAATATGCGATACTCGTGGACTTGTGCATAGAATAGTCTTGTTAATTCGAATGTGGAACATCAGTATTGAATGGTAGATTTTCAAATAATATAGAGTCTTACTTATTTTACCTCTTCTGCAGTAATTGAAAGTTAGTTCTTTTAATATCTCTAGTTGTCTCGCTATAAGGTTCATTATAGAACTTTATATTAGTAAGTATACAAACTGAATAGTACAGCTTCGCAGGTTAATATAAATAGTGATCTTAACTAGAATACAGCGTCTTATAAAGTTAGCAACTTTTAACATCAACTCTCGCGTCAGAACGTTAACTAAAAGTTATGAAAAATATTTATCATGCGCTGTCTCTACATCGCAAAATAATAGTTTTATATTGTACACTAAATAAAACAATATCTACGACAAAGATATAGGAAAAAACTACTGTAAGTATGTTCTAACGTAGAGTTAGCTCCAGAAAAAAATTCGATCCTACATCGAAAAAATCTGGTATAAAACTCAATTATTTTTTTAGATTTAAACATAGATCCCATAGAGAAAGATAACGTTTTAACCCCTGATGTAGCGGCTATAACAATAATATAATATAATAATTAAAAAAAAGCGTTTATTTCTCTTCACATATGTAGGTACAAATTACTTAATAGTTTAAATGTAAGACTAACTAACATTAAATGTTACATAAATGTGAGGAGCTGGTGTCTGAGTTAGGCTAGGCCTGCATTACAGATCACCAGGACCCCACCCTGTGGATACTGTATATGGGTATAAAGTTATGATCTTACAATATTAATTGTAATATGTAATAAGAATAAGGTACCATGCAATCATGTGGATTTATGTGTGGTGTGTGTGTGTGTGTGCATGTGCGTGTGTGTGTGTGTGTGTGTGTGTGTGTGTGTGTGTGTGTGTGTGTATGTGTGTGTGTGTGTGTGTGTGTGTGTGTGTGTGTGTGTGTGTGTGTGTGTGTGTGTGTGTGGTATGTATGTATGTGGTGTAGGCGTGTGAATACGTGTGGACCTGTGCAATGTAAGTGTTGTTAGGCAACTACTGTAAATTATGCAAGAGACTTTCAGACAATCATCAAAGGAGGGAGAGTCTCCCCAAAAATTACTTCACAACTGTACAGCAAACCTCTAAACTTACCTATAAGCGCCTCCCATGAGTTTATTAATCACCAACCCGATGTCATGCAAGGTGTACACGTATCCTCTAGGCAGATGAGGTCTCACATCCCTGAGGATATACCGCAAAGTATTGCTGGGTCCACTCTTTGTGTTATAGAGCTCTTCGAGCCGAGGTATAGTCAGGAACTTGCGCATTGACACGCCGTTCTCCAGGAGTAGTTTCACGAAGTCTAAACGGTCATGTTCTAGGGCTTGCATCATTGCTTCATCTAGAGCTCCTGAAACAATGATATGGAGATTGAATAAGGAAGATTTTTGGAGTGTTTGGTCGTGGTGACGACATTTTTGTACCAATTAAAGGCTCATGTCAGGCTCATGTCAAAATATCTACAATAACGCGCCTCGAGGGCACTTTTCATTCGTTTGCCCTTTATAACGCTAGCAGTCACTTTATGGCATTATATCCATGCGTTTCGACGTCAAACTGAGTACTCAGGTGTTAAAAACTATTATTATTAAAAACAACGTAGAAAAGACAAATATAAGTTCAAAAACATTTCGTTCCCACATCACGTTCTAAGTTAAAAGAACATTAATTACATTACACAGTTTGCTTTGAAAGCAACAGTTTGAAGCTTACTGTGTGCTATGTGCAAACAGACCGACAATACACCTGCTGTAGCAGTGCACTATTTTCAGACCGTGCTTCATCATAAATTTATTTTTATGGGTTGCAATGATATAAAATATAGACAAATAAATACATCAATGTTTATGGACTTCGTTCTACATACGACATGGATACGATTTTATTTTTATTTTAGATTTTATTTTTATTTCAGCTAGATATCGGTAATCAACTTAATCAGGTTAGATTTAAAACCAACCTAACCCAATAAGATAAGGTTAGAAAGAAGAATAACAAATATATATCTTTATATCAAACGCGTTACTAAATTACAACATTAATTATATTTATAGGCGCGTTATACAGTTTCGTTATAACTGCAAACGACCTAAAGTAAAATTACTCCTAATGCTCGCTTTTTGCACCTACAAGTTTAAATAGTAAGACTCATCACAAGTATTTTCATAAGAGTTTTATAAGTGCTCTGTAGTGCACTGACTGTATTACAGTAGCACCTGTAGCACCTTTCAAGTGCTTGTTAGGGAGTGACCCCAGAGTTCTTCAAAAAGCTTTTCTCATAGGTACCAGTTATGAACTAAAATAACAAGCTGCATTTAACAAGATGTCAAACTGGAAGCGTCCAAAACCTTTTAGAAATGCAGAAAATATCTGGAATTGCAGACAATCACATAAACTGCTAGATTGCAACTCTGCAATCGGAACACTCCCATTTATTATCACCAACCATTTGAGTTCAATTGAATAGGTTGATTTGTAGACGCTTTTACGGAAGCTACTAGGTTGTTTGATGTCAAAGGGGATGATCCAATATTTTTCTTATTGTAGGTATATTATGGTGGAGGGCAATAGATCTCGTGGCAGACCTCCCGCCAGATGGAGCTCGCAGATCACTGAGCTTACGCAATTCCAACTGCACAAAGCGGTACACGTCGCGGGTGACAGAAGCCGGTGGAGGAAAATTGCTCTCCAGATGTTATTTTGTACATAATCGTCACGATCCTCAGTATTGAGGTAACGACTTGGAAGAAGAAGAACATTACTGAACATTACTGGACAGATAAGAAAGTAAATAATTGAAAACACTATTTATTTCATGTGCTAGATCTTTGGAATAATTAGTAAAGACACAGACATAAAGACTATAAATGCTATCGTGGACTCTTGGTATTTAATTTCCAAGCTATTTTGCGTAGATTTTTAACCGACTTCAAAAAAGGAGGAGGTTCTATGTTCGGCTGTATGTATGTTTTTTTTTTTTTTTTTTTTTTTTTTTTTATGTATGTTCAAAGATTTCTCCGGCATTTATGAACCCCTTCGGGAAAATCAGGCGTGATGATGTGTTATCAAGTATTTGGAGTCGGTGCCAATCTTGGTATGCCGAGTCTACCTACTATAAAAGTAAGAAGATAGATTGGCACCGACCCCAAATACTCATTAACACATCATCACGCCTGATTTTTCCGAAGGGGTAGGCAGTGGTGGTAATAGAAATATTATTTCAGTCTTTTTAGTGCTCCAGGTTTTTTTGAAGTCGGTTTTTATTTTTTTATAAAAATAATTTTTGTAGAGCTCGTTTGTGAAGTCATCTTAGCTAAACGAACTGATATTCAAAAATTGTAAAAGAATGTCTAAAATCGCTCGTAACAGAGATTCATAATTACATTTTTCGTAATGATTAATAGTCGGTCTACGCCGCCATTACCGATACTAATCTCTACTCGACGCGTTATTAATTGCTGTAAAGTGTGGCTATCCTATTTTTTTTCTTCAGAGCGATATAGTTCGAAATGTATTTCTATATCAAGATAGACGAACACTATAACACTTAAAACCTTAACTAAGGTACCTATTATTGATATTGAAAATAACACCGTATTGTAGGTAAGTGCGCGCCGCTGCGCTGCGCTCCGCTCGTTGTAAATCTTACTAAAGTTTATATAGCAGCTATAGGTCTGTCCATTCTACAAAGCACTTAAGTTTAGCAATAAAGCGACCCACATAAGATGTTAATCTAGAAATGTAATTAATTCGGCCCGCCCAAGCATGTAGCGCCGTACAAAATGGCCTATAGCAGCAAATGTCGCGGTGTTCATTTGTCTAGGACTACGGCTGTCACCATGAACCTAATACTAAAAGGACTGGTTCTAAGCAGCTCGGCCACATTGCTTAGACATCGCACAACTCGGCCGCTGACGTCATCACAGTAGGCGTGGCTTAAGTCAGTGTGCTGTTGGCGTTCGCCCTGTGCAGACGTCTTGCCAACGTTCGCATCCCAAAAATAATTATATTCGACACTAGATGGCGTCCCTTTGTACGTAATTTTTCATGATCATACACTTAGTGACATCTAGTGCAAAAAGTTAAACTACGTATTAACATCGACATAAAACGAAGCGAGTAGTTCAGCTATTTACTGGTAGATAGATGCCACGCATTTCTTAACCCCCACCACCCGCGCCATCCCGCGTAAATGACCACGCGTTGTTTCATAGAGATATCTACTAAGAACGTCTCTTCTAATTAAAATCTCTATGGCTGTCACACGGAAGCTAAACGAGCCAGTTACAGAGGTCTTTATTTACATATACAATGACCATACTATTTTAAATGTATGTCTTTATGTTCTATGAGAATTAATGTTCACCATCACGCCTGTTTTCTTTGGAGGAGTAAGCAGAGTTGAACTGCAATTCACCCACATTTCGCCAATTTTGTTTTATAGAGGAAAATACTAGTAGTAATAGTTAAAGTTTCGAACGCGTGTCAAGTCCGATTTTACAAGGGAAATTTGATTAGACGCGCGTTAGTTTAACTATTTTGTAATAACACCGATAAATTTTAAGACCAGTTATTTTTTTCTTACCAATAATAATGTCTACATTTTCTAAGCCACTGACAACCCTACCCATCGCAGGCCATGCCGCCGAAGTGACTGTTCGAATCTATTTTTACAGGACACCTGATGCCCACATTTACAGGGAACCTTTTACACGAAACATACGTTCCGATATTGCGTTTATGATCGCCATGAAGTGCGTGCGCGCAATAAAATACCACGGCATAGACTCGTGATGTGAATGAAAATGTGTTGCTTTTGTCTTGTCTTGAACGTGAATATTGAATTGTGGAAACGAATAAGTATATCATGCAATATTTTTTTATGTTTTTTGTATTATTGGGTTTTACGTAAAAGCAAGTTGGTTTATGTACCTATGAGTTTGTTTGCACTAAGTCGGTTTACACGGATGAATTGGATTGCATCATTAAACATTATTTAAGTGAACTAGCATAGTTACCATAAATGTAATAATAAGCCTGTTCTAAAAGTCGCTTTTCATAGACTTATATATCAATAAAATTAGGTATAAACGATACGTATAGGTACAATTCTCAATGCGTCTGTCCGTATTTATGTCACAAGTCACAGTAATTTAAATAGGAGACTATTCCAATTCGAATAGCGTTTCGGTTCTCAAATAATGTCACCGTATGTTTTCTTGCATCAAGCAATCGCGTTAGCGTTGAACGCTCAACTAAAAAGTTAACGAGCAATAACCCCTCTTTTGTGAAGTAAAAGTTTATAACGAATGTCACAAACTTCGTTTTTGTGCTAAGTTTAAGTCTTCGTTATATTGTCTGTCACAATTTATGAGCTTTTTCTTTATAAATAGTTAATGCTAGTATAAGAGCATTATGATTTTAAGACATTGTCTGTCACAATATGAGCTTATTTTATATATAGATAATAATGAGCGTCTTGATTTTAGGACACTTATAATATAGCATAGGCCGCTCAGGTCTTTGTACTGGGTTCAATTCCCATCGGATTTTCTTGTAGTAAAATTCTGTAAAATACCGTTCTGTGGCGCATCGCGGCGAGAACGCAGTGATAAGAGCAATTATAAAAAAAAACAAACCGACTTCAAAAAAACCTGGATCACTAAAAAGCCTGAAATAATATTTCTATTACCACCTCTGCCGTTAGGGAAAACCAGACGTGATGGTGTGTTATCGAGTATTTGAGGTCGGTGCCAATCTATAGTAGGTAGACTTGGCATACCAAGATTGGCACCGACTCCAAATACTCGATAACACACCATCACGTCTGGTTTTCCCTAACGGCAGAGGTGGTAATAGAAATATTATTTCAGGCTTTTTAGTGATCCAGGTTTTTTTGAAGTCGGTTTGTTTTTTTTTATAAAAATAATTTTATTTCACGATTTTGAGTGGCGCCATACCAATGAACATTTTGCCATATTGAACCGTATGAAGTAAGCCCAACAAAAGGTAACTGCTGTAAATCTTTGAGGAATTCCCTCGACTGTCTATGGTCTCCATCATCAGACCTGTAATGGCACTTATAACCCATATGGGTGCAAAGTTCTCTCCAATACAAATTAATCAAGCCCAAACATCAGGTAATTGCTGTAAATCGTTGAGGAGTTCTCTCGACTGTCTTTTGGCTCCATCATCAGACCCCTAATGACAGTCACAACCCATCTAGGTGTAAAGTTCTCATCAATACTAATTAATCAAGCCCAAACACAAGGTAGCTACTGTAAAACGTTGAGGAGTTCCCTTGACTGTCCCTCGTCTTCATCATCAGTCCTCTAATGACAGTCACAATCCATCTAGGTGTAAAGTTCTCATCAATACAAATTAATCAAGTCCAAACACAAGGTAGCTACTGTAAAACGTTGAGGAGTTCCCTTGACTGTCCCTCGTCTTCATCATCAGTCCCCTAATGACAGTCACAACCCATCTAGGTGTAAAGTTCTCATCAATACAAATTAATCAAGCCCAAACACCAGGTAATTGTTGTTAATCGTTGAGGAGTTCCCTCGACTGTCTTTCGGCTCCATCATCAGATCGGCTCCAGACCTTCATAAAATAG
This sequence comes from Drymonia ruficornis, assembly GCA_947859195.1. Taxonomy (NCBI): domain Eukaryota; kingdom Metazoa; phylum Arthropoda; class Insecta; order Lepidoptera; family Notodontidae; genus Drymonia; species Drymonia ruficornis. Next base: position 2,006,519 of record OX401922.1, read on the forward strand.
TAGTGCTTTAAAATACTTAATGAAATAAATTACAAACGCACTAGTCGCCCCTACGATTTTCGAAGGTTCCCCTCGATTTCTCTCGGATTCCATTATCAGATCCTGGTTTCCTTATCATGGTACCACCGCTGCAATATCTCCTTTCCAACAAAAAAAGAATCATCAAAATCGGTTCATAAACGACGAAGTTATCCGCGAACACACATAAAAAAAAAAAAAATATATATATACGGTCGAATTGAGAAACCTCCTCCTTTTTGAAGTCGGTTTAAAAATATTATTCCAGTAATCCAAGAATGCAACCCATATCATTGTAAACTAAAGCTATTTATCTGGACATACTTCTCCACCAAGCCAACTAGGAACCTGTCAAATGTGACGTCACCCGCACAACAATGCGGTGGGGGTGTGCGGGAGGTGTGGCGGGCGGGAAGCCGCAGGCGTTGGCGGGTGTGCGGGCGGTATGCGAGCAAGGGAGCCGCATTCCATTCGAGTTCCTAGTTGGCTTGGAGTATTAATTCCATACAACATGCCCGTTGACCTTACTTCCTTATGCGCGGGTTCCCTCCAAAAGCGGTGCCGCCATATAACGGCCGCACTAGAACATTGGCTACGTATACAACGGTTTGTTTAAGTAGCCAATGTTCGTATGCGGCCGTTATATGACGGCGCCGCTATAGGAGGAACCCATAGCTTTATTCAAAAATTCCATTACGTTGACAATTGCAAAACAATTCCAATTTAACTAGCCTTTAAACAATACAACCAATCCGGAAGTGCTAATACAATTTGTCAGCTGTTTTCTACTGTAATTCGAATTCCGTGAAAATTCCTCAGTTTCCCTTCTGTTTGAACGGGAAAACGGTTTCAAAGGGTCTTTTGTAGCCATAAGCGCCGTTTATCTAACGCGTATCAGACCGGGGGCGATAAGCTGTTTGTAGATAGATAGAATATTAAACATCGTTATTTTAGTATAACTACAGAGTGTTTTGAAAGGCCACAAATTAAACTGCATATACGGTAGCCAATTTTTTTTTATGCTACTAAGGTCTTGTACCAGGAAAGCAGCAGTGCGTGGGGAGTGGCGACGAGTTGTTAAGACTGTACAGGGGCTTACCACGAACTCTTATTGCGATCCAATTACAGGAACGCTTTAACGTTTCAGCGACTTTTTGTTTATTTATTTATTTATTAACCAACTTATACTAACATAATTATATACATATAAGTTATAGGTTACAGTATAGTTATACAACATAAAAATAAAATTGAAAAATAATAAATGAGAATAAAATTACAGCATAGTGCATACCTACCTATTGACATACTATTGTGCTGGGAGTGTCAATGGACTCCAAGTAACAGGTAGACTGGTGACTGGTAGTAACTGGTTTGTGCAATGACGTACCTTATTGTCATGACAATAAGAAACGTCATTGCACAAAAAGTCGCTGAAACGTTAAAACAAAACTGCTATAAGAGGTGGTGGTAAGCCCGGCACCTAACGAGGCATGTTTGGAGGCTATCTCCACCTAGACGAGTGGAGTAATAATTTTGAAAAATATCATAGCATTTATTGAACCCTCATCTTTAAAAAATAAGCAGGAAAATATTGCTACATGCTCTTTTACTATGTGCAACAAAATATCAAAGTAAAGCTGTTTTCGTCTTAAAATTACTATCTCCTAAACGGCTTGGAATTTTTTATTATTTTTTTCACCTAAAGATGGAGAAAGATAATACCTTAAAAAAATAAGTTCGATTTTGGTGATGCAATAGTTTTTCACGTCACAATTAATAATGTTCGATATTTTCGCAACAAAAGTGGGCGGGGTTTGTGCGCTCTCGACCAATCCAGACGCCCAAAATGCTCGGCCGGGAAGCGGGGTCTTAAGCATACCACTCTGCCAAGAGTGTTAAGACAGAGATAAAGAAGGTGGCAAACAAGCGTACGGCCCGCCTCATGTTAAGCAGTTACCATAGCTTATCGCTGCTTGCAAAACCAAAGGCATCGCTCGCACGTTGCCGACTTAAAGGGGAGTGGAACAGAGGGAGGAGAAAGAAGGGGGGCGTAGGGCTTCCGGCTCTCTCACTCATCGTTCGAATCGCAGCTGTAATGGCTACATTACGCCGATCTTCTGTGGGTGCCTATTATCGAACTCTTTTATAACACACACACAAATAGCGTATCACAAGTCACACACTGTCTTATCACAACATTCATATAACATTCAAAAACTAAAACAAACGTAATTTGAAACACTAAACCCAAATGAAAGGGCTCATCCATTAATTGTGCGACCCTTGCTCGGGTCACAACTCCCATAGGTTCAAATGAATTACATTTGAACCGAATAGAATATGTAAAAGCGAGAGGGATATAAATTCCTAGAAGATAATAGTAAAATGTAAAATGTAACGTCACGACTTTTATCCCCATTCGGGGGTAGTCAGAGGCTTGAGTGGCCATACACCACCACATTGTGGAGGTATTAACCAAATCAAAGCCCACGTTTCACCAGATAGTCAGAACCCAACGTGATAGGTGGTGAACCTTGTCGCCGTGTATACAGGAACTGACTATTACCTAATCCCGAGGGATGGGTAGGTTTCCTAAATAGTAATAATAATAATAATAAGCTACATCACCAGAGGAACTACTTACATGTTGCCAAAAGACCCTAATGATACCGCCAACCCAGCAAAATATAGACCAATCACATGCCTCCAAACCATCTACAAAATTCTCACGTCCTGTCTCACTGAAACTATCTACACCCATGTCAACGCACATAACATTCTGCAGGAAGAGCAAAAGGGATGCAGAAAACTAAGCCAAGGCTGCAAAGAGCAACTTACAATAGACGCGGTAGTTTCTAAACAAGCACAAACTAAAAAGAAAGATATTTACACTATGTACATAGATTACCAAAAAGCATTTGACTCGGTACCACACTCATGGTTAGTATTTGTGTTAGATCTTTATAAAATTCACCCAACACTGATAAACTTTTTAAGGAACACTATGCATAACTGGGCTACTGTGCTAAAACTAAATACCGACGGAACTGTTATAGAGACCGCACCGATTAGCATTCGCAGAGGCATATTTCAGGGAGATGCCCTAAGCCCCCTCTGGTTCTGTTTAGCACTGAACCCACTCTCGCATCTTCTTAATAACAGTGATAAAGGCTACCAAATAGTAAACGATACCTCCAACCACACCCTTTCTCATTTAATGTACATGGATGATATCAAATTATACGCTAGCAGTTTAGATGACATATATGAATTAGCAGATATTGCTCAAACCTTTTCACAAGACATCCACATGCAATTTGGTATTGACAAATGTAAAATACAATCTGTAAGTAGAGGCAAGATCGAATTTAATCAGTATCATCTCCAAAATGGTGAAACTATTGATCCAGTAGACAATAATACCGGTTATAAATACTTGGGGTACCAACAAACACAACAGATACATCAAAAACAGACTAAAGAAACACTGGAGCAGAAGTTCAAAACTAGAATACATAAAATTTTAAACAGCCACCTAAATTCTAAAAATACTATTAAGGCAATCAATTCTTACGCTATCCCTATTCTCACGTATTCTTTCGGTATCATCCACTGGTCACAGACAGATTTAAAAAGACTTCAGCGAGTAATAAATACCCTTTTAACCAAATACAGGAAACATCACCCACGCGCATGTATTCAAAGACTCACACTACCCAGAGCTGAAGGTGGACGAGGGCTTATAGACATACAGAACTTACACAATAGACAAATAACAACACTACGCACATTTTTCCAAAACCAATCAGACCGATCTCCTCTTCACAAATCAATAGTTCATACAGATAAGAAATTGACTCCACTCAATCTATCAGACCACACCGCACAGAGAAACCAACAAATCACAACCATTCCACAAAAATTAGATGCTTGGATACAAAAATCCCTTCATGGCAGACACCGCCACGACCTACTCAAGCCCACCGTCGATAAAAGTGCATCGAACGCATGGCTTGAACGTGGCGAGTTGTTCCCTGAAACGGAAGGATTTATGATTGCCATCCAAGACCAGACAATAGACACAAAAAACTATAGAAAATACATAATTAAGGACAGAACTCTCTCATCAGACGTATGTCGACACTGTCACAGTAGCCCGGAGACAATTCAGCACATAACTGGAGCCTGTAAATCCATAGTACAAACAGACTATAAACACCGTCACGATCAAGTCGCCGCTATCATACACCAACATCTCGCATACAAACACTCATTCATAACACAAAAAACTCCATACTATAAATATACACCTCAAACAATATTAGAATCATCTAAACATAAAATATACTGGGACCGTACAATAATCACCGATAAAACAGTACATTATAACAGACCAGATATTCTACTTCAAGATAAAGATAATAGCACCGTATACTTAATTGATATAGCCGTACCTAACACACATAATCTTGCATCAACATACACAGAAAAAATTGCCAAATATACAGACTTATCAATAGAGATCAAAAATCAATGGAGAGTACAGGCAGTAAGAACAATCCCAATAGTCATTTCATCCACCGGCGTCATACCTCACACACTACATACTAGTCTTGCAGAGTTAGGCATACACAAACTCACATATACCCTTCTTCAAAATGCAACAGTCTTAAACACTTGCAGAATCGTAAGAAAGTTTTTATCTCTAGACCAAACATGAAACCTTTACAGTATTTATCTTCTAAAGTCATCATTATATATATTATTTATTTAATATGTACATTTATATAATACTTCCCCCCCCCCCCCCCCCACCATTTCTTGCTTGGCCAAAAGCCCGCAAATATGGTTATACCCCAATCACCTGGGAGAACAAAATTTGTAAAACATAAATAATAATAATAATAATATCCTGGGACATTTAATGTTAGTGGCGCCCTTTAAGCAGCTGCTGAAATGTGGCCTAGTCTAATCTTGTTCTTAGTGTTATTTTTCTTTATATCATAATTGGTTAAAAGCCGAACTGTTTGCGAGTGGTTCAAGCAGCGTAGAGAGATGTAAGCTGAAGGATGGTGTGGTGACCTAGGCCCGTATTAAGAGCTTATTACACTTGGCTAAATTTAGAAGCCTAAATTCAGAAGCTTCTAAATATTTAAACCATTCTAGCTTCTGAATAGCTTGCTGAATGCGATTACACTTGCCTAAATTCAGTAACGACTAAATTAAGTAGCCTACATTTAGTTAAGTGTAATAACCCCTTTAATAAATCTATCTTAAAATTGATATCGATCTTAAGATGCAGTTTTGACGTTTAATGTATGGAACACCTGTCAGCATCTCAAGTTCGATTTCAATCTTGAGATCGATTTATTAATACGGGCCTAAGATTGAGAAGAATGAGAGGATGAGTTAAAGTAGACTGAGGAAAGTGGTATACGGAGCGAAATGGATGCGTGCGGATGTGGATACATCGGAAGAGGGCGCCCAAGGAGAACTTTTCACGACCAAATTAATGAGATCTTCTCGAGAAAGGTCAAGTCCATAGCCCCCTAAACCGACGGAAGTACATGAGAAGTCGTATGAATGTGGATGAAGCAAAACAGGTGTGCCAAATCGTAGCATGTGGCAATCAATAGTCTATGCCTACCCCCTCGGGATACAGGCGTGAGATATGTATGTATGTATGTTCAAGCGGCCCAAAAGCCTGGGCCGTGCGCTCCTCTCCATCCTGAGGTTGCCTGGTAGAGATCACTATTAGTGATAAGGCCGCCCATTTTCCACTTTCTGTGTAATTTATGTCATAATTTACAAATGTTTGTTTTTTTCCTAGTGGTGGATTAATAAAGAGTTATCTATCTATCTATCTATCTATCTGGTTAGCCACTATAGTTGTATAAAAATCAAACATTCCCATAACTACAGCTTACCCGGTGGCCACTCCTGACCATACACGAAGATCTCGGACCTGGCGATGTCAACGCGGTTCCAGGTCAGCGCCAGCGAGAGCTGCTCGCTCGGAGACAGGTGCTGGGCGCGGAACAGCGCGGTCAGGATCACCTGGTCCAACTCCTGGACCTCGCCACCTTCCGCCCGCTCTTGTATCCTGAAGACCGTGATCTGGTGGAGACAGAATAGGTTAGGAGAAGCAAAGAAAATATAAGCACGAAAATTGTGATGTTTTAATCCGCTATCCAGGTCTAATGTATGGTCCCATACTAAGCATCGCTTGAACTAGGTATATAAAATCAATTAAATAACAGATGAGGGTACATTAACTACGCCTGTTTACCTGTTTGTACCCGACAACCTTATAGTTGGGCCCAACAAAAAGTAAGCAGCCTTTATTTTTCCAATTCCTCGTGTGATATTCTCTCGACTAATGCTCGATTTTTATAAATATCAGATGAGGTAAGTTTTTCTACCAAAGTTAACTTTTAGTAAATGTTAGAAACAGTATAGGCCCCAGATTTAGCTAGGCAGGCCATGTGCGATTTATCAATCTACATACTATCTAACTTATAATCTTGGTCAAAATATTTCTTAGAGCGTATCTCGCACTATAATGCAATGTACTGGGGGCGATCCCAGTGACACCCAGACTAAGGTAAATATGAAAAGGCAATTTCCGAAATTTTCGCCGGTGCGAATCGAACCCGCAAGCTCCTGATACAGTGAGCCGAGCGGGTTTCGCTCGCGCCTAGAGATCAATAAAAAGTTTTTCTTACAATACTTGAGAACAAGTAATCACATGTCTATAGTTATGGAGATAAATCTGTCCAACTGGTATGAAATATCTCTCTCCAGTCTCTTACCATATCTTTCGCTGATTTCCTATTATCATGACGTATAATAAAAATATAATTGTCAGTTAAATGTTAAGTTTGGATTATTATTATTTGAAGTCCCTAGTAATTATTTCCTTCTATATGTGGAAGCTTGTAATTGGCATTTGCTTATTTTGAAGTTTACTTATTTTATGAAAGTAGCCCTAAGCTCCCCAAATCAAATCAAATAAAATATAACTGAACTAAAACTACTACCCACACTTTTCCTCCTAAACGATAATAGACACAACAAAATGGCCGCTAAGTGCATAACTTTTATCAATTTTCCGTGTCGTTTCTACCGACAACATGATCGAAGTCGTTCCAAATAAATTAGTTTTCAGAAGGCCATCACGACGGAACTAATAGCACAAAGCTGAAGTTGAGACTTTCTGTTTTTAAAACTCAACAAATCGTTTCGAAAAACAATGTTTCTCGACAAAGAATTTCGACAAAATGGCGGCAATTCTTCAGCGCGCTCGCTGTTCGATAATCGAAATGTAGAACGTTTTTTAAAAAAGCAATAGTACGAGAATATTCGAAATACTTACGAATACTACATCTGAATATTTGATATTCTGAAAGAATTATTGCTTTCTCAGCACATTGTAGAAATGTAAATAAGTATTTCTTATACGACTAAGGCGGAAAATAAGCGTATTGCCAGCCTAAAGTTAAGCAGTTACCGTATCCTATAGATGCTTGCAATACCAAACCTGAAGGGGAGTGGGATAGTGGGAGGAGAAGGGAGGGGAGAGGGATATGAACTTCCGGCTCTCTCACACAACATACGAAACGCAGCTAAACTAGCCACTTTACGCCGGTCTTTTGTGAGAGGATGGTACTACCACGTTCGAGCCCAAATATGAGCTGCAATCTATAGCTTGGCTCTAGCACGTGAAAACGTAAACGTAAGTAACGTACCTAATAACGTAAGGTACCTATATAAAACGGCTGCAGTATAAAAAATAATGTATATTGTTACAACCATATTTTCTTAACTTCTTTAACTTTAACTAAGATGAATATTGTATTAGAAAGAGCGCAGTGTATAGTACAGTAAAGAAAAAATAACGGAATAAAAATAATACTGAAATACTAACACTGATACTGGCTATGAGACGGTCATAGCTAGCCCACTAATCATAAGATATGAATAAAAATAAATAATTAGTAAAATTAAAAAACACGACTGCCCTGCGAAAAAACGAACTAAAAAGTATAAAACAAGTGCAGTGTCATTGCAGTCGGGGGACCGTTCTGTGGAACATATTTAATCTAAGAGGGCCCCGACTGCAATGACACTGCACTTGTTTTATACTTTTTAGTTCGTTTTTTGTCAGGGCAATCGTGTTTTTTAATTATTTATTTTTATTTATGCATTTTAGTGACAACAGTCAAAAATGAAATCTTTGTTTTGCATGTACACCCTACCTATGTTAAATTATGCCTATAAATTCTACAGTTTTATATAATAAAATATATAACATTTTTTTTTCACTATTCAAAATTGAGCCATAATGCCGCCATACTATTTTTTTTTTCAAATATAATATACCTAGTGTTACCCGGAACGATGTAAGGATTCTAACGATACCCTATACATCCAAATCCATTCAGACATTTATAAGTTATGGTGGAATAAAGAATCTCACATACATACATACATGAACCCTAAACACATATACACTCCTTTTTTTGGGCAGTCGTGTAAAAAGAAGATCCAAATACAAACAAAGTCACATTGTCTAAAGGCATCGTTGATTACTCGAATCCAGTCCTCAGAAATTCCAAGATGGATCAAATTAATTCGCCTTTACAAACTTCCCTAAAAGTTTGTCTAATTAATCACTTCAGTCGAGTTTCTTTGGAGTGTTTCCAAGTTTTGTTTTTCTTTTAATAGACATCATAGAACTAGGGGGCCTACTCTTTTAAAAACGAAATTTCGATTCCGAAATTCCGAAATTTCGTTTTCGTTTGTAAAAGAGTAGGCGCCCAGTGTTTTGTATTCTCTTACTCACATTGTAATATGAGTATTTAGTTATATCCATTTCGGAGATTACCTACAAAGTGTTCACAAAACATTAGTACCACCCTCTCACTGAAGATCGACGTAAAGTACTATAGTATTACAATTGCGTTTCGCACCATGGGAGCCGGAAGCCGTCCCCCTTCCCTTTCCTCTGTTCCTCTCCCATTCAAGTCGGCAACGTACGAGCGATGCATTTGGTACCCTTCGTACCCTTGTTTGCAACCTTCGTCACACAAAAACGAGAAAAATAAAATGAGGCGCGGTAATTCAAGCAAAAAAAATACTATTTCAACTTTTTATTTGCCTTAATCCAGATACGTCTTGGAATAAAATGCAGACACAAATCAGATTTGAGAGCTTTCTGTTTTTATTTGAGCCCTATATCCTTTGATTCAATATTAGAATAATGCCTCGTACAGACTTGAGAGCGAACGTAATCCCAAGCGTCATTGATACGGCGAAGGTGAACAATTTCTTGAGCATTCTGCTTTTGTTCCTTTGATCTGTACAATACGTAATGGTTTTATGAAGTGTGTAGTTTTATTGTGCTCGTAAGCGTCTCGACATAATTTGACATTCGGTTATTTGATTTGCTTAAAAAATAAACCTACTTTGTTCGTATTTTTGGTTGTTTTACCAAACTTTAATCTTTTTACTGATAAAAATACAAAGTTTACGTTGTCATTTAGCTTGAAATAGCTTAAAGCATAAAAATAGAATTGTTATGTGTCACAGTGTCAGCCCAAAGGCTAAAAGAAAAAGTTGTGGGCCAAGAATAGGTCCCTGTGGCACTCCCACCTTTAGCGACGCCCTGGAGCATCTATTAAATGCGGTAACGGGCTAAGCCCATCTATTGAACCGTTTCATTATCCAGGCGTCCTATCTCCACGAGGAAATTATGTTTTAAAACTGGAATCTTTATTAAAATTATGATCAACGTTCTCAAATGCAAGAGAGAATTCTAAGAAAAAGTCGGAAAGGCGCTTTTGTTTCAGAGGTTATTATTAATATAACTTTATTTTCTTAATTAGCATAGTCGACACAAAAAATTAGATAAATTGATTGTCTCATTCTCTCCTATGCTTTAAGAAAGAGACAAAGCGACTCGTTGCGACATAATGCGTGACAAAAGTCTTGTCTTGGCATGTGTGCTAGCCCCACTGTAGTCTCTTTGAATTTTATGTGTAATGGAATTAGTAGTTTTGATGATATTTTTGCAGTAGAAAAAGCTTGAGTATGTTACATTATATTCAGTAAGATACCGCAAAATAATTTACTTAATATAAAACCGGCGAATATTGCAATCGTTTTTTTAACCAAAATAAAACTTAATAACGACGTCTGAAAGACTGGAGCGAGACTTATTTCATTGAGTTGAATTAAAAGTAGGAAGTCCTAAATCTAATTTACATTTAAAGCTACAAGTGCAACACGTTGACGAGATTTTCAGTAATAAATTAACATCCAGTTAAAATGTTCTCGTTAAAACCCGCTGACGCGTAACAGATGGAAATTAATTTATTTGCAGCGATCATTTATGATGATAAAATATTTCCTGATCAAGCTTTATGCGTGTATTCATTTTATCTACGCAAAGTAATATATGTAATTAATAACGATATCGCCAATAATTAATATTAATTAATGCAGCATAGGATGGGATTTAAATTTTAATTAATAATTGCCCAAACACCTGTACAAGGGAGGACCTGAACGCGGCTACCCCCAACGCTGTTAAGGTGGCCAAATATCTTGTAAATAAGTTAAACAATAGAAGAACTGTTGACACGAAAAGAAGAAGATTAATTAATTATAGGTAAAGAATTCCCTAACCTTGCATATTATATGGAAATAAAATCATCTTCAAAGGGCCAAGCATTTGTTCCGGGAAAAGATTTAAAAATCAATCAGAATAGTATTTTAACAAATTAAAAGCTACGGACGCAAAGAAATAATATTTGTTTCAATTACTTTTGAATCGTTTTATTTCCAACCAACTAAGCACAAATCAAATAGAAGCGTGATACAACAGTTTCAATTTGTTTACGAAACAATATCGAGTTCTGGGCGAAAATATTTGTATTGGAAAAACAAGAAAAATTTGTTCTTTATAGGATCTGGGTCAGTAAAAATTGAAATGTCAAACAGTGAAGGTGTACCTTATAAAGTAGTAAAAATGTAACCTCGGAATCTTATTTCGGTCGTTTAAATATGTGCTAGACTTTCAGCCGAAATGGGGGCATTACACTGTTACTAATATCACAAGTATCGTGGTCCGTATCATGAACAAAACCTTTAGATCGTGATACTTACATATCACATCATCATCATCATTATTGACGGGCCCGTAAGCGTGGTTGGCGCGGAGGCGCCTTTCACGCTGCAGGTCGTAGGTTCGATTCCTACCCGGGACATGCATTTGTGTGCATGAACATGTCTGTATGTCCGGAGTCTGGGTGTATATATGTATATTAAGTATGTATTTACAAATAAAAAAGTAGTATATGTAGTAATATCAGTTATCTGGTTTCCATAGTACAAGCTCTGCTTAGTTTGGGATCAGGTAACCGTGTGTACAAAAATGTCCCAGGATATTATTATTATTATTATCTCTATTACATTTCAGATAGCGATTCATTTTAGGTCTGCAATTGAATCGCAATTAAGGGTAAAGGCTGTATCGTGATACGGATTGGTCATGTAATTACCCCATTGGAAATCGTTATAGCCATCCATAATATTATATATTATATCAGAATTTACTAAAAAAAGTATTATACTAAATGTTCGATAAGTTTAAAATAACTCCCTAACGTAATTAGACCATTAGAAAGCAATTAATGGCAGACATAATCTACAATGAAACCTACGTGAGGAAACCTACCTATCCCTTGGGATTAGGTAATAGTCAGTTCCTGTATACACGGCGACAAGGTTCACCACCTGTCACGTTGGGTTCTGACTATCTGGTGAAACGTGGGCTTTGAGTTGGTTAATACCTCCACAATGTGGTGGTGTATGGCCTCTCAAGCCTCTGACTACCCCCGAACGGGGATAAAAGTCGTGACGTTACATTTTTTTTTTTTTTTAATCTACAATATACACGCGGTCATTAAAAACAATGATATACTTTTGAAGCCGCGGGGCACAGCTAGTAAGTACATAATTTCTTTACCTACAATGTTAACATATTCATAGGTAGGTAGCACTTATATACTTGGGTGAGGTCAAAATAATGGGCAGCACAAAGTTAAAGGCCTCATTAGTCGGGGTTAGTTTAGGGATAGTTTCCGACGTCCCTCTTTGAAGACAAGTCTCAAAAAGACTTTGACATTCGTCCATGCATTTAATATAATCGACGTGCGCACTTAGTAAGATATATTCTGAGGTATGACGCCAAAAGTTTTTCAGAAAATTTTTCTTTTTAAAGGACTCAGGTTTTGAGTTGGTAGAGCCAATGTAGCCAATTAACTGAAGCTCATAAACGGGCAGGTTCGACCGAGTAGTACCACCCTCTTACAGAAGATCAGCGTAAAATAGCTATTTTAGTTTCGTTTCTTTCGATGAATGAGTCCAAACTCCCCCTCTTCTCCATTCCCCTCCCTCTGTCCAATATCCCTTCAGGTCGGCAATGTGCGAGCGATGCCTTTCGTGTTGCAAGCATCTATGGGTTACGGTGGGCCGTACGCTTGTTTAACACCTTAGTTATATTTAAAAAAACTTATTACGTGAAATCATATCAGTCAGTATTTTGCAGAATAATCATCATGAGGATGGAACATTAAATCCACTTTTAAGCCTGTTCACAACTTACCAAGTTTTTCTTCCTGGTGCATTGCAGCAGTTCCCCGTACAGGCACTCGGCCTGCTGCAGGCCAACTTCGAAGGTCTTCTGGATGGTGCCTATGAGGTAGTCTCGCATTGACTCCAGGACAGTCTGCTCCCCGCTCTCTGATGCATACCTGTCCATCAATAACGTGAAACATTACAACAACACGATCTTCTCCAAGTTGCTTCAACATTCAACATAGTTGAACATACTTCTTTAAAATAAGTTGATATAGATCAGTGCAGTTTTGACATTTAATATATGGAACATCTGTCAAAAACAGCATCTTAAGATGGATCTCAACTTTGAGATGAATTTATTAATACGAGCTTTAATTTGAAAACAGGAGCACCACAATGTGATTGGTGGTGATGGTAGATGGACCTGAGATCAAGTTGTAGGAAATTGACTGTAGCTGATATACGGGCTGGCTCGACCGGGGTAGTACCGCCCTCTCACAGAAGACCGGCGTAAAGTAGCTATTACAGAGTTTCTTGAGATGACTGAGAGAGCCGAAAGCACAACCACCCCCCCCCCCCCACCTTTCAGGATGGCAACGTGCGAGCGATGCCTTTGATATTACAAGCATCTGTAAGTTACGTTAACTGCTTAACATTAGGTGAGAGACACATAAAAACAAAAAAATGTTTGATCAACAAAAATGGGTTGACTTGAAATGAACTTTAGTCACGTCTTCGAGGCTGTTCGGAGAAATTCAATCAGAACTTAAAGGATTTCTATAAACCGACCCCTCTCGTACCCTTTATTGCCTTATTTGGCTGCGTCAGATGAGCTCGTGATGCTGCTTTGTAAGATATAACGTGATTTTGTGGGGAAAGCCACCATAATGGTATTATAACACCATAATGATATATTTATCAATTTGCCGCACGGATTTGCTATGAGATTGGTTCGGATAAAATATATTATCACGCCAGTGTTCCCCTTAGGAGGTAGGCAGAGGTATGTCCAAGTGAGTCCAACCAAGAAATAATAATAATATAATTTCGCCAGACTAGCACACCAACTGTATGTTCCCAAACTACGGAACGCTTGTACTATGGTTACCATACAATAGACTGGGGGCGATCGCAGTTACACCCAGACCTGGGCAAATTACGGAGTCTGATTCTGAATTGGCCTCTAGAATCGAACCCGCAACTACCCGATGCAGTGAGCCGAGCGGCTTACGCTCGAACCACTGCGCTAACCGATCGTCAAAGTCAAGGTAAAAAATAAAGCGGGTATTTGTAGCACTAAGTAATAGTAACTAATCGTGTAGAAATCTCGCAAGCTGACTATAGAACATTTTAGGATGGTTCATCTTTACCAGTAGTATTCAGTTCCAATAAAAAAGGGGACGAATCTACTACCCCTTCAAAGCAGGGTAGTTTGGACCACAGTCCATCCATACAGGGTTCCTTGTCATTACCGTTTAGCAAGTTATAATCGCTGCAATCGAAAATTTAGGAGGTTCAGGGCGCCTACTCCGAAAAACGAAACAAAATGCTTCAGCTGACAGATCATACGTTTTGCTTTTCCGAAATTGTTTCGAAAGTGTTCCAGATTCCTTTGGTGTAGGGTCCACGAAAAAAGAAACGTCAAATCTCGACTATCGAATCCGAACTTCGGATCCGAAAAGCCTTCGGAGTAGGAAAACGTTACGATCCGTCAGCTGAAGCATTTCGTTTCGTATTTCGGAGGCGCCCAGCCCCCCTAGCCAAGTTTCTTCGTCTACAAGCGTTTCTACAAATCGCTACGCTTAAATGTATGGAAATGACATTACAAGTCGATAAGTAGATCACGTTAATTATATCATTTCCATACATGAAGCGTAGCTTTTTGTAGAAACGCTTGACGGCAAAGACTTGGTTAGGGGGGCAGTAGTAGTATTTGGAGAGACGCCAAAAACATACTTATGTACAAAAGCAATAAGGTCAGCTGCTCTCCCGCTGCCGTCGCACACCACCACAGGTACTGGGGGGTTGTCAGTGACGTACTCCAAGACCGCTCGCACCGTGTTCGTGCCCCCTTCTATTACAAGGCACACCACAGGCGTTGAAGAGTGCGTATCTGGAACAAAAACATAAGGTTTATTTTTAAAAAGGCTATAATAATAATTATTATATCCTGGGACATTTCACACACTGCTACCTGATACCAAACTAAGCAGAGCTTGTACTATGGAAACCAGATAACTGATATTAATAATATCCTGGGACATTTTTTACACACGGCTACCTGATCCCAAACTAAGCAGAGCTTGTACTATGGAAACCAGATAACTGATATTACTACATATACTACTTTTTATTTGTAAATACATACTTAATATACATATACACCCAGACTCGGGACATACAGACATCAAAACACATGATTAAATGAATACGTCCATCCATCCATTAGTCGGAAGTCGACCACTGCTGGACATAGACTTCAAATGACTTCCCCTCGTAAGATATCACCCTTGTGGGCCGTCTGGGTCTTTTGGTTTGTGGTCATCATTCTAGAATATTTCTGCCTCAATGATGGGTGCGAAATCAAATCCACATGGAGACATAGAGGAAACTGATTTTGCATGATTCACAGTCAAATGACTTTACATTGATATACAACATGTTAAGAAAACCATGTCCGAGCCGAAACCGGTATTTAGGCTTCCCAATTATATGACCAAATAAAATAAAAAAAATAAAAGATTCATGATAGTAAAAATATTAATGGAAATTTTAAATGCCATTTTTTTTTCGTTTTTCCCCCAAAATGTAGCAAATTTAAAAAATATGACAACACCGTTACCGGTAGTAATTATGTTAGATCGTGTGGCGGCACCATGGACCAGTTACTAAGGGGACTGGCCCTAAGAAAGTCGGCCGAGTGGTCGGCCTAGTACTAACATTGACATAAAACGAAGCGAGTAGTTCAACTATTTACCGGTAAATAGTAAAATGAAAATGAAAAAACAATGACCACGTTTTGTTTCATACAAATATCTAATAAGGGCACCTCTTTCTTTAGTCTTTACCTGTGGGCGGCACCTCTGACAACAAAGTACGTAATGACGTCATTTTATGAAAAAAAATATGTTAACGGGGTAATTGTTTAAACTTCCGAGGCCGACAATAGAGGTACATTCTAGTATCCCTGGCGTCTCACAAACGTGCGAAAATTATAGGAAGGAAGAGAGGCCTGGAACGCTAAGATTATTTCACCAGAATATACAGGGATTTTTATCAAAAACATTAGAAATTGAATTATTTTTAGAAAAGTCACAATATGATATTGTTTGTATTTCCGAGCATTGGCTTAATGAGCATCAAATGTTAATAAATTATGAAAACTACACGGTCATAAGTTGTTATAACCGCAAGTCCAGGCTTCACGGTGGTACATTAATATTACTTAGAAATATTATTAAGTCAAAAGAACGTAAAGATATAGTAGGACTCTCGGTCGAACAGATTATTGAGATTTCCTGTGTTGAGCTGGATAAGCACATTGTAGTATGTGTTTACAGACCCCCAAACATACAGAATTTTAGTATATTTGAATCTGTGATGGAAGATGT
The DNA here is from genome assembly GCA_947859195.1 of Drymonia ruficornis. NCBI lineage: Eukaryota > Metazoa > Arthropoda > Insecta > Lepidoptera > Notodontidae > Drymonia > Drymonia ruficornis. Next base: position 2,022,796 of record OX401922.1, read on the forward strand.
GTTAAAAAAAATCTTTGTAAGTAATAAGTCTATTATAGTCTGTGGTGATTTTAATATTAATATTTTAGAAGAAACTAGTTATACTGATAGACTGTTAGGCCTTTTTAAAGCATTCAATTTAGCTCACGTTTTTTTCGAACCGACCAGAGTAACTTCTACTTCTGCCACTTGTATAGATAATGTATTCTGTAGTTGTGAATATTTAGATACAGCAATAGTTTGCCATTTGCCGTCAGATCATAGTGGTCAAACGGTCACCTTTAATTCTACCATACCTATAAAAACCATAAAAATTAAATGTAGGAATGTAACATCAGGGAACTTACAAAAATATAATACTACTTTGTTTACCAAATTAAGTTTTCCCAATTATAACTTAGATGATCCTGATAGTTTTTACGCAGACTTTTTTGCAGTTATACATACAGAATTTGATAATAGATTTCCTATTAAAACAAAGACAATAAAACCAAAATTTACCTTCAGTGACTGGGCCACCCTAGGGATACGTAGGAGTAGGAAAAGGCTATTTGAGCTTTATGAACAGAAGGCCCAGCTTCAAAATGCAGCTTTTACTCAGTATGTTAGAAATTATTCTAAATTGTTTAGGAAAGTATGCCAGGCGGCCAAAACGATACACATTAGACAAAAAATTATATCTGCAGATAACAAGATCAAGACCACCTGGAATATAGTTAACAGTGAAACTGGAAAAACCAAACAACGCAATACAGATTTCACTTTAGAGACCTCGCGTGGTCTCATTAGTTCAAATGAAGATGTAGCACAGGAATTCGAAACGTTCTTTACAAACGTCCCTGTAAAAACAACAGAATTTTTAAACTGCTCTCCTTCACTTTCACTCTCACTTCTTAAAGATAACATAGCCACTTGTCCTGTAGAATTTAAATTCGATTATATTAACGATCGGTCTATTGTTAAAGCCTTCAGTAACATACAAATTAAACCAACTGAAGATCTATGGGGAATGTCAGTAAAAGCATGTAAAACTATCATTGGTACTGTGGCGCCATATTTAGCTTTGATTTTTAACAAGTGTGTTGATCAGGGAGTCTTCCCGGATTTAATGAAATACAGTAAAGTAATACCCCTTTTTAAATCCGGTAATAGTAAAGACCCCAACAACTATAGACCAGTATCCGTCTTGCCAGTTTTTAGCAAAATATTTGAAAAGATTATGCTTACTCAAATGTTACATCATTTCAACGCAAATAACATCCTGCATGATCAACAATATGGTTTCACCAAAGGCCGCTGTACTATCGACGCCGGTGTCACCTTAATCAAGCATATCTTCGACGCATGGGAGAACTCACAGGATGCTATTGGTATCTTCTGTGACCTCTCAAAGGCATTTGATTGCGTCAATTATGAAATACTTTTGCTTAAGAGGAGGGTTCGAAATTTGGTTGATTTTCTATTCTACTTTTTCTTTAAGTAAGTATGTGGACTAGGAATCTTATATTTAGATGTATGATTTTTGACTATATTATCTTGAGTATCTTTAAATCCAAATCACGATTTGATGAAATTTTCTCGATAAAAAAAATTTATGAAATGAGCTCTAATTATTTACAATTTTCCTTGCTACCACGATGTTTTTACGATTTAGATCACGAAATTATTTCTAAAACATAGCAAATAATGATATCTAAACTACCCTTCAACCATATTTTAATTCATGAAGTAGTTTTTTTTTAATTCAAGTAAATGTGGTTTGGCGCTTACGTTGTTTATTTCCGAGCGCGCGCACAATATCGCCATCTCACATTTTAAGTACTTGAACTAACCATGTCTCTCTCTAACTTTGTATTGTCAGTGTCCGCTCGGACTTGTTCGACGTCGGACCTGTGAAGGATTTTTTAAAAAATATTACGAAAAAATATTACGGTCGTGCCACATTACAGGTACAGTACAGTATTTACAGTCCGCCGACGCCTATGATAAATAAATAAATATCCTTGGAAATTCTTTTACACATGACTACCTGATCCCAAACTAAGCAGAGCTTGTACTATGGAAACCAGATAACTGATATTACTACATATACTACTTTTTGTTTGTAAATACAAACTAAATATACACTTAATTACACCTAGACTCGGGACATGCGGACATGTTCATGCACACAAATGCATGTCCTGGGCAGGAATCGAACCTACGACCTGCACTGCAGCGTGATTTTCGTTTGCTTTTCCTTGTCTTGTGTAATTACTTTTCATCTCTTGTCATTTTGTGTCATCTCTTGTCATTTTGTGTCATCTCTTGTCATTTCATAGTTATTCGTGTCATTTCTGTAAAAACTCCCTATTTCGCTTACTGTTATATACTTGCAGCATGGTCTTGGGCCGACAGTGGGAATACATTGCTTGTCAAAACAATGGAGTCGCTTTATTGCGTTTGTTGTAGGTATGGATGGGCAAGTAATAAATATATCATACATCAATAAATTATCGTAAAAAATAACATTACAGATATGGATAGGAAAATGTTTGTCCGTCCTATTCAATCTATTATATTATAAACGAAAGTAACTCTGTCTGTTACCATTTCACGGCTAAACCGCTGAACCAATGTTGATGAATTTTGGTATGGAGATAGACTGGGTCTTGGCGGAGAACATAGGCTACTTTTTAGGGTTCCAAAGGGTGCTAACGGGACCCTATTACTAGGCCTACGCTGTCCGTCTGTCTGTCTGTCCGTCTGTCAGCGCGGGCTGTATCTCACGAACCGTAACAGGTAGAGAGTTGAAATTTTCACTGAATGTGTATTTCTGTTGTCGGTGCAGAACAAATACTAAAAATATAATAACATTTAAAAATAAATATCAAGTCTCAAACTTGATATTTTTGATGTGTTTATTCTACGGTGGTACGGAACCCTTTATGTGCGAGTCCGACGCCTTCAGATCTTATGAATGTTTTCTTGAAATAAATATAGTGTATTTTAAGTAATTAACTGGCCAACCCTCAGGTCCTACCTACCATGTTAGGATCTTTTTCGTTCTAGCGGGTGTAAACCGTGATTTAACGAGTTAATGTGATAATTTTTGTATTTAAATTATTCAATTCAATGTATTTGTTTCAGACATAGTCCAATATTGATTATTAAAATTATTATAATTTCACAATAAATATAAAACAATAAATAAAAGTAAAATTAAATTTAAAAAAAAATATATTTATTTTTTATTTTTCATGTTTTATCATTAAAATACAATATAATATAACATAAATTAAAATAAAATACAATAAAATAAAAACCTACCCCTAATTAAAACAAATACCGTCCGCGTGGGATACTGGCTGCATGTCCTCCCTGTATTCAAGCTGTTCCTGTTGTCAAGCGAATTTTTTGAGCAAGGAAAGAGCCAGCCCTCTTGTCACCTGTGGCGGTAACCAGTCTAAGGGTGATTTTGATAGCTAAAAAAATAAAGATAAAAAGATAAACAAAAAATAAATGCATGGTTAAATCAATTAAATTAATAAAAACTGAAAATTAAATTAAAAATAAATTAAATATGGTAAAAAAAAATATTATGACACCGCTGATGACTTCATGATCGGCATCGAAGTTAAGTACCAAAGTATTCCTTTGCCTACGAAACATGAAAAAGATACTCATATCCGGCAGTCAGTCACTGACACAGAGTATGTACATTTTTACCCGACTACGGTGGGCGGAGGGTTATGATTTTGACCGATATGTATGTATGTTCATCTGCTCCCGTATAACGTCCAAACTATTTTTATCATAATAATTTGACTAATGAGATATCGTTGGACGCGTCTGGATCGTCCACTGGTTATAGGCTATTATACGATCGAAATATTGTTATACGTATCTATCAGCATATTGTAGGTATCGTTTGTCTTCTTTTGACTTACTTTGTCTTCAGCAATAAAAACAACATAGAAATTAAATTATTTTTTTCAAATACACTCGACATAAAAATCCCCCAACGAAAAAAAAATATTTGAATATTTTCATCCATTTCATCTATTTTAAAAGGTGCACTGGGACATATTATTTTAATTGTACGAATTAAACAATATTGTTCCTTCAAAAAATAACTATACTATAGTCTACTCCATAGCTGTTCTGTCCTAGCTAAGCGAGAGGGATATATCCTTCGGCAGCTCACGCGACGCTAGCCACACCCCGAAACTAAAATTCATTTTTTTCTTGTATCGTCTTAAATTGGAACATTACGGTGTTAGAAATAGGGCGCTCAAACTTATAAAATCTTACCTAGTAGGTAGAAAACAAAACGTTCAAATAAATGGTGTTAAATCGTTAGGCTCTCTAGTTAAAATGGGAGTTCCTCAAGGATCCATTTTGGGTCCTTTTCTGTTTTTAGTATATATAAATGACCTTCCGCATATAATACAAAGTAGGGCAGAGATAGTTTTATTTGCCGATGATACCTCTTTGATTTTTAAAGTAGGTAGACATGTAAATAATTTGGACAACGTGAATAATGCTATTCTTCTGGTCCATAACTGGTTCAATACTAATAATTTAGCATTGAATAGTAACAAGACTAAATGTGTAAGATTCTCATTACCTAATGTTAGAAGTAATGAATGCGATGTAGTACTAAATAAAGAAAAACTTGAATTCGTTAATGATACTGTTTTCTTAGGTATTACGCTCGACTCCAAATTACAGTGGGGCCCACATATAAGAGCTCTCGTGAAGCGGCTCAGCTCCGCCGCCTACGCTGTTAGGAAAATTAGACAACTTTCCGATATCGACACCGCGAGAATAGTTTATTTTAGTTACTTTCATAGTGTCATGTCGTATGGTATATTATTGTGGGGTAGGGCAGCTGACATCGAATCTGTTTTTATTTTACAAAAGCGGGCCGTTAGGGCCATCTATAATTTAGGAAGTCGCGACTCCTTGAGGGAACGGTTTAAGGAAATCAACATTATGACTGTACCATGCCAATACATTTATGAAAACATAATGTACACTAGGAAAAATTTACATCTCTTTAAAAAGTTAGGTGAGAGTCATCGATATAACACTAGAAATAAAGACAAATTAGATCAACCGCGCTTTCGACTTGCGAAAGTTCACACATCTTTCATGGGATACTGTGTCAAGTTTTATAATAAAATACCACCAAACATACTTAGTCTTAGTGAAACTAAATTCAAAACTTGTGTAAAGCGTACGCTTTGTAAGCGGGCTTACTACACATTAGATGATTATTTGAAAGATAAAGATGCTTGGCTAGGTGCTGGTCCAGCTCCACCGGAACGGGAATAATTCCTCAGAATTTCTTGTTTTGATTTATTTATTGTTTTCCTCTTCCTTCTCTTAATTTAGCGCTATTGACATATTAGTCACAATTACCACCTTTTTAAGTTGTGGAAATCATGTATCATGTAGCCATTGACAAGCATCTGTATGTCAATTGTAGCGGATGTTGTCTTGCCGTACGCTTACTTAGCTTTGTTGAACTATGTCGCTGCGGTAATGGATCGGTCATGCTCACTCTAATGTCCTTGCTTGCGGTGGCTCTGTGGAGCGGGTCACCCTCTTCCCTCTAAAATGGTTGAGGAGGGTGATGCCGCTGCTCAAGTCATGCTCGGGTTCCGGGCGCTGCTTGCGGGGACTGGTCCGCCCATTTTCCACTTGACACCGTTGTTCCAAAACTTTTACAGACAAGACCTAAGCACGGAAGGCATCACACCAAAACAATCGTTCTAAATATTCACCTTTTGGTTTGATAGTTAAGTGGGAGTAGGCATGCACAGCTTTCTAGGCTAGTTTTTATTAATTTTTATTTAAATACCTTATTTTCTTTTTTTACTCACACTGTGTTAATGCATGCCTGCTCACATAGCGTTACTGTTTGAAAATGTATACAATTATTCTTTTGAAAAGAGTAACCATTGAGTTTCTTGCCGGCTCTTCTCAATGGAAGCAACATTTCGAACCGGTGGTAACGCTAAAATATTGTTTATATTGACTATTTATAAATGCTCTAATGAGCTTACATGAATAAAAACCTTTTGACTTTGACTTTGACTATTGTTTTCCAAAAAAAAGGGGAGGCCATTGCCCAGCAGTGGGATACTTACTATGCAAAAGTTTTTTTTTTTTTTACAAGAATAGAATCTAATCTCGATACCCAACAATACGTTTTCGGGTCGGAGAGGGTTTTCTTAACATATTGTATGTATTATAATTAAACGCAATTAATTTAACAATAAAGGGTCATTTACTTTATTCCATTAATGGGTAATGTACGTGGGCCGGTCGTGGTTTCCGACCGCGGATAATCCGCGCGACGTGTCACCTGTGGTTGGTCCACTCTACATATGACAACACAATGTGTGGATGCTCTACCTACTGCATGAACATTCTAAACTACGTGGCTTAATTCCTTGATACAATATTCAGCAAGCTCCGAATGAACAAACGAATATCATTAACAATGTCGTTTTATATAATGGACGTTATATACATGCACATAAGTATATTCATGTATTCAAGCTATATACGCCAGAGCTATTGTTAGAAAGAGATGAATATACATCGCAACGTTATTAGGTATCAGCTCGGACAGGGTTTTTTTAATATACTGTATAACAGACGTGATATACATGCACATAAGTATATTCAAGAATTCAAGTTACGCCAGACCTATTGTTAAAAAGAGATGATTATACATTGCAGCGTTATAAGCTACATAATCATAAGCACGCGCGCGCTTGCAGCCGTGCATCCACGACGCTGTTTGCCGCGTGACTAATTGAGTGTCGGGTAGTTACCTTCATATCGCCAAAATAAGCACGCTAAAAGGTATACTACATCTTTGATCGCTAATGGTTTCTTTTGTCCACGTGTCGGGATGTCGACGGCCCCGAGGTATCAAGTTAGATTAGTTGGTGATCTCACATACCCTTGTTAAAGCGAAAATCTTATTTGCACCTGCAGGAGACATCAAAAGTTGCGAGCGAAAATTATTTTCGGGATTCTTTGTCGTCCTTTGAGAGTCGGGAGCAAAAGGTTACTTTTCTTTGCTTTTTGCGATATAGGTGGCCATTAGTGAGTAGGTGTATTTCTTTTATTAAAGATTTTATCAGCCTTTACTATAGCAAAGAATTTTAGAAAGCGTACAATACAAGGGATTCATTCTGACATGAATAATTTGTTCAAAAAACGCAATTTTAATTATTAACTTCACAGTGTGGCCAATCTCGGCCAACCCCGAATGAATTAACCTGGTTCCTGCTGTGACCGAAATCCCCTTTGAATTTATTTATTCATTTATTTCAGGCAACGAAACATTCACCACGAATTTATAGAAAGATATTACAGTGAAGTTACATTGGAATTACAAATCGCTTTTAAAAAATATCTCCAGTCTTACACACTGGCAACTGTATGGTCCCAAACTAAGTAAAGCTTGTATTACGGGTACCGTACATACCACGAACCAAATACGAAGAGGACTGGGTCGAAGCAACTCGGCCGCGTGGTTCAACTAACCCCCTGACGTCATCACAGTAGGCGTGGCTTAAGTCAGTGTGCTGTTGGCGTTCGTCCTGTGCAGACGTCTTGCCAACGTTCGCATCCCAAATATAATTCTATTCGACACTAGATGGCGTCCCTTTGTACGTCATTTTCATCACGATACACTTAGTGACATCTAGTGTGAAAAAGTTAAACTACGTACTTACTAACATCGACATAGAACGAAGCGAATAGTTTTGCTATTGACCGGTTGATTGAAATGGCGTTATCTACACCCCTTCACCCGTGCCTTCACCCGCGCAAATTTTCAAGCGTCGTTTCATAGGGAAATCTAATAAGAACACCTCTTTCTTCGTATTTTCTCTGTGGTACATACAATGGACTGGGGGCGATCCCAGTGACACCCAGACAAGGGAAAACTACGAAAAGGCCGTTTCTGTGAGCCGAGCCACCTTCGCTCGAACCGCTACGCCAAGCGGTTTTGTTCCTAGTAATGCTATTTTTCAGATGTTATAAAAATGTTCCGTTTCACCACCATTAAGCTATCGATCGGCAGTCGTATCTTGTTTATGTGGCGTTATTTACGCCTCAGACCACTAAGAAATAGCGCGAAATAGCGAGCACCTTCCGGTTCACAACATTTTTACTATAGTATTTACTTGTATTTGTAGGTTTTACTTTTTTATACCATAGTGTTACTAAAGTAAAAAAGTAAAAATAAGTGGAAACAAGCGTACGGCACGATACGATACGATACGATGTTAAGCAGCCACTGTAGCCTATAGTTACTTACAATACCAGGCAGGCCCGTTAGCGTGGATGGCGCCTATCACGCTGCAGGTCGTAGGTTCGATTCCTACCCGGGACATAATTTGTGTGCACGAACATGTCTGTATGTCCCGAATCTGGGTGTATATGTATATGAAGTATATATTTACAAATAAAAAAGTAGTATATGTAGTAATATCAGTTATCTGGTTTCCATAGTACAAGCTCTGCTTAGTTTGGGATCAGGTAGCCGTGTGTAAAAAATGTCCCAGGATAGTATTAATATTTTTTTTTTTTTTTTTTTTTTTTAATAGCCGTTATACGTCCCACTCCTGGGCAAAGGCCTCCCCTTTACTTCTCCACATGTCTCGATTTTGGGCTATTTCCTGCCACGATGTTCCCGCAAAGGTGGTCAAATCATCTCGCCATCTCTTCCTTGGTCTACCTCTTTGTCGGCGTCCTCCATCGGGAATCCAATTGGTGATGATGTTTGCCCACCTTTCCGGGCTCATACGGGCCACATGGCCGGCCCACTCCCACTTTAGCTGCGCGGTCTTATCTCCCACGTCCGCTAGCTGAGTAATGGAGCGCAAGGTGGTATTTCTCACTCGATCTGTTCGCTTGACATTTAGGATACTGCGCTCCATTGCTCTTTGGCAAACCTTGAGTTTGGACCTCTGTTGCTCAGTCAATGACCATGTTTGTGCACCGTAGGTTAGGACAGGCAAAATACACATGTCGACGAGTCTACGTTTTAGGGATATGGGAAGGTTACCCTTCATAAGATCCCCCATGGACCAGTAGCTCTTCCAGGCGTTTTCAATCCGTCTTTCAACTTCTTTCTCCTGCCTGTTGTTGAACGAGACTATCTGGCCCAAGTACGTGTACTCGTCGACATATTGTATGAGTTGCCCGTCTACCTCGACCCTACGTTTCGTGCTATTTGTCATTGCTTTGGTTTTGCTTCTATTCATAGAAAGTCCAATCTCAAGGCTTGCCGTGCTCAGGTCTTGAAGCATTTGCTGAAGTTCAGAGGCCGTGGACGAGAAAAGTACAATGTCGTCGGCAAAGCGGAGGTTAGTCAGCTTTACGCCGTTAACATTGATGCCTCGTGTTTGCCAAGAGTCATGAAGACTCTTGAATATCTCTTGCAAGGCACTAGTAAACAGCTTTGGTGAGAGTGGGTCACCCTGTTTTACACCTCTGTCTATTGTAAAGTTGGGACCTGGTAAATGTAATTTTATGTTGCCTGTACTATTTTGGTATATGGTTTGAAGAAGGTTGATGTAGAAAGGATCAATATTTTGGTTCGCAAGAGCGGTCATAACTGAGTTGTGAGTAATGCTGTCAAATGCTTTGGAATAATCTACAAAGGCTATATATAGTGGTGTGTGATATTCTTGTGATTTTTCTATTACCTGGTTAATGGTATGCAGATGATCTGTAGTGGAGAAATGAGGTCGAAATCCAGCTTGTTCAGGAGGTTGATGGGCATTCAGGATTGGGGCGATACGGTTCTGAATTACTTTGATAAATAATTTATATAAGTGTGATGTCAAACTTATGGGTCTATAATTGCCTATATCTGATTTGTCGCCTTTTTTATGCAAGAGAATGATATTTTAATGACACATTTTTTGCGGAATCCGGCCGGTTGTTAAAATCGAGTTAAAAAAGTTGGTCAAATGGGGTAAGAGAGGGGATTTTCCTAGCTTCAATGTATCAGCAGTTAAGCCATCGTCACCTGAACTTTTGTTAAATTTCATATTTTTAACCGACTTCAAAAAAGGAGGAGGTTCTATGTTCGGCTGTATGTATGTTTTTTTTTTTTTTTTTTTTTTTTTTATGTATGTTCACCGATTTCTCCGGCATTTATGAACCGATTTGAAAAATTCTTTTGCTGTTCGGTAGATCGTAGCTCCAAGTTGGTCCCATAAAAAAATAATTCCTAGAATCAACCCCTTAGGGGGTAGTTTTGGGGGGTGAAGGTCGTCTGAAAAAAAATTTTTTGTCCGATTGACTTGAAACTTAATATGTATATTTTGCATAAGAAATAATTAAACTCATGTTTCAGGATTTTAGAAAAATCCCCCCCCCAAAGGGGTAAAACGAGGTGTTGAAGTTTGTATGGAGAGTTACCGTTTATCTCTAACGTTTATGAACCAATTTTTCTTTTTAAACTGTTATTGGGTAGGTGACTAAGTTGTTTTGGTCCCATAAAAAAATCATTTCGGAAATCGACCCCCAAAGGGGGAAACTAGGGGTAGAAGTACGGTAGAAAAATATATTTGTGTCCGATTGACTTGAAACTTAGTATGTATACTCCATATAATAAACTAAGAAACTTTTGTTTTGGAATCTTGGAAAAGTCACCCCCCAAAGGGGTCATTTGGGGTGATAAAGTTTGTATGGCGCCACTAAAAATCATGAAATAAAATTATTTTTATAAAAAAATAAAAACCGACTTCAAAAAAACCTGGAGTACTAAAAAGCCTGAAATAATATTTCTATTACCACCACTGCCTACCCCTTCGGGAAAATCAGGCGTGATGATGTGTTATCGAGTATTTGGAGTCGGTGCCAATCTTGGTATGCCGAGTCTACCTACTATAAAAGTAAGAAGATAGATTAGCACCGACCCCAAATACTCGATAACACATCATCACGCCTGATTTTCCCGAAGGGGTAGGCAGTGGTGGTAATAGAAATATTATTTCAGGCTTTTTAGTACTCCAGGTTTTTTTGAAGTCGGTTTTTATTTTTTTTTTAAAGCGGCATCAACTTCATCATTGTCTATTGGGGGTATTTTATCTGGAGTGCAACATGGGATATTATGTTGAGTACAATTGAGGGGATCACTGTACAATTTTTTGTAATAATTAGTGGCTATGTCTATTAATATTATTATTATTATTATTTTGTATCTCGTTAAAACCACTCGGGCTATACCCGGACCTTTCGAAGGCTTGCGTGGGGACATGGGTCCAACACGTAGAGGCCCCTTGAGACAAGTTTGATGTTATGTAAGGCACCTGCTGGGGTCAACCGCTGCAGATGATAAGACAAATACAACAGCTTGACCCCAGCAGATGCAGGAACTATTGCAAATCTGTGGAAAGAATAGTTGGGTCTATTGCATGAGGTTTGGATGGACTGGGGATTGGGCTATGGGATGGGTTCGGACACCTGCCATAATCAGTGTATAACTAATTATCGTTGGCAGGTGGTGACTTGCCGCTCACTAGGTGGGCCCCTAAAATTGCCATCGTAAAGACGGCTAGGGGCAACACTGGTGTGGGCGGCTCAGGGGTGTAGAGAGGTGTGCTGCGCTTTATTATTATTATTATTATTATTAATACCAATGGCATCGCTCATACGTTGCTGACCTTAAGGGCACTGGGACAGAGGGAGGGGATGGAAGGGGCTTGAGGCTCTCACACTCATCGTTAAAAACGCAGCTGTAACAGCTACTTTACGCCTTTCTTCTGTGGGAGGGTGGTACTAACCCGATCATGTCCGCCCATATGAGCTGCAGTCATGTGGCCAAAATTGGTCACGTGCGTGCCTCAATATGAAAACAAATCACCTTCAAAGAATATGAAAAAAGTTATTAAACCATAATTCGCCATCCATAGAGCAACTGAAGCAGAATGTTTTTTTTTATCACACGGCCCACGCGTCCAATACAGATCGGTATTTTATCAATTTCCACGCACAAAGGAGCTGACCGCCTTAAATCTGGTTTATGGCTTAGGGGTGGATTTGAGATAGGGATGATACGATACTATAGAGGTAGTTATTCTAAAATTTGTCGTCCCCTTGCGAGGTATTTATATTTATTAGGTTTACCAGCGTTCGTATAAACTTTTTCATAATATTATGAGTTTGATAAACAAGTAGGTAGGTACCTACCGTCCACAAGGTAGTCAGCCTGGGCCAATGCCTGGGCACTCCTGTGTCAGTAGCTCCCACTACGTGGTGGAAGGACCGCGAAATCATTGACTTATTTTTATTTGATATTTATACCCGAGCGCCTAATTGGCTTGGTGGAGTAGGTAGTATGGGTAAACACCACGTGCAACAAATAAAAAAAACAATAGGTTCTAAGGTATCTAGTAAATTAATAAAAAAACATTAAAAGTCCCACTGGCTGCGTTTACATGAGGCAAGCGGCGCGCCCAAGCAGTCAGGTTTGACGTCGGAACGCATTGACATTATGACGTCATAATCACTGATGACCCCGGCACGGTAGCTCGCTGCATATAGACGCACCCAATTGCTGCCTCTACAAATGCGGAGCGGTGCGCCCGAGGAATCAGTTCTGACGTCGCAACGCGTCGACATAATTATAACTGATAGCTTAGAGCTCTGTTGTAATTATTATTATTATTTAAAATAAAGCATTAGGATCTTAATTCCCAGATAAGTCTCATTCGTGAGTAAAGCTTAGGTTTTAGGTATAGTATAAATAACAAAAGTATAAGTATCTACTTACCTACAGATCGTGGACTATGATCGGACCAAAACCTCGGCTTACGAGGGCTCCATTGAAATTGAAAAACAACTGAGAACTTAATTAAATTCTAATCTCTTCTGAATGGCGGTTTTAGTAGGACTAAGCACTAGTTAACACCATTGATGTATTTTTAGCAGATACGGTACCTTCAAACATGCAGCGAAATTCACACATTTGATATCGCACTCGCAGTTCACCAGAAGATGAACCGTACTGAAAATACCGTCATGAAAATGCACGAGCGACTGAGTCGCACCGTGTCTATGGACTCTATTTAGTAGGACAAACTTTCCTATCTCCCCCTTTTTGGTAATATCTTTGGTTAACACGTTTATTTTAATGTTTAAAAAAAGACTCGGTTGGACTGGCAAGCTCAAACGTTGGGCTTGTGTGATTATGCTTATAAATTGTCAGCAGTACCTACCTATTTTCTATTTTTAAATCTGCATGTTGAATCCATGGACGTTACATGATGCATCACACAAAATAAATCTAAAGGATTTTCTTTTTGTGATGTGTGTAAAAATTGCCTAAAATAGAACCTCCTTTAACTATTAACTGAAGAAAAAAAAATATTTTAAATAACATGATCGAGCATCGCGCGCTTGTTGGCAAACGAACAAAAGACGAGCAAGCGACGACAGCGGTGTGCGGACCGACGCGCGGGGGGCCGAGCCGAGCCCCGATCCCCGCCGACCCAACCCAACAGGCTCAGTGACCTGCGCGCCGCGCTGCTCGCCGAACGCGCCAACAAGATGGCGGATTTCAACGTCGTATTCCCGCGCAAACTATTGAAAAAACTGATACTGTTATACAAAGACAGCCCGTGCTTGTGGGACCGGAATTCTTTAGGCTACAAATTGAAGCAAAAACGCCACGCTGCTATCACGAAACTAACGGAATTAGTGCAAGAGTACGATCCGAGCGCGACGCGAGTGCATATTTTGAGGAAGATTGAGAGTTTGCGAGCGTGCGTCCGACGAGAATTTAGGAAGGTGCAAGAAAGCAAACGGAATGCGACGAGTGAGGATGAGATCTACACCCCTCACTTGTGGTACTACGACATGTTGTCGTTCATATTTCAAGACGATGAGGTGTATAAAAGCAAGGAGCGAGATTCGCCGGAGACCGTGGTGAGTGAATAAATTGTGTGACGTCACAGAGCCGGCCGGCGAGGCGACTCGAGGCTTCTTGTTTACCGCATTTCGTATCTGTGTGTGAGGCAGACACCGCTGATAAAATGTAAACGGGTGACCGTGATAATAATGATTAAGTACGCACATAGTAGGTACTTATCGAAAATTTAATTCAGTTAGGTTAATAGTATCTAGTTACGGTTACAATGTATGCAGAGTACAGGTATTTACCTAATTCATAATTCCATTTTAAGTAATAACATTTTCAGGTTATGTACCTACTGTCACTATTGTCACCTGTCACTGTTTGACACGCGACATAGGAACCATAAACATTCCCAATTAAGTATTAGGCCGTGCTGACTTTGGTTTTGTTTTCGTCCGAATTTTACTCGTGCATAGTTGCATACACGTATAGTACGTTTTTTTATACTTGTCCTATTTGGTAAGCAAAGATAGCGTCCAGCGGGGTGATTGCGTAACTTTTTGTCAATGTTTCAATTGGTTTCGTATATAATTGACACAGGATGAACGAAACCAATTGAAACATTGACAAAAAAGTTACGCAATCGCCCCTCTGGACGCCATCTTTGGTTACCAAATAGGACAAGTATAAAAAAACGTACTATACGAACAACACGAATGATCCCGACCTTCCAAGTACTACGGGAGTGCGCACACAGGGTGCGAGTTACGTACACGTACGACCAACTGTGCACCCAGTGTGCACCCAGTGTGCGCACTCCCGTAGTACTTGGAAGGTCGGGATCATTTGTGTTGTTCGTACGTGTATGCACGAGTAAAATTCGGACGAAAACGCATCCAAAGTGAGCGCGGCCTTATACGAAATTTGTTTGTTACTTGAAACTGACACAATATCTATTAACCTGTTTGAGCCATATTGTTTTTAAGAAGATCATAGGAACCACTGAGTAGGTTTGATATGGACATTGATTTAGCTGCATTTATTGACAAACCTGAGCAACCTAACCTAACCTTGGCGTCATCGTTGGACACCATTGTCGATCCTGGCTTACAGGAATAACAGTGGTGGGAATGTGTGGCGGGCTTAGTCCCATAAAAAGAAAAATAAACCTGAGCAAACTAGGAAAACAGCATAACAAATGACCGTCAAATTCTAAGACAATCTTGCCCAACTCAATAATTCTAAAGACAGATTCCCTGATTGAAGCTAAATAAGTACACATAGGTATTAATCAGCTTGGTAGTGCAAAGTAATAAAGCAGTAAGAATAAATTTAGATGTAGATTTAGATCTAGTCTTGGGATATAGTAAGACTCTGTTTACAGACAAATTGCCTTATATAGGTCCTAATTATATTGTTTCTATAGCATAAGTCCCTAAGGCATATGAACAACGGTAAGCAGGTAGCAAGGAATTATGGTCGTATTGATAAAACCCTTTATTTTCGTTAATTGCAAGTTATGAATGAATTTGTAAGAATAACTATTTGGGATGCTACTTGTTAATTCATCTATATAAAACAAACTAATACTTAAGACATTAAAATAAATCAGGATAAACGTAATGAATTTATAAGTAGATTAAATACTCAAAAGGCTGGAACAAATTAACGGTTCCATTCAAATGAGAATCAATTTATTTTCCCAATCTATCAGAAGGGAATAGGAGTCTCAAAAGGGTATTCTTCTTCCCCTTATCGTATGGTTAATTGCCAACTTAGTGTGAGATTTCTGCAAGCCCCCCAAGGCCTCTGACAAGGCTTAACGACTGCTAGACGACAACAACCGTGACTGATTTTTTACGTGCTCTCCGAAGCACGGAGACGCTCAGTTCAAATGCCACTAAATGGTCACCCATCTCTGACTGACTTTGCCAAGCGTTGCTTAACCTCCGAAGGTTTACCGATTAGTGATTGCAGCTCGCTATAAGCGCCTCATAGATAGGATGAACAATATATTTGCTATACCGGTATCAAACCCACGACTTGAAGACTAGAGAAAGAACTCGGACCAAATTGGACCATTTTGGCTGTGGTTTGTAACCATTATTCCTCAGTTTCGGGGTTTTATAAAGTTATAACCCACAAAAAGAAAATTTACGAGAACAATACATCCAAATTTTTCAACAAAAAGATTGTGTTGACTCGTGAAACCCTCCGCCGAAAACTTTTGTACGCGAACGGAAGGATGTAATTTTTCATGATGGTTATCACGAGATTCTGAGAAGCCTTGATTTTAAAAATATTAAACCCAAAGACATTACCAAGAAAGAGGGAGATGTGACTGTCCAAAATAGTATGTCCTAGTAAACGGAGTCCATGGACACAGCACGACTCAGTCGTTCGCGGGAAATAATGCTGAAAACATATTGCCGGTATTGCCAATACGACTTATCTTCTGGTAAATAGCATGCATCAAAATGCCTTTCAGTTGATTGTCGAATTGTAAATGCGACTGCGGTGTGTGAATTTCGATGCATGTAGTGGTCCGCTGAACACAAGTCTAGTGATTGCAATGTTAGGAGGTGCCATATTTGCTAAAATAATACCTCAATGATTATACCTTATACTTTGTTTGTCAATCCGTTATCATTATTTTTTCTGCCTTAAATAACAACAACTCTCGCAAAGTTTCCATAAAATGTACATACAGGGTGGTGACGACATCATGACAATAATTGAAACCACATACTGGGTATCACGTTAGTTTTTATTTTGACAATTTTAACTTTACGCCTACAAAGATACCGCTAAAAACACCGACACCGAAGCGATGTTGCTACGTTTGTACTTACAGGTCAGTCTATAGACGTAGTCGGTAGACGTTTATAAAGGGTGTTGTGTTTCGTTTAGACTATTTCCGCATTTAATTTGTTTGAAAATTTTAAATTTTGGTCTTTGATGTAAACCTAATTTTATAATGTGTTGTGATTGACTAGCAGGGATCGTGTTTTAATTTATAGTCACTATGTCGTCACCACCCTGTATACGTGTCCCTAAAAGCACAAGCATTCTAAAAGATTGGGTTTAGCCATTGAAATTAAATTGATATCTAAAAAAAAAAAAATACACTGCCATAGTGTTCTTAGACCCACCAAACAGCACAGCAATCTAAGACTTACGTGGAAGTCAGCTTCTTATTTCTTTGGATAAATTTGAATGGATGAATTTTCATCTATGTGCATAAATTACAGTTCGCTGACGGTGAGGGAAAACATCGTGAGGAAACCTACCTATCCCTCGGGATTAGGTAATAGTCAGTTCCTGTATACACGGCGACAAGGTTCACCACCTGTTACGTTGGGTTCTGACTATCTGGTGAAACGTGGGCTTTGAGTTGGTTAATACCTCCACAATGTGGTGGTGTATGGCCACTCAAGCCTCTGACTACCCCCGAATGGGGATAAAAGTCGTGACGTTACATTTCACATTTCATTTCATTTCATTTATTTCTTTCCAAACATTTCACAAGTTATGAAAAGGCCCACAAAGTCATGTAATTCAGATTAGCATTCAGAATTTTGTTCCTCAAGGGTAACACATAAGCAGATAATGACGGGCCCGTTAGCGTGGTTGGCGCGGAGGCGCCTTTCACACTGCAGGTCGTAGGTTCGATTCCTACCCGGGACATGCATTTGTGTACATGAAAATGTCTGTATGTACCGAGTCCGGGTGTATATGTTTATTAAGTTTGTATTTACAAATGAAAAAGTAGTATATGTAGTGATATCAGTTATCTGGTTTCCATAGTACAAGCTCTGCTTAGTTTGGGATCAGGTAGCCGTGTGTAAAAAATGTCCCAGGATATTATTATTATTATTATTAATATGATCGCACTTACAGGGATGCAGTTTCTGTGCCGCGATGTATTTCTCCAGCTTCCGCCGCAGTACGATCTCGGCGCCGTACCTTCCCACTGATCCGTTGTCCACTAGCAGGAAATATGCATGCCTGTTATTCAATACTGCTAATTTGGATCTGAAACAAAAATATCACAATATGATAGCCGTTTAGTCAAGACTCTATTGCGTTGAGCATAACACATAGCTAGCGGGAGTCTTCTTTCTAGCCTTATTACGCAGGGTCGGCTTCATGAACCTAATACTAAAGGACTGGGTCTAAGCAGCTAAGCCGCGTTGCTTAAACATCGCACAACTAGGCCGGTAACGTAATCACAGTAGGCGTGGCTAAGTCAGTGTGCTGTTGGCGTTCGTCCTGTGCAGACGTCTTGCCAACGTTCACATCCCAAATATAATTATATTCGACACTAGATGGCGTCCCTTTGTACGTAATTTTTCATGATCATACACTTAGTGACATCTAGTGCAAATAATTAAACTACGTACTAACATCGACATAAAACGAAGCGAGTAGTTCAGCTATTTCCCGGTAGATAGATGCCACGCATTTCTTAACCCCCACCACCCGCGCCATCCCGTGCAAATTACCACGCGTTGTTTAATAGAGAAATCTAATAAGGGCACCTCTTTCTTAAGTCTTTACTCTATGGTCGGCTTACAGTTTACCCTGATTTTACTGATTACCTATATTTGCGACCACATGGCGCAGTGGTTCGAGCGTTGGCCGCGCGGCTCACTGCATCGGGTGGTTGCGGGTTCGATTCCCGTCAGGGGCAAATTTAAGAAACGGCCTTTTCGTAAATTGCCCTGGTCTGGGTGTCACTGGGATCACCCCCCCATTTCACTGTATGGTAGCCATAGTACAAACGTTGCTTAGTTTGGGGCCATACAGTTGGTGTGTAAATCTGGCGATATTTATTTATTTACACTCCGGCTCACATTCATCGTACGAAATGCAGCTCAAACACTTAGCTACTTTACGCCGGTCTTCTGTGAGATGGTGGTACTACCTGAGCCCATGAACTGTAGTCAATTGGCTACAGCATTGATCTACCAATAAATAATAAGTAGCATCCTAAAGAAACTTCCCCAATATCCCAAAGAGTCAAAATCCAATATGTGTAAAAGCCGAAAGAACCGATGACATTAAATCCGGATTACGTCGATAAATCGGCGAAGTTCCATGTTGAGACTAACTTGTTTCCGCAGTGACTCTGAACAAAGGAGCCGACAATAAAATAAAGGGAATAAAGGGAGCGCAATCTGACTCATAACCACTGATGTATTATTTTAGCAGATATAGTACCTCCTAACATTGCAATCACCTGACTTATGCGCACCACTAGATGCAGCGAAATTCACACATCTGTCATCGCACATGCAATTCGACAATAAATTTCAAGGCATTTTGATGTTTGTTATTCATCAGAAGATAAGCTATATTGGCAATACCTACATGTTTTTAACATTATTTTCCGTGAACGACTGAGTCACTGTGTCTATTGTCTTCGTTTCATAGGACATACTATTTTGGACAGTCACCTGTTTCCCTCTTTCTTGGTAATATCTTTGCTCAGAACTGATTTAAATCGGGGATTTTGAAACTTTCAATGGAGAGATAAAAAACCTTTTAAGATAAGGTACTATTTTGTAACTGCGTTATTCGCTGAAGACCAACTATGGGTAGCGTACGGAGCGTGTATTTATACCACAATAGATGCTTGCAATACCAAAAGCCGTTTGCACGTTGCCGACCTGAAGGGGAGTGGGACAGGGGGAAAGAAAGCGGGGGCTGGGCTTCCGGCTTTTACTCATTGTACGAAACGCATTGTCACGTTGGGTTCTGACTATCTAGTGAAACGTGGGCTTTGAGTTGGTTAATACCTCCACAATGTGGTGGTGTATGGCCACTCAAGCCTCTGACTACCCCCGAATGGGGATAAAAGTCGTGACGTTACATTACATTACATTACGAAACGCAGCGGTAATAGCTACTTAAGGTGGGGACATGAGCTGGAAATTTTGGCTGAATGGGCGGAGCTAACGCATTGCGCCCCGCGCACCCCGCGCTCCCCGCGCCAGCTCTGACAGCGCGCGTTTATTGCGTCGCTTGTATTCTTATTTCAACGCAAGCCAAGCCGAAAATTATCACAACGTAATACGACTGCAAATAAGTTCATAATTTCGCCCTGAAGTGCTAATCATAAATAGCTCAGTAGAAAAGTCTTGGATATTATTCCGAAAGACGATGACGATGACGAAGGTTCGAATCCTGTAGTTTTTTTTCTTAATATTTTCTAATTATTGTAGGCACGATCTTTTTTTTTTTTTTTTTTTTTAATTAAATCTAATAATTTATTTATTTATTCATAAACTAAAGTCTAAAATCGATCACATAGGGCAAATAATGCAGGAAAGAAAACTATCTACGATACGATACGAGTGCGAATCCCACAGCATAATATAATATTATACAGAGTGGTGACGACATTACGTCAATAAATTTAAATACGGTCCCTACTAGTCAATCACAATTTGTGTTGCAAAAGACTCGAGTCTTTTAGGCTTATTATTAGGGCTCGAGCCTTTTTATGAAAGCTCGAAGGCTAAAGAACTCATTAGCCCCGAGCCTTCGCGGCGAAGAGGAGGCTCTCGGAAATAAAGCCTTTATTTTGAAGCGCTTTCTAAAGAGGCTTTGAGCCCTTTTTATTTTAGCCCTTTGTGACCATTCTTGACTATACTTGAATATGCATGACTATTCTCAAGAATTGACCAGTACTGACCATCCTTGACTATTTGACCATTTTTTACTATTTTGACCATTATTTACTATTTTTGACCATTATTTACTATTTTTGACCATTATTGACTATTTTGGCCATTTTTGACCAATGTTGACTATTTTTAGCCATTGTTGACTATTCTCAACTATTAGTGACTACTATTGATCATTTTTGACTATTTTGACCATTATTGACTATTTTTGACCATTGTTGAGTGTTTTAGACCATTATTGACTATTTTGACTATTGGTGACTGTTTTTGGCCATTTTTGACCAATGTTGACTATTTTTAGCCATTGTTGACTATTCTCAATTATTGTTGACTACTATTGATCATTTTGACTATTTTGACCATTATTGACTATTTTGACTGTTTTTGGCCATTTTTGACCAATGTTGACTATTTTTAGCCATTGTTGACTATTCTCAACTATTAGTGACTACTATTGATCATTTTTGACTATATTGATCATTATTGAATATTTTTGACCAATGTTGAGTGTTTTTGACTATTTTGACTATTGTTGACTGTTTTTGGCCATTTTTGACTATTTTTAGCCATTGTTGACTATTCTCAACTATTAGTGACTACTATTGATCATTTTTGACTATATTGATCATTATTGAATATTTTTGACCAATGTTGAGTGTTTTTGACTATTTTGACTATTGTTGACTGTTTTTGGCCATTTTTGACCAATTTTGACTATTTTTAGCCATTGTTGACTATTCTCAACTATTGTTCACTACTATTGATCATTTTTGTCTATTTTGACGATTATTGACTATTTTGACTGTTTTTGGCCATTTTTGACCAATGTTGACTATTTTTAGCTATTGTTGACTATTCTCAACTATTAATGACTACTATTTATCATTTTTATCTAGTCAAGAATGGTAAAAAATAGTCAATAATGGTCAAAATAGTCAAAATGATCAATAGTAGTCAACAATAGTTGAGAATAGTCAACAATGGTAAAAAATTGTCAACAATGGTCAAAAACCCTCAACAATGGTCAAAAATAGTCAAAAATGATCAATAGTAGTCAACAATAGTTGAGAATAGTCAACAATGGCTAAAAATAGTCAAAAATGGCCAAAAACAGTCAACAATAGTCAAAAACACTCAACATTGGTCAAAAATATTCAATAATGATCAATATAGTCAAAAATGATCAATAGTAGTCACTAATAGTTGAGAATAGTCAACAATGGCTAAAAATTGTCAACATTGGTCACAAATGGCCAAAAACAGTCAACGATAGTCAAAATCGTCAAGAATGGTAAAAAATAGTCAATAATGGTAAAAAATAGTCAATAATGGTCAAAATAGTCAAAAATGATCAATAGTAGTCAACAATAGTTGAGAATAGTCAACAATGGTAAAAAATAGTCAACAATGGTCAAAAACACTCAACAATGGTCAAAAATAGTCAAAAATGATCAATAGTAGTCAATAATAGTTGAGAATGGTCAAAAATGGCTAAAAATAGTCAACATTGGTCAAAAATTGTCAAAAATGGCCAAAAACAGTCAACAATAGTCAATAATGGTCAAAATAGTCAAAAATGATCAATAGTAGTCAACAATAGTTGAGAATAGTCAACAATGGCTAAAAATAGTCAACATTGGTCAAAAATTCCCAAAAACAGTCAACAATAGTCAAAATAGTCAATAATGGTCAAAAATAGTAAATAATGGTCAAAATAGTCAAAAATGATCAATAGTAGTCAACAATAGTTGAGAATAGTCAACAATGGTAAAAAATAGTCAACAATGGTCAAAAACACTCAACAATGGTCAAAAATAGTCAAAAATGATCAATAGTAGTCAATAATAGTTGAGAATGGTCAAAAATGGCTAAAAATAGTCAACAATGGTCAAAAATTGACAAAAATGGCCAAAAACAGTCAACAATAGTCAATAATGGTCAAAATAGTCAAAAATGATCAATAGTAGTCAACAATAGTTGAGAATAGTCAACAATGGCTAAAAATAGTCAACATTGGTCAAAAATTTCCAAAAACAGTCAACAATAGTCAAAATAGTCAATAATGGTCAAAAATAGTAAATAATGGTCAAAATAGTCAAAAATGATCAATAGTAGTCAACAATAGTTGAGAATAGTCAACAATGGTAAAAAATAGTCAACAATGGTCAAAAACACTCAACAATGGTCAAAAATAGTCAAAAATGATCAATAGTAGTCAATAATAGTTGAGAATGGTCAAAAATGGCTAAAAATAGTCAACATTGGTCAAAAATTGACAAAAATGGCCAAAAACAGTCAACAATAGTCAATAATGGTCAAAATAGTCAAAAATGATCAATAGTAGTCAACAATAGTTGAGAATAGTCAACAATGGCTAAAAATAGTCAACATTGGTCAAAAATTCCCAAAAACAGTCAACAATAGTCAAAATAGTCAATAATGGTCAAAAATAGTAAATAATGGTCAAAATAGTAAATAATGGTCAAATAGTCAAGGATGGTCAATACTGGTCAACAATTGTTGAGAATAGTCATGCATATTCAAGTATAGTCAAGAATGGTCACAAAGGGCTAAAATCAAAAAGGGCTCAAAGCCTCTTTAGAAAGCGCTTCAAAATAAAGGCTTTATTTCCGAGAGCCTCCTCTTCGCCGCGAAGGCTCGGGGCTAATTAGTTCTTTAGCCTCCGAGGTTTCATAAAAAGGCTCGAGCCCTAATAATAAGCCTAAAAGACTCGTTGAGTCTTTTGCAACACAACCTGCAACACAACCTCTGACCACCTGGGTGATCAAAGTGGAATATTGCATTTTTTAATGTTTTCTAATGTGATATTTTTAACCGACTTCAAACTTTTTTGAAGTCGGTTTCTCAATTCGACTGTATTTTTTTTATGTTTATTACCTCAGAACTTGCGACTGGGTGAACAGATTTTGAAAATACTTTTTTTTATTTTGAAGTTAGACATCTTGATAAAACAGAGAGAATTACATACGACGCGGGTTCAAATCCAACCATATTTAGTTATTTAAATATATTTGGATTTATTATAGTAATGGTATTTTTCAATGGTGCAGAATTTATCAGAATATTTACACAAAATTATTATTTTTTAATGCATATAATTTATGTATTTATTCCTCATAGAACTATAGCACAAAATGTATATCATAGGCTTTGATTATATATGGTCTAGATATAGGGTTCGAGCGCCTAAACGCCAAAAAAAATATCAGCCAACTGTTGGCTCATAAACTGATTTCGCCCGCTCAGTAGCGACACTGACTGTGTGCGGTGAACACCGTTTTTTTGCCGTAGAAAAATGACAATATGTGCAATAAAAGTATGCAGAAATTACAGGGGACGAATAAAAAAAATAAAAAAAAAATACCTATCATCGGTAAGTAAACTCGAAAGAATTATTTGGTGAAGACACAATTAGATTTATGAAGTGTAATTTTATTCAAAAATATAACGGCCATTTGACGCCATGTTGACAAGGTTTCCTGATAATTGAATTTAAAATTCCCATGTGAGCGTTTGCTATTTTTTTGGGGAATTATAAATCCAGGGAATTTGACTTCTAATTTTATAACTAAGCCACAGAAAAATATGAAAGCTTCTAATAAACTAATTCGTCTTATTTCCAACACTACCTAAATAAGAACATCAAATAAAGAACACCAATTATTATTACTTGTCCTTTTGACTGATAAGTCGCCATCAAATTTACTAACTCAGCCACCGATTTTACAACTCATAAACATTTTAGCGTTTTGAAGCTTCAACATGTTCTTCAAAAAATGTAGTTCAAGCTAAACTAGGAAACATCAAATAGACGGGCGCCTGTCTAAATTTGAACCAATCAGAGAGCTCAATTCAATTCGTGCGAGCTCGGGTCTTCGGGGCATTTGACTTGTCTGGGTTAGGTTCGAAGGGAGTGTTTTATAGGCCAAAAATGCTATAAAAAAGAAGTCGGTTTCATTACATGCCTTTTTTAAACGACTTCAAAAAAGGAGGAGGACTCTGAGTGCTTCTGTCGTTACACCGTCCTCTCCAGGACTCCTATCATAAGGTAGGTATCATCATTTCTTTTTAAAAACCTTCTGTACTTCAAGGTTTGTTATGGAAGGAATGGTGTCACTACAGTTCTACTCTGTTTTAGTGTTATCTTTTGAACTAGAATATTACAAATAAATAACCTTAACCTAACAGTAATGTTTTTATTACAAATATATTTCACGTAATAGGTAGGTATGTGAATAATAAAAATCATAATTAAATGAATTTATATTTTAATTAGACACCTCGAAATCAAAACATATTTTTTCCCTACTTTTATGGGAAATATTCAAAAGCTGGTATCACTCAGCACGTATCAACAGTGACGCAGCGCGCTTGACAAACAATAGTCTACGAATACTTGTGTGCGTGACACGCACACATCGCTTTCAAATCTGGCCTGTTTTTTTCGTTGCGATTGCAGCGCAAAACTCGGTCTAGACAAGTAATTAGTCTAAGATCATAGGGCTAGTGAATAATTCGCAATGTCTCATTAGCGTAGTGGTAAAGCATTAGCAATTATTCCATGAGTTCGTACCTCACCTTTTTGGTGATAATATTGTTCTTATTTGTAATAATATTGTTTTTTTCTATTTATTACATGTTTTATTACATTTTAATCATTTTATAAATTATTTGGATTGACAAACTAATACGCCAACTGAATGGTCCCAAACTAAGCAACGCTTGTACTATGGGTACCGTAATGGCCTGGAGACGATCCCCGTAATCCTGGGATCAGGAAAAATAACGCATAAGTCAGTTTCTAAAATTTTCATTTGGCGGGAATCGAACCCGCAACCACGCAAGCAGTGAGCCGAACAGCCTACGTCAAACCTCTTTACGAAGCAGGCGTCAATTTTTCAATGCATGACGAAGTATATAGTTCATAATTTCG
The DNA here is from genome assembly GCA_947859195.1 of Drymonia ruficornis. Classification (NCBI taxonomy): domain Eukaryota; kingdom Metazoa; phylum Arthropoda; class Insecta; order Lepidoptera; family Notodontidae; genus Drymonia; species Drymonia ruficornis. The sequence continues at coordinate 2,048,303 of OX401922.1, forward strand.
CCGATTCAAGTAATATGTAAATAGCTCAGTGAGTCAATGTGTACGCGCGACAGTATGTAGGATCGAATCCTAGTTTTATATTTTGGTTTTTTTTTTTTCATGTTATTCAATTTTTTTATTATTTTAGGCAATTGTATTTGTATCCAATTGTATTTTTTTTATATAATAACAAAGAATTGTAATTTATGTTCTAAATTACAACTATTTATCACAACTACTTAGGTACAAAGGCGTATAAATGCGCACAAATATAAAATCTAACAAATGCTAGCTATCTACAAAATATTCTAAACCACTGCAATATTTTTACGTATTTATTTATAAAAAAGAGATACACGATAATTGAAGCGACTGGAGCGTAGAAAAGTGACACAACCTCCCCGTCCAACAGTCATCGCGGTACTGCCGCCCGTCGCCCCTCGCACCGGATCCGCCCACTTTGTTGGCGAATATTTGGAAAATCATGAATTGTGACGTGAAAAACGATTGCATCGCAAAATCAAGCTTACATTTTTTAGGTATTATCTTTCTCCATCTTTTGGTGAAAAAACTATTTAAAAATTCCCAGCCGTTTGGAAGAAGATAGAAATTTAAATTTGAAAATTTCTACATTTTGGTAATTTTTTTCACATAGTAAAAGAGCATTTTTCACATTTTTCAAACTTGTTTTTTAAAGAAGAGGGTATAATAAATACGGTGATATTTTTTTCAAAATTTTTACTCCACTCGTCTAAGAGGAGATAGCCTCCAAACATGCCTCGTTAGCTGCTCGTTAACTGCCGGCCGGGAAGCGGAGTCTTAACGCCGATCTTCTGTGAGAGGGTGATACTACCACGGTCGAGCCAGCCCATATGTGAGCTGCATTCAATGTGTTACAGCTTGGCACTACCAACAATAAAATATCACGTTAAAAGATTGTATCCGTAGCACCCTCAACCGACGGCAGTACATGAGAAGGTGTATGAATGTGGATGAAGCAAAACAGCGAACCTAATACGGTCCTTATGCAATATTGCTGATGAATTGCATTGCAATTCATTTTAGGGTTTTCTGATGAATCTTTAGCAATTCCGCTAAATTTCTGTAGAATACACACATTATACGCCATTCGTGACAGTTTCACAGAAATTTAGCGGATTCTGCTGGAGGGTTGGAAAAATGAATTGCTTTAGCAGAATTGCTGCAATTCATCTTTGTGACGGTATTAGCCCCACAGGTGTGTCAAAATCGTAGCAAGTGGCAATTAATGGTCTCTGCCTACCCCCGTGATATACAGGCGGGAGTATATGTATGTATGTATGTTAAAAGATTGTTTAACTAGAGCGCTTAACTTCTTTCAGAACTCGGACGGTGAAGAGGCAGAATACATTGAAGATGATGAACAATTCGAGAGCCCAGTGGAAAACTATAGCATGTACAATATATCTGGGAATGATTCTATAGAAGTGACTGAAAACACAAGTTCTACGTCCAAGAGATACTCTTACGAGGAAGATACGAAGGGCAAGCGACACTTCACGGAAATAGAAGATGAATACGATGCTATCGGTAAGTTCACTGATGAGGTAGGAGTTCGATGGACGCGGCAGACGGCAGACGTCAGTCGGCAGACGTCAGTCGGCAGACGTCAGTCTCATACAAATTGTCGCGATGACATGTGCCGCGACGGCAGACGGCATTACAATTTCTATGGGACTGACGTCTGCCGACTGACGTCTGCCGTCTGCCGCATTGATCCATCTCCTACCATTAAACTACTTGATGCAGATTTTCTTTTGAGAGCAAAGCAAACACCATATACTTCGGCGAAGACGTGGCCGAGGCCGTGGTCTCATATTAAATGCCATCGGCCGCTTACAGCGTCACGCGTACGCCGCGTCACAAGGTTACTATAGAAATATACTGCTGTGGTCTCCTTCACACGCCGACGTCACTATAGTAACATTGTGACGCGGCGTACGCGTGACGCTGTAAGTGGCCGATGGCATTTAATAGGGCGCCTTACTGCGGCAGGTCTAAAGAATTCTGATATTCCTGACTAAACAACGTAAGTCCCACCTGATGTTAAGCAGTTACTGTAGCCTGTAAATGCTTGCAATACGAAAGGTACCCATTACTCGCACGTTACCGACCTGAATGGGATTGGGGTTGGGAAGGGTTGGGCTCCGGTCCTCTCACTCATCGTACGAAACGCATGTAAAATAGCTTACTTTACGCTGATTTTCTGGGTAGACGAGCCAGCCCGTATATGAACTGCAGTCAATTGGCTACAACTTGGCTCTATCACTGCAGCTCTTTAGATCAACTAACACTTGGTAGTGTGGCGTCAAATTAAGATGCAATTATTCACTGTTGTAGTGTTTTCGTTGTAGGTACTATTGGATAGTTTCCATTCTATTTTGTGGCATTCCTTTATTTGCGACCATACAATTCTATATATCTACAAAAAACATAAAGACATTATGCAAATTCAAGTAGAATTATATTCCTGCAGATATCTTTTATCTTCGGAATAGCTAACACTAATAGAAACAAGAACCAATCCCAAATTATCCTATTTTCCAGGGATCAACGTAGCGGCTAAGCTCCGCAATCTGCCGCCGAACATGAGGATACTAGCAGAGAAGCTGATCAACGACGTGATGTTCCAAGCTCAGACTAATGTCCTCACGACTTCCACTGCCATCGTGACACCAGACCCTTTCAAATAAAACCATAAAATAACCCATTTCTCTATATTTATTTAAGAAACCCATTAGTTTTAATATACGTTGACGTGCAACCCAATAACCAAAGATTTTCCAGCACAACGGGACAAATAAAGTTCCGTTCCGCACATAAAGGGTTCCGTACCACCGTAGAATATAAATGTCAAAAATATCAAGTTTCTTGTATAGGGACCCCCATTATTTTTAAATTTTATTTTAAGTATTTTTGTTGTAGCTGCAACAGAAATACACATTCTGTGAAAATTTCAACTCTCTACCTATTACGGTTTGTGAGATACAGGCCGTTGACAGACTGACCAACAGCGGAGTCTCAGTAATAGGGTTCCGTTGGCACCCCTTGGGTACGGAACCCTAAAAATGAACAAAGACATAGGAAGTACATTTGAAATACTGAGCTATGCTAAGTGTGAAATATGTCGTAAATTGCTTACGTGACTGGTGTCCTGTAGGAGGGCCTCGCTAAAGATATTTATTCGTACGAATAAATGGCTCTTAGGCCGCGCTCACTTTGGATGCGTATTCGTCCGAATTTTACTCGTGCTTACACGTACGAACAACACGAATGAAAATTCGGACGAAAACGCATCCAAAGTGAGCGCGGCCTTAGTTTACGATCCCTATTTGTCGAGAGGATGACATATCCCCAAATAAGGCTTTATTGAGCCGCCTGAAGCAATAAAATGTTTCGTACAATAAGCATTATTATATGTGCTCCGTCTACTGGCACTTCAAATTTTAAATTTTAAGCTATCTTGGTTACTTTTGGTTTCGGTTCATCTACGTATTTCATTACTCATTCTAGCATAGCTCTCACCATTGCTCATCCAGGGACGTTGAGCTTTCTTACCAGGCCAACGGTAGGTGACCTCGCCTTAGCGACGTAGTATTTTTTTTACAAGACTGAAGTGCACTGACAAGCGTACGTCCCGCCTGATGTTAAGCATTTACCGTAGCCGATAGATGCTTGCAATACCAAAGGCATTGCTCGAAGGAAGGAGGGAGGGAAGGTGGGGGGTGTTGGGCTTTCGGCTCTGTCACTCATCGTACGAAACGCAGCTGTAATAGCTGCTTAACGCCGATCTTCTGTGAGAGGGTGGTACGACTCCGGTCGAACCAGCCCGCATATGAGCTGCAGTCAATTGGCTACAGCTTGGCTCTACCACCAAGAAACCATCAAGGTCATATTGTGAACACGACCTACTAAAAAGAATATCTTACCTGGGCGAAGCCATAGCATGATAGGGAACATCCCTCCCCCTCCCGATGAGCTCGTTGGCGCCCTCCACGATGCCCCACGGGGCGATGCCGATGCTGACCACGCGGCCGGCTCGCTGTGACCGCTCCAGTTGTAAAGCGTCGCCCACTTGACGAGTCACACCTGTCAACAAACATTCCTTTAACATGTGAAAGTACCTTTGATAGATGACCGATCATCATTCATAATGCGCACAGCCAAGGAGTGGAACTCCCTGCCTGCGTCTGTTTTTCCGAGTGCGTACAACCCAAATCTCTTTAAAAGTAGGGTGAACAGGCATCTTCTGGGTATACTCGCTCCACCGTCGACCTCATCTCTGCCCCTACGGCAAGATTGAGGTCAAGAGCAAGCCCATTTATAATAAAAAAAAAAAGACCGCTTGGCGCAGTTCAAGCTTAGGCCACTCGGTTCACTGAATCGGATGGTTGCGGGTTCGATTCCCGCCAGATTGATATGGAGGTATAGTTTAATGTGCTGTTTTTTAGAGCACTAATGGTCAGAAGACGGTCGCAGACGTCGGGGCAGACCAAGGAGAAGATGGAGAGCCGATGTGGTCAACTTTGCCGGCGGAACGTGGCAGTAAATGGCTCAGGATGGGGAGTTGTGGAAGAGAAAAGGGGAGGCCTTTGCCCAGCAGTGGAACAGCTAATTGGCTATTAAAAAATATGTTCATGGGGCAGAGTTGGGCAAAATTTAATTGCAATTAATTAATGCAAATTGCATATGGTGTCACAATTAACAATTAATTTTGATTTGTTTGTCAATCGCGAACAAATCACAATTAATTGTTAATTGTGACATCACCCGCAATTAGCAATTAATTAATTGCAATGAAATTTTGCCCAACTCTGATGTGGGATATATTGTTCAGACTATGGATGTTTGCCTTTAGTACCTATCACAATGCTATGAAGGTTGCAATTATTGACAGGGAAGTTAATGTTCTTGCTCTAGGTTGGCTATCATTGCCGGGACATGGACAACAACAGCCCAACCCCCCCTCCCCCACCCTAAATCCCCCCTCCCCCACACTCCCACTCCCACTCCCCTTCAGGTCGGCAATATGCGAGCGATGCCTTTGATATTGTAAGCATCCATAGGCTACGGTAACTGCTTAACATCAGGCGGGCCGTACGCTTTTTTGCCAACGAAGTCCTATATAAAAAAAAAACAACAAGAAGAACTAACCCGTATTAGTTCCTCCAGTAAAGATCCACGCTCCAGTAGTCTTCGCAGCTTTGAGGAGGCCTTTTCTGAGTACCTTCTTCAGTTTTGGCTGGAGGTCGAAGTTGGCCTTGCCTCCCTGAATCGTGATCAGGAGTTTGGGCCGGTCGAGGGCCCATTCCCTCGTCAACAGCTGGACTATCAGTTCTGGTCGAGTGTCATGTGATAGCCGGACGTACTGTGCAAAATAAAGTGTTTTTATAGTAACTTTCAAGATATACTAATAAAAATAATGGGTGTCGGGTCCATAGAGAAGATTGTTTTTCTTCGAATAGCGTTCCTAGTATTCGTTTGGATGTTGTTTAGCAATCATAGGAATAAACCAGTGATGACTACTTGGCGCAGTGGGTCTAGAGTTGGCCGATCGGCTCACTGCATCGGGTGGTTGCGGGTTCAATTCCCGCCAGAGGCCTTTTCGTAATTTGCCCTGGTCTGGGTGTCACGGGGATGGATGGATTGTACAAGCGTCGGTTAGTTTGGTATCATGTCAGTTGGTGTGTTTGTCTGGCGATTTTTAAAACACATGGAGTACTTTAGGCTATGTATATTCTTTTATTGCTTCCAATATCTATCACTGACGCGGATCTCCTATTACTGTTTAGGTAAATGTTATAAATCTTTTGAAGTACCTATTTGTTCTACAACCAAACCTTAGAAGCTTTTTGTAGTAACATGCTTATGTCTAGCTTTACCTTGATCTTGGGAACCAATTTGGTCTAAAGATGAGTAAGTATATCTAACATTGATCATACTGTCTGATCCTGTTTTGTTGTTGAGCTTATCTTTAAGTTTTTTTTAACATCTACAGTAGTCTACTATTTCCTTTCTTCTCATGTTATGCAATCCTTTTTCATTCCTAGGTTTTGTATCATTCTCTTACCTGTGCTTTAGTCGGGTGTGGTCCCCCCTGAAACTCAACTGTTCCGTACGCATCAGTGGGTGCTGGCTGCGTGTGCCTCGCTGGCAGCCACGCCTCGCCCGGCGGGGCTGTGGGGATGCTCGACCCGTGGGCGGTCTTGCTGAGCCCGCACCAGCATCTGAGGACAACGAGGACATAATTAAGTCTACATTCCTGAGGATAATAGGATGAAGAGCTTTGACTATTTACTTGTCTAGACAGAGTTTTGAGCTGCAATCGCAACGAGAAAAACAGGCCAGATTTGAAAGCGCTGTGTGCGTGTCACGCACACAAGTATGTGTAGACTATTGTTTGAAAGACGCGCTGCGTCTCTGATAATGCGTGCTGAGTGATACCAGCTTTTGAATATTTCCTGTAAAAGATGGGGAAAAAAGTTTTGATTTTGAGGTATCTACATATAATTTATTTTAAATTTAAATTCATTTAGTTATTTTTATTCATAATATTAGGAGTATGTGCATATGGATTACTAGGTATACCTACTAGGTAAAATATTACTAAATAAAAAAGGTAAACTAAAATTTTATTATTTAGTATTTAATACTTTATATGGCGGCTTTAAATTTCGAAATAATGCTTTTTGGATTATAGATGGGGAGCCGTAGAAGGATTTTCTGGATTTTCTCGAGCGCGTCAGATTAAGATAACTACAGCTTACATATTGATAAGAACCTCCAACCAGTATGAGCCCTTAATATTGGTGGGTACGCTCAGGGGAACCAAAAAAATAATAATAATAGACCATCTTAAAATACTCGAACTCGTCAGGTTAAGATAAGGGGGATTCATTACTAGCTAAGAAGTGTCAAAAGTGTCAATTTTGCTAATTGGATCGTCAGTCTAAGAAATGGGAGCATCTGGAAGTTTCACTCAACACCCCCACTGAAATTGTTATTTTTTAAAGGACTGCGGTAGCAATAAAGCGTACGGCCCGCCTGATGTTAAGCAGTTACCGTAGCCTATAGTTGCTTACAAAATCTGACGCGCTCGAGTATTTTTTTTTTTCAATTTATTATGTTGGAGCATGAAAAGTATCAATATCTGACACGCTTGAATATTTCCATATCATTGCTTTTTTTAAATTTGAAATTTAATGTATACGCTTCCCCCACCGCTGAAAGTGGAAACATCTAGAACAATGTATTCTTCCTATCATCTAATCTACCGAATCTAATAGGTTTCGGCGACGCCGAAGTAAATCCACAATTTGCACGCTGGGCTCCCGGTCCATTATGATAAAACATTTTTTTTAATATAAGGTACGCTCACATGGGAATTTTAAATTCAATAAACAGGCAACCCTGCCAACATGGCGTCAAATGGCCGTTATATTTTTAAATAAAATTACATTTCATTAATCTAATTGTGTCTTTAGCAAATAGTTATATCGAGTTTACTTACCGATGATATGTATTTTTTTTTAATGTTTTTATTCGTCCCCAGTAATTTTTGGATACTATTATTGCGCATATTGTCATTTTTATACACCAAAGAAAGCGTGTTCACCGCACAATGTCAGTCTCGCTACTGAGCGGCCGGAATCAGGGGGGTTACTCCGAAATACGTCGCTGACGGATCGTCCGAAGTACGGATTCGATTTACGATCAAAACAATGTCAAATCGTAGAGAAAAACGAAAGAAGAAATGTCAAATCACGACAATCCGTCAGCCGAAACGTTAGGTTCGTATTTCGGAGTAGGCCAGCTGCTTATGAGCCAACAGTTGGCTGATATTTTTTTTGGCGTTTAGGCGCTCGAACAATCTGTCTAGACAAGTAAATAGTCAAAGATGAAGAGATATAAAGTAGTAATAGAGAACTTTAGAAAAGTCAATCCAGACTAGCTGCATCTGGAACTCGGAGTTTTTTTGTACACACCCGAACTGCAAGCCAGCTGAAATTGTTCAATATTTCAAACCTGCCTACCGACTGAGAATTTCTACATAAATTATAAATCTTCTAATAGAACGTAGTGCTCTTTGTTCACGACCAACAAATTTCTATTATCTATGGCTACTAATATTCCTTGAATATAATATACCTTTTTCTTTCCGTAGGGAAATACCAAGGAAATTGAATTCACTTCGCTAAAGTGATAATTCTTCTGAGGGAAATCCTCATACCATAACTTATATCGAGCTAGATTCTCACCTCATTCAAAAGAAAGGTTAATACTTTGATAATACAGCATTATTCTACTTCGCATAACAACCTTCTTGTTCAATTCTTCTGGCCGTTCATAAAAGAAGACAAACAGAAAAACATAGTTCGCATATGACAAGTGTCTATTTTCAAATTTCTGTTGGAATTGCAAAATTTTCTATATATTTTTCGAAAAGCTTTAATTTATCAATTTATTTTTATTTATTTGATTTTTTTGTTGATATGAGTTGAAGATGTATCATTTTTTATGAAAAATTATCAGTTATTCTTCGAGGTTACCAGTGATGGGCGACGAAAACACAAAAGAGGAGACCCAGCCTACCACGAGTAAGGATGGTCAGGAGGGGTCCGTACACGACAGGAACCGGGATGATAGGGAGTCAATGTACACCGAGAGTACCGAGTCAGATGCCGGCTCCGCGAGGGGGAGGACAGAGTACATGGCAGAGAGGAGGGCCAACACCCTAAAGTCTCCGGTGCTCAAACATGCCAAGGGTACTGAGAGGAAAAAGCGAAGAAGAACATCAAGAGGGCGAATCGAGAAGAGGAATCAATCGCACGCTCGTCGCAAAGTCCGAAGGGCTCCAAAGAAAAGGGCAAAACGTCAGAACCAGAAAAAGTATCGAGCTCCTTCAGTGTCTACGATTTTCACCAGGGTAACATCAATAAGTGGATCCACGCGGAGTGGTCTCGGCTCCAGAGCTCGAGGCTGTGAATACTGCGGACATCGGTGCTGCCGAAGAAGGTAGATTGGCTACATTTTTGTTAATTAAAGAATTTGTTGTAATAAGTTGTTTGATTTGAAGTCAATTAGAATGTAGGATTTGTCGTCAGATTTGAAGATGAATTGAGGGCCCGGCAGAAGAACGTCAGGGTGAGGAAGAAGCCGCGAAAAGTTACTATCACGGGCAAGTCATATTTCATCGGCAGTCTAAATTATTCGACGCAATATCTAGCTTTTATACTTTGACCCTCCAATCCGCGGGAATTCAGTGCTTCATTGTAACTACAGTTAATAGGTACAGTCCCAAAAATTTGACTATAATGTCTGGTCTGACTAGTGTCTTATTTATTGGCACATTTCTCTTTTGAAAATATTTATTCCTCTTCGGTCCCAGGACAGATCGGACAAATTTATAAATTTGTGGTACTGTTTATTACAAAGAGGTAGTATAGTATGTTTGTAGGAGATAATTTCTGGAACTACTGATCTAATTCTGAAAATTCTTTTACTGACGAACACTACACTATCCCCGAGTGCCAGGCAATTATTCCGTTCTTAGAATTTAATGGAATTTTAGCGTACCTTTTAGGCCTTCGGGGGTTCAAATTTCAAGTTTAGGGTACATATTGAGCACTAAATCCTCGATATATATTTTTTTGATTCTGAGGTCTCGTCCCAAAATTTTACATTCACACGTCTTGGAATAATAAATTATTATAATACAGGGGCCCTACGATCCTATAATTGAATCGCGATAAGAGGTCGTGGTAAGCCCCCAGTTATTTCAACTGCGCAAACGGCCACCGGTGGCCAGCGACAAGCAGTTCTCATGCTTTTTCATGCTTTTTAGGGTTCCGTACCCAAAGGGTGTCAATGGGACCCTATTACTAACCCTACGCTGCCGTCTGTCCGTTTGTCCGGCCGTCCGTCTGTCCGTGTGTCAGCGGGCTGTATATTACTAACCGTAATAGGTAGAGACTTGACATTTACACAGAATGTGTATTTCTGTTGCCGCTACAACAACAAATACTAAAAATAATGTAAAATTTTAAAATAAAGCTCATACAAGAAACTCGATATTTTTGATGCTTTTATTCTACGGTGGTACGGAACCCTTTATGTGCGAGTCCAACACGCACTTGGCCGGTTTTTTTGTAGAAACTGGCCGGTGGCGGCTACTCGCTAAGCACTGTCCGCGACTGTGAACTGCTTGCCGCTGGCCACCGGCCACCGGTGGCTGTAGTCCGTGGCCCGTTTGCACCGAGCATAACATGCAAGTTGACAAGCTAATTTTACCACACAAATGCCTACAAACTGATACATTTTGTGCGCACGTTTCTCCAATTTAATAGTCTATTGTTCAGTGTCTTGTTTCTGGCGCCAGGTAATTTAAACAAAATTGGAGCCTGTTGTGTATTTAATGGGAACCAGACGTCTGGCCACATCATCAAGCAAATGGATTTAGATATTTGTTTTGACTCTTGGTCTTCGTGGATACAAACGGCTTATGGCCTGCGCACACTGGACGGCAGGGTAGAGCATTTTAATTTTATCAATCGAATTTAAGACTTATCCAATCGAAATAAGGTGCTCCAGCGTGCTCTTCGGTGCACCGAGATGCTCCGGGGTCGATCACCGAGCGTTGAAATATATACCTTATTTCAATAGGATAAGTCTTAAATTCGATTGATAAAATTAAAATGCTCTCCCCTGCCGTCAGCCAGTGTGCGCCGGCCATTACTGAGTGTACAGGCCATTACTGAGTGCAGTGGTTTGAGCGTAGGGCGCTCGACTCACTGCATCGGGTGGTTGCGGATTCGATTCCCGCCAGAGGCAAATTTCGGATACGGCCTTTTTGTAATTTGCCCTGGTCTGGGTGTACGGGGATCGCCCCCAGTCCGTTGTATGGCAGCCATAGTACAAGCGTTGCTTAGTTTGAGACCATACAGTTGGTGTATAAGTCTGGCGATATTTATTTAGTAGTAGCACAGTAAACTTAGCATGAAAGCCAAGGATAAGGGGCCATTCATTAATTACGACACACGAATTTCATGATTTTTAAATCCCTCCCCCCCTTGTCACAGCTGGTCACATTTGCGAGACTCCCCCCCTCCCTGTGTGACGTCACATATATTTTATAATTATCTGTAATTTTCAAAATTTTTCGTTAAAAATTCAAATTTCGGTTTTAATACTTAGATTATATTAGGTTTTTAAATGTGACGTCACAAAACTCAGGACCCCTCCCACCCCCTTGTCACACAATGACACATTTCGTCGACCCCCTCCCCCTTTACGTGTGACGTAAGTAATAGATGGCCCCTAACCAAGAAAGAGGAAGACACGCGACTGTCGATAATAGTGTGTCCTACTAACTGAGTCCATGGACACGGTACGCCTCAATCGCACGCGAACAATAATGATGAAAACATATCGGTTTTGCCAACACGGCTCATCTTTGGTGTTTTTTTTTTATCCCAAAGTGTATGAAATTAGGAGGGCCTTGTGTGGTTACGCCCTCTACAGGTTTTTAGGAGTGACTCTATGTTATGCTCAGAAACAATCCAAGCTGGGTCCCGCTGCGCGATGCTGTCACCACTCTTCATCAGCACCAACTCAACACCTGATGATGAGATCATGGAACTGGTCAAAAGTTATTGCGAAGTGAGTAGCACTTTTAATATGATGAGATAACAATGATGTTATAAGAAAAGAGGTAGATAGGTGACGAATACTCAAAGGCTACTTGAATATTTAAGTCCCACTTAGCAGTTTGAGACGTCGTTAACTGTCATTTTGTATGGCGCGTCAAAGTTAAGCAGCTCTCAAATTTAAGTTACGTACGAGTATTCGATCAGCGGTGCGGTGGAATGATGTACATTTTTTTTTCTAACCCACGTTGTCTCACTGCTGAGCAAAGGTCTCCCCACAACTCTCTAATTTTCTCTGTCATTCGCTATTTCTGGGCAGTTGTTATGAAGTAGGTTACTTGCTTTCATATAATTTTATAATACCCACGAATTAAAATCAACAATGTACGTAAAAACGTGCCAAAACAACACTACAAACGCGTCCTTCAGTGACGCGAAACCGAGCTTACGTTTGCCAATTAGCAAAGTTTTTATGTGCCACTTACTGAGCACGTTGGTACAACCTATCTACATTTTTATTTAATGTCTATGTGAGTTAATTTAATATTTTTACCGCTTTCAAAAGGAGGGTCTCAATATCGAATCATATGGGGTTTTAGGTTATTCATCATTAATCATTCTTGATTAATAAAGGATCATGCCCATTGTTGGTATCAAGTTTAATCACGCCTCAAAATAAAAGTATTACAGTAATTTCTTTCTTATTTTTTTTACAACCTTTTGCTTACGGGATTCGATTTTCGAATGGGGGATTTAATTTAGCATAAAAAAGTTGTTGTTTCCACTTCCACATTGTCGTAAACAAACATTGAGTTTCATTACATGCAGAATTACATAATTTGACTTTCTTCAAATGATGTACCGTTCACATTATTTCTACAATAATGCCCATGAAAATAGAAAAATCGTATTAAAATAATCGTACTTTGCCATTTCTTAGTACATTACGTAATAATAACTACATTACAATAGTATTGAATTAAATGTGCTCGTTTTTTATGCTGTAGGTAATGAAACGCTTTTTGTCTATGGTTATTTGGACGATCCGGTCACTGCTGTCACAGGCACAGAAACGTCAAAGGAACGTATATTCCCGCCAAAATAAATCGATTTCGAAAGCCATTGAAGATATTTTGCATCTTCCATGTTATTTAATAAAGTGTATTGATCGAATTTGTTATTGCTATGAAAATAAAGTAGGTACCTACGCTTCGTGCATACAATTTACCTACTTCAAACAGGTCAAAGCAAACTCAAAGTAGTAAAGACAATGTTTTAGGTTATCTTCGATTTTATTAAATTACTTTGGAACCCGGATTTTGTTCACAAAAAAAAACTTTTATAGGGGTTAATATGATAAATATATAGACTATAAAAAACAAAGAATGGTTTTTATGCAACATGATACGGGATTCCATACATTTTTGAACATGATCCTTTCCCACCAGATCACCCCAGAGATGATCTACGAATCATTGAGGCGACTCACTATGTGGAAACAGTTTGTAACCTTCCCCGCTATCGTTACAGACATGATGGTAAGTTTGAGTAGGGTCATCATCTGCCTTTTTTATATGACTATGGTGGGCGTACGGCCCGCCTAATGTTAAGCAGTTACCGTAGATAACCAAGACATCGCTCGCACATTGCCAACCTGAAGGGGAGTGCGACAGAGGGAGAGGAAGAGAGGGGTTGGGCTTCCGGCACTCTCAATCATCTTTTTATGTGTTCCCATAACCATATCCCATTTTTGGTGATAGAGCCAAGCTGTAGACAAGGGGCCATCCATAAATTACGTCACACGAATTTCATGATTTTTAAACCACTCCCCCCCTTGTTACAGCTGGTCACATTTGCGAGACTCCCCCCCTCGTCCGACGTCACATATTTTATACAATTTTCAGGATTTTTCAAAAAATTTCGTTAAAAATTCAAATTTCGGTTTTAATACTTATAGTCCGGGTTCCCTAGTGCATTTTTTTTATTAAGTAGTATCAAGCTAATTTTCCGTGAGTAGCTCATTTTGATGAGACGCCCAACAATTTCTGTATGACAAATCTTGATTGTGGTAGGTAGGTTGATTTAATGATTATCAAAAAATTATTACTAACAGTTTTTTTTTTGTTGTTAAATCTGATGATAATTATCTAAATTATTCGAAAAAATATTTGTCCTACAAAATGTATGGTTTGATTTAAGAGTCCCCTCCTTCCAGCATGTATCGATAACGAGATCATCAAAAATGATTACTGATATAATATTTTATCCAATAATTTAGATAATTATCGTTAGATTTAACAAAAAAAAAAAAACCATTTAATAATAAATTTTTGGGAATCATCAAATCAACATATTTTATCTCTGCTACCCCTCTTACCTACCACAATCAAGATTTTCCGTACATAAATTGTTGGGCGTCTCATGTAAATGAAGCTACTCACGGAAAATTAACTTGTTACTAAAAAAAAAATGTTCTTGGGAACCCGGACTATTAGATATATTATTGGATTTTAAATGTGACATCACAAAACTTAGGACCCCTCCCACCCCCTTGTCACACAATGTCACATTTCGTCGATCCCCCCTTTATGTGTGACGTAATTTATGAATGGCCCCCAATTAACTGCAGCTACCTACTTGCTAGCTCGACCGACGTAGTTCCACCCTCCCACAACAGATTGGCGTAAAGTAGCTATAACAGCAGCGTTTCGTACGATGAGTGGGTGAGCCGGAAGTCCAAACCCTTGCCCCCCTTTGCCCCCCCCTAGATAAGTGGCTTTGTCTACAAGCGTTTCTACAAAACGCTACGCTTCATGTATGGAAATGACATGAGTCACGTGATCTACTTGTAATGTCATTTGCCATACATTTAAGCGTAGCGTTTTGTTGAAACGATTTCGCTAGAGGGGCTGGTGTAGTTGCTTAGTCTTAGCATAGTTCACCTTCCTCATTACCGTTTCAGAAAAACGGTTTCAGGACAAACGCTAATTGACTCGGGAATCGCAGGAACTAACAAATGAAACACACAAGTTCAAAACAGGACTTCGTCACTTAGAAACTAGAGTCGAAATTCCATTGCTGGGTGAGGTAGAGTCAATTAGAGGTACCTCTTTTCGTGTACCTTGGATTATTTCAGGAGGTGGTTATTTCAGAGTGCAGATAGCAATCCTTTGATAGCTAATTGTAATTGCTTTCGCTTTGATAACCATTTAACTGAAGTGCTATTCGACGTTAACTAACCCGCCATGCGTCGTATACAGCCGGGTGTATAGGTATTAATAAGGTAAGACAGGTAGGTATAAGCGTCTACGGGGCATAAGGTCAATGACCTCAAGCAATTAAATGGGCTATTGTCAAGTTCCAGCAATCGCACTCAGTAATAAACTAGCTATGCCCGCGACCTCGTAGGTACGCGTGTTTTTTTTTAGCTGAAATAAAAGTAGGTAGCCTAAGTTACTGCTTATAATATCAGCAATCTGCCAGTCAAAGTCCCGTCAAAATCGGTCCAGCCGTTTCGGAGATTAGGCAGCACAAAATATACATGCTGCCAAAAAATGCTTTTTGTTATAATGTATTGTATAATATAGTTTGGTATGCATTTAGTAAAAAGCTGTTATTTTGACTTTATAAACAGATACTTACATTTCATTTATTTTAATAATAATAATAATAATATCCTGGGACATTTTTTACACACGGCTACCTGATCCCAAACTAAGCAGAGCTTGTACTATGGAAACCAGATAACTGATATTACTACATATACTATTTTTTTATTTGTAAATACATACTTAATATACATATACACCCAGACTCCGGACATACAGACATGTTCATGCACACAAATGCATGTCCCGGGTAGGAATCGAACCTACGACCTGCAGCGTGAATGTCGCCTCCGCGCCAACCACGCTAACGGGCCCGTCAATTTTAGTTGTATACATTCGTAGAACGGATGGCCGATGGGGCCGAAAAGTTCTCGAGTGGCGGCCGCGCACCGGAAAGCGTAGCGTGGGTAGGCCTCCCACAAGGTGGACCGACGACCTGGTGAAGGTCGCGGGAATCCGCTGGATGCGGGCAGCGCAAGACCGGTCATTGTGGCGAACCTTGGGGGAGGCCTATGTCCAGCAGTGGACGTCTTTCGGCTGAGATGATGATGATGATGATGACATTCTCATATCGTAAATATTTGATGCAAAAATACTTTGTAAGCGCACCCAGACGTTAATTAACTCTCAGCATACAATCTGCGCCTCTCAAGTTTCCCAACAATTTCCTCCCCATAATAAAGTCTTCTGGCTAAAAAATAAAAGAATTCTAAACGCTTTGTACCTACTTATAAATTCGTTTTAATTAAAAAATCTTCAGCAAAAAAGTTACATTGCCAAGCATTTCATTCGCGTTCCATTAAACTTTAAAGTTCCTTAGACCCCACCCGTCAAGAGGGGAGGCGTGGCACAAAGGTGAGACACAAAGTACTTCTGAGCGAAGAAAAGATTCAGTAGAAAATGTACTAAGCAATAGTAAAGGCGATGCTTTTATGGGAATATTGGCTCTTAAGACTACTTTAGCTCGGGGCACAGTAGTGAGTGGTTGCGAGTTCGATTCCCATAGGGCAAATTTCGGTAATGGTCGTGTCCTGAATTGCCCCTAGACCACTATAAGGTTCTAAACTTTACAACGTTGTTAAGTTTGGGACTAATATTATTGACATGTTGTAGCCAAATTATTGATTGCAGCTCTTGGGCTAGGCTCAACTGGGATAGTACCACCCTCTCGCAGAAGATCAGCGTAAAGTAGCTATTCCATCTGCGTTGCGCTACAGAGCCGGAAGTCCAACCCCATCCTCCTTCCCCTCCCTCTATCCCACTCCCCTTCAGGTCAGCAACGAGCGCGTGCCTATGGTATTGCAAGCATCTATTGGCTACGGTAACTGCTTAACGTCAGGCGGGCCGTACGGTAGTTTGCCACCTTAGTCCACTGATGTGTAATGTAATGTAACGTTACGATTTTTATCCCCATTCGGGGGTAGTCAGAGGCTTGAGTGGCCATACACCACCACATTGTGGAGGTATTAACCAACTCAAAGCCCACGTTTCACCAGATAGTCAGAACCCAACGTGTCAGGTGGTGAACCGTGTCGCCGTGTATACAGGAACTGACTATTACCTAATCCCGAGGGATAGGTAGGTTTCCTCACGATGTTTTCCCTCACCGTCCACTGATGTGTGTATCCTGAAAACGGCTTAACCAAACAGATACCATCTAATCATAGCTAAGAACCTTCTCATCAAAACCAGCTATTGCAAAACCCGTATTAAGATCGACCCATCCGTTTGAGGGCTATAATGCTACAAACAAAAGTGAGTGAAACTAATAATACCTCTAAGTAATTTCGTTTAAAAATTATGTTTCAGAAACATTTCCCAGTGAATGCAGATGAACAAGAACTAGTGAAGGAACTATCATCCAAATTACTGGTTGCAGCTGTTGTAGGTACACATCACTTTGAAATATTTTACAGCCAGACGAAAACGGACTGTACGGTCCATGAAATAGGCTGTTCTCCCACGGAGACAGCTTGGCTTGATGACAGTTGGCTTGGCTTGGCTTTGTGTTCAAGAGTTTCTATAAATCGCTACGCTTCATGTATGGAAATGACATAAGTCACGTCAATGTGGTAGAGCGAAGCTGTAGCCAATTGACTGCAGCTCATATACGGGTTGGCTCGACCGGGGTAGTACCACCCTCTCACAGAAGATCGGCGTAAAGCAGCTATTACAACTGCGTTTCGTACGATGAGTGAGAGAGCCGAAAATCTAACCCCCCCCACCCCTCCCTCAATCCCACTCCCCTTCAGGTCGGCAATGTTCGAGCAATGCCTTTGGTATTTCAAGCATCAAGGCTACGGTAACTGCTTAACATCAGGCGGGCGGGACATACGCTTTATTGCCACCGCAGTCCTAAAAAAAACTACTTATCGACTTGTAATGTAATTTCCATACATTGTAGAAACGCTTGTAGACAAAGCCTCTTGGCTAGGGGGTAGATGCCTCGCCCGAGTACTCATCTTACGACATTATGTCTGTGCGTTCTGACGTGAAAACTGAGTGCTCGGGCGCGGCATGCGTTTGATGTCAACGCAGCCAATATGCGATATGGGGCTATTACTGATAGACTACGCTTAGCTACAACATTATTTGCCTTATTTTGTGATCTTACGAACGTCAAAAGTTGGATAATTCCCGAATTAACTACTTGTTGAGACAGGATCATAGTTCTTATTGAAGGGAGGACGGAAACTCCCCGCTCATAAATCCAATCCCAACCTGTTGAGTTGATCGATTCCGTAATTCATTTATTTAATGCCTTAGCTCTGTCTTCTTACTACCTATTTCATTGGAATAGCTAGCTAAAGTCGAATGCAGAAATGCATTAAGAAATGTCAAACTTTGTGTTATTTGTGAACTACGGCTGAATGGTTTTTGGATAGCACGCCAAACCATTTGATAGGTACAATCAGCAACAGAAGTTGCTTAACATTCTCAATTTTTCAAATCGTGAATACTCTTAATTTTATAAACGTTGGTGAACATTTTCAAACCCAAACATTAGCAACATGTCTAAATTGTGTTTAGATGAAAATTAATGGATTTGATTGAAAACAAAAGTGTACAAGCGATTTGAAAAACTGAGAATGTTCAGCGACTTATGTTGCTGACCGTACGTAATAGTTAAGTAAATGTATTATTACCTAGTAATCGAAATTTAAAAAATCTGGATTTCGGTGGTTGCTGATTTTAAAAAACAAGTGCAAGAACTCGCGTTCGTACAAATTTAATAGGAGGTTAATTTTCAAAAACGCCGAATTATACCTACCTTTATTTTTTATTTGTATAGAGTAACCTTAATACTAATTTCCATGCCTCTAGCTTCAGAAAAATAGGGAACCCCAAATAACTTTTTATCCCTTATACCTACATGCGTGTATTTTTTTGCCAAAGTTAAAACAAACTGTATTCACTCCTGCACAGAGCACATTTTCTAAATCATGATTCTCCTCAGGTTTCGTGATAGGGGAAAAGATACGCGGGGAAGACGTCTGGTGTTTGAACTGCGATCTGCTCGATAAACAGCTGACTAAGAACCATGTCAGTGTCTTTTGGAAAATATACGGCGACACCATGAGTCCTGTAGCTAGGAAGGAACCACCTGTAAGTACCTCAGAAAACTTCATGAATACTGGGTGTAAGTGAAACGCTCCCGAATACGAAGACTGATGATAGCGCGGGTGATAACTGATACGATACCATATATTTTTACCGATAATACATATATTTTTTACATTTTTTTTGCACCCAATACCAGCCCGTGAGTGTTGATCTTACACCCTGTATAGGTTACAAAAACCCTGTCTTACTAATTTTTTTTACGTAAAAATTTGCGATACAAGTTTTTGTGACATAATTCCGCATAAATGAAGGTAAGCACGTCAGTATTTTTTTTAGGAATTCATAACTCTTAACACATGTTATAAACATGAAAAAGGTACTTTAGTTTATTTTGTGAGTTAACAGAAATACTAATGCTTGTCGCCAAACTTATAAAACCTTTGGTCCTCGCCGAAATTTCCAAATTATTGTCGGTTGCTAGTCCTGAATGTGGTTTATGTATGGTTATTTATTACAGCTAAAAGTAATTATTAGTTAGGTATGTACTACAAATTCAACATTGATTTATTTCAGGCAGATAATAGAGTCTTCCAAGCAGAGGGAACAAGCACAGAAGAGAAAACGGCGAACGACGGGGAATCCCCCGTGTATTATGAAGATCACTACATATGAAGATGATCATACAATAAATTAATGGGGGGGTATTATTACATTATCAGTACAATTTTTTTTCATGATAATGTTCAGCCCCCGAATTTGCGTGTAAATGTTGTGGGCGCATACACATGTCTTCACTATTATTGTTATTATAAAGATTTCAAATGGTGTCCCA
The DNA here is from genome assembly GCA_947859195.1 of Drymonia ruficornis. Taxonomy (NCBI): domain Eukaryota; kingdom Metazoa; phylum Arthropoda; class Insecta; order Lepidoptera; family Notodontidae; genus Drymonia; species Drymonia ruficornis. The sequence goes on from OX401922.1 coordinate 2,067,970, forward strand.
CAAAAAAATGATAGTTAAATTGTTTACTTCGTGATTTAAAGTAATGACGTTTGATTTTCAGTCAGGGATTAAATTTCTACTTCTTTATCCTATTCTCGTGACTGTGGGACGTGATTATTTTGGGTAGCCTGTGATATATGTCTGTCCAGATCTTTGTATCTGGCACTATATGTACGGTTGTTTGCAAGGTGGCTACTGTTGCCTCTTGATTTTTATCCTTAACTTTTTTTCCTTAATTCATTTAGTCTGTCTCAACACAGGCTGTGTCCTGCATTCTCAGGTATTCAGCTTGATAACTGATGAAACTCCTTCGAACTTACTGTGGAATTATGAATTTGCGGTTGATATAAACGGCTATGGAATATAGGAATTCCCGCTTTGAGAAATACCTTTGACAATGTTTTGTATAATACATCGCTTATACCTATTACTTATTTGTTCCAATATGAATAATCTCGTTAGTAAATTACGACTCAAATAACAATTAGGCTCGTATTAATAAATGCATCTCAAAGTTGAGATCGATCTTAAGATGCAGTTTTGACGTTTAATGTATGGAACATCTGTCAAAAACAACGTCTTAAGATCGTTCTCAATTAATACGAGCCTTAGTACCTAAGTACATAATTTGATTCACAGAGGGTCCTTATACATTTGTTTGGAAACTTAGTAGCTCTAAAAATTTCAGATTTGGGGGACATAAAGAACAAAAGGGGTTGTAGATTTATGAAAAGGATAGAAGTTTTTTTTTATAAATTACTCACATATGCAGCAAACAAGTAAATAAACTAAGTGACGTTAAGAATAGTGACTAAATGGAGATACCTAATCTTACTCACTTTGACCACCTAAATCATTTAGAATTATTGACCTGGGGGCTTACCACAAGCTCTTATTGCGATTCAATTACAGAAACGTATTACCGTTTCAGCGACTTTTTGTGCAATGACGTACCTTATTGTCATGACAATAAGAAACGTCATCAAAACGTCGTTAAAACGTTCCTATAATTGAATCGCAATAAGAGCTTGTGGTAAGCCCCCTGGTTTCTCTAGAATTAATAAAAGTCCTTTTGTTAAATTCTAACAAAAATAAAAGTATAGTTACAATGTATACTATTGACTCACACATGTTCATCTTTGACGCTCGGCACGAAGTATTTGCACTCTCGCTTCTGGAATGTGCTCTCTATCCAACTGCGAGTGGTTTTCTGGAACAAAAACAATGTCCTTAATACACAATTCAAAGTCAATACCGACATAAATTCGGTACATAATTCGTTAAACATTTCAGCGAGATTTCGTAGCGCTATTCCGTAGCTCTATCACTATCATGGACCACTCATAGAAAGGACATAGTCTAAGTACCCGGGCCCCAACACTCCACTAAGCCCGTGACGTCATCACAGTAGGAGTGGCTTAAGTCAGTGTGCTGTCGGCGTTCGTCCTGTGCAGACGTCTTGCTAACGTTCTCATCCCAAATAGAATTCTACTCGACACTAGGTGGCGACCCTTTGTACGTCTCTTTTACCATCTTACATTTAGTGACATCTAGTGCGAAAAAGTTGAACTACGTACTAACATCGACACAAAACGAAGCGAGTAGTTCTGCTATTGACCGGTAGATAGGAATAATCGGGGGGGCGGTATCTTGTTTAATGCCACCCATTTCTTAACCCCCACCACCCGCGCTATCCCGCGCATTTTTCCACGCGTTGTTTCATAGAGAAATCTACTAAGAACATCTCTTCGGTCTAAGTTCTCTATGATCACTCTTCACTAGATCATTCGTTCTTTGCTACGAGTCTCAAGTCGCTAGCGTATAGTCTACGTAATACATTTGGAGAATTGTTAGTTCTTTGGTTGACTGATAGGTGCTAGCGGGTGGAAAATGCGCGTTACAATCATGGTAGAGCTTGATAGATGCTTAAAATACAAGCCAACTTTTTATTTATTAGTAGGTAACTATTAAGTTTCTAGTCAGCTCTTCTCAAGGAATCCTACGAGAAATTTGTAGATTGGTATTTAGTAGAGCCAAGCTGTAGTCAATTGACTGCAGCTCTATACGGGCTGGCCGAACCGGGGTAGTACCCTCTCACAGAAGTTCGGCGTAAAAAGTACATTACAGCATTACAGCTGCGTTTCGTACAATGAGTGGGATAGCTAGATAGAGAGATTGATCGGCAACGTGCGAACGATGCTTCATTATTACAAGCATCTATAGGCTACGGTAACTGCTTAACATCAGGCGGGTCGTACGTTTGCATGCCACCTTAGTCACTAAAGCCTATGTGAATGAATTTTATCCCGGTAATAAATCTCACCAGTTCATAAATATACGCTCACTCCAGCACAACAAAAATATTATCCTTCCATTACGCAACCCTAACCGTATCCGCGGAGAACTCTCGATAAACTAACGTATTTAATCACCAAGCCAACTAGGCGCTCGGGTATAAATATCAAATTATAATAAGACAATGATTCCGAGGCTTTTCCACAGCGTAGTGAGAGCTACTGCCAAAAAAGTACCCAATCATTGGCCCAGGCTGATACGCTGGGAACGGACCGCGGAACCATTGAATTATTATCATTTGATATTTATACCCGAGCGCCTAATTGGCTCGTTGCTATAATAACCAACGATTTTGGAAGCTTTACACGCGGTTATTGAAATAAATATAGTTTTATTACTAGCTCGTTTTATTTTTTTATTTTTTATTTTTATTACTCGCGGCGTAGTACTCACATTAACTTGTAAGGAAAATAGTGAAGAGACGCAAAATTGTTTTTCCTTGATAGAAAGGATGTTGAATCTTTTTACATGTCTATGTAAAAACCTTTTTTCATATAAATAAATATCGCCGCATACCAATTGGACCCTAAGTATCTTAGCCATTGTGGCGCCACTGTGGCGTTCTGCTATAGTGATCAACAGTCTAAAAACTAAAAACTAATCAACGCTTGTAGTAATGCTACTATACAATGGATTGAGGATGATCCGAGTCCCCGAAAAGGCCGTTTTCGAAACTTTCCTCTGGAGAGAATTGAACCTGCGACCACCCGATACAGTGAGGTGAGCGGCCTACGCTCGAACCACTGCGCCAAGCGTTCAATGATACGTAAAATTTAAGGATACGAGTGTGATATTATTTACGATTACTCTCCTACTTTCGTTGGCCGGGCCCCACCTACGCGCTGCGCTGCGTTGCGCTGCGTCGTCGCAAGATTTTGTACTGGCACATCACCCTTCCCCGCTTCGTCTCTCGCCCGCTGACACCTGCGACGACGCAGCGTAGCGCGTAGGTGGGGCCCGACGCTTATACAACATTTTATAACAACATTTGCAACAAAACTAAGCGCCCATGATTGAATGAACTTAATCCAGATTGCCTTTGCTTTGGTAAAGTTCCAACTTAAAGTTAGTTGTCAGCTTAATGAAGCTACGGGATTTCCGAACAACAAACAAATAAACCGAACGACATTGAACGTTGTTACTAAATGAAGATCTTACTTAAAGCATTTGGGATAATTGACCTCGTTAATGAAACCGTTTTATACTTGAAAAGTATTTTTGCAAACTTATTGTTCAAACAAAAAGGTGGTTTATAGTACATTGTTATCCGAGGGGAAAAATAACTTATTAATTGGTCCCGAGACGGGGTTTAGCGCCCGAGCGTAGCGAGGGCGCTAATAGTTCGAGGGACCAATAATAAGTTACTTTAACCCGAGATAAACACTGTGCTTTTCATCACGTATACAAGGAAAGTAATAATAAAATAATTTAGTAGCTAAATAAAAAAATAGTGAACATTTACACATACAAACACATGTATACTGACGTAGATTGCGTATTTTGCTTTTTGATATTTTGACGCTGTCACTTTGTTTTTTTTAGAGGCCAGTACATTTTCAAACATTATAAAAGGTTATAGTCTGTGCTTATAGATTCGGAGCAGGAACGATTTGTGATTGATTTAGGGAAAAATGGTAAATATTTAGCCCAAATGTATGTTATTTTAAAGAAATAGTTGAAAGTAAATTATAATAAAGTCATTTAAAAAAATATATTCTTTAATTAATACTTAACTTTATGTTATTTCAATTTTACATCGCGCTGTAATTGAGTGGATGTAAGAAGGTTGGAACTATTAAATTCTCTTTGGTTGGAACATAGTTCAATAGAAACTCGTATTTTTTTATAATTTGACAGAATCTTTGACAGAACGGGCACAATCGTATATCTGGATATACGATTGTGCCTGTTCTTTCAACGAATTTGCCCGACCTAAAAAGTATCACCTTCTGTCGGCTCTTCGGGCACCTTTCGTCCTACTTTCCGCGTATGAGTGAGTTTTAGGTCGGGCAAATTCTTTGAAAGAACAGGCACAATCGTATATCCAGATATACGATTGTGCCCGCTCTGTCAACGATTCTGTCAAATTATAAAAAAAAACGATTTCTATTTTCACATTTCTAATGAACCATGTTCCAACCAAAGAGAATGTAATAGTTCCAACCATCTTACAACCACTCAAAAAAACAAAATTACGGGTAAGCGGCGATCCGATCTTAATTTACTTTTTCGATTTATAGAAGTATAGCTCACTAATTTTTTCTTTAGCTACTTAATTTATGTTTTTATTTTTACTTTCCTTGTATTCGTGATGAAAAGCACAGTGTATACCTCGGGTTAAAGTAACTTATTATTGGTCCCTCGAACTATTTGAGCCCTCGCTACGCTCGGGTGCCAAACCCCGTCTCGGGACCAATTAATAAGTTACTTTGCCCCTCGGTTAACAATGTACTATACAAGTTGTAGAATGTTAATGAGTCGCGGTTAACCACAATGTTTAAATAGTGGTTTGCGTAATAGCATAGCTTTTATAACACCGGTTATAAGCTCTTTTTATAACTGCGGTTTCATTATTATGCATCCTAAAAACACGAGAGCGAGCGAGCGAGTGAACTCTAGCGTGAAATTGAGCGCAAGAAGCTAGCGCAAGCAACACATGTAAGCGTAACCGAATAACTCGCTCGCTTACTCTAACCACAATATATGTATGACTAGCATGCACCCGCGGGCTCGTCTGCCTAGACTTTTAGACCGCGTAAACCTATAACAAGTGGCAAACGTCGCGACATTGAAGATACAAAAACCCTAAGTTATTCTCAGCCAGCTATATTATAGCTCAGCCATTCTTGCGTAATGCTCAGTCAAACTTACAAAAACTGTCAAATTTGTTATTAGTATTCCAGCAGTTTCTTCCTTTCTTGAATTTATAATCAAAATAAAACTCCAGGGATCTGTATTTGGCAGTGTCCCCGCCATCTGGTGCTCTCTATCATATTCCTGGCTCGTTGCCATCAAGTTGTGAACACTGTAAGGTAACGAGGTTCTAAATATCGCGTGGGCCGACTTGATGTTGTGTGTGTGTAATGTGTGTGTAACGTCACGACTTTTATCCCCATTCGGAGGTAGTCAGAGGCTTGAGTGGCCATACACCACCACATTGTGGAGGTATTAACAAACTCAAAGCCCACGTTTCACCAGATAGTCAGAACCCAACGTGACAGGTGGTGAACCTTGTCGCCGTGTATACAGGAACTGACTATTACCTAATCCCGAGGGATAGGTAGGTTTCCTCACGATGTTTTCCCTCACCGTCAGCGAACTGTAAATTATGCACATAGATGAAAATTCATCCATTGGTGCATGCCCAACGGGGATCGAACCAGGGACCTTCTGATTGCTAGCCCAACCAGTTCACCCCTAGGCTACACTCGCTCGACTTATGTTGCGGTTTTTTACTTTTTGTGGACTTCATCTGCATGAGTTGAGCGGCACGCCCGAGCAATCATTTATCAGTGGTAGAGCCAAGCTCGTATATGGGCTGGCAAGACCGGGGTAGTACCACCCACTTACAGAAGATCGGCGTAATGTAGCTATTACAGCTGCGTTTCGTACGATGAGTGAGAGAGTGGGAAGATCAACCTCCTCCCTGTCCGTCCCTTGGTCCCACTCCCTTTCAGGTCGGCAACGTGCGAGCGATGCCTTTGCTATTGCACGCATCTAAAGGCTACGGTAACTGCTTAACATCAGGCGGGCCGTACGCTTGATTGCCACTTTAGTAACTTAAAAACAAAACTTAAGCACCTGACAACGCAGACAGTGGCATATCTTATTTAAAACGATTTTAAATTCTAAGCTAACTCCCTTACATTTTGTATATATATATATATATAACGTCACGACTTTTATCCCCATTCGGGGGTAGTCAGAGGCTTGAGTGGCCATACACCACCACATTGTGGAGGTATTAACCAACTCAAAGCCCACGTTTCACCAGATAGTCAGAACCCAACGTGACAGGTGGTGAACCTTGTCGCCGTGTATACAGGAACTGACTATTACCTAATCCCGAGGGATAGGTAGGTTTCCTTACGATGTTTTCCCTCACCGTCAGCGTACTGTAAATTATGCACATAGATGAAAATTCATCCATTGGTGCACGCCCCACCGGGGATCGAACCTGGGACCTTGTGATTGCTAGCCCAACCTGTTCACCCCTAGGCTACAGTCGCTTTACATTTTGTATACCATCTTAACATAAGTCGCTTCAAAAACATTTGTATTAATTTTGCTCATATGTAAAATTAGGGTTGGCAAAGTATGAAAGTTAAAATATTTCTTCTCGAGGTTTGACATAGTTTTTAAATAATTATTATCACACTAATTCCAGCAGAGACTGACCAGTAGTTTGATTGCAAAGGTTGGTTTAGTGAATAAGTATAGGCTAATTGATGCCATGTAAAGACAGGTTTTACGATATTTACAAAACAATCATAACAGTAACAGCCCTAATATGAAGTTGGCAAACTTTACGACTTAAACCCCAGTGATAATGCCTACTAAAACTTTCCAAACCATTAAATACCGTATTCTAATAGAGACTGAGTTCAATTCCCACTGAAAAGTTTCAAGAGAATAAACATGGAAAGATTTTGTTCCCAAATCTTATGAATTAAATTATTTGGAAAGTTTATACGAAAATTGTTTCTACTTTACTTTCACAAACCGTTTATTTTTATATAGTATATAGTAATCTAGATTCAGACTATGATATTCTCCTTTTAGGTAAGTACGTATCAAATGAATAGGGATGCCTTGATTATAAAGGGACCATACATTTACTAACTACGTACATTTCATTTATTCTTAACTAGCTTTTCCCCGCGACTTCGTCCGCGTAGAATTAAAAAAAAAAAAAAACGGTTCTCTGATCCCCGATCCCGGACCCCGTATCTCGGATCCCGTTTCCCGTTCTTACCGGATCCCGGATCCCGTTTGCCTAATCCCGGATCCCAAATACCACGGACCACGTATCCCGGATCTCGGATCCCGGATCCTGGTTTATAAAAAGAAACAAATTTTCGTCCTTCTAACTGATTAAATGACGAACTTCCATACAAACTTTCATCCCTTAGGGGTTAAATTTCAAAAAATCCTTTCTTAGTACACCTCTACCCGTCAAGACACACACACCCTCCAAATTTCAAATCCCTACGACCAGCGGTTTAGGCTGTGCGTTGTCTGTCAGTCAGTCAGGACTTTGATTCTTATATATTAGATGATAAATAAGATTCTGAGCCAATAACGTTCTAGTACTAACCTGTAATCTGTGCACTATGACAGCTAATTAGGACTTCTCTAAGGAACCAAATAAAACTAGATTTTTATTATCAGCGTCCAAACGTCTCACATGCCGCGCGAGGCCGTTTTGCCTCGCTTAGTTTGATAGAGCCCGCCCGAGCCGAATGCTCTCCCTACCTAACCCAAGCGCTGTCATTTACCTCGCCTAGTTTGGTCCAATCACGAGACAACGATAATATAACTATGTAACTGATTGCTCGGCTATACCTTTCTCCGTCTAGAATGTAGGCTGGCTCGTCCTTTGACTAACCCGAGCATGTGACTGAGTCTGCCGCGCGTGCCGCGCATGGCATGTGAACGCACAGCCTCGCGCGGCATGCGCCTAATATAAACGCAGCCATTGACGTAAGAACATACCAACTTTCCAATCCGTCCATATGTCCTTATCCAATTTAAACTTCATGAAGTGACAACCCTATCTCATTAACAACTTCTCTATACAGGGTGATTCATCATAAATGCAGCCAGGTGGCAACAGCATCGCCCAAGACTTGGGTAACTCTAAAATATGTAAATTCCGAAACATTTCAGATAAGACTTGCGCTCCATTTACTCTCTTGCTTTTCTTCTGAAAGAATATTAAATAATGAAAGAAAATTCAAATTTGGAATCTTGAGGCAACCGTTTTCATGCGTTCGTGGGATTATCGTATTTAAGTACTTATTATTTTATTAAAGAGTTTGGAAGTTTGAAAATAGAAATGTGCGTTGAATTCACTTAAATAAAAATATCGCGATATCTTCTCAATAAATTGAAGGCTTCGGAGGGTTAAAATAAAAAATATAAACAAATATTTTGAGCGGTAATTTACAAAGAAATGGGTACAGCCTTTATAAACAAACTAGCTGTGCCCTGCGGCTTCGCCCGCGTGGATATTGTTGCGTAAGATTAGCCTATGTCTTATTCTAGAGCCTACACTATCTACGTTTCAAATTACATTAAATTCGGTTCAGAAGTTACGGAGATACGTGATAACAAATATTCACACACACACACACACTCACAAACTTTCGCATTTATAATATTATAGGAATATATGGAATAGGATAGGATAGTAGGATCTTTCTCCCCTTAAGGGGCCATCCATAAATTACGTCACAAGTAAAGGGGCGGAGAGGGTCTACGAAATGTTACATTGTGTGACAAGGGAGGGGTCCTAACTTTTGTGATGTCACATTTAAAAATCTAATATATCTAATTATTAAATCCGAAATTTGAATTGTTAACGATAAATTTTGAAAATCTCTGAAAATTGTAAAAAATATGTGACGTCACACAGGGAGGGGGGGAGTCTCGCAAATGTGACCAGCTGTGACAAGGGGGGAGGGGTCTAAAAATCATGAAATTCGTGTGACGTAATTTATGGATGGCCCTAACTGACGGGAACCATTAATCGTTTTACGGAAGTCAACTCACCCTAATGGGATAACAGTGTGAATGATGTACAGCCTGATGTCAAAAAGTATAAAAACATGCCTCCGTTCTCAAGGGGGCGGTCCCGGCTGAGCTCATGCAATATTGATGAACACACAGACGGACGCGACGTGAAACGAGTTAATAATGTACGTAAAAACACAATGTGCTGATTTGCTTCTGTGTTAAGCTGAAGCCTGAAATACAGGCAATACAGCTGAAAAACTTTGCTAGTAACATTATAAAATAAATAAATAAATATATAACGTCACGACTTTTATCCCCATTCGGGGGTAGTCAGAGGCTTGAGTAGCCATACACCACCACATTGTGGAGGTATTAACCAACTCAAAGCCCACTTTTCACCAGATAGTCAGAACCCAAAGTGACAGGTGGTGAACCTTGTCGCCGTGTATACAGGAACTGACTATTACCTAATCCCGAGGGATAGGTAGGTTTCCTCACGATGTTTTCCCTCACCGTCAGCGTACTGTAAATTATGCACATAGATGAAAATTCATCCATAACATTCATCCAGTAACATTATCAGCAGTTTATTTATTTATTTATAGCTAGGAAAAACAACAGCTTTTAAGTTCAGTGGTGATAATAACAGTAATACAAATTACATAACAAGCCTTCTGTTTTCGTAGAAAGAGAGTAAGAATATGATTCAAAAGTTCACAACAAAAGTTCAAAAAAATTCACAAGATAAAATATAGAGTATATAAACAACACAATAACGTACAAAAATAGTTAATTAGATATCTATGTAGGCAAAGTCAATGGAATGGAACGGGTTGAGAAGAAAATAACTGTTTGTTTAATAATGTTCTCAAATGCGGTTTCGTCAACTGAAAGAGATCTAAATTGAAATCTTTATTCAATTTATCAAACATTTTGCTAACATTTTGCTTGGAGAAATAAATAAAATTGAAGTGTCAAAGTAACAGCTTTTTACTAAATAGCCACGTCCAAATGGCGCGCATGCCTCGCCCGAGCACTCATATTATGACATTATGTCTATGCGTTCCGACGTCAAAACTGAGTGCTCGCGCGAGGCATGCGCCTGATGAAGACGCCGCCATTGTATATGAAAGTATATACGGTACTTGTATCAACAGAGCAATTTAAAAAAAAATTGTGCGTCTGTTTGCCTGGATGTTTGTTCCACCTAATCTCCGAAACGGTTGGACCAATTTTGACGGGACGTTCACTGCCAGATAGCTAATATTATAAAGAGTAACTTAAGCTACGTCTACGTCTATTTGTACTATGGGTACCGTACAATAGACTGGGGGCGATCCCAGTAACACCCAGACCAGGGCAAATGACGAAAAGGCCGTTTCCGAAATTTGCCTCTGGCGAGAATCGAGCCCGCAACAACCCGATGCAGTGGGCCAAGCGGCCTGTTGGAACCACTGAGCCAAGCGGGCATCAAGAATAAAAAAATAAAGGCATCTACATACTGCAAGCTAAGTTAAATGTAGCCAGCTAGCATATTATTTATGTGACGGGCCCGTTAGCGTGGTTGGCGCGGAGGCGACTTTCACGCTGCAGGTCGTAGGGTCGATTCCTACCCGTGACATGCATTTGTGTGCATGAACATGTCTGTATGTCCGGAGTCTGGGTGTATATGTATATTAAGTATGTATTTACAAATAAAAAGTAGTATATGTAGTAATATCAGTTATCTGGTTTCCATAGTACAAGCTCTGCTTAGTTTGGGATCAGGTAGCCGTGTGTAAAAAATGTCCCAGGATATTATTATTATTATTATTATTATACGGGCTTACGGTCAGCCACACTTCAAGACCCACACACATTTTAGCACTACAATAAGCTCCATACATTTAACACAAACTTTGAACTTCCGACCTTACACGAGGTAACTGGACGTAACCACACCCCACCGGGCTGGCCGGACCCGTCCGGAGTCCGGCCGGCCGGATATTTGTTCGGAAACTAATGTGCCGGCCACAGCGCGTTTGCATATATACCTTTATAAACGTTCGGGCTTTGAAACAAGCGATTAGAATTTCTTTAATTTTAAAAATGTAAATGTAACGTCACGACTTTTATCCCCATTCGGGGGTAGTCAGAGGCTTGAGTGGCCATACACCACCACAGTGTGGAGGTATTAACCAACTCAAAGCCCACGTTTCACCAGATAGTCAGAACGTGACATGTGGTGAACCACCTGGTGGTGGTTTAATTTTAAATTGCAGAGAAAATATGTTTGGCCACCTCATACGACATGACACCCTTCTAAAACATGCAACAAGGAAAGGGAGGACCAGGAAGATTAATAGCTGCATCTAAATGCGCTCAGTTTTGACGTCGGAACCTCGGCCGATACATGCGAGGCATCTGCACGCACCAAATAATAAGTTACATGAGCCAGATATAAGATAAGGTCGGAGTCATTAGTGTAAAGGCATAGTAGAAAGATGGGTAGTAGGTTATCTTCATAGAAACGCACCGCGCGCGGCTTGTATGTGTGCGCCATGCGTATCTATGCGTCGCGCACGCACACTCAAACCAAAACTAAACCCGGTTATCAGTGCGGAACAATGCATGTGATGTTTGAGTGTGCGTGCGCAACGCATAGATACGCATGGCGCATACATACAAGCCGCGCTCGGTGCGTTTCTATGAAGATAACCTACTATCCATCTTTCTACTATGGTAAGGGGTGAAAGAGACTACTCTAGATAGAGAACGATGGAGATATCTCCATCAGCTACACCGACAAGATTCTTAGGAACATAAGAAAGAGAAGACTTATAATGTTATGTAACCCTGACACGGCATAAAATAATCTGCGCCAGAATAATTTTACAGAATATTCAATCTTCGAAAGGTTTCAGTCCTCACAAAACCCAAAGAGGGGTGAATAGGTTCCTTTAGAATTCCTTCTTTAAGAATTATTATTATATCACCTAACTATAAGATTCGTTAAAATCATATCTAAGTCGACCATAGACGGACAAGGGCGTCCCACTACACACATACCCCCCAAAACCCTCCTCTCTCTCACACTCATACTAAAACACCCCCTCGCTCTACTTTATTTTCACTTTAAAATGTATTAATTAGCAGTAAGTTTTTGTTACCTACGTTTGTTTGTGAAATATCTTAAGTTAATACTATCTTAATTCCCACAGGATAGGCTCAGTGGGAATCAATGCTAAAAATGTTTTATGCAATATTCCTTGTTTTAAATAAATATTTTTCTATTATGAACTCTTTCGTTTCATCAAAGGTTAATTAAGAAACTTGGCAATTTGCAAAATATTAAAAAACTGAAATAAAAAAGCCTCTATTCTCGTTGCCCCAAGCCCGACCGCCCGTAACACAGGCGCGTAATAAGCCAGTCCAATTACGTTACCTGCAGTCCCTTGTGTAGGGCTCTCGTGCCCTTTGTGCCCCTATTCCATTTGAATTGACTTGTTGATGTTTCGAGTATGTCCCCAACTTTCAGAAAATAAAACAGTTCAGGCTCGGCAAATTAAATTCCCTTATGGGACCTACCGTAGGTTTTGTAACGGAAGGTAATTAAATAGAATTCTGTTTTACAAGGAGAAAGGCGGGTATGAAATTGTAAAGGTTTCTTGTTTAACCATGGAATTCTAAATGCTTGTTGTTAGAGCAAGAAGTGTATTGATAACTAGAAGTGGGTGCTTAAACGAAAAGCCGTTTGAAAAGTTCGTTTTTTTAAGTAAGTGCCCAAGCGCGCTTACAAATTAAAGCGTGTTGCTTTTAAGCAATGACGGCAAGAAAGAGAAGGAAATTCCAAAAACTTACAAAAAGTAACCTTCTTTGTATGACAATATAGCTCAAATCAATATTTAATTAAATTGAAACTAATTTATTTACCCATAAAAAGCATTGATAATCTAAATATATAAGAATCAAAGTCCTGATTGACTGACTGACTGACTGACTGACTGACAGACAACGCACAGCCTAAACCGCTGATCGTAGAGATTTGAAATTTGGAGGGTGGGTTTGTCTTGATGTGTAGAGGTGTACTAATAAAGGGTTTTTTGAAATTCAACCCCTAAGGGGGTAAAATAAGGGATGAAAGTTTGTATGGAAGTTCGTCATTTTTAAAGTTAGAATTATGAAAATTGCTGATTAGGTGTCTTTTGAAAAATAAAAAAATATGGGTTTCAGGGTTTTTGAAAATTCGACCCCTAAGGGGGTAAAATAGGGGATAAAAGTTTGTATGGAAGTTCCGTTATTTTTGAAGTTAGACTTACTTAAATTGGTGATTAGGTGTCTTTTCAAAAATAAAAAAGAGTAATTTCAGGGTTTTTGAAAATTCAACCCCTAAGGGGGTAAAATAGGGGAATGAAAGTTTGTGTTTAGATTTCTTTCGTGTTTTTGAAAATTCAACCCCTAAGGGGTGAAATGAGGAGTGAAAGTTTGTATAGGGGTGGTCGAGTTTTGTTATTTTGACGGGAAAGGGGAAAACGGGGTCAAGGGATGTTTTAATAAGTCATCCATATCTCGATATTGGTTATGATTGCTTATTTGAATTGATCAGACTGGGGTTTCCGTATTTTTAATCATTTTGACGAGAAAGGGGAGAGCGGGGTCAGCGCATGTTTAGTCATCCATATCTCAAAATTGGTTATGATTGTTCATTTTAAATAATCAGACTGGGGTTTCGGCGTTTTTAATATTTTGAAGTAAAAGGGGAGAGCGGGGTCAGCGAATGTTTAGTCATCCATATCTCGAAATGGGTTATGATTGTTCATTTTAAATAATCAAACTGGGGTTTCAGCGTTTTTAATATTTTGAAGGAAAAGGGGAGAGCGGGGTCAGCGAATGTTTAGTCATCCATATCTCGAAATTGGTTATGATTGTTCATTTTAAATAATCAGACTGGGGTTTCAGCGTTTTTAATATTTTGAAGGAAAAGGGGAGAGCGGGGTCAGCGAATGTTTAGTCATCCATATCTCAAAATCGGTTATGATTGTTCATTTTAAATAATCAAACTGGGGTTTCGGCGTTTTCAATATTTTGAAGGAAAAGGGGAGAGCGGGGTCAGCGAATGTTTAGTCATCCATATCTCGAAATTGGTTATGATTGTTCATTTTAAATAATCAGACTGGGGTTTCAGCGTTTTTAATATTTTGAAGGAAAAGGGGAGAGCGGGGTCAGCGAATGTTTAGTCATCCATATCTCGAGATTGGTTATGATTATTCATTTTAAATAATTGGGGTATAAGCTGAGCTGAATATGGTAGGTACTACTTCAGTTTGATCCCATAAAAAATCATTTTGTAAATCAACACCCAAAAGGGGGAACTAAAGGTAGAAAAGTACGGCAGAAAAATATGTTTGTACCCGATTGACTTGAAACTTAGTATGCATAGGGTAGGTGAGGGAGGAAGGGGAAGACGTAATGTAGGGGGAAGTGGAAGGGGGAGGGGAAAGGGAAATTGAGGGGGAGGGAGCAGAAGGAAGAGAGGGGAGGAAAAGGGGTGGAGAAGGGGAGGGGGATTTGGGATTTTGGCTCTATATACCTACCTACCAAAACACGCATTCACCGAATTAGGTACCGTGATAAAGTTTGTATGGCTCCAATAAAAATCGTGAAATAAAATTATATTTATAAAAAAGCAAATACTGACTTAAAAAACCCTGGCGCACTAAAAAGTACTAAAAAGTCTTAAGTCACTTGCCCGGTTTTTTTTATTTTGAAGTCTACGCGGACGAAGTCGCGGGCAAAAGCTAGTATATTATATTAGATTAACAACCATATTTCCATGCACATAAGACTCACTATCCATTTTTCAGCGGATAAGTTTTTGGCTTTTTGCTTGAACTTACGTTTAGTAAGAATTTTGCTTTTGTTGTCGGATTATCGACGGACAATTTGTTTAATTTAAAAGCAGAAAAGCTCTTTTTACAACGACTTTTAAAAACAAGCACAAGCGTAACAACGTGCTTTTAATATAAAGCCGTTTATCACATCTTTATTGATAACCCCTATCAGCGCGAGAGAATCGGTCGCTCGCTCGAATGGTCATGGGTCAAGCGAGCGATGAGCGAATAAACTGATACCAGCAAGTAAGCTAACAAATCGCTCGCGCCGATTTAGCTACTTTTGGGCGGAATTGTCAAGACTAGCCCAATAAAAGCGAGCGAAATAAATGCGACCGGCACGAATTCTCGCTCGCTCATGTTTTGAGCGATATGTAATTTGAGAAACTCCTTGTATTATGTATGTAAATAATAACACATTACAAGCTACAGTGACTCCCATAGGGCGAGGAGGCAATTCATTGTTGACACTGAGCGACACAGTTGTGAGCCAATACAGTTTATATCTCCCCGAACACGAGTTGTCAGGAAATGGGTATGACTTGTGAATGCTTATTTTATTCGTTCATTTCACGTACCCTTGCTTACCCGTTCGGGAATACGAGCATGGTAATGTATATTTATACACTGTTATTGTCATAAAGTTAATACTTGTGGATTTGTGGGAAGAAAGAGGATTGTCGGAACTTATATAACACGTATACAAAGTACATTTTCTTTTTCTAAATATCGCCAGACCACACACCAACTATAGGTACGAGAAAATGGATCAGGGGTGATCTGAGGACGAATTACGAAAAGGCCGTTTCTGAAATTTTCATCTGGCGGGAATCGAACCTGCTAACACTCAGTGCAGTGATCCAAAAAGTACTCGAACCGTTACGCCAAGAGGTCGTCAAAGCGGTGTTGCAAAATATAAATAAAAACTTATCACCAGAAGCTCAAACTCTTAGCGGAAGAATTATTCTGGCTATCACATTTCAGGAAAACAAACAGTTTTAATTATCAGCCTGCAAAAGCGAGTGCTTTCAGCAAATTGGGTTACAAATCAAGCCGCTACATTTGGTTTGTGCCGACGTAATATAAGACGGTAGTATTACGAGTTATTATCCGACTGTTTTGAAAATAATGTGTTTCGGAACTCTACCATATGTATATACGTTCGATAGAGTCACTATACTACGTGAAATATTTGTTTAGAGAATTGTTAGTAAATGTTCTATACGAACATACTTTGCTCTACCATTATTTTTGGGCGTTTAACTCTCGCTGGGATAGTTCCTGCCTAGCGAGATTAAAACACGTAAAACTTATGATAGAGTATTGTAACTAAGTAGAGCTTCTATCATTCGTTACCCGAAGAACTAACTAATTGCTATTCCAATTATTCTGCCTAGACGCTAGAGAAAAACTTATAGCTAGCTCCCATTCGGATGACGCGACGCTAACTTTAATTGCCCCACTCTATTACAGGCTATTAATATAGCCTAGCTAGGAGGACTGTCACCACCCAATACTGTTGTAATTACTTAAGTCTATAACCTGTACTAAGCACTTACAGACTATAATTTTTATAGCTTAAATAAATAATTATTATTATTACAACCAACCAACACAAACAAACACTTGTATTAGTAAGGATTACTACTTGAGTAAGGATATTAGGATTTCCGTAACAAGTTGACAACTTCCCCAAACCGTTGGGGGAAGTTGTGAAATTAACCGCATCGCGAACTAGGAAGTATGGGAGATGAGGAAACGGAAGCGGAAACCGTCGGAACTTGCCGCTATTTCTTGGAATTATTACATAACACAAGTTTACACATACTTTACATGAAATAGAAGTCGGAAGTAACGTGAGCGTTTTGCAGAAACGCTTGTAGACGAAGCGTCTTATCTATGGGGGCAGAACTGATAATTATTATTTACTGAAGATCCATAACAGCCTCGTGTGATCCTTCAGATAATACGGTGGTTTGTTGCCCCAGTAATCCTATCCACTTAACGAGATTATCCAGATTCCCGCGGCTCCGTTAATCTTAAGCCAATTTAACACGAACGTGGAGGCGTGGAAGCGTTTGTGTAGATTTATGCGTTTTTCGATAGATGGCGTTCTAAAAACGTGAATGGCGCAAGTGAAACCCCAACCAAGCAACCTTGTACTATGGCATACAACGGACTGGGGATTATCCCAGTGACACCCAGATCAAATCAGATTGAGAAAAGGCCATTTCCGAAATTTGTCTCTGGCGGGACAATATTATCATTAGGGGCCACCGCAGACATGCTACTATTTGCATTGGCGATCGGCGATTTTGCGACTGCATCGCGTTTTGGCGACTCTCTGCGGTCGGACGCAGCGACTGCTCCGATGATAAGAGCGACTATAAATCGCTGATCGCCGATGCAAAAAGTAGCATGACTGCGGTGTCCCTAAGTTTTCCAAGTATAAAAGGAGATATTATGACGTCAGAACATAATTAATGTGCATAATTTGCAGTTCGCTTACGGTGAGGGAAAACATCGTGAGGAAACCTACCTATCCCTCGTGATTAGGTAATAGTCAGTTCCTGTATACACGGCGACAAGGTTCACCACCTGTCACGTTGGGTTCTGAATGTCTGGTGAAACGTGGGTTTTGAGTGGATTTAATACCTCGACAATGTGGTGGTGTATGGCCACTCAAGCCTCTGACTACCCCCGAATGGGGATAAAAGTCGTGACGTTATTTTTTATTTATTTATATTTAGAACATAATTCAGGGTAACCCCCACATATTCCGCGGCTTCACTCCTCCGAGGGTTGTCAAAAGCCTCAATACAGACAATAGATCCACATAATTGAACCAAACCATTGTTCCGTGGAACGAAATAAACTCCAAAATGATCTGTCTGGCGGCCCTGCGTGAAATGTGCTCACATTTCATTTGTGCTGGTTCAGTTATTTAGGTTTAAAATGTGTTTTAATATTCAATTTATTATAACAATGGAATTGTGGGTTCCATTTTGTGTAATATAGACATGGTGTGGCTCTACTTATGTAACTACCTCATAAGTTTAGGCTCCAACCAACTGTGCGTTAAATTCGCGCGTATACAGGGTTATTGGTAAAACACTAACAACCTTGCAGGAGCGTATTACTGACATCAAAAACAACAACTTTGTTCTATGACTTTCTACAAAACAGAAAAAAAAATAACAAAAAATCACTTTCTAAAATGTATGAAACAATATTTTTTTCTCATCTAGAGGAAAGCCATGGTACGTGGTTGTATTCCACTTTGCCCTAAAGTACATAAACGGACCATGGCTGTACACTAGATGAGCATATTTTCTTGTTTCATACATTTTAGAGTGTGATATTTGTTATTTTTTTTTGTTTTGTAAAAAGTCATAAAACAAAAGTTGTTGTTTTTGATGTCAGTAATACGCCCCTGCAAGGTTGTTAGTGTTTTACCAACAACCCTGTATTATGTTGCCTAACTTAAAACAGACTATATTCACTGCTCTATCTCTATCAATCTTCTTCCGACTCCTATATTTCGTGCGGGTTCGAAGACAACTTAGCTTTACCCTGGGACTCGTCTAGGGTCACCTTGGCGTCATCGTTGGACACCATTGTCGATCCTGGCTTACAGGAGTAACAGTGGTGGGAGTGTGGAGCCTAGTGAATACCACTGCGCAATGGAGGTGGAACGAATTTTAAAAATACTCACTTCATCCTGCTTCTACTCATGATTCTGTTTTGTTCTCTGTTCCACACTCACACAAGATGAAGCATCTTGCAAATCTCAGCTAATCTGTCACCCTTTCAAGAAAAGTCAGCGGTTCCTCGGTCCCTCCTTAAATAAATGGGTGCGGGCGTAATTTATTCTGTCTGTATACTATCTACTATGTTTACTTACATACCTACTTATAAAATATACCGAAATCGCAGACAGGTTAAAGTATAACCCGGGTATCTAACCTGGGCGTCATCGTTGGACACCATTGTCGATCCGCTTACAGGGGTAACAGTGGTGCAAGTGTGTGTCGGGCCTAGTCCCATAAAAAAAACCCAGGTATCTAGGATATAGTTTATACCAGGGGGGTTAGAAACCCACATAGCAATTTACGTGAGTAAGGTGGTAAACAAGCGTATAAACCGCCTGATGTTAAGCAGTTCCCGTAGCCTGTAAATGCTTCCAATAGCAAAGGTATCGCTCGTATGTATGACCTGAAGGGGATTGAGACAAAGGGATGAGAAGGGGGGCGTCATAGTATAACGTATAACGTCACGACTTTTATCCCCATTCGGGGGTAGTCAGAGGCTTGAGTGGCCATACACCACCACATTGTGGAGGTATTAAGTCAACTCAAAGCCCACGTTTCACCAGATAGTCAGAACCCAACGTGACAGGTGGTGAACCTTGTCGCCGTGTATACAGGAACTGACTATTACCTAATCCCGAGGGATAGGTAGGTTTCCTCACGATGTTTTCCCTCACCGTAAGCGAACTGTTAATTATGCACATAGATGAATATTCATCCATTGGTGCATGCCCCACCGGGGATCGAACCTGGGACCTTCTGATTGCTAGCCCAACGTGTTCGCCCCTAGGCTACAGTCGACTAGAGCTAGTAGTAGTAGTAGTCATAGTAGAGCTAAAGAAAGTCGAGTCGTGTATCTACAGTCTCCACATAATTTTTTAGTCACGTTATAACACACATAGACCATAATTTATATACGAAAGAGTCCTTTTTCCGTTTTCTATAGTCTCCCGAATTTATATGCAAACAAAGTATGATAATAGAGTCAGTCTCTACGCAACCAAAGCCCGACCTCTAAGCTCGGCTGCTGGCGACTTAGTAAGCAACAGTTTGAAAGTTAGGCAACGACTCTACTAAAAGAGAGACGAGATCTTGTGGGTAGGTATTTATATTGCTATGTAGATATATTTTTTGGCTCACGCACGCACAAAAAGCACCTCTCTGCTGGACTGGGCAACTTTGGGCTTCCGTCTCTCTCACTCACCGTACGAAACGCAGCTGTAATACCTATACTATACTTGGCGACGATCTTCTGTGAGAGGGTGGTACTGTTCGGACGGCGGCTCGTGGGGTCTTTCAACTAAAACCCTGCACTGCTACAGATACATTTATTTTCACTGCACACCCTACATACAATGATGGATTGATGGTAACGGTTTAAAAGTATGAAGTTGACTCCTAAAAATTGCAATGTACATCGGTATATAAAACTGGATTCTGCTGACAAAGGCATTCAAACACAGAATAAATAAAATACAGAAACTACATAACATAACATTACTACCCCAGTCGAGCCAGCCCACATTTGAGCTGCAGTCAATTGGCTACAACTTGGCCCTATCACCAATAAAGCCAACATAGTATTCAGTGCTAAATGCATACAAAATTTTTGCATCTTTACTATCTTTATTCAAGTGGAAGTTGGCCTTAGGGCTCAAGTGGGTCGCTGACGTATCGACTTGTCTCTTAAGATTTGGGTTTACGTTAGGGGTGGCGACGGTAACATGTTACGTATTACTTACGGGTATTCTTGTCATGTCGAGTCGAGTTTCGTAGCTCAAAACCAATGGAGAAACATTGGTCTCTATTTGGGCATGTGATGAGAAGAGATGAAAAACATGTGACTAAACGGGTGCTGAATATGAATGTGGAAGGATACAAAGCGAGAGGAAGATCCAAGAAAAGATGGATGGATTGTATAAAGAGTGATATGAATGAGATTGGAGTGGATGTAAGTATGACAGCAAAGCGCGATGAATGGAAGAATAAGACATAATGCGCCGACCACAGATAATGGGATAAGGTAAGGCAGATGATGATTGCCTTCCTGAATTCTTTATTATAAATCGTAAATTCTTGGCGGTCGCCATGTTAAATTCTTGGCGACTTACGCTCCGACCACTTCGCCAAGCGGTCGTCATGAACTCATAGTTGAGCTACTGTAGACTTCGTTATAAGTAATTTTTCGACGAATAAAGCACACTTCATCATTTTGGTTGCAATATTGATCTGTTAGGGGTCCGTAGTCCCTAAGAGAAGCCATTATAAGATTATCCATTCCGTCCGTCTCTCTGTCCGTCTGTTTATTGTTAGGATAGCACCTAATGATAAGGGGCCATCCATTAATTACGTCACACGAATTTCATGATTTTTAGACCCCTCCCCCCCTTGTCACAGCTGGTCACATTTGCGAGAGTCCCCCCTCACTGTGTGACGTCACATATTTTTTTCAATTTACAAAAATTTTCCAAAAATTTCAGTCACAGTTAAAATTTCGGTTTTAATACATGGATATATTAGATTTTTTTATGTGACGTCACTTAACTTAGGACCATTTCTCCCCTTGCCACACAATGTCACATTTCGTCGACCCCCTCCCCCCTTTACGTGTGACGTAATTTATTGATGGTGGCTACCGTCGCGCAGGACAACTGCAACTTAAGGGGAGCAGACGCGGCGCCGACTTTTCGGGACCTGTAAACATGCCCTTTGAAGAACCCTATGTTGATGTGTAAAGGAGCTTGGAGCTACTGTGCGATTAAAATAAGAATAGGACCTAGCGCCATGTTGTGACGTCACGACTGGAACTTGTACAGGCTCTCGGCTAACTTCACTCATAAGTACAGTACTTGGTACCGTACTTATATGAGTGAAGTTAGCCGAGAGCCTGTCTGTCCTATTCTTATTTCAATCGCATTGTACTAATTTTCTGAAATGCCCATAACATATTGGGAGTTTATTTGATGATAATTGTCATGACAGCATTAATAAGGATATAAATATACGAAGAAGTATGAATTGCGGTCAGTAACCCCCTCCTTGGTCCTTTCGCAGCCTCGGGGACTCATATTTCTTCCAAAGGTGTGCAAACCTCGACAGTTCTCGGGTGAACCCCCCAACAAAAGTGATAAGGGTAAATTTTACGTCAAAATACGTTTACCCTGCACGAAATGAGAAATAAAAATGTTTATTTTCGACTGTTCCGTTGGTTAAGTTGTTGTAGGAGTGACTGCCTGCCTGTACTCAAATTAAAATTTATAGTATACAGAGTTGGGAAAAAAAAAATTGCAATTAGTTAATTGCAAATTGCATGTGGTGTCACAATTAACAATTAATTTTGATTTGTTTGTCAATCCCGAACAAATCACAATTAATTGTTAATTGTGACAACACCTGCAAATTGCAATTGATTAATCGCAATTAAATTTTGCCCAACTCTGATAGTATAGCACTAATGATGCCTGGTATGGTATCCCAGTAAGATACTTGTATCACAAGGCTTACTACTCCACCAAGCCAACTAGGAGCCTGTCAAATGTGACGTCACCCGCAATAAAAGGCGCTGGCGGTGTGCGGAAGGTGTGGCGGGCGGGAAGCCGCAGTCGGTGGCGGTATGCGGGCGGGGAAGCCGCATTCCATCCAAGCTCCTAGTTGGCTTGGTTGAGTAGTACTACCGCGCACGTGGAAGTTGTGAAATAAGGGGCCATCCATTAATTACGTCACACGAATTTCATGATTTTTGGACCCCTCCCCCCCCTTGTCACAGCTGGTCACATTTGCGACACTCCCCCCCCTCCCTGTGTGACGTCACATATTTTGTATAATTTTAAGAAATTTTTAAAAAATTTCGTTAAAAATTCAAATTTCGGTTTTAATACTTAGATATATTAGATTTTTAAATGTGACGTCACAAAACTTAGGACCCCTCCCACCCCCTTGTCACACAATGTCACATTTCATCGACCCCCTCCCCCCCTTTACGTGTGACGTAATTAATGGCCCCTCAACTCCTGAAGTCTTTCCGTTGTACTACAACATGGGGTTCTACTAATGGCATGTTTGCCGGTCTCTAAATGGTTGGCACTGCGTCTGCGCATCTTAATTTGCAGATATCCTTGTCGACGGTAGCCACTTACCTTGAAGTAGACTTACTGTCACTTACTGTCTGTGTGCCTTCCTAGGCATTAAAACAACTCTCCAGCGAAATTAAATTAAGTCTGTTTACCGAGAGAATTAGGCTCATTGCCGATCCAATTAATTTAAATAATTTAATACAAAATATAAACAGTCTGGCTCCTTTTCGCATTACACCATTAAATTTTTAATCAACATTATCAGTAGGCGTCCGAGGCTGAAGTATCTTTTTTTAGTTTTCTTTGAAATTAAAGCCGAAACCGTGTTTCATTTTCAGTAAAAATGGAGCGTTATTTATTCGTGATTAATCTTGTAAATTGTCTTGATAACATTGTTAACTTGTGGCGGTAGATCTCTGAAAGAAATTTACTTAGAACTAGATGCGCCCCACTTTTTTCGCATGAATTTACTTTTTTGTCTAACTCAGAGAATATTCTTTTTTGAAGTGAAAACTTCTTTATCGGCGTTGTGCACTTTTCTTGGAATGGGTAAAAAGCTTGAACAAAGTAACAAAATGGACTCGCAACACGCATAATTCAACGAACAAAATGTTCTGTCAATTCTTGGGGGAGGGGAGGTAACCACTACATTAAAATTGACGCACACTTACTCAAAACATTTTGTGTCATTATAAACGCACACGTAAAGAAATGTGCAACACTAGTATATTTTACGCACACTAAAAGATCTAATACGTCAACATACAAAATTTTACTACCGTAGGACCATCGGTGTAATAGGGTGAATACCACTATCGATATTTCTACTTAGCTATATCGATAGTTTCATATACTCATTATTACATTTATAGCTGTCATTATAATCTACTGAATTATACTGAATTATCTCTACTGAAACAGCTGAACAAGAAATAATGAGTAACTCACGAGGCGTAAATATTCAACGGAAACAAGATGATTCCGGGTACATCCCAATTCAGTTCCTTGAAAATGAGATTATCTAAAAAATAAGTACCTAATGTTCCCAAATAAGCTGTTTCATCCCCCCCCACTCCCACTCGACCAGCGCCATCTGCTGCCACTGGCCTGGCTGATATCTTTTGTTAGGTAGGTACGTATAAACGTAATAGGTATTATTATACTAATGTCATCATCATCATCATTTCAGCCAAAAGACGTCCACTGTTGGACATAGGCCTCTCCCAAGGTTTATTATACACTATATATATTATATTTTTATCGATACCGGTCTGCAATCATAAATAAACACTACTACAACACTGTTCAAATCAAAAAGTATATATGTCGAGATTAATTCTTGCAACACTGACTAATACGACTGAATAATTTTGATACTTGATTTATTATTTTCCATATTATTTATTATTCATAATGCAAGCGCAAGCACTTTTAAGTTTTCTTTGATGTTGGTCAATAAGATAATATTTGTTATACATATATTTATGCCATATGTGATTCATCGCCTCAGTAGCAGACGCTGCCTGCTTCTGGGTCATATGGACCCGGAGCAGTGTCAGGTTCGATTCCGTTTATCAAGATCAAGAATTTATCGAGATCGTATTTATCTGAATTGTTTCGATAGTGGGTGTTTTTGTTTCAACATGAGTTAGTTATTTTTTTTTGTATTTTAGGAAAATAAAACAAACATATCATAGCTACTGCGTTTTTTAATTATTTTTTTATTTTAATCTTGGTCTAAATATTCCACTCCTGATAAATCCATATATTGGCGTGGGCCTGCCGCTGCCTCATCAACTCATCATCATCAGTCTCCACAGCATTGCTGTCATCTTGAAGATTTATTATTAATCGATTAATGTCATCGTAAAGAGCAATTTTCGACTATTCTTCTAACGGTACCTGAAAAATAAAATAATTCAATAAAAGATAATTTCTTTAATGCTTTAAGATTATTTGTTTATTTAGTAATTAAGTAACGATGTTAACTGACAAGCAAACATAGAAAAATAAAGCAACCTTAGTTTATGTATTGGTCGAGATGAAAGCAACACATAAAAATAATACCAAGTATCAAGTGTGTTCAATCGAATGTACCTCTAAGCGATCAATGTATATTTACTGAAAAACCTGTAAACTGAAGCTTTGAGCCTGCCTTTGTATACAATAAACACATTATTTAACTTAAAAACTGTAAAATAAACTGCTTATATACCTATAATATCAGCGGTTCTTTGGTAAACATGGTCGAGTTCTGACAAAATATTTTGCACCTCAAATTCCGCGAGACACCGCCTGTAAACTTTGTGAATCACCTCTCTTGTTGAATTACTAATGATTTATTCATTGTAAATCGTTTTTAACGTCCTGCGACTGGTTTATCACCGCGTAATTCAGTATTTATCCGTTTGTTTACAAAGTTCAAATACTTGACAATTATTTGACAAATAAAAAATACAGTTGCCAGGGTAGAAAAGATTCGTCTATGGTCACAGTAGACTATTCGATTAATTCGTACTCGATTAATTGTATCGATAATGTTTTCGATTCTTATGACATTTAATATTTTAATGAATTTATTAGAAAAATTGCATTAATTACATCAAAAATACTTACATATGAAATGTTACCCCATCTTTTTGTATATTACTATTTTTTGTAATTTCTTTGCACATGTTTAATGGGACAATTCGGCATTTTTCACGGAGCACCTTACACCGCGAAAACGATACTTACTCTGATCAAATCGATTTCGAAAACAGTTTTTATATACGTGTCAGAGATTTTTGGTCTAGTACCTATAAAAAAAAGCTAGAGGGGAAGATCATGCGATGCGCATCCTGAGTTAATACATCCATGGTAAAAAGTATATAGTTTTTAATTTCGCTTTCAACGTCAACGTCTTATTAGCGTCTAAATGAATGAATCTGGGTGCTCTATGGGGCGTACGTTCGAATCCTATGTTTACTATATTTTCGAATTTAATTTATTATTAATTCATTATTATTATGTTTTAATTTTAATTTGTATTATTTTATATGATTATTAAACAAACAAAAAACGGCCAGGCTGTTTTTTTTACATTTTTTCCCTAACCATTCCAAAATATTTAAAAATGCACAACGTTAATGTTCAAATTTTCATTTCTGCCGGCACTCCCGGAGTGCAACCTGGCCGTTTTTTTTTGGGATAAACAGTATCCTATATGCTAACGTATACTATCCCAAGTAACACGTAGTAGTCGGATGACAGTTGATTGTATTTAAACCATATGTCACCTTATTCCTAAATTAGGGACATGTTTTGGGTGACAGACGGTCGAATTGGGTGACAAATGGTTGAAATTGGGTGACAGTTAATTGTATATGAGATTAGAATAGGGGTTACAAGTGGAATGAATAAATCAATTCAGTGTATTTGGAATATAATAGTTTTATTTTGAGATATCATATATTATTATAGGTACTGATTTATGAGTACAGGGGGCTTACCACAAGCTCTTATTGCGATTCAATTACAGGAACGTATTAACGTTTCAGCGACTTTTTGTGCAATGACGTACCTTATTGTCATGACAATAACAAACGTCATTAAAACGTCGTTAAAACGTTCCTATAATTGAATCGCAATAAGAGCTTGTGGTAAGCCCCCAGGGTTTAAAACACTAATTAATTGTCAGATAGACATAGATAAACATTGCATTTATCAATGATTTTAATGTTCAGCAATTAAACAACAACGCTTTACAAACGAACAATAAAATACTAAACTAAACAAACTACGAACTTTTAGAACAATAATTGTTTGTTTTCAGAACTAATTGCTGCTACTCTGTGTACATACGAATTAGCTATTCAGATTTCCATTGTAGCTTTTCAAACATTAATAAATTAATTTCGGCCACCCCTGCCGAGATTACCATGTATATTAAAAAGGTAAGATGAATTCAGGGTTCATTTAGTATTCCATTGCGTTGTTAAAACGAGCGTAACTTTAATAATAATGCGGGTGTAGTGTAGTGGATTGTGGAATTAAACGACTTTCGGTTTTGTATTGCCATTTTGTGGTAGTCACATTCCAGTTTTAGGGTTCCGTACCTCAAAAAGAAAAGAAAAGGAAACCTTGGGGCCTGCGCAGACTCGCGGACGTGATGAAATAAAACAATGTAAAAAAAGACAAGCCCGCTGTGTTTCTTGCCGGATCTTCTCAGTCGAGGTCGCGTTTCCGATCCCGCAGTAGAATTTTATAAAAAGTGTAAAATGACAATTTGTAAGTGCACCCGTAGGCCTAAACAAAATAAACGTTATGAATTTTGATGGCAGAGGGAGGATTTAAAAATGTATTAATTGAATTTAATAGGAAAGGGACATAGGCTATTTAAGTTGCGAAAATAAAACTTTAAGGGGGTGAAATAAGGGATGTAAGTTTGTATGGGGAGCAAACATTTCTCAAGTTATTTTTTATATGCTTAAGTATGCAGATAGATGAAAGCTTAGAGAAAACAATAGGCTACTCAAAGTACAAGAGCAGACGAAGTCGCGGGCACCAGCTAGTAATACATAAAAAAGAGTAAGTAATGAGTATCTACTTAAAATAACACCATCATAAAGCTACGTTGACGTAATACATTTCTCTAAGCAACACCTAATTTTCTTACTAAATCAAGACTAAACTCCAGACGACAAATAGCTATATAAATTAACTAAGCGCGCGACGTCTAGACTTGTTTGTCCGTCTGTACAATGTTTCGTATCTACTTAGAAGTGACAATTTGTAACCTTCATTGCGCAAACACTGGCCTTTAATATTCTTCGTGAATTCTTCGTGAATTCTTCGTGAATTCTTCGTGAATTCTTCGTGAATTCTTCGTGAATTCTTCGTGAATTCTTCATTATAAATCCTAAATTCTTGGCGGTTGACATGTTGTGGGACATATGTTAGCAGTCCTCTTGCCGACAACATGCCGAAAGCCAAGAAATTGCGATTTGAAGAATTCAATTAATGAAAGTCCCGTCAACATCGGTCCAGCCGTTTCGGAGATTAGCCGCAACAAACATTCAGACACAAACAGATATTTCTTTAAATTGTTTTTTTGCTTTAAGTACTGTAAGTATAGGCTTTCATATGTGTTTAGTAAAAACCTGTTATTTTGAGATTACAAACAGACGCTTAAATTTTATGTATTTGTATAGAAACCTGTCACGTTGGGTTCTGACTATCTGGTGGAACGTGGGCTTTGAGTTGGTTAATACCTCCACAATGTGGTGGTGTATGGCCACTCAAGCCTCTGACTACCCCCGAATGGGGATAAAAGTCGTGACGTTACATTTCATTTTTTATTTGTATAGAAAATAATATAGATATTGCCGCCAAAATCACATATTTTCTATATAAAAAAATCTCAGTCTAAGTTGCTGCTATATTTTGTCTCAGAAAACGAGTTCCCAAAGGATAGCCAATTCATTCATAAATGTATGGAAACAGCTTCTAGCTACATCGCTACAATACAATGTACAAAAAGCGGGATCGCAGTGTTTATAATAGGAACGTGTTTATTCCAGGTTGGGGCGAGTGCGCGCGTGCCTGCGGTAACAAGAGTGGATTGAATATTTTATGAACAGCTTTTGAAAGAGCTGTATTATAGCTTTTGGGATAGCGTACAACTAGTGTGTAAGGTAGTTCGCACATTTGGAATGTCACCAATAAACTTAAATATTTATTTAAACCCCCCAGACTAAGGGCCACTGCAGGCACTACTTTTGAATCGGCGATCGGCGATTTAGTCGCTTTTAGCATCGGAGCAGTCGCTGCGTCCGAACGCAGAGTCGGCTAAATCGCGATGCAGCATCGATACAGTCGCAAAATCGCCGATCGTCGATGCAAAAAGTAGCATGTCTGCGGTGTCCATAATAAAGTATTCGTTATTAGAACTTAAGTATAACAATAAAGGCGGCGGCGCGGCGTATAACATTTCAATTGTCCTAATTGGAGTGTCTGAATGTCTCTCATTGGATTAATTGTAATGCCACTGTTTAGATTCTCTGAAACTGCCTTTGTTAAAGAGTGACTACTTTAAAGGCTCGCATACACTATTTAATAGACGTGTCTACAACATGCACATGCCGCGCGAGGCTGCTCACCCACATGCCTCGCGAAGCACGACGTTTGCCTCAGTCGCATGCCGCGCGAGGCAAATGGCGAGGCAACTGACACTCTAGACAGGGAAAGGTATACCCGATCAATCAGTTTGACATGTTTGACATCGTTCTGTCTCACGACTGCCAAACTAGGCGAGGCAAATGTGAGTGCTCAGGTGAGGCAGGGCGCGCATTTTCCTCACGTGAGGCAAGTCAAACTTGGCGAGGAAAATTTTCCTCGCGCGGCATGTGACACTTCTGGACGTAGCTATTTAGGTATAAGTAGGTATAGCTCTACGCTTAGAAAATCAAACAAATTTTCGAAAGGCATGTAAAATCCACCATCTCTCACTGGGCCAGCGTGATGGATTATGGCCTGAATCCCCTCCTATTGAGAAGAGGCCCATGCCCAAGAGTGGGACGTTAAAAGGGCAAATATTATTATTATTTACATGAATCAAACAACGAATATTATTTTCTTTTAGTGGATATATGTCACCGCCATTACGGTGCTGTGGACAGGAGCCCTTGTACTGCCCAGCCCACCTGAGCCCTTTCATCTCTCCATCCCATCGCTCCAGAGCCGATAAGCCTTTGTTTTATTTTATTCTTTATTCGCGAACCTTTTTTTGGATTGGAGCTCATAAAGGTTATCTGTTTTTATGATTATTAAAAACATGTAACGCTGTAATTTAGGGTAACAAACGGACAAAAAAAAATTCGGACGACCTACACGCCCCAAAATTAACCCATTAGGGGTTGATACCAGAAATTATTATTTTACTGGAGCAATCCCGACATGTGACCTACCATGCGATTTAAATAAGAATAGGGCGGGCTCTCGGCTAACGTCACTCATATAAAGTACTGTACTCATGAGTGAAGTTAGCCGAGAGCCGTACGAATTCCACTTGTGACGTCACAACATGGCGCTAGGCCGGTCCTATTCTTATTTTAATTGCATAGTACTGAACAACGAAAGAATTTCAAAATCGGTCCAAAAATCTTACTTGTTTTATACGACTGCTGTAGAAATAGGCGTACGGCCCGCCTGATGTTAAGCAGTTATCGCAGCCTATAGATGCTTACAATACCAAAGCCATTGCTCGCACATTGCCGAGCTGAAGGGGAGTGGGATGGAGGGAGGGGAAAGGGGGGGCTGGGCTTTCGGCTCTCTCACTCATCGTACGAATCGCAGCTGTAATAGCTACTTTACGCCGATCTTCTGTGAGAGGGTGGTACTACCCCGGTCGAGCCAGCCCGTATATGAGCTGCAGTCAATTGGCTACAGCTTGGCCCTACCACCAAAAGAGATGATTCTTGTGGAATATTATACAAGATGGTCAGATGTTTTAGATGCGTTCACACACTACACTGTGAAGTTCAGTCCGGAACACGAGTTATTTACTAGTCTGTGGGTTACCGTAAGCGTAACATAAGCCGTTTAGCCGGACCGGGTTACCATCAAATATTCAGAGGGGCTCATATAAAATGCTTCTAAGTGCCTACGTGTAAACATGGAGCTCATGTGATGTACCTACAGAATGTTTCGGAAGCCCGAAATAATAAAAAATGGATAAAGAGCTAAATACTTAATTAAAAAATAGACCTTTTGGCTCAAAAACATAGATTTAAGTATGAAAGTTCCACGCGCGCACCCGCGGTTACCAGAATTATCTATGCGCAAAAAATTATAGTATAAAATTTGCAGGCAGTTAGACATTTCGAATCTTGATACAAAAGCCGTGACAAATAATAAACTTACTAACTTTAAAATAACACAGGTACCTGATTTTTTTCCGGGATAAAAGTAGCCTATGTTCTGCTCCAATGTCCTGTCTATCTGCGTAGCAAAATTCATCAAAATTCGTTTAGCGGTTTAGACGTGGAAGCATAGCACACAGACAAGAGTTACTTTCGCATTTATAATTAGTATAGATATTTTAACACCATCAAATATTCAATTCCCTATTGTACGGGTTTGGGTTTAGATACAAACGTTTAGCTTAGTCACGTGATGTATTAAGATGAACAAGTCATGCCCTGTAACGGTGTAATTGGGTGTTGGGACCAAGATAGGGCCTTTGATGCTAAGGGCAGATTACAATGAATTAACATGTGATACGGCAGGGTCCTTTAAAGGACAAAAGGGTAGCTATATAATTTTGAACCTGTAATTTTAATGTTCATATTAGGTAATATGATTTTCGCAATAACTGCATTTCGAAATAACTATAGTGGTGACAAATAGGAGCCCAAGTATTAGTAAAACGATGAATATTTTCTGAAAAAAAAAAGTCGAATATTCTCGATAAAACGACGAATATTCTCAGAAAAGTATAACATATTCGTCGTTTTTCTTATGGTACGTCTCTAATCTGTCTCCTAAAAAAATACAAAACAATAGGGCTAGCACAAACGCCAAGGCAAGACTTGTGTCACGAATTATGTCACACCAAGTCGCTCTCCCTCTCTTTCTTAAGACGAGGGTTCGAAATTTGGTTGATTTTCTATTCTACTTTTTCTTTAAGTAAGTATGTGGACTAGGAATCTTATATTTAGATGTATGATTTTTGATTATATTATCTTGAGTATCTTTAAATCCAAATAACGATTTGATGAAATTTTCTCGATAAAAAAAAATTATGAAATGAGCTCTAATTATTTACAATTTTCCTTGCTACCACGATGTTTTTACGATTTAGATCACGAAATTATTTCTAAAACATAGCAAATAATGATATCTAAACTACCCTTCAACCATATTTTAATTCATGAAGTAGTTTTTTTTTAATTCAAGAAAATGTGGTTTGGCGTTTACGTTGTTTATTTCCGAGCGCGCGCACAATATCGCCATCTCACATTTTAAGTACTTGAACTAACCATGTCTCTCTCTAACTTTGTATTGTCAGTGTCCGCCCGGACTTGTTCGACGTCGGACCTGTGAAGGATTTTTTAAAAAATATTACGAAAAAATATTAC
The DNA here is from genome assembly GCA_947859195.1 of Drymonia ruficornis. Lineage (NCBI taxonomy): Eukaryota > Metazoa > Arthropoda > Insecta > Lepidoptera > Notodontidae > Drymonia > Drymonia ruficornis. The sequence goes on from OX401922.1 coordinate 2,099,934, forward strand.
GGTCGTGCCACATTACAGGTACAGTACAGTATTTACAGTCTGCCGACGCCTATGATAAATAAATAAATATCCTTGGAAATTCTTTTACACATGACTACCTGATCCCAAACTAAGCACAGCTTGTACTATGGAAACCAGATAACTGATATTACTACATATACTACTTTTTGTTTGTAAATACAAACTAAATATACACTTAATTACACCTAGACTCGGGACATGCGGACATGTTCATGCACACAAATGCATGTCCTGGGCAGGAATCGAACCTACGACCTGCACTGCAGCGTGATTTTCGTTTGCTTTTCCTTGTCTTGTGTAATTTATTTTCATCTCTTGTCATTTTGTGTCATCTCTTGTCATTTTGTGTCATCTCTTGTCATTTCGTAGTTATTCGTGTCATTTCTGTAAAAACTCCCTATTTCGCTTACTGTTATATACTTGCAGCATGGTCTTGGGCCGACAGTGGGAATACATTGCTTGTCAAAACAATGGAGTCGCTTTATTGCGTTTGTTGTAGGTATGGATGGGCAAGTAATAAATATATCATACATCAATAAATTATCGTAAAAAATAACATTACAGATATGGATAGGAAAATGTTTGTCCGTCCTATTCAATCTATTATATTATAAACGAAAGTAACTCTGTCTGTTACCTTTTCACGGCTAAACCGCTGAACCAATGTTGATGAATTTTGGTATGGAGATAGACTGGGTCTTGGCGGAGAACATAGGCTACTTTTTAGGGTTCCAAAGGGTGCTAACGGGACCCTATTACTAGGCCAACGCTGTCCGTCTGTCTGTCTGTCCGTCTGTCAGCGCGGGCTGTATCTCACGAACCGTAACAGGTAGAGAGTTGAAATTTTCACTGAATGTGTATTTCTGTTGCCGGTGCAGAACAAATACTAAAAATATAATAACATTTAAAAATAAATATCAAGTCTCAAACTTGATATTTTTGATGTGTTTATTCTACGGTGGTACGGAACCCTTTATGTGCGAGTCCGACGCCTTCAGATCTTATGAATGTTTTCTTGAAATAAATATAGTGTATTTTAAGTAATTAACTGGCCAACCCTCAGGTCCTACCTACCATGTTAGGATCTTTTTCGTTCTAGCGGGTGTAAACCGTGATTTAACGAGTTAATGTGATAATTTTTGTATTTAAATTATTCAATTCAATGTATTTGTTTCAGACATAGTCCAATATTGATTATTAAAATTATTATAATTTCACAATAAATATAAAACAATAAATAAAAGTAAAATTAAATTAAAAAAAAAAAAAAAAATTATTTTTATTTTTCATGTTTTATCATTAAAATACAATATAATAATAACATAAATTAAAATAAAATACAATAAAATAAAAACCTACCCCTAATTAAACAAATACCGTCCGCGTGGGATACTGGCTGCATGTCCTCCCTGTATTCAAGCTGTTCCTGTTGTCAAGCGAATTTTTGAGCAAGGAAAGACCCAGCCCTCTTGTCACCTGTGGCGGTAACCAGTCTAAGGGTGATTTTGATAGATAAAAAAATAAAGATAAAAAGATAAACAAAAAATAAATGCATGGTTAAATCAATAAAATTAATAAAAACTGAAAATTAAATTAAAAAAATAAATTAAATATGGTAAAAAAAAATATTATGACACCGCTGATGACTTCATGATCGGCATCGAAGTTAAGTACCAAAGTATTCCTTTTCCTACGAAACATGAAAAAGATACTCTTATCCGGCAGTCAGTCACTGACACAGAGTATGTACATTTTTACCCGACTACGGTGGGCGGAGGGTTATGATTTTGACCGATATGTATGTATGTTCATCTGCTCCCGTATAACGTCCAAACTATTTTTATATCATAATAATTTGACTAATGAGATATCGTTGGACGCGTCTGGATCGTCCGCTGGTTATAGGCTATTATACGATCGAAATATTGTTATACGTATCTATCAGCATATTGTAGGTATCGTTTGTCTTCTTTTGACTTAATTTGTCTTCAGCAATAAAAACAACATAGAAATCCCATATAAAACGAAAAAAAAATATTTGAATATTTTCATCCATTTCATCTATTTTAAAAGGTGCACTGGGACATATTATTTTAATTGTACGAATTAAACAATATTGTTCCTTCAAAAAATAACTATACTATAGTCTACTCCATAGCTGTTCTGTCCTAGCTAAGCGAGAGGGATATATCCTTCGGCAGCTCACGCGACGCTAGCCACACCCCGAAACTAAAATTCATTTTTTTCTTGTATCGTCTTAATGCATAGGAGAAATTGAGACCAAATCGATTTATCTTGCGTTTTGTCTTGTCATGGTGCTTCTAGCTATTTAGGAATGTACATTGTATACTTATTGTATTTTGCCACTACTTCAAATCCCAACCCTTCATTGTAAGCCTCATTTACCAGAGCCCTTGTTTACCCTTTTCTCACAAAAAGGGCCGCAACAACAGGTGGAATAATAAAGATTTGTTGCCCGCTCCGGGACCATTCATTTCGTCCAGTCCGGTAGTCGCGACCGAATTGAGATAGGCTGTTGTATATCATGATTTGGTTTTGCGCGTGTGGGCGTGGATGATTATCTTTAAAAAAACTAAAACCCGACTACAGAAAAATCGCGCTCTAAAAAGTAGTCGGGATTTAGTTTTTAAACTTACTTTTTATTTAAATAATTTGGAGTTATAACAAACAATTTATATATTTATGAAATGTGCTAATTAAGCTCTTTCATTTGATACCTCACACGGCTTCGTTAAAAAATATTAGTTTTTTAGTTCATGACATTATATCCTCTAGAGGGCGCCATATGCAATTTTGCATTTTGCAACGACACATACATAGTCTATAACCAGCGGACGATTAAGCCGCTTCTAACGATACCTCATTTGTCAAATTACGACAAGTAGTTTGGAAGTTAGGCGGGAACAGATGCACATACATACATACCGCTCAAAATCATAACCCTCCGCCGTAGTCGGGTAAAAAAAGACAGACAAACACACCAACTGTATGGTCCCAAACTAAGCAAAGCTTGTACTATCAGTACCATACAACGAACTGGAGGCGATCCCAGTTACACCCAGACAGTGACACCAATTCCGAAAAGGCCGTTTCCGAAATTTGCAGTCGAGCCTACGGTCGAACCACTGCGGCAAACGGTCGTCGAAAACTATTCCGTAAGTTGGCAGCGCTGAATCCACCGCTATAATGTTTCACTAAAGCGAAAGTGCAAGCTAACAATTAGCTTCAACTGAAAGTACATACGTGTTTGCATACGTCTAACGGCACTAGCATGATCCAGGTTGTAACGGACTCTGTAAGGCCTGTACCACACCTGAGCGGTTGGCATACAGGTCTCTAGATGTGGCCTAGATACTTTGAATCATTCTACGACATGATGTCAATGCATTCCGACGTCAAAACTGAGTGTATGACATGTAGAAGACGCAGCCAATGGGTGCGTCTCTATGAGGTAAGCTGCTACACCATAGTATTCAGTTTTGTCGACGAAACGCATAGACATAATGTCATGACATGAGTGCTCGGGCAAAGCGTCTGGACACGCCAAATTTTGAACGGATAGTTTTCAGAGCCTATGTTAAAACTTCACGTCACGTCACGTTGTCACGTTGGGTTCTGACTATCTGGTGAAACGTAGGCTTTGAGTTGGCTTAATACCTCCACAATGTGGTGGTGTATGGCCACGCAAGCCTCTGACTACCCCCGAATGGGGATAAAAGTCGTGACGTTATATATATATATATATGTTAAAACTTTTAATAACATAAAAATATGAAATAATATTTCTATTGTTTGGAGGACCAAATCAAACTACGAAATATCACAAATTTTGATGTTTCGTTCGCTAACTATGCTACAATTTCGTTTACAAGCCAATTAGGCGCCCAAGGTTATAATACTCATTAACAAGACCCCATGTGATGTAATAATTGTTAGGATTATACACAGAAATGGTTAATTATCCTGGATTTTAAGGAAACTATCCGAATTATACGGTGAGGGAAACATCGTGAGGAAACCTACCCTCGGGATTAGGTAATAGTAAGTTCCTGTAGGTATACACGGCGACAAGGTTCACCACCTGTCACGTTGGGTTCTGACTATCTGGTGAAACGTGGGCTTTGTGTTGGTTAATACCTCCACAATGTGGTTGTGTATGACCACTCCAGCCTCTGACTACCCCCGAATGGGGATAAAAGTCGTGACGTTACATTTCATTTTTATCCGAATTATTTATTATTATACAAATACACAGTATGTCTAGACTTATAAGTGAGGTTAAGAGTGTCCCCAAAAGAAAGTTATAATGGACTTACACAGGCTTTACAAATCCCACCCGATCCGAGTTATGAAATTATATTATTATTTGCCGAATAGTCGTACACAACTCAAATTTGAGAGCTACTTTGAGGCACCCTACAAAAAAAAATACGGATAAAGACGTCTCAAACTAAGTGGGCCTTTAATATTTGAGTAGCCTTTGAGTATTCGGCTGTTAGTCTGTGCGTTCTGACGTCAAAACTTACCCTCAGGCGCGCCGCTCGTCTCTTGTAGATGCAGCCATTGCCGTAACTATTGCTAACGTGAGCCGGTGTCAGTTTTCGGCCACATCCAGTCCCTGTCCATCCGCGACCGACCCAGTTTTGACCCACTTCAGGGCTACAGGCTCATTTGTCATGCTAATGCAAATGGTTATACCGGGATGAACAGGCTCAATAAAATATTCACTGCGTTTACGCAGTCACTGTGGAGGGGACGCTACAACAGATTAGAATTTCATGGGGTGTTATGCCGCGAATCCGTCCCTGCTGGCCTACTCCGAAATACGAACCTAACGTTTCGGCTGACGGATTGTCGTGATTTGACATTTCTTCTTTCGTTTTTCTCAACGATTTGATATTGTTTTGATCGTAAATCGAATCCGTACTTCGGACGATCCGTCAGCGACGTATTTCGGAGTAACCCCCCTGTACCAATGACGAAACATGGCAGGTTTTTAGGGTTCCGTACCCAAAGGGTGCCAACGGGACCGTATTACTAAGCCTACGCTGTCCGTCTGTCTGTCCGTCTGTCTGTCAGCGGGCTGTATCTCACGAACCGTAGTAGCTAGAGACTTGAAATTTTCACAGAATGTGTATTTCTGTTGCCGCTACAACAACAATTACTAAAAATATAATAAAATTTAAAAATAACGGGGTCCCCATACAAGAAACTTCATTCTTTTGACGTTTTTATTCTACGGTGGTACAAAACCCTTTAAGTGCGAGTCCGAATGCACTTGGCCGGTTTTTTTAGTGATACTAGCTGTGCCTGCAACTTCATACTTACGCGTAGATTTCAGAAAAAGATTACCCGCTTTGATGCCCTCGTTAAATTTAATGTAGTTTATTGTTTTACGCGGAACCCTCAATATTTTTTATAAAATAAAGCCTGAGTTACTCCTTATAACATCAGCTATCTGCCAGTGAAAGTCCCGTCAAAATCGGTCCAGCCATTCCGGAGATTACCCGGAACAAACATCCAGACAGACAAAAAAATATAAATTGTGTTGTTGTTATTTGGTACCTTATTACTGTCATGCATTTAATAAAGAACTGTTATTTTGATATTACAGACACTTCAATTTTATTTATTTGTATAGATAAAACAAAACAAGTAAGTATAGAATAAAATAACAAAACGCTTTCGAAGAAAATGTAAAATATTTTATAGGTAATTTTATAAACAAGCCCATTTACGTAAGAATTCTTGTCATAAAGATGTTCAAAGCACATTTCCGCATTCGCTACACGCGGACCGCGCTAAAGCCAATCTAATTTCTATTTACATCCACGTTTAATGAATCAGAAAGTATGGATGAAAGGAATTTCATAACATAATAACATAACAGGAAGATAATAACAGGTAGGTAGGTATCGCCAGAATTACACACCAACTGTATGGTCCCAAACTAAGCAACGTGTACTATGGCTACCATACAATGGGCTGGAGGCGATCACCGTGAAACCCAGACCAGGGCAAATTACCAAAAAGTAAGTATAAAAACTAAAACCCGACTACGGAAAAAACGCGCTCTAAAAAGTATGAAACAAGAAAATATTCTCATCTAGAGGATAGCCGTGGTCCGTGTAGGTCTTTTAGGGCCCAATGGCACATGAACACGGACCACGGCTATCCTCTAGATGAGAATATTTTCTTGTTTCATACTTTTTAGAGCGCGTTTTTTCCGTAGTCGGGTTTTAGTTTTTATACTTACTTTTTATTTAATTATTTTGGAGTTTTAGGTAACAATATATATATATTTTTGAAATGTGCTCATCAAGCTCTTTCATTTGATACCCCACACGGTTTCATTAAAAAATGTTTTTTTTTTAGTTCATGACATTATGTCCTCTAGAGGGCGCCATATGCAATTTTATGTGTCGTCACATAGCCTATAACCAGCGCGCCATTGAGCCGCTTCTGACGATACCTCATTTGTGAAATTACGACAAGTAGTTTGGAAGTTAGGTGGGAACAGATGCACATACATACATACATACATACATACATACATACATACATACATACATACATACCGGTCAAAATCATAACGCCTCCGTAGTCGGGTAAAAAGGCCGCTTCGGAAAGCCTATGGCGGGATTCGAACCCTCAACCTCCCGATGTGGTGAACGCTAAAACCACTGCGCCAAGCGGTAGTCAGAATAATAAAGCCGGAAACCCACCGCGGTGCACGGAGAGACCACGCACACGGCCACGGCTACGTTTTGCACGCCGCGGTGGGTTTCCGGCTTAAGTATATTACAAACATAAAAATATTTTTGAAAATAAAATGGACGCAGTATAAAAGCTCGTAGAATTGGCATTCGTTGGAGCAGAAATATTTTAATAGCGACCACTACCTAGAACTGCTTATTTAGTCTAGCGGAACAGCTCTACGAGTTGGCTAGAGCGAAAAGAAACCATTCTCGAAGTTTTCAGCAAGAAATCTTGCTGAAAATTCTTGGCTTACATAATTAAATTTAGGTCAAGAGTTTTAGGTTTATGTAGAGGATCACATCATCCTTTATCATGTTACAGGAATTTCAGGCGTCCTGAAAGCTTTCGGTTCGACGTCGTAATCTTGGTTTCCATGTCGATGATCCACAATAATGATTGATGTAGACTGTCAGTATATTATTTATTATCCATTGTTAAGTATCATGTACAAGTTTGAACTGTAACATTGAAAGGGCATCTTGAGCATCCAATAGATGGCCTATTGTTTATACACACGCGTGTATAAACGATGCACGGTACTTTGATCATAGGACGCTTTAAAGCTTCATGACCTCCAATAACTCTTGTCAGAAGATTATTTGAGTAAGCTAATGAAAGATGCAGCAATCGAAAAGTTTGATGGTAAAAGTTTATCAAAAGTAATGAGACTTGGTGGAGGCGCTGCCTTGCCATCTGGATTGAGTTTTGAAATTGATATTAAAAAATATACAGAATGTTTCAAAAGTACGAAATAATATTTCAAGTACATATTATACGGTAACTCATATGTAAGTACCTAGTGAAGACAAATTATACGTAACTATGATATTTTTTAAGTTATAGGATTTTGAATATTTGAGACAACTTTTATGTTGCGGCCTTAAAACCCATCAAATGGCCTAGAAAACAGTGGAACCCGCATTTAAGAGTAGCAGTCAATAATATTAAAAAAATGTATAGTTCTTGAGATTTAAGTATAAATTTTGGCGGCCAACATTGGCGGGAAAAAATAAACGAAATATTTTTTTTCGAATTTCAATATTTTTTATGCCCTCTAATTCTGTTTCCCATAATTCACACCCCTAAGTGTTATTTCGTACTTTTAAAACACCCTGTATATTAAAAAGTACGTCTACTTGAGAAGCATAAATTTCTGCGTCTGACTTCTTATAAACTTATTCCTAACTTCACTATCGACAAAAACTAACAATGGCAAGAAGAAAGTGTGGACACGATTCTTGTAACTTTCCATAACGAGACGTCGAAAGTTATTGCCAAAACTCTTGCAGACTTGGCAATAGTGTAGGGGTGTAACAACCTGGACCCTAAAATTTAAATGTCAAATATGAATCTGGGTTCATTATTGGATTTGGTCCTAAGACAATAGAATAGTCTAGACGCCCCCCCTCCCCCTCCCTCCATCCCACTCCCCTTCAGGTCGGCAATTTGCGAGCAATACCTTTGGTATTGTAAGCATCTATAGGCTACGGTAACTGCTTAACATCAGGCGGGCCGTACGCTTTTTTGCCACCGCAGTCCCATAAAAAAAAAAAAAAAAAAAAAAGACGCTGGTATTGAAAGTTTGCCAAAGCTGATTGCATTTTCGATCAATCTTTTACGCAAAGATTCAGAGTGTTTGAACCACAGAGTAAAGACTAAAGAAAGAGGTGCCCTTATTAGATATATGTATGAAAAAAAACGTGGTCATTGTTTTTTTCATTTTCATTGTTCTATCTACTGGTAAATAGTTGAACTACTCGCTTCGTTTTATGTCGATGTTAGTACTAGGCCGACCACTCGGCCGAGTTGCTTAGGGCCAGTCCCCTTAGTAATTGGTCCATGGTTTGAACAGTCAAATTTTGTAGTTCATTATTAAAATATTTTGCGATATCGCTGGTAGGTTTTTTTTTATAGGACTGAGGTTGCAAACAAGCGTACGACCCGCCTGATGTTAAGCCGTTACCATAGCCTATAGATGCTTGCAATACCAAAGGCATTGCTCGCACGTTGCTGACCTTAAGGGAAGTGGAACGCAGGGAGGGGAAGAATGGGGGGAGTTGAGCTTCCGGCTGTCTCACTCATCGTGCCAAACGCCGCTGTAATAGCTACTTTACGCCGATCTTGAGTGAGAGGGTGGTACTATCCACATTTGTTCCTAAAATGCTTTTCAAAACCATTGTAAAATGGCTAAAATCTCTATGAATTTGGCGGATAGTGTTTTCCAATGTTTTGAAAACCGCGATTTTCAAACAAGTTTTACGAAACTCAGTAGATCCGGAGTATTCTTCCAAGATCCAATATCCGATTGCTGGCGCAATAAATATTTAATCTCGATAAACGTAATTTCAAACTTGGATGTTTATTGAAAGCTCTCCACAATTTCCATCTCGGTGCGGAACTCTGGTAGGAAGCTTATTATAAAATTCCCCTCAAGATCTCAGCATCAAATTGTCTTGAGAAAATGTCTAGCTATTTACTTAGATGGATCGTAGTGGTAAATGGAAAGGAATTATTGAATTTTATTGCTGGTAGAGCCAAACTGTAGCCAATAGCCACGTCCAGATGTGTCACATGCCGCGCGAGGCAAATTGCCTCACGAAGTTTGACTTGCCTAGCGCGAAGCAAATGCGCGTCCTGCCTCACCTAAGCGCTATCATTTGCCTCGCCTAGTTTGGCATATTCATGAGACAGAACGATGACAAACGTGTCAAACTGATTGCTCGGGTATACCCTTCTCTGTCTAGAGTGTAAATTAATAGACGTGTCTACAACATACACATGCCGCGCGAGGCTGCTCACCTACATGCCTCGCGAAACACGACGTTTGCCTCAGTCGCATGCCGCGCGAGGCAAATGGCGAGGCAACTGACACTAGGCAGAGAAAGGTATAGCCGAGCAATCAGTTTGACACGTTTGACATCGTTCTGTCTGATGACTCTGTCAAACTAGGCGAGGCAAATGACAGAGCTCAGGTGAGGCAGGACGCGCATTTACCTCGCGCGAGGCAAGTCAAACTTCGTGAGGCAATTTGCCTCGCGCGGCATGTGACACATCTGGACGTAGCTAATAATAATAATAATAATATCCTGGGACATTTTTTACACACGGCTATCTGATCCCAAACTAAGCAGAGCTTGTACTATGGAAACCAGATAACTGATATTACTACATATACTACTTTTTTATTTGTAAATACATACTTAATATACATATACACCCAGACTCGGGACATACAGACATGTTCATGCACACAAATGCATGTCCCGGGTAGGAATCGAACCTACGACCTGCAGCGTGAAAGGCGCCTCCGCGCCAACCACGCTAACGGGCCCGTCAGCCTCGCAATTTGCCTCGCCATTTGCGTCGCGCGGTATGCGACTGAGGCAAACGTCGAGCTTCGCGAGGCATGTGGGTGAGCAGCCTCGCGCGGCATGTGCATGTTGTAGACACGCCTAATTGCCTGCAGCTCATATATGGGATGTCACGACCGGGGTAGTACCATATTCTCACAGAAGATCGGCGTAAAGTAGCTATTATAGCTGGGTTTCGTACGATTAGTGAAAGCGCACCCCCCCTTCCCCTCCCCCTTCTCCCTCTGTCTCAGTCCCCTCCCCGGTGAAAGTTCAATAGCTATGTGACTTCGAATTTACGTAAGTTAAAAATGGTTGACAATAACAATTTGCCATTGTCATTGATAGACAGTAGACTTAGAAATCCGTCAAAATTTTACAACTTTCATCATATTCAGCGCGATTGTGGTTAAGGGACTCGGTGCCCTGTGGTTGCACCAACTCGACACCTTATTTTCACCTAGCGAAAAGCTGGCTAAATAATAATGTGGTGAAAATTCACTGTCACGTTGGGTTCTGACTATCTGGTGAAACGTGGGCTTTGAGTTGGTTAATACCTCCACAATGTGCTGCTGTATGGCCACTCAAGCCTCTGACTACCCCGAATGGGGATAAAAGTCGTGACGTTACATTTTTTTTTGTGGTGAAAATTATCGAGTAATTTTCTATAATGGGTATGCAGATTACTATGATTGTACTAAGCCTCAGCATTTCTCTGCTAATCAAGCTTCAAACAGGCGAACCTCAAAAAGGTCCTCACTGCCACACGGTACAAACATAGCTTATCTAATTTTGACCATCAAAGCCCACCGGGTGTGTTTGTCGCTATTAATATTTCAACCCCCCAAACCAGCTCTTAAAATGTGCTGGTTATCACTCTCAAATCATTATACATTGCTTCTTTTGTTATGATTAAACGTCCAATTTTGCTTCCGACTTTCTGATCAGCCCCCTAGACAAGTGGCATGAACGCTAATCGAATAGACACTACACAATGTATGGAAATGACATTACAAGTCGCTATTTAGATCACGTGAGATACGTCATTTCCATACATGAAGCGTAGCGATTTGAAGGAACGCTTGTAGACGTCAGCCATTTGTCTAGTCCTTCAGACTTTCGGATCAGTGGGGCTCTCCGAAATACGAAACGAAACGTTTCGCTTGACGGATGGTACGTTTTCCTACACTCCGATGTTCCCAAAGATCGGATTCGATAGTCGTGATTTGACGTTTCTCCTTTCGTGGACCCTACTCAGAAAGAATCCGGAATACTTCCGAAACACTTTCAGAGTACAACCCCCCCCCCCTCCCTTCCCCTACCTCCTTCCCACTCCCCTTCAGGTCGGCAAAGTGCGAGCAATGCCTTTGGTATTGCAAGCAACTATGGGCTACGGTAACTGCTTATACATAACATCAAGCGAGCCGTACGATTGTTTGCCACCTCAGTCCTATAAAAAAACTAGGAAAATATAATGTACTTATTTCTTTCGTAACGGTCAATGGATATTAAACATCAGAGTTAGTCGTTCGGTAGGATAGGTATTATGATAGGTAGTCAAATACATGGATGCTCGGTTGATTTAATATTCTATGATCAAATTAAACAATATGAACACTGTAAAGTAACGTAACCGAGCGTCGAGGCACGCTGAATTAAGGAGTTTAATAAGAAAATGTTGCTGGAGAGAATTTATTACAACTATTATGTAGTTAGTGCATATTAGATAATATTTATTATAGGGCGCCTCCAGAATATAATTATATTTTAAACTATAACTACACATTTTTATGCACATAATCCAACTGTTGGGCAAAGGTTTCTTCCACAACTCTCCATGTTTACCTGTTATTGGCCATTATTGGTAAATTGTTTTGACTCTACATATAATTAAGATTAATTAAACAACGAATCATAAATATGTTATCATCTAAAAATAATGTTAAGTACCTACTCTACCTGCTCTACCTTCTAGGTTAAGGAACTCTACTATTAAATTTAAGCTCTAAATTTCAGAGTTATGTTACTGCAATACTGTTACTACGACTGCAGACGCGTCTCCTATTTCATGAAACCTAACATAGAGAAATATTCATACAATAGGCTTAGTGCTATATCGCACGAGGACACCAGTGGTAGCGCAACCAGTCGATCTACCAACAAAATGTATGGAGGGTATCGCATCTGGTGTCCGCTTGGTAGCGCAACCAATTCGGTGTCAGCTAACGAATCACCCGCTGGTGGCGCAACCATGGTAGCCTCGTGCGATATCGCACTTACAATACTGGGTGTACTTACAATAGATACATATCTGCTTATCCCTTCAGGGAATGCAGGCGAGATGATATACTTCTGATACACAATAATGCTTTCAATCCCTCTATGTAATAAGTCCCATAACACAGCAATTGAATTACAGGCACATCGACCGAGGAACACACGTAATTTGATTTAGTTGGACATAGTTTTATGGTGAAACAAGTTATACAGCATGTGGTTCAGTTAATCGGGAGCATTGTTTGCAACACGCTGTAGATAGCCCTACTATGAGTTCCAGTTTATGAGTTCTCGAACAAGTTTCGAAAGACACGTAAAGTTACCCCACATTTGGCCAGTGTGGTTGACATTGGCCAAAATTGCCTCGCACTGAGCTGAGGCTAAGCTCAGTAAATCTTTTACGTTACTACCGCCGAAATCGATCAGGGGTTGTCCAGTTGGACTATTGTCCTTTTACCGAAGGCTCGTGGTCCAACTATAGTTTTGGTTGAAGACCCGTGGTCCAGCTGATTTTGTGCATATTTAATTATTACGAAAACATGAAACATGTAGGTTTTCAGTAGTATACCTCTGCCCACTTCTACAGTCGAGATCTCTGAATTACTCACTTTAGAGAAATAAAAATATTTATAAGCATTTGGTGCGTCCAGATGCCTCGCAAGCCTCACCCGAGCACTCATGTATGTCTATGCATTCCGACGTCAAAACTGAGCGCTCGGGCGCGGCATGCGCACCAAACGGCTTTAGCAGTGTGCCTGAATTGCTACAAAGAAAGCTGGAAAGAGACAACTAAAAAAAAAACGTCACGACTTTTATCCCCATGACTGATGATGATGACCTTTTTTACGTGGGCTTTGAGTTGGTTAATACCTCCACAATGTGGTGGTGTATGGCCACTCAAGCCTCTGACTACAACAACTAAACCTGAGCGAGTAACTGATACCTAGTCTATTATAATTAGTGCCATAAGGGCCTCCGCAGACAAGCTACTTTTAGCATCGGCGACCGGCGATTTTGTGACGTATCGATGCTGCGTCGCGTTTCTTAGAGCGCGAACGAGCGAGACGCAGCATTAAAATCACCGATCGCCGATGCTAAAAGTAGCTAGTCTACGGAGGCCCTAAGTCTGCAAATTAATTAAAGTAAGCGTTTGTTTTGACACCTGCAAAAGGTATACATAAACAGGGTATCGAATCTCCTAAATTGGTTTTCAACAAAAACCATTAATTTGGAAACTCTAGATTTTATTTGACCTTTATTTAAGTTTAATTAAGTTCTCAAAGTAAGTCGAGAACCAAATACTTAGGGCCTGTTACAGAGTTGTCAGATAACTTTTATCCACTTAATAAATAGGGCGTTTTGACAGTTCTTCCATAGAATATCTGTCAAAATGCCAGATAAGAGATAACTGACGGTTCAAAAAAAGGCCGGACTACACCAACTGTATGGTCCCAAACTAAGCAACGCGTATACTACGGCTACCATACAATGGACTGGAGGCGATCGCCGATTCCAGTGACAATCAGACCAAGGCAAATTGCGAAAAGGCCGAACCCGAAATTGGCCTCTGACGGGAATCGAACCCGCAACCACTCGATGCAGTGAGCCGAGTGGCCTACGCTCGAACCACTGCGCCAAGCGGTCGTAATTTTTTCTTATTAATACACTGGACCGCAAAGAAAACGGGTCGGTTAGAAAATCTTCAATATCTTCACAAGTACCTGACCTAGCTTTATGAAATAAAGACTAAATTTAATGTGCTTAAATGAAAATAAAAAACCAACCAAGTACGTGTCGGACTCGCACATAAAGGGTAAAGGCATACCACCGTAGAATAAAAACGTCAAAATATAAAATCTTTAGTTTTATATTTTATTTTTACTATTTGTTGTTGTAGCGGCAAAAGAAATACACATTCTGTGAAAATTTTAACTCTCTACCTATTACGGGTCGTGAGATACAGCCCGCTGACAGACGGACGGACGAACGGACAGACGGACAGCGTAGGCCCGTATTAGGGTCCCGTTGGCACCCTTTGGGTAAGAAACCCTAAAAAATGAATTGAAGCTTTTAATCTCTAAGTATATATAAAAATGAATCCTATATCCCGTCGTCATGACTTGACGCGAGAACGGCTGGACCAATTTAGATGTTTTTTTTTAGAATATTCCGTGAAGTACAAGGAAGGTTCATACATATAAAAAAAAAATGAAAAAAATGCCCAGAAAACGCTATAAACACCCATTTTATGTAAAAATTATGATTCAAATTACTTTCAATAGATGGCGTCAAATGGCGACTACAAATTCCTGCAAATTCTTATTTTACTAATTGTCTATTATCAGACAGAATTTTTAATATTTATCTGAAAAGGGGAAGAACGGACGACGAACGGGGGTACGGGGGGTTTAGTTCTTTTTCGGCTAATAAGTTAATACAACATTTTATTAATTCTAAGGCGGCACGAAGTTCGCCGGGACAGCTAGTTTTTAATACATGTAAAATAAATAAAATGTGATTGAAGATATTATTGAAGATTTTCTAACCGACCCTTTTTAATTGCGGTTCAGTGTAGTTAACCTTAAGCGCTGGGTTCCTAGGAATCATATTACGGCCGCACTAGAACATTGGCTATGTCAAAAACGGTGTCCAAACCGGTCTCTGGGCAACCGCGCCATAGTTTACATAGCCAATGTTCTAATGCGGTCGTTATATGATGGCACCGTTCTGGAGGAACCCAGCGCTTTAGCAAAGAAGTTAGGCAACCTCCGCACAAAATCAGAACCAAGCTATGTGCCTAATAGTTTACTTCTTAACCTTTGCCCTATTTATTTGAAGGTCGGGTAGTTTTGTCCTTAACCTTTACCCCTACATATGTATTAAGGTAAGGTCGACTTTCCACTATCTTCATTTGGCTAACTACCGGAGGAACAACTGCTATCTGTCCTTCGAGACCTACAGGACGAATGGGAGGGTTGGAACAAATGTTAAAAATGTTCAGGCATAGATTTACTAGATACCGCCCTACTAAGAAAAATAATTTCCAGAAATGAGGCAACTTATTTTCGACGCGGCCTGTCAGTTTCATACAATGGTTGCTGTCAGATGTACTGAAGTACTCAAAAATTTGAGCATTATCAGTTGCCGCATTTTATTAGTGCGCATGCTCCATCTAGTTGGAGCGCCGCGGAAACTAAAATTAATCTATGTGTTCAGGCTTCTAACATCCGACCTGGGATTCGTTCTGAGGCTTTGAGTGCAGTTGTTGGTTGTTCTTTAACCCATGTAATGTCGCAGCAAAAAAAATACAATAGATCTTCTTTTGTTTTTTATGCCCATGTGTATGTGCCCGTGACACGCGATCGGTCTCGCTCGAATGTCTGCTCCCTAGACAAGTGGCATGAACGCTAATAGAATAGAATAGAATAGACTTCACAATGTATGGGAATGTCAAACGTTGCTATGTAGATCAACAAGTTGCTATGTAGATCACGGCGTGACTTATGTCATTTCCATACATGAAGCGTAGCGATTTGAAGGAACGCTTGTAGACGTCAGCCACTTGTCTAGCCCTTCTGGAACGACTACTCTGTTGTTGTATGTTTCGATAACCACAAAACATTTAACATGTTTCAAAAATATCAATAATCTTATTTCATGTTGATATAGCGAATCAAATTACACCCTGTATTATTGTTTTACCGAAAGAAGTAGGTATTTCCTTTGCGCTACAACATGGGGCTCTTCAGAGGGCATGTTTACAGGTCTCTAAAAGGTCGGCGCCGTGGGCGGGGCGGCTTCCACTTACCATCAGGTGGGCCATCTGCCAGAGTGCCAGCATTGGCTATATAAAAAAAGAGGACTTCACTAACCAAGGTCGAAAAAGGTTGCGAACTTATAGAATCAACTTTTTTTAAGAACAACACTAAGTTTTTTTAGAACTGAGTTGGCAACGGACCGCCTGATGTTAAGCAGTTACCGTGGCCTTAGATGCTTTGCTGACCTGAAGGGGCGTGGGACGGAAGGAGGAGAGGGGGGTGTTCGGCTTCCGGCTCTCTTGCTCATCGTAGGAAACGCTGTAATAGCTGCTTTACGCCGATCTTCTGCGAGAGGGTGGTACTACCCCGGTACCAGCCCGTATATGAGCTGCAGTCAATTGGCTACAGCTTGGCTCTACCACCAAGAAAATATATAAATTCTCATTACATATTTGAATATCTTTCATCCGAGCACGTCTGTGATGTTAATGTCTTGGAACCTTAATCTCCTTTTAAGTTTATTGTTACGTCAAGTAAGCCCAAGTCTGATTATTTCATCCTATTTTACTTGACACACGTAAGCGTTTAAACTTATTAAACTTGAACAAGACAAAGATCTAAGTTTAACTTTCCGAAGTAAACCCACATCATTTAGAAGTGACTTAAACTCAGGACCAACTCTGAAAGTTTAAATCAATCGGTTTTGTTCATATCTGGAGCTGATTAGATTCTGTTTATATAAACTTGAACTAATTTAGACCTGACCTTTTAATCCTGCGGGGCGATTGCGTAACTGTTTCGTCAATGTTTCAATTAGTTTCGTTCATCCCGTATTGCATTTTAATTTTTTGTTAATTGTAACGTCACGACTTTTATCCCCATTCGGGGGTAGTCAGAGGCTTGAGTGGCCACACACCACCACATTGTGGAGGTATTAACCAACTCAAGGCCCACGTTTCACCAGATAGTCAGAACCCAACGTGACAGGTGGTGAACCTTGTCGCCGTGTATACAGGAACTGTCTATTACCTAATCTCGAGGGATAGGTAGGTTTCCTCACGATGTTTTCCCTCATCGTCAGCAAACTGTAAATTATGCACATAGATGAAAATTCATCCATTGGTGCATGCCCCACCGGGGATCGAACCTGCTGGCCTACTCCGAAATACGAACCTAACGTTTCGGCTGACGGATTGTCGTGATTTGACATTTCTTCTTTCGTTTTTCTCTACGATTTGACATTGTTTTGATCGAAAATTGAATCCGTACTTCGGACGATCCGTCAGCGACGTATTTCGGAGTGACCCCCCTGGGACCTTCTGGTTGCTAGCCCAACCTGTTCACCCCTAGGCTACAGTCGCTAGTCGTTGCATTTTCAGTTGAAATCAATTGAAATCCGGATGAGTCTGGAGTTCACTTTTCCCGATTTCAATAAATGTCAATTGATAAAGCAACACAGGATGAACGACACCAATTGAAACAATGACGAAAAAGTTACGCAATCGCCCCGCAGAATTTTTTTTTGTTCCACGGATTTACAGACCAAACTTTTTCTAGATGTTTCACAAGACTAACCTCACAATACCTTCAAAGCGACCATTTCTGGACTCATTCCCTAGAGTCTTTTAAAGGTCAAATTTAAGGGACTTTTAGAAAGTTTAATACCTGGAAAATTCCACGCTATTCATACCACGGTCTAAAACTGGCTTACCTACCTATATTTTTAATTCGTATTTTAAAAGAAAATAAATACTGAGTTTCATATGGGCAGTTGTATGTCTACCTGGACCTGGACCTGGACCTACCTGGAATTTAAGGGCGGATTAAGATATGCGTTTGGGCTTCCGGCTCTCTCACTCGTCCTACTCAACTGAACTGTAATAGCTTACCTTACGCCGATCTTCTATGAAAGGGCGGTATAACCCCAGTCGAGCCAATCCATATAGCTTAGTTCTACCACCAACAAGTTAACGGAAAATACGATAGATTATTAAAAGATAGATCGGATAATCTGTTCCCCCGAGGCGACTGGCCCCACTTCGTACACTATTCACTACGTATTTCCGCGGAATGTGTTGGGAAATGGGAAGCGGAATGTGTTGGAAAATAGGAAACGAAATATATCTCTGTCATTGGCACAACGTCACTTAATGAAACTGGATACGGTGCTAGAGAAAGATATTAATTATGGGCCTCGGAAATCCGAAGTGTTTATGGGTGGTAATAGTATATTCCAGCAGTGGTAGCCGATTGGTTAAGCACGCGTCTTGCGGGCTTAAGGTCCTGAGTTCAGACCCTGACTCACACCTCTGGATTTTTCGAAATCTATGTGTGAATCATAACTTTAATATGATTATCACTTGCTTACGGTGAAGAAAACATCGTGAGGAAACCTGCATTTATTTATTTATTGTTTTTGGCTCACAGAACAAGTTACAATCTATAAAGGTTTTGTATATAAGAATTATGTTTAAAACTAGATTATAACTCTAAAAGTGTGGGCACAGAAAGTTCCAGATGTTTATAAAAATGTGTGTGTGTGCATGTCTTTAGACATGTGAAATCCACCAACCCGCACTGGGCCAGCGTGGTGGATTATGGGCTGAATCCCCCTCGCATTGAGGGGAGGCCCGTGGCCAGCAGCGGGACGTTAAAGGGGCTAAATTATTATTATTATAATAGTATATTCCCCTGATTTAGCAATAGCCTGTCAGACTATACCTAACAGTGACAGTAATAGTGACTGACCAGGATCAAAATGTGACCACAAGCCCTATCATGGACTTTAAACTTGAAAGTTCCACGCAATTCATTTCACGGCCTTAATATTACGTTTGGTAGTACTAAAGTACTATCTTATTCAACCTGGATCATTTTGCTTCGATGAATTGTGATTTTGCCTTACATTGTTCAGAGACAAAATTAACTATACGTCAATATTTTTATTATAAAAATCTCACCAGTTAGCATCTCCAAATAATTTACATTAGAAAACAATAAGTATTACAAAACCAATTAGGTCAACGTTTAAATAATGGTTTGTGAACGTTCAAAGCAAAATTATAACTATAGCATTGCGAAACGCACGAAAGTGCAGGAAGGTCTAATAAGTCACGGAATGGACTGTAATTAATAACAAATAATCACCGTTTTATAGGTCAGGTACAGGGTCAATTGAAGAATTACAATTTATACAAATCTGTTCTAGTTTACTGCATAATTAGGCGATGACTCGTTACTTAATAGAGGGTAAAGAAGCCGTAACTTACAGCAGTTTTCTAATGCAATTGTATAATAGGTTATATGTTGATTCCCGCTTAGTAAATGAGTTCGAGATTTAAAACGAAATGCTGGATAGAAAGGGATTTGAGAACCGCAGAGGCCATATTAGGACTTTTAAACCCTGAAACTTTCCAGACAATTCATTTGTCGGCCTTTAAGGTCAACGCTCACCTAACGCCTCTGCACCCGACCAGCACCGCCTCGCCGCTCGGCGTCCACTCGTTGTCGCCGGGTGGTCCGCGGGCGGACGCTGCTTTTCCACCATAAACGTCACGTGATCGCCCAGTGGACCGCGCGGGGTCAACGAGTGAACGCCGCGCGGTCAGCGCGTGGTCCACTTATTTCCGTTTAAGTTAGTGGACGCTGAGCGGCGAGGCGGTACTGGACGGGTGCGGTGGCGTTAGATGAGCGTTGACCTTTAACGGGCTAATTTTATTTGTCATTTTAAGTACTTAAGCACTGAGCTTAATGTAACCTTGTGTATATTAACAGACGTCGTTTAGAAACAAAATAATTTGTATTAGATAGTTCATAATACAAAATCTCTTAGCAGTTCAGGCGTAAACCGCCTGAAAGAGGGTTCATGATGGCAAGCTCCAAATACACGTTACTGAGCAGAACGCAGATTCAGAGCATCGGAAAAAACCTTTGAAAGATAGGTCAAGGAGAAGGTAAGGTACTGCTAATTTTAATATCTCCTTCATAAAAACTAGAAGCTACTGTAGCAAAATTAGCAAACAATAACTTCAATCACGACAATGAAACGGTAAGGATGAACGAATACTATAAAACGCTAGGTGTCATGGTAAATAGCACAGTTGAAGTCTATACCGTGGACTGAAAAGTGATAGTGCACTTGTTAAACTTAAAATCATAATTCCAAGTGAGTTAGATATATTACTTACAGGATCCTTTGATATTCGTAAATTTGTTGGTGAAGATAGTGGCACTTACCTGAAAGAAAAATAAACTTTATAAGTATTTTTAAAGTTGTCAAAAGTGAAATTGCTAAATATTTAAACCATTCTAGCTTCTGAATAGCTTGCTGAATGCGATTACACTTGCCTAAATTCAGTAACGACTAAATTAAGTAGCCTAAATTTAGTTAAGTGTAATACCCCCTTTAGTGATACATCTTTGGAATAACGTTACTCTGTTATTACCGGTAGTATTATTGTCTTGCCAGGGTGAAAATATATATTTTGTTACAGAATGAAAATCGTCATAGTGTGTTTATTGATCTCTTTCGCCTGCTTCGTCCGAGCGGAGATGTACAGCAGCCGCTATGATAACATCAAGTTAGATGAGATGTTGACTAACAAGCGACTTATGAATGCGTACATGAAGTGCACCCTCGACGAGGGACCATGCACTTCTGAAGGGAGGGAACTAAAGTGTGAGTACTTGAGTTATTTTTCTCTAAGGATTGGAGAATGAGTATCTATTTGAGTTATTTTTCTGTAAGGTTAAGGGAAGTTTAGCTTGATGTCTTTTTACCCGACTACGGCGGAGGGTTATGATTTTGACCGGTATATATGCATGTATGTATGTGCATCTGATCCCACCTAACTTCCAAACTACTTGTCGTAATTTGACAAATGAGGTATCGTTAGAAGCGGCTTAATGGCGCGCTAGTTATAGGCTATGTAACGTCACATAAAATTGCATATGGCGCCCTCTAGAGGACATAATGTCATGAACTAAAAAAAAAACATTTTTTGATAAAACCGTGTGGGGTATCAAATGAAAGAGCTTGATGAGCACATTTCAAAAATATATATATTGTTACCTATAACTCCAAAATAATTAAATTAAAAGTAAGTTTAAAAACTAAAACCCGACTACTGAAAATTCGCGCTCTAATAAGTATGAAACAAGAAAATATTCTAATCTAGAGGATAGCCGTGGTCCTTTTAGGCCCTTTAGGTCAAAGTGGCCTATGACCACGGACCACGGCTATCCTCTAGATTAGAATATTGTCGGGTTTTAGTTTTTATTGAAGACAAGTTTTTTTTTTTAATGTCTTCCCTGATTTTGTCTGATTAGGTACCGATATTTTGATTGCCGTCTGCCCTCTAAGACCCAACCAGTCTGACTAGTAGGTTAGACCAGCTATCAAAATATTTCTAATTTTGCCACACACTCCCATCATTATTACTCGACAGCAATGCCCCATAAAAACGTCGAGGTTTGACCCCCGATTTCCAGGGAAAAGATAAAATTTGCATAAAGCTTCCTGTCCGTAACGATGTTAGAAAAGTTAGGATGACATCAAAGCTACTTTGCTTTAGAAATGACCCGAAATAGGGACAAAGATGTAATTGGTAATAGAGCCAAACTGTAGCTGAGCACTTATACGGGCTGGCTCGACCGGGGTAATACCACCCTCTCACGGAAGATCGGCGTGAAGCAGCTATTACAGCTGCGTTTCGTACGTTGAGTGAGAGAGCTGGAAGCCCAACCACCCCACCTCACCCTCCCTCCGTTCCGATCCTTCAGGTCGGCAACTTACGAGCTCAGAACTAGAAGAAAAATCCAAAAGTCCAAGCCACTAAAATAAATTCCTCATTCCAGTTTACATAATGGATGCTCTGAAGACTGGCTGCGCAAAATGCACAGACCGCCAACGTCTCGGCATCAAGAAGGTGATGAACCACCTCATCAACCAGGAGTCCAAGTTCTGGAAGCAAGCAGTCGACAAATACGACCCTGAACGATTGTACACGAAGAAGTACGAGAGCGAGGTCGAATCCTGGTAAATGGGTACGAGGGAATATGACCGAATTTCCATCAAAGATGTGTAAGGCATCAGGGTACGTAGCTGAAGAAATTTAAGCAATGAAATCGTTTTGTCATATCCTGCTACAATTTGTTTGCTGGCTGCCTGAAGGTGTACCTTAAGTCTTTGATGGAGATTCAGTCTGTCTACCACATCAAAAAAAAACTGATGATACAAGTCTTGGACCACCTAAATGTCTTGATGAATGTTTTAATCACAAGCATGAGCTTACAGGAAAATTCTATAATTGAATTAAAATTCAATAGACGTGTCTACAACATGCACATGCCGCGCGAGGCTGCTCACCCACATGCCTCGCGAAGCACGACGTATGCCTCAGTCGCATGCCGCGCGAGGCAAATGGCGAGGCAACTGACACTAGACAGAGAAAGGTATAGCCGAGCAATCAGTTTGACATGTTTGACATCGTTCTGTCTGGTGACTATGCCAAACTAGGCGAGGCAAATGACAGCGCTCAGGTGAGGCAGGACGCGCATTTACCTCGCGCGAGGCAAGTCAAACTTCGTGAGGCAATTTGCCTCGCGCGGCATGTGACACAGCTGGACGTAGCTATAATATGAAACGTCTGTGGCGACATAAACATGATGATTGTATTGATATTGTATTGATTCGGCCAGTTTGATATAATATTCCATCTGCCCTACATTCCATCTGAGCATCAGACCTTATCAGTATTCTATTATCCTTTCTCTCACAAGATAGAATTGCAAATTTGCTTCCAGTCTGGGTATCAATAAAGTACTTGGCTGTATTCCATCAAGTTTTCCTATCATAGATTAGATTCCGTATATAATAAGATCTAATTTGTTGTGTCAGATTCATTTAGCTTCCGTATTTATATGGCATTATGGCGACGATTCGGCATTCGATATAACATACTGATCCAATGATTTAAGTACATATTTACCAATTGTGTAATTGTTACTAGCTTTACTTAGTTTTAGTCATCGTTTCTTTAATATAAAACTATATGTGTACATCCCTAGCTATTATGTATATATTTATTGAATAGAGATGGGACCCAAAGGCTCAGTTTCTGAAAACAGAATTTTGGTATCTACTTCAACTTTGTTAATTATTTTATGTTGTGTCTGTTATGTACGTAGGTATTATATCGTTTAGAGATGACTTATTTATAGTTAAATATTATTTTTTCAGGATTTTTTCATTTGTTACCGTTATGACATTTTCATGAATCAAATTGCTATGTTTTTATGTTTCATGTTATAATATTTTTGTTAGTATTAAAGAGCATAATAAAATGTTATACTTCTTTTAATTTAAAGCACGTGCACATTACGGCACGAGGTGAACTTTATCATTTTAGAAACGAAAACGAAGGTATATTACTTCACTCTAGTAAAGTGACAACTAAAGTGGAGACGTAGAGTCCACTTTACTTTGGTTAGACGAAAAACGGTATATAAAGTGTAGTATCCTTGAGAAAAACGGTATTCATGGACTAATGATTACGTTTTTTCAAAGTAAAAACTACAAATTACTTAATAAAAATTTATGGTGAAAGAAAATCTTCCTCGATAAATATTATACAATTTGTAAACGAATACAATGAGTTTACAATACACCCACTGGTATTCGCGTTATTTAATGCCCGTTAATTACCCCTAAACTTTCTTGTTGAAGCAATCTTTGAACTCCCGACTTTTGGAGGGCCGTTTTAAAAACATTGTAATTCATTATTTACGAGCCAAAATAAACGTTACAGCTACACCAATAAAATTTATATTCGGTTAACTGAATTGTTAAGTGTAATTAGGAGTTTACTGTTTCACCCAAGAGCCGTCTTGAATTTATAGGTTTACGTTTATTTCATGTTTACGTACCGATTTCGTTTTGAATAACGCAAAATTACGAAATACGTCACTAATTAACCAAAGGAGTTTTTCCAAGTATCAGTTTTTGAGAACCGACAAATTCGTTTTGTATAAACTGACAAATGTGTTTTGTGAAATAATAAACTCGTGTTACTTTTCTTTAACATTTTAAATAGTGGTGTGATTGAACTTTTTTATTTCATTTCATTAATATTTTCTATAAAATGTTCTACTTTGTTATTATGGCGTGATTTCTATTAGGTACGCTGCTGACAGTTTTTTTCTTAAAACGTCTTTACATTGGTAACTATTAACTGTGGAAATAGTTTCAGTTCATTTAGAATTAACTTACATTTTAATGAATTAAATTAAAACCTCGACGATTTTATTTCTACGCGCACGCGATTTGTCGTGAAACGAACAAATATGTCACACAAATTGGGGTGACAAAGCATTTTTGTTTATTTAATTAAAAAATGAAAATGAGGAAATGAGGGTAAAGTGATAAGGGTTGTTCACAATTACAACTAGGTTATTATGAATCACTTGTTATATGCTTTTAGTTGGGTATGGATCAAAGACCGAATTAGCAACGGCTAAGCCACATATTTTGACTAAGGTGTAGAGTTTGTGAAGTTAGGGCTTGTAGAGTTAGGGCGTGTAGAGTAAGAAGCTTGGCTCTACATGAGATCTGATAACTTTTTAACAGTGCGGTCTGGTCTCGTTTTGGCAACATATTTTACATGAAAATGTTTTTGGTGGGATATTATTTACCAGATGGAGACACATCATTTTCACTAAATGATGATGATAAATTAACAAGATGGGGTGGCCAGCGTGCCCACAAATCTAACCTGTTTTCAGTGACAATATTCAGAAGAGTAACTAAACATACTACTTTATTTTATTTGGGACTAGGCCCGCCACACACTCCCCTCCCACCACTGTTAGTAATGTAAGCAAAGATGACGCCAAGGTTTGACCCTCGACGAGTGCCGGGGAAACGCCAAGGTTTGACCCTCGACGAGTCCCGGGGAAAAGCGAGCCATACTACCTACTTGTAATGTAAAGTATAATTCAAACATCAATTAAAAATAAATTTTAATTTTATCCCTCTTTCCCCAACACACACCTTCAGTCAAATTACAAACAGCTAAATTAACTCTGAATTTCCATTTACCTTTTAATTCTGAAAAAAATGCAAATGGAGTTCTTTTCAGGCGGTATTGCGTAAAAATTTTGCTTATTTCGCCGATTTTTTCCTCTTCAAACGTTCAGTTAAAGCTTAGCACATACAAACGATTCCAAATGCCGATTTTGAAATAGGTTTTCCAGATTTCAATACGAACCTTTATAGATCGGCAAAGACGGTAAAATTATGGCAATATTATTAACCATTATAGTAGTCTATGATTTTGCCAACCATTAGAGTTTGATGATACACTTGGTCAGTAGGTTGCTTCCAATGGTTGCTCCACAAGCTATGACCCTACAAGCATTGACAAATACTTCAATTATTGACAACTAGCTGCGCCCCGCGGCTTTGCCCGCTTGGAAATTGATGCGTAAGATTAGGTTATGTCTTATTCCAGAGCTTACACGATCTACGTTTCAAAATTCATTAAAATCGGTTTAGTAGTTATGGAGATACGTTGCGTAACAAACATTCACATTTATAACATTAGTAGGAAGTAGGATATTCGTAAATCGGATGTCTAATCCCAACCTTATTCACCGAAAATGTGGAGGTTTACCAATAAAAAAGCCTTTTTGCACATTATTGGCTCTCATCGTTCGTTTGCCTATTCAAATACTCTTCAGGGATTGGCAAAAATTGACATTTAAGCACGACTTCTAAATAAATCCGAATAATCGGAAAAAAATAATAGAATAGGTATTATACCTACTACCACGCCTGTTTTCCCCAAAGAGGTAGGCAAAGCTGCACTGCAGTGCACTCAATTGTCGCCGGTGATATTTGGTTTTCAATTATAGGTATAGCGGTAAATAAATAATTATAAATATCAAATAAATCTAAATATATAAGAACAAAGTCCTGACTCATTCACTCACTGACTGACTGACAGACAACGCACAGCCTAAACCGCTGGTCGTAGGGACTTAAAATTTAGAGGGTGTGTTTGTCTTGACGGGTAGAGGTGTACTAAGAAAGGTTTATTGAAATTCAACCCCTAAGGTAGTTAAATAGGGGGTGAAAGTTTGTATGGAAGTTCCGTCATTTTTGAAGTTCGGATGAAGAAAATTGGTGTTTAGGTTTCTTTTTATAATCCGGGATCCGGGATCCGAGATCCGGGATATCCGGGATGCGGGATCCGGGATTTGAGATCCGGCAAACAGGATCCGAGATAAGGGATCCGGGTTCGTTGCATCCCTTGATTATTTTAAAACGTCTTCATATCTTTCTAAAATAAATTCTGCGCGGACGAAGTCGCGAGCAAAAGCTAGTAATAAATATATCGCCAGACTTACACAGACTTAAACTAACTGTATGGTTTCAAACTAAGCACTTTTGTACAATGGCTATGGTACAATGGACGGGGGCGATCCCAGTGACACCCAGACCAGGGCAAATTACGAATAGGCCGCTTCCGAAATATGACTCTGGTTGGGAATCGAACCCGCAACTAACGAATGCAGTGAGACGAGCGGTCTGCAGTCGAACCACTGCGCCAAATAAATAAACTAAGGTCTGTAAGGTAATTGGCACTTCGTCTGCTTCTACACATCAGGATTTTGGTAAAAACAGCTACAAAGGGAATAAAATAGAACCACATTTATTTGGTGGATAAAAGTTGTCTGACGATTCTTAACAGGCGCTTAGTATTTCAGAATTAAAGAGCTACTATTAAGCCATGATTTGCTATCCAGATAAGAAACTTAATTTGCCAACGCTAGGTTCGGAAGTTTTGACAGATATTCCATTTAAAAACTGTCAAAACGCCACGTTTATTAACGGCCAGGGGGCTTACCACCACCTCTTATAGCAGTTTTGTTTTAACGTTTCAGCGGCCATTTGTGCAATGACGTTTCTTATTGTCATGACAATAAGGTACGTCATTTCACAAAAAGACGCAAATCGTTAAAACGTTCCTGTAATTGAATCGCAATAAGAGTTCGTGGTAAGCCCCCAGTATCTGTATTCTATCTATCGGTTGTTTGCTCTACTGTAGATAGAAATTTGACATAAGCTCCACATAAGAAATGTCACATTTCTATCCACAGTAGAGCAAATCGCCGATAGATAGAATATAGAAACTGCAATGGCATTAGAAACTTTCCTTACATCGATGAGAAACTGGCTATTATAGTAGATACAAGTTATCAGACATTCTGAAACAGGGCCTAACTTTAATAAAATAGCCGATGAATCTGACTTGCAAGCTTTTAAATTTCCGTTACAAAGCGACCCCCGCTGTTTTATAGACGTTATAAATTTCAACGAAAGTAAAAAATAAATGGAACGCTCTTTGTAAAAATAACAGCAAGCCGTTACGTATGCAAACATATTCATGATACATTGTGATACATGATACATTGTGATACAGGGTACATTGTGATACATGCTTGATATCAACCTGATAGATAATTAATACGGTGATAGATAGCTCAATTACTAGCTTAAATACTTTTTTGACGGGCCCGTAATTGGCGTGGTGGCGTGGTTTCGCCTATCACGCCGGTCGTAGGTTCGATACCTACACCTACGGTCGTAGGTTCGATTCCTACTGCACACAGGGTCCCGGGACCATGTGTGCATGAACATGCCTGCATGTCCCGAGTCTGGATGAACAAAAAGTAGTATATGTAGTAATATCAGTTATCTGGTTTCTATAGTACAAGCTCTGCTTAGTTTGGGATCAGGTAGCCGTGTGTAAAAGAATATCCCAGGATATTATTATTATTTACACTGAGTAATAAAATACTTTCAGCAGAAATCGTGAGTTTTCTCAAACGACAACTAAGTAGTTCCTAAAAAAAATTTCAGCAGTAAAAACACAAATGTTTCAACCCTACGTCCGCTGCGGGGTATAAAATACACAAACATTATTATTCTATTTAACAAACCTTGGACAAACAAGTATTTGAACAAGGGTTAGGAACATGAAAAACCCTCGAAAATACAGTTTAGACGGTGAAAAACGTTTGCCGGGTCTGTGATGCGGGCGAATGGGTAGAAAGCGTAAAAAATGCAGGGTTGCTCATGATGCTCAGGTTTATGTGTTTTGTTATAAGTTATAAAATGCGGAGATTATTGCATGATTCTTAAAAGTCTCACATATCTATATATATAAAAATGAATCCCTATTTTATGTCATCACTTGACGCGAGAACGGCTGGACCAATTTAGATGATTTTTTTTTTAGATTATTCCGTGAAGTTCAAGGAAGGTTCATACATTTTAAAAAATTGGAAAAATTGCCCGGAATGCGCTGAAAACCCATATTTTACGTATGATTCAAATTACTTTTAATAGATGGCGTAATGAACGCCGGTGTCAGATGGCGGATGGCGACTATAAAATTCCTGCAAATTTATTTCATGGGCAATTCAACACAAGAAATAGATCTGCGTTGCGCACATAACAGTGCTGGGCAAAGGTCTCTTCCCATCTTCTTCCATCCATCGCGGTCTTAGGCTCTCTCATACCACCCGTCTACATGAGCGTCGAGGTCACCGCGCCATTGTTTTTTGGGTCTACGTCGGCGACGACGGTCGTGCTCTGGGACCGCACTCGGTGATTGCTTTGGCCTACCTTTCTGAGCTCATTCGGCTCAGGTGACCCGCCCAGGTCCACTTAAGTGTAGCTGTTTTCGCTCCTACATCCGCGATAAGGGTCATGGAACGCAGCTGGGTGTTCCGCACCCTATCAGTGTGTTTAACACCCAAAATGCTGCTCCATTGCTGTTTGGCAAACCTTCAGTTTGGACTTCTGAGCCTCGGTTAGTGACCATGTCTGGGCGCCGCACTGTGGGCTGAAAATCGAGCTTTATAGTACTTTAAACTTTTTTATTTTTTTTTGCTTTTCATAAGCTTCTAATGCCTTCAGCAGTCATGAATATATATAAAGAATATAATTTCATAGGTATACTAAATAAATAAAATAAAAATTTAAAATTTTGTATGGCTCCAAAGTAATACTCTAAAGTAAGGACTCTATTACTAAGCCGGTATCCGTAGCGTTAGCGCTACAACAACAAATACTAAAAATAAAATAAAATTTAAAAATAAAGGGGGCGGGGACTCTATTACTAAGCCTACTCTGTCCGTCCGACTGTCAGCGGGCTGTATCTCACGAACCGTAATAGGTAGTGAGTTGAAATTTTCACAGAAAGTGTATTTCTGTTGCCGCTACAACAACAAATCATACTAAAAATAAAATAAAAATTCAAAACAAAGGGGGACAAGAAACTTGATATTTTTGACGTTTTTATTCTATGGTGGTACGGAACCCTTTATTTGCGACACGGGAAAGGAGTAGATCAGACGACGAACGGGGGAACGGGGGGGGAGGGTTTAGTTCTTTTTTGGCTAATAAGTAAATACAACATTAATTCTGAGGCGGCACGAAGTTCGCCGGGACAGCTAGTTTTTATATAACTATGTGTGTGTGTGTGTAACGTCACGACTTTTATCCCCATTCGGGGGTAGTCAGAGGCTTGAGTGGCCATACACCACCACATTGTGGAGGTATTAACCAAGTCAAAGCCCACGTTTCACCAGATAGGCAGAACCCAACGTGACAGGTGGTGAACCTTGTCGCCTTCTCGCTTGTTTATATAAGGTAACAAAAAGCATACTACCTGTCTAATGTTAAGCAGTTACCGTAGCCTATGGATGCTTGCAATACCAAAGTCATCGCTCGGACGCTGCCGATTTGAAGGGGTGTGGAACAATAGGAGGGGGTGGGAAGTGACATAATAGAGTTAGTAATTTATACTATTACTTATTCACTTATACTTGTAAGTACTATTCATTATTTATGAATTAGGCCAGTATTAATCAATCGAAGTCAAGCTTTTTTCTTAACTTTAAAACGTGTTTGGAAATATCACTCTAGGGGTCATAAATTATATACTCCATAAATTACGTCTCACGAATTTCATGATTTTTAGACCCCTCTCCCCCTTGTCACAGCTGGTCACATTTGCGAGACACCCCCTCCCTGTGTGACGTCACATATATTTTTACAATTTTCTGAAATTTTCAAATTTTTTCGTTGACAATTCAAATTCCGGTTTTAATACTTAGATTTATATTAGATTTTTAAATGTGACGTCACAAAATTTAGGACCTCTCCCACCCACTTGTCACACAATGTCACATTTCGTCGACCCCCTCCCCCCTTTACGTGTGACGTAATTTATGGATGGCCTCTATGTCTCTAAAGAATACCCACTCAAAGTTAGTTAAACACATTGTTTGGAAATTAATTGTCGTTTAACCAATCTGGCAAATTATATTTAAAAGCGACATTTATATTCTTATCCATTTGCGGCCAGTTCCTGAATGAGGTCAGAACATTATTACCCCATAATTATGAAGCGTCGGGGATGGCATGCGGCTGTGTTTTAGGGTTAAATGTTTTTTCGCGTGCGCACAGCTTCCGTGAGCACACGACGGGTTGGCACGGACGTAACGAAAAATAGAACGAATTAGTTTTAGTAATTAAGTTCATATTTAGTTAACACGCTTTAATATAAAATGTAATTTAGGCTGAGTAGACATAGATCTTGGTTTTTTAAGCGACAATGTTGTTGAAATTCGGTTATTATTTTTAATATTACTACCTAAGGATAATGTAGACTGCACTTAATAAAACGGTGTACGGACTCTGCGTGCGAAATTAAAAAGATAACAAAGGGTCTAATTTACTGTTTTGCATTAGACTCGCCTTATAAGCACTTAATTTATAGAGATTTTATCCAGTTTACAATGGGTTTAAAAAGCATTTCTAGGAACAAGCGTGTTCTGTAATGCAAGTCCATCATAAATTTCTATAAATTTTAGGCATACTATGACGCAAACGCATCAAAATTAACCAGCTATCAAATATGAATGGCGCGCACAAAGAGAGCAATTATTCGGCGGATAGCGAAATTAAAAACCGGCCAAGTGCGTGTCGGACTCGCACATAAAGGGTTCCGTATCACCGTAGAATAAAAACGTCAAAAATATTTTGTATATAATTTTATTTAATGGGGACACCCTTATTTTTGAATTTTATTTTATTTTTAGTATTTATTGTTGTAGCGGCAACAAAAATACACATTCTGTGAAAAATTCAACTCTGTACCTATTACAGTTCGTGAGATACAGCCCGCTGATAGACGGACCGACAGGCGGACAGCGTAGGCTTAGTAATAGGGTCCCATTGGCACCCAGGTACGGCACCCTAAAAAAACCGGCCAAGTGCGAGTCGGACTCGCGCACGAAGGGTTCCGTACCATTCTATAAAAACGGCAATCATGTCTGTTGTATGGGAACCCCACTTAAATATTTTTTTATTCTGTTTTAGTATTTGTTGTTACAGCGGCAACAGAAATACAAATTTTATTCTGACTTTTCGGATAGTTTTGATAAAATCTATTGCTCAATTCGAAATTGTATCCATAAAGGGCTATGGTAACTAAAGAGTGCACAGTATGTGCCAGCATTCAAGTCAATATTGATAAACACATTATCTATTTGAGTATAACCCGTTGTGGTAACAACACGAGGAAGTTTTGAATTTAAACCAATATGGTCAAAATATTTTTTTAAAGGTGCATTCTCATTAGATTCCATTAAGTCTACATTAAAATCCCCGCACACTATAGTCGGAGGCAACGGGAGTATTCTGCCATCAAATATGACACTATGAAAGCAATACAACAATTTCCAATCGATCGAAACCTAGAGATAACGCAAAACTTGTCAATAGCAGGCGAATTTTGGTCGTGACTATATTGCGATCTGAAAAACGAAACCATAGCGCGATCTAGGAGCTCATCTAGCGTCATCTAGTGGTGCGTAGCGGTACTATTATTTTATATATTATGAGGTTCTTATTTTATATTATCTTTGTTATAGCAACAATTATTTACTCTTTGCCACCTCACTCCCATAAAAAAAAACTGCTCAACATCAGGCGGGCTGTACGCTTTTTTGCCACCTCAGTCCCATAATTGTTAGTACACACCTGCAATAATAGGTACATAAAGTACACAAATAAATAAATACACATTCTGTAAAAACTATTACAACGCCATCTATAGTTCTAATACTCTGTGCTTGAAACTCCGAATGCATTTGAAACTTGATTTACAAATATGTTTACGTACGTAAACAATGTATTTGCACAAATCAGTTTAGTGTTAACATTATTTTAATTTAAGCTGTGGGTGACAAAAAAAATGCGAATTACTCAAAAAAAAAAACAACATATAGTAAGATTCGAACCTAATACCCACATACACGTGGACTAACGCCTTAACCATACGGCTAAGATGATCTCTAGTATTGCACTCGAATTATTATACTACTTATGACACTGTAATGCCAATGATATCATAACAATGTTAGATGGCGCTACTTTGACTGGTACTATTAATTTAAAACTTATTTATGGGTCAAAAATGTAGTTTTACATTTCTTTTTTTTGTCAACAATTTATCTAAAATATGTCATAATGATCACTTATGGTTAAAATGTTAGTTTTCTCTTTATATATTGTTTAATTTATGAGTTATCAATAAAAACGCCAAAAATATCGAGTTTATTGTATGGGGACCCCCTTTAATTTTAAGTTTTATTTTATTTTTAGTATTTGTTGTTGTAGCGGCAACAGAAATACACATTCTGTGAAAATTTCATGTCTCTAGCTATTACCGTTTGTTAGATACAGCCCGCTGACAGACAGACGGACAGACAGACAGACAGACAGACAGACAGACAGACAGACAGACAGACAGACAGACAGACAGACAGACGGACAGCGTAGGCTTAGTAATAGGGTCCCGTTGGCACCCTTTGGGTACGGAACCCTAAAAAGAACTTTTATGTGACAGGTAACGCCAGCACATCAAATTGCTTCATCCGACAGATCGAGTGAAATAATTGGGGATCGGTCGGCCCCACTCGAATAGTGATCGATTGGATAACGGGATGTAATTGGCTGGCGATAGGAACAATGCTGAACAATTCAGCTTTTCATAAATCATTTTACGACATTATTTTTTGTAAAAAAATATATGTAATGTAACGTCACGACTTTTATCCCCATTCGGGGGTAGTCAGAGGCTTGAGTGGTCATACACCACCACATTGTGGAGGTATTAAGTCAACTCAAAGCCCACGTTTCACCATTTACATTATTTTTTGTACACCCAAAACCTGAAATTAGTTTTTTCTCAATCACTAGTTAAAGGCCGCTCGTTACACTGCAACGGGTATTTGCGGGTTCGATTCGCGCCAGCGGTTTTTTCGTAATCAGCCCTAGTCTGGGTGTCACTTGGATCGCCCCCTTCAATAGTAGGGTAGCTATAGTACAAGCATTGCTTAATTTGGGACCATACAGTAATCCCCAAATTCATACAAAGTTATGATCGACTTGCAGTGGAATTACAAATCACATTTGTTCCTAAAAATGCTTTTCAAAACCATTGTAAACTGGCTAAAATCTCTATGAATTTGGGGATATGTGTGCAACGCTAAAATATTGATATAAACGATTCATAAGTTTAAACTCTAGCTTACATGAATAAAACATAATGATTTTTACAAAAGTTTTACTTAAACATAAGTCCAGCGATATTGTATATTTATTTTATTTCAATAATTGCTGACTGTACCAGCGTTGCTTAGTTTGCGACTTTATTTTCTAGCCATATATCTATGTATTTCTTTCAAAGAGTCGACGCTGTCATTGGACTCCTACCAAAGAACATATCTTCATGATTATGTATGTGTCTTCCAAAATGTATACCTCGTTGCCTCTGGGAGCGTCCATAGCACCTGTGTTTATCTTCGTGAACAGAATTATTCAAGCGTTCTCTTTTGGTGTAAAACAAGCTAAAAGTAGCGCACCACCCTAATATTTTAACTGGAAAGAGGCAACGGCAAGTAGGTGTAGTGTGGCGTAGTGTTGTGCAAAATTAATTGGTCCGGTGAGCTTTGTTGGTGAAAGTGTTTATAGTTCGCTTTCGGTGAGGGAAAACATCGTGAGGAACCTACCTATCCCTCGGGATTAGGTAATAGTCAGTTCCTGTAAACACGGCGACAAGGTTCACCACCTGTCACGTTGGGTTCTGACTATCTGGTGAAACGTGGGCTTTGAGTTGGCTTAATACCTCCACAATGTGGTGGTGTATGGCCACTCAAGCCTCTGACTACCCCCGAATGGGGATAAAAGTCGTGACGTATAATGTATGTATGTGTTTATAGCGGTGAGAATCGAGGGTGGTGTCCCCGAGTGGGTGTCAGGCTTATATAGGGGCAAGTATAGATAAATAAAATTTTCATTGCAGTCAGGGGACCTCTTAGATTAAAAAGTTTTGCACAGAACGGTCCCCCGACTGCACTGACAATTTTTTAATCTTTTTAGTCAGAGAGTAAATGAGTGACCTTTTGCGTTGTATATATTATACAGATTAACTAACACAACTTGTTTCTTACTTTTTAGTTCGCTTTGTGGTAGGGCAGTGGTGTATTTTTTTCAGGGTTGTTGCGAAAAAATCATCTTCTTTTAAACACCGTATTTAAAACACGTTTTAAACATTTAAAACACAATGATTTTTTCCTTCTGTTTTAAATCAATGATTTAAACACGTTTTAAACAGTTTTCATTTTAAATTTCCTGTCTTTTTGCAATGCAGATTTTTTTACAGTATAACAAACAAGAATGAACATTGGTTGCGTCTACACCAGGCTCATGCCGCGCCCGAGCACTCAGTTTTGACGTCCGAACTAATAGACATAATGTCCTAACATGAGTGCTCGGGCGAGCCCTGTGAGGCACTTGGACGCACCAATAAGCATCCAGCATTAAAACTTAATTTATATTGCCCCATAGCCTCTCCCATCATTACCCAAAACTCCATTAGGGTTGCGCATTACCGATTTCACAGGCCATAAATCGGGGGGTAGGATATCTGCGATCCCGCGCGGGTCAGGGGTGCAGGTTATCCTTCAACCCCCTCATGTGTAATAATTAGGGGTAAAATGTAGAGATTTATATTGCAAGCACCGTATCCACCGTATCTTCTGTAATTAATGGCTACGGACACCCCTAGCAGTAAATTTGAATTTAGAATAACAAATTTCTTTTTCTTTTTTTATTCTTCAATTATAAAATGTAGGGATCAAGAATATTTGAAAAGGGGTTGAACCCCGTTCCGAAACATCAAGTCGAATTTCTCAGCAGCTTTACCAAAACTTAGATACAATTCGAGAGTCGCTATCGTCTACGTGAAATATTTGTATATGTAATTGTTATTTCCTCGGATCAGGGGCCCTACCACCACGAGGTCATACTTATTGTTTTAACGTTTCATCGACTTTTTGTGCAATGAAGTTTCTTATTATCATGACAATAAGGTACGTCATTGCACAAAAAGTCGCTGAAACCTTAAAACAATACTGCTATAAGAGGTGGTGGTGGTGGAGGGTGGTGGAGGTGGTGGAGGGCCCCAGACACTAATTTGCTCTATGTAGACATTAGATACTAGCCAGTGTAAAACTCTAGGTAGAGCCACAGCCTACATGCACCTGCTGTAAAACGAACAAAACAAGTGATGTTTTCAACGCGGTTCCACTAATCGGATTCCCGTTAATGGTTTAACGAATCCGACTACGATATCGATTTTTAAATCGAAACGTTTCGGAATTCGATGTTACTTAGCTTATTGCGACTTTGTCGTTCGTCGTTACTGAGATAAGTTTGGGGCCATCCATAAATTACGTCACACGTAAAACATGTGACATTGTGTGACAAGGGGGTGGGAGGGGTCCTAAGTTTTGTGACGTCACATTTAAAAATCGAATAATCTAAGTATTAAAACCGAAATTTGAATTATTAACGAAAACTTTTGATAAATTCTGAAAATTTCAAAAATATGTGACGCAAGTCCCATTGGCGGCGTCTTCATCAGGCGCATGCCTCGCGCGAGCATTCACTTTTGATGTCGGAACGCATAGACGTAATGTCATAATATGAGTGCTCGGGTGAGGCATGCGCGCCATATGGACACATCTACTTAATAATTTGAGACGTCGTTATCTGTCATTTTTTGTATGGCGCGTCAAAGTTAAGCAGCTCTCAAATTTAAGTTGCGTACGAGTATTCGGCGGTAAAAGCTGTAAATTAAGTAAATAAGCTAAGAATTCTTATCGCCAAATTTACAATGGCTTTACAGAGCATTTCTGGGAACAAAGGTGATTTGTAATACCAGTGTAAGTTCATAACTTTCTATAAATGGAGTTAGTATATTAACCACTGAGATTCCGAATATGTAAGCCCAAGGATAAGCACGAATTCCTGAAATATATTATCAACCTTTGACCCACGGCATCTGTGGCCAATATTACATTATGGCCAAAGTCTGGAAATTATCGCTGGCCGATAACCATTCCTTATACTGCATAATAGGCCGAATGGATGAATTCCTTTCCATATATTTACTGAATTCTGCGTCGAACGGCATCCCGACATCCCGTCGTATTTTTACCCAACTACGGCGGAAGGTTATGATTTTGACCAGTATGTATGTGTGTATGTATAAATGTATGTTCATCTGTTCTCGTCTAACTTCCAAACTACTTATCATAATTTGACAAATTATGTATATAGTCGTTAAGCCTTGTCACAGCCCTTGGGGAGGCTTAATATCTGTCACCAGGTTGGCCACTAACCATACGATAAAAAGAAGAAGATGTATTTTTGAAAGCGTTTTGATCGTCCGCTGTCTATGTGACATTTAATTCAATATGGTGCCCTCTAGTGGACATGATGTCAGGAACTTATTTTTTAGATCACTTCCGAATAGCTAATTAATATCATACTTTTTCGGATGGATTTATTTTGACGATACAGGATGTATTTCCACGATTCCCACGCACTAAAGCCGGGTCCAAATATGTATCATTTGCCCGATCCGGACACTGTATCCGTATCAGCGTATCACGTATCAAGCCCCGTATCAAGTTGTGGACCTTCACAATAGTATCTGTATCACCTTTGAAAATCGGACAAAAACCGACACGACATGGTTCGGGCCGTATCATAACGGCGTATCTAGATCGCGTATCATCACCCGTCCACATATGCGATCATGATACGCGTCGGCGATGCGGATATGGTGATCGGATCGGGCAAATGGTAAATATTTGGACCCGGCTTTATCCGACCCGCTGAGGGCGTTGCTAGTGTCGTATCAGTAGTACAAGACTGTCAAAATATGACAATTCACTATTTAAAATGTTAACTCCTCTTTTGGCTATCGGGGTAGATAAATTTGTTGGACTGAACCTACAAAAGTAATGTAGTTACTTGGCCACTTCATGTACCTTAGCGCGCCCCCTCGGGGGCACTCGAATCAGTCGAGTTTGCACCTTATTGTCGTGTGGGGAGAGTAGCTTTTATTTATTTGTGTCTTTGCAGAGTGATTCTGCCCTTTATAGTACTACTAGCTTTTGCCCGCGACTTCATCCGCGTAGACTTCAAAATAAAAAAAAGCGGGCAAGTGACTTAAGACTTTTTAGTACTTTTTAGTGCGCCAGGGTTTTTTAAGTCAGTATTTGCTTTTTTATAAAAATAATTTTATTTCACGATTTTTATTGGAGCCATACAAACTTTATCACGGTAATGCGTGTTTTGGTAGGTAGGTATATAGAGCCAAAATCCCAAATCCCCCTCCCCTTCTCCACCCCTTTTCCTCCCCTCTCTTCCTTCTGCTCCCTCCCCCTCCATTTCCCTTTCCCTTTCCCCTCCCCCTTCCACTTCCCCCTACCTTACGTCTTCCCCTTCCTCCCTCACCTACCCTATGCATACTAAGTTTCAAGTCAATCGGGTACAAAGATATTTTTCTGCCGTACTTTTCTACCTTTAGTTTCCCCCTTTTGGGTGTTGATTTACGAAATGATTTTTTATGGGAGCAAACTAAAGTAGTACCTACCATATTCAGCTCAGCTTATACCCCAATTATTTAAAATGAATAATCATAACCAATCCCGAGATATGGATGACTAAACATTCGCTGACCCCGCTCTCCCCTTTTCCTTCAACATATTAAAAACGCTGAAACCCCAGTCTGATTATTTAAAATGAACAATCATAACCAATTTCGAGATATGGATGACTAAACATTCGCTGACCCCGCTCTCCCCTTTTCCTTCAAAATATTGAAAACGCCGAAACCCCAGTTTGATTATTTAAAATGAACAATCATAACCAATTTCGAGATATGGATGACTAAACATTCGCTGACCCCGCTCTCCCCTTTTCCTTCAAAATATTAAAAACGCTGAAACCCCAGTCTGATTATTTAAAATGAACAATCATAACCAATTTCGAGATATGGATGACTAAACATTCGCTGACCCCGCTCTCCCCTTTTCCTTCAAAATATTAAAAACGCTGAAACCCCAGTCTGATTATTTAAAATGAACAATCATAACCAATTTTGAGATATGGATGACTAAAAATTCGCTGACCCCGCTCTCCCCTTTTCCTTCAAAATATTAAAAACGCCGAAACCCCAGTTTGATTATTTAAAATGAACAATCATAACCAATTTCGAGATATGGATGACTAAACATTCGCACACCCCGCGCTCCCCTTTTCCTTCAAAATATTAAAAACGCTGAAACCCCAGTCTGATTATTTAAAACGAACAATCATAACCAATTTCGAGATATGGATGACTTAAACATTCGCTGACCCCGCTCTCCCCTTTTCCTTCAAAATATTAAAAACGCTGAAACCCCAGTCTGATTATTTAAAATGAACAATCATAACCAATTTCGAGATATGGATGACTAAAAATTCGCTGACCCCGCTCTCCCCTTTTCCTTCAAAATATTAAAAACGCTAAAACCCCAGTCTGATTATTTAAAATGAACAATCATAACCAATTTCGAGATATGGATGACTAAAAATTCGCTGACCCCGCTCTCCCCTTTTCCTTCAAAATATTAAAAACGCTGAAACCCCAGTCTGATTATTTAAAATGAACAATCATAACCAATTTTGAGATATGGATGACTAAACATGCGCTGACCCCGCTCTCCCCTTTTCCTTCAAAATATTAAAAACGCTGAAACCCCAGTCTGATTATTTAAAATGAACAATCATAACCAATTTCGAGATATGGATGACTAAAAATTCGCTGACCCCGCTCTCCCCTTTTCCTTCAAAATATTAAAAACGCTGAAACCCCAGTCTGATTATTTAAAATGAACAATCATAACCAATTTTGAGATATGGATGACTAAACATGCGCTGACCCCGCTCTCCCCTTTTCCTTCAAAATATTAAAAACGCTGAAACCCCAGTCTGATTATTTAAAATGAACAATCATAACCAATTTCGAGATATAATATTTAGCGGTAAAGGGAAGATCTTCCGGCCAGGCGGGTGGTATGCCTGGCGGGGTCGGCCGCTACGCCCCGATGGATGTTGTCGGGGTCTCGTATATATGCTGCGTGCCTCGGGAATGTTGCTTGCGTGGTTTAGGACTCCATTTTTGTATTGGCGCGTGCAACTAGCGCCATCTGTTGGTAGCGAGATGTGAAGTCGCTACAGTACTCCCCCACGAAGACCGGAGGTCGATAGTTGTAGATTGCTACGTCGTGCTTGGGTGCTTGCAAGGGCCAGGATGCTCGAGATCTGCGGTGGGTCGAGACCGAGCAGTGTGCGTCACAGAACCAGTAGCGCGGTGAGTCGGCTGTGGTGGTCCTGGGTGACAACTGGCTTGCTGTGTGACTTGCTGCTGACCATCGACTGCGGGGTGGGGTTGATGTTCTTGCTTGAATCTTCAGAGGCTTGCAATGTTCTTTGTCGGAGGTCACCAATTTAGCGGTAAAGGGAAGATCTTCCGGCCAGGCGGGTGGTATGCCTGGCGGGGTCGGCCGCTACGCCCCGATGGATGTTGTCGGGGTCTCGTATATATGCTGCGTGCCTCGGGAATGTTGCTTGCGTGGTTTAGGACTCCATTTTTGTATTGGCGCGTGCAACTAGCGCCATCTGTTGGTAGCGAGATGTGAAGTCGCTACAGATGACTAAAAATTCGCTGACCCCGCTCACCCATTTTCCTTCAAAATATTAAAAACGCTAAAACCCCAGTCTGATTATTTAAAATGAACAATCATAACCAATTTTGAGATATGGATGACTAAACATGCGCTGACCCCGCTCTCTCCTTTCTCGTCAAAATGATTAAAAATACGGAAACCCCAGTCTGATCAATTCAAATAAGCAATCATAACCAATATCGAGATATGGATGACTTATTAAAACTTGCCTTGACCCCGTTTTCCCCTTTCCCGTCAAAATAACAAAACTCGACCAACCCATATACAAACTTTTACTCCACATTTCACCCCTTAGGGGTTGAATTTCCAAAAAACACGAAAGAAATCTAAACACAAACTCTCATTCCCCTATTTTACCCCCTTAGGGGTTGAATTTTCAAAAACCCTGAAATTACTCTTTTTTATTTTTGAAAAGACACCTAATCACCAATTTAAATAAGTCTAACTTCAAAAATGACGGAACTTCCATACAAACTTTTACCCCTATTTTACCCCCTTAGGGGTCGAATTTTCAAAAACCCTGAAACCCATATTTTTTTATTTTTCAAAAGACACCTAATCAGCAATTTTCATAATTCTAACTTCAAAAATGACGAACTTCCATACAAACTTTCATCCCTTATTTTACCCCCTTAGGGGTTGAATTTCAAAAAACCCTTTCTTAGTACACCTCTACACATCAAGACAAACCCACCCTCCAAATTTCAAGTCTCTACGATCAGCGGTTTAGGCTGTGCGTTGTCTGTCAGTCAGTCAGTCAGTCAGTCAATCAGGACTTTGATTCTTATATATTTAGATATTCTGTGGCCACACTGCTAAAAAGGTCTTATCTAATGCACAGAAAAGGTAATAGCACCACCTAATGGACTCCTTAGGTAGTTACCACGCTAGGTACGTATATATATAAGTATAGTATACGTATATATAAGTCAAGTACATACTTCAGAACTACCTATTATTCCCGCTCGAACATTCCCCAGCGCGCCGCGCCGTCCGAATGAGCAACCTTATCAAGGAAATAAAACGAAACATGAAAATTAAATGCTTTTTCTCTCCGCTGAATGCGACGGAATATTTTGGGCGGAATTTTATAGTGCCGTATCATTGATGTATTATTTTAGCAGTTGGGCTTTCGGCTCTCTCAGTCATCGTACGAAACGCAGCTGTATTTGCTGCTGTGTGCTTTACGCCGATCTTCTGTGAGAGGGTGGTACTACCCCGGTTGAGACAGCCTGTATATGAGCTGCAGTCAATTGGCTACAGCTTGGCTTTACCAATATTTGTCTTGGTTTCAATAAATAAAATTAACCCAAAAACATCATGCGTACTAATCCACCAAGCCAACTAGGAACTCGGATGGAATGCGGCTTCCCGGCCCGCACACCCGCCACCGCCTGCGACTTCCCGCCCGCCACACCTCCCGCACTCCGCCACCGCCTTTTTGTGCGGGTGACGTCACATTGACAGGTTCCTAGTTGGCTCGGTGATGTAGTATGGTTTGTCCGTTTTAATTTCCCTGAGGGTTCTATGCTTTGACATTTCTCCTAAAAACCGTCTCTTTGTAGTGTTTTTGTAATAATAGATCGAACATCCATCCATTAAAACTTCCTCTCAAGATAAATACGTTAGTTTCACGTGAGTTTTGAGGAAAACTACTTCCTCAGAACTCACGGATCGAACATCTTTAAAAGGAGAAGTTACAAACAAGATTCTTTTAACTCAAGTATACTTGGTCCGCACTGCCGTGTGCTTTGAAATACGAAGTTTATGAGTCATTAAGAAGAATGAAAAAAAAAAAAAAAAAAAAACACGACTGCCCTGCCAAAAACGACTTAAAAAGTATAAAACAAGTGCAGTGTCATTGCAGTCGGGGGACCGTTCTGTGGAACATATTTTAACTAAGAGGGCCCCCGACTGCAATGACACTGCACTTGTTTTATACTTTTTAAGTCGTTTTTGGCAGGGCAGTCGTGTTTTTAATTTTTTAAATTATTTATTTTTATTTTATGCATTTTAGTGACAGCAGCCAAAAATGATATGTTTGTTTTGCATGTACACCCTACCTATGTTAAATTATGCCTATAAATTCTACCGTTTTGGAATGTGCTCATCAAGGCCTTCAATTTGATACCCATATTGTAATAATGGAAGAAAAAAAATATTTTTTCACATATTAAAGTTGAGCCATAATGCCGCCATATTGTTTTTTTTTTTTTCAAAAATAATATACCCAGTGTTACCCGGAATGATGTAAGGATTCTAACGATACCCCATACATCCAAATCCGTTCAGGCATTTATAAGTTATGGTGGAATAAAGAATCTCACATACATACATACATACATACATGAACCCTAAACACATAAACACTCCTTTTTTTGGGCAATCGTGTAATAAACATACTAATATACTATCAATATCTATTATTCTCATTTGAGCGAGAGAGCCGGAAAGTCCTCTTCCTTCCCCTCCCTCTGCCCCACTCCCCTTCAGGTCGGTAACGTGCGAGCGATGCCTTTGGTATTGCAAGCATCTATAAGCTATAGTACAGCTTAACATCAGACGGACCGCACGCTTGTTTGGCACCTTATTAACAAAAAAAAATTGCTCCTATGCATGAAGAAAGAGAGAGCGACTAGGTGTTACATAATGCGCAATTAAAATCTTATCTTCACGTGATAGCCCCACTAATGGTAAGTGGAAACCGCCACCAAGGGCCCTAAGTCGCTTAGCCATTGTGCGCCACTGTGGCGTTTTGGAGATCGACTTGATTTGACTTGTTGATTTTGACCGGCCAATCAGAGGCCGATCAGCCAGGTCAGCCAATCAGAGGATTAATCTTTCTACTCCGGAAGTATTACGGATCCGAAGTACGGATTGTCATTTGTCAAAACGTCATTTGTCATTGTCAAAACCATGTCAAACTCTGAAATCGTAAATGTCAAATAACTTTCAGAGTAGGATCCACGAAAGAAGAAACGTCAAATCACGATCATCGAACCCGTCTTTCGGATCCGTTCGCCCGATCCGTCAGCCGAAGCTTTCGTTTCGTTTCTCAAAGTAACCCTCCAGGCGCGGCGCCGACCTTAACCTGATAGGTATTACGCATAAAGATAAGTACATTGAAATAACTCTAC
Organism: Drymonia ruficornis; assembly: GCA_947859195.1. Lineage (NCBI taxonomy): Eukaryota > Metazoa > Arthropoda > Insecta > Lepidoptera > Notodontidae > Drymonia > Drymonia ruficornis. The sequence continues at coordinate 2,143,482 of OX401922.1, forward strand.
CATAATATATTTGACGACTGCTGTAGACATCTTGAATTGATAACACCATTGATAATATAACACGTTTTACAAAATATCCACAAAAAATTCACTGCATTCCATGCAACACCAATAAACAGAACATACAATATTTTGCAGATTGTTACTGCAACCGGCGCGCACGCATATCTGCGTCGAATAAACATAAACACCCCCTCTACGCTGATAAATTTTATTTAAGTTCTTAATTTAATAGTGCACGTTATTTTCCATGGCGTCTCAATAAATAATGAAGTTAATTTACCTACCACAAAAACATTCCTATTTGGCTTTCATCAAGAGAAATGACTGATTACGTACTAGTTAGTAGACGGAAATATTTTATTCAAAGAAAATAATTAAATAAATATCCTGGGACATCCTTTTACACGCGGCTACCTGATCCCAAACTAAGAAAAGCTTGTACTATGGAAACCAGATAACTGATAATATTACTACATATACTACTTTTTGTTTGTAAATACATACTTAATATACATAATTACATCCATACTCGGGATATGCAGACATGTTCATGCACACAAATGCATGTCCCGGGTAGGAATCGAACCTACGATCTGCAGCGTGAAAGGCGGAATCTAAACCAACCACGCCAACGGGCCCGTCAAAGTGACTAAGTACTTAATAAGATAGTCAAGACAATGAAATTTTGATTCGTAAAAATTTTTTTTCGCACGTGACTGAGTCGTACTATGTCCATGGACTTCGTTTAAGAACATACTATTTTGGACAGTCACATTTCTCCGTATTATCTCTGGTTTACTGAGGCACCACCAAAATATCGTGGACTAATAAATTAAGACCTTGTATTTATATCCCTGTTATACGCGACAATCTTGAATAGACCTTTGAGTTTGTTTGTTGCTGCTATTTTCGGATACAATTTTATTAATACAAGAGGTCAGGTTAAGATGGTTAGCCATTGTAAGTTGAGCTTCTATAGATGTGTTCAATGGATCTGCGTCTTGAAATCAAGGTCGATGTTGTTTTGAATGAGCTTATTTGCGACACAATAAAGACAGTATTATGAATGGACTTTTAGATATAGAAGGGTATAAAAGGGCCGCATACGTCACACGTAAAAGGGGGGAGGGGGTCGACGAAATGTGCCATTGTGTGACAAGGGGGTGGGAGGGGTCCTAAGTTTTGTGACGTCACATTTAAAAATCTAATATATCTAAGTATTAAGCCGACATTTGAATTTTTAACGAAATTTTTTGAAAATTTCTGAAAATTATAAAAAATATGTGACGTCACACAGGGAGGGGTGAGTCTCGCAAATGTGACCAGCTGTGACAGGGGGGGAGGGGTCTAAAAAATCATGATATTCGTGTGACGTAATTAATGGATGGCCCCTAAGGGCACAGGAGCGCCTTTTGACGGAGATGCCGCCTTGTTATCGGACTTAAAGTCTTGATTAAAGCGTGTACTCATTATTAAATCACCTTGAGGCTAACTAAAAAACGACTTAACCAATTTCTATTCAACAAACCTGAAAATTATTTTGTTGAAATCATCTATGAAAAATTCGTGCTATATCGATTCATTCGTTTCATAGCTTTTCATATACTAAATAAAATGGCGTTACGACAGTTTTTCCGTAGAAAATCTGCCATATTTATTTAGTGGATAAAATTTATCTGACGATTCTGAAACACAACATGCTGAAACAGGCGCATCATGTCATAAAATGATTAGTGCGTCCAGTAGCCCGATTCACGTAAAAACAAACAATCCAAATAACGCTGAAGTTCGAAAGTCGTTCGATCGAAATCCAATCGAAAGTTGATATTCATGTGTTCTTTGAACGCAGTTCGATAGAACTTCAAATCAAACGTTTACTCAACGAAAAACGGTTACTCAACGAAAAACGGTTACTCAACGAAAAACGGTTACTCAACGAAAAACGGTTACTCAACGACTTGTTGCCATGACGAAAAGGCTCAACGACTATGGTCGGTAAGATATCGTTACGGTTTTTATCACGCGAATCGGGCTACAGATGCCTCGCCGAAGCACCCATTATATGACATCATATCTATGCGTTCCAACGTCAAAACTAAGTGGTCTTTTGCACTCAACCAGGCCCTCGAGTTTGCTAGCTAAAAGCTACTCTGTTTCAAACGAAAACGAAATTTCGAACGAAATTCGCGTATTGCTTACTACGTTTCTCATGGATTCCGACATTTCTTACGAACGAAAATTGTTTGACGTTTAGATTCGACGACGACGAAGACGTCAAACAATTTTCGTTCGTAAGAAATGTCGGAATCAATGAGAAACGTAGTAAGCAATACGCGAATTTCGTCCGAAATTGCGGCCCTCAGTTGCATACGAGTATTCGGTAGTTAGCATTACACAACTTAGAAATGAATAACCAATTGAGACAACACGGACCCTAGTGCATGACACTTCCAGCAACGCTTGATCCGTGCAAATTTTGCTTCCTTGTTCAATGGCGGCGTCTTCATCAGGCGCATGCCTCGCGCGAGCACTCACTTTTGACGTCGGAACGCATAGACGTAATGTCATAATATGAGTGCTCGGGTGAGGCATGCGCGCTATATGGACACATCTAATGCGCATACAATTACTAATGACTGCGCAACAGTGATATTGGGTTGGAGTTCTTTATTTTATTTTATTTTGTAACTACCCCACATTAATTAGAAAAAAAAACAAATAAAAGTTTGCACTCACAACCACCTGTACGTCGAAATTTTTTATTATTTTAATCATATAGTTCTCATGTAAGTGAATTGTAATATTCTTTTGGGAAATAAATTCATCTCTAACCTCAATTTGACAGTTCTTAATTGATTTATTAGTAAGTTTGCTCTGCAATTGACAAGATGAGTATTGATTGACACTTGGCCCCTTGCCGTGGTGACTGCACGATGTATAAGTGACACTGATATGTGAAGACTTCAGTAAAAAAAAAAACTGCAAGTAACCTAGCGACTGTAGCCTAGGGGTGAACAGGTTGGGCTAACAATCAGAAGGTCCCAGGTTCGATCCCCGGTGGGGCATGCACCAATGGATGAATTTTCATCTACAACATGTTAAGAAAACCCTGTCCGAGCCGAAACCGGTAATTAGGTTCCCCAATCACATGTCCAAATAAAATAAAAAAAATTAAATATTCATGATAGTATACATATTAATGAACATTTAAAGTGCCATTTTTTTTTGCCTTTTTCCCACCTAATGTAGCTAATTTTAAAAATATGACAACACCGTTACCGGAAGTAATTATGTTAGATCGTGTGGCGGCACCTCTGACCACAAAGTATGTGATGACGTCATTTTATGTTTTTTTTTTTATTTAAACGGGGTAATTGTTTTTCAAAAAAATATGGGAGGCCTTTGCCCAGCAGTGGGACACATAATATGCAAAAAAAATGAAAAAACATTTTTTTTTACAAAAATAGAATCTAATCTCGATACCCAACAATACGTTTTCGGGTCGGACAGGGTTTTTTTAACATGTTGTATGTGCATAATTTACAGTTCGCTGACGGTGAGGGAAAACATCGTGAGGAAACCTACCTATCCCTCGGGATTAGGTAATAGTCAGTTCCTGTATACACGGCGACACGGTTCACCACCTGTCACGTTGGGTTCTGACTATCTGGTGAAACGGCTTTGGAGTTGGTTAATACCTCCCCAATGTGGTGGTGTATGGCCACTCAAGCCTCTGACTACCCCCGAACGGGGATAAAAGTCGTGACGTTACATAATTGATTTATTAGTAAGTTTGCTCTGCAATTGACTAGATGTGTGTGTAGCGTCACGACTTTTATCCCCATTCGGGGGTAGTCAGAGACTTGAGTGGCCATACACCACCACATTGTGGAGGTATTAACCAACTCAAAGCCCACGTTTCACCAGATAGTCAGAACCCAACGTGACAGGTGGTGAACCTTGTCGCCGTGTATACAGGAACTGACTATTACCTAATCCCGAGGGATAGGTAGGTTTCCTCACGATGTTTTCCCTCACCGTCAGCGAACTGTAAATTATGCACATAGATGAAAATTCATCCATTGGTGCATGCCCCACCGGGGATCGAACCTGGGACCTTCTAATTGTTAGCCCAACCTGTTCACCCCTAGGCTACAGTCGCTTAAATAAAAAAATGTGTTCTATTTATTTCTTTACCTTTTATACAAAATTGCAGACTCTTAATACACCCTATTATAAGTATTACTAAACTAATACCCACAGGTATACTACAATCGTCCTTCAAGTAACGACTACTTTTAAGTAAGGTCAGCTGCGGTCAGGGATACCGGAAGTGGGTAAGCCAATTACCGGTGGCTCTATACTGATAATTCCAGGCTCTATCTAACGTATCTATGTCAGATTGTCGAACTCTACCATCAAAATTTACTAAAGATAATGATTAATCTATACAAACAATAAAATTTTAGGGGCTGTTTGCCTGTCTGTTCCGGCTAATCTCCGAATCAGCTGGACCGATTTTGACGGGAATTTCACTGGCATAGCTGATGTTAAGGAGTAACTTAGGATACTTTTATTTTAGTAAACTTTAACAATATCTTTTGTTAAATTCCACGCGGACGAATTCGCGGGCTAAACTAGCCATTACGAGGGGAACTTTTAACACCCATGTGACAGCACAACCCGATAACGATTCATAAACCATCTTTTTTTTTATCAGTCAGATGGGGTTTTCCATTATCTTTGTAACCATTAAACTCTCGTATTTAATTTACTCCCTCCAAAAGCGTTGCATAAAAACCAATTTCCATATTTCTGATTAAAAGTTACGAACTTCCATACAAACTTTCATCCCTTATTTAACACAGCGGATGAATTTAAAAATCCTTTCTACATCACGATAGAACCTCCTGCGCTTCATGCTTCTAGCCCCACCGGTTTAAGCTGAGCCTTGTCTGGCAGTCAGTCATTGAGGTATTTTATTGCAAGTGTCAAGGAGGGATAAGATTCCTTTCGCTTTAAGTAAATATTTAAAAAAAAACATGCCTTTCAAAGCTTTATTTCAGTATGATCCATCTCCAAGTCTTATCATGTAATTTGTTTTTTTTTTAGTAAAAAAAAATATATTCATGTAAAGTAGCATTTTATAAATAGTCAATAAACAATATTTTAGCGTTACCACCGGTTCATAATGAAGCTTCTATTGAGAAGACCCGGCAAGAAACTCAATGGTTACACTTTTCAAAAGAAAAAGAATAATTCATACGCCAAAGTTATGTGAGTGTCCATGAACCTTGATATATAATTTCAAAGCAATAAAGGCCAACTTCTCTGCACCTGACACCTTGAGTTAATGGAGTTCGAGTGAGACAGAAGTAGTGAAGGTGTAAGGGGAACCCCTTTCAACTATTAAGTGAATTGCTCCAGGCTTTAAAACCGTTGATTTAATTTGAACAGGAGTGCAGCGAAAAGAATTTTCATTTTGCTAAGGAATTCGCGAATTCAAGAGCACTTCAGAGCTGACGAATTAGAGCAAAGTGAGCTCCACGGTGAGCTCCCTTTCAAGTGAGCTCCACGGTGTATAATTAACTTTAGATGTTACAAAAACCTTGCACATTGGTATTATTGGTATTATCATTTCAAGGTGGTAGAGCCAAGCTGTAGCCAATTGACTGCAGCTCATAAACGGGCTGGCTCGACCGGGGTAGTACCACCCTCTCACAGAAGATCGGCGTAAAGCAGCTATTACAGCTGCGTTTCGTACGATGAGTGCGAGAGCCCTTCAGGTCGGCAATGTGCGAGCAATACCTTTGGTATTGTAAGCATCTATAGGCTACGGTAACTGCTTAACATCAGGCGGGCCGTACGCCTTTTTGCCACGGCAGTCCTATAAAAAAAAAAAAAAAAAAAAAAATATTAAGCAAATAAATTTACAGTTCGCTTACGGTGAGGGAAAACATTGTGAGGAAACCTACCTATCCCCCGGGATTAGGTAATAGTCAGTTCTTGTATACACGGCGTCAAGGTTCACCACCTGTCACGTTGGGTACTGACTATCTGGTGAAACGTGGGCTTTGAGTTGGCTTAATACCTCCACAATGTGGTGGTGTATGGCCACTCAAGCCTCTGACTACCCCCGAATGGGGATAAAAGTCGTGACGTTATATATATGTCGGAGAAGGAAGGATGGGGTCCGTCGCTTTCTCATATTGTGGGCGTTCAGTGGGTATAAAGATGACTAATAAGATCTCAAAATGGCACGAAGGCAGTTTCCAATCGCATGTCTCGCTCGACCGCTCGGCGCGGCGGTGCAAACCGTACTGTGCTCCCCGCCGGTGCCGGCCAACGCAAGTGGACTCTGTCCAACGCCTACAGATGGCGCTTTCGTACCATTTCAATACTCTTTCAAAGTTGCCATCTCCGACACGGCCATCCTGCGAATCACACGTCCTCGTGTGTCTATTGGCATCGCAAAACATTCTTAATCTAACCGCTCGGTCACTCCTGACCTAAGTTCCAATCCAAAATCATCCAATACCATGGTTACCGTAATTGTTACCGTAATAGTTTCTGTGATACTCACCCTGATCGGCAACTTATACGTCACTTTAATCGTCACCTTAATCGTCACCTTAATCGTCACCTTAATCGTCACCTTAATCGTCACCTTAATCGTCACCTTAATCGTCACCTTAATCGTCACCTTAATCGTCACCTTAATCGTCACCTTAATCGTCACCTTAATCGTCACCTTAATCGTCACCTTAATCGTCACCTTAATCGTCACCTTAATCGTCACCGAGATCGCTGCCATTACCTAATCACAATTTGACCACAACTCTGTCAGAACTCCCTCCAGAACCCTCTCCTTCGGAACCCTCCATCGGAACCCTCCATCGGAACCCTCCATCGGAACTCTCCATCGGAACCCTCCATCGGAATCCTCCATCGGAACCCTCCATCGGAACTCTTATCAGAACTCTTATCAGAACTCCTTCAGAACACTCCTGGACCGCGCAAAGATAGTAACACGTAGTAAGTGAAGTTAGGCTCCGGGCTGCAAACCGCCGTTTATCATCCAAACAGCCACCTCGCCGTTTATCATCCAAACAGCCACCTCGCCGTTTATCATCCAAACAGCCACCTCACCGTTTATCATTCAAACAGCCACCTCGCCGTTTATCATCCAAACAGCCACCTCGCCGTTTATCATCCAAACAGCCACCTCACCGTTTATCATTCAAACAGCCACCTCGCCGTTTATCATTTAAACAGCCACCTCGCCGTGTATCATCCAAACAGCCACCTTGGGTGACCTCCATCGAGTACCCAGTTCCACACAACAACAACAACAACTCATTGCCACCATCCGGCAATTCCAACAGCGACTGCTTACATCTCCAAGCCAAACGCACGCCACACGCCTTTCGTGGCCGCACTGAGACGGGTAATTAGACCCGGTTTTACGCCTACGTTTGGGAATGGCAGGAAGGTGTATTCGGTCTAAGTGTCTGCATACTACTTAAGGCACTTAATACAACAAAAAGTCCAATCCCTTCATCAGTGTCCATTTTTCTCGTCAGTCTTACTAGAGCAATAATTGGTTAAATGGCTAACAGTAGTTGGTTAACTAGAGAATCGGAATTCATCGATCGGAACGTTATTGATAATTTTCGAACACAACTTCGTTATTTAAGAACACCGTCGGGTAAGTAAGTTACACTTCACTGTTGCACCTATGGCCAACCACTAAAACACTCGTTTATCCAAAGGGCACCGCTGAGACGTCGCGGTTAGGGTGTTTTTACCTTGCTAAATGCTTTGACGCGTTCGGTTAGGTTAGGTTAGTTTAGAACAGTGACCACAATGTGGCAAGAGCCAAATAGTACCCATTTGGTTATTAGTAAAAACTTCGAGGTGTTGGTCCATGACCTTGGGATCAAAGATCATTCAAGGTCAAAGTCAAATTTCAAGTTCATTCGAGAGCGAATAACATTCGATGTCAAAGGTTACTCGAGGTCAAAGGTCATTCGGGGTTAAAGGTCATTTGGGGTTAAAGGTCATTCGAGGTCAAAGTCGACCCGTGTCCTTTTCGCCACCATTATACTCAAACCTAAACATAAACCTAAACCTAAACATAAACCTAAACCTAAACATAAACATAAACATAAACCTAAACATAAACCTAAACCTAATAGCGCCCCTAAGGATACACATTACACACTGACCGACGTCACGCAAATTATAGTCCTTTACACAAAGCTTCTAAAAACGTAACTCCGTCGTAATAAAATTAAGAACTACGATCCAACTTTGATCACATGGGCAAAATAGTCCGCCTGCAATCGTAAAATAATATCCGCAACAAAACAAAATCACATAGCAACATTGACCAGAGTAAATAGACGGTAGGCAGAAAGCGACCAGAGTAAATTGAGGATAGGCAGAAAACTGTTAAATCTCGTCCACCCTCCAATCCAAATAGCAATATCACGCACACCCCACACACACTTCCTTTCACTTCACTTTCTTTGTCAATGTTATAGCATGTACCGCATGTACCCTCTCTTTAGAGAACACGTGTACCAAATAAACATGGTTCGACTCACCGGATTCTGCTTTATGCAAACCTGCCACCACTATCGCCGTCCCGATGCTGCTCCGCGCCGTCGGCAGCCACACCGTCTGTCGATACTCGCATCGCAGCCATCCGCTTGCACACAGCACCGCATTACCACACAAAACACTTAAAACGACACTATTAACACTTCACACACAATAATTCAAACGTCCGTTGCGACTTAGCAAATCGCATAATGTTCTTTGTGCACCGCCATTTTTCTTCTTTTTTTTTTCATTGTACAAACACGTGGCACTTTTAATTTTTAAAATCAACGAGAATTAACACTACGACTTGGAAACTGTGAAGTAACTGCCAACAGTTAAATTACTACGCGATCATCAACGTTTTTAGCCATCGTTTGATCTCACTTCTGATGTCGGAGAAGGAAGGATGGGGTCCGTCGCTTTCTCATATTGTGGGCGTTCAGTGGGTATAAAGATGACTAATAAGATCTCAAAATGGCACGAAGGCAGTTTCCAATCGCATGTCTCGCTCGACCGCTCGGCGCGGCGGTGCAAACCGCACTGTGCTCCCCGCCGGTGCCGGCCAACGCAAGTGGACTCTGTCCAACGCCTACAGATGGCGCTTTCGTACCATTTCAATACTCTTTCAAAGTTGCCATCTCCGACATATATATATATATATATTAAAAAAAAATCGCATACCACCACTTTAAAGAAGAGTTTTGGGTCATTGAAATAAGGTTGATTTTTTCATTTCACTTCTTTTTGAAATGAGAGTGCTTAAGAGCCGACCTAACGCGCTCAGTGTATGAGAATAATGGCCGGCGCACAGTGAGGACGACATGGCATGGCATTTTAATTTTTATGAATCGAATTGAATACTTATCCAATCGAAATAAGGTATATATTTCAATGCACGGTGATCGACCTCGGAGGATCGCGGAGTATTTTATCGGTGCACCCGCTGGAGCACCTTATTTCGATTGTATAAGTATTAAATTCGATTGATAAAAATAAAAATGCCATGTCATGCCGTCGTCACTGTGCGCCGGCCATTATTCTCATACACTGAGCGCGTTAGGTCGGCTCTTAAGCACTCTCATTTCAATAAAGAATCTCACATACATACATATATGAACCCTTAACACATATACACTCCTTTTTTTTGGACAGTCGTGTAAAAAGAAGTGAACAATCAACCTTATTTTTAATGAAACAAAACTCTTTTTTAAACTCGATAAAAATATGCTCTCCTCTCTAGGCCGGTCTGTGTGAACGGACCCTAAAAACGGATAATTATTAAGCACAAGACTCAAGGTAATTATTCCATTTACGCAGCTGTAATATAATGATTCCAATCTACTCTATCACTACGATTTTCTTTGTAAACCGACTCTATATACAGTCAGCACGCGTACGTTAATCTTGCCGGGAACATTACCGAACGAAATTACATTTGGCGGTTTATTAGGGAATCATACAGTTGGTGTGTTATGTAATATTCATTATATATTGGTAGTTAATTCGAATTCAAAATCGGACACAGAGGTTCAAATCTGCATTATCTTTATGAGTTTTCGATGAGGAAAATATGCACGATATGTATTTAATACATAGCCTTGTAATCGGGTCGAAATTCATTAATTTATAAATCATTGTGTGCCATTTTTACCCGACTACGGCGGAGGGTTATGATTTTGACCGGTATGTATGTATGTATGTTCATCTGTTCCCGCCTAACTTCCAAACTACTTGTCGTAATTTGACAAATGAGGTATCGTTTGAAGCGACTTAGTGGCGCGCTGGTTATGGGTTATGTGACGTCACATAAAATTGCATATGGCGCCCTCTAGAGGACATAATGTCATGAACTAAAAAAACATTTTTTATGAAACCGTGTGGGGTATCAAATGAAAGAGCTAAATGAGCACATTTCAAAAATATATATATATTGGTTACCTATAACTCCAATTTAATTAAATAATAAGTAAGTTTAAAAACTAAAACCCGACTACTAAAAAATCGCGCTCTAAAAAGTATGAAACAAGAAAATATTATCATCTAGAGGATAGCCGTGGGCCGTTTAGGCCCTTAGGTCAAAGTGGCATATAACCACGGACCACGGCTATCCTCTAGATGAGAATATTTTTTACCTTTCGATGGCGGCGCGACGGCGGTGCGGCCGGACGTGTGAAAGGGGACTTTTACGGGATCGGGGATTCCCCTGTTAGGTGTGGTAGAGTACCGCACGTGACCCGTATGAAATTTTAACGAATGTAAATACAGTAAAGGTCGAGCATTAATACAACCAATCAAAACGTCGTCTGGCGCAGCGGTTCGAGCGTAGGCCGCCTGGCTCTTTGCATCGGGTGGTTCTGAGTTCGATTTGGCTGGAAGCTTTCGGAAACGGTATTTTCATGATATTCCCAGATCTGGGTGTCACTGGGATCGACCATTTCATTGTATTGTACGGTACCCATAGTACAAGCATTGCTTAGTTTGGGACCATACAGATGGTGTGTTAATTTGGCGATGTAAAAAGATGCGATGTAATAAAGTCAGGTACCTACCTAATCGTACATTATGTGATTGGGTGGACCTGGCTATGCTGTCTATAGCTTATTGGTCTGTGCCATAAGATAATTGTTGCTTTGCAGTCAAAGGGCGCTTTTCCACTAGGCGGCACGACACCGGCAACGGCACTGAGACGGCTTTTTACGCAGTTGTCATTGGTCAGTAAATATTACTGCCAACCAGAGTTGGTATGATTAGAACAAGTTGTTTTAAAACACGTGTTTAAAACAGTTTCTAAAAGAATTTGATTTTTTTTTATTAAGCGTTTAAAACACAGATTACAACAAGTAACGGGCCCGTTAGCGTGGTTGGCGCGGAGGGGACTTTCACGCTGCAGGTCGTAGGTTCGATTCCTACCCGTGACACGCATTTGTGTGCATGAACATGTCTGTATGTCCGGAGTCTGGGTGTATATGTATATTAAGTATGTATTTACAAATAAAAAAGTAGTATATGTAGTAATATCAGTTATCTGGTTTCCATAGTACAAGCTCTGCTTAGTTTGGGATCAGATAGCCGTGTGTAAAAAATGTCCTAGGATATTATTATTATTATTAGTTTTAAACAATGTATAAAACATTAAAAAAAAAAACAAGCTTTTAATCTACTTTTCATTGCGAATGAATGGAAATACATGAAAATAAAGATTTTTGTAGGATTTAGGATTCTTCGGTGTGGTATTTTCTTGAGGAGTCGATGTAAATTATCCCCAAATTGCCTGCTTTTTGTTTCCTGGAGTCGACATTTTATCAGTCACAGAATTATTAAAGAAAGGAAAGAACAGGAAGGACAGAAATTAAACGTTAGAAAGGTAGACACTCATATACTATTTATGTATAGAGTAGAAGAATTTATAGTTCATGGTAATTCCCCGCCTAGGAAAGTCCTTATGTCGGCCGTCGAAAGACAGTAATTCAAATTCCCCTTATGTAAATATTGGGGTTCCCCCAATTAAAAATGAATATTGGAACATACAGGTGAATAGTATTGATTAGAGATACGAAATACTCAACATAAAATGTTTATCCATTGATAGATTTTTGTAAATATTTACTATGGCGAATTTGAAAATAGTCTAAAAATGAAATATTATAGGTCTAATTGAATTGAAATTAATGGCCTTTACTAAAAAGAAGAAAAAAACATATAAAAAAACACTTGTTTAAAACAATTTTAACTGTTTGTTTTATAAAAAAAAACTGTTTTTTTTTTTCAACCCTGCTGCCAACCGTCAGCTAGGCCAACTATTGCCAGCCAGTGACACTACCTGGCCAGTAGCCAGTGGCAGAGGTAGTGGGTGCCAGCTATTGGAAAAACGCCCAATCAATTGATATTTCTTTTCTTCTGTTCAAAAATAAATATGTTACTGTTATTTTGTACATAAAACGCTATACAAGGTGTACCGAAGTGGCATCTGGTTCTGAAGTATGCCAGATGGGACTTGGCGCTTTGCCAACTAGGACACAAGAGTAATTGGTACAGGCAGCCAGGGTAACGGTGGCGTACTTAGCCGTAAAAAATCGATTTCCAAATTCAAGTGCGGCGTATTAATAAATGCATCTCAAAGTTGAGATCGATCTTAAGATGCAGTTTTGACGTTAAATGTATGGAACATCTGTGAAAAACAGCATTTCAAGTTCGATCTCAATCTTGAAATCGATTTATTAATACCGGCCAAGAGGCGAGCGCGCCCGAGAAAGCATTTTATGACATTATGTCTAGGTACTTGGTGATAGATGCATAATAATATCACAACTAGACCCTAACGGTCGAATACTCAAAGGCCACTTTTAAGTCCCACTTAGTAGTTTGAGACGTCGTTATCTGTCATTTTTTGTATGACGCGTCAAAGTTAAGCAGTTCTCAAATTTAAGTTGCGTACGAGTATTCGGCCGTAAGTCGCTTAGCCATTAAACTGCTATTGAGGTGCTATAGTGATCGACTCTGATAGGAGGGTCGTTCAGAATCAACCGACAAATCAGAACGGCGATCACAATAGCACCTCAATGACAATGGCAGTTCCATGCTTGCATGGCTTTATCCGACCCGCTGAGGGCGTTGCTAGTGTCGTATCAGTAGTACAAGACTGTCAAAATATGACAATTCACTATTTAAAATGTTAACTCCTCTTTTGGCTATCGGGGTAGATAAATTTGTTGGACTGAACCTACAAAAGTAATGTAGTTACTTGGCCACTTCATGTACCTTAGCGCGCCCCCTCGGGGGCACTCGAATCAGTCGAGTTTGCACCTTATTGTCGTGTGACGAGAGTAGCTTTTATTTATTTGTGTCTTTGCAGAGTGATTCTGCCCTTTATAGTACTATATTCTGTGGCCACACTGCTAAAAAGGTCTTATCTAATGCACAGAAAAGGTAATAGCACCACCTAATGGACTCCTTAGGTAGTTACCACGCTAGGTACGTATATATATAAGTATAGTATACGTATATATAAGTCAAGTACATACTTCAGAATTACCTATTATTCCCGCTCGAACATTCCCCAGCGCGCCGTCCGAATGAGCAACCTTATCAAGGAAATAAAACGAAACATGAAAATTAAATGCTTTTTCTCTCCGCTGAATGCGACGGAATATTTTCGGCGGAATTTTATAGTGCCGTATCATTGATGTATTATTTTATACCTGCGGCTCTCTCACTCGTCGTACTAAATGCAGCTGTAATAGCCGCTGTGTGCTTTACGCCGATCTTCTGTCAGAGGGTGGTACTACCTCGGTTGAAACAGCCTGTATATGAGCTACAGTCAATTGGCTACAGTTTGGCTTTACCAATATTTGTCTTGGTTTCAATAAATAAAATTAACCCAAAAACATCATGCGTACTAATCCACCAAGCCAACTAGGAACTCGGATGGAATGCGGCTTCCCCGCCCGCACACCCGCCACCGCCTGCGACTTCCCGCCCGCCACACCTCCCGCACTCCGCCACCGCCTTTTTGTGCGAGTGACGTCACATTGACAGGTTCCTAGTTGGCTTGGTGGAGTAGTATGGTTTGACCGTTTTAATTTCCCTGAGGGTTCCATGCTTTGACATTTCACCTCAAAACCGTCTCTTTGTAGTGTTTTTGTAATAATAGATCGAACATCCATCCATTAAAACTTCCTCTCAAGATAAATACGTTAGTTTCACGTGAGTTTTGAGGAAAACTATTTCCTCAGAACTCACGGATCGGACATCTTTAGAAGAAGTTACAAACAAGATTCTTTTAACTCAAGTATACTTGGTCCGCACTGCCGTGTGCTTTGAAATACGAAGTTTATGAGTCATTAAGAAGAATGAAAAAAAAAAAAAAAAAAAAAAAAAAAAACACGACTGCCCTGCCAAAAACGACTTAAAAAGTATAAAACAAGTGCAGTGTCATTGCAGTCGGGGGACCGTTCTGTGGAACATATTTTAACTAAGACGGCCCCCGACTGCAATGACACTGCACTTGTTTTATACTTTTTAAGTCGTTTTTGGCAGGGCAGTCGTGTTTTTAATTTTTTAAGTTATTTATTTTTATTTTATGCATTTTAGTGACAGCAGCCAAAAATTATATGTTTGTTTTGCATGTACACCCTACCTATGTTAAATTAGGCCTATAAATTCTACAGTTTTGGAATGTGCTCATCAAGGCCTTCAATTTGATACCCATATTGTAATAATGGAAGAAAAAAAATATTTTTTCACATATTAAAATTGAGCCATAATGCCGCCATATTGATTTTTCTCAAAAATAATATACCCAGTATTACCCGGAATGATGTAAGGATTCTAACGATACCCCATACATCGAAATCCGTTCAGGCATTTATAAGTTATGGTGGAATAAAGAATCTCACATACATACATACATACATACATGAACCCTAAACACATATACACTCCTTTTTTTGGGCAGTCGTGTAATAAACATACTAATATACTATCAATATCTATTATTCTCATTTGAGCGAGAGAGCCGGAAAGTCCTCTTCCTTCCCCTCCCTCTGCCCCACTCCTCTTCAGGTCGGCAACGTGCGAGCGATGCCTTTGGTATTGCAAGCATCTATAAGCTATAGTACAGCTTAACATCAGACGGGCCGCACGCTTGTTTGGCGCCTTATTAACAAAAAAATATTGCTCCTATGCATGAAGAAAGAGAGAGCGACTAGGTGTTACATAATGCGCAATTAAAATCTTATCATCACGTGATAGCCCCACTAATGGTAAGTGGAAACCGCCACTAAGGGCCCTAAGTCGCTTAGCCATTGTGCGCCACTGTGGCGTTTTGGAGATCGACTTTATTTGACTTGTTGATTCTGACCGGCCAATCAGAGGCCGATCAGCCAGGTCAGCCAATCAGAGGATTAATCTTCCTACTCCGGAAGTGTTACGGATCCGAAGTACGGATTGTCATTTGTCAAAACGTCATTTGTCATTGTCAAAACCATGTCAAACGCTGAAATCGTAAATGTCAAATAACTTTCAGAGTAGGATCCACGAAAGAAGAAACGTCAAATCACGATCATCGAACCCGTCTTTCGGATCCGTTCGCCCGATCCGTCAGCCGAAGCTTTCGTTTCGTTTCTCAAAGTAACCCTCCAGGCGCGGCGCCGACCTTAACCTGATAGGTATTACGCATGAAGATAAGTACATTGAAATAACTCTACCATAATATATTTTACGACTGCTGCAGACATCTTGAATTGATAACACCATTGATAATATAACACGTTTTACAAAATATCCACAAAAAATTCACTGCATTCCATGCAACACCAATAAACAGAACATACAATATTTTGCAGATTGTTACTGCAACCGGCGCGCACGCATATCTGCGTCGAATAAACATAAACACCCCCTCTACGCTGATAAATTTTATTTAAGTTCTTAATTTAATAGTGCACGTTATTTTCCATGGCGTCTCAATAAATAATGAAGTTAATTTACCTACCACAAAAACATTCCTATTTGGCTTTCATCAAGAGAAATGACTGATTACGTACTAGTTAGTAGACGGAAATATTTTATTCAAAGAAAATAATTAAATAAATATCCTGGGACATCCTTTTACACGCGGCTACCTGATCCCAAACTAAGAAAAGCTTGTACTATGGAAACCAGATAACTGATAATATTACTACATATACTACTTTTTGTTTGTAAATACATACTTAATATACATAATTACATCCATACTCGGGATATGCAGACATGTTCATGCACACAAATGCATGTCCCGGGTAGGAATCGAACCTACGATCTGCAGCGTGAAAGGCGGAATCTAAACCAACCACGCCAACGGGCCCGTCAAAGTGACTAAGTACTTAATAAGATAGTCAAGACAATGAAATTTTGATTCGTAAAAATTTTTTTTCGCACGTGACTGAGTCGTACTATGTCCATGGACTTCGTTTAAGAACATACTATTTTGGACAGTCACATTTCTCCGTATTATCTCTGGTTTACTGAGGCACCACCAAAATATCGTGGACTAATAAATTAAGACCTTGTATTTATATCCCTGTTATACGCGACAATCTTGAATAGACCTTTGAGTTTGTTTGTTGCTGCTATTTTCGGATACAATTTTATTAATACAAGAGGTCAGGTTAAGATGGTTAGCCATTGTAAGTTGAGCTTCTATAGATGTGTTCAATGGATCTGCGTCTTGAAATCAAGGTCGATGTTGTTTTGAATGAGCTTATTTGCGACACAATAAAGACAGTATTATGAATGGACTTTTAGATATAGAAGGGTATAAAAGGGCCGCATACGTCACACGTAAAAGGGGGGAGGGGGTCGACGAAATGTGCCATTGTGTGACAAGGGGGTGGGAGGGGTCCTAAGTTTTGTGACGTCACATTTAAAAATCTAATATATCTAAGTATTAAGCCGACATTTGAATTTTTAACGAAATTTTTTGAAAATTTCTGAAAATTATAAAAAATATGTGACGTCACACAGGGAGGGGTGAGTCTCGCAAATGTGACCAGCTGTGACAGGGGGGGAGGGGTCTAAAAAATCATGATATTCGTGTGACGTAATTAATGGATGGCCCCTAAGGGCACAGGAGCGCCTTTTGACGGAGATGCCGCCTTGTTATCGGACTTAAAGTCTTGATTAAAGCGTGTACTCATTATTAAATCACCTTGAGGCTAACTAAAAAACGACTTAACCAATTTCTATTCAACAAACCTGAAAATTATTTTGTTGAAATCATCTATGAAAAATTCGTGCTATATCGATTCATTCGTTTCATAGCTTTTCATATACTAAATAAAATGGCGTTACGACAGTTTTTCCGTAGAAAATCTGCCATATTTATTTAGTGGATAAAATTTATCTGACGATTCTGAAACACAACATGCTGAAACAGGCGCATCATGTCATAAAATGATTAGTGCGTCCAGTAGCCCGATTCACGTAAAAACAAACAATCCAAATAACGCTGAAGTTCGAAAGTCGTTCGATCGAAATCCAATCGAAAGTTGATATTCATGTGTTCTTTGAACGCAGTTCGATAGAACTTCAAATCAAACGTTTACTCAACGAAAAACGGTTACTCAACGAAAAACGGTTACTCAACGAAAAACGGTTACTCAACGACTTGTTGCCATGACGAAAAGGCTCAACGACTATGGTCGGTAAGATATCGTTACGGTTTTTATCACGCGAATCGGGCTACAGATGCCTCGCCGAAGCACCCATTATATGACATCATATCTATGCGTTCCAACGTCAAAACTAAGTGGTCTTTTGCACTCAACCAGGCCCTCGAGTTTGCTAGCTAAAAGCTACTCTGTTTCAAACGAAAACGAAATTTCGAACGAAATTCGCGTATTGCTTACTACGTTTCTCATGGATTCCGACATTTCTTACGAACGAAAATTGTTTGACGTTTAGATTCGACGACGACGAAGACGTCAAACAATTTTCGTTCGTAAGAAATGTCGGAATCAATGAGAAACGTAGTAAGCAATACGCGAATTTCGTCCGAAATTGCGGCCCTCAGTTGCATACGAGTATTCGGTAGTTAGCATTACACAACTTAGAAATGAATAACCAATTGAGACAACACGGACCCTAGTGCATGACACTTCCAGCAACGCTTGATCCGTGCAAATTTTGCTTCCTTGTTCAATGCGCATACAATTACTAATGACTGCGCAACAGTGATATTGGGTTGGAGTTCTTTATTTTATTTTATTTTGTAACTACCCCACATTAATTAGAAAAAAAAACAAATAAAAGTTTGCACTCACAACCACCTGTACGTCGAAATTTTTTATTATTTTAATCATATAGTTCTCATGTAAGTGAATTGTAATATTCTTTTGGGAAATAAATTCATCTCTAACCTCAATTTGACAGTTCTTAATTGATTTATTAGTAAGTTTGCTCTGCAATTGACAAGATGAGTATTGATTGACACTTGGCCCCTTGCCGTGGTGACTGCACGATGTATAAGTGACACTGATATGTGAAGACTTCAGTAAAAAAAAAAACTGCAAGTAACCTAGCGACTGTAGCCTAGGGGTGAACAGGTTGGGCTAACAATCAGAAGGTCCCAGGTTCGATCCCCGGTGGGGCATGCACCAATGGATGAATTTTCATCTACAACATGTTAAGAAAACCCTGTCCGAGCCGAAACCGGTAATTAGGTTCCCCAATCACATGTCCAAATAAAATAAAAAAAATTAAATATTCATGATAGTATACATATTAATGAACATTTAAAGTGCCATTTTTTTTTGCCTTTTTCCCACCTAATGTAGCTAATTTTAAAAATATGACAACACCGTTACCGGAAGTAATTATGTTAGATCGTGTGGCGGCACCTCTGACCACAAAGTATGTGATGACGTCATTTTATGTTTTTTTTTTTATTTAAACGGGGTAATTGTTTTTCAAAAAAATATGGGAGGCCTTTGCCCAGCAGTGGGACACATAATATGCAAAAAAAATGAAAAAACATTTTTTTTACAAAAATAGAATCTAATCTCGATACCCAACAATACGTTTTCGGGTCGGACAGGGTTTTTTTAACATGTTGTATGTGCATAATTTACAGTTCGCTGACGGTGAGGGAAAACATCGTGAGGAAACCTACCTATCCCTCGGGATTAGGTAATAGTCAGTTCCTGTATACACGGCGACACGGTTCACCACCTGTCACGTTGGGTTCTGACTATCTGGTGAAACGGCTTTGGAGTTGGTTAATACCTCCCCAATGTGGTGGTGTATGGCCACTCAAGCCTCTGACTACCCCCGAACGGGGATAAAAGTCGTGACGTTACATAATTGATTTATTAGTAAGTTTGCTCTGCAATTGACTAGATGTGTGTGTAGCGTCACGACTTTTATCCCCATTCGGGGGTAGTCAGAGACTTGAGTGGCCATACACCACCACATTGTGGAGGTATTAACCAACTCAAAGCCCACGTTTCACCAGATAGTCAGAACCCAACGTGACAGGTGGTGAACCTTGTCGCCGTGTATACAGGAACTGACTATTACCTAATCCCGAGGGATAGGTAGGTTTCCTCACGATGTTTTCCCTCACCGTCAGCGAACTGTAAATTATGCACATAGATGAAAATTCATCCATTGGTGCATGCCCCACCGGGGATCGAACCTGGGACCTTCTAATTGTTAGCCCAACCTGTTCACCCCTAGGCTACAGTCGCTTAAATAAAAAAATGTGTTCTATTTATTTCTTTACCTTTTATACAAAATTGCAGACTCTTAATACACCCTATTATAAGTATTACTAAACTAATACCCACAGGTATACTACAATCGTCCTTCAAGTAACGACTACTTTTAAGTAAGGTCAGCTGCGGTCAGGGATACCGGAAGTGGGTAAGCCAATTACCGGTGGCTCTATACTGATAATTCCAGGCTCTATCTAACGTATCTATGTCAGATTGTCGAACTCTACCATCAAAATTTACTAAAGATAATGATTAATCTATACAAACAATAAAATTTTAGGGGCTGTTTGCCTGTCTGTTCCGGCTAATCTCCGAATCAGCTGGACCGATTTTGACGGGAATTTCACTGGCATAGCTGATGTTAAGGAGTAACTTAGGATACTTTTATTTTAGTAAACTTTAACAATATCTTTTGTTAAATTCCACGCGGACGAATTCGCGGGCTAAACTAGCCATTACGAGGGGAACTTTTAACACCCATGTGACAGCACAACCCGATAACGATTCATAAACCATCTTTTTTTTTATCAGTCAGATGGGGTTTTCCATTATCTTTGTAACCATTAAACTCTCGTATTTAATTTACTCCCTCCAAAAGCGTTGCATAAAAACCAATTTCCATATTTCTGATTAAAAGTTACGAACTTCCATACAAACTTTCATCCCTTATTTAACACAGCGGATGAATTTAAAAATCCTTTCTACATCACGATAGAACCTCCTGCGCTTCATGCTTCTAGCCCCACCGGTTTAAGCTGAGCCTTGTCTGGCAGTCAGTCATTGAGGTATTTTATTGCAAGTGTCAAGGAGGGATAAGATTCCTTTCGCTTTAAGTAAATATTTAAAAAAAAACATGCCTTTCAAAGCTTTATTTCAGTATGATCCATCTCCAAGTCTTATCATGTAATTTGTTTTTTTTTTAGTAAAAAAAAATATATTCATGTAAAGTAGCATTTTATAAATAGTCAATAAACAATATTTTAGCGTTACCACCGGTTCATAATGAAGCTTCTATTGAGAAGACCCGGCAAGAAACTCAATGGTTACACTTTTCAAAAGAAAAAGAATAATTCATACGCCAAAGTTATGTGAGTGTCCATGAACCTTGATATATAATTTCAAAGCAATAAAGGCCAACTTCTCTGCACCTGACACCTTGAGTTAATGGAGTTCGAGTGAGACAGAAGTAGTGAAGGTGTAAGGGGAACCCCTTTCAACTATTAAGTGAATTGCTCCAGGCTTTAAAACCGTTGATTTAATTTGAACAGGAGTGCAGCGAAAAGAATTTTCATTTTGCTAAGGAATTCGCGAATTCAAGAGCACTTCAGAGCTGACGAATTAGAGCAAAGTGAGCTCCACGGTGAGCTCCCTTTCAAGTGAGCTCCACGGTGTATAATTAACTTTAGATGTTACAAAAACCTTGCACATTGGTATTATTGGTATTATCATTTCAAGGTGGTAGAGCCAAGCTGTAGCCAATTGACTGCAGCTCATAAACGGGCTGGCTCGACCGGGGTAGTACCACCCTCTCACAGAAGATCGGCGTAAAGCAGCTATTACAGCTGCGTTTCGTACGATGAGTGCGAGAGCCCTTCAGGTCGGCAATGTGCGAGCAATACCTTTGGTATTGTAAGCATCTATAGGCTACGGTAACTGCTTAACATCAGGCGGGCCGTACGCCTTTTTGCCACGGCAGTCCTATAAAAAAAAAAAAAAAAAAAAAAATATTAAGCAAATAAATTTACAGTTCGCTTACGGTGAGGGAAAACATTGTGAGGAAACCTACCTATCCCCCGGGATTAGGTAATAGTCAGTTCTTGTATACACGGCGTCAAGGTTCACCACCTGTCACGTTGGGTACTGACTATCTGGTGAAACGTGGGCTTTGAGTTGGCTTAATACCTCCACAATGTGGTGGTGTATGGCCACTCAAGCCTCTGACTACCCCCGAATGGGGATAAAAGTCGTGACGTTATATATATGTCGGAGAAGGAAGGATGGGGTCCGTCGCTTTCTCATATTGTGGGCGTTCAGTGGGTATAAAGATGACTAATAAGATCTCAAAATGGCACGAAGGCAGTTTCCAATCGCATGTCTCGCTCGACCGCTCGGCGCGGCGGTGCAAACCGTACTGTGCTCCCCGCCGGTGCCGGCCAACGCAAGTGGACTCTGTCCAACGCCTACAGATGGCGCTTTCGTACCATTTCAATACTCTTTCAAAGTTGCCATCTCCGACACGGCCATCCTGCGAATCACACGTCCTCGTGTGTCTATTGGCATCGCAAAACATTCTTAATCTAACCGCTCGGTCACTCCTGACCTAAGCTCCAATCCAAAATCATCCAATACCATGGTTACCGTAATTGTTACCGTAATAGTTTCTGTGATACTCACCCTGATCGGCAACTTATACGTCACTTTAATCGTCACCTTAATCGTCACCTTAATCGTCACCTTAATCGTCACCTTAATCGTCACCTTAATCGTCACCTTAATCGTCACCTTAATCGTCACCTTAATCGTCACCTTAATCGTCACCTTAATCGTCACCTTAATCGTCACCTTAATCGTCACCTTAATCGTCACCTTAATCGTCACCGAGATCGCTGCCATTACCTAATCACAATTTGACCACAACTCTGTCAGAACTCCCTCCAGAACCCTCTCCTTCGGAACCCTCCATCGGAACCCTCCATCGGAACCCTCCATCGGAACTCTCCATCGGAACCCTCCATCGGAATCCTCCATCGGAACCCTCCATCGGAACTCTTATCAGAACTCTTATCAGAACTCCTTCAGAACACTCCTGGACCGCGCAAAGATAGTAACACGTAGTAAGTGAAGTTAGGCTCCGGGCTGCAAACCGCCGTTTATCATCCAAACAGCCACCTCGCCGTTTATCATCCAAACAGCCACCTCGCCGTTTATCATCCAAACAGCCACCTCACCGTTTATCATTCAAACAGCCACCTCGCCGTTTATCATCCAAACAGCCACCTCGCCGTTTATCATCCAAACAGCCACCTCACCGTTTATCATTCAAACAGCCACCTCGCCGTTTATCATTTAAACAGCCACCTCGCCGTGTATCATCCAAACAGCCACCTTGGGTGACCTCCATCGAGTACCCAGTTCCACACAACAACAACAACAACTCATTGCCACCATCCGGCAATTCCAACAGCGACTGCTTACATCTCCAAGCCAAACGCACGCCACACGCCTTTCGTGGCCGCACTGAGACGGGTAATTAGACCCGGTTTTACGCCTACGTTTGGGAATGGCAGGAAGGTGTATTCGGTCTAAGTGTCTGCATACTACTTAAGGCACTTAATACAACAAAAAGTCCAATCCCTTCATCAGTGTCCATTTTTCTCGTCAGTCTTACTAGAGCAATAATTGGTTAAATGGCTAACAGTAGTTGGTTAACTAGAGAATCGGAATTCATCGATCGGAACGTTATTGATAATTTTCGAACACAACTTCGTTATTTAAGAACACCGTCGGGTAAGTAAGTTACACTTCACTGTTGCACCTATGGCCAACCACTAAAACACTCGTTTATCCAAAGGGCACCGCTGAGACGTCGCGGTTAGGGTGTTTTTACCTTGCTAAATGCTTTGACGCGTTCGGTTAGGTTAGGTTAGTTTAGAACAGTGACCACAATGTGGCAAGAGCCAAATAGTACCCATTTGGTTATTAGTAAAAACTTCGAGGTGTTGGTCCATGACCTTGGGATCAAAGATCATTCAAGGTCAAAGTCAAATTTCAAGTTCATTCGAGAGCGAATAACATTCGATGTCAAAGGTTACTCGAGGTCAAAGGTCATTCGGGGTTAAAGGTCATTTGGGGTTAAAGGTCATTCGAGGTCAAAGTCGACCCGTGTCCTTTTCGCCACCATTATACTCAAACCTAAACATAAACCTAAACCTAAACATAAACCTAAACCTAAACATAAACATAAACATAAACCTAAACATAAACCTAAACCTAATAGCGCCCCTAAGGATACACATTACACACTGACCGACGTCACGCAAATTATAGTCCTTTACACAAAGCTTCTAAAAACGTAACTCCGTCGTAATAAAATTAAGAACTACGATCCAACTTTGATCACATGGGCAAAATAGTCCGCCTGCAATCGTAAAATAATATCCGCAACAAAACAAAATCACATAGCAACATTGACCAGAGTAAATAGACGGTAGGCAGAAAGCGACCAGAGTAAATTGAGGATAGGCAGAAAACTGTTAAATCTCGTCCACCCTCCAATCCAAATAGCAATATCACGCACACCCCACACACACTTCCTTTCACTTCACTTTCTTTGTCAATGTTATAGCATGTACCGCATGTACCCTCTCTTTAGAGAACACGTGTACCAAATAAACATGGTTCGACTCACCGGATTCTGCTTTATGCAAACCTGCCACCACTATCGCCGTCCCGATGCTGCTCCGCGCCGTCGGCAGCCACACCGTCTGTCGATACTCGCATCGCAGCCATCCGCTTGCACACAGCACCGCATTACCACACAAAACACTTAAAACGACACTATTAACACTTCACACACAATAATTCAAACGTCCGTTGCGACTTAGCAAATCGCATAATGTTCTTTGTGCACCGCCATTTTTCTTCTTTTTTTTTTCATTGTACAAACACGTGGCACTTTTAATTTTTAAAATCAACGAGAATTAACACTACGACTTGGAAACTGTGAAGTAACTGCCAACAGTTAAATTACTACGCGATCATCAACGTTTTTAGCCATCGTTTGATCTCACTTCTGATGTCGGAGAAGGAAGGATGGGGTCCGTCGCTTTCTCATATTGTGGGCGTTCAGTGGGTATAAAGATGACTAATAAGATCTCAAAATGGCACGAAGGCAGTTTCCAATCGCATGTCTCGCTCGACCGCTCGGCGCGGCGGTGCAAACCGCACTGTGCTCCCCGCCGGTGCCGGCCAACGCAAGTGGACTCTGTCCAACGCCTACAGATGGCGCTTTCGTACCATTTCAATACTCTTTCAAAGTTGCCATCTCCGACATATATATATATATATATTAAAAAAAAATCGCATACCACCACTTTAAAGAAGAGTTTTGGGTCATTGAAATAAGGTTGATTTTTTCATTTCACTTCTTTTTGAAATGAGAGTGCTTAAGAGCCGACCTAACGCGCTCAGTGTATGAGAATAATGGCCGGCGCACAGTGAGGACGACATGGCATGGCATTTTAATTTTTATGAATCGAATTGAATACTTATCCAATCGAAATAAGGTATATATTTCAATGCACGGTGATCGACCTCGGAGGATCGCGGAGTATTTTATCGGTGCACCCGCTGGAGCACCTTATTTCGATTGTATAAGTATTAAATTCGATTGATAAAAATAAAAATGCCATGTCATGCCGTCGTCACTGTGCGCCGGCCATTATTCTCATACACTGAGCGCGTTAGGTCGGCTCTTAAGCACTCTCATTTCAATAAAGAATCTCACATACATACATATATGAACCCTTAACACATATACACTCCTTTTTTTTGGGCAGTCGTGTAAAAAGAAGTGAACAATCAACCTTATTTTTAATGAAACAAAACTCTTTTTTAAACTCGATAAAAATATGCTCTCCTCTCTAGGCCGGTCTGTGTGAACGGACCCTAAAAACGGATAATTATTAAGCACAAGACTCAAGGTAATTATTCCATTTACGCAGCTGTAATATAATGATTCCAATCTACTCTATCACTACGATTTTCTTTGTAAACCGACTCTATATACAGTCAGCACGCGTACGTTAATCTTGCCGGGAACATTACCGAACGAAATTACATTTGGCGGTTTATTAGGGAATCATACAGTTGGTGTGTTATGTAATATTCATTATATATTGGTAGTTAATTCGAATTCAAAATCGGACACAGAGGTTCAAATCTGCATTATCTTTATGAGTTTTCGATGAGGAAAATATGCACGATATGTATTTAATACATAGCCTTGTAATCGGGTCGAAATTCATTAATTTATAAATCATTGTGTGCCATTTTTACCCGACTACGGCGGAGGGTTATGATTTTGACCGGTATGTATGTATGTATGTTCATCTGTTCCCGCCTAACTTCCAAACTACTTGTCGTAATTTGACAAATGAGGTATCGTTTGAAGCGACTTAGTGGCGCGCTGGTTATGGGTTATGTGACGTCACATAAAATTGCATATGGCGCCCTCTAGAGGACATAATGTCATGAACTAAAAAAACATTTTTTATGAAACCGTGTGGGGTATCAAATGAAAGAGCTAAATGAGCACATTTCAAAAATATATATATATTGGTTACCTATAACTCCAATTTAATTAAATAATAAGTAAGTTTAAAAACTAAAACCCGACTACTAAAAAATCGCGCTCTAAAAAGTATGAAACAAGAAAATATTATCATCTAGAGGATAGCCGTGGGCCGTTTAGGCCCTTAGGTCAAAGTGGCATATAACCACGGACCACGGCTATCCTCTAGATGAGAATATTTTTTACCTTTCGATGGCGGCGCGACGGCGGTGCGGCCGGACGTGTGAAAGGGGACTTTTACGGGATCGGGGATTCCCCTGTTAGGTGTGGTAGAGTACCGCACGTGACCCGTATGAAATTTTAACGAATGTAAATACAGTAAAGGTCGAGCATTAATACAACCAATCAAAACGTCGTCTGGCGCAGCGGTTCGAGCGTAGGCCGCCTGGCTCTTTGCATCGGGTGGTTCTGAGTTCGATTTGGCTGGAAGCTTTCGGAAACGGTATTTTCATGATATTCCCAGATCTGGGTGTCACTGGGATCGACCATTTCATTGTATTGTACGGTACCCATAGTACAAGCATTGCTTAGTTTGGGACCATACAGATGGTGTGTTAATTTGGCGATGTAAAAAGATGCGATGTAATAAAGTCAGGTACCTACCTAATCGTACATTATGTGATTGGGTGGACCTGGCTATGCTGTCTATAGCTTATTGGTCTGTGCCATAAGATAATTGTTGCTTTGCAGTCAAAGGGCGCTTTTCCACTAGGCGGCACGACACCGGCAACGGCACTGAGACGGCTTTTTACGCAGTTGTCATTGGTCAGTAAATATTACTGCCAACCAGAGTTGGTATGATTAGAACAAGTTGTTTTAAAACACGTGTTTAAAACAGTTTCTAAAAGAATTTGATTTTTTTTTATTAAGCGTTTAAAACACAGATTACAACAAGTAACGGGCCCGTTAGCGTGGTTGGCGCGGAGGGGACTTTCACGCTGCAGGTCGTAGGTTCGATTCCTACCCGTGACACGCATTTGTGTGCATGAACATGTCTGTATGTCCGGAGTCTGGGTGTATATGTATATTAAGTATGTATTTACAAATAAAAAAGTAGTATATGTAGTAATATCAGTTATCTGGTTTCCATAGTACAAGCTCTGCTTAGTTTGGGATCAGATAGCCGTGTGTAAAAAATGTCCTAGGATATTATTATTATTATTAGTTTTAAACAATGTATAAAACATTAAAAAAAAAAACAAGCTTTTAATCTACTTTTCATTGCGAATGAATGGAAATACATGAAAATAAAGATTTTTGTAGGATTTAGGATTCTTCGGTGTGGTATTTTCTTGAGGAGTCGATGTAAATTATCCCCAAATTGCCTGCTTTTTGTTTCCTGGAGTCGACATTTTATCAGTCACAGAATTATTAAAGAAAGGAAAGAACAGGAAGGACAGAAATTAAACGTTAGAAAGGTAGACACTCATATACTATTTATGTATAGAGTAGAAGAATTTATAGTTCATGGTAATTCCCCGCCTAGGAAAGTCCTTATGTCGGCCGTCGAAAGACAGTAATTCAAATTCCCCTTATGTAAATATTGGGGTTCCCCCAATTAAAAATGAATATTGGAACATACAGGTGAATAGTATTGATTAGAGATACGAAATACTCAACATAAAATGTTTATCCATTGATAGATTTTTGTAAATATTTACTATGGCGAATTTGAAAATAGTCTAAAAATGAAATATTATAGGTCTAATTGAATTGAAATTAATGGCCTTTACTAAAAAGAAGAAAAAAACATATAAAAAAACACTTGTTTAAAACAATTTTAACTGTTTGTTTTATAAAAAAAAACTGTTTTTTTTTTTCAACCCTGCTGCCAACCGTCAGCTAGGCCAACTATTGCCAGCCAGTGACACTACCTGGCCAGTAGCCAGTGGCAGAGGTAGTGGGTGCCAGCTATTGGAAAAACGCCCAATCAATTGATATTTCTTTTCTTCTGTTCAAAAATAAATATGTTACTGTTATTTTGTACATAAAACGCTATACAAGGTGTACCGAAGTGGCATCTGGTTCTGAAGTATGCCAGATGGGACTTGGCGCTTTGCCAACTAGGACACAAGAGTAATTGGTACAGGCAGCCAGGGTAACGGTGGCGTACTTAGCCGTAAAAAATCGATTTCCAAATTCAAGTGCGGCGTATTAATAAATGCATCTCAAAGTTGAGATCGATCTTAAGATGCAGTTTTGACGTTAAATGTATGGAACATCTGTGAAAAACAGCATTTCAAGTTCGATCTCAATCTTGAAATCGATTT
Organism: Drymonia ruficornis; assembly: GCA_947859195.1. Taxonomy (NCBI): domain Eukaryota; kingdom Metazoa; phylum Arthropoda; class Insecta; order Lepidoptera; family Notodontidae; genus Drymonia; species Drymonia ruficornis. The sequence continues at coordinate 2,171,969 of OX401922.1, forward strand.
ATTAATACCGGCCAAGAGGCGAGCGCGCCCGAGAAAGCATTTTATGACATTATGTCTAGGTACTTACTTGGTGATAGATGCATAATAATATCACAACTAGACCCTAACGGTCGAATACTCAAAGGCCACTTTTAAGTCCCACTTAGTAGTTTGAGACGTCGTTATCCGTCATTTTTTGTATGACGCGTCAAAGTTAAGCAGCTCTCAAATTTAAGTTGCGTACGAGTATTCGGCCGTAAGTCGCTTAGCTATTAAACTGCTATTGAGGTGCTGTAGTGATCGACTCTGATAGGAGGGTCGTTCAGAATCAACCGACAAATCAGCGGGGCGATCACAATAGCACCTCAATGACAATGGCAGTTCCATGGCTAAGCTACTTAGGGCCCTGATGGCTCGAGCGCGGCAGCTCAGGGCATGTGTGCACCCAATGGTTGCGTCTAAATGTGGCTAGTAGTGCGCCCGAGCAATCACTTTTGACATAGTAGAAAAATGGGTAGTAAGTTATCTTCATAGAAACGCACCGCGCGCGAATTGTATGTGTGCGCCATGCGTATCTATGCGTCGCGCACGCACACTCAAACCAAAACTAAACCCGGTTATCAGTGCGAAACAATGCATGTGATGTTTAAGTGTGCGTGCGCGACGCATAGATACGCATGGCGCACACATACAAGCCGCGCGCGGTGCGTTTCTATGAAAATAACTTACTACCCATCTTTCTACTAAGCTTTTGACGTCTGACTATGTATATTTTGATGCACCCAATGAAGTGGGCGATGGATGTACTGAGATATTGGCGACTATATTAAATTAAATAGGTAGTGTTTCAGGAAAAGGTACTTGGCTATGAAGGCTATTAAATTGTCGCTTACGTAGCGGCGCACGGCGCGATAACAGCCCTTTGTTTTCATTTATTTTTTCTATTTTTTTAGTAAAGTAAGTACGTTGTTTGAGTTCGAGGAACAAATGCGTAGGTTTTATAATAACAGCAAACGCGATCTTAAGTACGTACGGAGGTAGAGCCAAGCTGAAGCCCACTGCAGCTCATATATGGGCTGGCGCCACCGGGGTAGTACCGCCCTCTCACAGGATATCGGCGTAAAATAGCTATTTGAGTTGCGTTTCGTAAGATAAGCGAGAGAGTTGGAAGCCCCTACCTCTTTCCAGCTCACTGTCCCACTCCCCTTCAGGTCGGTAAAGTGCGAGCGGTGCCTTACTTGTTGCAAGCATCTATAGGCTACGGTAACTGCTTAAAACCATGGTTCGTACGCTTGTTTGCCACCACAAAAAACACATCACATTACAAAAAAACTTTTATAAGCTTTTTAACGAGCAAATTATTAAAACAAAGTATCTTTTTACATGCAAAATAACGTGGCTAGTCCATAAATAATTCAACCTAAACTGTTTAAAAAAAAATGGTTGCGTGATGCCGCGCCATGTATGGCGGTCCCTAAAATGTCGCAGATAGTTATTGAGAACTAGTATTTTAGAAAACACTCCATTAAGAACCATAAATTACTTATAGTACATAGAAATATTATGTAAGTACAAATAGATCTCTTAAAAAGATAAATGTGCTGAGTTTCTTATTGTATCTTCTCAGACGAGGTTGCATTTCAATCTGGAGAGTTCAGTAAAAATAATGTCAATTTGTAAGTACCCCCGTAAACCTAACAGAATGAAAGATTTTACTTTGACGTAAAGATGATCCCAATATGTCGTTATGTGAAAAAAAAACTTTTACATGAACAACCAGCATAAGTATATGAAATAAATAATAATACAGATCAATAATTATTACGCTATAGGTATTAGTAAATAAATAGGTCGCCGGATCCGCTGGATGCGAGCAGCGCAAGACCGGCCATTGTGGCGAACATTGGGGGAGGCCTATGTCCAGCAGTGGACGACTTTCGGCTGAGATGATGATGATGATGATTAGTAAATTGTTATAAAATTCGTTTTTAATATTAAATTAATTGATTAAATACACGTGATCTAAATACGTACGTCAATACAATATCACTCCAAATTAGAACTATAATTTCTAATTGACTCTACCATCAATTCACAAGAATTTAATCTTAGGTATGCCAGGTTTTAAGAGCGTGTAAAACTTAAAACCAAACATTACACAGGTACCAAAACACAAAGCTGTGTTAGTGTCCCTAAAAGTTTAATTAGACATTCACAATAATGTCGTATAAAAATTTAAACTGCTACTTAATGCTACTTTGTTATAAAGTGTCAAGGTTAAAAATTTATCGATTTTGGTATAAAAGCCTAGACATTATGTGATATTCTTAAATTCATTTCTCTCTTTTATTATAATTATTACTGCAATAGGTGGACAAAATCGTCGGGCCCCCAAGTCGCTTAACCATAGAACTGCCACTGTAGCGTTTTGCTATAGCGACCGCATCTCTGGATTTTCCGAAATCTATGTGTGAATCATAACTTTAATATGATTATCACTTGCTTACGGTGAAGGAAAACGTCGTGAGGAAACCTGCATGTCTTAGAAAATATAAAAAAAATTAGAAAGACATGTGAAAGGAAAGACAGGATTATGGCCTGAATCCCCCTCCCATTGAGGGGAAGTCCGTGCCCAGGAGTGGGACGTTAAAGGGGCTAATATTATTATTTATAGAATACCATACAATCCATGGCTGGAATTTTCAACAATCCCTCCTTGATATAAAGATGCTACTGTTAACAATTCATGTTCTCAACCTCGACTGTGCATTGATAGATGAGTCATTCAGTTTCTCGTTTTATACGGGTTTTTTTAAGCGACTGTAGCCTAGGGGTGCACAGGTTGGGCTAGCAATCAGAAGGTCCCAGGTTCGATCCCCGGTGGGGCGTGCACCAATGGATGAATATTCATCTATGTGCATAATTTACAGTTCGCTGACGTTGAGGGAAAACATCGTAAGGAAACCTATCCCTATCCCTCGGGATTAGGTAATAGTCAGTTCCAGTATACACGGCGACAAGGTTCAACACCTGTTCACGTTGGGTTCTGGCTATCTGGTGGGCTTTGAGTTGGTTAGTACCTCCACAATGTGGTGGTGTATCGCCACTCAAGCCTCTGACTACCCCCGAATGGGGATAAAAGTCGTGACGTTACATTACATTGTCCATTATTTTTTAACCAGTGCTTCAATTTTGATATGTTTAAACGAAATTTAAGAAAGGTGTATTTTTTTGTTTGATGTTTCACTTAAAATACTACAGTAAACGTTTATAAAAGGAAAGATGTTTACTTTGAAAATCATTTTTGGTCACCCGCCAACTTATTTCATTTCATCTGTTATTTCATTAATTGCATATTTCTTACTCGGATAAAGTAAAAAATATTTTTTTTTGAAAGTACAGAACAATTACCCAATGGAAATTTGTTCACTTACCGATATAGAGCAACATAAATAAATATTTGCGCCCTGGTTAAAATAATACCCTGTATAAATAAACCATTACCAAGGAATCAAGAAGAACTGACATGCGTAAGCGCATGATGCAATAAACGCGCGAATAATCCAACAATATACTCATTAGATAATTGTGGCATGCACCATCTACTTTTACTTGGCATAACGCCAACTATAACATCGCATCGATGACACTATCATTAAAAAAAAGTATTTTCAATAATCTGTGCGATGACCTCATTGATAACGCAATGCGCAAGCGCAGATAATACCACGGAGCCTCCAGAATACATCGTCGAATAAAATCATCTGTCATTCAGCAACGCGCGGTCGGAGAGAACGGTCGTGTGCTGGATTTTTTTTATAAATAACTCGTGTGTTATCATGTTAGTGTTAGCGTGTTTGCTTTTGTTTGCGCAGGCGCACGGCTTGCAAGTAAACACTACTGAAGGTGTTGTGGAAGGTAGTAAGGTCGGTGACCTTGATTATTTCGCGTTTCATGGGATAGCGTACGCTGGGCCCACTACTGGACAAAACAGATTTAAGGTGAGTCGAGTTTTTATACTTACGTAACAGGAAAATGCATTCGGCAATGCATTTTAGATAACGATTAAATTAATAATGATAATGATTAATTGCAAGTGTGGATCGTTATAATATAGTTATTGGTGGTAGAGTCAAGTAATTGACTAGCTCGACTGGGGTAATACCATCCTGTCACAGAAAATCGGCGTAAAGTAGCTATTACAGCAGCGTTTCGTACGATGAGTGAGAGAGCCGGACGGCCTACCGCCCTCCCTTCAAGTGCGTAACGTGCGAGCAATGCCTTTGGTATTGCATGCATCTATAGGCTACGGTAACTGCTTAACATCAGGCGGGCCGTACGCTTGTTTGCCACCTTAGTCATATAAAATAAGGAAATGCACGCGGCAATGCGGTTATCGATAATGATGACGTTTAGTGACGATAAGTGTGTTCATCGTTCTTCTTTCGGTATTATTTTCCTTTAACTCTGTTGGTGAGTTTAGGGCCTCCACAGACTAGCTACTTTTAGCATCGGCGACCGGCGATTTTGTGACGTATCGATGCTGCGTCGCGTTTCTTCGAGCGCGATAGAGCCAGACGCAGCATCAAAATCGCCGATCGCCGATGCTAAAAGTAGCTAGTCTGCGGAGGCCCTTAGTTCTTAAGATCCGAAGGTTGTGAGTTCAAATCTCAGCAGCAGGCCTGGTATTCATATATCTATGTGTCAACTACGTTTTTAAGAAGCGCTTACGTTGTGGCGGTGAACCCTTGGACAGGTAGCTTCAAAATAAAGAAAAAAACGATGAGGTCGATGGATGCGACAAAAACTGCAACGTGCTTATTAAAATCGACTTTATTTTACACTAAGTAGAGATCCGTTTTCACACGATATGTTAGTAATTTCTAGACCATAATCGATAGTTAACCTGTAGTTAAGTAGGGTAAGGTTGCTTAAGTCGTACCCCCTAAGGGAATAATGCCGTATTTATTTTATTTATTTATTTATTTAGGTACAAACAGTCTCATTACATGAGTGGAAATGGTTCTGTGTTAACAAATAGACCGAAAGTATCATGCATTAAACATAATTGATGTTATAACAAAAAAATTAAACTCGTTTATAAGGCGGGTGTAGACAAATTTCCCTTATGAATATTGATATAACTCATTTATCTTTTTTGTTATAACACGGACTAACTTTATTAAAAAAAATTGGCAGTAAAGAGCAGTAAAGGGCAGTGCCTACCTCGGTTCTTGCCACTAAAGTAGGTATGCTATTTAAAATAGGTATATTGATTTAACCCACACAACATCACAACTTCAGCAGAGCAGAAATTAAATTATTTTACAAAATAATTTAATTTCTCCAGGAAAATGTCAATGCCACATAGTCTTGTGTCTTGTCTTGTCTTTTACATATATGGAATCTTTATTCATCTACCGTACATAGATCGTTAGATCTCTATCTCCGCCTGTTTTACCCTTCTGATATTTTATTTGACCTTATATCTTTATGGATGAGTGATCCCTTAATTGCCATGGGAAAACGCCGTGTTCCTAAATTCAATTAACATATTTGATCTTTGACACTCGCCTCGTTGCAATACGCCTGTAAGTAACTAACTATAGACTTCTGGCTTGTATTAGTTTCCAAACGGGGGCTTATAGAGATGTTTGTAGCATTTGGCCATTATTACAAAAAAAAAGTTACGACTTTTATCCCCATTCGGGGGTAGACAGAGGCTTGAGTGGCCATACACCACCACATTGTGGAGGTATTAACCAACTCAAAGCCCACGTTTCACCAGATAGTCAGAACCCAACGTGACAGGTGCTGAACCTTGTCGCCGTGTATACAGGAACTGACTATTACCTAATCCCGAGGGATAGGTAGGTTTCCTCACGATGTTTTCCCTCACCGTCAGCGAACTGCTATTACTGCTGGCCATTATTACATTGGCTCTTTTATCAGTTATCTAACAAAAACATCGAACATTGCCGTCTTTATATTTGAGAGCAAAAAAGAGACTACGCAACCTCATTTTGTAGGAAAAACAAGTACGAGATCACTAAACTCGACATAAGAATCACTGTTTTCAAGTAATAAAATAAATTCGATTTCAAAATGGTACGATAAGGAAAATCAATAAATTAATAAATATCCTGGGACATTCTTTTACACACGGCTAACTGATTCCAAACTTAAGCAGAGCTTGAACTATGGAAACCAGATAACTGCGGACCTAAGGCGGTCGCTATGCAAATATTGCCAATGCAATTCATTTTTCAGATTTTCTGAGGAATCCTTAGCAATTCCGCTAAATTTCTGTAGAATAGTCACACATTTTACGCCATTCGTGACAGTTTCACGGAAATTTTGCGGATTCTGCTAGAGGGTTGGAAAAATGAATTGTTTTAGCAGAATTGCTGCAATTAATTTTTGTGACGGCCTTAGCCCCCCTGATATTACTACATATACTACTTTTTAAATATAATTACAAATAGGTAACTAAAACTAACTGCTAATACATTTTAAAGTAAAACTGAAGAGTGAGTGTAAGGGTGTGTGAATATGAGTGTGAGAGAGGGAGAAGGGTGTAGGAGATATGTGTGTAGTGTTAGGGTGTATGTGTTAGGTGATGAGCAGAGATCGGAGCAGGTAGATTGATTTAAGGTTATTGACGTCAAACGTATTTGTTAATATGGATAAGACTCAGACTTCTACAGATGTTGAACGATCATTTTCTACTAATAAATGGATTATAGACGTCAAATGAAATAGATTGAAATTAAAAAACATTGAAAAACTTACGGTCATTTATTTTAACTATACCTATAGAGACACATAATCAGGATGTACAAATTGTAACCGATGAATATTAAAAATAAACAACAATAAATGATGTAATTTCCTCACTTAAACGTTTTTCATTTCAATATATTTTCTACGAAATGTTTTGACATCCCAGTTCCATTCCATTCCGGAAAAATGGCATGTCCATGTTCTGACCTCATGGCACAAGTACCAAAAAAAAATATACCTGCTCCGATCTCTGGTGATGAGTCTGTGGGAAAGAGTCGAGTTGGAAGGTCAAGTTTAGTTTCAAGAACGGATTGGGCTTTGAAGTAATGGCTGTGCTCATTTTACTATAGATAAGAGGGATCATGTAAAGGATGTTTTTATTGTGGGTATGTAAAACCAATGATATAGCAAGCAAAGAGATAGATAGGTTACCTAGACGACAAAACGTATTACAAATGGCACGAATAACGCTCGAACACACACGCGGCGGCGACGGTAGTACGTTGATTGGTTTAATATTGTTTTTATTTATTATTTTAGTTTTATTTAGGTAAGTGTTTATAAATAATAGGTAAAATAATAAATGGAAGAAAATAAAATAAAAATATAAGATAAACAATGCCGAACTACTTATACCTATAAATAAACGACATGTAAAAAAATCAACAAGGTACGTAATAACGTGCAAAAACAACACTGTCAACGCGTTTATGAGTGACGCAGGACCACGCAAGGCTGAGCTCAAGTTGGCCAATTAGCAAAATTTTTAAGTGCCACTTACGGAGCGCGAGCAACCTGTCTACATTATTATTTATATTTTTTATTAAAACCATCGCAAGATCGCATCGAGATGAGTCATGGGTTAAATATTAGACACGTGTTATAGGTATTTTACCGCTAATTATTAGTATACACTGAAAACAAATCCATCTTAATATTATGTTCTCAATATACTAAAACATTGACTGATGTAGCGTATACTTTTAAACGAAGTATACTTGCTTTTCTGAGGAGATTTTATAAGAAGTCAGGTATACCTAAGGCGCTCCTGATATTAATATGGCTCTCTATTATTAGCCGACTACGGCGGAGGGTTATGATTTTGACCGGTATGTATGTATGTTCATCTGTTCCCACCTAAGTTCCAAACTACTTGTCGTACTTTGACAAATGAGGTAGCGTTAGAAGCGGCTCAATGGCGCGCTGGTTATAGGCTATGTGACGTCACATAAAATTGCATATGGCGCCCTCTAGAGGATATAATTTAATGAAACCGTGTGCGGTATCAAATGAAAGAGCTTGATGAGCACATTTTGAGCACGTTTAGGGTCTTTAGGTCAAAGTGGCATATGACCACGGACCACGGCTATCCTCTAGATGAGAATATTTTCTTGTTTCATACTGTTTAGAGCGCGATTTTTCAGTAGCCGGGTTTTAGTTTTTAAACTTACTTTTTACCCGACTACGGCGGAGGGTTATGATTTTGACCGGTATGTATGTATGTATGTATGTATGTATGTATGTATGTATGTATGTATGTATGTATGTATGTATGTATGTATGTATGTATGTATGTATGTATGTATGTATGTATGTATGTATGTGCATCTGTTCCCACCTAACTTCCAAACTACTTGCCATAATTCGACAAATGAGGTATCGTTAGAAGCGGCTTAATGGCGCGCTGGTTATAGGCTATGTGACGTCACATAAAATAGCATATGGCGCCCTCTAGAGGACATAATGTCATGAACTAAAAAAAATACATTTTTTAATGAAACCGTGTGGGGTATCAATTGAAAGAGCTTGATGAGCACATTTCAAAAATATATATATTGTTACCTATAACTCCAAAATAATTAAATAAAAAGTAAGTTTAAAAACTAAAACCCGACTACTGAAAAATCGCGCTCTAAAAAGTATGAAACAAGAAAATATTCTCATCTAGAGGATAGCCGTGGTCCGTGTTCATATGCCATTTGGCCCTAAAGGACCTACACGGACCACGGCTATCCTCTAGATGAGAATATTTTCTTGTTTCATACTTTTTAGAGCGCGATTTTTCAGTAGTCGGGTTTTAGCATTTGTTATTAATATTATATTTATTTGACGACCACTTGGCATATAGTGGTTCGATCGTAAGCCGCTCGGCTCACATCGGGTGGTTGCAGGATCGATTCTTCGGTAGGCCTTTTCGTAATTAACCCTGGTCTGGGTGTCACTGGGATCGCCCCCAGTCCATTGTATGGTATCCATAGTACAAGCGTTGCTTAGTTTGGGACCATACAGTTGGTGTGTTAGTCTGTCGATATACCTATATGTATTTCTTTTGATATAATTTACCTTATAATAGTAAAACAGTCATTGGTAATGCGACCATGAGACGTTGTGTTTAGATAGGTTGAATATATTATTACTAGCTTTTGCCCGCGACTTCGTCCGCGCAGAATTGAAATTAAAAAAACGGACCCCGGATCCCGTTTCCCGGACCCGGATTTTGTATCCCGGATCTCGTTACATAGGTCCCGTTGCCCGGATCCTAGATCCCGTCTTCCGGATCCCGGATCCCGTTCCCAGATTCCGTTAGCTAAATCCCGGATCCCGTATCCCGGATATCACGGATCCCGTATCTCGTATCCCATATCCCGGATCTCGTTTCCTGGATCCCGTATCCCGGAACGCGTTACCCGGATTCCGTATCCCTGATATCACGAATCTCATATCAAATATCCTGAATTTCGTATCCTGGATCTGGTTTCCCGGGTTCCGTATCCCGGATCTCGTTTCCCGGATCCCAGATTCCGTTTGCCGGATCCCGGTTCCCGTATCCCGGATATCACGGGTCCCGTATCCCATATCCCGGATTTCATACCCCAAATTTCCTTTCCCGGGTCCCGTATCCCGGATCTCATTTTCTTAATCCCGGATCCCGTTTCCCAGATCCCAGCTTCCGTTTGCCGGATACCGGATATTTTTTTATTATAGGACTGCGGTGGCAAAAAAGCGTACGGCCCGCCTGATGTTAAGCAGTTACCGTAGCCTATAGATGCTTACTATATAAATATTCTCCTTAAAGTATCGACCTATATTTTTTTATTATAGGACTGCGGTGGCAAAAAAGCGTGCGGCCCGCCTGATGTTAAGCAGTTACCGTAGCCTATAGATGCTTACTATATAAATATTTTCCTTAAAGTATTAACCAGATTTTTTTTATTATAGGACAGCGGTTGCAAAAATGCGTACGGCCCGCCTGATGTTAAGCAGTTACCGCAGCCTATTGATGCTTACTATATATATTTTTTCCTTAAAGCATCAATCTATATTTTTTATAGGACTGCGGTGGCAAAAAAGCGTACGGCCCACCCGATGTTAAGCAGTTACCGTAGCCTATAGATGCTTACTATATAAATATTTTCACTAAAGTATCAACCTGTTTTTTTTTTGTTATTATAAGACTGGGGTGACAATAAAGCGTACGGCCCGCCCGATGTTAAGCAGTTACCGTAGCCTATAGATGCTTACTATATAAATATTTTCCTTAAAGGATCAACCTATATTTTTTTATAGGACTGCGTTGGCAAAAAAGCGTTCGGCCCGCTTGATGTTAAGCAATGACCGTAGCCTATAGATGCTTACAATACCAAAGGCATTGCTCGCAAATTGCCGACCTGAAGGGGAGTGGGATGGAGCTTTTGGCTCCCATACTCATCGTACGAAACGCAGCTGTAATAGCTGCTTTACGCCGATCTTCTGTGAGAGGATGGTACTACCCCGGTCGAGCCAGCCCATATAATATGAGCTGCAATCAATCGGCTACATCAAAAAAGTTGAAATCCATATTTTTTGATACGTAAAAAGAAACCGTAAACTCAATTGTTCATTATTTATTACCTCAGAAATGACGAATTTCCATATGAACTTTCATCCCCTATTTTACCACCTTAGGAGTAGAATATTAAAAAACGCCGAAACCCATATTTTTTATTTTTAAAAAGTCACCTAAAGACCAATTTTCATAATTTTAACTTGAAAAATGACGAACTTGCATACAAACTTTTATCCCCTATTTAATCCACTTAGGGGTTGAATTTAAAAAAAACGCCGAAACATATTTTTTTAAAAGATACCTAAACACCAATTTTCATAATTCTAACTTTAAAAATGACGGAACTTGCATACAAACTTTCATCCCCTATTTAATCCCCTTAGTGGTTGAATTTTCAAAAACGCCGAGACCCATATTATTTTATTTTTAAAAAGACACCTAAAAACCAATTTTCATAATTCTAAATTGAAAAATGACAAACTTACATACCAACTTTCATCCTCTATTTAATCCCCTTAGGGGTTGAAATTTCACAAATGCTGTAATTTTTATTTATAATACGTAAAAAGAAACCTAAACACAAATTTTCATTATTCTAACCTCAGAAATGACGAACATACATACAAACTTTCGTCCGCTATTTTACCCCCTTAGGGGTTGAATTTTCAAAAACGCAGCAAATCAAGTTTTTTATTTATAAAAAGGAACCTATACACCAATTTTCATAATTCTATCATCAATAAAATTATTTTTATAAAAAAAAAACAAACCGACTTCAAAAAAACCTGGAGCACTAAAAAGCCTGAAATAATATTTATATTACTACCTCTGCCTACCCCTTCGGGAAAACCAGACGTGATGGTGTGTTATCGAGTATTTGGAGTCGGTGCCAATTTATCTTCTTACTTTTATAATAGGTAGACTTGGCATACCAAGATTGGCACCGACTCCAAATACTCGATAACACACCATCACGTCTGGTTTTCCCGAAGGGGTAGGCAGAGGTAGTAATATAAATATTATTTCAGGCTTTTTGGTGCTCCAGGTTTTTTTGAAGTCGGTTTGTTTTTTTTTTATAAAAATAATTTTATTTCACGATTTTTAGTGGCGCCATACCAATGAACATTTTGGCATATTGAACCGTATGAAGTAAGCCCAACAAAAGGTTACTGCTGTAAATCGTTGAGGAATTCCCTCGACTGTCTATGGTCTCCATCATCAGACCTGTAATAGCACTTATAAACCATATGGGTGCAAAATTCTCAGCAATAGAAATGAATTAAGTCCAAACAAAAGGTAGCTACTGTAAAACGTTGAGGAGTTCCCTTGACTATTCTTCGTCTTCATCATCAGAACCCTAATGACAGTCACAACCCATCTAGGTGTAAAGTTCTCATCAATACAAATTAATCAAGCCCAAACACCAGGTGATTGCTGTAAATCGTTGAGGAGTTCCCTCGACTGTCTTTCGGCCCCATCATCAGATCGACTCCAGACCTTCATAAAATAGTAGTGCTTTAAAGTACTTAATGAAAAAAATTACAAACGCACTAGTCGCCCCTACGATTTTCGAAGGTTCCCCTCGATTTCTCTGGGATTCCATCATCAGATCCTGGTTTCCTTATCATGGTACCACCCCCGGGATATCTTCTTTCCAACGAAAAAAGAATCATCAAAATCGGTTCATAAACGACGAAGTTATCCCCGAACACACATAAAAAAAAAAAAAATATACGGTCGAATTGAGAAACCTCCTCCTTTTTGAAGTCGGTTTAAAAATGACGAACATCTATACTCACTTCCCAACTAACTTTCATCCCCTATTTTACCACCTTAGGGGTCGAATTTTTCAAAAAGCTGAAAACCATATTTTTTATTTTTAAAACTTCACCTCCACACCAATTTTTATAATTCTAACTTGAAAAATGACGAACTTGCATACAAACTTTCATCCCCTATTTAACCCCCTTAGGGGTTGAATTTTCAAAAATCGCTTCTTATTGCTTGCCTACGTCACAAAATATATCTACTGTCCAAATTTCATGTCTCTAACTTCAGTAGTTTCGGCTCGGCGTTGATGAGTCAGTCAGTCAGTCAGTCAGTCAGTCAGTCAGTCAGTCAGCATTTCCCTCTTTATATATTAGTATAGATATAGATAACAAGACTGCTCGAACAAAACGTAGGTATACGCTTTATTGATCTGAATAGATCCCGAACAAAAGGATTTTCCTTGAAGTGAGAATACTCAATGTATGCAAACATAATGCAAATAATCATCTCTATTTTTAACTAAATAAAAGCAAAGATTGAGTTAGGGTTGTTTTTTTTCCTTGTATACATACAGGAAGTTTCAAAAGTGAGAAATAAACAACTTTATTGAAATTCGAACACCTAAAAAAATCGCAAACTTTAACATCGCAAAAACTATGTAAAACTTTCATAAACATTTTTTTTATATAATTGGTTGCTACTCCAGTATTAATCATCTTACGGGATCGTACGTTTGTTTGGCACCTTTGTCACCTAAAAAAATGTATCCACAAACGGACAAAATTTGTACACTGCAGTATCTCTGCCTACCTCATCGAGGAATTAAGGTGTGATGATATAATCACTTTCATACTATTTCAACCGATCTTATCGTAAGGCCGTTTATTTGCGTTCACTATCTATAACATTCTGATAACTGGTTATCGTGAATTAATGTGTTTGAAATGGTTTCCAGGGCCCGTCGCCGCCTCCCAAGCATGTCGGTGTCTTCAACGCGGTCACCAGCAACGTGATTTGCGCACAGCCCTCGTCCCGAGGACTCATTGGGATTGAAAACTGCTTAACCTTAAGCATCTTCACGAAGAACGTGACTACACCAAAGCCAGTCATCGTATTCCTCAACTCCGAGGAGTACACCACTACAACACAAAAGCCGTACACTTACAAGAGATTTGTAGACGAAAATGTGGTGTTTGTCACCGTCAATTATCGCTTATCCATCTTTGGGTTCCTCTGTTTGGGGGTTCCTGAGGCCCCGGGCAACGCTGGATTGAAAGACGTCATTCAAGCCCTGAAGTGGATAAATGCAAATATTGCCAACTTTGGCGGTAACTCCAGCAATGTGCTTCTAATGGGCCATGGGTCTGGCGCTGCTATGGTCGATATTCTGACTATGTCACCTCGAACTACGAATTTGATTCATAAAGCTATCGTTCTCAGTGGATCAGCGCTAGCTCCTTGGGCGATCGCTTACGATCCTATAGGATACGCCAGGACTCTAGCTGAGAAGCTGGGGTACACTCATAAAATGAACTCAAATTTGGCTCAACATTTAACTACCACTGACATCAATGTTTTGACTTCGACGATCAATGAGTTTCACTTTACTAATAACACGCCTCTATTCGCTCCGTGTTTGGAGAACCCCAAGTTGAATCCAAACGACACCGTCATCTCAGTCGCTCCAGTGGAACTGCTGCAATCACGGAAGTACAGTGACATCCCTTATATAACTGGGTACACAACAAGAGAGGGAACTTTGCGAGCAACAGAAGCACTATACGGACAATGGCTTGAAGGTATGCAAGCAAACTTCTCAAAGTTCCTGCAAGTGGATCTGAATTTCGGCAACAACAAAACAGCGGTAGCGCAGTCAATCCGTGAATTTTACTTCAGTAAGAGCCCGATCGATGTGACGACGATTAATGATTACTTAGATTATGAAGGCGACACCTTAGTGAGGGTGTCTGTGATTAGAGGCGCTAAGGAAAGGGCGTGGACCTCTAAGAGTGAAGTTAGGTTGTTGGAATTCGGTTACATGGGGACACAGAATGCTGATTGGACGTACAACCAAATAAAACTGGATGGAGTGAGGCATGGAGGTCTGTTGAACTATCTGTTCGATTATGATCTGAAGAAGGGCGACGAAGATATAATGAATTCTGTTGTAAAACGATTCGCAGGATTTGCTTATAATGGGTAAGGATATTGTTTATCTTTTTTTCTTGAATGTTTGTTCTTTCAAATGACCCAATCTTGGCTCAAGGCCTTCGAATTCTATACACATTTCTTTTGCTAACAAAATATAAAAGTTGATGAGGCAAAGTATATGAAAAGTAGCTGTACTCAACCTCGTTGACAAAGTGGCCTGAAGTAACGTAAATATTCTGTATAAAAATAACTTTAGAAGAGAGTTATTACCCATTTACAGTGGCATTACAAAGCACTTTGGGAAATGTTTCGTGAATTGTGAGAAATGATCTAATGAGCTATCTATAAAAATAAATGATGAAATATGTGAAATGATGAAATATGATGCAATGTTAACCCAATATGTGCAAGTTTAAATCTCTGCCTATTCCTTTGGAGAATGCAGTCGTGATTGTGTGATTTTTATAAGCTCTACGTTAATTCCTTATTGGTTTCTTGGTCCGTTGAAGAAATACTTCACATCAGTAAGTGCTGATTTCAAACGTAACGTGCAGATTGTAAATGAATGACGACTTATAAATTGGTAATTGGTAACAAACAATTAGGTCAGCTATTGTATTTATTTCTGGTATAACAAGCATACAAATAATATACGATAAACCAAACGCAATAAAAATCTGAAATTGGATTTGTAAAATGCTTGTTCTTAACCAGAGTTGTTAGTCGCTTCCATCTACCCTTAATTACTTAAAATGGGTCTAGGTCCGCCACATACTTCCACACTGTAACAGGATCGACAATGGTGTCCTACGATGACGCTAAGGTCTGACCCTCGACGAGTTCCAGGTAAAAGCTAAGTTGTCTTAGAACTTGCACAAATTTAATCAGTAGAAAGGATAGGAGGCGTTGGAAGAAGATTATCCACTTCCCTCTGTGGCAACCTACCTATCCCTCGGGATAAGGTAATATTCAGTTCCTGTATACACGGCGACAAGGTTCACCACCTACCACGTTGGGTTCTGAATATCTGGTGAAACGTGGGCTTTGAGTTGGCCTAATACCTCCACAATTGTGGTGGTGTATGGCCACTCAATCCTCTGACTACTGTTTAGATACCGTTTCTTAAATGTACTCATCACAAATTATCAATTCCAGCAACCCGGTCGCAGTCATAGGAACCCTCAGCACTCCACCTTGGCCTGCGGTCACCAAGGACAACCTGAACTACTTATACTACGCAGGCCAGAACTCCGTCTCTAAGACCGAGGAACCCAGATTCAACCCCCACGTTCAAATAATGGCCTTCTGGGTCAATCTCTACACGAAGTATTATGTCAGTCCCAGAGCTCTAAATTCTGCTGTGGCTACATTTAGTGGTATTTTCCTTCTAGTTGTAAGTCAACTGTTTATACATTTGTTTTAAAGGAGATGAAGTCCCATATATTTCCCAGTCTAGACAAATTAAATGTACCTCAGATTTAATTGGTGGTAGAGAAAATTTGTAGCATATTGACTATTAGCGTAAAGTAGATATTATAACTACGTTTTTTAAGATAAGTTTGAGAGCCGCAAGCCCAAGATTTCGAGGTTAAGCAATGCTTGGCAATATGACCATTCATGGCATTTCGAACTGAGCGTCTCCATACTTCAGAGGTCACGTTAAAGTCGGTCCTGGTTTTTGTCACCTATATAGATAGTAGTCTTTAACACATGTCAGAGACCTTCGGGCGGCTTAAGCAACTGTGACACCTGGTTGGCCACTTACCATACGATAAGAAGTAGAATGATGGTGACAATTGAATAGTTCTACTCATCTAATTTCAATCTGAGATACAATTAATTAGTGTTGACTGTTGGGTATTGGATTTAATTCAGGCCACCGCCTTTAATTAGTTTTAAGAAGCCAAAATGTATTTTAAGTTTTTAGTAAATGTAAGTTTCAATTAAAACAGACTGTCTTTCGGCTCGTAATTTCTTGCCACAACGAATGTATTTGAATTTAAAAAGTATTATGTTTCCAAGATTATATGGAAAGATAATTATTACCTGTTAAAATTCTTTAGGAATCTAGACTAAAATATACAGGGTGAATTTGCAATCATGGGCATCCTTTTAAACTATGACTCTACACATGATTCAGAATAATAAGGGTAAATAAATAAAAAATCTTTTGATGAAAAAATATTCCTCGAGTAAGCAAATAAGCAAACCCGTTAACTGTTATTCCTTACCGGGGCAATAATATTTTATCTATTGATTTGTTGATTAATATTCCCGAAGTATTCAGAATCATGTGTAGAATCACCGTTTAAAAGGATGCTCATGATTTCAAATTCACCCTGTAGTGTCTAAACTCATCATCTACATAGTATATTATGATAATTGTTTACTGTTTGAGTATTTTAACTGTAATTTATGACTGACATAACGTCTATAGGATTGCATTTTTATGAAATAAGGCCCCAAACACTAATGATATAAGCAATATTCTTTAAATTAACCCCCAAATTTCAATATCAGAATTTTTGCCCAGAAATGCCTTGTAAAACAATTGTTAACTGGCTAATATTCTCTATAAATTTGGCGGTTAGTTTGTCACGACAATTAGATATTTTTAACCTTTAACAGTTATAGATTATGAATGACATGACGTATTTAAAATATAAAATTACATTGCTTTATAGGTAAGTATGTGGCATTCAAAATAATGATCTATTATTTGTTAGATTTCGATAAGTATTTTTGATATTGAAATAATATAAATTGTGTTTTTAAAATTCGTGTTTGATTTTTGAATTAGTGAACAACAATTATTAATCACCTCATGGTCAAACTTTAAATTAGGTTTTGGAACAAAAAACACAAAGGATATGAATACTTGTGAACTTCCCTTGCAAATCTCTTAATACTACTCCACCAAGCCAACTAGGCACTCGGATATAATACGGCTTCCCCGCCCGCACACCAGCTATCGCCTGCGGCTTCCCGCCTGCAGGCTGCCCGCACACTGTCACCGTCTTGTTGTGCGGGTGACGTCATATTTGACAGGTGCATAGTTGGCTTGGCGTAGTAGCTAGTAGTAACTGAGGGGCTAGCCAAGTGGCATGAACGTTAATCGAATAGAAAAGAACAAACTTCACAATGTATGGAAATGTCAAACGTCGCTATGTAGATCAACAACAAGTTGCTATGAAGATCACGCTTGAGATCACGTCACTTATGTCATTTCCATAGATGAAGCGTAGCGAATTTGTAGACGTGAGCCACTTGTCTAGCCCTTCTGAAGGGCTAGACAAGTGGCATGAACGCTAATCGAATAGAATAGAATAAACTTCACAATGTATGGAAATGTCAAACGTCGCTATGTAGATCAACAACAAGTCGCTATGAAGATCACGATTGACTTGTTGTTGATTTACATAGCAACGTTTGACATTTCCATACATTGTGAAGTTTATTCCATTCTATTCGATTAGCGTTCATGCCACTTGGCTAGCCCTTCTGGTTGCTTTTCGCAATGGCCCGGTCTATAGTGTACGAGCTTACGTCACACGGTCCTAAGGGACGAATTTATATGCGTATCAAGACGAAAATATCTCCAATGGTTTATTTTCATCGGATTTTGAAATCTATTTAGTAGTGAACATAGTTTGAAATTGTCTGACAATAAAATGGAATATATTACGCTAGCGAGATAATAGAAAACCCGTGAAGGAAATACTTGAAAACAATAAGGACCACAATCGTATAAATTTATCTATTTTCCTCAAGAAGTAACTACTTACTGAAATCACCGTATGTTGTGCCGTAACGCAACTTGTTTTCAAGGCTGTAGTGATGGCGACTTACCTGAA
Source organism: Drymonia ruficornis (assembly GCA_947859195.1). Taxonomy (NCBI): domain Eukaryota; kingdom Metazoa; phylum Arthropoda; class Insecta; order Lepidoptera; family Notodontidae; genus Drymonia; species Drymonia ruficornis. Next base: position 2,190,332 of record OX401922.1, read on the forward strand.
AAAGAAAAAAATAGATTTTATTTTCCAAGTAGTACTACAAAAGTAGGTAATCTCCTATTGGTCGTCATATACAGAAAGCAATATTATATTACCTCCGTATACCGACATTAAGTGCTGCGATACACGCGACTGCTTGTAGCTACCCATCTCGACCGCTAGAAGCAGACGCTGCACGGCGAACAGCAGTTTCAGTACAAAATTGCCATTTACCATACACGGACTGCTCAAGCAGTCGGCGAGCGGTCGATGCGTATTTCCAAAATATAACTTATAGCTTTTGCCCGCGACTTCGTCCGCGTAGGATTTCAATTTAAAAGAATGGATCCCGGATCCCGGACCCCATTTCCCGGATCCCGTCTTCCTGATCCCGTATTCCGGAAATCCCGTATCATGGTTCCCGGATACCGTAACTCGTTTTCAGGCTCCTGGATCCCGTATCCCGACTCCCGTATCCCGGACCCCGTATCTCTGATCTCAGATCTCGTATACCTTATCCCGGATCCCGGAACCCGTATCTCGGATTCCGTTTGCCGCATCCCGTATGGCTAATCCCGAATCCATTTCCCGCATCCCGTATCCTGACTGCCGTATACCTGATCCTAGATCCCGTTAGGTTAGGATTAGGTTCGAAGGTTACGACGTGGGTTACGTGTTAGGTTACTGGTGACCCTAAATGCACGGGGCTCCGTCGACCTTGTGATGGAGTAATATGGCTGACAAGTGAATGTACCTACTTATTCTGTGTTGACTTGTTGGCTTACTCCAACCTGTAACCGATCATAACTTTATGGAGCGCTGACATTATAATTTGTAAATACGCCGCTCTCTGACAGGTCGTTTCCACGAACGTAAATGAATACTGGACAGCTTACTGCAGCACAAAAAACGAGCCGAGTGAGAGGGGCCCATAGTGGTACAGTGTCCCTCTACTAGGGTGTCCACGCAATAATAAAATTTTAACGTGCTTATTGTATTATATAGGTACATGAGTAACGCACATGATTGATATTTTATAACTCTAACGGAGGTTTCTCTATGCCTGTCAAAGATATAAAAGAAAGTACCTTATTACTATGTTTCATCTTCGCGTTGGTAGCCACTCTACAAGTAAAATAAACATTTCAAACAATGGATAAATAAATAAATATCTCCAGACAATACATCAACTAATAGGTCCCAAACTAAGCAACGCTTGTACCTACTATAAATACCGTCCAATGGACTGGAAGCTATCCCAGACCAGAGCAAATTACGAAAAGGCTATTTCCAAAATTTTCCCCGACGGGAATCGAACCCTCAACCAATCGGTGCAATGAGCCCAGCGGCCTACGGTCAAACCGGCATTATTACCAATGTTACCATCTAAAGATAAAAAAAATCCGATCTTTTACAAAATATAAATAATATTAAATATTACTTGCTATAAAAAATATATGACTACAAATTAAAAATGATCATTATGAATCCAACATGTTTCGACGAAACAATAGTCACGACACGATAAATAATAAATTAATTTATTTGGTTGATTTGAAAACTACCAATCACTACCCAACGATAATATTATTTTGGCATGGCAACTAGGAGTGAGAGGGACACGGTCCCAACTGGGGCCTCTCGCTCGGTTCGTTTATCTGTCTAAGAATTGTCATAATAGACCTTAAGGCAGGAGAATAAAGTTGAATTTCTTAATTTCTTCTTAATCAAAAACTCAAGTCATCAATCCTTCATTATACATCCGTGGTCGCTTCAGATCAAATCCCCAATGTTGCCAGATGACCATGTGAAAAAATAAAAAATTGGTTTTGCTCATTTAGGAGAAATACAAAATCAAAAATACTCTCTTAATTTTTATATAAGTTCAACTACATATTTATAAACAAATATTTTTATATTCCATTTTATTTTACCTGTTTCATTTAGCATATAATTTGTTACATGTCATGTTTTCAGTGTTAAACATTTATCACATTTTCGATGTAGGAACAAAATTGAACGGGTGGACCGATTTAGATTTAGTTTTTAGGGGTCCGTACCTCAAAAGGAAAAAACGGATCCCTTATAGGATCACTTTGTTGTCCGTCTGTCTGTCTGTGTGTATGTCAAGACGTGCAGAGATTTTCATCTATGTGCATAATTTACAGTTCGCTTACGGTGAGGGAAAACACCGTGAGGAAACCTACCTATCCCTCGGGATTAGGTAATAGTCAGTTCCTGTATACACGGCGACAAGGTTCACCACCTGTCACGTTGGGTTGTGATTATCTGTTGAAACGTAGGCTATTTGGTTTTGGTGATTTGCTTTTATTCAAGTCCGCATTCTTAGTAACGAGGAACCGTACTAGATGTCGCTAAGCCGCTAGGGCAGAGATTCCCAAACTATTCTGGCAAGACGCCCCTTTACCTAAATGAACTCAACAAAAAAACTGTGTGATTCAGTCATTCTTATAACAAGTTGGTATACGTAATAGTTACAACTTATACGGTATCTTGAAAGTTTCAAATAAGAACTTGTGTTAATTAATAGGGGTCGATTTTTAGACGTCGTCGACCCCCAAAATCAGTTTTCGTTTATGTCGATATGTAACCAATATCGACCACTTTGGGAATCCCTACGCTAGGGCAACTAAATATGATTGTTTAGATTGGGTTACCCCTAAAAATATAACGCCCCTAAAAAAATCCCATCCCACTTATTTACCCCCTAAATTTGACTCCTTGAAAATTTGTAAAAACTATTTAGGAGGTTTTTTTTCTAAAAGTGAATTTTCGGGGGAGTTCGAATAAAATTGGTGGGAAATTCACATGGTCATCAGCTGGCCACACCGGTATTATATAGAATGCAACGCGCAGGCGCGCGGACCGCTACAAGCAGTTCGTGTATGGTAAATGGAAATTTGGTATTGAAACTGCTACTCGCCGTGCAGCGACCGCTTCTAGCGGTCGAGATGAACTGCTACAAGCAGTCCGTTTATTGCGGCGCTAATTCGGTCGCAGACCGCAAGATAGTCGTATTTCCTGCCAATGTTTGTTGTTCGGAGTTATTAATGTGTTTTGCGGCAGTTAAGTCGGATGTAAAATTGTGTTTCAGCTCATTTTATTGCATTATTATATAAATTATGTTTAACATTTACTAACAGTGAAATTATTTTCAGAATAATTTTAAAATGCTAATGATACGGCTGTTTAAGTCGGGTGTACACTTAATCCCTACCAAAGTATCTCCACTGGTAGAAGTAAGTGCACAATTCAATTCCACCTATCCCTACAAGTAAGGGGTGGTAAGTGCAAGTGCACGATCCATTTCCACCAATAACCCCACCAGGAATATGTTCACAATTAATTTCCACAACGATGTAAATGCAGGGGTTTCATCATCATCATCATTTCAGCCAAAAGACGTCCACTATTGGACATAGGCCTCCCCCAAGGTTTTCCACAACGACCAGTCCTGTGCCAATTGCATCCAGCGGTTTCCCACGACCTTCACCAGGTTGTCGGTCCACCTTATTTATTTATTACCTATTTATTTCATAAAAACATACAATAATAAAAAATTAAGACATAGTCCCACAAAACCGAGCAGTCGGTTTGACTGTGGGATCAAAGTTATTAATTAATTGGAAATTAAAATTATATAATGATAATAATAAGTAAATAATTAAAGAAAATAGTAACTAGTGATAATAGTAGTAATAGTAAATTGGAAATTAATACAATATTATTATTATTAATACTTGTGAGGGGCCTACCCACGCTGCGTCTTCCGGTACGTGGTCGCCACTCAAGAACCTTTCTGCCTCATCGGCCATCAGTTCTTCGGGCTATGTGCCCCGCCCACTGCCACTTCAGCCTTCAGGGGTTTAGTTAGATGACAACAAAAACTCCAAGTCTAGAGCAAAACCACGCAAAATGGCCGTAATTGGAAAGATTGGAGTAAGTTATCATCCCTAAATAACTTGAATTATGCCATCAAAAGTCGGTTCTTAAAACAAAGACAACTGCTAATATCCCAAGATCACAATCCTAAAGGCGTCTTTAATATCCCTCACAAACAATGGAACCCGATCTACAAAAGCTCTCCTACCAAGTGTAATGCAGCAAAGTGTAAGGTAATGACTCGAAACTTATTTTGTCTAGACAAAAATAAGGTGTTAGGGCTATAGCAGTGATAGTCGATTGGTTAAGCACGCGTCTTGCAGGCTTGAGGTCCAGGGTTCAAACCCCGGCTCGCAACTCTGGATTTTTCGAACATAACATAACTTTAATGTCACTTGAGCCGGGTCACCTGAGCCGAATGAGCTCAGAAAGGTGGGCCAAACTGACCACCGGGTGGGTCCCAGAGCGCGAACGTCGTCGCCGAGGTAGACCCAAAAAACGGTGGCGCGATGACCTCGACGCTCATCTAGACGGGTGGTATGAGAGAGCCCAAGACCGCGATGGATGGAGAAAGTTGGGGAAACCTTTGCCCAGCAGTGGGACACACTAGTTAAAAAAACATAACTTTAATAATATCGAAGGAAAACATCGTGATGAAACCTGCATATCTTAGAAAAATTTTCAAATTTTCGTAAGACATGTGAAATCCACCAACTCGCATTGACCCAGCGTGGCGGATTAAGGCCTGAATCCCCTCGCATTGAGGGGAGGTCCGTGCTCAGGAGTGGGACGTTAAAAGGGCTAATGTTATTATTTATAGGGCTATAAACTAGAATAATAAAGTAAGTAATAGTATAGCATCCATTTACATGGCGCTGGTATCTGTAGGACACAGTTACGTTGTAATGAGCACACATAATGAACATGTCTTAATAGCTTTCTCCATAATTTAAAGCTTAATGCAAAAGGAGAATTGTAGTTAAATGGCGATGATAAACTTCAGCCGAAACAAGCAAAGCATAACGAATTTTCATAGAAAATCTTCAGAGCTAGCACGCATACCAAGACAAGACTTTTGTCACGCATTATGTCGCATGGAATCACTGTCTCTCTTACTTAATGTACAGGAGAAAATGAGACAAAATGGATTTATATCGCGTTTGGTCTTGACATGGCCGGCTGTGCTACTAGTAAAGAAAACATGTTTTTTTTATAGGACTGAGGTCGCAAAAAAGCGTAGAGTCCACCTGATGTTAAGCAGTTACCGTAGCCTATAGATGATTGCTCGCACGTTAACGACCTGAAGGAGAGTGGGACGGAGGGAGGGGAAGAAGGGGGGGTTCAAACTCGTAATTCTGATAGAACCATTAATCGCCTGGAGTAAATACGAAGTCTCTGACATCATAGCCTGAAATTCTAAGGTACAACATTAGCCAAACAAGCAGATAAGACTACCCATTAAACTTAACTTAACTTGAAATTAAATGAAGATGTAAAATCGCTCCTACGTGAGCTGATTGGAAAATGGTGGAGGCCCCTCGAGCGGTGCGTGTCCGATTACCCTAGGCTTAACGAGATTTTCAGGATGTCAGGCACTGTTGGCAAAGTTTGCGTTGGATTCTTTCGTGATATGTTTTATGATAGCTCTGGTGGCCAAGTCAAAGTCAAAATATTGTATTCATATAAGCACTTAGGGGTCGTCCATAAAAACGAGAGGTGATTTTTGAGATTTTGCTCTTAGATTTACTCCTCGGTCCACGCATCTTCGAAAAATAGGTACCGAACGGATTTGCTTCACGTATTAAAACTATGATGATGATGATGATGATGATGATGATGTTTGCAGGGCCATTTTACTACGCCACTTAGTTGTAAAACTGTGAAACCAATTTCCCAATAGAATCTCTTAATTTTCCCAACGTACATAAAAACAATCTTGTCAGATGATTCCTTGTCCCTTTTCATCACAGACTTTTAAACTTCGCTATCATAAGTTAAATGACTCAACAGAGCGAGACAGCAAACATCGTTACACTTGTAAATTCAACTCGACTTGAATTGTAAATAAATCAAGTCAGTTGTTTCAACAAGCGCCGTTTTAAGAGGAGGGTTCGAAATTTGGTTGATTTTCTATTCTACTTTTTCTTTAAGTAAGTATGTGGACTAGGAATCTTATATTTAGATGTATGATTTTTGACTATATTATCTTGAGTATCTTTAAATCCAAATCACGATTTGATGAAATTTTCTCGATAAAAAAAATTTATGAAATGAGCTCTAATTATTTACAATGTTCCTTGCTACCACGATGTTTTTACGATTTAGATCACGAAATTATTTCTAAAACATAGCAAATAATGATATCTAAACTACCCTTCAACCATATTTTAATTCATGAAGTAGTTTTTTTTTAATTCAAGTAAATGTGGTTTGGCGCTTACGTTGTTTATTTCCGAGCGCGCGCACAATATCGCCATCTCACATTTTAAGTACTTGAACTAACCATGTCTCTCTCTAACTTTGTATTGTCAGTGTCCGCTCGGACTTGTTCGACGTCGGACCTGTGAAGGATTTTTTAAAAAATATTACGAAAAAATATTACGGTCGTGCCACATTACAGGTACAGTACAGTATTTACAGTCCGCCGACGCCTATGATAAATAAATAAATATCCTTGGAAATTCTTTTACACATGACTACCTGATCCCAAACTAAGCAGAGCTTGTACTATGGAAACCAGATAACTGATATTACGACATATACTACTTTTTGTTTGTAAATACAAACTAAATATACACTTAATTACACCTAGACTCGGGACATGCGGACATGTTCATGCACACAAATGCATGTCCTGGGCAGGAATCGAACCTACGACCTGCACTGCAGCGTGAATTTCGTTTGCTTTTCCTTGTCTTGTGTAATTTATTTTCATCTCTTGTCATTTTGTGTCATCTCTTGTCATTTTGTGTCATCTCTTGTCATTTCATAGTTATTCGTGTCATTTCTGTAAAAACTCCCTATTTCGCTTACTGTTATATACTTGCAGCATGGTCTTGGGCCGACAGTGGGAATACATTGCTTGTCAAAACAATGGAGTCGCTTTATTGCGTTTGTTGTAGGTATGGATAGGCAAGTAATAAATATATCATACATCAATAAATTATCGTAAAAAATAACATTACAGATATGGATAGGAAAATGTTTGTCCGTCCTATTCAATATATTATATTATAAACGAAAGTAACTCTGTCTGTTACCTTTTCACGGCTAAACCGCTGAACCAATGTTGATGAATTTTGGTATGGAGATAGACTGGGTCTTGGCGGAGAACATAGGCTACTTTTTAGGGTTCCAAAGGGTGCTAACGGGACCCTATTACTAGGCCTACGCTGTCCGTCTGTCTGTCTGTCCGTCTGTCAGCGCGGGCTGTATCTCACGAACCGTAACAGGTAGAGAGTTGAAATTTTCACTGAATGTGTATTTCTGTTGCCGGTGCAGAACAAATACTAAAAATATAATAACATTTAAAAATAAATATCAAGTCTCAAACTTGATATTTTTGATGTGTTTATTCTACGGTGGTACGGAACCCTTTATGTGCGAGTCCGACGCCTTCAGATCTTATGAATGTTTTCTTGAAATAAATATAGTGTATTTTAAGTAATTAACTGGCCAACCCTCAGGTCCTACCTACCATGTTAGGATCTTTTTCGTTCTAGCGGGTGTAAACCGTGATTTAACGAGTTAATGTGATAATTTTTGTATTTAAATTATTCAATTCAATGTATTTGTTTCAGACATAGTCCAATATTGATTATTAAAATTATTATAATTTCACAATAAATATAAAACAATAAATAAAAGTAAAATTAAATTAAAAAAAATAAAAAAATATTTTTTATTTTTCATGTTTTATCATTAAAATACAATATAATATAACATAAATTAAAATAAAATACAATAAAATAAAAACCTACCCCTAATTAAACAAATACCGTCCGCGTGGGATACTGGCTGCATGTCCTCCCTGTATTCAAGCTGTTCCTGTTGTCAAGCGAATTTTTTGAGCAAGGAAAGAGCCAGCCCTCTTGTCACCTGTGGCGGTAACCAGTCTAAGGGTGATTTTGATAGATAAAAAAATAAAGATAAAAAGATAAACAAAAAATAAATGCATGGTTAAATCAATAAAATTAATAAAAACTGAAAATTAAATTTAAAAAAATATTAAATATGGTAAAAAAAAATATTATGACACCGCTGATGACTTCATGATCGGCATCGAAGTTAAGTACCAAAGTATTCCTTTGCCTACGAAACATGAAAAAGATACTCATATCCGGCAGTCAGTCACTGACACAGAGTATGTACATTTTTACCCGACTACGGTGGGCGGAGGGTTATGATTTTGACCGATATGTATGTATGTTCATCTGCTCCCGTATAACGTCCAAACTATTTTTATCATAATAATTTGACTAATGAGATATCGTTGGACGCGTCTGGATCGTCCGCTGGTTATAGGCTATTATACGATCGAAATATTGTTATACGTATCTATCAGCATATTGTAGGTATCGTTTGTCTTCTTTTGACTTACTTTGTCTTCAGCAATAAAAACAACATAGAAATTAAATTATTTTTTTCAAATACACTCGACATAAAAATCCCATATAAAACGAAAAAAATATATTTGAATATTTTCATCCATTTCATCTATTTTAAAAGGTGCACTGGGACATATTATTTTAATTGTACGAATTAAACAATATTGTTCCTTCAAAAAATAACTATACTATAGTCTACTCCATAGCTGTTCTGTCCTAGCTAAGCGAGAGGGATATATCCTTCGGCAGCTCACGCGACGCTAGCCACACCCCGAAACTAAAATTCATTTTTTTCTTGTATCGTCTTAACTGAATTCGGAGGGTCGTCTAATCAGCTTAGAAATATTTTACAGCTTATCCAAATATGCGGGGCGTCAGCGTGGTTGGCGCGGAGGCGACTTTCACGCTGCAGGTCGTAGGTTCGATTCCTACCCGTGACATGCATTTGTGTGCATGAACATGTCTGTATGTCCGGAGTCTGGGTGTATATGTATATTAAGTATGTATTTACAAATAAAAAAGTAGTATATGTAGTAATATCAGTTATCTGGTTTCCATAGTACAAGCTCTGCTTAGTTTGGGATCAGGTAGCCGTGTGTAAAAATGTCCCAGGATATTATTGTTATTATTATTCACTCGCGCCCACAAAATCCATCAAATTGTCATTGTAACATAAATAAGCAATGAATGTGTATGAGTTGAAGTATTCACGAAGATTATATTATGGAAACCAGCGGACTCAGGGACTAGAAGGCCTACTCTTTTACAAACGAAAACGAAATTTCGGACGAAATTTGCGTATTTCCTACTACGTTTCTCATTCATTCCGACATTTTTTTTCTAACGAAAATTGTTTGACTTCTTCGTCGTCGTCGAATCTAAACGTCAAACTCATTTTCGTTCGTAAGAAATGTAGGAATGAATGGGAAACGTAGTAGGAAATACGCGAATGTCGTCCGAAATTTCGTTTTCGTTTGTAAAAGAGTAGGCCCTCTGAGCGCCGAGTCCCTTAGCCACGATTACGCAGAATATTATGAAAGTTGTACAATTTTGACGGATTTCTAAGTTAATGTCTATCAATGACATCGGCAAATTGCTATTGCCAACCACTTTTAACTTCATTGTCTCAGCTATTGAACTGCCATCGATAGTATTTTGCCATACGACCAATCGGAGAAGAGAACAAGGCCATTCTACCACACGATAGTAGCAATGTAAGGTTAATTATGTACTTCAAGATACTACACTTCCTCAGTTTAGCTCAGTTTCGTAATATATTTAAATAGCAACTTTGTTGTAAGTGCATTTATCACTGCATCGTGGGTGCAATGGCCATAAAGATCAAGCACCATTACGCCAAGATTCCCTTTATAACGCTACTTATTATGATCAATGACGTTCAATATTATAGACCCGACATACACGAACATTAGGGGCGATAACACACCGGGACGCCATGGCGACGTCGCCAGCCACTGTATCCAACTAATTCGTATTAAAATGTATGACAGGCAACACACCTGGCTACGGACTCGTGACGTCGCCATCAATACAAATTGTTTAGATACGTAGCCGGCAACGTCGCCATAGCGTCCCGGTGTTTTATGTCTCTATTGCTCTAAAAAGCAGCACTTTAAATTATATCTACGTAGCAATGAAAACAAGCCACGCTAGACCAGTCCCCCTGGCCAAGTGACTTTGTCTCAAGCGTTGCTATAAATCGCTTCATTTATGGAAATTACATAAGCCGCGTGATGTACTTATCAAATTGTAGTGTCATTTACATACCTTTAAGCGTAGCGTTTTGTAGAAACGCTTGTAGACTAGGGCCTTTTGTATGAAAGAGATGAATAGACATTGTAAAGTTATTAGCTACGTAGTCATTGGTGCACGCGTGCCCCGTGTAGCTGCGACGCTGCGTGGTGCGTGACTAAGTCGATGTCGGGCAGTTACCTTGCATTAAATAAGCGTGTTGAGTGGCGTCTAAAGGTTTAATACATCTTTGATTATGCCCCGACACAGTACCGTCATGTTTGCTTTGGCAGCGGCCGAAATGTTCTCGTTATTGATAATATGATCTGTTTCTGCGGATAATGTGTGGTCAGATATAGTTTATGGGATATTTTAATGGTGTTTTCGTATAATCATGGTTGGGGAAAAGAAATAAGACCTAAATATTATAATAATATGCTTCAACATGGGATTCTTTAATAGGCATGTTTTTATGTGGCTAAGGTGGAAAACAAGCATACGGCCCGCCCGATGCTAAGCAGTTATTTATTTATTTATTTAATGCTTGCAATACCAAAGACATCACTCGCACGTTGCCGATTTGAAGGGGAGTGGGGCGCTTCCGGCTCTTTTACTCATCATACGAAACGCATCTGTAAGGGCCACCGCAGACTTGCTACTTTCTGCATCGGCGATCGGCTATTTTGCGACTGCATCGCGTTTTGGCGACTCTCTGCGGTCGGACAGCGACTGCTCCGATGCTAAAAGCGACTAAATCACCGATCGCCGATGCAAAAAGTAGCAAGTCTGCGGTGGCCCTAATAGCTGCTTTACGCCGATCTTCTGAGAGGGTGGTACAACCCCGGTCGAGCCAGCCCATATAAAAGCTGCAGTCAATGTGACGACAGCTTGGCTCTAAAAGTCCCTTAAAGGTCGGCACCGTGTTCTCTTTAAGTTGCAGATGTCCTGGGCGACAGTTGCCACTTTCAATTAGATGAACCGTATGTACGTGTGCCTTCCTAAGCTTGTATGGTAGGGATGGGTTCAAATTTAATAAGCTGTTAAACATAGCAGTTACAAGTACCTATATTTGCGTGTTACGTTATCTAGGTAATGAGTGCTGTGAGTAAAATTTCAATTGTTTGTGTAGTGTTGTTTACATTTTAAAAAGAAAAACTCAAAAAGTACTCTTAAATGGATATGAACGGCAAAAAAATATGGAACATTTTTACGATACCGATACCGTAAATAAAATCGGAATGAATGAATTATGTTAACAATCTGCATGATTTTAAATTTAGCAGTTGCTAAAAATAGCTGTTAATTTTAAGAGTTAATTATTTTTTGCATTAGCATTTGGCAGTGTTATTTTTTTTAACATTTTAGCCCATCTATACTGTATGGTCCAAAACTAAGCAACCCTTTTACTAGGTAGCCGCGTGCCGTATACTAGAGACACTCGTATTAAAAAATGCAGCTCAGAGTTGAGATCGAGCTTAAGATGCTTTTTTGACAGATTTTCCATGCAATAAACGTCAAAGCTGCATCTTAAGATCGATCTCAACTTTGAGATGCATTTATTTATACGAGCCCTAGACTGGAGCAAGTTACGAGACTCTACGGGAATCGAATCCGAGACCATCTGGACTGAGCAAATAGACGGTCATCCGATTATATGGCCAATGGTCAGATTATCCCACAATTCCGACCATTATACCTACATAATACTTCCATCATTCCAATGCGTGTATGGTGAATCCATTATGGTAATGTGATGGGATCGTAGGATCGGATAATGTGGCCGAAACCGATGAAGCTGAATAGATACGCTACCCGGAACTGGGGGGCTAACAGCGCCACATACCAATTCTACAAACGCAATCCATTTTTCTGATTTTCAAGCAGAATCCTTAGCATTTCCGCTAAATTTCCATAAAATGGTCACGAATGGCGTGAAATGTGTGACTATAAGGTTTTGTTAGAAAATATGAAAAATGAATTGCGTGCTGCTGTTGGCTAGATCAGTCAGAGATGGGTGACGGATTACGCCGATCTTCAGAGAGAGGGTGGTACTACCCCGGTCGAGCAAGCCTATTTGAGCTGTAATCAATTGGCTACAGCTTGGCTCTACCACCAATAAGTAAGTACGTGATAGCTAGGGTAGCAATAGGTACGTGAGGGATGGCGATGCATTTAGTTTAGTTAAGTTTCGTTTATATGCCAACATAGTCAGTACCATTACCTATGTAACGTCACGACTTTTATCCCCATTCGGGGGTAGTCAGAGGCTTGAGTGGCCATACACCACCACATTGTGAAGGTATTAACCAACTCAAAGCCCACGTTTCACCAGATAGTCAGAACCCAACGTGACAGATGGTGAACCTTGTCTCCGTGTATACAGGAACTGACTATTACCTAATCCCGAGGGATAGGTAGGTTTCCTCACGATGTTTTCCCTCACCGTCAGCGAACTGTAAATTATGCACATAGATGAAAATTCATCCATTGGTGCATGCCCCACCGGGGATCGAACCTGGGACCTTCTGACTGTTAGCCCAACCTGTTCACCTAGGCTACAGTCGCTTCAATTACCACCATTATCTATGTTATAATGAAACCCGGCTACCAGGGAAAAACACGCGAGTGGGCGCCAGTACGGCGTGTAATCTCCAGGGAAGGAGGCAATATCACATGTACTGACAACACAAATTGCTGGATTAAATTGTAATTGGACGTGTACTGTAATTGGATAGATATTTTCGATTGCCTTGTTTGTTGTTTGTTTTATCTATAGATACAAATAAATAAAATTGGAGTTTGTGTTCGTAATGTCAAAATAACAGCTTTTTACTAAATGCTTATGAAAGTATATACGGTACCTATAACAAAATGAAACTTATTTTTTTGTCTCGATGTTTGTTTCTGTTAATATCCGAAACGGCTGGACCGATTTTGACAGGACTTTCACTGGCAGATAGTTGATGTTATATGGAGTAACTTAGTACAACTTTATTGTTAAATTCCACGCACACAAAGTCGCGGGCACAGCTAGTATAAGGATATAATAATTAGCCCTATTTATGTCCCATTCCAGTAATTAATTAATTAATTGCCCGTGGGCAATTAATTAATTAATTATTTTATTTACATGGATTTTGCGGACGGTACACAGCAAATGAGTCGGATGTGGTACACACGTACATGAGAGATTTCAGCGAGTGTCGGCGCCACCAATCTCCGGCAGAAACCTCCTGCTAATGTTAGCTTTTAACTATTGGTAGACTCACTTTAGTAGTACATATTATTTCGACACTCACGTCTCCCTCTTTATTGATAATGGCTTTACCCACAGATTAATCATCATCATCATCATCATGTCAGCCAAAAGACCTCCCCCAAGGTTTTCCACAACGACCGGTCCAGAAGGGCTAGACAAGTGGCTGACGTCTACAAGCGTTCCTTCAAATCGCTACGCCTCATGTATGGAATGACATAAGTCACGTGATCTACATACCAACTTGTTGTTGATCACATAGCGACGTTTGACATTTCCATACATTGTGAAGTCTATTCTATTCTATTCGATTAGCGTTCATGCCACTTGTCTAGGGGGGCTGTGCCGCTTGCATCCAGCGGTTTCTCGCGACCTTCACCAGTAGCTCGATTCACGAAAAACAATGCAAATAACGCTGAAGTTCGAAAGTCGTTCGATCGAAATCCTATCAAGAGTTAGTATTCACGTGTTCCTTGAACACAGTTCGATAGGACTTCAACTCTACGTCAACGAAAAACGGTTACTCAACGAAAAACGGTTACTCAACGACTTGTTGCCATGATGAAAAGGCTATTAACGACTATCACATCAAATCAAATCAAATCAAAAGTTTTTTATTCATGTAAGCTCAATAAAGCGTTTATAAATAGTCAAGATAAACAATATTTTAGCATTATCACCGGTTCGTAATGTTGCTTCCATTGAGAAGAGCCGGCAAGAAACTCAATGGTTACTTTTTTCAAAAGACGTCTCGTCGCTACGATATCGTTACGGTTTTTATTACGTGAATCGGGCTACTGGTCGTCGGTCCACCTTGGACCTACCCACGCTGCGTTTTGTACGTGGTCGCCACTCACGAATAAAGATGTGATAAACGGCTTTATATTAAATGCACGTTGTAACGCTTGTGCTTGTTTTTAAAAGTAGCTGTAAAAAGCGCGGAAGAGCTTTTCTGCTTTTTACTTTTTTACTTAGTTTTCTGCTTTCTACTTTTTAGTGCTTTTGTGCATTGAACTTTTACCAACCAAATCAAGAAGTTTACTAAACATAAGTTCAAGCGGGAATTTTTTATTTGAATACAATAGAATACAAAGCTTTAACATGGAGTTAAAATATTTACACTCTAACCCAAATAAAGATAACAATAATCAACTTAAAAAAATAAATAAAAAAATACAAAATTAGTCAAAATCTTCAAGCAAAAGCCAAAAACTTATCTGCTGAAAAATTTCTAGTGAGCCTTATGTACATAGAAATATGGTTGTTAATCTAATATAATTTAGTAGCAATGTATGGCTTTTTATATGGGTAAAGAAATAAGATTCAATTTAATTAAATATTGATTTGAGCTGTATTTTCATACCAATAAGGTTACTTTTTGTAAATTTTTGGAATTTCTTTCTCTTTCTTGCCGTCATTGCTTAAAAGCCACACGCTTGTGTTTGTAAGCGCGCTTATGTGTTTACTCAAAAAAACGAGCTTTTCAAACGGCTTTTCGTTTAAGCACCCACTTCTACTCATGAACCTTTCTGCCCCATCAGCCATCAGTTATAGCTACCTACAGATTATATTTAATTTATTGTACACGATAAAATTATACCAAGATTTTCCGTGATTTACCTCACGATCGCACTATTTCGGAAATACTAAACATATTTTTCTATAAAATGTTTCAAGTTTAAATGCGGTTTATAAGCAACGGTTTACGTGGCCGATCGACGCTCTGGCTCGAAGACTGTGCAGTAAATCAAACAAATGTAAACAATGCAGGGAGTTATATATGCGTCGACTTATATTGCATATACCTATCATAAAATAGGTTTAAAAATTACGAGATATCTAGGTTCAAGGTGTTTTTATGAGACTAAGATCGCAAACAAGCGTACAGCCGCCTGATGTTAAGCAGTTACCGTAGCTTATAGATACTTGCAATACCAAAGGCATCGCTCGCACGTTTCTGACCTGAAAGGGAGTCGCACAGAGGGAAGGGAATGGGGGTTGGGCTTCCGGCTCTCTCATTTATCGTACGCAGCTGTAATAGCTTCTTTACGCCGATCTTCTGTGAGAGGGTGGTGCTACCCCGGTCGAGCCAGCCTGTATACGAGCTGCAGTCAATTGGCTACCGCTTGGTTTTACCACCAGAGACCCACCAAGCTGTAAGTCAAGATCTAAGAAAGAATACAACGAAGAATCTGATGATTAAAAAGATGGTCCTCTCCCCCTTTTAATAGTACATTACTGCTGCGGTCTCTAATGAGTATGTTGTTGACCGCGTTGTTGATGGCGGAAAGCGTGGCGCAGCGCAGCTCCAGGCCTCCACAGCGCGGTCAGCATTGCAACCCTTGATGGACAAGCTAAAATAAAGGCCGAGACCAAAGGTCGAGGCCTTTATGGCGCGGCCAGCAAGGGTAGCTATGATGACAAAGCTTGGAGGCCGTGAGCGTAGCGAAGCTTAGCTGGAGGCCAGTATAGCGTGGTCAGCAGTACACTCATTAGGGACCAAGGCTTGTATAGTGATTGAACAAAACTAGCTAAGTGGGTATAAAAATTAATACAATTATATTTATATTTTTACGAACTATATCTATAGTTGTGTATTTTCTCTGTGTACGTTTCCATGGCAACGGCACGACCTACTCGTTTTAACCGTCAATCAGATTTTTAATAACGAACCATAATCATACCTGTTTGTTACGTTTCCATGGCAACGGTCAAATAACAGGAATATAATGACGATAATATGGGGTAATAATACATTGTATGTCATCTAGCTCTTGCAGTACGACAAATCCGATTTTGCTCGAAGAAGGTTTGTGAAATAATGACAACATTATAAACTTTTTTGAGTAAAGAAAGTTATGATGGACTTACATTGGCATTACAAATCAATTTTGTTTCTAGGAATGCTTGGAAAACCATTGTAAACTTGCTAAAATCTTTGTACATTTCATTAAACATACCAATTATAGCGCCGTACTAAATATCTGCCGACATATGGAAAATAAATGGTGACTCTCTATTATTATGGTAATTCCAGCAACTAGCAACTCTGTTTCACGGTTAAAAGAACATTGTCTTAGTTAGCGTGACTTGTAAAATGGATGCAAGCAGCGCAACAAGGTCTATACTATGCGTTTCTTTAGTTTACTTTGGTATTCTTTCTCATATTCGTAACGTAGGCATAAGCAAGACAGAAATACTTCTTCTTCTTATCGTAAGGTAAGTGGCCAACCTGGTGTCAGAGTTGTTCAAGCCGCCAGAACACCTCTCACAAGGCTTAACGGATTGACGGGCCCGTTAGCGTGGTTGGCGCGGAGGCGCCTTTCACGCTGCAGGTCGTAGGTTCGATTCCTACCCGGGACATGCATTTGTGTGCATGAACATGTCTGTATGTCCGGAGTCTGGGTGTATATGTATATTAAGTATGTATTTACAAATAAAAGTAGTATATGTAGTAATATCAGTTATCTGGTGTTTGCTTCACCATGAACGAATAAATGCGTGCGTCTGGCACTCACCTATCAACTCGGCACCCGACCAGCACCGCCTCGCCGCTCGGCGTCCACTCGTTGACCACGCGCGGTCCGCGGGCGGACGCGGCTTTTATACCATAAAGGTCACGTGATCAACCAGTGGACAGCGCGTGGTCAACGAGTGAACGCCGCGTGGTCAACGCGTGGTCCACTTATTTCCGGTTCAGTTAGTGGACGCCGACCGACGAGGCGGTGCTGGTCGCGTGCCGAGTTGATAGACTAAGGTGATGAGTGCCAACCTTATAATGCTGCGAGCGGCGCGCCCGAGTAAATAGTTTTGACGTCTGACCACTAAGCTAGGCATAATGTTACAACTGATGGATCGGGCAGGGTAGCTCGGAGCATGATCCGACCCCAATAAAAGCTTCCAATTCCCCTGATACTCCAACTTTTGACAATTGCATTCTCATTGTCAATAGTTAGGCCTCCCCGACCAAGGTTCACCACAATGGCCGGTCTTGCGCTGTCCGCATCCAGCAGATTCCCGCGACCTTAACCAGGTCGTCGGTCCACTTTTTGGGAGGCCTACCCAGGCTACGCTTTCTGATGCGCGGCCGCCACTCGAGAATTCTTCGGCCCCATCGGCCATCCGCTCTACGAGCAATGTGGACGTTGGACGTCTTTCGGCTGAGATGATGATGATGATGAGTCAATAGTTGACGTAAGTGGCGTCTAGGCTTATTAGTCTATGCTGCTCTTAGTATTCTCTACAAAACAATACGCGCCATCATTGAAAATAATTCATATTATTTATGAATTTGTTCGGGAATAGATCAAACAGCTATCGGCGTTTTACACTCAATAAATACGTCATTGCACCGTTTATAGTTTTCCGAAGCTGAAAACAACTTGAAAATATCTGTATCATCACGCCAATCCCATTGGAGGATAGGCAGAGAGGATAGACGATTAGCAGATGAAAGGCCCGAACTTATGTTTCAGCCGGAGTCCAGGGGGGCAACGAACGCCAACAGAGAAGACTCTGAAGACTTTGGATTTAACAAAAAGATACTGGAGTCCACAGAAAGACACTGGATTCAACGGAAAGACACTGGATTCAACGGAAAGACACTGGATTCAACAGAAATACACTGAATTTAATGGAAATACAGTGAATTCAACGAAAAGACACTAGATTCAACAGAGAAGACACTGGATTCAACGGAAAGACACTGGATTCAATTCAAAGATACTAGATTCAACTTAAATACACTGAATTCAATGGAAAGACAGTGGATTCAACGGAAAGACGCTGGATTCAACAGAGGAGACACTGTATTCAACATAGAAGATACTGAATTCAATAGAAAGACACTGGATTCAACAGAAAGACACTCGATTCAACAGAAACAGTCCTCACGCGAATAACAATAAATCGGTCATGCGAGTGATGGTGGACCGTGATGTATGGTTTTGGAAAAGGCCCAAGTCCAGCAGTGGACGTGGACTTATTAAGAGTGAGTGGTCATTCATATTATAAAGACGACAACACGTTTTCCATACATTTTACGGTATACGGGTGCCGAAATATGGCCATTAATTATCAAAAATGTACCTATAGAAAAAAATTACGTTATCGTCTTCACAATGCGAATGCAACTTAAGAGATAAGACAATTTTTTAGAACATACCTTAAAACAAGGACTGAAATTCACAGGCTGTTGTAAAATAGGGTCCAACACGTAATGAATCATTCTGTATAGTAACAATTCAAAATGAATCCTCATTTGATTTCCCACTGATTTTCATTATTACAGGATTTTTTGAACGAACGAACACGGGAACTGCGCGCGCGCTACTGGTAAACTTCGAACTAATAGGGAGTTAACCTATTTTAAAATTTCCATGTAAAATTGTTGAACGAAGTGAGAAAAGGTGAGCACTATACATACCTTTGTCTCGTGTACAGTCGGCGAAAACGATTGAAGAGAATACAAAATTACAATTTTCTGTCAAATTGTAGCCTTACTGACTACAGTGAGGCTACAATTACTACTTATGACTACTTAGTTTAATTAATAATAGGCAATAAAACAGAATCTTGCAGGAAAACATGAAATACTATTATAGTATATCTTATTCTACTGAAGTGTTAATAATAAAAAAATAAGTTTCAATCATAATACATCAAGCGCCTGTTTCAATCAGATATCTTTTATCCACTAAATAAATATGGATAGGAAGATGAGGAAGAAGCAGAAATATGGATCAAATAGCGCTAACGATGGAATTTTGGTGCGATTCAAATTAGGCGCTAACTGGAATACTCGTGTGGCTTATGGCTTATAATTTTGTAGAAACGGGGTCTCTCATGTTTTTAGCGTGTAGCGTGTCTTGCCTTGCTTATTTCGGAAGGCAGCACACTGGAGCTATTGTTTACCAAATTACATTGTATTAAAATAAGCAAATGGCGATAAAAAAAACAATGTAAAAAAGACAAGCCCGCTGAGTTTCTTGCCGGATCTTCTCAGTCGAGGTCGCGTTTCCGATCCGGCAGTAGAATTTAAGGAAAAAAATAAAAATGACAATTTGTAGGTGCCCCCGTAGGCCTAAACAACATAAACGCTTTGACTTTGACTTGACTTTAAATACCTACATACCTCCTTACATGAAAAGGCACTCTGTAAAATCTGAAATAACCTCCAACATTATTCCCAGCAGAATCATAATAACATTTTCCACTAACACATTTTTATTATCACATTTGAAGCTATGCCACGTGTCTGCCTACTTGCGCCAATAAAAATATGATGACGACTGTACTGGACTCCAGAAATAGCACCAACCTTGTACTTGAGTACATATAAACATTAACCGCGGTGCAAACGAAAGGAGTGAGCTGTTTAGTACAACGAAAAGATATTTTGAAGTTTTAGCACCGCCATAGACGGACTGCTTAGAGCAGTCAGTGACGACAGCTTCAAGCGGTCGCTATTGGGCGATCTGCAGTTTCAATACAAAATTGACATACGCCTAAACGGACCGCTCAATCAGTTCGTTTGCAGTCGCAGGTAAAAACAATTGTTTAGGGTAGAGTTGCTGATATGAGAGGAACGGAATACACTGAGCCTCACCATACACGGACTGCTTGTAGCTCCGCATAGTCGACCGCATCGACCGCCCGCCGACTGCTTGACGCCAAGCAGTCGGCGGGCTGTCGATCCGGTCGACTGCAACCAACTGCTCTAGAGCTGTCGGTTCAGACAGCTACAAGCAGTCCGTGTATGGCGGCTTTTACTGCCCGGCCACGACTTCGCGCTTTAGCGACGGGCGACAGCGCGACGGTGCTAAAATGTTGCATCACGCGCGTTGCCGCCGAGAGCGGCAGCTCGTGGCGTGATGCAACATTTTGGTGCCCCCGCGCGACAGCCCGTCGCTGAAGCGCGAAGTCGTGGCTGTATATAACGCCAAGTAAATAGTAAATAACCACTATCCACTATGATATTGTAACACACGTTTTTACATTGCCCTACATTTTATTAGTTCACGGCGTTGCGCTGTAAACATAGCAAACAAATAAAAAGGTTTCCGATATCATTCGCTTCGGAACGGCCTTGCGATTACATTATTTTAATGCATTCGTTAACTCTTTTTAGTACCCATCCAGGGTTGCCAATCATACTATATTATATTGTACTATATTTCGGGTAATCATAACTTTAATATGATTATCACTTGCTTACGGTGAAGGAAAATATCGTGAGGAAACCTGCATGTCTTTAGACATGTGAAATCCACCAACCCGCACTGGGCCAGCGTGGTGGATTATGGCCTGAATCCCCCTCGCATTGAGGGGAGGCCCGTGCCCAGCAGTGGGACGTTAAAAGGGCTAAATTATTATTATTATACTAGCTGTGCCCGCGACTCCGTCCGCGTCCAGTCGGTGAAGCCCTTAAATATAATTTTGTCTATCGTCTAATCTGTATTACGTCAGTCTGCATCAGTCTGAGTTCGTCCGTCCGTGGCTGTCTATCAGTACCAGTCTATACCAGTAAGGTGGTAGAGTCTGACCAGTAAGGTGGAGATCGGCATTCAAGTAGCTAATTTACCTTCGTTTCGTATGATGAGGGAGAGAGGCGGAAGCGCAACCCAGCCACCTCCCCGTCCCCTCCCACTAACCCCACTCCCCTTCAGGTTGGAAACGTGCTACCGATGCCTTTGGTTGCAAGCATCTATAGGGTACGGTAACTGCTTAACAACAGGTGGGCCGTACGCTTGCCTGGCGCCTTAGTTGTATAACAAAACTTTGACTTTATTTGTCTTTGTGTATCAGTAAAGCTGTAAGTATCTGTCTGTCTGAATCGGTCTGTCTGTAATCTATCGGTAGGTGAGTATCTCTGTCTGTACCAGTCTATCTGTATCCGTCTATCTATATCTGTAGTTACTCACAGTATCACGACTGAGCGGTTGGACTCCAGAGCTCAATGTTTAAGTTTGTACTTGATACCCATGTTCCTTATTTAAAATGAGTGAGTGCTCCAGACTCACGGCTTAGGTAAGAGTCACTTCGCAATATCGTGCTTAAAAAGTTAGAGTCCGGAGTTTATCGTCTAAGTCAATAGTCAAAGCGTTTATTTTGTTTAGGCCTAGGAGGGCACTTATAAGTAGTCATTTTACATATTTTCCTTAAATTCTAGCGCCGGATCGGAAACGCGACCTCGCCTGAGAAGTTTCTACTTGATACCCACATTGCTAATTCAAAGTTAGCAGGTCCTCCAGATTTATGTTTTAAGCAGGCAGTTACCCAGCAGCATCATTCCTGAGGGGTTGGAGTTCAGAGTTCAATGTCTATGTTTCTATTATTACTTAATTCAAAATCAGCAGGTCCTCTAGACTTACTTCTTAGGTAGGTAGCTTCCCTACGGCATTAGTACTGTGGAGATGAATTCCAGAGTTAACGTCTAAGATTCCGCGTGACCCGTTTAATGTTTTTTATACGTAATTAGGAATAAAAAAACTAAATTTCTTGAAGCAAGGAAGATATTAAATTTTGGCATGTGGTGCAACGCAGGTATTGTCTGATTGTAAGTATAGCGACATCTAGTTAAGAAAAACGAAACTTAAGATTGTAGAACGCAGCAGTAAAATATTTATTATTATTATTAAAATTAAGATTATCTATTCCAAATAGTGTCGGATCACACACAACGTAGGGCTCCGTAGGGCTCCGCTCTAAATAGACGTATTTCAATAACTAAAACTTATTTTTTGCTAGAATTTCTGTGTGGTCATAAAAATTTACAACCTAATATTTTAGAAAAAAATATCCTAGATGTTAAGTTGGACTATTAGTCATATCCATGCCAAATTTCATTGAAATCAATCCATTGGATTCGAAGTTGTGCGTGTTTGAATATTTAGGTAGTTTTTGAATGTTTTGTGGCAACCCTAAACTTTACCGAAAAAAAATATATGCTAGATGTTAAGTTAGACTATTAGTCATATCCATGCCAAATTTCATTAAAATTAATCCGGTGGATTCAAAGTTGTGCTCTTTCAAACATTTCGAATGTTTAAGTAGTTTTTTGAATTTTCTGTGGCAACCCTAAACATTATCGAAAATAAAAGTATCCTAGATGTTAAGTTAGACTATTAGTCATATCCATGCCAAATTTCATTGAAATCCATACGGTGGATTCGAAGTTGTGCTCTTTCGAAAATCTGAGCAAACATACAAACATACACACAGACAAAAATTCTAAAAATGATAAAAATGAATTCTGCTGGTCCATCTAAGTCCCCCCCACTATTTTTTTTCCAAATATTTCGAATGTACAGACGCGACCAATTTTACATTCTTATTATATGTATAGATTTCGGGTTAGTGTACTACAGCCATGTCTAACATGCGGCCCGTGGGCGGCATTTTGCCCACTGAGTATTTTCTTGCGGCCCGAATCAATTTTGAAAATAGCCAGATAATGCGGCCCACGAGCGTGTTAAAAACGGTTTAGCGATTGACAGACACACTTGGACAAAGTTTTAAAAGTTATTTCCGCCGATAGATTCACGCCACAAATTTTCAACTTAATTGAAGAGAAAAGATGTTAAATATCTGGCAGAAGAAGTTCGTAAGGCATCGCTTGCACTTTGCCGACCTGAAGGGCTTCCGGCTCTCACACTCACCGTACGAACGCAGCTGTAATAGCCACTTTACGCCGATCTTCCGTGAGAGGGTGGCATTACCCTGGTCGAGCCAGCCCGTACAGTTAATTGGCTACAGCTTGGCTCTACCACCAAAAATAATAACCACCATGGTCTTTTATAAAAAAATAATATTATTTAGAAATAGAGCTTTCATTTCTTGTTTGTAAGTAGGTATTAAAAAAATCTTATTTATTTCTCATCAATATCTTTGACACGATAACCGTAAATGTTTTCATTTTCCGTCCCCTTAAGCCTATAAGATGATGCTATTAGGGAAATAGGATCGTTTAAACGATATTCCGCGATCACTCGATTATGATATCTCGATTACGGGCTGCGTCCGGAGGTCGCAATTATCGATTCGATTACGGAATCGCTTGACTAATTCCTTTATTAATTACTCGGATTCCTATTAATAATTTATAGGGACTGGGGTTTTGCTGATGCTTGTAATGTAAAGAAATATATAGATAATAGGTACATACCTAATGTACTTACAGTACTTACACGCGGCTGCGAATTTGCAACTCATACACAAAACAGGGGCCTTACCACCACCTCAGCAGTATTGTTTTAACGTTTCTGCGACTTTTTGTGCAATGACGTACCTTATTGTCATGACAATAAGGTACGTCATTGCACAAAAAGTCGCTGAAACGTTAAAACGTTCCTATAATTGAATCGCGATAAGAGGTCGTGGTAAGCCCCCAGTTTTAGCTTATGCGTTAAACCAGACTAAAATCGCCAGGCTTATTACACACCAACTGTATGGTCCCAAACTAAGCAGCGCTTATACTGATCCCAGTGACACCCAGACCAGGGCAAATTCCGAATAGGCGTTTCCGAAGTTTGCCTCTGGCGGGAATCGAACCCACAACCACCCGGTGCAGTGAGCCGAGCGGCCTACGTTCGAACCACTGCGCCAAGCGGTCGGCGGTAATAACATAATACATGGCCACCACAGAGCAATATACACTGGACCACAAAGAAAACGGGTCGGTTAGAAAATCTTCAATATCTTCAAAAGTACCTGACCTAGCTTTATGAAATAAAGACTAAATTAAAGAATATTTTACTGGCTTAAATGAAAATAAAATAACCGGCCAAGTGCGTGTCGGACTCGCACATAAAGGGTTCCGTACCACCGTAGGTAGAATAAAAACGTAAAAAATATAAAGTCTTTATTTTTAAATTTTATTTTATGTGTACTATTTTTGTTGTAGCGGCAATAGAAATACACATTCTGTGAAAATTTTAACTCTCTACCTATTACGGGTCGTGAGGTACAGCCCGCTGACAGACGGACGGACGAACGGACAGACGGACAGCGTAGGCTTAGTAATAGGGTCCCGTTGGCACCCTTTGGGTAAGAAACCCTAAAAAATGAATTAAAGCTTTTTATGTTTAAATGTAAAATAAATAAAATGTGATTGAAGATATTATTGAAGATTTTCTAACCGACTGTTTTTCATTGCGGTCCAGTGTAGTTAGCTAAAGGGGTTCTTAATAGATTATTATGATAATACGAGGGTACTTAGTCGGCTTAATCATTGCCATTGAGCTGCTATAGTGATCGAACTTCCTATTGGTCGGCCGACCGACTGATCTGCCTCTGATTGGTCGATAAGAATCAACTCACCAATCAAAGAGTCGATCACTATAGCGAAACGCCACAGTGGCGCCACAATGGGTAAGCGACTAAGGGCCTAATAGGCTTTCTAGACGGTTTCAAACCAGCGTTCCAACAGGGGTGACCTTGGTGGGAATTTTGTTTCCATCCGCGGATTTGTGTTTAATTTGGATTACATCTGCTGTCTACATGGATGGCAACAAGCAAGGTCACCCCTGATGGAACGCTGGATTGAAACCGTCAAGCCGGCCTTTAAGGCATGTATATATATATATATATATATATATATATATATATATAACGTCACGACTTTTATTCCCATTAGGGGGTAGTCAGAGGCTTGAGTGGCCATACACCACCACATTGTGGAGGTATTAAGCCAACTCAAAGCCCACGTTTCACCAGATAGTCAGAACCCAACGTGACAGGTGGTGAACCTTGTCGCCGTGTATACAGGAACTGACTATTACCTAATCCCGAGGGATAGGTAGGTTTCCTCACGATGTTTTCCCTCACCGTAAGCGAACTGTAAATTATGCACATAGATGAAAATTCATCCATTGGTGCATGCCCCACCGGGGATCGAACCTGGGACCTTCTGATTGCTAGCCCAACGTGTTCGCCCCTAGGCTACAGTCGCTTAAGGCATGTCTGACAGAGAATCACGCTAATACCTTTGACCTACAAAACCACGGAACTGGTAATTCATGATAATGATTGATTGAACTATACCTGGCATGTGCCATAATGCGGGTCATGTCCCAACTAGGTCATTCTCACGTAACCATAAATAATAATTAGGTAAAATAAAAAACCTAGACTAGTGTGAGTAGAACTCGCGCCCGGAAGGTTCCGTAGGAACTCAATAGGGGTAGAATTTTCAAAAGGCTGAAAATTATATATTTTATTTCTAACTAGCCCGCGACTTCGTCCGCGTTGACTTTAGAACGTCATTTAGTTCGTTTTTTTGACAATCCTTCAGGTACCTAACATCTTTCCGGGATAAAAAGTATCCTATGTGTAATCCAGTTAATAAACTATCTGTGTGCCAAATTTAATCCAAATCCGTTCAACCGTTTTTGCGTGATTGAGTAAGAAACATACAAACTTTCACATTAAAAAGATTAGTAGGATGACTAGCCTAAATATAAATTTCCATGTCTCTACACAAAAATCGGGACCCCCTACAAACCTTTCACCCCCTGTTTTACCCCCTTTTTCCAAAATCCCGCCTTAGTATATGCCTCCTACGCTATAAAATAAAAAAAAATGAAACCTATACAAGTCACAAAATTTCTTGTTTCTATAACATCAGCGGTTGGGTTTGTCTGTGCACTGTTTTCAAATCAAATCAAATCAAATCAAATCAAAGTGTTTTTTATTCATGTAAGCTAGATAAATAAAAGCATTTATAAATCGTCAAAAAACTATATTTAAGCGTTACCACCGGCTCGTAATGTTGTTCAGGCGGACAGACAATAAAGTGGTAGTTTTTTTTTTGTAAGGAACCCTAAAAATTGTGCCTTATTATGTTTAAACGGTTCGCGTGTCCGACGCTCTAGGGTTGTCAGGCGATCAACTAGGTGTTTATTTGATTGTACCAGCTAAATATTGTTCTTTCAAGTTCTGTTACACGATTTGTATTTTATCAGTGCTAGTTATTAGAAACATACAGTTTAATTTTGTTTTTATTATACTAATTTTAAAGTTAATTGCGGAAGCGTGTTGTCTTAGAATCATGAAAAAACTGCTAAGAATTTCAATGTCAATAGCTACGTCCAGATGTCTCAAATGCCGCGCGAGGCAAATTGCCTCACAAAGGTTGACTTGCCTCGCGCGAGGCAAATGCGCGTCCTGCCTCACCTGAGCGCTGTCATTTGTCTCGCCTAGTTTGGCATAGTCATGAGACAGAACGACGTCAAACGTGTCAATCTGATTTCTCGGGTATACCCTTCTCTGTCTAGAGTGTCAGTTGCCTCGCGCGGCATGCGACTGAGTCAAACGTCGTGCTTTGCGAGGCATGTGGGTGAGCAGCCTCGCGCGGCATGTGCGGCATCTGGACGTGGCTATTTGGTTTTAAATATCGCCAGACTTACACGCCAACTGTAAGAACCCAGACCAATCAACGCTTGTACTTTGGCTA
The DNA here is from genome assembly GCA_947859195.1 of Drymonia ruficornis. NCBI lineage: Eukaryota > Metazoa > Arthropoda > Insecta > Lepidoptera > Notodontidae > Drymonia > Drymonia ruficornis. The sequence continues at coordinate 2,217,279 of OX401922.1, forward strand.
TCATGCAATGGACTGGGACTACCCAATGACACTCGGACGGGACTACTAGCGACGCTATACAACATTGCCAATGCAATTCATTTTTCCGATTTTCTAGCAGGATCGTTAGCAATTCCGCTAAATTTCTGTAAAATAGTCACACATTTTACGCCATTCGTGACCGTTTCACGCAAATTTTGCGGATTCTGCTGGAGTGTCGGAAAAATGAATTGCTTTTGCAGAATTGCTGCAATGTTGCATAGTGTCGCAATTAGACCCCCAGGGCAAATTACGAAAGGCCGTCCGAAATTTGCCTCTGATGGGAATTGAACCCGCAACTACCCGATGCAGTAAACATAGGGGGCCATCCATAAATTACGTCACACGTATTTCATGCTTTTTAGACCCCTCCCCACACACACAGCTGGTCACATTTGCGAGACTCCCCCCTCCCTGTATGACGTCACAATTTTTTTACAATTTTCAAATTTTTTCGTTAACTATTCAAATTTTGGTTTTAATATTTAAATATGTTAGATTTTTTTATGTGACGTCACAAAACTTAGGACCCCTCCCACCCCCTTGTCACACAATGTCACATTTCGTCGACCCCCTCCCCCCCCCCTTTACGTGTGACGTAATTTATGGATGGTTCGTGCTTCCAACACAGGGTTGTCAATATTGATTACACAGTACATTGATCACATGGAAATTGCGCGGCATAGATGCAAATACACATCCTGTATAACAACCTAACTGCCCACGATACCAATACAATTTAAACCTTAAAACTATACATTACAGTTCTATCTTCAATGTCAGTGTTAGTGTGTAAAGGATGTTGGTTCAAGTGTAAGTAAAGGCGTGTTCGCACGACCTTTGATGTCTTGATTAAGAATAAACGGTAACTGCATTAACTATTGTTACGCGTAGAATGTACCAATTACAAAGCAGTTAACGTTTACATTACACCCAAACTAAGCAACGCTTGCACTATGGCAATGGACAATACAATGAACTGGGCCGATATTATTGACAATAGGCCGAAGTTACCTATTAGTAATGGATGTAACTTCAAAACTACGTGAATAAATTGGGTGCAAAAATGTATGACATGTCTTTCTAGCCATTAAGACTTCATTGTTGAAAGTTTCAAGCGATTTCACGACCCATGGATATTTCCTATTATGTAATTTTTTACTAGGTGTGCCCCGTGACTTCACCCGCGTGGAGATCCTTTGTCTTATTCCAGAGCCTACACTATCTACGTTTCAAATTTTATTAAAATCGGTTTAGTAGTTATGGAGATATGTGGTAACAAACATTCACACACACTTACACTTGCTTTCACATTTATAATATTAGTAGGACTACCCGTTGCCCGCGGCTGCGCCCGCGTGGTATTTTATGTTAGCTTATGTCACTCAGGAATAATGTAGCTTTCTAGTGGTGAAAGAATTTTCAAAATCAGTTCAGTAGTTATGGAGATACGTGGTAACAAACATTCACACACACACACACTTACTCTCACATTTATAGTATTAGTAGGACTAGCCGTTGCCCGCGGCTGCGCCCGCGTGCTATTTTGAGTTAGATTATGTCACTCAGGAATAATGTAGCTTTTTAGTGGTGAAAGAATTTTCAAAATCAGTTCAGTAGTTACGGAGACACGTGGTAACAAACATTCACACACACTTACACTTGCTTTCGCATATAGTATGTATAATATTAGTAGGATTAATCCAATCAAAATGCGCCTTTACCGAACGCGAGACAGGGTTGTCGATAGCGAATTTAACAAGATCAATCCAACAGGCGCTCGTAAAATACGCCATAAAACCGCGGACGGCACACGCAGAGTGCTGCGAATAAAAATATTCCATTTTATGCCGCTTTGCGGGCCGAGGGCCTATTCTGACTCACCGATCTACGTTTATTGTGTCATTCATCGCTGTTTTTATTTGAATTTAGAATTCACGCAGTTTTTTAAAAGCATTACATACTAGTTTGGGGATGCAACCAACTCAACCGATTTGTTTTATTATGTAGATTTTTTTATGTAAGAGGACAAAGGTTGTCTGGAAGAGACCGCAACTTGCGATGAGATTTTTTTTTCGATTATCAGGTTTTCTTTGATCACAAAATATGTACATGAAAATTACGAAGAGAGTCGACCGCACATGAAATGGGAAAAGACAAGCAATGTTTAAATATAATATGCATGAATTTTCCCTATTCATGCAGAGAGAATAAGGGCCCGTTTCAGAATCGTCGGATAGCTTTTTTGACAAGCGTTTTGACAGATATTCTATGGAAGAACTGTCAAAACGCAATTCTTATTCGGTGGATAAGAGTTATCTGACGCTTCTGCGACAGGCGGTAAATTAAATAATCTTTGCCATTTTGGCGCCACTGTCGGTACAATTTAGGCGTCGAGAATTAGAGTAGGCCCCCGATTATGTACGTGCTAACAATCCAATCGTTAAAATGATCATTCGCGTCATATTTTTTGAAACGTTAACGTATCACGAGCCTACCCGTATCGCGATGTATCGGCATTTGCGGAAGTCGTAATGCATAGATTTAAATTGGTATTGATGGTTTTACAAGGTTGTTACTTGCTATCAAGGGACTTTGGAATAGGTGCTATTCGAAAATTGCACTTACAGCACACTTTAAGATTGAGATGTTTCCCAGAATAATACCGGAAAAATCGTTATTATTTTTATCTTTAAAAATAATTTCACTGGCTGCGTCTACAACACGCGCATGCCGCGCTCGAACACTCAGTTTTGATGACTCGGTCGGACGGAACGCATAGTCATAATGTCATAGCATGAGTACTCGGGCAAGGCATGCGAGGCATCTGGATGCACCAAAAAAATCAGCTAAGTATTTTATTTTGCCACAAGATATTTATTACTTTCGACATTGAGGGTGTGTTATTATTATAATAATATAATGCTAAATAATATAATATAATATAATTATCATTATAATTACACGTTTAACGAAATATTGTTACGTTTATTATAGGTATACGTGCCTCATTAGGGACAACAGAGGAAGCAACGGCAGACGCGCTGTAGGGGCCGAACCGCAAATTAAATTCTGCGGAACCCAAATACATTCTTAATGTTTGTCAGCTGCCCTTAATTGCGACGAAAATTGCGTCAGTATCCGAGTTTGAGGTTTTCCCAAAAATGTACACGTTAAATGATACCACTGACGAATTAAATTGTTTGCTAAATTAAACTGGTTGCATTTTTTTTTACTTTTTTTATTTAAATAAAAAAACCGTACTAAATTTAACCATCAAGAGTTTTTTTTTACTCACTCCCACTACTGGTACTCCTGTAAGCCAGGATCGACAATGGTGTCCAACGATGACGCCAAGGTTTGACCCTCGACGAGTCCCGGGGAATAGCTAAGTTGTCTTGGAACCCGCACGAATTTAATCAAAAGAAAGGATAGGAGGAGTTGGATATAAAATTATTATAATCATTATCAAAAACAGCAGAATATAACGGCAAAATTATACGGAAATATAATTTCGATAAAAAGTTCATCGGGAGCGAAATTTAAAAAATAAAAACATGTAACATTCGCAAAATAGAGATAGTTACTGTATTCTAATAAATAACGTATTCGGTAATGATAAAATCGATGTAACGCTGGCAACTTGGCGATAGTTTTACAAACAACAGTTAGTCTTAATCAATAACTGACGTAGTACACACGTAGAGAATATTTATTTTACCATTAACCATTGATGCATCATTTTAGCGGATATGCTACCCTCCTAACATTGCGATCACTAGACTTGTGCTCAGCGAAATAACATGCATCGAAATGAATGAATACGCATCAAAATGCGTGAAATGCTCGCAATTTCACACATTTTGATGCGTATTATTCACCAGAAGATGAGCCGTATTGGCAATATCAACTTATTTTCAACCTTAATTTCCGCGAACGACCGTTTTACTGGGGCTATGAAAACCTTTTTTTTAATAGCCTATTAAATGTCCCACTGCTGGGCAAAGGTCTCCCCTCTCTGTCTCCACAGGTTACTGGTCGTTTTCTGTCTAAATTATGGTCTTTGGTTAAGGGGGAAATGGACCATAATCCACCACGCTGCTGGTCCAATGCGGGGTGGTGGATGGTTCGCCAGAACCGAGGTAATCAGCAGGGTGTACCGCGAGCGGTTGAGGTTGACTTGGGATCTTGGATGTTAGATGTACCCCTCTAGTATGACATATTATTTGGGACAGTCACATATCTCCCTCTTTCTTGGTAATGTCTTTGCCATTAACGTTATCAACAAAAAATCATAGAAAACAATGATTAATCACTAAAGCGTTGGTAAACAATGGTTTAACTTATAATTACGGTTGAATCCTTGGCGCGATGTGACGTCATACTTTTATAAGATTCCATACAAATACATAAAACAAATAAATTAAGCCACTGTTTAAGTGGTATTTAAATAATTATTTGCTGCTTTCTAAGTGAATTGCGCTTTACTGGTAGCAAAGCTGTAGCCAATTGACTGCAGCTCATATCGACCGGGGTAGTACCACCCTCTCCCAGTAGTTCGGCGTAAAGTAGCTATTACAGCTACGTGTACGATGAGCGAAAAAGTCCAACGTGGTATTGGTACTTACAAACACAGATTATAGAAGTAGACAGATGGAGTCGTGGCAACAAACGATGTGAAGCCGGGTAGCATTTTATGTGTGCGTGACAACTAGGAGCGGCACTAAGGAAATATACATTTGTGTGCGTGTAAAGTTGTGTAGCTATAGGGCGAGGTTGTATTCGCTTTCACGTTTTGTATTTGCTTTGGTGGCTTCACTTTCGTGTTCTACGCACTCCATCTGTATTTTTCTGAAATCTGTGCTTATAAAGATATCACCAAGAAATAGGGATACAAGTGACTTTCCAAAATAGTTTGTCTTACTAAACTGAGACCATGGACACAGTACAACTCCGTTGAAAACATGTCGGTATTAATAATACCGACCACTGAATACCGGATACGACTCATCTTCCGGTAAATTGCGATGTTTGAAAATACCATATCATCTACAAATATACTTATAGTACGTTTTTTTATAGTTGTCTTATTTGGTAAGCAAAGATGGCGTCCAGCGGGGCGATTGCATCTTTGCTTACCAAATAGGACAAGTATAAAAAAACGTACTATAAATGGGTACATGGGAATTTTATTACAACTTAAAATAAGACTCACCTTTTTGACCACGACTTTTACAGGTTTCTGCGTGTACGCCGATGTGAATAGTATCGTGTGCACGGGCGCCTCCGTCGGTATGCCGAGTGACGTCATCCTCACATCTCACCACTTGTCAAAACGTAACTACCCTCCAATAGATCCTCAAGGACCTCACAGTAGAAGGAAACCAATAGAAAAAAAGTTATAGATTTGGCGGCAGCAGCCACGCAATCAGTTAAGAAGTAATGTCAGGTCAGACGTCAAAACTGACTGTTCGAGCGCGCCACACCGCTAGCAGAGTTGGGGAAAATTTAATTGCGATTAATTAATTGCTAATTGCATGTGGTGTCACAATTAACAATTAATTTTTATTTGTTCGTCAATCGCGAACAAATCACAATTAATTGTTAATTGTGACATCACATGCAATTAGCAATTAATTAATTGCAATTAAATTTTGCCCAACTCTGACCGCTAGGCGCTTGTGGACGCCGCAATTTGACAACACGGAAGATTGACTAATCTATTTCTATCGGATGATCTATTTTATTTTCATACACTAACCCCAAAATTTATAAACGTTATGATCGACATTACAAATCACTTTTGTTCGTAGAAATGCTTTGTAAATCCATTGTAAACTGGCTAAAATCTCTATTAATTTGGTGGTGAGCGTTCACACAATCCAGAATACTGGTCAATACTGCGTCAAACTATTTAATTTGGTAAAACGTAAATATATTTATGTTTATTGTTAGAAAATAAATTACGTGAAAGTGTTCGTATGTTTATTATTACTTTGGGATTAACGCAAATGATCTGCATATATATTTTTCGTTAAGTGATCTATGGGTGAACAATCAAACATAATAAAAAAACGAGGGCTGTCAGAATTACACGAACATTTAGCGCGATATCGCACGAGGCAACCATAGTGGCGCCACCAGTGGGTGACTCGGTAGCCGACACCGAATCGTTTGCGCTACCAAGCGGACACCAGGTGCGCTTATTATTACACTTATTGCATGGAGCTTGCAGCTCCATACATTTTGATGTTGGAGCGACTGGTTGCGCTACCACTGGTGTCCTCGTGATTGCACTTAACAAAATATCGCAAAAAGTTTCGCAACGCACGCCACCCTACGCTAGCAAGCGACTATGAGCTGTTTTATAAAAGGGAATTTACTCGTGCAAATGACCGTAATCCGTATTCCATTCATACTAAACTTCATTTTATTCATTCATTTTTAATTCTTAATTTATTAGATAATTACGTCAAAAATTAAGGTAATATTTTTTTACATAATATTACTGAATACCCTCCAATACGTATCTTAATACGTCTCTCGTCTTAGCTATAACATCCTGTATTTACTTGGGGAAATAAATTGCTTTGGGAAACGATTTCTTTGGGTAGATAGGATTCGATTTCCTATAAAAAATATCAAAGTCCATGTTATTATAATGTATATGCTTAAAACAACAGTTTGAAAAGTCACTTAATATTACCAAGTTAACCCCATGCTTTCTTCAGAACCAAATTTATTAGAAAACTAGGTACCCTATAGGGACCTATTGATTTATCTATGGTTACACACACTAACGGCCACTTGACAGCTGTCACTTTGAATAAAAAAAATAAACCCAACGCAGTTTAGCATTCGTAGTTGTTTTTACAACAGCTCTAATAGCTTTTTTCCTAGATTAATGAATGTGCAAATTAACGTTTAAGCGTTTGGAAGCAGACGCAGGCGCATGTTGTTACTGCACGTAGGCAGAGTACGTTAGTTTATCACTTGATATATGCCAGATATTGGTGCTTATTGTGTTGGCTATAAATTCCACACATCTAAATTTATTTATGTCTTCCTTATACGTTACGATTATGAGAAGGATGGCAATATAGTTAGTTTAGTCAATTTAAAACCCACATTAAACTTGCGATGCTACTTTTTAACGAAAATAGGAGGAGGTTGTTTTTTAAGTCCACAAAAAGAAATAGTTTTGTGGAATTAAAAGAAAAATCCCACGTGTAATTTGGAGTATATGGAGGTAATCTAAGCTAATACTACATTATTGAGTAACATACGAACATCCAAGTTATTATATGTACATACATATATAGGTTATGGGATTTTAATCAGAAGTAGGTATGTATTTTTCCACTATTCTGGAAAGTTACGCGTCTCTACAATTGAATCACTGTTCATTTATTTTCAGTGTTTAAAATTCAATTAATTAATATTTTAAAGTCACACACGTCTGTTCACTACAAAGTTTTCAATAAAAATGACAAATCACACAAAACTATTTTAAATTTCGAATGTATAACACCTTAATGTCGAAATGCTCGGGCGCAACCAAACACACTGACTACAGCTAAATAAACGCATCCGATTTGACGAGCGTGACTATGTAACCTTGTAAGGGGGTACTTATAGAATTAATTGTTTGAGCTGCTAGATAAAATGAAGCCACGATTGCGATAATGTGAAGGAAATTGAAGTCTTTAAATGACAATCATTGAGTAATTTACTTCTCAGCAACCACATCATTCAATATTTTTTTCCTATTCATTTCGAAATATGGACAGTGTCAATGTATCTACGGTCTGACTTTAATGACGCTACTACTGCTATTTTTAGGATCGTTTAAAGCAGTTACCGCAGCCTATAGATGCTTGCAATACCAAAGGCATCGCTTGCATGTTACCGACCCGAAGGGTAGCGGGACCGAGGGAGGAGCGAGCAAGTTGGGCTTCCGGCCCTCTCACGAAACACAGCTGTAATTAACGCCGATCTTCTGTCAGAAGGTGGCCTTACTCCGGTCGTCCATATATGAGCTGCAGTGAGGCTACAGCTTGCCTCTTCAACCAGTAACATTCATCCAAATAAAAAATCCCCATAGAAAAATATATCAATATTTTTTGGGTTACCCACGAAAACACATCTTCTCCACATTTTCTGTGTTTTATAGCACTTCATGCCATCAATAATCAAACAAAGCCCCGTCCTTTATTACCCCTAACTCACAATCTTCATTGTATTAAATTCAGATGAAACACAAGAGAATAATAATGTTTTTCGTTTGTACAAAATACCATTTAATTACTTGAAAGGTCAGCATACCAAGTGACCCATAGAAAGGATACGAGAGGTCACAAGTGCCGAAATATACGCAGGATCAGAAGGTTATACTTCAAGGACTGGGGTTATTTCAACAATGAATGGATAATGACATGTATTCTAGTGAATTGTGTTGGATTACTTTGTTATTTGACGCATGCTTGATGCTATGAAAGTCGTTTAATCTGAGGCATTTTGAGCATTGTTCATTATATAAGGTTTCCATTTTAGAAGTAAATTCTTATTGCTTAAATGGCTGCTTCGTTTCTAGGATGTTTGCTGTCAGTAAGACCAATTTAAAAGCCCGAAAATCCGCTCTGTGATTACGACATCTGGATAATATTCCTATTCCTAGAAGTTAATAGGTGGTATTGCATTCGTGCACTTACCCCTACTAGAGGAGATAGGAGAACTTGAAAAGTGCACTTATGGATATACTAGTAGGGATAACTGCACTTGGGGATACTTTAGTAAGGATTAGTGCACCGCCCGATTTATAGCACCTCCTCATCATTGAAGATTGCATAACGATTTAGCTGATAAGTCTGGAACGTAGATTCCAGGATCTATCCTGGAATCTACGTTACAAACTTTGATAGGCCCTGGCTTACAGGAGTAGCAGTGATGAAGAGACTGTAATTTCAACGACACCTATTCTATTCCAGTTATGCTAATTAATATTGTACCCAGAAACAAACCTAAACTGTACTGCCTAGTTATCAATCACACTATTATTTGGGTAGTAGTTATAACCACTACCGTACTTAGTTAATTTATAGACGGCCTTCGGTTACCTGTCCCTTGAGGTTCGGAAAGGGTTGCTTCCTGAGATAATTATTACGGACCTTAATATTGAGGTTGATAAGGGTATCGGACTTGTTACTGATTGGCCACTTTAGGAACTAGAATCAGGGAGAATTATCAACTGTTACAATCTAGCCTACAAACAGTAGTTCTTATATAGAAATAGTGATATAGAAGAAAAAACAACAGGGGGGCTAATAGCGACGCTATGCAACATTGCCAAAGCAATTCCGCGAAATTTCCGTAAAATAGTCACACAGTTTGTGACCGTTTGACGCCAATTTAGCGGAATTTGCTGGAGGGTCGGAAAAAATGAATTGCTTTTGCAGAATTGCTAATACATAATGTCGCTATTAGCCCTGCAGGTGTTGTCCTAGGTGTGGGAAATTACCATTAGCTAAAATAAAAATAATGGAGCCTCAATGTCACAATTAAGGAGGCAACTAAGGGTATCCCCCTGCTACCTAGATTGTTCCTGCCAGGCGTGTGAGTAGCCAGCTTTAAACGGCGACCCCTTTATGTTTGCAAATTCAGAGCAAATATTTATGGAAGGATTTGTCCAACATTGTATGGAACTATGCATTTTAGAATGAAACTGCGTGAAGGCGTTAGTACTGGATTTAGAGTAGATAAGCTTGTTTTGAATTTTCTCATGTGTGTAGCTCGTGTTTGTGGCAATACATTGTAGCAGCGGTTAGTCAACCGAGGTATTGTTAAACGAATCCTACTACAATAGCAAATGGATGACATTGAGCTACTAGTACTAGAGCAAAAGTCGCAACTAGGCCGTCCAATTCAGTTGCGGTGTCATCGCCGTACTTCACGTCATTCTGCTTATTATCTCTTCTGCTCGCGCTCTTCTTTCTTGCGTGTGGCGCATGTTTGTTTGACTTAGCGCCTCTAGTACTTGTTACATAGGAACCCAATGTTGGAGGATAACTATAGCTTAACGCTGAAATAACTAAAACTGGTAACTCTATCCTAGTCAGTAGAGTCTGCGGAGGTGAAATGTTAAAGTACACAATATTGTGGCCCTAAATTTTAGAGAAGCTTAAGTTAAATCTCTCTATGATCTATGACCGAATACCGATCCTAGATCACTGTTATCAAAATATTCATGTAATAATTCTTTACAGATTTTTTTTTTATAAGTCTAACCTAAGATTAATGACTTACTATCTTGACTATAAAATAGTAATATTAAAGCTTTTAAGAATAGAAAATGCTCGGTCTACGTTTGGTATTGTATTTTAAAGGCCAATTAAGTATAAAACGTTATAGATGATTGTAAAGTTTTAATAAATGTCCTAATTTATGAAACAGGTATTATTACTGATATATTCATTTAAACATTATAGGTAACACCTTCAAAATAAAATGATATAACGATTACTATTCGAGGCGAGACACTTTTCTATACAGGGTTTATGACTTTTTACAAAACAATTATAATTTTAACAACAAATTAGCCTCTAAAATGTATAAAACAAGAAAATATGCTCATCTAGAGGATAGCTGTGGTCCGTTTAGGTACTTTAGGGCAAAGTGGAATATATCCACGTACCAAGGCTCTCCTCTATATGAGAATATTTTCTTGTTTCATACATTTTAGATCGATAAATGTCAGTCATAGAACAAAAGTTGTTGTGTATGATGTCAGTAATACGGTCCTGCAAGGTTGTTAGTGTTTTTCTAATAACCCTGTATTGTGCTATAATAAAGTCAAAGTCAACATTTTTTATTCATGAAAGCTAGGGGTAGCACTTATGAATTGTTAATTCATTCAAATTTCTTTGATCGTTAACATAAACATTTTAGCGTTACCACCGATTCGTAATGTTGCCATTGAGAAAAACCAATTAACCATATTTTGGGGTGTTTCGGCTTTTGGGTAGATCAAAAAAAGTATAACTATGAGTATTATCAGAATAAGAGAATAAAAATTTTGTCACAGTGAAAAAAATTAACAACAAAAAATCATAAAAAATATTTTTCCAAGACGTTCGTACAAGATCACATCGGTCGTCTAACAGACTTAACTTATCACGTCCCGAGTAAACAAGGGTACCACAATCAAACAGTTTTGTTTAATCAGACTAACCGTGTTTTCTGCACCTTGTAATATATAACTAGATCTAATTTACGTCTATAATTTATTAACCTATGGGCCACGCAATGTCTATGGTTTTAAAGGTGGTAGAGCCAAGCTGTAGCCAATTGACTGCAGCTCATAAACGGGCTGGCTCGACCGGGGTAGTACCACCCTCTCACAGAAGATCGGCGTAAAGCAGCTATTACAGCTGCGTTTCGTACGATGAGAGAGAGCCGTAAACCCACCCCCCCCTCCCCCTCCCTCCATCCCACTCCCCTTCAGGTCGGCAATGTGCGAACAATGCCTTTGGTATTGTAAGCATCTATAGGCTACGGTAACTGCTTAACATCAGGCGGGCCGTACGTTTTTTTGCCACCGCAGTCCAATAAAAAAAAAATTGTTAGAAGCCGACATTATACACGATACTGGCTAAGTTATCATAATCAGTTTTAATGGTTTTAACTAACCTAAGCCGAATTCTAGTCTACGAAATAGATATAATTTGGTTGGCTTAGCCCAACGCAAAACTCTGGGACTGGGTTTTTTAAACTAAAGGGTGGTATGCCGACTAAAGTAACGGGTAAAGGTAGGAGTTCGACGCGGCAGTTGCTGCGACGTCAGTTGTCGCCGTCAGTTTCATACAAAATTGTCACGATGACATGGGCCGTGGCGTCACGACGGCACCAATTTCTATGGGATTGTCGTATGCCGCCTGCCGTAGGCCGTCTGCCGCTCGCAACCAACTCCTACCTTAAACGAGTTTTTAGCGACCAATTTGAATTGATTTGGAGGACCAGTAGCCCGATTCACGTAACCAAAACCGTAACGATATCTCAGCGATATAGTCGTTGATAGCATTTTCGTAATATGAAAAGGCTATCAACGACTATATCGCTGAGATGTCGTTACGGTTTTGGTTACGTGAATCGGGCCACTGGGGGCTTACCACAAGCTCTTATTGCGATTCAATTACAGGAAATTATTAACGTTTCAGCGACTTTTTGTGAAATGACGTACCTTATTGTCATGACAATAAGCAACGTCATTAAAATGTCGTTAAAATGTACCTATAATTGAATCGCAATAAGAGCTTGTGCTCCCTGGGGGCTTACCACGACCTCTTATCGCGATTCAATTATAGGAACGTTTTAACGTTTCAGCGACTTTTTGTGCAATGACGTACCTTATTGTCATGACAATAAGAAACGTCATTGCACAAAAAGTCACTGAAACGTTAAAACAATACTGCTATAAGAGGTGGTGGTATGGCCCCTGCTAGGTATTCGATAAACATATATATCGTATCTATGAGTATCCGTAAAACACTATTAGTTACTCTGTGCTGTGTTTAACAAGCTCATGTTAATTGAGTCACGTTGATAACGTTAGACCTTGCCTTCCGGCACTTAGATCTCGCTTTCAACACGAGATGGAGTTAGTAAACTAGATTTAACTGAGGGGTGAACAGGTTGGGCTAGCAATCAGAAGGTCCCAGGTTCGATCCCCGGTGGGGCATGCACCAATGGATGAATTTTCATCTATGTGCATAATTTACAGGTCGCTGACGGTGAGGGAAAACATCGTGAGGAAACCTACCTATCCCTCGGGATTAGGTAATAGTCAGTTCCTGTATACACGGCGACACGGTTCACCACCTGTCACGTTGGGATCTGACTGTCTGGTGAAACGTGGGCTTTGAGTTGGTTAATACCTCCACAATGTGGTGGTGTATGGCCACTCAAGCCTCTGACTACCCCCGAATGGGGATAAAAGTCGTGACGATACATTTTTTTTTTCTGATAGTCTGAACGACAAACTCGACGGGGCGGGCTAGCTAGGCCAGCTGTCTGGATTTATTCGACCAATAAGATTGTCTTCATTTCAATGGGTTGAGGAAATGAAGCGAGCCTATTGGTCAAAAAAATACTCAGCCAGCGCGCCCAGCCAATCCAGGCGAGGTTGACGGACTAAAACTGAGTTAATTCATGATCCCAATTTATCCAGGACAGAATACAATACCAGGCTGTATGACTCTTAGGCCCGCCATATACATAGGGAATATCCGTATGGAATTTCCTTTCGAAATATCGAATCGGGGTTTCCGAACGCGATACGTCCATACATTTGGATGGATTTACTGCGTTCGGAATCCCCGATTCGATATTTTGAAAGGGAATTCCGCACGGAAATTCCGTATGTGGCGGGCAGTTAGACCCTTTCGCTGATGGTGCTAACCTAGCCTAGCGAGCCTATTGCCATTATACCAGGCACACTTCTCCTCAATGCGTGTAAAATTCGGTGCTGGGCTGATTACTGATATTTACAGAGAGATTGCCATCTGCATCTGACAACAGTATTGTCCGACAGATGTTCCTAGTTTTCTTTCATTGATATCTCATTCAATGCTATGCCATCCTAGTACTTTTCTAATGGTCGGCTACGAGTTTGTGCCTTTTCCTGGCTGAAAAAATGTCTATCTGTTACTGTTACTATGGTGGCAAACAAGCATACGGCCCGCATGATGTTAAGCAGTAACAGTAGCCTATAGATGTTTGCAATACCAAAGGCTTCGCTCGCAAGTCGCCAAAACCATTGTGAACAGGCTAAAAATCTCTATTAAAGATAAGACTCTACTATCCTTACCGAATGCAGTTCTTATGAGAATAGCCAAATTTATGGTAACTTTTTCAAAGGATGATGAATTTTTTTTCACACTACCTCACCAAGCCAACTAGGAACCTGTCAAATGTGACGTCACCCGCACAAAAAGGCGGTGGCGGTGTGCGGCAGGTGTGGCGGGCGGCAGCGTTGCCAGATGACCATGTGAGTTTCCCCACAAATTTCTTCAAAATCCCCCCAAAAATTAGTTTTTGAGAAAAAATCCCCCAAACAATTTTTACTCATTTGAAATTTCAATTTTCATTTTTATACAAAACAAAAATAGGTACTCTTTTCAATAACTTCGTCACAAAACGATATCGAACTAATTTCATTTCATTTATTCTTCCCCCCGAAAATCCCCCCAAAGAATCCGTCCCCCCGAATTTCGGGCGGGCGGTTTGCGGGCGGGGAATCCGCATCCATCTGAGTTCCTAGATGGCTTGGTAGAGTAGTAAGTAAACATTTCATTCGGTTATGGTTGCATGGTGCAACAGCGGGTAGCATAGTTATCGCTCGCCCCGCTGCACGCACCACGCAGCCACTGCATGTAACAGAACGTGAGAGCACAGATTATGTAATTGAGTAATTGAGCGAAAAGTTTACACAAAGGAGTCGTGTGTCCAGTGTCCACCAACTGCCTACTTGCTGTAAGGTGAAACTGTTGCTACCTGGCGCTCTGGAGCCACGAAAATAGCGGACTTGATGTAGAGTTGGGCAAAATTTAATTGCAATTAATTAATTGCAAATTGCATGTGGTGTCACAATTAACAATTAATTTTGATTTGTTTGTCAATCGCGAACAAATCGCAATTAATTGTTAATTGTTTTGGTGAAATAACGCTAGTGGAATAACGCTCTAAGGCTCGTATTAATAAATGCTTCTAAAAGTTGAGATCGATCTTAAGATGCTGTTTTTGACAGATGTTCCATACATTAAACGTCAAAACTGCATCTTAAGATCGACCTCAACTTTGAGATGCATTTATTAATACGAGACTAAGATATTATACGTGTGAAAAATTGTCGCTCGTTTCTAAATCGCTAATGTCGTGGCCGCACGCGTCAACCGATGCGTGCGACACTCGCGAGAGGATCCTTGGATCCCACACATAGCGTTAATGCACACACGGTGATTCATTTTACTATATTTAATTTCATATTTTAATTTAGAACAATAATTAAACTAAACCTAGTTAAATACTTATTAATTGATACAAAGGAAAACATTTTATTTAATAATGTCCTCAATTTAACAATACAATAATACAACAAGAATAAATGGCCCGTTTGACGTCCCACTCCTTAGCACGGGTGTCCACTAAAAGCGAGGGAATTCAGGCCATAATCCACCACGCTGGCCCAGTGCGAGTGGGGTGGACAGTAACGTAATTTATTTTTGGTATAGCAAGCATAGTATACCATCGCTACTTTAAGAAGAGGTCGATAGTAATAAACTTCCCAATTAATATTTATAGAAATGAAATGTAACGTCACGACTTTTATCCCCATTCGGGGGTAGTCAGAGGCTTGAGTGGCCACCACCACGTTGTGGAGGTATTAACCAACTCAAAGCCCACGTTACACCAGATAGTCAGAACCCAACGTGACAGGTGGTGAACCTTGTCGCCGTGTATACAGGAACTGACTATTACCTAATCCCGAGGGATAGGTAGGTTTCCTCACGATGTTTTCCCTCACCGTCAGCGATTTAGCGATTAATATTTATTTTCAATAAAACCACGTTACTTTCACGTAACTAAATAAATCCCGTGACGTTACAAAGGCGTTAACAAGCGCTACGGTTTTTTCAACGTAACAAAGTGCAAATTGAATTTGTTTCGCGTCAAAGGCGATTTTATCACGTAGGCGCTAACTTTGATCTGACCCTGGAGGTGATAAGGGTGTGTTCAAATCTAACCTTCACCAAGGCTATACACGGGCAATAAATATCACTAGAATTGTGCTCCCGTCAATAATTATTAGCCAGATCCAGATGTCTCTCATGCCACGCAGCTTTGCCTCGCTTAGTTTGACAGGGCGCCATTGAGGCAAAAGCTCACCCTGCCTCACCCGAACTCTGTCATTTGCCTCGCCTAGTTTGGCCTAATCGTGAGGCAGAACGATAATGCTATATCCGCGGGTATACCCTTCTCTGTTTAATTGGCGCGGCCGAGCATGCAACTGAGGCTGCCGCGCGTGTCACGCGCGGCATGTGAGCGAGCAGCCTCGCGTGGCATGCGAGCCTTCTGGAGTTCTGGATCCTGCTATGTAATTTGACGTGGTAAGAATAAGTTTCCTTTATCCTAGCTTTATACCATTATGAGGGGTCGGCTTTCAGTCTACCCTGTTTTGGCTGATTACCAATATTTACACGAAGTCTTCATTGCAGTACCGTACGGAATTCCGTTTGGAAATATCGAATCGGGATTCCGTAAGCTTATCACACACAAACGTTTATTTTTGTTCGGAATAATTCCGGACGCATAGGCTACCATTCGGAATTCCGAAACGGAACAATTTAGAAACACAAAAATTTCGTACGTATGTGATACGTCCATACATTTGGATGAATTTACTGCGTTCGGAATCCCCGATTCGATATTTTGAAACGGAATTCCGTACGGAAAATTCCGTATGTATGTGGCGGGCCTAAGCCACATCTTTAACTCATTCCAAACGCTCACGAACTCCAAGATTAGTTTTTGATCCTCCTCTGATTTGTGTCCGATATTCAACCGTATATTCAAGGATCAAGTTGATCGATGAAAATAATCCTGATAAATCCTTTTTTCACCCGTCCGGATAGCATTTATAAGGCTCAGGGGTTTATTAAGGATCCGAAAATAAAGTGAAAAATTGGGACGAATTTGGGAAGTCCGCGTCGCGGCAAGATTAGGCTTTGATACGAAAGTTTGGGCGAATTTTCCGATCTCCCATACAGAATCCTTTAGATGAGAATATAATGGCGATGATGCACGGGCGGAACCACGAACAATTTCTTTTTTACTTTTGTAATTTTCAGACTTTTTTCATATAAAAAAAATATCTAGAATCTAATTATGTGAGAGAAGCTATCACAGGCTAAAACTGCACTGCTATCTTCGATCCGGTGATAAGGACCAGCTTTGGCCTAGCAAGCCACATTAGGCACCACACTAAGGGGGCGTCCATAAATTACGTAAGGCGTTTAGGGGGGAGGGGTAGAGCCGAATCTCATCAAATCTCACGTGGGGGAGAGGGAGGGTCTCGGCAAATATCACATTATTTTTTTGTGAAACAGTGTAAATTGCGAGAAAACTGGGGTTAAATTAAGTAAAACATGTTTCTCTACTAAAATATGGGTTTTGAAAAATCTCACGTGAGATTAGGGAGGGAGGGAAAGGGTCGAGCCAAATCTCACGACATCTCAATCTCACCGGTGGGTAGGGTGGGGGTCGGAAAATCACCAGAATCGCCTCACATTTATGGATTAGGTATATGGGCTGCAGTATTATATGGGCTGGCTCAGCCGGGCTACCCGGGTCCAACTAATAAAGCTTGATGTCCAGCCAACTACACCCGGGACCAAAAAAACTAATAAATCTTAAGGCCATCATTCAACTTTTGCGCTACCTCGCAAAGATGTCTGAATCTGATTATTAAAGCAATTACTCACTGTTGTTACCTAATTTGTCACTCGAGTGAACAGTAACTGGACTAATGAGTTAGATTTTTCACTTCAAACCATTTTCAAATCAGTTTTAGTAACACACGTCACACGTCTCTTAGTGGCAGTGAAAGGGCGCCTATTACTAGCCCGGTATGTAAGCAATCATCCGAAACAAAGTCAAAATTAAAGGGGTTATTTCAAACCCGGGCCATATGTTTCGTTCGTTTGAGATGTTGACAATAATTAACTATGGAAATGTGTCAAAATTCAAAAATTAAGGCCCGCACGAAACAGTTCGTGATTTTGACACTAATTTAGAACGGAAAAGTGTCAAAATTCGAAATCCGAAAGATACGAATTATCGCTTTAATAACAGCCCGGTTCGTAATCGGGCCCGTGAGATGAACCACAAGTAAAACAACGAATATTTAATGGCCGCGTCTACATCAGACGCATGCCGCGCCCAAGCACTCAGTTATGACGCCGGATCGCATAGACATAATGTCATAACATGAGCGCTCGGGCGAGGCATGCGAATGCGAGGCATCTGGGCCCACCTAATTTTTTTTTTTTATAGCACTGAGGTGGCAATCAAGCGTACTGATGTTAAGCAGTTACCGTAGCCTATAGATGATTGCAATACCAAAAGGCATTGCTCACACGTTGCCGACCTGAAGGGGAGTGGGGGGGAGAAAAAATGGGGGGGTTGGGCTTCCGGCTCTCTCACTGATCGTACGAAACGCAGCTGAATATTCGTTCTTCTGTTCGTGATCGTCTATGTGTCTCTGGTTTTAAATGTTTGTTACGGGAGATGATAAGCATTTCAAACTACTAACTTTGTTCCGATCATATACGGGCACTGACAGCGACAGCATCGCCAAACCAACTTTTTTCAGACCACTATGGACACCCTGTCGAAAAAAATAAAGGGGTTAAATACGAGGCCTTTGCCCAGTGACATGTACAGGAGCCTTACCACGACCTCTTATCGCGATTCAATTATAGGAACGTTTTAACGTTTCAGCGACTTTTTTGTGCAATGACGTACCTTATTGTCATGACAATATGAAACGTCATTGCACAAAAAGTCGCTGAAACGTTAAAACAATACTGCTATAAGAGGTGGTGGTAGGGCCCCAGTTACCTAAAAAAACCTGTTAAACCTATATTTCTTTTTCTGTTTTCTTGTATAAATTAAAATCTTCCCAGTGGATATCTATACAAATATTATTAAGAGAAGATATTTGTATTTTTGTATGTTTGTAATGAGTAAACTCAAAAACTCCTGGACCGATTTCAAAAATTCTTTCACCATTAGTTTGCGACATTATCCCTGAGTAACATCGGCTATATTTTTTGGGATCCGGGATACGCGATACGAGATATCCGAGCTACGGGATCCAGCAAACGGGATCCGGGATCCGGTAAAAACGGGAAACGGGTTCCGAGATACGGGATCTAGGATCAGAGATCCGATTTTTTTTTTATTTAAATTCTACGCGGACGAAGTCGCGGGGTAAAGATAGTAGCTTTATAAAAATAAAACTACAAGTACTTAGGTACTCGTTGAGGTGCTCATATAGCCAGCTGCAATCACTTAAACGATCGGAGGTTAAGCAACGCTTGGCAAGGTCCGTGAGAGATGAGTGACCATTTAGTGGCATTTGGAACTGAGCAGCTCCATGCATTGGAGAGCACATGAAAAGTCTTTTCAGAAGCCTTCGGGCGGCTTGAACAACTCTGACACGTAGAACGAACTCTAAGAAGTACATACATACATACATATAATCACGCCTGTTTCCCGTATAAGCATTTTTGTTTATTTAATTAAAAAATATTAATGAGGAAATGAGGGTAAAGTGATAAGGGTTGTTCACAATTACAACTAGGTTATTATAAACATACATACATACATATAATCACGCTTGTTTCCCGTAGGGGTAGGCAGAGACCACTTCTTTCCACTTGCTACGATCCTTACATACTTGTTTCGCTGCGTCCACTTTCATTATTCCCCTCATACATGCTCTTCGGTTTAGGGTACTCTTGACCTGGCCTTTTTTCAAGACGTCCCTGATTTGGTCTCTAAACGTCCGCCTAGGTCTACCCCTTCCAACACTTTCATTCACACTCGCGTTATACACTCTTTTCGTCAATCGTTCTTCATTCATTCTCTCGACATGGCCAAACCATCTCAGCATACCTTTCTCAATTTTTGTCACTACACCTTCTTTCAGACCACAACGTTAAGAAGAAAGAATAGAAAAAGAAAGAAGAAGATATAAAAATATAATCGTCTAAGAAGTCGATATAAAAATATAATCTAGGCAGCCCTCAAATCCGTCGACCACCCAGGATAATGTTTATAACAACATATCTGCCGAATGTAAACACAATGATAAAGGCGCGTGCGCAGACACCTGGGCAGTGCCGACTGGTCAGGCTACTAAGGCTCGTATTAATAAATGCATCTCAAAGTTGAGATCGATCTTAAGATTCAGTTTTGACGACTAATATGTGCTAATTAATGTATGAAACATCTGTCAAAAAGCATCTTAAGTTATATAAAAACTTAGAAATTAAGATGTGATAGGTAAATATTCTATTAACGATTTCAAAGCTTCATGTGGTGTAGGATGTGCCCTTAGGGTGGTTACGGAGGGGTGCAACTAGCAAAAGGCAAGGGGTAGGTACCTACCTCATCTTTAAATAAAAAATATAACCAGAATGTATTCAGAGTCAAGTAGAATCGCGAAAGTAAATGAAGTAAAATATTTTATTTCAAAAAAATTGTATCATTCTTAAAATTTACTCATATTAAAAGATACACGCTGGTAAAAGCTACAAATGGCAATATATGATAACGCTTTTATGAGCTAATATTTAACAAAAATATCCAATAAAAGGGTGACAATAATCATAACATTAATTGCTATCGCTAGCAGAGACGCATTGTTAAAACCACGTTAAAACTAGCTAAAATTTTACTATTTTAATCAAAAATAAAATTGCCCAGACTAACATGGGGGGTTTTATTAATAAGAATTAATTAAAAACAGTGACAACAACTATACACAAGAGGCCTAGTTTTATGAAAACATACCTACCTACGTGAGTTGAGTTTTAAAAAAAGTGGACAGACTTTTCGAAAAAAAATACATTCCTACGAGTATTTTTTATTTAACTATCTCTTTTTAGGGTTCCGTACCTAAAGGGTGCCAACGGGACCCTATTACTAAGCCTACGCTGTCCTTCTGCCTGTCTGTCTGTCTGTCATCGGGCTATATCTCACGAACCGTAATAGCTAGAGACTTTAAATTTTCACAGAATGTGTATTTCTGTTGCCGCTGCAACAACAAATACTAAAAATAAAAAAAAGTTTAAAAATAAAGGGGGTCCCCATACAATAAACTCGATATTTCTGACGTTTTTATTAATAACTCATAAATGAAACTATATATAAAGGGAAAACTAACATTTTAACCATTAGTGATCATTATAATAGCTTTTACATAAATTGTTGATAAAAAAAAATTGTAAAACTACATTTTAATAACAATAATTTAAGTTTTGAAATATATACGAGTGACAGTCGCGCCATCTAGTCGCATATGTGTAAACTGATTTGTGCAATGTGTTAAGGTCCTCAAGTTAAATAAGGTGAAAGTTTCAAATGTGTTCGCTAAATAAAGCTCGTAAGTTGTAGTAAAATATTTTTTTCACAGAATTAATTTCAAATACTAATAATTTAATAAAATTTATACGGTGGTACGGAACCCTCTATGTGCGAGTCCAACACGCACTTGGCTGGTTTTTTTAGGGTTTCGTACTTCAAAAAAAGCTAGTGTCAGTGCCATGTGTCAGTATTTAAGACTGTGACAATGTGCTATTGATGGTAAAACCAAATTTTAGCCAATTGACTGCAGCTTATATATGGGCTGACGTGACCGAGGTAGTACCACCCTCTCAGAGAAGATCGGCGTAAAGTGGCTATTACAGCTGCGTTTCTTACGATGAGTCCGAGGCCCAACCCACTTCCTTCACCTCAAATAAGTAACCCAACTATTAACGTAACAAAAGTAGAACTTCAACAACACCTTGATATATCGCTACGTATCCATCAGTAATTCCTCGTATATATTCATTTCCTTACAATTCCCCAGAGTGGCGACCCTACCGCTCACTAGGGCTGGCAACGAGTAGTTAATTAATATTAAGCGATGTTGTCGGCTTGATTGAAGACGTTACATGTAACGCTAATATAAGAACTAAGTAGGCGTAATAAAACGAATGGGAACTAGGCCACACACATTAGGTACGCTCGGGGTTGAAAAAAAAAGTTTTTGTTTTTCAAATTTAGTTCTCTCCGACGTTCGTTCTTAGTAGGTACCATGGACCAATTACTAAGGGGACTGGCCCTAAGTAACTCGGCCGAGGGGTCGGCCTAGTACTAACATCGACATAAAACGAAGCGAGTAGTTCAACTATTTACCGGTAGATAGAACAATGAAAATGAAAAAACAATGACCACGTTTTTTTTTCATACATATATCTAATAAGGGCACCTCTTTCTTTAGTCTTTACTCTGTGGTAGGTACCTACGGGAAAAACCTAAATGTATATATTATACCTAAATAGCTACGTCTAGAAGTGTCACATGCCGCGCGAGGAAAATTTTCCTCGCGATGTTTGACTTGCCTCACGTGAGGCAAATGCGCGCCCTGCCTCACCTGAGCACTCACATTTGCGTCGCCTAGTTTGGCAGTCGTGAGACAGAACGATGTCAAACGTGTCAAACTGATTGATCGGGTATACCTTTCCCTGTCTAGAGTGTCAGTTGCCTCGCCATTTGCCTCGCGCGGCATGCGACTGAGGCAAACGTCGTGCTTCGCGAGGCATGTGGGTGAGCAGCCTCGCGCGGCATGTGACACTTCTGGACGTAGCTATTGAATATCAAATTAAGGGAATACCTACTCAAAATAATCGCAGGGGATCCCCCCCTCCTTCCTCGCCCCTCGGCCTCGTTATAGCCCTGTGGCGTTCCATGGATCGGGACTTTATCGGTGGGATACCTTTATAATTATTCCTAGTTCAAATTATCATAGAATTAGCTATTTCAAGTCCTTAGTTTCCATTTATTTCCGGCTAATCCGCAATTAAAAGTTGTTTTAAAATTGTTTAAAACTGTTTTAAACACGTGAAAACCACTCATTTTAATCATACCAACCCGGGGTAGACTTGATTCATATAAAGGGCATTGGTACCGGTTCGTTTTACAACAGTCACAACCAGGAATCCCGGTTATGGCGGTTGAAAAAAAAACCGGTCTCGTTGTCGTAATGACTATAGACCTCCTTATCCATTAGGTATTTCGTCATCCACTGGGCATATTTTCAAAGACTTGCCTCTAAACCCAGGACCATTTTGAGTAGATCTATCTTTTTTGGTATAAAAATCAAAGCCAAAGTCCTGACTGACTGATATATCAACGCACAGCATAAACTGCTGGTCCTAGAGACATGAAATTTGGAGAGAGTGTTCTTTGTGAAGTGCAGGTATATACTAAGAAAGGGTTTTTCGTAACTCCACCCCTAAGGGTGTTTAAAAAAGGGATGAAAGTTTTTTTTTATTTTGGATTTTGCACGAGTGAAGTCGCAGGCAGAAAGTGATTCATACTAAAACTCAAACTCAATTTTTTTTATTAATAATAATAATCTCCTGGAACATTTTTACACACGGCTACCTGATCCCAAACTAAGCAGAGCTTGTACTATGGAAACCAGATAACTGATATTACTACATATACTACTTTTTTATTTGTAAATACATACTTAATATACAAATGTGCATGTATTATTTTAGCAATATTTTAGCGTTACCATATTATGTACCCAACAGCCTATATTGTTCAATCAATGAGGTTAATTACACCTATTCATTGAGTAAAGCATGTATTCTCATTAAAATTCCGCGTACCAACCCTAACATTAGGGTTGCTAGACGTGTAACTAATTAATTAATATTAAGCGATGTCGTCAACTTGTTTAGCGGCTCGGTCTTGGGGTTAGTGAATACACAATATGGGAGGATTCATTTGGGATACGAGAGTACGGTGTATGGTAGAGACTAGGGAACGCAGAACTCTTGGTAGCCATGTAGAGTTAAGTTAGCTAATGGCCGCGTCCACAAGCAGCGAACAGTCGGGCCCAAAGCAATCAATTAAGACGTTATGTCGACGCAGTCAGACGTAAAAACTGATTGTTAAGGCGCCTCTGCTCGGGACTTGTAGACGCACAGGATAGAGGGTGAAGATGATAGATAAATGAATAATAATGAACTGAAGGTTGAATAGTTAAGTTAACCTCGAGAAAAAAATATTTTAATGAAAACATAATATTCCCGGATTTCTCGAAGACTCTATATTATTAAAATCTAGGTTTACCTAAGTCTCTAGGAGGCGGCAGTTGCTACTGAAACCTAAAAGATTTTAATAATAAAGTACCCGAGAAATTCACAAGCAACCCGAGAATGTTATTTTTTAATCAAGATATATTTTGTCTGGTAGTAACTATTCCAACTAAACAAATTATTTTTTTACCCACCCTCCTGCCCCTCCCCCCCCCCCCCCCTACGCCTTCAGGTAAAGTCCCTAATCTATAGGAATTAAGCGGGCATTACATTATCCAATTTGTAGAGCGCTAAACTAGTACAGCAGTGCGAGATGCCCATACGATCGCACTAGATTGGATCACTAACTGCATTTAAACCATCCAATTTTAGCACACTAGCTCACGTAGTATGCTGCTAATTGGAAAATGTAATGCTTGCTTTAGTTATAAAGAAGTAGACGCAACGCAAGCGATTCTCAACATTTTTTTCTCATAGCACACGGACTGCAATAACTTTCTTTGCTATCTTTACACTCCAGGCGCTAAGATAAAAGACTTTTCTTTTTCAATTAAACTTGTTCCTTATACAGGTCATAGAATATTTTAATTTGAAGACACTTAAGTGAGTCACTTTGATAACGTTTAAGTATTTTTGTTACAACTGTAGATTACACAATGTAGCCTACCTACTGTATTGCTAGATACTTATGTTTAAACATTTTATCATAAGAAACAGTAATTTGTAGTAGGTAGTTGATTCAACTAGTCCTTAGAAGTTACAAATGAACATGCAGTTTTCGGTTAAATTGTAGGTAGTTTTTCCCGTCGATTGCTGTAATATCTACCAGTTAAATTTTCCTACTCAGCGGTTAAAACGTAGATTAATTGATTATGGATCATGACTTCATCAGTATATTTCAATCCACAGCTTGATATAGGTACATAGTGTGCAGTAACAAGACGATAAATTAATAGAATTCTTCAAATAAAATTACGAACCAACTTTCATCTGCCTATACTGTAAAACTGGGGGCATTGTGAGGACACCACAACATTGAGAATCAGTGACAGTAACCAATAAAACACGCTTTTAAAAAGGTAGTTACACACACGCCAAAATGGCTGACCGTTTTATGTGCACAAGAGTCTCAACTACCTAGGTATATCTTCCTAAATATTTTGCCTTTTTTGTCACGTGCGATGAATCGTCATAGACCATTATGATTGATTGTGTGTGTGCAATGACAATACCAAAAAAGAGACAAAAGTGACTGTCCAAAATAGTTTGTACTACTCAACGGAGTCTATGGGCACAGTGCCTTGAACTTGAACGCATGCCTGTGTTATCAATAACTTTACTTTCTAGTAAATAGTAATATGTATCAAAATGCCTTCAAAATGTAAAATGTAATGTTCAATGTATTATCTGTTTTTTAACTCAAGAAACAAAGTGATTCTGTGTGAATTTCGCCGCATGTAGTGGTGCGCTAGTTAGTCATTGCGATGTTAAAAGGTACCATATCCAGCTAATCTATGAGTGTGTGCGTGATTATGACAATCCATCCGTCAATCAGACCGTGTACATATGCTTTTTATTAAGATGTGACGCTTCGTAAACACCCGTGTGTATATCAAACAATCGATTATCTTTTTTATTTATCTACTATAGTCGATCAACTCCAGAACAATAATATTCTACACAAATAAAATAAAATTGAAGTGTTTGTAATATCAAAATAACTGCTTTTTGGATGTTTGTTCCGGCTAATCTCCGAAACGGCTGGACCGATTTTGACGGGACTTTCACTCGCAGATAGCTAATGTTATAAGCAGTAACTTAGGCTTAGACTTTTATTTTAGAAAACTAAAAAATTTAAACCCATTAAATTCCACGCGGACAGCCACAAGTAATCTTTTGCTAAAATGTAGGTACGCGTATGAAGTCGCCGGCACAGCTAGTGACTACCTACCTATGTAAAACAGTTAAAAAAATACTCGAAGGACGAACACACTATCATGCATAATTAAATTAGGACCCCTTTTATTCAGCTGTGGTCGGTTAATATGATAATGAATGCGTCAGTAAGGAAACACTTCAAAAGGTATTTGCACCCATAAATTTAATAGTATCAGCGTTTTGACCTCAAAAGACAACCCTTCAATTACGCACAACAACGATTGGCTGCAAGAAGCCAATTAGCAGTCAGAGATACCTACTTTACGTAACTGCATTTTTCAGTATCAACGTGTGGGTATACTGAATTGGACTTTTAATTCTGAATATAAAATACGTTTTTGATTGTAACTTAAGGAAATACGGGCCTGGTTACTGGGCCAACGATATAGTCTAAAGCTTCACCAAATCTTCATACAACCAATATAATATTATTTTAATATACCTAAGAACCTAATAATCAGAGTTGCAAAAAAACAGGAAATTTATAATGAAAACTGTTTAAAACGTGTTGAAATCATTGTTTAAAACATTGATTAGAACAGGAGGAAAAAATCATTGTTTTTAAATGTTTAAAACATGTTTTAAACATGATTTTGCTAATAATAGACTGGTGTATTAATAAACGAGTTGCGTGTTCGCTTCGTCCTTTAACTCTTCCTCATACAGGCAATAGAGCCCTTCAGAGCAATTGAAATTCCACAACAACTTTAATAAGCTAGTACAACGCACACGTTGGCACAGTTACAATTGACATTGATTCATCTTTACTTCTATACTATACCTACCTACTTAATTATTATAAATTCGAAAGTAACTCTGTCTGTATGTAACGTTTTCACGACTAAACTGCTGCATCAATTTTGATGGATTTTGGTATAGAGATAGACGGGACCTTGGAGAAGGACATAGGCTACTTTTTGTTGCGAAAATAAAACTTGAAGGGGGTGAAATAGGGGATGAAAGTTGGTACGGGAGAACAATAATTTCTTAAGTTTTTTTTATTTATTTGATTAGTTTGAAGATAGATGAAAGCTTAGAGAAAACAATAGGCTACTCGAAATAGGTACCTAATGCCCCATCGTTTCGTTACGCTAAAACTCTTTGTAAAATACAACAAGAAATGCAACATTTAACCCGTGAACGGAAATATTTACCGTGACGTAGGTGAGTAATAAAATAACTAAGAACGCTATTCGATTGAATATTATTTTGATGTTACTAGACTTATCGATACAAACAGCCACGACCGTAGTAAACAATTAACTTCCTTATGCTATTTTGTTACGGAATAACCTAAAAACGTATCCTTTCATACATGACAAGGCTGTCAAGACGATGTGCAGGACTGGTCTTACCGTTTTGACTTCACTGCTGTTCGACTTCGAAGTGGACATCGCCTTGATCATCCTGCTGGAGTTATCCAGAAAGCACTTCTGAATACTCATTGCTCCTGTTTGTAAAACACAGCACAGAACAACAAATATTCACATGATCGACACCGCACGTCACTAGCACTACTGGCAATCAGCATGCCATGTCGGACACAACAACACAACTAAATCACATTCTCTACTTGATTTTCGAAACGCGCGTGTTAGGTTATATCCATTGATTTGACGTAAGAAAGTTTTTTTTATCGCGAAACGTGGGACGGCCACGTGGTGTTCGGTCCGGCGGCGGAGCGCGACTGCCGACCGGAGTGAAGACAGCTGGGGGAGTAGCGCCCCCTGGTGGCGTTTGCGAGCACACCGAAACAAAGAACGACTGCCGCCTGCCACACCTATAAAAAAAACCAAACAAACACCATTGAACTTGGTTTAAGTCGCCAACTTCGTAGGCAACGTTGACGGCAGTTAAACGGAGCGGTTGATGCGTCGTGTGCCTTAATTAAGTGTTAATTGGATGATGTAGAACAGGACAGGCCTCACCCGATACCGTCGCGATGGGCGTTTAATGACTAAACGGCCGAAAAGTTTGACTTTGACTTGTAATTAAACCTCCTTTGTTAATTAAGAATCGTTGCCCTCATTTTAACCGGTTTTCGAGATCCAATTTGGAGTCTTGCAACATTACGAACAATTCATTAATCCAATTCCACATCAACATTAACACGTTTTGCATAACGTTTCTATAATTTTTAAGATGGAAAATCCGGAAAGAGTTTTGAAGATAAAACGAGAGTTAAAAAGATTTCGGTAGAAACTCGTGGTAGAGTCTGGAAAGTTTAAGGATAAAGTAACCTGAGGCTCCTATGAGCCTACCTTGGCTTTAAAGACAGCTGCCTAAATTATTCTGTTGGATCTAGGTATATCCAGATCAGAAAGACAGAATAATTCACTAAAGCTAAGGTAGTTATGATTGCTGAACTCCGAAGAGGTTGTTTGAGCGTAAGTATAAATCGGTGCGGTAAGGGACACCACAGACTTGCTACTTTTTGCATCGGCGATCGGCGATAAAGTCGCTTTTAGCATCGGTGCAGTCGCTGTCCGACCGCAGAGAGTCGCCATAACGCGATGCAGTCGCAAAACGCCGATCACCGATGCAAAAAGTAGCACGTCTGCGGTGGTTCTAAGGTATGTATACGTCTTGAATGTGTTTCCATGTATCCTCTGCCGTGCTTTGGAGAGCATGAAGCCAGCAATCCTATCCTAGCAGTCTGATTGGGCTCTAGTCCTTAGGTTTCCCACTTGCTATGTATTAGAAGGACACTTAAGGGCCCGGGTTCGTAATAGAGCCGGTAGGAAAAAGCATGTTGGCTTGTCCATATGGCGCGCATGCCTCGCCCGAGCACTCGAGTTTATGACATTATGTCTATGCGTTCAAACGTCAAAACTGAGTGCTCGGACGCGTCTGATGTAGACGCAGCCCATTCAAAATAGGAAGCTATTCATGTGTTGTTAAGAGGCAATTAAGTACCTACCTATCCAAAGTTTTGTATACATTCAATTGGAAGTCCATCTCCCCCTCCCCCTTCTTCCTCTCCCTTCGTTCCATTCCCCTTCAGGTCAGCACCGTGATGGCCTTTAGTATCGCAAGCATCTATAGGGTACAGTAACTGCTTATCAGGCGGGCCGTACGCTAGTTTGCCACCTTAGTTAGGCAAAAAAATATACCAAGTACCATTCTCACAGTCAGCGTTTGTCGGTACACACTGGGCCATACATCAGCGAAATTAGAATCACAACACGGGAAAAGGAAAGAAAAATGGACACACCGACCGAATATATGAAGGTACGTGCGCTCGACAATGATGGAAGACGTTACAACTGAGGTACAAAATAATAAGCGGCCTATGGTACAAACTTTCTGAAAAAAACTGAACAAAGTGATGAACAAATAAAATTTCAAGAGATAATAGGTATTACATACCGCTAAAGACATTACCAAGAAAAAGAAGATGTGTGCCTGTCGAAAATAGTATGTTCTACTAAACAAAGTCCATGGCCACAGTACGACTCAATCTTTAGTGGAAAATAATGTTGAAAACAGTCAGTATAGCCACTCGGCTCAAATTGTGAATAATACGCATCCAAATGCCGCTGATTGTCGAATTGCGAGTGCGATAATTGTGTCAATTTCACTGGTTGTGTGTAGTTCGCCAACCCGCATGGGACCAGGGCCCTAAGTCGCTTAGCCACTGCCCTTGAGCTACTATAGTGAACGACCCTCTGATTGATCGGCTGGCCGGCTGATCGGACTCTGAGGCCCTACTCTTTTACAAACGAAAACGAAATTCGCGTATTTCCTACTACGTTTCTTATTGATTCCGACATTTCTTACGAACGAACATTTTTTGACGTTTAGATTCGACGACGATGAAGACGTCAAACAATTTTCGTTCGTAGGAAATGTCGGAATCAATGAGATTCGTAGTAGGAAATACGTGAATTTCATCCGAAATTTCGTTTTCGTTTGTAAAAGAGTAGGCCCTCTGGTCGGTTAGAATCAAACGGCCAATCAGAGGATCGATCACTATAGCAAAACGCCACAGTGGCGCCACAATGGCTAAGCGACTTAGGGCCCAGGGTGATTATAGCCCAAGTTTCCCTTGCATTGAGGGAAGTGTGTCCAGTATGGCAATACACTCAACCCCTATTATTCTTACATCCTAAACATTATAACCTAATTTAAATAGCCTAGAAGATAGCATATCTTTGATCATTAGCTTATCATAGTTATGTACATAATAGCAATTATCTTTGTACCTACATACAGCGATGAGAGTGACAAGATTATCTGCGGAGATAACAAGATAACCACCCGTGCGATAAATAACGTTAAACATCAAAGATATTGCCAAGAAAGAGGGAGACACGAGACCGTCCAAAATAGTTTATCGCCTCAGCGACAGTCGCACGCGGAAAATAATGTTGAAAACACGTCGGTATGGCCAATACGGTTCATCTTCTGGTGAATAATGCCTTCTTATGTATTTAATTTAATAAGTTACTAGTGATCGCCTGTGGTCGAAATTCGACCATAAATCATTTAAGTTTTAACGTTACTAAGGTTATATAAGTTATGTATTTGTTGAATTGTGAGTGCGATAACAGATGTGTGAATTTCGCTGCATGTAGTGGTGCGCAAAATTTAAGTGACTGCAATGTAAGAACGTACCATATCTGCCAAAATAATTACATCATTGTTAAACACACTAATTATTGTAACTCCGAAACCTAATTAAGCATCGTTTTATATGAAACCTGGGAGACTATTACAAACCCAGACTAACTGTTTCGTACGTTCTTAATGTTAAAATTAAAACTAATTTACTGAGGAACGGTGTCTACGGAAATAGTTCTTAAAATCTTGGCGGGCGACATGTTGTTGGCCATTTGTTAGCAGTCTGACCGACTACATGCCAACCGCCAAACATTTACGATTTATAATGATAATTACACAAATATATGCAGTGGTTAATTGTTAACTGACTTGAACAGCCCTTGAACCTTGAACCTTGGCGTCATCGTTGGACACCATTGTCGATCCTGGCTTACAGGAGTAACAGTGGTGGGAGTGTGTGGCGGGATTAGCCCCAAAAAAAATAAAACGACTTAAACAGCTGTTTTTGCGTGATTCGCCGTCAAACTTACAAACTATCACACTTCCATTAGGTGCGTCCAAAAGAGGCGAGCGGCGCGCCGAGTAATCATTTTATGTCATTATGTCTACGTGGTCAGAACTGATTTTTCGGGCGCGCTCTCGCCACATTTAGTCGCAGCCATTTATTAGTAAAGATTCTGAACAGTTGCTTTTAATATAGAGATATATTTATTATTTGTCACACGTCTATTCTCACATAAAAGTTTTCCATCAGTAAACTTTTGTTTTATCGTTATAACGTTACCTGTTATATAACGTTGTTTTATCGTTACCTCTGCAAGTGTTTGTCAATAGCTTGTAATTCACACCCGAATTTACGAAATTCTTCTTCCCAGATTAGCGTAGACAGCCCTGAGACTCTAGACAAGTGGCTGACGTCTACAAGCGTTCTTTCAAATCGCTACGCTTCATGTGTGGAAATGACATAAGTGACGTGATCGACATAGCGACTTGTAATGTCATTTCCATACATTGTGAAGTCTATTCTATTCTATTCGATTAGCGTTCATGCCACTTGTCTAGGGGAGCTGATGTCAAGCAGTGACCGTAACCTATAGATGCTTGCAATCCCAACGGCATCGCTCGCACGTTGCCGACCTGAAGGGGAGTGGGACAGAGGGAGGGACAGGGGTGTATTGGGCTTCCGGCTCTCTCATTCATTATACGAAACGCAGCTGTAATAGCTACTTTGCGCCGATCTTCTGTGAGAGGGTTCTATCCCGAGCCAGCCCATATATGTGCTGCAGTCAATTGGCAACAGCTTGGCTCTACTTCTAATAATAATTCGACGAGCCCGTTAGCCTGGTTGGCGCGGAGGCGCCTTTCACGCTGCAGGTCGTAGGTTCGATTCCTACCCGTGACATGCATTTGTGTGCATGAACATGTCTGTATGTCCGGAGTCTGGGTGTATATGTATATTAAGTATGTATTTACAAATAAAAAAGTAGTATATGTAGTAATATCAGTTATCTGGTTTCCATAGTACAAGCTCTGCTTAGTTTGGGATCAGGTAACCGTGTATACAAAAATATCCCAGGATATTATTATTATTATTATTAATTTAGTACAGTGGTTCCCAAACTTATTTTGTATACTGCCCACTTTGAGAATAAATTATAGTGTCTAAGACCTGCTAGCTAGAAGAAATTACAAATCGCCCCCCAAACCTCTACACAACGCCCCCATTTTTTTTCTGGCCCCCTTTAGGCCTGCAGCGCCCACAAGGGGGCGTTATCGCCCACTTTGGGAAAGGATGATTTAGTAGTAGAGACAATGGAGCGCAGCATATTAGGTGTTAAACGGACGGACCGCGTCAGAAACACCACCCTGCGCTCCATTACCCGAATTACTGACGTGGGCGAGAAAACAGCAAAGCTGAAGTGGGATTGGGCCGGCCATGTGGCACGAATGGACCCGCAAAGGTGGGTAAATCGCATTAACACCTGGACGCCAGAAGATGGTCGCCGACGTCGTGGCAGACCGAGGCGAAGATGGTGCGACGATCTAAACACCTTTGCGGGTAAAACGTGGCCACAACAAGCCCAAGACAGGGATGCGTGGAGGAAAAAAGGGGAGGCCTTTGCCCAGCATTGGGAAACGAAATAGGCTATAAAAAAAAATATATAAAAAAAGTAGTAGAGACTATCTAACTAATTATCTGCGGAGCTATTTCTGTCAGCATGATGCAATTAAAACTTGACACTTGAGTGAGTTTAGGCCGATTCACATCGTTCTCACAGAACCGATTTACCACTGACCACATCAAAAATGGATGCTCGTGTTACATAGAGACATATTCTGCTTGGTGGAGCCGTTTCTCAAATATGTACATGAGAAATGTCAATTATACTTGTCTCTACCAGTCTCCGTGGTGACTGATAACGGAAATAGGTCTTGTTTGTCGTATGGAGGCAATTTAAATGTAGAGTCTGAGTTTTCTCTTTAGGGTTCCGTACCCAAAGAGTGCCAACGCGACCCTATTACTAAGCTTACGCTGTCTGTCTGTTTGTCTGTCCGTCTGTCAGCGAGCTGTATCTCACGAGCCGTAATAAGTAGAGTTGACATTTTCACAGAATATGTATTTCTGCTGCCGCTACAACAACAAATACTAAAATTTTAATTAAATTTAAAATTAAAGAGGGTCCCCATACAAGAAAATTGATATTTGTGACGTTTTTATTCTACGCTGGTACGGAACCCTTAATGTGCGAGACCGACACGCACTCGGTCGGTTTTTATGTTACTAAGCTAGCCAACTAAATGCTTGCAATACCAAAGTTGTCAGGTTAAGGTTAAGTTATAAGGGACAGACTGAAGGCACCGGGGGGTGGGGGGTGGGGGGTTGGGTTTCCGGCTCTCTCACTCGACGTACGAAATGCAATAAGTAATAGTTACTTTACACCGATCTTCTTTGAGAGGGTGGTAATACTCCGTCGAGTCAGCGAATAAATGAGCTGCAGTCAACTGGCTACAGCTTGGCTCTACCATCAGTCTGGCTTGTGAGCCTGAAAATCAGAGCAACCAAGCTTTGAAAGTGTCGTATTAATTTATTACGAAATAAGAGGCCGTAAATAATATTATTAATTAGAATATATTTGACACCAACTTATACAGTTTAGACATTGTTATGAAAACCACAGAGTAGAAAACCGAACACCATAGAACGAGATCATAACGCCTTGGATGCGTTCATAATAATATTAATCTGCGTTCTTACAGAAAGCCTGAAAAATTGTGTTTTATCCAAAGAAAGCTTTATCGGCGGATTACTTTGAACTTGAAACAAATGTATCAAAAGAAACTTTGAAGCATAGACCATTTGTTCGATTTCAGATAAAGATAAATCTTATTTAACAGATATTTTTTGACCTCCGATTCTCTTGACTTTGTCATGGCGACTTTCAAACTTTTTTGAAAATATCTGCAGTTTTAGAATTGCTGATTGATAACTTTTGGTTTGGATTGGACTTTTGGTTTTGAGCGGAACGACAATTATAGTCCAGGTTCCCCAGTGCATTTTTTATTAGTATCAAGCTAATTTAGTTAGTTAGTTAATCAAGCTAGTTTAGCTGTTAGTTAAACAGTTAGTAATAATTTTTTGAGAATCATCAAATCAACATATTTTATCTCTGCTACCCCTCTTACCTACCACAATCAAGATTTATCGTACAGAAATTGTTGGGCGTCTCATCAAAATGAAGCTACTCACGGAAAATTAGCTTGATACTAATAAAAAAAAATGCACTAGGGAACCCGGACTATTACCATTATTTTTTCAAAACATATTTCATGTTACGTAGGTACGTTTTACAGACATTGCTGTTACAGTTTTATTATTATGTATATATATTTTTAGGAAGAAAAACATAAACTCATCGTTCTGAAATCTAAAAGTCCATGAATGTTGATACCGTAGTACATTTTTACGACTTGTAGCGGCGTCAAACATCTGATGCCAAGATAAAAACAGCCTTTACAATCAAGCCATGATCCATAAAAGCTTACTAAAATATTATTTGTCAGAAGTACCTACTTATGATGATTATAATATCACACATTCAAGAAATCCAATGTTCTTCGATCAGAAGCAATCTGTAATCACTGATCAGTAATGCTATGGGTTCCTCCAATAGCGGCGCCATCATATAACGGCCGCACTAGAACATTGGCAACCTAAACAGGTAGCGGTCTAGGAAACCGCGCCATTTTGTTTACATAGCCAACGTTTTAGTTATATGTCGGCGCCGCTATTGGAGGAACCCAGCGCTTAAACGATCGGAAGTTACGCAACGCTTTGCAAGGTCAGTCAGAGATGGGTGACCGTTGTGGCATTTTAAACTGAGCGTCTCCGTGCTTCTAAGAGCGCGAAAAAGGCTGTTCCAGTTGTCGTTATTTAGACAGCGGTCGTTAAGCCATGACAGAGACCTTCGGGCGGCTTGAACAACTCTGACACCAGGTTGGCTACTAACCAAATTTGAAGGCAGACAAAGTCGGGGAAACATCTAAATGTGCATTATTATCAGGATTATAAATCTGAGCAGATTGTCAGCCGAAATAATGTAATCAAAATTGTAACTTGTTGTTAATTCATTTTATCAGAGTTTTATCAGATCTTGAAAGTGAATTAATTTTCGATAAAATCGAGACTGACAATGAAGACACTTTTATCGAGTTATCTTGAGATAAAATTATGGATAATTAACTTATTATTTTAATCATTTCGATTGTCTAAGGTCTAAGGCTACTAGACGTTTATTATCTAGCTGAATAGGAGCTTTTAAGGATTCAATGTACCTATACCCCGGCCAAAGATAAATGATACTCATACTAGAATGTATAATTGACTTTAATAAATTTGTTGTTTTTAATATTTCGCCCCATTTTTTTATTATTATTGCTATTAAGTAGGTATGTTTAGTTTTTAGTAGTAAGACCTTTAGAAAATTGGAGAGCATGTAAAAAGTTGGTCCCAGTTGTTAATCTCACTAACCATACGATAAAAATTTTACACTTCACTGAATCTTTTCATTTCAGCAATGGTGAAATAAGACTGTAATAATTTCCGTAACCTGAATTCCCTTCATATTACACTAACGATGCGTCTTCACTAGCTGGAAATAATTCATTCGTTTGATTGCTTTTGATGATATTCAATGGAGCGGCTCTGTCTCGACCAACGATGTCATCGAAGGTCTCTACCGGTACATAATTGGGATTCAGGATGATAAACCCTGAAGGTTGGCACTCATATATCAACTCGGCACCCGACAAACACCGCTTCGTCGGTCGGCATCCACTAACTGAACCGGAAATAAGGTCCCACGCGCTGACCACGCGGCGTTCACTCGTTGACCTCGCGCGGACCACTGGTTGATCACGTGACTTTTATCGTGTAAAAGCAGCGTCCGCCCGCGGACCACCTGTCGACAACGAGCGGACGCCGAGCGGCGAGGCGGTGCTAGTCGGGCGCCGAGTTGATAGATGAGTGCCAACCTTCATAGGATCCATATTATATAATATAAGACAGTAAGACAATGATAGATGTATGTTAGCTTTACCATGACCCTCATTCGCTAGAGTCGCTAGCTCTACGTAAAATATTTGTATGGAAACTGTTAACTCTTCGGTTTTTTTATTACCAACTAGTCTTTTAGCCACTACAATTAAGCTAAAATGCTTGTCCTAGGAGCGGACTCACGTCGGAGCCCTTCCAGGGATTACATTGCAGTCAGTATATAGAAAAGTAACTACCTACTCTGTATTTGCAGTAGAGTGACTTTAACACATCGTCTACTTTACGCCGATCTTCTGTTAGAGGGTGGTACACACCTCGCGATAATTATCTAGTGACACTGATAGAAGTGAATTTATAGAAAACGGCATCTTTGAAAATTATTTTGCCCGCATTGTTCAATGGCCTAGGTGAGGTTCGAATCCGGAACATCTCGATTACGAAACCTCGCTATTGACGCCTTCATTTGTAAGTGCAATTAGCAAGAAATCATCCTAACCTTGTGATTTCAACGTATTGTCTCTAAACTATTTTATTTTTTATCAAAAATTTGGCACTGTTTACCTCTAATTACAGTCGAAGGTGACACGTCTTAAAACAGTTAAAACGGTAACCTAACATATATAATAGCGCCATCTATAATTTTATTCCGCAAACATGTACAAACTCCAAATGTAGTTAGTTCATACGTGCAATCATAGGTGTCGCTAGTTATCGTGATATATATCGTGCGATAAGTATCATAACTTTGTTTTGGTTGGATAACCTGCACCAATCGCTATGTTTGTCGTTCCTCGCGTCGCATTTAACAATACTTATCAGTTTATCGTTAATTGTGCTAGTGTTACTGTCTGTCCGAGTCGGTAAGTTGTTAGATTATAAGTTTAGTTGGTTATTTCTGTTAAAATTGTTACTAAGAGCCAATTCTATGCTTTAAAATTACTGAATGTTGTTCTTAGATTACTACAGTGGAAGATATTCTGCATGTATGTATGTATGTCCCTTTAAACATCACGCTAGGTATCATCAGTGTTACGGAGCAATAGGATTTATACGATTAGGTCAAGTTTTTTGTTTAGTTAATTTTAAAACTATATTATTACAAAAAAATAAGTTTATTGCTATAATAGGTTAGGCTAGGTTCTTTATTATTCCAACCTTTCAGATTTCTATACTACTGGTATTATAATAGGTATACCAACTACTAAATAGATAATAGGCAAATAAATATCAGTTAGTTTATGAACTAAGTATTTTTTAAGTAACAACAAAATGAAAATGAAACTTCTAATTTTAAATGTAATAAAAATCCTTGAAAAGAATCATAAGACGCTTATTTATTGCTAAGAACGAGAATAAACGACATAATACCACGCCACGGACTGTGCATAATACCGATATTGTCATAATAACTTGCTTGTTATTTATTATCGGATTAACGCCACCTATATTTCTTAAACCGAAGCACAAATTAAAGTTGTCTCTTTTACAGGTCTATAAAAATGGCGAAAATGACACCGAACCCGGCTAAAATGCAACTGCGGAACGAGATAGCATCTCGCATCTCTGCAATGAGCGCAGAGGACAAGAAACGAGAATCAAAAGACGTTTATGAAAAGGTCAGTACATCTTATAATAAAATATTACCTATACTTATATACCCAGTGCTGGAAGCGGAAACCGGAGGGTTTTAGCGGGTAAGGGTCAGTTCGGACATTGCGGAAAAATGCGCGAGCAATTTACTCGCTCCATTGAAAATAGGACCGTATTACCATTAGGTATCCCAATGTCGGCTTTAGGCTATGTTAATAATATGGGCTTTAGGCCATGGTAACACGGACTAAGGATGGAATATACCACAATTCACAATCCCGTCTGTTGAATGGATATGATTAGACTCTACCCTAGCACCCATTTGGAATTCCTGTGGAAGGCCTACCACGTTCGCCAGGACATCGGTTCATTTCGTTGGTGGCCTGTCCACGCTTCTGCATCCAGTAAGACGCAGAATGGACAACCGATGGAAAAGAAGAGTACTCCAGTACCACCAGGGCATACCACCACCTCTTATAGCAGTACTAGCTTTTGCCCGCGACTTCGTCCGCGTAGACTTCAAAATAAAAAAAACCGGGCAAGTGACTTAAGACTTTTTAGTGCGCCAGGGTTTTTTAAGTCAGTATTTGCTTTTTTATAAAAATAA
Source organism: Drymonia ruficornis (assembly GCA_947859195.1). Classification (NCBI taxonomy): domain Eukaryota; kingdom Metazoa; phylum Arthropoda; class Insecta; order Lepidoptera; family Notodontidae; genus Drymonia; species Drymonia ruficornis. The sequence continues at coordinate 2,255,485 of OX401922.1, forward strand.
TTTTATTTCACGATTTTTATTGGAGCCATACAAACTTTATCACGGTACCTAATTCGGTGAATGCGTGTTTTGGTAGGTAGGTATATAGAGCCAAAATCCCAAATCCCCCTCCCCTTCTCCACCCCTTTTCCTCCCCTCTCTTCCTTCTGCTCCCTCCCCCTCCATTTCCCTTTCCCTTTCCCCTCCCCCTTCCACTTCCCCCTACCTTACGTCTTCCCCTTCCTCCCTCACCTACCCTATGCATACTAAGTTTCAAGTCAATCGGGTACAAACATATTTTTCTGCCGTACTTTTCTACCTTTAGTTTCCCCCTTTTGGGTGTTGATTTACGAAATGATTTTTTATGGGATCAAACTGAAGTAGTACCTACCATATTCAGCTCAGCTTATACCCCAATTATTTAAAATGAATAATCATAACCAATCTCGAGATATGGATGACTAAACATTCGCTGACCCCGCTCTCCCCTTTTCCTTCAAAATATTAAAAACGCTGAAACCCCAGTCTGATTATTTAAAATGAACAATCATAACCAATTTCGAGATATGGATGACTAAACATTCGCTGACCCCGCTCTCCCCTTTTCCTTCAAAATATTAAAAACGCTGAAACCCTAGTCTGATTATTTAAAATGAACAATCATAACCCATTTCGAGATATGGATGACTAAAAATTCGCTGACCCCGCTCTCCCCTTTTCCTTCAAAATATTAAAAACGATGAAACCCCAGTCTGATTATTTAAAATGAACAATCATAACCAATTTCGAGATATGGATGACTAAACATTCGCTGACCCCGCTCTCCCCTTTTCCTTCAAAATATTGAAAACGCTGAAACCCCAGTCTGATTATTTAAAATGAACAATCATAACCAATCTCGAGATATGGATGATTAAACATTCGCTGACCCCGCTCTCCCCTTTTCCTTCAAAATATTAAAAACGCTGAAACCCCAGTCTGATTATTTAAAATGAACAATTATAACCAATTTCGAGATATGGATGACTAAACATTCGCTGACCCCGCTCTCCCCTTTTCCTTCAAAATATTAAAAACGCTGAAACCCCAGTCTGATTATTTAAAATGAACAATCATAACCAATCTCGAGATATGGATGACTGAACATTCGCTGACCCCGCTCTCCCCTTTTCCTTCAAAATATTAAAAATGCTGAAACTCCAGTCTGAATATTTAAAATGAACAATCATAACCAATCTCGAGATATGGATGACTAAACATTCGCTGACTCCGCTCTCCCCTTTTCCTTCAAAATATTAAAAACGCTGAAACCCCAGTTTGATTATTTAAAATGAACAATCATAACCAATCTCGAGATATGGATGACTAAACATTCGCTGACCCCGCTCTCCCCTTTTCCTTCAAAATATTAAAAACGCTGAAACCCCAGTCTGATTATTTAAAATGAACAATCATAACCAATCTCGAGATATGGATGACTAAACATTCGCTGACCCCGCTCTCCCCTTTTCCTTCAAAATATTAAAAACGCTGAAACCCCAGTCTGATCAATTCAAATAAGCAATCATAACCAATATCGAGATATGGATGACTTATTAAAACATCCCTTGACCCCGTTTTCCCCTTTCCCGTCAAAATAACAAAACTCGACCACCCCTATACAAACTTTCACTCCACATTTCACCCCTTAGGCTGCGTTTCCATTGAAGCGGAGCGGGGCGGAGCGGAGCGGAGAAGAGCAGTGAAAAGTGGCAACTGTTTCCATTGAAGCGGTGCGGGGCGGAGCAGAGCGGGGCGGAGCGGGGCGGAGCGGGGCGGAGCGGAGCGGTGCTGGGCGGAGTGGAGCGGAGAATAGCAGTGAGAAGTGGCAAATGTTTCCATTGAAGCGGAGCGGGGCGGAACGCGGCGAAGCGGAGCGGGGTGGAGCGGGGCAGCGTGTTCATATATTGTATTCGAAAGTCCGCTCAGCTCCGCTCTGCTCCGCTCTGCTCCGCTCTGCTCCGCTCTGCGCCGCTCAGCTCCGCTCTCCTCCGCTCTGCTCCGCTCAGCTCCGCTCTGCTCCGCTCTGCTCCGCTCAGCTCCGCTCAGCTCCGCTCAGCTCCGCTCAGCTCCGCTCTGCTCCTCTTTTCTCCACTCTGCTCCGCTCAGCTCCGCTCAGCTCCGCTCTGCTCCTCTTTTCTCCACTCTGCTCCGCTCAGCTCGGCTCAGCTCCGCTCTGCTCCGCTCTGCTCCGCTCTGCTCCGCTCAGCTCCGCTTTGCTCCTCTTTTCTCCACTCTGCTCCGCTCAGCTCCGCTCAGCTCCGCTCAGCTCCGCTCTGCTCCTCTTTTCTCCACTCTGATCCGCTCAGCTCCGCTCAGCTCCGCTCAGCTCCGCTCTGCTCCGCTCTGCTCCGCTCAGCGCCGCTCAGCTCCGCACAGTTCCGCACAGCTCCGCTTCGTGCCCACCACTCGGCACCACAGCCTGCTCGACTCCGTTCTGTCCGGCTCGGGGCCACGTGTTCATTGGTTTTATTCGAAAGTACGCTCAACTCCGCTCCGCTCCTCTCCGCTCCGCTCCGCTCCTCTCCGCTCCGCTCCGCTCCTCTCCTCTCCGCTCCGCTCCGCTTCGTGCCCACCACTCGGCACCACAGCCTGCTCGACTCCGCTCTGTCCGGCTCGGGGCCGCGTGTTCAGTTGTTTTATTCGAAAGTCCACTCATCTCCGCTCCGCCCCGCTTACACTGTTTCCACTGATGCGGAGTGGAGATTTCGAGCACTGTGATTGGCCAATTCACGGTCCGCTCGGCCCCGCTCCGCCCCGCTCCGCTTCAATCGAAACGCACCCTTAGGGGTTGAATTTCCAAAAACACGAAAGAAATCTAAACACAAACTTTCATTCCCCTATTTTACCCCCTTAGGGGTTGAATTTTCAAAAACCCTGAAATTACTCTTTTTTATTTTTGAAAAGACACCTCATCACCAATTTACGTAATTCTAACTTCAAAAATGACGGAACTTCCATACAAACTTTTATCCCCTATTTTACCCCCTTAGGGGTCGAATTTTCAAAAACCCTGAAACCCATATTTTTTTATTTTTCAAAAGACACCTAATCAGCAATTTTCATAATTCTAACTTCAAAAATGACGAACTTCCATACAAACTTTCATCCCCTATTTTACCCCCTTAGGGGTTGAATTTCAAAAAACCCTTTCTTAGTACACCTCTACACATCAAGACAAACCCACCCTCCAAATTTCAAGTCTCTACGATCAGCGGTTTAGGCTGTGCGTTGTCTGTCAGTCAGTCAGTCAGTCAGTCAGTCAGTCAGTCAGTCAGTCAGTCAGTCAGTCAATCAGGACTTTGATTCTTATATATTTAGATTATTTTAACCTTACGATCTTTAATGACGTTTCTTATTGTCATGACAATAAGGTACGTCATTGTACAAAAAGTTGCTGTAAGGTTAAAATAATACTGCTATAAGAGGTGGTGGTAAGGCCCCAGGCCACTTCTTATTCCTGCGAGCTAGAAGTTTTGCTATGTCGGTCAGCTTTGTCATCTACTAGACTTCGGTGTTTATAACTCTACCTCGGAGAGGTGTTTCTAACCCTATATACCCATCAGTTACCCTGAATTCCAGGTCATCAACCATCCCGGGTACAAATCCTCGAACCGCATCGCTCTCTTCATGAGCACCGAACAGGAGGTCGACACGGCGCCACTCATCTCACACATCAAAGCGAGAGGCGCCGCTGCCTTCGTGCCGCAGTACGCTGGCGGGCAGATGAGGATGCTGCGGCTGGAGGCGGACGATGAGAGATCTATGAGCGTCACGAAGCACGGGATAGCACAGCACGGGAAGGACCAGGCTAGGGAGGATGCGTTGGATGAGGGTATGTTGGTAGCGTAGTTTCGAACTATAGTTATAGGATCGACTTGGACATCTACATACATCTACATCTAACTGCTATAAGTAGGTGGGTAGTAGGTCGCGAGAGTCAGAATTATGCAGCTACTCACACGTCTGCCGCAGGGCTGTTTTAGGAAGCAGGAGTGGGGTTGTCTCAGGATCACCTCCGATATCCTACTAATATTATAAATGCGAAAGTGTCTGTGAATGTTTGTTACCACGTAACTACTAAACCGATTTTAATGAACTTTGTAACATAGATAGTGTAGGCACTGGAATAAGACATAGGCTAATCTTACACATCAATTTCCATGCGGGCGAAGACGCGGGGCACAGCTATTAGGCATGCAAAGGCGATTTTACTCGAAAATGTCGCCACTGCTTGCCTTGCCGATCGTATGTCAGGTATATGTAATTAAGGTCCAAGAGAATTAGGTAAATAAGAGTAAAAGACGATGGTGTCAAACGTGAACGGTATGATTACTGAACTATATTATCTTGAGAATGCTGTTTCACCAGGTCTGGATCTGATCATAGCGCCTGGTGTGGCGTTCTCCAAGACAGGCGAGAGGCTCGGCCACGGCGGCGGGTACTATGACAAGTATCTGAAGCATCTACGGAGCAACCCACAGGCCGCCCCGAAGGTAACATTCTACACAGTGTCAAAGTCAAAGTCAAAGCGTTTATTTTGTTTAGGCCTACGGGGGCACTTACAAATTGTCATTTTACATTTTTTCCTTAAATTCTACTGCCGGATCGGAAACGCGACCTCGACTGAGAAGATCCGGCAAGAAACTCAGCGGGCTTGTCTTTTTTACATTGTTTTTTTTTTTATCGCCATTTACTTATGTTAATACAATGTAATTTGGTAAACATTAGCTCCAGTGTGCTGCCTTCCGAAATAAGCAAGGCAAGACACGCTACACTTTAACATGACACTGTTATTAACAAAGTGTATTTGAGCGATCAGTCCCAAGCTGATTTATCTTCCAAGTAATCCGAGATTTTGTAATAGGCGTTTTGACAGAGTTTAGTTTTAACTATAGTTTTAAACTTATTAACAGGCAAATCTCAGATTTCTTTAGGAAGTTTGTCGTAGAAGCATATGCATTGTCCTACAAAGGAATTACTTATTCTGTGGAGACGAGTTACATGTACGGATAGCTTGTGTTTATTCCGTGTATTTATCGAATGAGCATCGCTCCTTTTTTCAAAGTTGTTGTCATTTTTCTTAACATAAATTAGGTTTTCATAGATAAATTGTGACACCACGGTTAGAATATTTATTTCTTTAAATTTTTCTCTGAGGGAGACTCTAGGAGCTAGGTTGTAAATAGCTCTTATAGCTCTTTTCTGCAGTACAAATATAGAATTTAAATCTGCAGAGCACCCCCAAAGCAGTATGCCATACGACATTATGCTATGGAAGTAACTAAAATAAACAATTCTAGCTGTGTCTACATCAGTCAAGTGCCTAATTTTATTTAACAGCATATGCCGCAGAACTCAGTTTACTTGATATTTTTTTAATGTGAGGACCCCATTGCAATTTTGAATCTATGGTGATTCCCAGAAAGACAGTTGACTCCTCAACGTCCAACTCTGCACCATTCAGTCGTAAATTGGTTCCTATTTGTCTTACATTAGGTGTCGAGAACTTTATGCATTTAGTTTGAATTTGAAACCATGGGCAGCCAATGAAGATTCTACATAAATTATTCAAAATATAACAGGAAATATCAATCAACAAGTCAAGTGATAAAAAAATATTGCCAGGTAAGGTATAGTTAACTGGTGGTTTGCTTACTCGAGCAATATTTTTTTATCAATGGATTGTTTTATTTATTTTCCCAAAATATTCTGAATCATGTGTAGAGTTATAGATGCGCGAGGGCTCCAGGAAAGATATGCCGATGCTTTCACATTATGAAGACTATAATCTGCTAAAAATAATAGGTACATCAATGCCCCCATAAAGGTTCAAGGTGGCAGAGCCAAGCTGTAGCCAATTGACTGCAGCTCATAAACGGGCTGGCTCGACCGGGGTAGTACCACCCTCTCACAGAAGATCGGCGTAAAGCAGCTATTACAGCTGCGTTTCATATGATGAGTGAGAGAGCCGAAAGACCACCCCCCCTCCCCCTTCCTCCATCCCACTCCCCTTCAGGTCGGCAATGTGCGAGCAATGCCTAAGCATCTATAGGCTACGGTAACTGCTTAACATCAGGCGGGCCGTAAGCTTTTTTGCCACAGCAGTCCTATAAAAAAATGTAGTTTCTTATTTTCATTAAATGTGCATATTTACCCCAAAGCTGTTTATAATCTTTGGGATCCCTTCTGGTATCTATTCTTATTCAGTAGGTACGTAATCTGTTTTATCTATTCCAGGTCGTAGCTATAGCATTCTCCTGTCAAATGGTGGACCACGTACCAACAAACGAGCAAGACCAAACAGTAGATGAAGTTATTTACGCAGATTGATTCTGTGGCTAAATGGCAGCAATACATAGGATATTGTATTAATTAATAGCGCAGGTCATAGGTTTATTTAAATTGCGATTTTCATGTTCCTAGCTCAAGAAGTGCCTTCCCAAAGATTGTGATATTTTTAAGCATAAGATAGACTTTCTAAAACCTAGATTTATTTGCCACTAGGTACATACACTTTACAACTGTTAATTTTCATCAAAATCTGTTTTTTTATTGATTAAAAGTGGGCGTCAAGGAAAAAGATTGAGAAACTGTTGCGACAGGAGTGGGGCATTATTTTTTAATTAACATTTATTTAATTGGGGTCAATATTAATAATATTCTATTTCGGAGATTAGTTTGAATTACTTAATATTGTTATTTTAATTTTATTTAGCAATTATTTATTCATTCAGAACCTAGGTATCTTACAAAGATTTGAACTAATAAAATACTAATTTAGGTATGGTAAGGATAGGTATGTGTAACTAGACATATTTTTTAAGCTTTTAAGATTTTTTATAATTAGGTACCTACTTCCATTTGAATAAAACGAATAAAATCACATACGTAAATAAAATATTTTATTTAATACATAAGTAGATAGACGCGCACTTTGTGCAGTAATTATTTTACCTACTAATTATTCATTTACAATAAAATATAATCAAAACCAATGTAGGTATAGTATTTCGTTGGATACGCAACCGACAAAGGTACAGAAATCACAAGTTAATTTAAATCACAATTACTTTTAATACTCATAAGGACTACAATAATAATACTTAGAATAAACTTAATGGCGGAGACAGACATAACAAAACAGTGAATATTTAAACTTAACACTTGGTTTTAGAAGTTTTTAAATAGTCTCGTTTACAAGTGCCAAGCGGGGCACATGCGCAATCAAGTTTTGATGTCTGACCAGCAGGGCTATTACCATAGACCAATTACTAAGGGGACTGGCCCTAAGCAAGTCGGCCGAGTGGTCGGCCTAGTACTAACATCGACATAAAACGAAGCGAGTAGTTCAACTATTTACCGGTACATAGAACAATGAAAATGAAAAAACAATGACCACGTTTTTTTCATACATATATCTAATAAGGGCACCTCTTGCTTTAGTCTTTACTCTGTGGCTATTACGTATCTCAATTGACAACTGGCGTCGGTTGTACACCGAACTTTGATGGTAAATTAGGAAGACATAACATTGGTATTACGTATATCGGTGAATGGATATCAAGGTACAGTGAGCTTAGGATAGGTTAGCCCTGCAAGAAATACGTAATACCAATGTTACGTCATTCTAGTTTACCATCAAAGTTCGGTGTACAACCGAAGCCAGTTGTCAACTGGCATACGTAATAGCCTTGCAGGACATAAGTGATTGCTCGGGCGCGACTGCTCGGGGCTTGGGGACGCACTTATTGGAAATTCGTTGTTTCGTTAGCGGTCACCGTCACCTAATGGCAGTGGATAACGTTGTTTCTTCGTAGCGAAGTATGGGTAGACAGCTAGTAAGAAAATAACGATACTTGAAAAACTTTTGACGGGCCCGTTAGCGTGGTTGGCGCGGAAGCGCCTTTCACGCTGCAGGTCGTAGCTTCGATTCCTACCCGGGACATGCATTTGTGTGCATGAACATGTCTGTATGTCCCGAGTCTGTGTGTATATGTATATTAAGTATGTATTTACAAATAAAAAAGTAGTATATGTAGTAATATCAGTTATCTGGTTTCCATAGTACAAGCTCTGCTTAGTTTGGGATCAGGTAACCGTGTGTACAAAAATGTCCCAGGATATTATTATTATTATTATTTTATAAATCAACTGGATCGCAACTTGAATGGCGACCACGTACCAGAAGACGCAGCGTAGGTAGGCCCCTACGAGGTAGACCGACGACCTAGTGAAGGTCGCGGGACACCGCTGGATGCAAGTGGCACAGGACAGGTCGTTGTGGAAAACCTTGGGGGAGGCCTATGTGCAACAGTGGACTTCTTTTGGCTGAAATGATGATGAAATCAACTGGAGTTGTGATTGCAACCACGGGGCCTATCGGTCATGTTCGATTGGTCGTATCCAATTGTATCGTTCATATCCTTATATTCCGATCTAAGTGTTATTTATTTAAGAAATTACAAAAATATGGAGCGTTTGCGCCATATTTTACTGACTGTCTAGTCTGAATGTACTCCAGTGGACTATCATAAAAGGTACATAACAGAAACAGTAAAACTTTTACAAACTGAAGCCTACATTAAATAAATTGTCAATCTAACGAAGTGGGGCGTACTGAACCCATGTATTATTTATTTTATTTATTTTCGTCAAAATGCACTACGGAACTAATACGGATGTATGTAGCACCCTAAACGCCCTCAAGCCTGAAGTACAGGGGTAGAGTAAATAAAGAGTAGAGAGATAGTAAATAGAGTCAACTGGTTTGTAAAACTAGCTTACTAGGTATCCAGTACCGTACCAATACTCTACCAATGCCCTCTAATGGTATAGTTCGCAGCATAGTAAGTACTATACCGCTTACTCTACCCGTGTACTGCAAACTTTACAAACGTACCAACATTAATTCATCAATTGAATTGTAATTTTGATCACTATGGCACTAAAGTTCCACTGGTAGGTAAATAGGCATAGCATTATTATATTCACATTATATGATAAACATATTAAATATCATTAGGAATTTACATATTTTCAATATATTTGCGATTACTTCTAGGTGTAAGCAGAATCAATTCAATCCATTTAAAATAGATCTTTCCATAATGGGTTTAAATTTAATATTATTAACGTTAAGAAAATACATTTTTACTATTATAACAGCTTATAAGTAGTCCTTACCTAACTGTCAAAGTACCTACTAATATTTGTCTTGCATTTTGAAGTTATTATAGTAATAACTATAAGTAGGTATATTTTGTCCGCTAATAAGTGTTAATTAAAAACTAAATATTTATACCTACCAAATTTTAACCTATTTAAATAGATTGTATCCCACTATCAAATTTCTATGACTACAAGAAATTAGGAGATTAAAATCAAAATTATTACTATTTATTATTAATAATAATAATAAACTTAAACGATTATACGTAATATAAAAGAATGTACCCAAATTACAGTTTGAGAAACACTGCATTAATTTTTGAAGCATGAAAATAATAAATTCGTTGAGAAGGTTACTTACAAATTATTTACAAAATTAATTACATAAGTTTCTAACTATTATTTTTATTTATATTTCTACATATTAATATAAAGCAACTTCGATAGTGGAATCCAATTATATTGGGATCGAGGTACCAATGGCGAGATATTATAGCACAATATCGCACCTCTGCGTACCCCTCCGGGGAATACAGACGTGATGAGTGTATTTGTTTCAAGATAGATTTTTTCTAATTAATTCTTCGAATCCCCGATCGGGTTGTAATTTCGTTATTCGCAATAGGTACATAGTATTTCTTCAAAGTAACACCTGTCCCCTACTATGGGGTTTTACGCTCGTTATTCACTAACAGATCGATATCGTAAAACATTTACCACGTAAAACATAACACTAGCGGCCGATGTATAATCTTAACTGCCGGATATTTTACCATACGTAGACGCTAACGACTAACGAATCCTAACAAACGTAAATCATAGTAGAGCTACTCGTATCTCATGTGTTTCACCGAATCACAGCTCCGAAGACCCTCTGGCCCCTAGACATCAGCAGTTCCACGGCTCCTATAGCAGCCAGGAGCAACAGTAGCGCAATGACGGCCAGCACAGCCCTGCACCGCCGTCGCCGGCGCTCGCCGCGAGCCAGCCGGCGGGATAGAGCTTCGCCCCTGGCTCCATCCAGGGTGAAGAGCGCACTCGCTGCCTGGAAATTGAAAAAATAGACTATGATAAAGGTGCTTTGAATATTTATATGACACGTTCTAAGCCAGAGCCAACGCAGCCGTCAACGAGCCGACGACGCGACGGCTAGCGCCGACCAGAGTCGACAGCTGCAGTTGTATCTGTCGAGCAAAGTGCCGCTCGTGTGTTTGCGGCCTAACCCCCGTAGAAAGCTATGATGGACTCACACTGGCATTACAAATCACTTTTGTTCCTAGAAATGCTTTGTAAAACTATTGTACATTGCCTAAAACTGACTGTACCTAATTTAAAGTGCCTGAAAAAAGTATATTTGTGCCTCAAATTCATGTTTGTATGTCAAAGTCGAACTATTTTTTAATCTCTTATCTCAGATCGGTATTATTTTTAAGTATCATTTGAGTCCAAATCACGTCTCGCCCCAGTGGGTCAGACACATTAAAGGGCACTCGTATTAAAAGACGTTGCAAAACAATAATAACTTTTAATTAACAAACTTTAACTAGCATCGTTAATAAGTAATTGACACTGATTCGTATGACGCCACATGTCTGAGACACACGGGTTTGTAATATCACGAATAAAATATATTTTTACATTCCTTGACGACCGCTTGGCGCTGTGATTCGAACGTAGACCGCTCGGCTCACTGCAACGAACGGTTGTGGGTTCGATTCCCGCCAGAAGCAAATTTCGGATATGGCCTTTTCGTAATTGGCCCTGGTCTGTGTCACTGGGATCGCCCCCAGTCCATTGTACGGTACCCATAGTACAAGTACATTATTAGATTATATTTCTGCGCCGCCTATTTTAGTTTACTGTACCGAGTAGTAACTTCGACAGGGGGCGTCCATAAATTACGTGAGGCATTTATGGGGGGAGGAGGTCGAGCAAAATCTCACCAAATCTCACGTGGGGGAGAGGGGGGTCTCGGCAAATCTCACGTAATTTTTTTTACCGCAAGAAACAGTGTTAAATTGCAAGAAAACTGCGTTAAATTAAGTTTTTTTTTTAAACTAAACTTTAACTTTTTTTTTTGTTAAAGTAAGTAAAACATGTTTCTCCTCTAGAATTATAGCTTTTTAAAAATCTCACGTGAGATTAGAGGGGGAGGGAGGGGGTCGAGCAAAATCTCACGAAATCTCACCAAGAGGGGAGGGGGGGGTCGAAAAATCTTAAAAATCACCTCACGTAATTTATCACACACTACACACACCACACTACCACACCACACCACACCACACACCACACCACACTATGGTCCCAAGACTATGTGAACTTGGTTTAAGTACTATATGTATTCTTCACATTCAAATGAAAAGTTTAATACATTTAGGAGCCGTGTAACCCGAACGCGTTGAAATCACTTGTTCAGAGTAATCTAAGAAACGTAGTTATGTATGTAGATACGTAATTCAAGGAGGTACTTGAGTAATTTATGTTAAGAAACACCGAGGTGTCGATAAAATTTGTCGGTACTTTGTAAAACAGGGTTTAATTAATTACAACACAGTTAATTGAGATAACTATGTTATCTTGGTTGCAAGTATTATTTAAATTATTTCGTGTTAATCTTTTTTGGTAAATTAAAATTTATTGATTTTGGCCAATAATGTAACAAGGCTAAACATACATGGATAATGGATGGATGTGTACATAAATGGATTTTTTTTTGTGAAAAGTTTCCATGTATGAGCTCCGAATCTGGGTCCAGGCTTCAGCGAACAGCTATAAATTATACATTATATATTTCCACATCACGGCCAAAGAGAAGCGATATCAAAATTAATAGATTATTTTATGAAATACCTAATGTAATTAGTAACACACAATTATTGCGCCGCATGGCCGAGTGGCGCCCATGCTTGAAGTTCATCAGTCTTGCTAGAAGTTTAAACACGAAGATTCAACTTCGTATCTGATCGCTCGGGCGCCATTTCTCGCTGCTTGTAAACGCGGCCAATGAACCACGAATTTATAAAATGGTCGCCCGAATATTGGTAACCGGGGATTACCAACTATGAACTTGAACATTATCACAATTTCGTTTCGCTTCTCGATGGCCGTTGTATAGTAAGGAGTACCTACGGTTTACAGAGTTTGCACATATCCTAAGAATAGGTTTCCTTTGCCATTCAGCAAGCGATAATCTTATATAAATTATATCATAATAATAAGCAGTAATAATGTACATATTTTAATAGCAATAACTCTCATCGGGCACAATCGTCTCGCTTCAATCAACGCTATTGTGCTGTACCTCCGTCACGACTGCATTAACAGATTTATTTCAATATACAGATACTCGAGGCAGCCTTGGATAGATCCAATTACAATAAATTGATGTCAATCACGCATGTCTTCTTAAAGCTAGGTACCTAGTTATTATTATGAAGGGTGGACATTTTTATACAATAACTAGCTGTGCCCCGCGGCTTCGCCCGCGTGGATTTTGATGTGTAGGATTAGCCTATGTCGTATTGCAGAGCCTACACTATCTTCTTTTCAAATTACATTAAAATCGGTTTAGTAGTTAGGGGGCGTCCATAAATTACATGAGGCATTTAGGGGGGAGGGGGTCGAGCAAAATCTCACCAAATCTCACGTGGGGGAGAGGGGGCATGGCAAATATCACGTAATTTTTTTTTACCGCAAGAAACAGTATAAAATAACAAGAAAACTGGGTTAAATTAATTAAAACATGTTTCTCCCCTAGAATATGGCCTTTGAAAAATCTCACGCGAGATTAAAGAGGGGGAGGGGGTCGAGGAAAATCTCACGAAATCTCACCAAGGGGGGACGGGGGTTGAAAACTATCAAGAATCACCTCACGTAATTTATGGACGCCCCCTTATGGAGATACGTGGTAACAAACATTCACACACACACATTTTCTCATTTATAATATGAGTAGGAAGTAGGATAGGATGGCGGCAAACCAGCATACGATCCGCAGATACCGCAGCCAAATGCTTGCCAAGGCATTACTCGCAGATTGCAGACCCTCAGATGAATAAGGTGGGATGAAGGGGAATTAGACCGAGGGAGGGGGAGGGTCATTAGTCCTCTCTTCATTTGAGTGTCTAACCTAAGGCGCCGTCCTCGAAGTGCCCGTATTATAAATAAGGGCGAAACTTCTTTAGGGCAAATGTAGCTGGAGGCTGGTTTTGTTGCGAAATTGGCCTGATATAGGGTAGTGGGTACCCATGCGTGGAACAGAGGAGGCCTATGGGGCTTTCCCACTCTTGGGCAAAGGCCTCCTCTTTGGGTAAAGGCCAGACCTAAATTGTTTTATAAAATAGGGGCGACAAATGCATTTGACCAAATCCCTAAATTTTGTACGCCCTTAGTTGTACCCTAAGGAAGATCGATAATTCGTCATTAATATAATATTACATAAGTAACTGTCTCTTTAAAAGGACACAAAGAGAAATCGCACATGGATATCTAAACATCTTATTTATGTAACCGTAACGGCCGTGCTGTCACAAATATTGAAATTTATCATTTTGAATGACAAACCTTGCCCCCGCGCCACCTGGGGCGGCGACCGATTTGGGCAAGAGATAGGGTTGTCACCCCAACTTTATACTGAAACTCCACATCAAAAATCCTGTTAAAAAACAATGCTGATTAATTTCTGACTTCAAATAATGATTAGCGATGGTCTAAAGAATGCCTAGATTAAAGCATAACTTAGACTTTCTGGTTCACCATGTATAGTAGAGTACTATATTTGGGCACCGAATATTATATTTTTTGAGAAAAAATCATGAGTAATAGGTATATTCGCATAAACTTCAAGTAACTTAGGGAAAGGTACTGATCACAATACTCTACTCTATTTCTATGCGCTTCAGCTTGCAACTACAAAAAGATGGCAACCCTAGCAAGAGGTGACGCGGGCCGATGGCCGATGTGGGCAAGACTTTGATGTAGTGTTTTGTTCGAAGCAATTAACTTTGCCTTTTGTGAAAAATTGTAATTAGAGGTCACATTTGAATGAATGTCAAATGAGAATGACTGTCATAACGCGCAAACTCTCAAATAATTTATTAACTTTAATAAAAGTTTTTTATTACTTGATACAAGATAATTATAAGCTATCAAATACGTGAAACGTGGACTTTGAGTTGGTTAATACCTCCACAATGTGGTGGTGTATGGCCACTCAAGCCTCTGACTACCCCCGAACGGGGATAAAAGTCGTGACGTTACATTACATTACATCAAATACATTACCCAGAGATTTGCGTGATAAACAGTGAACTCATAAAAACAAAATATCAACTCTTAGGATCAACTTGAGTATGCTCTCAATATGTCATTTTGAACAAGAATGGCATTCCCAATATCTATCTCAGATTTGAGCATGAACTTTAGGCTCTGATTAATAAATGTATCTCAATATTGAGAACGATCTTAAGTTGCAGTTTTAACGTTCAATGTCAAACACCTGACAAAAACAGCATCTTAAGATCGATCTCAACTTTGAGGTGCATTATTACTACGAGCCTTGAGGTATAAGAAGTCCGTGGATTTGAGACTTAGGCCTAGGCCGCACCGCGGTTATATCCGCGCTGTTAAAACCGCGTCCTATGGAATCATATGAACCGCAAGTGCGGATAGGTTCATATGATTCCATAGGACACAGATTTAACGCGGTTTTAACAGCGCGGATATAACCGCGGTGCGGCCTAGGCCTTATATGAGATTTCGTGTGTGTCGGGTCTATTATTATATTGCTCACAATGAAAAGACACTGCTCATTCAATTAACAGGTGAATGATAAACTTCATAGATAAATCATGTTCGCCATTACAACAACCGATTTGCTACCACTAATGAGGTGATATGTCACTCGGGACAGTGGTGTGGGTTTTCGCAAATTGGATTCCGACAAAATTAATGCATGACCATTGACATTAGTGCATGGCAAATTTGATTGACAGCAGAGCCATTAATTTATATCGCAGGCATTGACGTATTGATTCGTGTTGTTGAATGAGTCGTACTCCGTTTAGTAAGGGACTGTACCTAAGCCATTTACCTAATAAAACTAAAACAGTCAGTCTTCTTCGAGTATGTACATATCACGACACGATTAGATTTCATTTCTATACTTATTACATTCTTACCTTGTTGAGCAATCATAATACAATCATTAATGTTCGTACACGTATAGGTTAAATTAATAAAGGTGGAATCATAGACCCCACTTAACGCATTGTCACATAAATCATAATACGCAATATTATTTTATATCATAATCCGACATTATGTTAGCCCATCAGCTTTCACTGAACGCTCAATCAACTTGATCGTTCCGCTCTGACGTAATTGACGTAATGCGTGACTGTGATGCGTCAGTCGAACGGCCATCGCGATGAAATTCATACAGAAGTGACGTAGACTTCTTCAGAATTAACCTGTACTAAATTTCATAAATTTTAACTAAAAACTATAATAGTTATGGCCCTGTAACAGACTAGAATGGACGGACGCACGTTTGGACGGATGAACGGATGGACGGATTGACGGATGGACGAATGGACGAATGGACGGACAGACGGACAGACGGATAGATACACGGACTGACGGATCGACAAGGAATACGGAACCCTAAAAAATATTAATTTCTGGGTAATAAGATACCGATATTATCATAAGACCTGTGATCATGTACGGCTCGGAATGCTGGGCGGCTAAATTGCGTGAAGAGAAGCGTCTCCACTCTGCCGAGATGCGAATGTTGAGATGGATTTGTGGAGTGACGCGAATGGATAAGGTGAAGAATGTGTATATAAGAGGCAGTCTCAAAGTAGCGCCTATAACAGATAAGGTAAAAGGTAGGAGGTTGGAATGGTTTGGGCATGTGATGAGAAGAGATGAAAAGCATGTGACTAAACGGATGTTGAATATGAATGTGGAAGGATACAAAACGAGAGGAGGACCCAAGAAAAGATGGATGGATTGTATAAAGAGTGATATGAATGAGATTGGAGTGGATGTAAGTATGACAGCAAAGCGCGATGAATGGAAGAATAAGACATACTACGCCGACCCCAGATAATGGGATAAGGTAAGGCAGATGATGATGAAGATACCGATATTAACAAAAAACCTGAATTTATTTTCAATGAAACATGACAGGAAATTTGATACCTTGATTTAACCCCATTAATACTGGTTCTATATAGATTTTCGACATAATATTCAAATGTTTCGGAGTGTCGCACGCACAGTACTTGTAGCGACGTCGCGTGCGGCGCGCGATGGCTATAATTTAAATACCTAGTTGCGAAAATGACCGCGACCGGACGCCGTGTCAAGATCACTGCATGCATTTCGCAATGCATTGTATAATTTACATGCATCTTCTTCTTAAAACGCATTGTATTGTTCTTATATTAGCCCTTTAACTCTTGGAGCTATGGGTAACCTCTTCTTATCGTATGACTAGTGGCCAACCTGTCAGAGTTGTTCAAGCAGCCCAAAGGCCTCTGACAAGGCTTAACGACTGCTGCCTAAATTACAACAACCGGGACCGACTTTTTACGTGCCCTGCTAAGCACGGAGACGCTCCAATTAAATGCCACTAAATGGTCACCCATCTCTGACTGACCGTGCCGAGTGTTGCTTAACCTCTGATCGTTTACCGATCAATGATTGCAGCTGACTATGAGCGCTTCAATCTCTATGAGTAACTTAAGACTCTGACTTAAGAGCATTTTATTTTTCATTCGCTGCCAATACGCTTGTACTATGGCTACCATACAACGGACTGGGGGCGATCCCAATGATATCCAGACCAGAGCAAATTATTACTTTAATTTGACGGGCCCGTTGGCGTGGTTGGTGTAGATTCCGCCTTTCACGCTGCACATCATAGGTTCGATTCCTACCCGGGACATGCATTTGTGTGCATGAACATGGCTGTATGTCCCGAGTCTGGGTGTATTATGTATATTAAGTATGTTTTTACAAAAGCGACTGTAGCCTAGGGGTGAACAGGTTGGGCTAACAATCAGAAGGTCCCAGGTTCGATCCCCGGTGGGGCATGCACCAATGGATGAATTTTCATCTATGTGCATAGTTTACGGTGAGGGAAAACATCGTGAGGAAACCTACCTATCCCTCGGGATTAGGTAATAGTCAGTTCCTGTATACACGGCGACACGGTTCACCACCTGTCACGTTGGGTTCTGACTATCTAGTGAAACGTGGGCTTTGAGTTGGTTAATACCTCCACAATGTGGTGGTGTATGGTCACTCAAGCCTCTGACTACCCCCGAACGGGGATAAAAGTCGTGACGTTACATTACATTACATTAAATTAAACTCCAGAGCATAGGGTCAAGTATCAGCCTCTCTACTCAATATAAGATGTTGTTCATCCTATTATTTTCAACAATTTAGATTGGTTTGTTTTGATTTTGACTTTGTTTGCTTTATCGTGGTCTGTTAAATGCTAACGTAATAAAGTGATGCCACTATTTGTTTATCAGTTCGTCTAAGGTCGAGAGAGGTTTCGTGTGATTTCCCTTAAACGGGTAAATATTATGAATTTCTTAGCACATTGGCAAATAAAAATGGCCTTTATATTGAGTATTTCATCAAACTGCTTTTATAGTATCTCATTAGATATATTTAGTCCATATATTATTATTTGTGCTCATAAAATATAGAGGAATGGGTTCCTAACTAAAATAAAACTATCAAGCGCTAATATTATGTATAAAAAAATCTAATAAGATACGAGTAAGTGTATAGTACGTTTTTTTAAACTTGTCCTGTTTGGTAAGCAAAGATGGCGTCCAGCGGGGCGATTGCGTAACTTTTTCGTCAATGTTTCAATTGGTTTCGTTCATCCTGTGTCAATTATATACGAAACCAATTGAAACATTGACAAAAAGTTACGCAATCGCCCCCGCTGGACGCCATCTTTGCTTACCAAATAGGACAAGTATAAAAAACGTACTATACTAGTGTATTTTACTAAAAGGTATTCGTTTTTACATAACACCGATTGCTTTACTAATTTTATAGTTTGCAATCATACAAAATGCTATAAAATTGGCATTATTATACTAGTAAATAATAGGTGTGAACATAGAGCTTAACTGGCTAACCGCAAGTGGAACATTAGGGCCTCCGCAGACTAGCTACTTTTAGCATCGGCGACCGGAGATTTTGTGACGTATCGATGCTGCGTCGCGTTTCTTCGAGCGCGAACGAGCGAGACGCAGCATGAAAATCGCCGATCGCCGATGCTAAAAGTAGCTAGTCTGCGGAGGTTCTTACGGAACTGAATTGCATCACGGAGCACAGGGTAACTTTGAAATAATTGGCAATATTCACTACGACTCTATCTAATCCAAATTATTGTAGGAACATTAATCAACAGCTCTATTAAAAAATACTTGCACGACAAATTGTATAGCGTCCCCCGGTTACTTGAGGAACTCTAGCGAGCATTATAAATCCATGATAGAGCTCATAGGTAGAGCTACAGAAATGACGTAACATAGTTGGAACAATCTATAAAAGTTAATTTCCGAAATCCGTGCGAAAACTGACCTCGCAATACAATGGTGGACGCTTATACCGCCACCGATCCACTGCCAAATACACGGACAGACCACTCTTTGAACCCCGCGCTAGGCATAACGTGCATCAGAATAGCGGAGGCAACACCATTAAGTACGTCTACGTAAGCTGAGAGGCGCGCTCGAGCAATCAATTTGACGTCGAAACACGTACAGACGTAATGTCACATGTATATGAATGCTCGGGCACGGCCGAGTTTGCCCGTAATTTGCCCTGGTCTGGGTGTCACTGGGATCGCCCCCAGTCAATTATATGGCAACCATAGTACAAGCGATGCTTAATTTGAGACCATGATAGTCTGGCGATGTGTTTATTGAAATTTGTGTCCTAAAGTGCGGAGTCCAAGCCGTGGTCTGTCCGTGACCTACTATAATCACCATGTAAGTAGCCTATAGCCTCTCACAATTGCATCACGAGCGGCTGTCGTATTATCGTCAGATTACAGATGTTATAGACTGTTCATTCGCAAGTCTTAGAAGTGTCGCGGAGAATGACAGACAATACAAATGATTCTTTCTTTTAGTGCCCGAGTTGTTTTAACCCGAAGGCCTGAGTCTTGGCTTACCGACAACGTGATTGACGGTTTAACGTAGTTATAGAAGAAACGTTGTATACTCATTCATTTTTAGGGTTCTGTACCTCAATAGGAAAAATACTGAATCCTTATAGGATCACTTTGTTGTCCTCTATCTGTCTGTCCCCAAACCGCTAGAGTTAGCAAGAAATTTTAACATTAGATGCATTTAATAGTGCAGAAAAAGATAGTGAAAATCCTTTAGATTTTGGAAAATTCCATTCCAGACCTCTTAAATAGTCTGTGACGTAGACATTGAAGTATACATAGTTTGCTTTCGAGAAAAATACACTTTGGGTCTCTCTCACGTCACACTATATTCGGGGTTTTTTTCTTTTGTTTAGTTGAATCACGTTTAGTGGTCTCTATGGTTCGTAATGGAATTGCATGTCGGCATCCGCTATTTGATACGGGTGCCGCCAAATAAAAAAGACAAATTAATAGAGGAATCCACGATTCCTCTACATTTTATTTTACTCCTATACATTTTAGGTATTCAAATCAAATCAAAAGGTTTTTATCCATGTAAGCTCAATAAAGCATTTATAAATAGTCAATATCAATAATAAACAATATTTTAGCGTTACCACCGGTTCGTAATGTTGCTTCCATTGAGAAGAGCCGGCAAGAAACTCAATGGTTACTCTTTTCAAAATTCTTCAAAGGTCTCGCCGACCGCGTATCCTCTTACAATTAAAATAGGTATTTAGGTAACACATCTCGGATGGCCTTCGTTCATTTTGTCATATCCATCCGTTCGCCCGTCTCCAATTGTCTAGCAATTTACTACGAGCCATCGCTTCGTTGCAACATCTAATAAATACCTTAGGACATTAAAACTTGGGCAATAGTTAGAAGCTACCGCGCCGATTATTTGCGGTAATAAATTTCAATTTGTTGCTGCTTTGGGTAGAGTTGTAGATTCGAGATTGTGAGTACAGGGGGCTTACCACTACCTCTTATAGCAGTTTTGTTTTAACGTTTCAGCGGCCATTTGTGCAATGAAGTTTCTTATTGTCATGACAATAAGGTACGTCATTGCACAAAAACACGCTGAATCGATAAAACGTTCCTGTACTTGAATCGCAATAAGAGTTCGTGGTAAGCCTCCAGGGCCTTATTATGAACCTGGACCATCTAACTGTTTATGGTGGTAGAGCCTAGCTGTAGCCAATTGACTGCAGCTCATATACGGGCTGGCTCGATCGGGGTAATACCACCCTCTCAAAGAAAATCGACGTAAAGTAGCTATTACAGCTGCGTTTCGTACGATGAGTGTGAGAGTCGGAAGCCCAACCCCCCCCCTTCCCCTCCCTCCGTCCCACTCCCCTTCAGGTAGGCAACGTGTGATCAATGGCTTTGGTATTGCAAGCATCTATAGGCTACGGTAACTCCTTAACATCAGGCGGCCGTAAGCTAATTTGCCACCTGAGTGCTATAAAAAAAGCCTATTTTGTATTTTTTGAAAAAAAAAAAAAATGTAACGTCACGACTTTTATCCCCATTCGGGGGTAGTCAGAGGCTTGAGTGGCCATACACCACCACATTGTGGAGGTATTAACCAACTCAAAGCCCACGTTTCACAAGATAGTCAGAACCCAACGTGACAGGTGGTGAACCTTGTCGCCGTGTATACAGGAACTGACTATTACCTAATCCCGAGGGATAGGTAGGTTTCCTCACGATGTTTTCCCTCACCGTCAGCGAACTGTAAATTATGCACATAGATGAAAATTCATCCATTGTAATCACAATATTGGTAGGTATTTGGATAACGACATCTCAAACGAATTGGGAGTGTGTATAATAAAATGTGAGTAACCTTTGAGTATTCGGCCGTTAGCTATTTTATTACTATTTTCATGAACTAAACCAAAGGCTAGGATGAATTCTTTGCTTATACATATTTATGTAAAAGTAAGTAATTTAATACAAATTCCATTAATGACTAAAGGTCGTTCTTAAGCAATTTATGGTGCCTATTTATGAATATTCATTGAAATACCATAAGACATTATATACTGACATAAAATATTATACCTAAATAAAATTTATGATATCTTACGTAACTTACATAGTTTATTTTATTAGTTTATAAGCAACATAATAAATGAATTAGTGTAA
Organism: Drymonia ruficornis; assembly: GCA_947859195.1. Taxonomy (NCBI): domain Eukaryota; kingdom Metazoa; phylum Arthropoda; class Insecta; order Lepidoptera; family Notodontidae; genus Drymonia; species Drymonia ruficornis. The sequence goes on from OX401922.1 coordinate 2,277,023, forward strand.
ATATAAGTACGATGTAATATTTTCGCAAATAAGCTGGTATTACTTGTACAGTCAAAGGCAAAAGTGTTAATCGGAAAAAATATTTCGCTCACATGCCGCGCGCGGCAGCCTCAGTCACATGCTCGGGTGAGCTAAAGGGCGAGCCAAACTACACTCTAGACAAGAAGGGTATAGCCGAGCAAATAGTTACAGTTCTATATTGTCTCATGGCTAGCCCAAACTAGGCGAGGCAAATGACATCGCTCGGGTGAGGCAAGGCGAGCATTTGGCTCAGGCGCGCTCTGTCAAACTAACGAAGGCAAAGCGGTGCCATGCGATCGTGGAATGTTTACATTTCCTTGCATCATAATGTAAATAACTTTACGATAAACCCACGTATAAATACTAATTAAAATACATCCTCTTAATGTTTAAAGCAATAAGAATTAGTTTCCGTCTAATTATATCACGCAAAGCAATCACCATAAAGTTTACTGCGTTTGTGGTAAAGCTGCATTTTATGGACGCAGATAAACTGAATTCATCAGAATTAGTGCCTCCGCGGACTTGCTACTTTTAGCATCGGCGACCGGCGATTTTGTGACGTATCGATGCTGCGTCGCGTTTCTTCGAGCGCGAACGAGCGAGACGCAGCATCAAAATCGCCGATCGCCGATGCTAAAAGTAGCAAGTCTGCGGAGGCCCTTAGGTATGGAAGCTGTTCTAACATTCTGATTGCTTATGATTTAAGGCCCGTATTAATAAATGCATCTCAAAGTTGAGATTGAACTTAAGGTGCTGGTTTTGACTGATGTTCCATACATTAAACGTCAAAACTGCATCTGAAGATCAATCTCAACTTTGAGATCGATTTATTAATACGAGCCTTAAGATCGTTTGGCGCGGTTGTTCGAGCATACCACTCGGCTCACTGCATCGGATGGTTGCGGGTTCGTTCCCGCCAGAGACAAATTTTGGAAACCGTCACATCGTTATTTGCCCTAGTCAGGGTGTTACTAGGCGAGCCCAGGCAAAAATTGGAGTGCCGGTAGAACTGAAAACTTGAATATTAACTTTGTGCATTTTTGATATTTTGGAATAGTTATGGAATAATTTTGCACGAATTGCTTTAATTATTAGTATAAAAGTACTATCATTTATGTGATTCATTTATTGCGCTATCGTACACTGACATTTTTATGATGTCATTGTCATTATAGTCATGTGCTTTAAGTAGTGAAGTTTTTCGAAAGGTTTGCGAAAGGAAAGCGGCCATCGCTCGAATCACGGCGCCATGCGGTCGTCGGGTATTTATTTAGTGTGTGAGTGTACAAGAGGTTTTGGCAATCGGCGGGCGTTGCGGCAAGAACCGGCCTCGCCCGCGGCAAGGCAGCGCGCGGTCACTGTACACCCGACTACGTAGAGATGCCATACACCACTACCATGTATTCGTTCTCGTTAGTCGTTAGCGTCTACGTTACGTTACGCTTTTTTAATTTGTGGTAGAGCCACGCAGTAGTCAAATATGGGCTGGCTCAACCGGGGTAGTACCACCCTCTCACAGAAGATCGGCGTAAAGTAGCTATTACAGCTGCGTTTCGTACGATGAGTGAGAGAGCCGGGAGCCAAACACCTCCACCCATTCTTCCACTCCCCTTCCGGTCAGCAACGTGCCAGTAATGCCTTCGGTATTGCAAGCATCTATAGGCTACGGTGACTACTTAACATCAGGCGGGCCGTACGCTCGTTAGCCACCTCAGTCCCATAAAAAAGTAAGTCAAATTATACTTGTGGCTATACATACATTGTAATATTTTATGTACAGACACGTCCCCGAATAAACGTACTTATTATCTAGTTATACATAGTTTAAAATACTGTTAAATGTTGTAAACCCCCGCCAGCCCGATTCAACAATAACCGACAACGGATTGTACATTAATCATTTTAAATCGATTAGAACATTATCGACGCAACGCCACGTCACGAAATAAATCTGACATTTATATCGATTTATTATCGAATAATCTTTTAACGCGGTAACGGCGGTCATTAAACAATAATCGATTTTAATCTTAGATAAATTAATAGCTCGTTGAACTGATTGCTCAATTGTTAAGTATTTATTTGTCATTGTGTACGGCATTCATTTTATTTGCACAACACTGTGGGGAATGGATTTATTTTATACCTACGCAGAATGAATAAAAATTTCATTATTATTTCACAAAAGGCGACTCGAGATGTAACCCTAAAGAACCCTTTGCAAAAACAGATGAATACATAAAAAACACAGTTGCTACTTTTCACATATTTACCACATTGATGGGGAGCCGTAGAAGGGTTTTCTGGATTTACTCGAGCGCGTTAGATTAAGATAAGGGAGATACCTTACATATTGATAAGAACCTCCAACCAGTATGACCCCTTAATATTGGTGGGTATGCTCAGGGGAACCAAAAAAAATTGGCCATCTTAAAATACTCGAACTCGTCAGATTAAGATAAGGGGGATTCATTACTAGCTAAGAAGTGTCAAAAGTATCAATTTTGCTAATTTGATCGTCAGTCTAAGAAATGGGAGCATCTGTAAATTTCACTGAACACCCCCTCTAAAATTAGTATTTTTTTTATAGGACTGCGGTGGCAAAAAAGCGTACGGCCCGCCTGATGTTAAGAAGTTACCGTAGCCTATAGATGCTTACAAAATCTGACGCGCTCGAGTATATATTTTTTTTTTTTTCAATTTATCATGCTGGAGCATGAAAAGTATAAAATATCTGACAACCTTGAGTATTTCGATGTCATTGCTTTTTTTAAAATTTTGAAATTATCATGTAGACGCTTCCCCCACCGCTGAAAGTGGAAACATCTAGAACAATGTATTCTTTCTATCATCTAATCTACCGAATGTAATAGGTTTGGGCGACGCCGGAGTAAATCCACAATTAGCACGATGGGCTCCCGGTCCATAAGCTTATACTCAGCGCAACACTACCTGTAATCTCTCTCAGCGAAATCAACTCTCGCAGACGATCGGCGTAAAGTAACTATTACAGCTGCGTTTCGTACGATGAGTGAGAGAGCCGGAAGCCCGTCCGTCTGTCCCTCTCCCCTTCAGGTCGGCAAAAAAGGGTACTAGAGTGGAGACCTCGTACTGGACGCAGAAGCGTGGGCAGGCCACCAGCGAGACGGACGGACGATCTGGTGAAGGTGGCAGGAAAGACCTAGATGCGGAAAGCCCAAGATCGGAAGGAATGGAGTGCTATGGAAGAGACCTACACTCAGCATTGGGTGGCGATAGGTTGAAAAAGAAAGAAAAGAAGAAGATAGGCTACGGTAACTGCTTAACATCAGTCGGGCAGTACGTTTGTTTGCCCCCTTAGTAACATAAAAAACTCCTTCCAACCCCTTTGCCTTTGGACATTACTTACAGTCATCACCACTAAACAACTTTTACTAAGCAGTCAGTCGCTTGACAGAAGAGCACTTGTTACCAGTTACTCAATCCTCGCCAGTGGTAATATTTCCACTGCGAGTGAACGTATATAGTTCAAGACCACTGTGGCAACACTGACCACATTTTGCATACAACAAACTTATATCAATCACTCTTCACAACTCTATTTCAACCACCTAAAGTCTAATATTCTTAAATAGTAAATTTAGTGCGGCGTCGATTTGCAAAATTAATTTTGCGGACACCTAAGCCTTTAATTATACAGTGTTAATGTACATAATTGATTGAGATTGATGTTTGAGCTGCTGTTTGGTAATTAGTATTGGTTTTTATTTTATTTTTTAGTGCACTCGGTTGGTAACTACTGGTTTGGAATTGAAGACCAACCAGCGGGACTAATAGCTAATCACTTTATGATCATAATATTATGAAAATCGTAAGATCTGCGGACCTAATACGGTCCTTATGCAATATTGCTAATGAATTGCATTGCAATTCATTTTTCTGATTTTCTGAGGAAACCTTAGCAATTCCGCTAAATTTCTGTATTATAGTGACACATTTTACGCCATTCGTGACAGTTTCACGGAAATTTAGGGGATTCTGCTGGAGGGTTGGAAAAATGAATTGCTTTAGCAGAATTGCCGCAATTCATCTTTGTGACGGTATTAACCCCACTGACTTATAGAGGCAATTCATAACATATTATGATACGCAATTCATCTATTTGACATGTTTTTGACAGTTTTCTATAGAAATTCGCAATATGGTCCACAAAAGAGAAATTGCAAATGTCAATGCTAATGACAAATACGAAAATGATTCTGCTTATGAATTGGAAATGCAATTCATTAGCAATATTGCCTAGCGACCCTATTAGCCCCGCTGGGGCGGCCGAACCTGAAAGTTGCAGGCAATTCATTTTATATTTAACTAGCTGTGCCCGCGACATCGTACGCGTACATTTTTGAAAAGATTACCCACAAGTACATCCGCGTGAAATTTCATGGGTTTTACATTTTTGCACGGAACCCTAACTCTTTGTCTAAAATAAAAGTAACTTAAGTTACTCCTTATAACATCAGCTATCTGCCAGCGAAAGCCCCGTCAAAATCGGTCAAGTCTTTTCGGAGATTAGCCGAACCAAACATCCAGACAGGCAGCCAATTTTTATTCAAATTGTGTTTTTGTTATATCGAATATACTTTCATATGCGTTCAGTGAAAAGCTGTTAATTTGACATTACAAACAGACACTTCAATTTTATTTGTTTGTATTCCTACTGTGTTCATGGATTGATCATAATAGTGCCCAAAGACATTGCCAAAAAAGATGGAGATATGCGACTGTCGAAAATAGGACATACTATTTTTGACAATCGCATATCTCCATCTTTTTTGGCAATGTCCTTGGGCACTATTACGATAAGGTCCCTTCAATATTTTATACACAAAACGATAATATTTTAGTAGATGAACATTGACTTAGAATCGTGCTCAACCAAACTTAAATCTATGTAGATGAATCAATCCATCCATGATACTATTTTTACGTGCAGGTACGCAAAACAGATGGCAGATGGTATCAGAAGGATTCATTACCCGATTGCCAATTGTTGAAAGCTTCGCATAAAGTTGTGTGCACAACATTTATTGTGCAAATCAATAGTTTATTTGTGCAAAACGGTCGTTGATTTGTGCACAACAACCGTTTCTTTTAGGAAGTCTTTCGTAAAAGGCCCAAGCACTGAGCAACCGTTGTTAACCTCGGAATGTTTTCTTTTCGAATTAAGGCTGGAACCATTGCAACTGACAGCTCGAGGTTGACCGCTTTTTGCTCAAACAATGTCGTAGGACCACGAGTTGAATTTTTTGAATTTAGAATTTTCGATACGCCACGATACATCAAAAAGACGACATGATAAATCAAAAACAGAAGTGACTCATATACTAAATTCGTATCTTGCCTACTTTTATTTAGTCGTATAAGGGTAACTTCGTAAAGGAAATTTTCACGAAATCTTAAGTACAATTTAAGTACTACATTTTTATGAATAGGTAGGTTATTTTTTCTTTGTAATCTTTTTTATTGTTATTTTGTTGATATTGTAAATAAAAGCTCACTAACTGTTAATTTTTAATTGTTCTGAAATTTAATTTTGCCCAGCACTGGGTAATAGGTAGTACTACTTAAAAAAAGACTAGTACATAATTTAAATGTTTAATATTATAGGACAAAATAAGTAAAATTAAAACAACTTAAAATTCTAAGTAACTGAAAACAAGAAAAAATTTTGACAACATCGGGTAATAACTGAAATAAAAGTAGTACTAATCCTTATTAGTTACTAGCTGTGCCTGCGACCTAGTACGCGCACATTTTTGGAAAAGGTTACCCATTATTTGACCGATGGATTGATGGAGGATGACGGACGGATGGAGTGGCAATGCAACGCATGCCGGGCATGCATGCAACCCTCATAGAATCACTGTTTTGCCCGTCAGTCTATCTGTCCGTCCGTCAAAACGTGCACAGCCTAAACCGCTTGGGTTAGAAACATGAAATTTTAACTTTTTATAGCGAAGAAGAAGACCACAGGAAGGATTTTTGAGAATTCAACAATTAAGGGGAGAAAGTATCTATGGATAGTCCCAGTTTTTCTGAAGCTAGAGACATGAATATTTGTATTTGTAGGCTGAGTAGCCGAAATAGGTACTAATTTTCATGTAAGGTCAAGATTTTCAAGCCAGAGCCATGGGTCTGGAGCAGTTCCATGATAATAATAATATATGGTATAATTAAAAATAAAATACTTGCTCCACAAAACGCCTCGTTTTGTGAGTTTTTAGGGTTCCGTACCTCAGAAGGAAAAAACGGAACCCTTATTATAAAAAAACTGCACAACTAACTTAACGTATATAATTGTTTTATTCCCAACGTCCACTCGCTTCAACTTCGCGTAACATAATGCCCCCGTTCTGACATTGACGCTCCGTTATATAATCACAACCAATAGACAACGTGCTGTGTTGCCATCTCAATTATATAAATTTAAAGTCATTTGCAATAATATCAAGTAGGTAGTTCGTAAAAATAATTAAGTTCGTAAGTGTGTAAAATAATTCGTAAATAAGTAATTCATGCATTATGAAAGGTAGAATAATAATTTAGGTATCCAAAATTACATTATTTAGTATTGCCAATTAAAATTATATAAATATTGTTTCAAATTACATAAAATAATGGGTGGTAAGTACAAAAACCTTACATTATAGAATCACTTTTTTGTCCGTCTGTCTATCTGTCAGTCCGTCAAAACGTGCACAGCCCAAACCGCTGGTGATACAAACATGAAATTTGGACAATAGGTACCTTTCATAGCGTAAAAGACGAGCAAAGGAAGGATTTTGGAAAATTCTTACCCTAAGGGGGTAAAATAAGGGGTGGAAGTTTGTATGGAATTGCCTCATTTCTGAAGTTAGAAACATGAAAATTTCTATTTAGGCTACTAATACAAATACAAAATAGTAATTTCAGCGCTTTTGAAAATTCTACCCCCAAGAGGGTAAAATAAGGGGTGGAAGTTTATATGGGGGTTCCAATTTGTCTAAAGCTAGGCACAAGAAAATTTGTATTTAGGCTTCTTATTAACTAAGAATAGTAATTTCAGCGTTTTTGATCATTTCACCTCTAACGGTGTAAAATAGGGGGTGCAAGTTTGTATAGGCGTCCCAATTTTTCTGAAGCTAGAGACATGAAAATTTGTATTTGGGCTACTCATTACAAATTAAAACCGAACAAGTGCAAGTAGGACTCGTGCTCTGAGGGTTCCGTACAAATTTTATTATGTTTGTGTGTGCATCATATCTTTGGCGTGCAAATACAGGGCAATGAAGCAAGATGTGCTCCACTGTCTCACTGGGGTTCTTCGAGCTTCCACTTTGCCAGTTTTCGGAACAATACATAATAATTACAACACCTAAGTGGGTATTGTTCCGAAAACAGGGAAAATCATGGAGACTCGAATCTCGGGATAACAACTGCACTGCAAGCGACTGTGGTGAACAGGTTGGGCTAACAATCAAAAGGTCCCAGGCTCTATCCCCGTTGGGGCATGCACCAATGGATGAATTTTCATCTTTGTGCATAATTTACAGTTCGCTGACGGCGAGAGAAAACATCGTGAGGAAACCTACCTATCCCTCGGGATTAGGTAATAGTCAGTTCCTGTATACACGGCGACAAGATTCACCACCTGTCACGTTGGGTTCTGACTATACAGGGTGAATTTTTCAAGTGTGCGTGGATGGCCAACTCCGAAACTATGAGTGATATCGAAAAGTACTCAAAAGAATCTCGGGGCTGATTTTGATGAAAATTGTAATTACTTCTCAAAATTCGTTTCTTATCAGCGACACTATCGCATGCTGTAATAATACAGTATTTGGTTTTTTATTCTATATCAACTAGTTTGATTCCTGGCTACGAATATTGTTTTTACGGTAAACTTAAGGAAAGAGCTAATTTTAAACAAAATACTATTTTATTTCTCTTAAGTTACCTAACTATTAAACCTAAACTGATTAATTGTTCAAAAATGATTGAACATTTGTAATTAGAACATAATGTTGTGAAGATGACTGCGCTGCGAAGGTAAATAAATAAAAATATTGAGCATAATTTCGAACAAGGTAAAGGTAATGTACGTATGACTTATTACAGTCAACTTGAAAATATGCAGCAGTTTATTAAAAAACACAGTTTTTATTAAGTTTGCCGTATGTCTTTACTTCCCAGAATTCGTTCCTTATCAGCGACACTATCGAATGGTGTAATAATACAGTAAGTGGTTTTTTCAACTAGTTCGAAATCAACTAGTTCGATTACTGGCTACGAATTTAGTTTTTTTCAAAAATCCAATGATGCAGTTTTAGTTTTCACCAAAATCGGGCCCGAGACTTCTTTGAGTACCTTTCGATATTCCTTATAGTTTCGGATTTGGCCATCCACGCACACTTGAAAAATTCACCCTGTATAAACGTGGGCTTTGAGTTGGTTAATACCTCTACAATGGGATGGTGTATATCCACTCAAGCCTCTGACTACCCCCGAATGGGGATAAAAAGTGTGACGTTACATTTCTAAAAAAATATTTAACAGGTGATGACACTAAATAAATTTAGCACTGCAAATTTAGCTGCTTATTAAATTTGGACCTATCCCTAAGAAGCTGTGATGTTTATTTGATGTATGGTTTAGTAATGTCGAGCATTGAACTCCGGTCTCCCAACTTAATCCTGATGCTCAATAAAACTAAACATATAGTAAACATTGCCGACCTGAAGGGAAGGGGTAGGGGAGAAGGGGGGGGGGGGGGGTTTGGGCTTACGGCTCTCTCACTCATCGTACGAAACGCAGCTGTAATAGCTGCTATACGCCGATCTTCTATGAGAGGGTGGTACTACCCCACCAAACGGTGGTTAGTCCAGCTTAAAAATAAGCAAACAAAAATAATTTCGTATCACTAATATTAAGTAGTATGAATAACATCAACTGAAACACGCTTAACATCAGGCGGGCCGTACGCATGTTTTTTTGTCTTGGCTTTTCTTGTCGCATATAGCCAGTGTCAAGTACCTACCTATAATAATATAGATTTTCAATGTTGCACTTCGCCACTTCCCGCCAAAAAAAAACAAGTTTGTGTAGCAACTCAGTGGTATAAAAAGATATCATAGGCAAGACAAAAACTATAATATAATATAAAATAAAAACTATAATATACTATAATTAAATGTAACGTCACGACTTTTATCCCCATTCGGGGGTAGTCAGAGGCGCGAGTGGCCATACACCACCACATTGTGGAGGGATTAACCAACTAAAAGCCCACGTTTCACCAGATAGTCAGAACCCAACGTGACAGGTGGTGAACCTTGTCGCCGTGTATACAGGACCTGACTATTACCTAATCCCGAGGGATAGGTAGGTTTCCTCACGATGTTTTCCCTCACCGTCAGCGAACTGTAAATTATGCACATAGATGAAAATTCATCCATTGGTGCATGCCCCACCGGTGATCGAACCTGGGACCTTCTGATTGTTAGCCCAACCTGTTGTTGTTGTTAGGCAAGACAATAAGATTAGAAAGTAGGTAAGCGGTTTTTAGAGGACGATTATGCTTTTTAATCATATACCTATTCATCATTCTATATTATTCATAATCTATGATGACAACAAAACGCGTCACTGACATAAATATTAATTTAAAAATATTTGTAAGCATATAATATTCTAAGAAATATGTTCAATATTATATTTAAACTATTTAAAACGTGATTTAATTCATAAAAAGCTAAGAAGACGTAACATTTTTACGAATTTCACGCAAAAATTTGCGCGCACGTCCAGCTTTCAACGGCGCCATTGCGCTACTGCCAGGAACATTTTGCCGGCCAAGTCATGATGACCCATGACGTTTGTCGCATATTTAAGGTTATTATTGATTATTTTTTAAATAAAATGACTAATATTAAATCTTGGATCCACGGATTCTTAGACAAGTCTTGACAATTTTTCTGGTATAGGTTTCACGTAAATCTGTTCAGTTGCTATGGAGAACATTTACGATTAAGGTTGACAATTTCATATTTTGAAATCGATTTCTACAAAATTTGGTAACATTTAAAGTAAATCGGCTAAGCCATTTTATTCCCGACCATATGAGGTTTAATGTTGTATACTTTATATTGCACATAAGCCAGCTGCTTCATCAAACCATTAACTTAGACCCACCCAGTTGAACATTTGTATCACCTTAAGTACTTTGACTGCAAATGGCATGTAAAAGATGAGGCGGAACTTCGAACATTTTTTGAATTCGACTCATTTAGGTATTCATTTTACGATAGTTTCATACCTAAAAGAGATGCTATAGACAAGCCCGCTGAGTTTCTTGCCGGATCTTCTCAGCGAGGCCGCGTTACGATCCGGTGGTAATTTTTTACCCCGCTCTCTCAAAAGACAGCAGCCCAAGCCGAGGCCGTGCCCAACGTGGCGCCCTTGAGCCAGCTGTCCCCCTTGCCCTTACGGCTGGAGCCGCACTTTGTGCGCTCGCCCTCAGACCGGTGAAGTTGTTAAGGCCACTCTGGCCAACAACATATAGTCATACAAAAAAAAAAAAAAAAAGATGCTATAGTATAGGAAAGTGGTACGAAGAAACAAAGACAAATTCACAATAGAATCGCTTCAACATGACGTCATTATCTTCACATGTTTGTTTGTCATGTCATGTTTGTTTGTTTATCATGTTTCATAACTAAGCGATCTCATTGGTCGATTGATTTGCTCACTTCTTTCAGCTCCGAAGCGCGTATCAACGTCGCAATAGTTGCACAATTTTGTATCGCCTGAACTCACCCTTATTGTATCTCACATTACAATCACGTTCCATATCAGCAATGACCGAGTTGGTAACAGGAGTGATTGATATTCGCAACACGACTCTATTAATATGCTACTAGTTTCTGCTCTACCCCATTGTGTTGGGTCGTGATGCACGGGCCAGGAGATACAGGAAAGTAATGCATTTATACAGAAAACCTGTCGTTAGCAAAATCGTCTTGGACAGCCACCGAATATTCGGCATAACATCTTATGGTGGCTCTTAGCATGGCGTATTTGCACAAATATTGGCGTAATTCGGCCAAAAGGAAACAGCCTGCCTTCGTGCGGATGGGCTATATTTGGTAATACAAATATTTGTGCAAATATTCCACCAAATGCCCCAATTTGCGCCAACTCAAATTATGTTTTCGCCATTAAACTAACTAAGTACCATTGTAGTAGCTTCGTATGTACCTATTCGTATCAGTATTTGTTACACGCATTGCTAAGATGTGGTGCTGCAAAAGCCTATAATGTTCTACGTAGAATACCCCATATCCCGTGGCCCGACCGCAATGAGAACGAAATAATAAAATAAAAAATAACGTCACGACGTTTATCCCCATTCGGGGGTAGTCAGAGGTTTGAGTGGCCATACACCACCACATTGTGGAGGTATTAAGTCAACTCAAAGCCCACGTTTCACCAGATAGTCAGAACCCAACGTGACAGGTGGTGAACCTTGTCGCCGTGTATACAGGAACTGACTATTACCTAATCCCGAGGGATAGGTAGGTTTCCTCACGATGTTTTCCCTCACCGTAAGCGAATTGTAAATTATGCGCATAGATGAAAATTCTGAACGAACGCTGAGAACGAATGAGTCTTAAACATCTTAAGGGACTATGCATCACCAAACGACTCACCAAAATACAAACTCAGTTAAGTTTAAGCGACTCACGCGAGTACCGGCAGCAAAGAAACCGAATTGTATTCATGCCAGTGGCGTGCAAATTGCCATTAGTTTGGGTATGGTCAGTAAAAACGCGTGTATTTACTAAGTCATTGTTGTGATTGGAACGAATCAAGTATGTTTGGCAAATGTTTATAATGTATGTTTTATTGGCTTTCAAATAATAATTGCCGATCTAGGGAGCAGGGATGGGATCGCCTCCTTGATCATAGCGTGGGTCTAAGCACAGACAACTGATATTACTACATAAACTACTTTTTTATTTGTAAATACATACTTAATATACATATACACCCAGACTCGGGACATACAGACATGTTCATGCACACAAATGCATGTCCCGGGTAGGAATCGAACCTACGACCTGCAGCGTGAAAGTCGCCCTCACGCCAACCACGCCAACGGGCCCGTCAATATAGGTCCACCAAATAGGCAGCTGAACTTGCAAGACCTAGTAGCCAAAGCGAATAATGAGCTTACAAACAGCGCGCCGATATTATCTAACTTTTTAACCGACTTCAAAAAAGGAGGAGGTTCTATGTTCGGCTGTATGTATGTTTTTTTTTTTTTTTTTTTTTTTTTTTATGTATGTTCACCGATTTCTCCGGCATTTATGAACCGATTTGAAAAATTATTTTGCTGTTCGGTAGATCGTAGCTCCAAGTTGGTCCCATAAAAAAATAATTCCTAAAATCAACCCCTAAGGGGGTAGTTTTGGGGGGTGAAGGTTGTCTGAAAAAAAAAATTTTTGTCCGATTGACTTGAAACTTAATATGTATATTTTGCATAAGAAATAATGAAACTCATGTTTCAGGATTTTAGAAAAATCCCCCCCCCAAAGGGGTAAAACGAGGTGTTGAAGTTTGTATGGAGAGTTACCGTTTATCTCTAACGTTTATGAACCAATTTTTCTTTTTAAACTGTTATTTGGTAGGTGACTAAGTTGTTTTAGTCCCATGAAAAAATCATTTCGGAAATCTACCCCCAAAGTGGGAAACTAGGGGTAGAAGTACGGTAGAAAAATATATTTGTGTCCGATTGACTTGAAACTTAGTATGTATACTCCATATAATAAACTAAGAAACTTTTGTTTTGGAATCTTGGAAAAGTCACCCCCCAAAAGGGTCATTTGGGGTGATAAAGTTTGTATGGCGCCACTAAAAATCATGAAATAAAATTATTTTTATAAAAAAATAAAAAACCGACTTCAAAAAAACCTGGAGCACTAAAAAGCCTGAAATAATAATTCTTTTACCACCACTGCCTACCCCTTCGGGAAAATCAGGCGTGATGATGTGTTATCGAGTATTTGGAGTCGGTGCCAATCTTGGTATGCCGAGTCTACCTACTATAAAAGTAAGAAGATAGATTGGCACCGACCCCAAATACTCGATAACACATCATCACGCCTGATTTTCCCGAAGGGGTAGGCAGTGGTGGTAATAGAATTATTATTTCAGGCTTTTTAGTGCTCCAGGTTTTTTTGAAGTCGGTTTTTTATTTTTTTATTATACAAGTTGTCATAATTGCAAATGATTGATTGACATTGAGTATTGATAAGTGTGTATGCAATGCGCGAATGAATGATTATTAGAGGGTCCTTTGTTAACGGCTAAATATCAGGGATCTTGATAATACTTGATTAAACAAACAAAAATACACAGATTGAACAGTACTCTCGCAGAATGCATAAAGGTTCTAAGAGCATTTATATAGCCCATCAAGGCTGAAGAGTTAGATAATTGCTATTAACTTCTAACACTCTGGCAGTCAACGGCTTGAAAAGTTATTTATTTTTTAATACGGGATGAAAGTTTGTTCTATTTATAGAAATATGGGAATAAATACAACACGGTAAATAATGTTATATAACACAATGCTAAGGCATCATCAGCTTCCTTAATGATTGCAATAAGGTTTTGATTATCATCTTTTCACTTCAGCGCAGTTAAGAGTTCCTCATTGTCGAGGAAACTCCTGTTTTATAGATCGAAGCAACCGATTATTACGGTTTTTTTATTTAAATTTATTATGATTCACGTACACACTGAAGAAAGAGTAACTTCTACGATAAAATCTAAACTAACCGACATTTTTATTATAGAGATTTTTAGCCATTTTACAATGGGTTTACCAAGCATTTCTAGGAACAAAAGTGATTTGTACTGCCAGTGTAAGTCCATCATAACTTTCTATTTTAGAGGTAAGAGTTCCTGCCACCCTAGACAAGTGGCATGAACGCTAATCGAATAGAATAGAATAGACTTCACAATGTATGGAAATGTCAAACGTCGCTATATAGATCAACAACAATTTGCTATGTAGATCACGTGACTTATGTAATTTCCATACATGAAGCGTAGCGATTTGAAGGAACGCTTGTAGACGTCAGCCACTTGTCTAGCCCTTTTGAAGTTGAAGCTGAGAGATTTTTTGGCTTACTAATTGTTTTCCAAATTCTTTGGTTTTCGGCATCAAAGAGAATCCCAAATCTTGAAGAGAATCTTCAAGAATATATTTGTGTATTGTAAGGACTCACCAGCAATGACATCTCGGTGTTCTTAGGCATCATCGTGACGTCACCGGGCCGGACCCCGGGGCCGCAGTAGGGCAGCGAGGGCCCCCTGTTGGGGGGTCTCGGGGGGGCTTCGTGCAGCGCCAGCAGTGCCGCGTGCAGCCGCGCCCGCGCAGCGCTGATGCCGCCCGCGCCACGTACTGCCGCTTCTACCACTTCGTTTACATCTTTCTCCCATCTGAGGATGTTGAACACAGTAATGTAACGTCACGACTTTTATCCCCATTCGGGGGTAGTCAGAGGCTTGAGTGGCCATACACCACCACATTGTGGAGGTATTAACCAACTCAAAGCCCACGTTTCACCAGATAGTCAGAACCCAACGTGACAGGTGGTGAACCTTGTCGCCTATTACCTAATCCCGATGGATAGGTAGGTTTCCTCACGATGTGTTCCCTCACCGTCAGCGAACTGTAAATTATGCACATAGATGAAAATTCATCCATTGGTGCATGCCCCACCGGGGATCGAAACTGGGACCTACTGATTGCTAGCCCAACCTGTTCACCCCTAGGCTACAGTCGCTTCACACACACACACACAGTGTTATAATAGTAATGGTCCCACTACACTTATTCCAAGAATTCTCGTCAACAATTATTACGGAGATAATCTATCCTTCTACACTATTCTTGCTCGACTTTTCACGCTTCGCTATACGTTCTCGATATGACTTGACATGAGTAATTCTATTTTCTACTTTCTATTCTATTTTCTGCTTGACATCCGTTAGGCACTCGGGTCCTAGATGAAAATCAGCGCCAAGCTTATGCCTGGCATTATGCTGATCTGGGAACCTATTTGGTCCAGCCGTGAGACACGTTCGTCTTCTTCAGTTTGTGTCTTGTTTTTATTTCTACCTTTTTGTTGTTCTGTCTATTTATTTATATTTTTTATTTCCTTTTGACAGTAGTTGCTAAGCATATTCATCAAGTTGACTCTCCAAGACTCAATCAGATCCCTGCACTATCCTGGGTCACTTCTTGTAAATAATCCGTACATATTAAACCACCAAGCCAACTAGGCGCTCGGGTATATCTTCAACTTCTCGGGTATAAATATCAAATGATAATAAGTCAATGAATCCGCGGCCCTAAAACTTAGTGAGCCTGGGCCACTGCCTGAGCATTCCTATGGCAATAGCTCCCACGTGATGGACGGACCTCAGAATCATTAACTTATTATTAATAATAATAATAAATAAATATCCTGGGACATTCTTTTACACACGGCTACCTGATCCCAAACAAACCAGAGCTTGTACTATGGAAACCAGATAACTGATATTACTACATATACTACTTTTTGTTTGTAAATACATACTTAATATACATAATTTCACCCAGACTCGGGACATACAGACATGTTCATGCACACAATTGCATGTCCCGGGTAGGAATCGAACCTACGACCTGCAGCGTGAAAGGCAGATCCTTAACCAACCACGGCAACGGGCCCGTCAAATTAATACAATCAATTATTTGATATTTATACCCGAGCGCCTAGTTGGCTTGGTGGTGTAGTACTAACCTGCAGCCTCCCAAGCATGACCTGATGTCCTCCTTGAGACTCCGGCTGAGCGTGCACACAGGACTCGCGTCGGAGTCCGAGGTGGTGTGAGATCCATCGTGCTTGTCGGAGTCGGAGAGCCGTCGTGCCGGCGTCGTGTCGTACTGCTCGCGATCGTTCTTTGGTAAGTTCGGGGAGACTCGCCCGTGGCTGCCGCCGCCGCTGCCGTAGCCTGGACAAGGGTTTATTAAGGGATAAAGCGAAGTCTGTTAACCACACCAACTGGTCCTCGAAACTAAACCGAGACATCGACCAGCGCAAATCCTGAAAAGACCATGCCATAAATTTGCTCGATGGGAAGTAGCCTACGCTCAAACTACTGGCCAAGTGCTATCTGGGCCAGTGGTTGTCAAATTGTGATGATTTCGGTTTCTCAACAACTGCCAACTATCCAATATAAGGAGGCGTCCATAAATTACGTGGGGCGATTTTGTTGATTTTTTGACCCCCCTCCCCCTCCTCCCCTAATCTCAAGTGAGATTTTTCATAAGCTATATTTTAGTGGAAAAACATAATATGTTTTACTTAATTTAACCCGGTTTTCTCGAACATTTAACACAATTCGACCCCTCTCCCCACGTGAGATTGGGTAAGATTCGGCCCTAAGCCCACCTCACCCCTAAACACCTCACGTAATTTATGGATGCCCCCTAAAATTACAAAAATGTTTCAATATTCTGCATAAAGAGAGGGGGGTGTTTTTTTTTACATATAAAGACTGTAGATCCTGATACGGTTTGGAACCTTTAGAATTATATCAGGGTATATAGAGTTGTTATAGCGTAGACCAGTGGTGGGCAAACTTTCTTAATGGGGGGCAGAAAGTTTAAGAAATTTCAGAGGAGGGCCAGAATTATAGGAAAAATGCATTTTGTGTTGTAACTTTTAATCATACAAAACATTACAGCATTACACACTTGCACTAATGTTAAAAATTACAATTTAACTTTTATTCGAAGGCCCTGCCATGGTAGACGTGTGAGACGTATGAAATTGCTTTTGAATGTCGCTATTCATGTCGAAGAACCG
This sequence comes from Drymonia ruficornis, assembly GCA_947859195.1. NCBI lineage: Eukaryota > Metazoa > Arthropoda > Insecta > Lepidoptera > Notodontidae > Drymonia > Drymonia ruficornis. The sequence continues at coordinate 2,293,993 of OX401922.1, forward strand.
ACGGCGGGCCGGATTAAATGCTTTCACGGGCCGGAGGTGGCCTGCGGGCCGTACTTTGCCCATCACTGGCGTAGACTGACCCTCACTCCTCAACTAACCTGACGACGTGGAGGGCGCGCGGCGCGGCGTGCGCGGCGGCTCCGGCGCAGGCTCCGGCGTGTCCTCGAGCGAGTCCACGATTATCACTACCTCTTGTTCCTCCTCCTCTGTGTACAGGGGATTCGACCTGGACGTGGAATAACAATACTTTATTATTATTTTTTATTTTATTTCGGGGAGCTTACGGCCAATTTCACAGAATAGGTATGATTAAACATAAGCAAATGCCAATTACAAGCTTCCACATATAGATGAAAAACATAAGAACTTATAAAGAATAATAAAGAAAACTTAATGCTAAACTTAAATTGTGGTCAACAATCGTACGACAATAATATTTTTTGCTTGGAAAACTATTTTTTTATATTTTGAGAGCTACTACAATATAATAAATTTATACACCATTTCTTAAGATCTAGTGTCTGATTCTGGACCAAAGCAAGTGGATCGAGGGAGGTAATTGCCTTGCCGAAAAAGGTATACTATTATAGACTAGAACTGTTTTTTCGCCAGATTAATACACCAACTGTATGGTCCTAAACTAAGCAACGCTATTATTATGACTACAAACAATGCACTGGGGATGATACCAGTGACACCCTAACCAGGGCAAATTACGAAAAGGTTTCCAAAATTTTCCTCTGGCGGGAATCGAACCCATAACCACCCGATGTAGTAAGCTGAGCGGTCTACGCTCGAACCACTGCGCCAAGTGATCTTCAATATACATACATATTAAAGCAATCATAGGGATACGTATCGTTGAAGGTATATCCATTGATAACTATTTTCCGTGATGTCTGAGTGTAGTTTACTGTTCTCGACTGTACTTCTATTCGCACCCATCGCTCAACGCAGTCATAGTAGAAAAATGGGTAGTAAGTTATCTTCATAGAAACGCACCGCGCGCGGCTTGTATGTGTGCGCCATGCGTGTCTATGCGTCGCGCACGCACACTCAAACTTCACATGCATTGTTTCGCACTGATAACCGGGTTTAGTTTAGCCGCGCGCGGTGCGTTTCTATGAAGATAACCTACTATCCATCTTTCTACTATGACGCAGTATCAACTTGTGTGGTGCACGTATAGTTCCATTCAAAGAAAATAAAGTACAATCACGCACAAAATCCAGATACGCATTATGAATGCAAAATTTCTTATACAATCATCGACCTTAACCTTAACCATGAATGCATTCTAAAATATACCTTGAAAGTAGGTTGGTAAGAGTGATATCGTCTGCAAACGCGATCGGTTTTGTGGTTAGCGGGAATCATCAATGATTCAGAGTTTCCTGGACATTTCCTGAGTTCGGCCATTGTTTGAAATGCCCAGGCCTTTGTTATTACTTCATGGAGATGACTGCACGGCTCGGAATTTAATGGAATTGCTTTTCTTATGTAAATGGTTGCGAAAATTAAATTGGCGTGTCTTGTATTGTGTGGTTTGCGAAATTGCTGCGTATGAATGGAAGATTATTTACCCGTTTATTAGATGACTGTTATTGTTACACTATGTGCTACACCAAGATTAGGTAATCAAAGTTCAGCGAGCGCGTTTAACTGGATAACGCCCTAATAAGAAAAAATACTTCCTAAGAATACGGCAAGTTATTCCAAATATTGGTTGCTGTCAGATGTACTGAAGTACGCTGACTTCGGCGTAGTATTTGTTGCCGCATTTTACTAGTGCGCAGGCTCCATCTAGTTGGATGGAGTGGAGTTATAAATCCTGTATCAATGATGCTAGAGTGCTATAATATAAATACAGATGGGTAGCGTTTCCTAGGGTGTCGGACATTCAGTGCATAGGTATAGGTACCTAGGTACCTACCTACTAAAAGGGTGCAAGAGCAATTGACGTACATTTACGAGTCCATCGCAAAGACAGTTGTTAACAGAAGCCCTAGCGGCGAGTAACAACAGGCACCCATGGATAACTCTAGCCAGCAGTTGATTAGTACCTGAGTAGCGTCGGCGGCATCGCATCGAGTGCGTGCAGCGGGTGGTGCGCGGGCGGCGCGGGGGGCGCGGCGGGCGCGGGCGGGGCGCGCCTGCCGCCGCACGCGCACCCGGCCGCCTCCTCGCACTCGCGGCGCCCTCCACCCTGACGAGAGGGACAGCACATTAATAAGGTACGGGGTACATGCTGTTGATGACAGCTAATATAAGGGATTTCACAACTATGTGAACAATACACAGACCAATATTACTTTTACAGACTGTACTTCGGCGAGTGTGCTCAAGATCTCCATGAGCTCATCCCACCTTCCCCTGCTTCCATCGGACCTCCAGACGCACGCAAGATATCATCCTTACTTGCTTGATATTCCACATATCCGCAAAGTGCTATAAATCATCAGTCTTAATGCGCACAGCCAAGAAGTGGAACTCCCTGCCTGCGTCTGTTTTTCCGAGTGCATACAACCCAAATCTGTTCAAAAGTAGGGTGAACAGGCATCTTCTGGGTGCGCTCGCTCCATCGTCGACCTCATCTCTGCCCCGGCAAGATTGAGGTCAAGAGCAAGCCCATTGTTTTTTTTTTTTTTAAAGTGAACAAAAGCAATTTTGCGTTAAGTCAACTTCAGGACATTGTTAATCCCCTAAATAAAGGACCAACACCCAAGCGTTTTCTTAACGATTACCTGCAAAATAACTGCCAAAATATACATTTTCTGCCAGTTTACAATGGTTTTACAAAGCATTTCTAAGAATATAAGTTATTTGTAAGTAGTAATGTAAGTTCATCACAATTTTCTATAAATTTGGGGTAAGTACTATTTACCTAAGACCGGAAACGCTATGACGCTGGCTGATGATAAAATTGGCGAAGATTATGAACTGATTGTAGACTTTCACAAGAGATAAAGAAAAACTGAATGCATATTTAAGCCAATGATATAATTCTCACGAAACCAACAATTACAAAATCGGCTAAAAGAATCACCTCGGTCAGCGAATTTCTCATGACTCTAGTATCTGAGATCAGAACGTAATGCCTTATGCCTTATAGCCCAAGGCTCTGAATCGCCGAGACCATCAGATAGACCACACACTTATTTAGTTACATAACAACAGACAAAGAAGGTGCGCTCTTTGTTTCCATACTGCACGGATATAATCTTTGTCATAGAATAACGATTTGAACAGTGGTCATGGCGTAGGCAGAAACTGAAATCCACTTAACCAAGGGTCATATATAAAAAGTCTGTTTTAAGGATTATAATAATATGATGAGTTGCTTCTATAATCATAATTGATTGATTATTTAAACCCACATACAGCAATTAAAAACTAAATATTGGCAGTGCCTAAGTCTAATCTTTCTAGCCAATTTTATATTGGATTCGGAATTTAGTGTAAGTTTAAGACAATGTTTTTTATTAATAAATTTGGAAGTGTTTGTTTGTTTGTAAGTTTAAATAAGCAACACGCAATAACGGCATTAAAATGTGGTACATCGGGAATTACTTTTACTATAGGTTACCTTAATTTTATGTATTTACCGATCTTTAAAAGCTTTTCAATTAAGTTCAACTACCTTAATTAAATAAACATAATATAACTAAATGAATATATACCTACTTACTTGCAGTTATTCAACTTCCAATTATAAGGCTTTCCGGTCTAAATTCAAATCCCGGCCAAACAGGCTAAATTTATTCTGCCAACCGACATATCAATTTCAGCTAATTATTATTGACATTATCTTACCGGAGGAGGTAATAAATTGTGATATTTATTAAGTTAATCCTGTTTAACAAAACGACTGATATTATCTGGATAATATCCGGATAAAAATCTATGTCCTGTATGCAATTATATAATACTAGCTTTTCCCCGCGACTTCGTCCGCGTAAAATTTAAATTAAATAAATCGGATCTCTGATACCGGATCTCGGATCCCGTTTCCCGTTTTTACCGGATCCCGTTTCCCGTTTTTATCGGATCCCGTATCCCGTTTGCCGGATCCCGTATCCTGTTTGCCGGATCCCGTATCCCGGATCTTGTATCCCGGATCCCGGATCCTGTATCCGGGATATCCCGGATCCCGTATTCCGTGTCTCGTATTAAAAGAAACCTCCACACGAATTTTCATCATCCTATCTTCAAAAATTAAAAACTTCCATTAAAAATTTCATCCCTTATTTTTTAACTTAGTAATATCTTTTGAATGGAATGTCCGATTTAAATAATTCAAAAGTAATCTACAGGTATTAAAATAGTCTCAAATACGAAATGATTTATTTGGATAAGGATTCATACTAAGGTATGGATAACATGTTCTGATTTTGGTCGCCATTTCTATCAACTTTTAAAATGTAAAAATGTAGTTATAGTAACGTAACTACAATAGTTGGGCATATGGTATCGCGATGTTTTTTGTAGATATTGATTTGTTCTTTAATATTGTAGAACATTTTTTTGTTCTATCATCAATAGTTTCCGTAGCGCATGCGATGAAAGGCATCTTACGGCTAATTTTTTTACACCTTGGGTTACATTATTGAAGTTTTAGTAGGGATCCCTATTTTTTTCTAGTAATAAATATAACCTATGTTACTCAGCGATAATGTAGCATTCTAATGGTGAAAGAATTTTTGAAATCCGTCCAGTAGTTTTTGAGTTTATTCATAACATACAAAAATCCAAAAATACAAATATTTTCTCTTTATAATATTATTATATATTATATATATACTAGCTTTTGCCCGCGACTTCGTCCGCGCAGAATTGAAATTAAAAAAAATCGGACCCCGGATCCCGTTTCCCGGACCCGGATTTTGTATCCCGGATCTCGTTACTCAGGTTCCGTTGCCCGGATCCTGGATCCCGTTTTCCGGATCCTGGATCCCGTTTTCCGGATCCCGAATCCCGTATACCGAATATCCCGGATCCCGTTCCCAGATTCCGTTAGCTAAATCCCGGATCCCGTATCCCGGATATCACGGATCCCGTATCTCGTATCCCATATCCCGGATCTCGTTTCCTGGATCCCGTATCCCGGAACTCGTTACCCGGATTCCGTATCCCTGATATCACGAATCTCATATCAAATATCCTGAATTTCTTATCCTGGATCTTGTTTCCCGGGTTCCGTATCCTAGATCTCGTTTCCCGGATCCCAGATTCCGTTTGCCGGATCCCGGTTCCCGTATCCCGGATATCACGGGTCCCGTATCCCATATCCCGGATTTCTTACCCCAGATTTCCTATCCCGGATCCCGTATCCCGGATCTCATTTTCTTAATCCCGGATCCCGTTTTTTCAGATCCCAGCTTCCGTTTGCCGGATCCCGGATATTTTTTTATTATAGGACTGCGGTGGCAAAAAGCGTACGGCCCGCCTGATGTTAAGCAGTTACCGTAGCCTATAGATGCTTACTATATAAATATTTTCCTTAAAGTATAACCAGATTTTTTTTATTATAGGACTGCGGTTGCAAAAATACGTACGGCTCGCCTGACGTTAAGCGGTTACCGTAGCCTATAGATGCTTAGTATATAAATATTCTCCTTAAAGTATCGACCTATATTTTTTTATTATAGGACTGCGGTGGCAAAAAATCGTGCGGCCCGCCTGATGTTAAGCAGTTACCGTAGCCTATAGATGCTTACTATATAAATATTTTCCTTAAAGTATTAACCAGATTTTTTTATTATAGGACTGCGGTTGCAAAAATGCTTACGGCCCGCCTGACGTTAAGCGGTTACCGTAGCCTATAGATGCTTACTATATAAATATTCTCCTTAAAGTATCGACCTATATTTTTTTATTATAGGACTGCGGTGGCAAAAAAGCGTACGGCCCGCCTGATGTTAAGCAGTTACCGTAGCCTATAGATGCTTACTATATAAATATTCTCTTTGAAGTATCAACCTATATTTTTTATTATAGGAATGCGGTGGCAAAAAAGCGTACGGCCCGCCTGATGTTAAGCAGTTACCGTAGCCTATTGATGCTTACTATATATATTTTTTCCTTAAAGCATCAATCTATATTATTTTTATAGGACTGCGGTACCAAAAAAGCGTACGGCCCACCTGATGTTAAGCAGTTACCGTAGCCTATAGATGCTTACTATATAAATATTTTCATTAAAGTATCAACCTGTTTTTTTGTTATTATAGGACTGGGGTGACAATAAAGCGTACGGCCCGCCCGATGTTAAGCAGTTACCGTATATGATGATAGATGCTTACTATATAAATATTTTCCTTAAAGGATCAACCTACATTTTTTTATAGGACTGCGTTGGCAAAAAAGCTTACGGCCCGCTTGATGTTAAGCAGTGACCGTAGCCTATAGATGCTTACAATACCAAAGGCATTGCTCGCAAATTGCCGACCTGAAGGGGAGTGGGATGGAGCTTTTGGCTCCCTCACTCATCGTACGAAACGCAGCTGTAATAGCTGCTTTACGCCGATCTTCTGTGAGAGGGTGGTACTACCCCGGTCAAGCCAGCCCATATAATATGAGCTGTAGTCAATTGGCTACATAAAAAAAGTTGAAATCCATATTTTTTGATACGTAAAAAGAAACCTAAACTCAATTATTCATTCGTGTTATTTATTACCTCGGAAATGACGAATTTCCATATGAACTTTCATCCCCTATTTTACCACCTTAGGAGTTGAATATTAAAAAACGCCGAAACCCATATTTTTTATTTTTAAAAAGTCACCTAAACACCAATTTTCATAATTTTAACTTGAAAAATGACGAACTTGCATACATACAAACTTTCATCCCCTATTTAATCCTCATAAGGGTTGAATTTTAAAAAAACGCCGAAACATTTTTTTTTAAAAGATACCTAAACACTAATTTTCATTATTCTAACCTCAGAAATGACGAACTTCCATACAAACTTTCGTCCCCTATTTTACCCCCTCAGGGGTTGAATTTTCAAAAACGCAGCAATTCAAATTTTTTATTTATAAAAAGGAACCTATACACCAATTTTCATAATTCTATCATCAAAAATGACGAACATCTATACTCACTTCCCAACTAACTTTCATCCCCTATTTTACCACCTTAGGGGTTGAATTTTTCAAAAAGCTGAAAACCATATTTTTTATTTTTAAAACTTCACCTCCACACCAATTTTTATAATTCTAACTTGAAAAATGACGAACTTGCATACAAACTTTCATCCCCTATTTAACCCCCTTAGGGGTTGAATTTTCAAAAATCGCTTCTTATTGCTTGCCTACGTCACAAAATATATCTACTGTCTAAATTTCATGTCTCTAACTTCAGTAGTTTCGGCTCGGCGTTGATGAGTCAGTCAGTCAGTCAGTCAGTCAGTCAGTCAGTCAGCATTTCCCTCTTTATATATTAGTATAGATATAGATGATTTTTTATTTAGTACTTATCTATGCCCCACGGCTTCGCCCGCGTGGAAATTGGTGTGTAAGATTAGCATACGTCTTATTCCAGAGCCTACACAATCTACGTTTAAAATTTTATTAAACACGGTTAAATAGTTAGGGAGATACGTGGTAACAAACATTCACACTTACTTACGCATCTATAATATTAAGTAGGATAGAAAGAATATTTGCCTGCATGAGTGATGGGCAGGTAGTTTTTCTCAATTTGCGTTAGTCTATGTGCTACTGAGATCGCTCCCAGGCCATTGTATTGCAACCGTTTTAAAAAAGTGGCTTGGCTTAGTTTTTGGCCATACGACTCCGTTTAGTCGCACCAACTATTTTGGAAAATCACGTATCTCCCTATTTCTTAATAATGTCTTTGTTTTCGTCTGTCTTTTCTACCCTGAGGGCCTACTCTGTTTCAAACGAAAACGAAATTTCGGACGAAATTCGCGTATTTCCTACTACGTTTCTCATTGATTTCGACATTTCTTACGAACGAAAATTGTAAATACGCGTATTTCGTCCGAAATTTCGTTTTCGTTTGAAACAGAGTAGGCCCTCTGATTATCTATGTTACTCCATACACAGTCATTTAGGAAATAGGCACATTACAAAACGAATTGACCCCTCTGTTCCATCCGCCGGATTATTCTATGCTATCTCCCCACAAATCACATTAATTAGAATAATGACGATGAATGAAGCTAACCCGCATTGTTTTACGATAGTTTGCTTTTGAAATGACTTATAAAATAATCTTTATTAAGAAAAGGAAATACCTTACAACTTCCTTAGGCGATATCATCATCATAATTGCTTGCCTTCGTCAAAGAATAAAACCAAGTACCTACCTTAACCAAGTGGTACCTTAGTTCGTAGTAAAGTAATGGTGGATTTCATCAGCAATAATGTTTGCTGCACTATTTTCCGCGAGCGACTGAGTCATACTATGTCCATGGACTTCGTTTAGTAGGATATACTATTCTGGACAGTCACATGTCTCCCTCTTTCTTGGTAATGTCTTTGCCCATAGTTAAATAAAAACAAATTGACTACTGTCTATGGTTCAAATAAAAAATATAATGATCCCGTACGTTCTAATTTCAAAATGGGACAGTCGCGCTGAAAAGCCTTAACGATAAAATTAATTTAATAATACAACTGTCGTTATTAACGGATGTGCGTTCGCGGGATCAACTAGCCTGATCGCCCTCGTTCCACTTGCTCCGGCGCTGGAAATATTGTGTTAAGTAACATTATGTGTTGTTAAGAAATTACTAGCTATTGTTTGTATTTACTTTTGTAAAATACGTAGGTTTGTGTGGTTTGATGCACGGTATGAAATGATGTCATAGTATTTCGTAATTGATTCACAAAATACATCAGTGTCGACTGAATTTGAATGAATATTATCACTTCTTGTAATTATCACGAATAATAAATATCACCAGGGGGCTTACCACCACCTCTCATAGCAGTTTTGTTTTAACGTTTCAGCGGCCATTTGTGCAATGACGTTTCTTATTGTCATGACAATAAGGTACGTCATTGCACAAAAGTCGCTGAAACGTTAATACGTTCCTGTAATTGAATCGCAATAAGAGCTTGTGGTAAGCCCCCAGACTTACCAGCTGTATCGTCCGAAACTAAGCAACGCTTGTTCTATGGCTACCATACAATGGACTGGGGCCGTTTCCAAAATCTGCTTCTGGCGGGAATCGAACCCGCAAGCACCCGATGCAGTGGACCGAGCGGCCTATACACTCGAACCACTGCGCCAAGCGGTCATCTATTGGTCTAATCGATAGTAGGTATCTCATCGCAAATGAAATTATAAATATTGACATTTACGGAATGCGTTATAGAATTTGTAAAGAATAATTCTAAATAATTTCATAAAGTTTGCCCCAGATTTGATCTCAATAATAATAATAATATTCTGGGACATTCTTTTTACGCACGGCTACCTGATCCCAAACTAAGCAGAGCTTGTACTATGGAAACCAGATAACTGATATTACTACATATACTACTATTTGTTTGTAAATACATACTTAATATACATATACACCCAGACTCGGGACATACAGACATGTTCATGCACACAAAAGCATGTCCCGGGTAGGAATCGAACCTACGACCTGCAGCGTGGAAGGCCGAATGCCTCATGATTGACAAGAGCTTGCAAGCACTCAAGTCTTGCAAGCATTCCTTTTATAGAAACTCATAATCGATTTCTAATGCACTTTAATTTGTGACGGTGAGGGAAAACATCGTGAGGTAACCTACCTATCCCTCGGGATTAGGTAATAGTCAGTTCCTGTATACACGGCGACAAGGTTCACCACCTGTCACGTTGGGTTCTGACTATCTGGTGAAACGTGGGCTTTGAGTTGGTTAATACCTCCACAATGTGGTGGTGTATGGCCACTCAAGCCTGACTACCCCCGAATGGGGATAAAAAGTCGTGACGTTATATTTTAATTTGTTCTAAATAAAATTACATAAAATCAATAAAATGTATATTCATTTGTGGATTCCCTAAGTTTTTTATGCTGTTGGCAGTTAAATTTGCTTATCACAAACATTAGATTAACCAATATTGAATCAATAATTAGACCGTTTATTATTTAATCAGTTAATTGATCGCAACTAGTGCAAATATTTCGAAATCAGATCGCTCTTTGGCATTACGAATGATTAATTCGCCTTCACGCCAATAAGCTCGTCAATTCGTTATTTTGGATTGAGAAAATACCATCACGTAATTAGAATAAGATTATAAGAAAATAAGCTTAGGGCCATGTTCACCAAACTAACTGATCGTTAAAACAGTAACTAATTGTTTGATGTCCCGCTGACAGTCCGTTTGCCGCTGTAACGGTCCGTTAGTGTGTTGTTGAACTCGGAACTTAGTGTCGTAATTTTGTGAAGAAAAAATGTCTCCATGTTTAATTTACCTACTTAAGATTTATTTTTAGACTGCATATAACAAATAATAGAGGTCATAGCCGTGATGTGACCTTTGCGTGTCCGAATAATAAAATTTAAGCAGGTTTATCTGTTAATGAAATAAAACATAATACCGAATCCTAAACTATACATCGTGCTCGTAAGTAATATTAGTCGATCAGTATCTTAATCAGTAAATAATAATAATAATAAAATAATAAAAGTAATAGTAATAGTCAGTTCCTGTATACACGGCGACAAGGTTCACCACCTGTCACGTTGGGTTCTGACTATCTGGTGAAACGTGGGCTTTGAGTTGGTTGATACCTCCATAATGTGGTGGTGTATGGCCACTCAAGCCTCTGACTACCCCCGAATGGGAATAAAAGTCGTGACGTTACATTACATTTCATCAGTATCTTCGTCTTTTTCAATTACCTTTACCTTTGGTATTGTAAGCATCTATAGGCTACGGTAACTGCTTAACATCAGGCGGGCCGTAAGCTTTTTTGCCACCGCAGTCCTATAAAAAAAAAAAAAAAAATTATAAAGTACCAAATTAATTTAACTTCTTACGCTTTGCCACAATCAAAGAGATTATCTATCACTTACATTCATGCTTGTTCATTTCACTAAACCACAGTTGCAAAATGAATCACCAATTTACAAGCCGCATAATTTTCTAACTTGAGTTCGTAACATTAACAACCATTGCAAAATTGATTCACACATCGAATAATTAATCACTATAAAAAATGCAACATATTTCTTAAGCATTGTACATTATTTTGAATCACAAGGTTAACATAAAGGTCATAAAAAACCTTTTTTTGTACTAAAAAACAAAACAACACTGTTTAAAAAAAGATTCCTATTTAATAACCGACATAGTGAATTACACAATACCTTAATGCGTTCGAAATTCAAATAAATTGAGATGTTCCATTTTCGTGAATCAATTTCATTGTGCCCGCTGTCGATCAAACGAGAGGTGTTATTCGATTATTTAAATCGATTCGTGATCTGACGAATGCAATTAGTGCGTGACTGTACATTTTGAAATACAATACCAATCTGGCTTGTATTTGTTACGGGAGGTATCAAATAAATCTGTCAGTTGGTGAGTTCTTTGTCTAAAGGCGGTGCACAACAACGAAGATTTAAACATTTTTCAGATTTCATATTTTATTAATAAATAGGTATGCAAACACCACATTGATGTATTATTTTAGCAGATATGTCACCTTCTAACATCGCAATCACAATACTTATGCTCAGCGCACCACTAAGTACATGCAGCGAAATTTACAATGTTATCGTACTCGCAATTCGACAAATCACTTAATATTAAATATTTAAATACATAATCTAAATTATTATTTTGTTTAGGCCTACGGGGGCACTTACAAATTGTCATTTAGCATTTTTATATAAGAAACTCACCTGAAGATGAGCCTTTCAAGATAATTTTCCGCGAGCGCCTGAGTCATGGACCCCGTTTAGTAGGACCACGTGACTGTTTTTGACAGTCACACTTTATAATAAATGAAAGCGAAATGTTTAAAACAATAATTTAATAAAATAGGTACCTACCTAATAAGTTTTTTCATCGCTTCTCGCTGACCATGGTATAGGTACTTATATTTTGCAAGCTAACACGCCAAAATAACAATCTAATTATTTATCAGCACACAAACATTATTCCTATTTCGTTGGCGTTAATGTCAAGATAAAATCAAGTATATTTCATGTTAATGTGCCGAGTAAGGACGTTGGCCATCTCAGACAATGTATGTGGCTATTAAAGATTTAAGATTAGGCGAAAATGGATGCAATAATAGATCATTAGGAATAATCGTGAGTGTTAAGTGGTTGCACAATGCATTTTATAGTTTCGTTAATGGCTGACAGTATTGATGTGTTATTTTAGCACATTATGGTAGTACCCCCTAACATTGAAATTACTAGACTTATACTCAGTGCATCACTACATGCAGCGAAATTCACACATATGTTATCACACTCGCAATTCTATTGCGTGTTATTCACCGTTACTCCGTTTAGTAGGACATACAATTTGGTGAGTCACATATCTTCCTGCCTTGTTAATGTCTTTGTATAATTATTGTATATAGGGGTTTTTTGCCGCCGCGACGGTAATGGGGCACAGGCCTAAATGTTTAAAATTTAAATCGCGCCAAATGAGAAAAAATAATATTAAAACAATAAAAGGCACCCCCTGCATTTAAGATCTCTAATGTACAATAGCCCTTAATATCACACAATAGTAGACGTCAAAATCGTGATTCGATATTAAATCGATACGTTAATCGATAACGCATTCTTTTAGTCGATTAAAAAAAATATGAAAATTTGACATCAAGGCAATGATAAAAATATAATGAATGCCTTGACCTGAAGAATACTAAAAAATATTTTAAAATATAATACATTTGTGTTTACACAAGGTTAGTAATTGTATGTTTTGACTTAAATACTTTGTTAATGAAATATTATGTCGGAGTTTAGAGAAGTTAATGATGATTGCCTCCTGTGGCTTAGACAACTTAACAACCTAGTATGTTAAAACGTTTTTTTAATTTATTTTAATACATTAATATCATAATATACTGGTGGTACTCATATATGGGCTGGCTCGACCGGGGTAATACCAACCTCTAACGGAAGAACGGTGTAAAGTAGTACAGCTGCGTTTCGTACGATGAGTGAGAGAGAGTAAACGCAACTCTCTCCAACCCCTCACCTTCCCCTCCCTCTGTCCCACTCCCCTTAAGGTCAACATTGCAAGCGTCTATAGGTTACTGCAACTACTTAAAATTAGGCAGGCCGTTTGTCTGCCACCTAATTAACATAAAAAAATATAATGGAATTTTTAAGAAAATAATTCAGGAGTTTTTTTTTATATTCAGCAACATTAATCATTTAGCGTTATTACATTTGTATTCAATTTATTAAAAACAATAAAAAAATATCTGACAACCTGTCCGACTATAGACAAATAATTTAAATATGGCGCCTCGAATTTCGACACCTCACGAATGGTAGATGTTTATCTGTGAACGTTAATAAATGAAGATGTCTGATCCACTTCATCCATTAAGATAATATATTATAAAGGCTTATATAATTAATAAGACAGCTGTTAGACTTGCTGTCTGTCTAACGCACGACTGTAGCTCTACCATGAATTACACGTTCGCTAGAAATCGACAGTCGCTAGCGTCAACGTTAACCGCTAAACTTATAATACCTTGAGCCGGTTAACAATGGTTTTAAAAAGCATTTCTAGGAACAAAAGTGATTTGTAATGGCAGTGTAAGTCCATTATAACTGTGGGGTAAATATTTATTGGAAAATTCTACTGCCATCCAAGAACTTACAGCATAAATTTAAAAAACAGCACTATAATGCACAAAAAAATAAATCAATGAATTAACTTTTTATATAGCTATCTGTATCTATGGTGTTTTTATTAAACCCTTTAAAAAGCAAACGTTTTCTGATAACCGCTTGGCGCAGTGGTTGGAGCGTAGGCCACTCAGCTCACTGCAACGGGTGGTTGCGGGTTCAATTCCCGCCAGAGGCAAATTTCGGAAACGGCCTTTTCGTAATTTACCCTGGTCTGGGTGTCACTGGGATGGCCCCCAGTCCATTGAATGAATAAATAAATAATAAATATCCTGGGACATTCTTTTACACACGGCTAACTGATCCCAAACCAAGCAGAGCTTGTACTATGGAAACCAGATAACTGATATTACTACATACTACTTTTTGTTTTGTAAAAACATACTTAATATACATAATTACACCCAGACTCGGGACATACATGTTGATGCACACCAATGCATGTCCCGGGTAGCAATCGAACCTACGACCTGCAGCGTGATAGGCGGAATACCAACCACGCCAACAGAACGGTCCAATAAATATCTCAGTGGGAGAAAGGCTAAGGCCTAAAAGAATTCTGACGCGTGACTGAGCCCAAAAGGACCAAGTTAAACAACTTTAGATACGGAATGTGAAGTCTATCAACTCAATGATTAAGTGGTCCTATCGATTGATCACCGCCTACAACGATTACTGTGGTTTAACGTCGAGTTAAATAAGGATTAGCTTGGGCTCAATCATCCGTTATACAACGTCTATTATTGACTTGTGAACAAATAGAGTCCCCCAATCACTCTGTGGTAATCGTAAAATGCTAGCGATAAGAACTGTATGGCATCGTCGATGCAGTGTCTGTCACGTATCAGGGCCCCGAGTCCCTTAACCACAATTGTGCAGAATATTATAAAAGTTTTTTAATTTTGGCTGATTTCCAAGTCTACTGTCTATAATATAAATATCAACCACAAAATGCATTTTTTTTGGGACTAAGCCCGCCACACATTCCCACCACTGTTACTCCTAAGCCAGGATCGACAATGGTGTCCAACGATGACGCCAAGATTTGACCCTCGACGAGTCCCGGGGAAAAGCTAAGTTGTCTTGGAACCCGCACGAATTTAATCAGAAGAAAGGATAGGAGGAGCTAATTGCTATTGCCAACCAATCTTAACTTTTGCCAGATCCTGCCAGAGAAGAATTTCGGAAACTGCCTTTTCGTAAGGATTGTCGCTGGGATCGCCCCCAGTCCATTGTATGGTAGCCATAGTAGGTACAAGCGGTGCTTATATTAGCGGCACACTACGATGGCCGGTTTAACAAGTTTGGAGGGGGAGAGGATGAACCTTATTATAACGGAATAAGATTCATTTTCGCATTCATTTATTGACATTCTTAATTTTTTTAAACGGCCAATCTTATTCCGTTATAATAAGGTTCATTTTCTTCCCCCGCACATGTCACACCGGCCATCGTAGTTTGATTCTACTTTAGTTTGGGACCATACCTATAGTTGGTGTGCATGTTTGACGACATTTATTTTTAATTGCGTCATCCTACCAAAAATCTTCCAAAATTACAGAAATCAAAACCTCAACCTTCATCTGAGGTTAGTAACCGCTGCGCTAAACCTCAGATCCAGGTCAACACTCGAATAACAATAACTATGTGGAGTCGGCACACTATAAAAATGCTGTAAAATTAATATGGCGCTGTCCGGTATGATGTCACGTAACATGACCCCAGCTTCCGATGAGGAGCCTCACGTGGTTTGAGATGAGAGGTCAAAGCGATTTGGCGACTGATTGACGCACCAGAAACGGCCTTTTCATTATTTGCCCTGGTCTAGAGCTCACTAGAGATCCCAGTGACAATGTATTAGGTCCTTGCATATGAAATTGGCGTTTTGTACGGGAGGAATATAAAGTCATTTTTTATTGTAAAATATATTTAATTAATCAAAGTATGCACCGTTGTTGTCTATGCACTTTTGCCATCTCATAGGTGATCATCATTGATGATGACTGGGGGCTTACCACAAGCTCTTATAGCGATTCAATTACAGGAACGTATTAACGTTTCAGCGACTTTTTGTGCAATGACGTACCTTATTGTCATGACAATAAGAAACGTCATTGCACAAAAAGTAGCTGAAACGTTAAAACAAAACTGTTATGAGAGGTGGTGGTAAGCCCCCTGTTTTCAAAACTCAAATGTACCAGCTAAATGAATTTATAAATTAGAATTTGGAATTCTTAACCAAAGAGGAGATATTTCAGATCAAAGTGGTCAGTACGACAAAACGCTAATTTAATAAGGACCTAGTATAAACTGCATATACCGCATATAACTGCATATATGTAGATCCGCCAGTACATTGTACGGTACTATAGTACGAGCGATGCTTAGCTTGGGACCATACAGTTAGTGTGTAAACCGGGCGATTTGGTTCAAGAAAAAGATTCGTTTCGATCTAACAAGCGATTCATTCTTATGAGTAACACAGACGAATAAAGGTTGGAACTCATCTATCAACTCGGCACCCGACCAGCACCGCCTCGCCGCTCGGCGTCCACTCGTTGTCGACAGGTGGTCCGCGGGCGGACGCTGCATTTACACCATAAATGTCACGTGATCAACCAGTGGACCGCGCGTGGTCAACGAGTGAACGCCGCGTGGTCAACGCGTGGTCCACTTATTTCCGGTTCAGTTAGTGGATGCCGACCGACGAGGCGGTGCCGAAGCACCGCACTTGAATTAGATCCAAGTTCCTCATTTCCTTGACTTTGGTACCAAGGATGTTCTACAGTTAAATTTCCTCCAGCATCCATGTTTGATACTCAAAGTTCATCTCTGCACATTCAGATTGTGTTTAGCTATAGTTGCCTTTAGAAAAAGAAACGTGAATTCAGCCTCACCCCAAGAACCTCACTTGTACCTCACCCACATCCTCATCAGACCGATTAAAAAACTCAATTATACACAGCAACATACACAACACATATTCATGTATACAGTGACCCGAATATTATACACAAATCCACGGAAACCTTGAACGCCACCGAATAATGGAATACAAATCGTTAACAATCACTAATTGACATTTAGACGAAATAATTAATTATAATAACATCATTATATTATAATCCCCAATAGTTATTCATCATTTTTGAAGGTTCTATGGTTATGGAATCAACTTGTATAAGAATATCCAATGGTAAATTAATAACGACCGTCTGAATTAAATTCAAGTTTATGCATATTGAATTTGAACATAATACAATATTTTTATTGGTGGTACAGCCAAGCTGTAGCCAATTGACTGCAGTTAATATGGGCCGGTTCGACCGGGGTAGTACCACCCTCTCACAGACGATCAGCGTTAAGTAGTGTAAGAGCTACTCGCTGCGTTGTAGTGCGATGAGTAAGAGAGCCGGAAACCAATCCCCCCTTCCTCTCCCTCTGTCTCACTCGCCTTCCGGTCGCTAACGTGCGGGCGATACCTTTGTTATTGCAAGCACCGAGCCGTAAGCTTGTTTGGCGCATATGCTGTACAAAAGCGACTGTAGCCTAGGGGTGAACAGGTTGGGCTTGTAATCAGAAGGTCCCAGGTTCGATCCCCGGTGGGGCATGCACCAATGGATGAATTTTCATCTATTCTATGTGCATAATTTACAGTTCGCTGACGGTGAGGGAAAACATCGTGAGGAAACCTACCTATCCCTCGGGATCAGGAAATAGTCAGTTCCTGTATACACGGCGACAAGGTTCACCACCTGTCACGTTGGGTTCTGACTATCTGGTGAAACGTGGGCTTTGAGTTGGTTAATACCTCCGCAATGTGGTGGTGTATGGCCACTCAAGCCTCTGACTACCCCCGAATGGGGATAAAAGTCGTGACGTTACATTTACATTTACATTTTGCTGTACTAAAAAATACAAGAAGCATTCTTCCGGCCATTCCCAGTAGTCACTTTTCTAATACAAGTTTCAGTGCCAAATAAATAACATTATACATTATTATAGAAATTCCCATTAACATTTATATTTAGCTAGTTCCGATATGATCTCATAAGTGGGTAAGTATTATTAAACACGTGGATAAATCATTTTGGCACAATTTCCGAAGCGGTTCAAACAAAGAGGAGAAAGCTGCGCGCACGCACGGTGACCGCACCCGAGGGGACGGTGCATGTGAGAATGATTAATTACCGTCTTTTAATTGGGGCTAAGCTGTTCAAAATAATATTACAATATATTGGAATGTAATAACATTATAAAGGAACATTTGCATTTATTTTTTGGGTACTGAAACAGCATTTTTTTTTAATATTTGCACACAGACCCGTTATTTCGTCTCAGTAGGTATAGCTACTACTTCTAGAGAACTTAATATCATTTTGTTTTAATGGGATTAGGCCCGCCCACACTCCCACCACTGTTACTCCTGTAAGCCAGGATCGACAATGGTGTCCAACGATGACGCCTAGGTTTAAGTCCCGGGGAAAATCTAAGTTGTTGTAACCCCCACGAATTTAATCAAAATAAAGGATAGGAGTTTGGAAGAAGTGGATAACTTATAACCATAGTCAGTTTTGTTAAATTTTAAATCTTACAAGTTACATTGAATTCATAATTAGTAACTGTATAAAAAACTGTAATAAGGTAGATGAATAAATAAAGGGCATTTAAATTAACATAATTTCATTGATGTTACCAACATCAAAGTCGCCTATTTCGAAAATACTACACACATTTCGACAAGCCCCCATGACTCGAGCGTTGCTCACATGTGGCATGAACTCGTCCTGCGCTGACGCAACTTACTACAGCACTTTTCACTCGATTACGGCATATTATACAAGCGACATTGAAACCAACTGACCGCATTCATTTGCTAATATAGACAAAAGCTCACTAGTGAAAAATAAATAATATTGTCACCGTTGACTTATTTGAAAGAGGGATGGCAGGTCTCGAAATTGTATGTTATCCTTAACCGAGTCACGGTGACACAGTACGACACAGACACGTGCGGGACATCATCTCAAACGCATGTCTAATTATTTCTGATGAATACGCGCCAAGATGCTTGCTTGTGCATTTAATAGGTTTAAGCCATCTATGCAAAGCAGTAATCTAAAGCAGTGGTAGCCGATTGGTTAAGCACGCGTCTTGCGGGCTTAAGGTCATGGATTCGAACCCTGGCTCACACCTCTGGATTTTTCGAAATCTATGTGTGAATCATAACTTTAATATGATTATCACTTGCTTACGGTGAAGGAAAACATCGTGAGGAAACCTGCATGTCTTTAGACATGTGAAATCTACCAACCCGCACTGGGCCAGCGTGGTGGATTATGGCCTGAATCCCCCTCGCATTGAGGGGAGGCCCGTGCCCAGCAGTGGGACGTTAAAAGGGCTAAATTATTATTTTTAAGCCATCTATGGGTATATCTATGTTCGTCATACATTTATTTCTCATTGGCTGTCTCTACCATTTCGACTTTTCCTGTGGGTAACTATTTATAATAATGAAAGTGTTTAGTGACAGTACCAGTTGACCCGCGCTAAGACCTCTTTGCGTAAACGAGGTCAAATAATTTCATAATGCGTTGCGGGCAAAGTAAGCAAGTATTGCAGGCTATGACTTACGCATAGGTGTCAAAATGGACACTCGTAATTTAAGAGCAACTTGTTGAAGCTGTTATCCTTACTTAATCAAAGGAGCGCAATATCTATACCCTTATTCATTTCATTATTCCTTTGTTCCATTTTTCTGGCTCTGAAGCCTGGAAATTAAAAGCTGGTGTACGCTTTAGAATTGACGCGTATGAAACGTGCTGCTGGTGCGGAATTTTGGGAATATCCTTGACTGAACGCCGGACAAACGAGTCACTCCTCGGACAGCTTCAAATAAAGACACGTCTCATTACAATTTGCTGGCAGAGAGTCCTCAAGTTCTTTGGGCACACAGTCAGGCGAGACCCAGATAGTCTGGAGAGGATGATTATCACTGGTCGGGTTAAAGGAAAGAGAGGCAAAGGACGTTCACTGACGCGATAGACATACACCACCTGGAAAGAGATGGTGGCATAGGCTACACACCAAAATCACGTCCCTCAGTCATAAATATACGATAAAGCAGAAGAAGATTCCTTAAAACCCCCCTATTTTGTCGTGATGAAATACTTTTCGGGTTTCAAGACAATCTCCGAGGGTCAAACCTTTTCCTCTTTGTAGGGTTCCACAGATGATCCTGGCTTAGGTACAGGAATAGCAAAGTGTCTGGTAGTGGACTTGACTTAGTTCTATGTTTATTACCCGACTACGGCGGAGGGTTATGATTTTGACCGGTATGTATGTATGTATGTATGTATGTATGTATGTATGTATGTATGTATGTATGTATGTATGTATGTATGTATGTATGTATGTATGTATGTATGTATGTATGTATGTATGTATGTATGTGCATCTGTTCCCACCTAACTTCCAAACTACTTGTCGTAATTTGACAAATGAGGTATCGTTAGAAGCGGCTTAATGGCGCGCTGGTTATAGGCTATGTGACGTCACATAAAATCGCATATGACGCCCTCTAGAGGACATAATGTCAACAACAAAAAAAAAACATTTTTTAATAAAACCGTGTGGGGTATCAAATGAAAGAGCTTGATGAGCACATTTCAAAAATATATATATTGTTACCTATAACTCCAAAATAATTAAATAAAAAGTAAGTTTAAAAAACTAAAACCCGACTACTGAAAAATCGCGCTCTAAAAAGTATGAAACAAGAAAATATTCTCATCTAGAGGATAGCCGTGGTCCGTGTAGGTCCTTTAGGGCCAAATGGCATAAACACGGACCACGGCTATCCTCTAGATGAGAATATTTTCTTGTTTCATACTTTTTAGAGCGCGATTTTTCAGTAGTCGGGTTTTAGTTTTTAAACTTACTTTTTATTTAATTATTTTGGAGTTATAGGTAACAATATATATATTTTTGAAATGTGCTCATCAAGCTCTTTCATTTGATACCCCACACGGTTTTATTAAAAAATGTTTTTTTTTTAGTTCATGACATTATGTCCTCTAGAGGGCGCCATATGCAATTTCATGTGACGTCACATAGCCTATAACCAGCGCGCCATTAAGCCGCTTCTAACGATACCTCATTTGTCAAATTACGACAAGTAGTTTGGAAGTTAGGTGGGAACAGATGCACATACATACATACATACATACATACATACATACATACATACATACATACATACATACATACTTACATACATACATACATACATACATACCGGTCAAAATCATAACCCTCCGCCGTAGTCGGGTAAAAACTAAAACCCGACTACTGAAAAATCGCGCTCTAAAAAGTATGAAACAAGAAAATATCCTCATCTAGAGGATAGCCGTAGTCCGTGTAGGTTCTTTAGGGCCAAATGGCATATGAACACGGACCACGGCTATCCTCTAGATGAGGATATTTTCTTGTTTCATACTTTTTAGAGCGCGATTTTTCAGTAGTCGGGTTTTAGTTTTTAATTTTGTAACTTCTTGTTTATTGAAATATTGACGTTTTGTAGTATAGGAAAAGTTATCTTAAAATAGTCGTATTGTTTAAAACACTGTACTTACTAACCTCACGGTAGTAGCCCGTAGTGTCAATGACCCGGCAGGTGTGTTCCGCAATTCGTGACCTATAGTTACGTGCGAAGGTTCAAATTGCAATGAAGGTTTTGCTAGAAATATAAATTGGAATTATTCCAAGATTCCTCCACATTATTATAAATGTGACCACAGATCGTATCCATGGTACCTATCTAACTATACCTAATATTACCTTACCTACCTACCTAATATACCTGAACTTATTGTTGCAAACATTGTTAGAATCAAGCTGTAGCCAACCGACTTCTGGCTCGACTTGAGTAGTACCACCCTCTCACAGAAGATCGGCGTAAAGTAGTTATTTCACATGTCTAAAGACATGCAGGTTTCCTCACGATGTTTTTCCTTCACCGTAAGCAAGTGAAAATCATATTAAAGTTATGATTCACACATAGATTTCGAAAAATCCAGAGGTGTGAGCCAGGGTTTGAACCCATGACCTTAAGCCCGCAAGACGCGTGCTTAACCAATCGGCTACCACTGCTTATACCTTACCTGGGTAATAAATTTTTATCAATTGATTTGTTGATGAATGTTCCCTAAATAATCTGAATCGTGTCTAGAATCACCGTTTAAAAGGATGCACATGATTTCAAATTCACCCTGTATAAGCTACGGTAACTGCTTAACATCAGGCGGACCGTACGCTTGTTTGCCACCAATTGGCTAAGCTTGGCTCTACCACCAAGAATCGATTTTGTGTTTCAAAAATAATCGATACGATCTCGATTAGCGACCGGATTCTTGCCGGACGATGTTGACAGCCGGCTGACCATACAAACATCTAGGTGAAATGTATAAGTAGGTACTTGCGACACGCGGCCTTGCGGCAATTCGGCGCTTGCGCATGCAATTGCACTTTGACGCTCACTAGACTTTGACAAAAACGTGTACTGGTGTGATTGTTTCCGGACTCTGAATACAATCGGTTACGTGTGGTGACCGAATTTGGTAACGCGAGTTACTGCTGGCAGATGCTTTTGTAGTTTAAAGAAAAATAACCGCTATAAGTGGATTTTTTACCATCGGAATTTTGAAGAGATTGTAACCAAAAGTAGTTCTAGAAGTACAATAATAATAGTCAAGGAATACTCATATAGGTAGAGTCGGTTGCAGTAAAAATATAATTGCATAATTGTTCGGAAGGTAATGTGACGCTATCATCAAAATCGCGGAAAAATACAAATATTCAAAAATTAAGACTACTTAACTTACCCATTATTTTTTTATTACAAGCCCATTATAATGTCAAAAGTTATTTCAAGTCTGCATAATTGCCTAGTCTGGGTGTCACTGGGATCGCCCCCAGTCCATTGTACGGTAGCCATAGTACACGCTTTGATTAGTAAACTAAGCAACTAACTTTTGTATGGTTCTAAAGGACCATACAGTTAGTGTGTAAGTCTGGCGATATTTATTTATTTCGAAAACCTTCCGCCGCTCTGAATCAATTCCCAAATATCTCTTCTCCTTTCCCAATTCAGGGAGTTTCAAGTTCAGGCTTAAGCAATTTTTTTTAACTAATACATCGATTAATTATACTCTCTTATACTCAGCCATACTCTCACGATTTTCTACTCTTTCCAAAAACAACTTTATAAAATTGCCAAGTCGAATGAGATGACCTACCTACATCGTCCCTCCTCTATTTCGTACTGTTTCCATTTGGTACAATTCATTTGTTATTATAATTTTCGTTCAACTATGCACAGACGATAAAGTAATATATTTCCACTGTAGCTATATTGAAGCTCAAAGATTCTAAACACAAGATCACCGAACTAAACATACCACATAGATTTTCAACAACAAATTAAGTCTTTCATAACATACTTCGTTTGCACAAACAGAAGGCGATAACCGTGTGATGTTGATACCTAGGCTAGGTCAGCTCAGATGCGACTTTCAACATATCGACTTTCCACTTCCTTGTTTTGAATATGATTAGTATTTGATTACGGTGAAAGAAAAGTGATACCTAAGGAAACCTAGCCGGTCTTTCGCACGGCAAAGACAACAGCGATTTTTAGATGGGGAGCCGTAGAAGGGGTTTCTGGATTTGCACGAGCGCGTCAGATTAAAATAAGGGAGAGCCTACATATTGATAAGAACCTCAAAAAATAATGAGCCCTTAATATTGGTGGGTTTGCTCAGGGGAAAAAATAATAGACCATCTTAAAATACTCGAACTCGTCAGATAAGGGGGATTCATTACTAGCTAAGAAGTGTCAAAAGTGTCAATTTTGCTAATTTGATCATCAGTCTAAGAAATGGGAGCATCTGGAAGTTTCACTTTTTCACCCCCTCAGTTTTTTTTTTTTTTTTAATATAGGACTGCGGTGGCTAAAAACGTACGGCCCGCCTGATTTTAAGCAGTTACCGTAGCCTATAGATGCTTACAAATTCTGACGCGCTCGAGTAATTTTTTTTTTCAAGTTATCATGTTGGAGCATGAAAAGTATCAATATCTGACATGCTTGAGTCTTTTTATGTCATTGCTTTTTATACAAAAAAAAATTTTTTTTTTCATGTATACGCTTCCCCGACTGCTGAAAGTGGAAACATCTAGAACAATGTATTCTTCCAATTATCTCATCTACCGAATCTACTAGATTTGCACGAATTGCACGCTCGCCTCCCCATCTATTTACTGTAGGTCAATATTATAATGCTTGGAAGAGTCTTTTCTTATTACCTAGGAAAGAACAAGGACAGACGATCCACCTGATGGTAAGTGGAAACTGCCGCCTAGGCCATCTGCAACTTAAGAGGAGCGAACGCGGTGCCGACCGTTAGGGAGCTGAAACCATGCCCTTTAAAGAAGTAGGATATATTGTGTGCCCTAAACATTAAATAACTGAGCCACAGTTGACGTTGAGTTGACTTGCATTAAGTGGTTGCGGGTTCGATTCCCGCCAGAGGTACATTTCGGAAACGGCGTTTCCGTAATTTGCTTGCTCTGGGTGACACTGGGATCGCCCCAGTCCATTGTATGGTAGACAAGTACAAGCGTTGCTTAATTTAGTACCATACTGTGGTGTGTTAGTCTGGCGATATTTATTTATTTATTATGGGGTAGGAATTACACTCCTATAGAACTTTATATGAAGCCTTCAAACATATTATACAAGGTGGTGACAACATAGTGACAATAATTGAAACCACATACTGGGTATCACATTAGTAGTTCGCACATAAAATATTATTAAATTATATTCAAAGGTATTGCCACGGGATTGCTTTTTTACTTTGACTATTTTGACTTTATGCCTACAAGGATACCGCTAAAAACACCGACACCGAAGCGATGTTGCCACGCTTGTACTTACAGGTCAGTCTATGAGGTCGACGTTTATAAAGGGTTTTGTATTTCCGCATTTAATTTGTTTGAAAATTTGAAATTTTGGACTTTGATGTAAACCTAATTTTAAATTTTTAATATGTTGTGATTGAGTAGCAGGGATCGTGTTTTAATTAATTGTCACTATGTCGTCACCACCCTGTATATAACTGTTAATACTGTAATATTATAACGTTGTTAAAGAGCAAGTTGTTGGCCAAAGGTTTGCGGATGTCTTACGCAACTCATCAGCTGACTTGAAGTTTCCCCTGCCTCAATTGCAATAGACTAAGATATTATCATAGCATGAAAGGTCAATATTCCGATGTTAAGCAATTGTTACTACGGATTCGGAGTAGATGGGTTAGTTTGTTACGAAAGGGATTTTCTGTGTGGTGTAGGGTCAGAATAACGGCGTTCCGTATATTTCTATTGTTAATCTTTTGATGAGAGGAAGGACTTCTGTCACATCGACGTAAGTTTTTAACATTTGAAGTAACCTAGTGAAGCTAATTGGAAATCTTGGGTAATATTTTGCTAATTTGCTTACCTGAATAGTCATTAATATTAAATCTGTATACCTATAGTTTTCAATGTAGTTGGTCGTAGGCGTTGTATATGGGCTGGCTTGACCAAGGTAGTACCACCCTCTCACAGAAATTCTGCGTAAAGTAGCTATTACAACTGCGTTTCGTACAATGAGTGGGAGAGCCGGAAGCCCAACCCCCCCTTCCCCCACACCTCCCAATCTCTTTCTTCCCCGAGAACTTTCTGAGAAACCCCCACTCTCCTCATTGCTCTGGCCCACTCCTTTTCAGGTCGGCAACGTGCGACCGATGCCTTTGGTATGGCAAGGATGATATAAGAGCGGCTGTAGCCTAGGGTTGAA
Source organism: Drymonia ruficornis (assembly GCA_947859195.1). Lineage (NCBI taxonomy): Eukaryota > Metazoa > Arthropoda > Insecta > Lepidoptera > Notodontidae > Drymonia > Drymonia ruficornis. The sequence continues at coordinate 2,319,754 of OX401922.1, forward strand.
CAGGTTGGGCTAGTAATCAGAAGGTCCCAGGTTCGATCCCTGGTGCGGCATGCACCAATAGATTAATTTTCATCTATGTGCATAATTTACAGTTCGCTAACGGTGAGGGAAAACATCGTGAGGAAACCTACCTATCGCTCGGGATTAGGTAATAGTCAGTTCCTGTATACACGGCGACAAGGTTCACCACCTGTCACGTTGGGTTCTGACTATCTGGTGAAACGTGGCCTTTGAGTTGACTTAATACCTCCACAATGTGGTGGTGTATGGCCACTCAAGCCTCTGACTACCCCCGAATGGGGATAAAAGTCGTGACGTAGGTATATTTCATTTCATATATGAGCTGCAGTCAATTGGCTACAGCTTGGCTTTACCAATAAATAACCAGCTTAACAATCTCATAATGAATAATAATCTCACTTGCTTCAGTAAGCAAGGTTTAATCTCAATCCACAGCTTAACCCTCATTAAGAGTATCATGCAGAAAGGATAATCCTATAATGTATTATTGTCTGTAATCGTTACCAAAAATGGTTGGACGAGGTGTGTTAGAATTGGCAGTGGCTTGTGAAACGTGTGCATAGACCCAAGGTTAGACAACGTGCCGATTTTGTTGGTACTCTACTAAACTAGACTGAACTAACTGTATTGCCATCATTTTTATTCGTGTCAAATTTAGTTTAGTAGTACCAAATATTTTTTTTTTTTGTTATTGGACTGCGGTGGCGAAAAAGCGTACGGCCCGCCTGATGTTAAGCAGTTACCGTAGCCTATAGATGCTTACAATACCAAAGGCATTGCTCGCACATTGCCGACCTGAGGGGGAGTGGGATGGAGGGAGGGGGAGGGGGGGTGGGCTTACGGCTCTCTCACTCATCGTACGCACGCAGCTGTAATAGCTGCTTTACACCGATTTTCTGTGAGAGGGTGGTACTACCCCGGTCGAGCCAGCTGCAGACAATTGGCTACAGCTTGGCTCTACCACCTTGTATGTGGCCAACGCAACATAATAAACACCATTGTCTTTGACTTAAGAGCTCATGGTACTTAGGTATGAGCAGCGCGATTCGTGCATTTTCAAATAAATTAATAATTATAAAGTTGGAAATGGAACGCGCTTCGACGTGGCGCTTATGGCGGCTGCACGGCGAAAATTATAGAGTTTAAAAAAAAGAAGAAGAGAAAAACTATTATTTATTCTACACGAAAGCCATAATGCGTTACGTTCCGAGTTCTTATTTTGAATTTTGACACATTTTTTTGAAGTGAAGTTCCGTTCGGACTTCTAATTTTGAATTTTATTTATAAACATATTTTTATAGTGTCAAAGTCATGAAACAAAGTCCGAATGAAACAGATTGTCGGGTTCGTAATACGACAGACACGGACTCTGCACGCTACCGTATCATCTGCCGAGTCAAATTGTGCGTTTAATTCGTTACGAAACGGCATTACCCATTCATAATGAAGGAAAGTTTGTAGTTGGACGGATTTAATACAGTTATTACGGTTACGACATCGTGAACTTGCTGTACATTCGTGGTGGATTAGTGACGTCATAATTAGGGGCGTTTTAGACAAATTTATGGGATGGTTATAACCTCATGGGATAATGAAGCGGAATAAAACCGACCGCTTGGCGCTGTGGTTCGAGCGTAGGACGCTCGGCTCACTGCATCAAGTGCAGGTTCGATTCCCTTTTTCGTAATTTGCACCCATGCGTTGTAAACATGCGTTACTTAGTCTGGCGATGGCTATTGCCTATTCCTAACATTAGCAGACACTGTCTTAGTGCGCGTTTAATCTATAAAAGAGTTCCATTCCCAAAAAAATATTGTTTTTTTTTTCTTCCAAACTGTATACAAAGTTTTTATAATGGGTACCTACGTGGTTATATTCTCTTCGATGGGTACCATTCATAGACTAAAGACGAGCTCGTTCACGGAGTTCAGGGGAAATTACGAAAAGGCTATTTCTAAAATTTTACCCGACGAATATCGAACTCGCAACGACCCAGTGCAATGAACCGAGCGACCAAGCGTTCGTCAGAAATTAAATTCGGTATTTTTATTTAAGTAGTTTTTAGCAATGTGATGTTGTTTTTTTTATATCCAAGGATGGCACACTGGCAGACGGTCCACCTGATGGTATGTGGAAGCCGCCGCCCAGGACATCTGCAACTTAAGGGGAGAGACGCCGCGCCGACCTTTTAGAGACCTGTAAACATGCCCTTTGAAGCAAGATGACCAAAACAAAAATTAATTAAAATTAGGTATAGTTTTTTTAAATTTAAACTTACTTTTCGACAGATGGTGCCTCGCTATCGGCGACCTCACAAAATAAGCACATCACAGTTTTCCACAACAAACCAACACCTCGTCCTTTGCCACATAATCGATTTCGAAACGAATTTTAAAAAATACACAAAAAGATTCGCGCACGACCGGTCTCTAAATTTAAAATTGCCGCGAAAAATTTACTTTTAAATAATAAATAAAGTTGCGTTCGTGTTTGACACAATTTTTTAGGTAGTTAATAAACGCAAATAATTGTTATCTTTGAATAAATGTTTATTTAAAAGTGTGTCAGCCGCATGCGGGCGGTGGGTTGCGTAACGCTGCGCGTGCTCGCCGAACGAGCGACTTGTAGAAACTGAAAGTGGAAGAGGTATTCAAACCATCCGCTTCCAGACGAACGTCTTGTGGTAAGGGATGTGCAAACAATCCTTGGAATTTGCGGATCATCCGCAATACGCATTACCCTCGTTAAAACTGCTACTAACTTATCATAGCTTAATACCTGTACATTAGTGTTTCATTTCATTCTTGACTTTCTGAAGTGATTGGTAGGTATACTTATTTTATATAGCAAATGGGCCAAAGGATTCGCCAACAATTTTGCACAAGGTCACCGAGCCTCAGTAAGCCTTTAACTTAGGTAATAGGTAAGTACCTATCCAACTTAATTATGAAATATTTACTCGCATGACCCATTCCCCTTGTAAAAATATGACTACTTAGAAAATAAATTGGCACAATTAAAGTTTGTTTCGTGTTACATTCCTTTGGGTTTTTACTAATTTTCTTTTATCCTAAACCGCACCAGTATTGAGGCGAACAAAACAAAAGATAATAATATTGAAATCGGGCGAGCCATTTTCGATTTTTTTGCGAGACTAACGCACGGCAATTGATTTTATTTAATAGAAGATGGATAGATGTACCTATGCAATGGAATCCGCAAGGCTTGGTACATCACTAGTCAGTCTGCACCCCTCCCAGCCCGCGGTTAGGTAACCTAACGCGGCGTTATATCCATTTAATTCCATTTCCATAACACATCCGCCCGTTTTGTTGCCTCAGCGATAATGGTTTGTTGATGCTCCATGCTTTTAGAGTTCCTTACATCATCGTAGGTAATATGTACCATTGTTTCCGAACTTGTCTTCACCTCTTCTTATCGTATGGTTCCCTGGTACCTGGTGTCAGAGTTGTTCAAGCCGCCATAGGCCTCTGACAAGGCTTAACGACTGCATCTAGATGACAACAACCGGGACCGACTTTTTATGTGCCCTCCGAAGCACGGAGACACTTAATTCAAATGCCACTAAATGGTCACCCATCTCTGCCTGACCCTACCAAGCGTTGCTTAACCTTCAGTCTTTTACTGATCAGTGATTGCAGCGGGCTATGAGCGCCTCGTCGTGTAAACTATGTTCACGTGTGGTAGAGCCAACTTGTAGCCAATTGACTGCAGCTCATAAACGGGCTGGCTCGACCGGGGTAGTAACACCCTCTCACAGAAGATCGACGTTAAGTAGCTATTACAGCTGCGTTTCGTACGATGAGTGTGAGTCGGAAGCCCAACCCAATGCGGCCGGCATTGCGGTCGGCAATGTGCGAGCAATGCCTTTGGTACTGTAAGCATCTATAGGCTACGGTAACTGCTTAACATCAGGCGGGCCGTACGCTTTTTTGCCACCGCAGTCCAATAAACACCCCCGCCCCCCCTCTGTCCCAATCCCTTTCAGGTCGGCAACGTTCTAGCGATGCCTTTGGTATGCAAGCATCTAACCCTCCCCCTTTATTTCGAAGAACAAAGACAGACAAGAAAGAGGGGGATGATGGCCGCTTCATGTACCTAAGTAAGCCAGTATTAGCCAAATTTGATTAAAAGAAGTCTACTCAAGGAAGCTTTACCAGCGTATCCTTAGGGAAATTCCGATCATATTTGAAGCCTAAATGAAAACATGTTCAGAATCGTCGGCTAATATAAACATCGCATCGTAACTACCTTATTTAAATGTACCAATTTGCAACATCGTGTGAACTCTTCCCACGGATGTTCCGCGTCTTGTATTGTCGATTCGCCGTGGTTTACACCGCTATTGGGAATATTCCCACTCGCTTAATTAAAAGGCAATCTATACAAATAAATAAAATCGGAGTGTCTGTTTGTACTAATAACAGCTTTTTACTAAAAAGTTTACTACTAGGTATAACAAAAAAAAATCTGATCCGGCTTATCTCCGAAACGGCTGGACCGATTGATGGGAGTTTCACTGGCAGATAGCTGATGTTATAAGGAGTACCCAATACCTAAATTCCTTAATTCGACGTGAAGCTGTAGCTCTCCATAAATTTTACTTTTACTTGACGCTACCGGTACCTAATGAATGTGTATGGCAAATTGTAGAGCGCTTTCGGTCAACCGAAGAACTCTATTTTTTTTTAAGTCTCCGCTAGCGACTCCTGGGCAGTCCTGGTCAACGTATAAAGTCATGGTCATGGTGGAGCCGATGCGGGTAGCCGAATAAATCCTACCTGAATCAAACTCTACAAACCATATTAGACCCGTCACAACAGTGAAATTATCATTATTTTTCCAAGAGAGTTTGATGACCTCAATACTTTCAAGAAAAGGTTAAGAGAATTTTTGGTTATTAGACCGTTTTACAATGTACAGGAATTCCTTTCCGACAGGTCTGGATTTCTAACTTAGAACTTCTACTTTATGTTTTGATGCAATTAATTTTTATTTTTCTTTTATTGTCATTTTATCATAATGTTTCAATAATCTAATGTAATTTAATAATTTTATTTAAGTTTATATATCTAATTTTATAAAAATTATGTACATATTGTATGCCTACTACGGCGGGACATAGCGGAACCTCTATAAATAACGAATGTAACATCTTATAAATACCTATGTTTCCACAATAAAAAAATGATTGATTGATTGAAGGTTATAAGGTTCAATGGTATCCCAAAATTAAACTAAAAAGTAATCAATATAACATTTTTATTTGTCGGATTGTGTTGACAAAAATATCGCCGTTAAACGCAGATAAATAATCTTATTCACAATATTATACAAAGGGGTTTTGAACGGAACCACGTCATATCACATTTCCTTGACTAGCTTGCACGCGGCTTCACTTGCTTTACGAGATTGATCTTAAGGTGGGCACACATTAGGGGAGGCAATACGCTTCAATGTGCCGAACGTGAATCGAATGTATGTACAGAAATATCGGTTGAAACATGCCAGCCCGAACGTATGACCCATAACCCTAGACTTGCACTAACCAAAACATTACACTGAAACATGTTGCTCTATTGTATTGCAACCAAATGCGCCAAGACAAGACTTGTCACGCATTATGTCGCACCAAGTCGACCTCTTACTTAAGGCATAGGAGAACGAAACAAAATGTACCTATCCCGTTTTATTTTGTTTTGTCGTGACAAGACAAAACGCGAGACAAATCTATGTTGTCACATTCGCTAATTATTATTTCATTCTCATTTGCATTAGATAAGAGAGAGAGCGTCTCGGTGCGACATAATGAGTGACAAAAGTCTTGTCTTGACGTTTGTGCTAGCCCTACAGATTAATGGAAACCAAGTGTCATTACTTTGCAATGCACAAACATGACGCGATATAATATTTCCTTATACATATTTTAGCACAGTAGGTACCTATCTGAATCTTACCATATTATAAAACAAGAAATTCCTGAACAGTTTTATATTCACAATAAACGGGATATGAACTCACAACCTTCCATCGGAAGTCGGGGTTTTGGTATCTGCGTATGGTCGCTACGTAACCTCCACCATAATAAATAGGGGCGACATACATACATACTATGTAACTAACGCACGCACCCTATTATATCTTGATTTCGAACAAAGATTGCATTGATTTTTCGTTACAGTTTCAATATTGAAATAGAAGTTGGAACTTTTGTAAATGCGAAACGTGAACTGTAAGCTGTAAGCGAGCGAGCGAGCGATCCGCTACGATCAGTCGCAGACTGCATTATAAGCGACTGTTCGGATGAGCGCGAGCTATTTAAGCGACCGCGGCGACCGTACCGTTCGCTCGCTCAAATCGCTCCATTTGAGTTTGTACTGCTTTTAATAAGCGCACTTGTTTGCGTCAAGGTGTAATTAGTTTAGGATGGTTTTAATTATCTTACAATAAAATGCCAATCCTGTTGGCACAAAGATAAAATAATAAATTGTATAAGAAACACTTCAGGCGTGAGTTGACTGAAATGTCCTAGTCAATGGGAAATAATTATAAATATAAATTAAATCATTGTAATTTTAGGAACTTCGAAGAAAAAACATGTACCATTTAGAAATAGTTTTTTTTTCAAAAATATTATAATCTCATACCTACATTTGTATTGTACATAGAGCAGGTACATTTTGATAAGTACACATCGTTTTTGGTTACAAAAATAGCTGGTTTAATAGAAAAATAAATAATTAGGGATAGATACAATAGTTGTCTGTATTTTTCTTTATGAAGGCGTCCAAAATGCAATATAAATCCATGGCGAATAAGGGTCTTTCTAAATTGACGGACATGGTAAAAGGCTTTTTGTCAAGGGCATAAAATCAAGCCTAAATCATGTATTTTTCTGTCCAGTTCGTCTCGTCGCAACGTCAATGTGGAGAACCCTAAAAACCCTAAACACTGCAATAAGTATTGTCAAGTTTTTGACCTACGACTGTTATTGAATCTGATTAAATATACTATACATAAGTACGAATTCATACAAGAATACTGTATCCTTGTAAATTCATTAATATTAGGCCTTATTTACATCGGAGTTGCTTAATAATCTGTGGAAGCTCGGATTGACACTTGAATTAGAAAAAGCTAGGCGTTATAAAGGTTCATTGCGAATACACAATATTAAACACAAGGTTTAGGAGGAGGGGGGATTTGGCAATACATATTTCTAAATACATATACAATAATAAAGATTCTAATATGACAGTTAAATACAAGAGAAACAGTCAACTAATTGATTTTATGACTAGAATCAGAAGTCATTTATAGTAATTTTATCACTTACCATGTAAATACATATTTTTGTGCGTTCGCGCCTAATATACCTACATAATTAATAATGCGCTTGCTTGGCCGTTGTATATTTAGAGGGAAAAGTATTTTACTACTATGTCAACAAGGTTTAAGTTGAAACGACAATATTTTTTAAGACGTAGACCATAAAGACTGATCAAGCGCATTATTAACTTGGTAACTACAAACAGTAATTTCATCTACTTATAGTATTCTATGTTCTATACTTATTCATAGAACAAAAATATATATTGTTAGTTAATTACGTATAACAATGAATTCCATTTACTAATATTAGTAGATTGTATATAACTTTATTTATAGTTTGTCGAATATACTTCATTTTGCATTGCAAGCGAGACTTTGCATTTCATTTAGTAACTCAATTTATTAACAAAAAAAAACCGAATAAGGAACTTTATCGAGAGCCTCGATATTGTTGAGCATTAATATCGAGTCGATAAATTGCTTAGTGTCGACGTTATGTCGACAATAGGACGGTGTAAATTCACGTCGGGTCCACAAAACGGGGTCAAATTCGTTCGACGATTCAATATCAAATGTGCATTAATATCTATAACTATATACAATGTCTAAATACACATGTTGTCTTCTACAATCGTCTCAAACGATGGCGACAAAACATAACAGCTGAGACATATCTCCCGTCATTAGACAAACCTAGCGATGTTCGTCCTAATCTTATAAACTAATTCTATTTTTATTATCACAATACGTCGTCCCCTACGATTCGAATGGCAAAATCGATAAGTCGATTCTAATTAGTCGATATACCGCATCACTATTTCTACATTAGTAATATTTGAGCCATGTATGGACAATATCGTTTGAACACATTTTAAGCCCTGTCTCCTATTTCGTGTATTTGAAGAGATTTCGTTTAAACAAAGCGGATAAGCGTTTTGTATTGTGGAGGATCGACACGATAGAAAAAAAGACGTTATTTGTCGAGGTGTCCGACTGTCGGACTGTTACATTTTAGTGTGTGTCGGACTGTCCGACACACACTAAATCTCAACAAAATATTAACAATAGTACAATATTTTAAAAGGTCAACAGGTAGGTGATTGCAATGATTATAATACCCACAAAAAAATCACTAAATTATAGGGTATACATACAGCTCATAGTTCGTTTGCTGCTAGCAAATATCGCTCATAGCTTGATTTGCTAATGTGCCACATCCTCGCCTTTTCTCTATGTCATACTCAAAATGGGATATTTTGAAAAAAAAAAGATAAAATAGATACATATTTAGGAAACCCTTCCGAGTCTCAAATTACCAACTAAAATATGGTTTGTATAATTACTTTTTGAGAAAGCAGTGACGACTGACGATATTGCTATGTCAATTTGTGTATGTTTATCTCACGGGTTTATAACCTACCGATTCACCTCTTAAAATATCTCGCACTATTATTATGAAACCTTGTTGCAAAGTGGGTAACTCGATGTGTTAGTAAAACGCGTGACCATCGCTCGCTCTGTGTGATACGTGTGTGGTCTAGTTGTCCTGCAGCACGCCGTGCATGGCGAGGAAGGCGTGCAGGTCGCGCGGCACGTGCGCGGGCCGGTAGGTGGCGCCGCGCGCGGCGAGCGCTCCAGCCGCGAGGCACGACAGCCGCGGCCGCAGCGCCGCGCGCACCACACTCTCCGCCGGACCTGCACCAGCAAACACTTAAGCCCGCCACATACATACGGAATTTTCCGTACAGAATTGCGTTTCGAAACATCGAAACGGGATTCCGATTCGGAATTCCGTATGTATGTGGCGGGCTTTAGGCCGCGAACACACGAGCGGCACTTTGCCGTCGACACTAGTCGGCGCTAGCCGTCCGCATGGCGACAGTACTGCCTAACGACGTCAGCAGCAACCGCCGACGAACCGACAACTAGCACCGACCAGTGTCGACAGCTGCAGTTGGCTCTGTCGACGGCAAAGTGCCGTCCGTGAATCGAACCCTCAACCACCCGATGCAGTGAGCCGAGCGGCATTACGCTCGAACCACTGCGCCAAGCTCATCAAATCTTGAGGAAACCTGCAAATCTTCTGTAAGACGGCCCCCAACATGAGGTGCCGGTTGATGACGTCACAGCACGGTAACGGTAAACACACAGAGTATATCGGCACTGACCTCCGATGGATAAATACCACTTGACAAATGGTTAGTAGTGAGTGATCATGGTGCAACTCCCACAGTGAGTACCAGAGTGTATGCTCTGGCGGCTACCTACCGCAGATGGTACCTGACGCCTCGGTAAGGGTTTGCCAGGTATAGTGTGCCTATTTTTGTACCCGTAAAGGTGGTAAGAGGGGCTACTGTAATAAATCTTAGAGTAGAGTTGAGGGTCCTGACCTCCGATGGAGGCGACTAGCGGCGTGATCCCGTCCGCGTCCATCGCGTCCACGTGCGCGCCTCGGGACAGCAGCTCGTACACTACACTGCACAGCGCATCGCCCCATTGCTCCCGCTCATCTGTAACAAACCATCGACTTCCACAATTTCCACAATTTCTTGCAGAAGTCACTTGCCGACGTGTTTCCACTGACTGCAATTTTACACAACCGTGTACATGTGGGACTTGCAGCAAGTTCGGCAAGTCGCAGAAGTCCACTTGCGTGAGTGTTTACACATTGGAAGTCGCTTGCGCAAGTAAACTTGTGCAAGTTTTCTTGCCAGTGGACACACGGCATTACATTGATATAATCCCAAGAAAATCATCTATACATCTATACAAATAAATTAAATTGTAGTGTCGGTTTGTAATGTCAAAAAATATATATTAAAAAACACGACTGCCATGCCCAAAAAAGCAAACTAAAAAGTTAAGACAAGTTGTATTATTAAATTGTCATTGCAGTCGAGGAACCGTTCTGTGGAACACTTTTTAATCTAAGAGGTCCCTCAATGACTGCCTGACCTGCAATGACAATTTAATAATATATCTTTTTGTTACTTTCTAGTTAGTTTTATGAGCTGCAGTGATAATCCGAAATCCGAAAGTTCCGGAGGTTAAACCGTGGTTTGAACATGCTATTTCCAAAGCGTGCGTTTGTCCACTGAGCTGTCACTGCTTCTTGTTACTACTGGTCCCAAGCCAACTAGGCGCTCGGAGGGAATGCGGCTTCCCCGCCCGCACAACGCCCACCGCCTGCGGCTATCCACCCGCACGCCGCCACATTTTTGTGCGGGTGACGTTACAGTTATCAGACGCCTAGTTGGCTCGGTGGAGTAGTAGCAGAGTTGGGCAAAATTTAATTGCGATTAATTAATTGCAAATTGCAGGTGATGTTACAATTAACAATTAATTGTGATTTGTTCGCGATTGACAAACAAATCAAAATTAATTGTTAATTGTGACACCACATGCAAGTAGTAATTAATTAATTGCAATTAAATTTTGCCCTACTCCGAGTAGTAGTAATATAATAGTAATGTATTATATTGTTACCGGGCACGAGCTGGAAGGAGATGAGCGCGACGTGCAGCGCGGTCCGGCGCGTGTCGTCGGCCGCGTCCACCGGCACGCCGCACTCCAGCAGCAGCCGCGTCGTGCGCGTGCACGGGAACCTATACACACAAACACAATATACCATTCGTTTCTTAGACAAAAGTCACTAATAACGATTTAAACACCAAATTTAATGTTCGATATACACATATGGACCCGGAAAGTTGGCCACACCATCAAAAAATGGATACCAAGTGACGGACGCGGCGGTCAGGGCAGACCCAAGAGATGGCGGGATGATTTGGTCACCTTTGCGGGAGATACTTGGCCTGTAACCGTTCAAAAACGTGCTTTCTGAAGAAGTCAAGAAGTGAGACACGAAAGTAAAAAAAAATACTAAATTGTAATTCAAAAGTGGCAGACGGTTACATTTTCGAAAAATGTTAATTACATACGATTGACGTCATAAGTGGGTAGTTTTAGCGTATATATTTTGAAATTACATATTTATTATATCTGAAAAAAACTTTCTCAATGTGTCAAAAAATACTTAGAAGATAACTATAAAAAATTCACTGAATTCGATATGGGGATTTTCCCTATTTGCCGCGGCGGGAATGGAATCCACAAGTCGCAGTCGTCGATATTGGTAGTTGGTAATAGTGTCGGTAATATTGTTGGTTGGTTGGATTTGTCATGTACTACTCCACCAAGCCAACTAGGGGGGTTTGACAGGGGTCAAATGTGACGTCACCCGCTTGCGGCGGTGGCGGTGTGCGCTCGGTGTGGCAGGCGGGAAGCCGCAGGCGGTGGCGGGTGTGCGGGCGGTATGCGGGCGGGGAAGCTGCATTCCACCCGAGCTCCTAGTTGGCTTGGTGCAGTAGTAGTACTCACTGGCAGACGTCGCTGGTGTGGAAGTCGTCGACGGGCGTGCGGCGGTCGGCCGCCAGGTGCAGCAGCGTCTGCCCGCTGCACTGAACTTGGTGCAGTAGTAGTACTCACTGGCAGACGTCGCTGGTGTGGAAGTCGTCGACGGGCGTGCGGCGGTCGGCCGCCAGGTGCAGCAGCGTCTGCCCGCTGCACTGAACTTGGTGCAGTAGTAGTACTCACTGGCAGACGTCGCTGGTGTGGAAGTCGTCGACGGGCGTGCGGCGGTCGGCCGCCAGGTGCAGCAGCGTCTGCCCGCTGCGCAGCTGCGCGCCGCGCAGACGGAATATCGCGCGCCGCACTGAACTTGTCGTGTCCTGAACAACATATACAACTTCACTGAGTTTTGGTACGAAAGAAACGAAGTTCCGTAACGCGGCTGCGGTTGGAGTTGTACCAGGCGGTAGGAATCGTAAGGAAAAAGCTTTACGCTCTCGAAATGTTCGTTTCCGTCCGGCGTTGTTCGGATATTATTGGATAATACATATGAAGTTATTTTTTTTTTTGATAAATCAAAAAAGATATTTAAAAATTAAAACCAGACTACTAAAAATCATTCAAATCAAAATATTCTCATCTAGTGGATAGCCGTGGTCCGTTGATCCCAAACTAAACGCTTGTACTATGTCCCGTCACAGTGACACCCAGACAAGGCCAAATGACGATTTTCGAAATTGGCCTCTGGCGGGAATCGAATCCGCAACCACCCGATGCAGTGGGCCGAGCGGCGAACGCTCAAACCACTGCGCCAAACGGGCGTCCTACTAACCATACGATAAGAAGAATCTTTAAGAGTCGAGGCCCATTAGTGGCATTTTGAACTGAGCGTCTCCGTGCTTCGGAGGGCACGTAAAAAGTCGGTCCCGGATGTTGTCATCTAGATATCAGTCGTGAAGCCAGAGCCAGAGCCAGATGTCAGAGGCCTTCAGGCGGCTTGAACAACTCTGACACCAGGTTGGCCACAAACCATAAGATAAGAAGAAGAATGCAAGAAGTAGTCTCACCTCGCAGTTCCCTTCGTTCTCTAGCAGGCGCGCGGCGACGGCGACAAGGTAGAGCGCGGTGCGCACGTTGCTCTCGTACTCGTCCTGCAATATGAACGCGCGCACCAAACTCTACGCGTCAATACGTGTAGCGAGCCCCCGAGCCTAACGGTGATCGTGTTAGTGTGTGTGCGTGACCTCCGATTATGGCAGTCTCTACCGTACTCGTATACAATCCACACGTATCCAGCGAATATGCATAATTGAGCGATGTTACTAAAGTTCATTAAAAAAAAAGCGATTTTTTTTAATCATTCAGATTGACTTCAGGGGATACTCCTTGTTAAGGCCCGCCACATACATACGGAATAACGGAATTCAGGAATTCCGTTTCGAAATATCGAATCGGGGATTCCGAACGCCGTAAATCCATCCAAATGTATGGACGTATCGCGTTCGGAGACCCAGATTCGATATTTCGAAACGGAATTCCGTATGTAGGTGGCGGGCCTTAAAGGCATTAAAAAATGTAATTTAAAAGCCAAGTTAATTCTGTAACTTTGTTTTAAAACGATAATACTTTCAGTTCAATTTCATTAGGTGATTTTTTTCACTGTTACTTCATTATTTGTATTGACAGTGCAGTTTGACGCCATTCATGTGGCCCACTCAAAAAGTAAACTTATTCACTTGATACATGTAAATAAATCATAACGGCTTGACAACTTGCCGCTTTAGTAAAAACGACAATTCACAGCTAATGTAATAAAATTCATGAACCAGGCATGGTCTTAGCACGTGACAACGATACGTCGCGGTGCTTCTTACTTCATTTGTAGCGATTAAAGCGACAAGTAGCTAAGCCATAACGATTGCACGTCGTTCAACGAGAAATGGCCCAATTTTCTTATCATAATTAAATTGAACATCCTTGGTATACCTCAAATTTCGCTGATTTGTGTTTCAAAAGAACATATCTATGTGTAAAAATGCAAGAAAATTCATGCCAGTTTTCGCTGAAGGAACTGTAACTTCTAATATAAGGGGACCGTAAATATCTAAATAGGGCCATAAATATATGTACACCATACTTGTGTGTTTCTAGTCTATTACATCACATAGGTAAACATAATAGCCGCATATTGCCATTACTATGAGTTCATACGATCAAATTAACCAACAACAACTTCTGAAAATATTAATTATTTCTTCGCTTTTATTATTATATGAAAATAAGACATAAAAAATAACCCCCTTATTCATAGAGATTTTAGCCAGTTTATAATGGTTTTCAAATGGATTTTTAGGAACAAATGTGATTTGTAATTCCACTGCAAGTCGATCATAACTTTCTATGAATAAGAGGGTAAATGTTTTTTTCAAAAAACAGAGCTCAGTACAAGTTTTAACAGCATCAAATACCGATCGAGTGTTCGTATCGTTCCGTACATTTCACAGCATCGCCTGGGCACCTACTACGGACCCAGCACGAAAGCAATTCGGGCTTCGACTTTTAAAACATTTCCTTTGTAAATTAATGTCAAACTCACGAACGAAACAGCGTGGTCGACGTATCCCCTCTTCAGCCAATAAGTGCGTCTACGCACCTAGACATTAGACAAGCCCGCCGAGTTTCTTGCCGGATCTTTTCAGTGAGGTCGCGTAGTGATCTGGTGGTAATTTTGCCCCCGTTGCCTCAAATAGCAGTAAAAAACCGAGGCCGTGCCTTACGTGGCGCCCTTGAGCCCTCTGCCTGGACCACACTTTGCGTTCGGGTCTGTCCGAGTGAAGTTGTAAATACCTCTCTGGCCAACACCGTAGTCAATAATAATAATGTAACCTCACGACTTTCATCCCCATTAGGGGGTAGTCAGAGGCCTGAGTGGCCATACACCACCACATTGTGGAAGTATTAACCAACTCAAAGCCCACGTTTCACCAGATAGTCAGAACCCAACGTTACTGGTGGTGAACCTTGTCGCCGTGTATACAGGAACTGACTATTACCTAATCCCGAGGGATAGGTAGGTTTCCTCACGATGTTTTCGCTCACCGTCAGCGAACTGTAAATTATGCACATAGATGAAAATTCATCCATTGGTGCATGCCCCACCGGGGATCGAACCTGGGATCTTGTGATTGCTAGCCCAACCTGTTCACCCCTAGGCTACAGTTGGTATTTGAATACGTTCAAAACTGACACTGCCCCCACAGATCGCATGGACTCATAGTAGGCCCATAAAATTTCGCATGTCATATGAAATGGTACATGAGGTGGATAGCGCGTGTTAGGTACATACTACTAGCGACTCGGGGTCGTGGTTGCTCTGCGGTTTCTCCAGCCTCTTCGTGCCTCTCCTTAATTCCTCTGCGCACGCTTCCAGTACGAAGCAAACCTAGAAGTTACAAACTTGAAAATAGTCAAACTGTAGCCAATTGACTGCAGCTCCCACCAGCCTTAGCTGGGTTTCGTACGATGAGTGAGAGAGCCAGAAGCCCCCCCCTTCCCCTCCCTCTGTCCCACTCTCCTTCAGATCGGCAACGTGCGAGCAAAGCCTTTAAAGCAAGCATCTAATGGCTACGGTAACTGCTTAACATCGGGCGGGTCGTACGCTTGTTTGCCAATGGGAATCAATACTAGGTCAACAAATCAACTCATAACCAACACTATATTTAAAACTAAGCTTTCTTATCAATATAGTTTTGAAATCATCGAAATCAGTCCATCCGTTGCGATTTTTTTTAACACATTTTATATAATGTGCGGCCTGTGCGTGTGACGTCACGCGGGACCGTCGGATTGAAGGCGCGCTACACCAGCGCCGGCCCGCGCCGCCGTTCATTACAAAGCGCGCGCGGGGTAAATGACGTCACGACAACCGCGCGCGAACTTCGCTAGTAATTTGGTCACAGCTTCGTAAATTTTTGTCGTAAACCTAAAATTTTTGAACTGTCTGTTATGGATTTTTTAGCTCTATAAATCTGCGTTGTCAACTAAATTCGTTACGGAAACCCATTAGTCCCATAAAAAATAGTCATTATTGGGGACGATCTCCCCAATGGATATTTTCTTCCCAATGGGTACGATCTCTTGATGGGTATGATGACTACTATTACTCACCTGAGAAAGAGGTAGTTCAATTCCGATGTGTATCATTTGTGAGAACACTTGAGCAAATCTGAGCAAATCCTTCACCACCGACACCTGAAACAAAACATACCATACTATATCCCCTCCGGTTTACCCCTTCTTATCGACAATGAGGCCATCGGCACTACAATTAGTGTTAACGCGAACACATGAATAAAATACAACTTTTATAAATAGCTGTGTCTAGATATAGCGAACAGCCTTGCGAGGCGGATACACGCCGCGCTCGACAATCTCTGGCAGCGCGAACGTTTGGCTTGAACGAGCCGCGTAATAGTAAACGTGACTGTGATGCCTCGCACGGTTATGCATTATAATGTAGACGCGCCTAATAACAAACTATAAAGTTT
This sequence comes from Drymonia ruficornis, assembly GCA_947859195.1. Taxonomy (NCBI): domain Eukaryota; kingdom Metazoa; phylum Arthropoda; class Insecta; order Lepidoptera; family Notodontidae; genus Drymonia; species Drymonia ruficornis. The sequence continues at coordinate 2,336,025 of OX401922.1, forward strand.
TGTACAGGTTCTACAGTATAAGCCTTATACTATAAGGTATGATTTGGAGTATGCTATAGGGACTACCTATAAATTCATGATTTTTGTTATATTTGGTTACTGTTAGTTAATGTAGTGTAGTGTAGGGTCGGTACCTGGTTGTGTTGCCGCAGCGCGAGCGCGTGGCGCCAGAGCGCGAGGCAGCGGTCGAAGCGCGCCTCGTCCGCGAACACGGCGCCGCGGAACACGATGGGGTGCGGCAGCTCGGCGCAGCGCCGGCCCAGCACGCGCTCGCGGACCGCCAGCCCCTCCATGTGCAGCGCGTGCGCGTTGCCGTGCAGCCGCTCCACCTCCTACACCATGGAAACACACACGTGTCCGTCACTACACCCCTACACCATGGGAACACACACGTGTTACATCACTATACCGCGTGCCACACGACGAGGCAGCCTGAGAGGCCCGGCCGGAGGCAGTACACAAGTATGCCGCACGAGGCTGCTCACCCACATGCCGCCGCATGCCGCGAAAGGCAATGGGCGAGCTTAAACTCTAGTCAGAGAAGGGTATACCCGAGGGTATAACATGATCGTTCTGTCTCAAGACTAAGTCAAACTAGGCGAGGCAAATATCAGCGCTCGGGTAAGACAAGCCGAGCATTTGCCTCGCACTCCATGTCAAACTTAGCGAGGCAAAGCTGCCTCGGGCGGCATGCGCGTGTTGTAGACACGCCTAATGAACTTTCGATAGCCGGATGGCATGTTGAGGCCGCTCGCCAGGCCAGTTCTGCGGCTGTCGGAATGAAAGGTGCGGCGTGACCTCAATCCAAATCAGTCCAGATCCGTCAGGCCGAGCCTCGTCGTGTGTGTCCGACATAAGGGCGATATCGCAATGGGGGTTTGCGAACATGGTTTTAGCGGGGTGAAAGCGCTCGCAGCGCGCGTGTTACTTACTCAGAACGATTACCACGCAAGGTCCGACCGAGATCTCGGTCTCGGCCGTTCTAGGGTAAAAATTACGTCTCGGTCTCAGCGAAAATTTTTATTTATTTATATCGTTTTTAAGGATACAATAGGTAGAGAATAATAACAATACAAATCCACTTAGAAGTCTCCACAGATAGAAACATATTAAATAAAAAATAAATGAAATCAAGAAAGAACCTTGAATTGTTGGGAGAATCTCGGCCGTGGCCAACAGCGCATGACTAGAGAATTAGAATTTGTGTTCGATTGTGATCGGCTTAAAACCTCTACGGCCTCGCTGGGGCTATACGGCGTGCGGCGCCACAAAGCAACAACTTTATTTTTTTTATTATGCTGGTATCACTACCCGAGACCATAGACGACTTAAAAAAATCGGGTTATAGTGACATTTTGAACATTTGACATGTCATTTCTCGGTCTCGTTCTCGGCCGAGAATTTATTTTATTCATATTCTCGGTCTCGGCCGAGGCAAAAAACCGGTCTTGGTCGGACCTTGCCACGCATCGCCTCGCTCGAAACACCCTCACAAACCGCAAGTGGGATATAACCCTAACAATAAATGAATGCCTTGTAGAAGACCCTCATACTTCTTCATGAAAATCCTTGTCAACAAAAAAATACCAACCTCACGAGATTTTTATACAACGAATTTCTTAGGTTCAAGAGTCACTTGTAATGCCATTGTAAGCCAATCATAACTTTCTATAAGTTTAGGGGTAAAATCTTAACGTATCTTACCTCTAGCGTAGTGCTCTCCTTCCAATTATCGTAAGCCGGTATAGGGTCCGCGGGTTTCTTGAGCAGCAGGCCATACCGCGTGTCGTAGCGCATCGCCATCGCTCTGTGGAGGTACTGATACGCCATCTACAGGGGAACAATGGTGGTAAATATGTGAGCACTTTACTATTTACATATTTACGACGTATGTAATTAACATACAGGACATTTTTTTTACCAGTGCGCAGTGCGCAAATGTATACAGGACAATTTTATAACCAGTGCGCATGGTTATTTATACAGTAGTCCGATTCACGTAAAAACAAACAATCCAAATAACGCTGAAGTTCGAAAGTCGTTCGACCGAAATCCTATCAAAAGTTAGTATTCACGTGTTCCTTGAATGCAGTTCGATAGAACTTCCTCAAACGTTTACTCAACGAAAAACGGTTACTCAACAACTTGTTGCCATGACGAAAAGGCTATCAACGACTATGGTCGCTACGATATCGTTCCGGTTTTTATTACGTGAATCGGGCTACAGGTCATTTTTTTAAACCAGTGCGCAAATTTAATACAGGACAACTTTTTAACCAGTGCGCTAAATTATACAGGACATTTTAATTAACAATTTTTCTCATGTTGCTTCATATCGGTAATAGAACACATTTCCACTATTTCTTCACTTACTGCTAAGTAGTATGTATTATGTGTGTAGTTACCCTGAGACAGTAGTACTCCTTGTCGTTGGCGAAGGACGCGCCGAGCAGCTCGAAGGCCTCAATGGCCTGCGCGCGCGTCACTTCAGCGCGCGCCGCCAGGATCTCCACCACAGACGCGCGCGCACGCTCCGCTGCCGACTGCAACGGGCTCATGCCTGCCACACACACAAATTTATAAACACTATCGCCAGACTACCTGGCTGACTGGCCTTTGAGTTGGTTAATACCTCCACAATGTGGTGGTGTATGGCCACTCAAGCCTCTGACTACCCCCGAACGGGGATAAAAGTCGTGACGTTACATTTTACATTTTTTGTTACTATCGCCAGACTAAGACACCAACTGTATGCGCCTTAACTATATTCCGACCGCAAGCGCTGTACCGCGCCTTAGGTATGCGCGGAAAGGTGGGGAGTGGGAAGGCGAGAGCGATGACATGTGGGGAGTGGGACGGCGAGAGCGATGAGCTCCCCCGTCTCGCCGCCCGCGTACCTAAGGCGCAGTACAGCGCTTGCGGTCAGACTATAACCAACGCTTGTAGTATGGAAACCGGGGGCGATCCCAGACCAGGGCAAATTATGAAAATACCGTTTCCGCGATTGACCTCTGCCGGGAATCGAGCCCGCAACTCGATGCAGTGAGCCGAGCGGCCTACGCTCGCTCCACTGCGCCAAGCGGACGCCAAATAGTAATACTAATATTATAATTGCGAAAGTAATTCGTGTTCTCCTGTATGTCCGACCAACCAATTTTGATGAATTTTGGTATGGAGATAGACTGGGTCTTGGAGAAGAACATGGCATTTTTTTTCATTCAACCCCTAAGGGGGTAAAACAGGGGATGAAAATTTGTATGGAGTTTGGCTTTGGGATATGGTATACGGGATCCGAAATCCGTTTTTTTCTTTATTTAAATTCAGAGCGAACTTATAGTGGCGGCACGCTATGATGGCCGGTTTGACATGTGGGAGGGTGGAGAGGATGTACCTTATTATAACGGAATAAGATTCATTTTCGCATTCATTTATTGACATTCTTAAACTTCATAACTGGCATTCTTATTCCGTTATGATAAATAAGGTTTATTTTCTTCACCCTCCCACTCATCAAAACGGCCATCAGAGCGTGCCGCTACTATAGTCGCGGGCAAAAGCTAGTTGTATAATAAAAGACCACTCACTCACCATTCTCATTGGTCAATATCTTAGCGTTATGGTCGAGTAGTGCGCAGACGACGGCCGCGTGGCCGCACTCGGCCGCGAAGTGCAGCGCGGTGGCCCCGCACAGCGCGCGCTCGTCTGCGCGCGCGCCGCTGTCCAGCAGGAATTGTACCTGGGACAACAAACATCATCATCATTATCAGCCAAATAAAACAAAAGCCGGCCGAAGTTACAGCTTGTCTTTACCACTAATTGCTTCTTGTGTTGTGTTTTCTTGCTAATATGGTTTTAAGACTGTATAGGCACCTAACGAGGCATGTTTGGAGGCTATCTCCTCTTAAACGAGTGGGGTAAGAATTTTGAAAAAAATATCACCGTATTTATTGAACCCTCTTCTTTAAAATATAAGCAGGAAAAAAGTGCTACATGCTCTTTTACTATGTGAAAAAAAATATCAAAGCGAAGCTGTTTTCGTCTTAAAATTTCTATCTCCATCTAAACGGCTTGGAATTTTTAATTTTTTTTTCGCCTAATGATGGAGAAAGATAATACCTAAAAAAAATAGTTCGATTTTGATTATACAATAGTTTTTCACGTCACAATTAATGATTTTCGATATTTTCGCAACAAAAGTGAGCGGGGTTTGTGCGCACTCGACCAATCCAGACGGCCTAAACGCTCGACCGGGAAGCGGGGCCTTAACTTCTGGTATTCGGCACTGGTGATGGTAATGCATAAAGTAATGTAGCGCGAGGTAGGTAAGCTACAAGGATTATTATAATAGCAGTGAAGTAAGCATAAATAAAAAGACTTTACTCAAAAAAGTTTATAATGTTGTCATTATTTCACAAACCTTCTTCGAGCAAAATCGGATTTGTCGTACTCCAAGAGCTACTAGACATACAATGTATTATTACACGGTATTATCGTCATTATATATGTTATTTGACCGTTGCCATGGAAACGTAACAAACAGGTATGTTTATGGTTCGTAAAAAAACTGATTGAAGGTTAAAAACGAGTTGGTCGTGCCGTTGCCATGGAAACGTAAACAGATAAAATACACAACTATAGATATAGTCCGTAAAAATATAAATATAAAGTATTAATTGTTATACCCACTTAGCTAGTTTTGTTTAAACTAATATACTATACAAGCCTTGGTCTCTAATGAGTGTACTGCTGACCACGCTATACTGGCCTCAAGCTAAGCTTCGCTACGCTCACGACCTCCAAGCTTGGTCATCATTAGCAACCCTTGCTGGCCGCGCTATAAAGGTCTCGACCTTTGGTCTCGGCCTTTATTTTAGCTTGTCCATCAAGAGTTGCAATGCTGACCGCGCTGTGGAGGCCTGGAGCTGCGCTGCGCCGCGCTTTCGGCCATCAACAACGCGGTCAACAACACACTCATTAGAGACCGCAGCAGTAATGTACTATAGGATAAAAGGCGAAGGAATAAATGGTCGGACCTATTGCCCTATCCCGTGTCCCACTCCCCTTCGGTCGGCAACTTGCGAGCGATGCCTTTGCTATTGCAGGCTGCGGCAACTGCTTAACATCAGACTACACTACACCCTTGTATTTGATAGAAATAAAACAAAAATGAAAAATATACGGCCCAAGCGCTATGGAAATGGAGTATATATCTCGCGCGCTATCTCCATGTAAAACGTTCCTTCTAAAAATAAGATAAGTCAATGAAACGATTGACCTGTGTCACCTATAACACGGCGTGTCATCATGGTGATCTCTTATTTATAGAACGACGGCGCGCAATGAAACACGCGCGGCGTTTTACGATCGGTCCGATTTATTATGAAGTCATACTTATTGAAAAGCAATCAATGCTATAGAATCAATCTTGTTGGTGGTAGAGCCAAGCTGTAGACTATTGACTGCAGCTCATATACGGGCTGGCTCGACCGGGTAGTACCACCCTCTCACAGAAGTTCGGCGTAAAATACCTGCGTTTCGTACAATGAGAGGGCTGTGGGGCTACTCCGAAATATGAAACGTAACGTTTCGGCTGACGGATCGTACATTTTCCTACTTCGAAAGTGTTTCGGAAGTGTTCCGGATTCTTTCGGAGTAGGGTCCACGAAAGAAGAAACGTCAAATCACGACTATCGAATCCGAAACACTTTCAGAATAGGAAAACGTACCAACCGTCAGCTGAAACGTTTCGTTTAGTATTTCAGAGTAGCCCCACTGTTACTTTTGAGTAGCCCCGTCGACTAAGCGCCGCAATAAACGGACTGCTTGTAGCAGTTCATTTCGACCGCTAGAAGCGGTCGCTGCACGGCGAGTAGCAGTTTCAATACAAAATTTCCATTTACCATACACGAACTGCTTGTAGCGGTCCGCGCGCCTGCGCGTTGCATTCTATATAATACCGGTGTGGCCAGCTGATGACCATGTGAATTTCCCACCAATTTTATTCGAACTCCCCGGAAAATTCACTTTTAGAAAAAAAACCTCCTAAATAGTTTTTACTAATTTTAAAGGAGTCAAATTTAGGGGGTAAATAAGTGGGATGGGATTTTTTAGGGGCGTTATATTTTTAAGGGTAACCCAATCTAAACAATCATATTTAGTTGCCCTAGCGTAGGGATTCCCAAAGTGGTCGATATTGGTTACATATCGACATAAACGAAAACTGATTTTGGGGGTCGACGACGTCTAAAAATCGACCCCTATTAATTAACACAAGTTCTTATTTAAAACTTTCAAGATACCGTATAAGTTGTAACTATTACGTATACCAACTTGTTATAAGAATGACTGAATCACACAGTTTTTTTGTTGAAAAAAAAAACACAAACAAAAACACTGAAAACATGACATGTAACAAATTATATGCTAAATGAAACAGGTAAAATAAAATGGAATATAAAAATATTTGTTTATAAATATGTAGTTGAACTTATATAAAAATTAAGAGAGTATTTTTGATTTTGTATTTCTCCTAAATGAGCAAAACCAATTAATTTTTTCTTTCTTCAAAAAACTAATCTTTGGAGGGATTTCGAAAAAAGTTGGGAACAATTCACATGGTCATCTGGCAACATTGGGGATTTGATCTGAAGCGACCACGGATGTATAATGAAGGATTGATGACTTGTGTTTTTGGTTAAGAAGAAATTAAGAAATTCAACTTTATTCTCCTGCCTTAAGGTCTATTATGACAATTCTTAGACAGATAAACGAACCGAGCGAGAGGCCCCAGTTGGGACCGTGTCCCTCTCACTCCTAGTTACCATGCCAAAATAATATTATCGTTGGGTAGTGATTGGTAGTTTTTAAATCAACCAAATAAATTAATTTATTATTTATCGTGTCGTGACTATTGTTTCGTCGAAACATGTTGGATTCATAATGATCATTTTTAATTTGTAGTCATATATTTTTTATAGCAAGTAATATTGAATATTATTTATATTTTGTAAAAGATCGGATTTTTTTTATCTTTAGATGGTAGCATTGGTAATAATGCTCAGCTAGGGTGGCCATAAAACCACATGACTTTGTCATCCGTTTGCCGCAGTGGTTTGACCGTAGGCCGCTGGGCTCATTGCACCGATTGGTTGAGGGTTCGATTCCCGTCAGGGAAAATTTTGGAAATAGCCTTTTCGTAATTTGCTCTGGTCTGGGATAGCTTCCAGTCCATTGGACGGTATTTATAGTAGGTACAAGCGTTGCTTAGTTTGGGACCTAATAGTTGATGTATTGTCTGGAGATATTTATTTATTTATCCATTGTTTGAAATGTTTATTTTACTTGTAGAGTGGCTACCAACGCGAAGATGAAACATAGTAATAAGGTACTTTCTTTTATATCTTCGACAGGCATAGAGAAACCTCCGTTAGAGTTATAAAATATCAATCATGTGCGTTACTCATGTACCTATATAATACAATAAGTACGTTAAAATTTTATTATTGCGTGGACACCCTAGTAGAGGGACACTGTACCACTATGGGCCCCTCTCACTCGGCTCGTTTTTTGTGCTGCAGTAAGCTGTCCAGTATTCATTTACGTTCGTGGAAACGACCTGTCAGAGAGCGGCGTATTTACAAATTATAATGTCAGCGCTCCATAAAGTTATGATCGGTTACAGGTTGGAGTAAGCCAACAAGTCAACACAGAATAAGTAGGTACATTCACTTGTCAGCCATATTACTCCATCACAAGGTCGACGGAGCCCCGTGCATTTAGGGTCACCAGTAACCTAACACGTAACCCACGTCGTAACCTTCGAACCTAACCCTAACCTAACGGGATCTAGGATCAGGTATACGGCAGTCAGGATACGGGATGCGGGAAATGGATTCGGGATTAGCCATACGGGATGCGGGAAACGGAATCCGAGATACGGGTTCCGGGATCCGGGATAAGGTATACGAGATCTGAGATCAGAGATACGGGGTCCGGGATACGGGATTCGGGATACGGGATCCAGGAGCCTGAAAACGAGTTACGGTATCCGGGAACCATGATACGGGATTTCCGGAATACGGGATCAGGAAGACGGGATCCGGGAAATGGGGTCCGGGATCCGGGATTCATTATTTTAATTTGAAATTCTACGCGGACGAAGTCGCGGGCAAAAGCCATAAGTTATATTTTGGAAATACGCATCGACCGCTCGCCGACTGCTTGAGCAGTCCGTGTATGGTAAATGGCAATTTTGTACTGAAACTGCTGTTCGCCGTGCAGCGTCTGCTTCAAGCGGTCGAGATGGGCAGCTACAAGCAGTCGCGTGTATCGCAGCTCTAAGGGTCCTTTCACACAGAACCGGCACGGAGAGGAGAGTACATTATTATCGCGATTAAAAACGAGTTTTGGGTCATTGAAATAAGGTTGATTTTATCATACACTGAGCGCGTTACATTGCCCCTTAAGCATTCTCATTTAAAAAAAAAGTGAAATTAAAAAATCACCCATATTTCAATGACCCAAAACTCTTTTTTAAACGCGATAAAAATGTGCTCTCCTCTCCGAGCCAGTCTGTGTGTACGGACCATAAGGGGTTATGCACACGGGCAACTTTTGCGGCAACTGGCAACTCGCAACTAGCTGTTTTCATATAAAACAATCGCGGCAACTGTTGCTGCAACTGGCAACTATTGCGGCAACTGACAACCTTTAACAAAAAACCATTAAAAAGTTGACAGTTTCGGCAACTTGCTCCGTGTGTATAGCCGCTAGTGCTTATGAAATGTTCAAATTCTTACCACATCCAAATGTCCCTTATACGCGGCGATCATGAGACAAGTGTTATTGTATTTGTTCGCCTTGTGTATATCAGCGCCGTGTCGGACCAGGTACTTTACGATGTCGAGCCGGCCGTCGAAGCAGGCGGCCCGGAGCGGGGTGCTGAGGGTCCTGGTCGCGTGGTTCACGTTCGCGCCGCCGCGGACCAGGCGCTTCACTATCCCGAGGTGGCCGGCGCCCGCCGCGCACCAGAGGGCCGTTGCGCCTGGTGACAAAATGAAAATGAAATGTAACGTCACGACTTTTATCCCTATTGGGGGGTAGTCAGAAGCTTGAGTGCCCATACACCACCACATTGTGCAGGTATTAAGCCAACTCAAAGCCCACGTTTCACCAGATAGTCAGAACCCAAAATGACAGGTGGTGACCCTGGTCGCCGTGTATACAGGAACTGACTATTACCTAATCCGACATCAATCCTAACACGATGTTTTCCCTCACTGTAAGCGAACTGTAAATTATGCACATAGATGAAAATTCATCCATCGGTGCATGCCCCACCAGGGATCGCACCTGGGACCTGGGATAAGTAATATAGTAACGGTGAAATGTGGTGTGCAGTCCAGTGGCGTAGTTTGCCATAGGGCCACCACAGACTTGCTACTTGTTGCATCGGCGATCGGCGATTTTGCGACAGCATCGCGTTTTGGGGACTCTCTGCGGTCAGACGCAGCGGCTGCTCCGATGCTAAAAGCGACTAAATTGCCGCCGATGCAAAAAGTAGCAGGTCTGCGGTGTCCCTTAGACGGGCCCTGTATCAAAATTTGTTGGGGGGCCCAAATTAAGGATAAAGATTTTCTCAACTGAAGGGTAAAGAATTTTCACACACGTTCGGGGCCCCTGTAGCCCGAGGGCCCCGTATCATTGATACGGCAGTAGTTACGCCCCTGGTGCAGTGCTCATCTGCCTAACCGTTCGGGGAATACAGGGTGCCGTTCGTTTCGTATTTCAGAGAGGCCCCAGTTGCCACTCATTGGGGTTGCCGATTTACTTGCATTTTATAACTTCGAACTGCCTTTTGCTTGTGCAGCAAAACTCAGGAACTAACAACATGCGATTCAAGATGTGTGTTATTTTAGTATTTTCTGGTATTTTATATAATTATAGAATTCCTTAAACCTTGCTCTTAAAAAGCTCTACGACGCAAGACAAAAGAAAGACGGAAATATAAATTGAAATGGGAACAAAACAATGCCAGAAAAACAAAGCTCCATAACATATTTCAATGTTTTCAGGGATCGGCGGCGTGACGAGCACGTGTAGTAAACAGAGCCGTAACCGGCGACAAATAGAAACGAAAAGAATCACACTAGGAATAACCTACTGACACAGAATAATATTTTTTTACCTATCGTCAAGAATTTAAACAAATCACGCGTTTATTCGCGACACCAGTGAATCATTCGGACATTCCTCGATTCTGTGACGGTTGATTAAAAATAAAACACGATTATTCCATTTCAATTCCGAAGAAGGATAATATTTTTTTACAAACCGTCAAGAATTAAAACAAATCACGCGTTTATTCGCGACACCAGTGAATCATTCGGACATTCTTTGATTCGGTGAAGATTGATCAAAAATAACTATTCGATTTAAATTCTAGGAAAGATCATACGTATAAACAAACATACCTGTACGCATGATTGATGACAAGTGTGTATCGCACCTAAACACCAACAGATGCCAAATTGCAAATCCTTTATATGACGTTAAATCATAAACGCAAGGAAACAAAGAGCTTTGGACACAAGCCAGAAGACGTATTAAGATATACAGAGGCTAATTTCTGTTTCTTTGTGTGTAAACTTTCACAAATTTTCTATTTATAACCCACGCGAGGTTTACCGAGAAAAGGGAAGTCAATGTGCTTTTTATGTCGGATGTCGGGAAAATTAACGTTGCAAGCTCCCCCGCCGTGCGAGGCGTACTGCATCGCGGACGTCGGTTCGAAGAAAGCAATTGGAGGCGTTTAAAAATATGCATCCCCGGAAATTAGTTCTAAGAATGCGCTCAAAATACCGTGGGAATGAGTGTTGACTCCTTTGTCCAAATGAGGTTTCTGGACTTATGTTTCAACAGCCAATAACGATACTTCGCATGACCAAATAAGTGCACAAGATTATCCTATAATTTAGACTGATTCCTAGCCGTTATTTTGTATTAATAGTCTCTTGTGGAGATGGAAAAGGAAGGCATAATGCACCATGCTGGACCCGTACGGGTTGATGGATTTCACAAGTTTTTCGTAAATGTACTAGATTTTCTCAAGGCCGAATACTCATACGCAACTCAGATTTGAGAGCTGTTTAACATTGACGCCATACAAAATATGACAGATATCGACATCTGAAACTCAAAGTGAGACTTAAATAATGTGAATAGCCTCTGAGTATTCGGCCGTAAGACATGCAGGTTACCTCACAATGTTAATCCTTCAGTGTAAACAAGTGATAATCATATTAAAGTTATGATACGCACATAGATTAAAAAAATACAGACGTGAGAACCAGGGTTTGAAGTTAGAACCCTGGACCTTAAGACCGCAAGATGCGTGTTTAACCAATCGGCTATCACTGCTATGTAATTTCATAATGTTACAGTTGAATTTGTAATACAACTCCACCAAGCCAACTAGAAACCTGTCAAATGTGACGTCACCCACACCGCGCGGCGGTGGCGGGTGTGCGGGCGGTATGCGGGCGGGGAAGCCGCAATTCCATCCGAGTTCCTAGTTGGCTTGGTGGAGTAGTAGCTTAATACTCCTCATCATAATCATTTCATCCAAAAGACGTCCACTGTTGGACATAGGCCTCCCCCAAGGCTTTCCACAACGACCGGTCCTGTGCCACTTGCATCCAGCGGTATACTCCTCACTCACCTTCAATAACATATTCGTCAAACTTCACCGTCCCCTCAGTCTCCAGTCGGACGGGCGGGCGGAACTTCTCCAGGAGTATTCTGACAGCACCCTCGCGCCCGTGTCGCGACGCAGCGATGAGCGGCGTGCACTTGACCCCCTCACAGCACACATCCTGGAAAATTAAGGAGTTTTATTACTACTCTACCAAGCCAACTAGGAACCTGTAAAATTTGACATCACCCGCACAAAAAGGCGGTGGCGGTGTGCGGGAGGTGTAGCGGGCGGGATGTCGCAGGCGGTGGCGGGTGTGCGGGCGGAGAAACCGCATTCCATCCGATTTCCTAGTTGGCTTGGTGGAGTAGTATATAGGAACTGTGCCTATAACATCTATACTTATTTTTATAAGTCTGTCTGTTACATTTTCACGACTAAACCGCTACATTTTGCTATAGAGATAGACAGGACCGGACAGGTCCTTGGAAAAGGACATAGGCTACTTTTTGTATAAAAAATAAATGTAATGTAACGTCACTACTTTTATCCCCGTTCGGGGGTAGTCAGAGGCTTGAGTGGCCATACACCACCACATTGTGGAGGTATTAACCAACTCAAAGCCCACGTTTCACTAGATAGTCAGAACCCAACGTGACTGGTGGTGAACCTTGTCGCCGTGTATACAGGAACTGACTATTACCTAATCCCGAGGGATAGGTAGGTTTCCTCACTACTACTTACTACTACTAAGTACTTTTTGTTGCGAAAATAAAACTTGAAGGGGGTGAAATAGGGGATGAAAGGTTGTATTGAAGACCAATCATTTCTCAAGTTTAGGGATATAGAAAAGGCTACTCTAAGTACAAATTCTATGCAGACGAAGTCCTGGGCACCAGCTAATTCGTTTATAAAACTAATGTGTTCACTTTGTAAGATATATTATGTTGATAGGTTGAAAGATAGTGGGACCTGGCAAGATTAATTAAATCCATCCTCTTGTTTCTGTTTCGCTTGAGTTTCTCATATAGTTGTTTTGGCCTTTGAATTGATAATTTATGCAGTTTTTTATCAGAAACCAGGTCATGGTAGTACCCGAATTCAACTATATTCAACACTATTCCTAACTAGATAGAGTAGCATTTCAGGTGGCCTATGGTTTGCATCTGAGTTGTGTAGCATGTGTTAAATAATAGCAACAACCTGCATAAATAAAAATTGCAAGCAAACTGTTAAATTGTCTTCGGTTATTAAAACTGCAGCATACTTTTGCATTATCAAACAAATAAAATAAAGTGATGTTTCTTAACTCAAAAGACTCAAGGTTACCATGTAATATCAAAACAAAGTACTTATTGGCATATTATCTTGTGAAATAATAAAAAGGTATGGCCATATTCACATGTAAATATGTCCCTGGGGGTCACTGACCTGTCATTAACCTGCTCACATTGTTGTGTGAGAAAAACAAAGACTTGTTTTGTTTATTACCCTTTTAAGCTTTCAAAGTTCTTAGATTGATATGAATTAGGTAGGTCAACATCACTCATCATCAACATCACTAATACTGGTAAATTCGTCTTCACCCAAAAGTTTTCCTCATAGCAATACTGTTGTGATATAGAAGTAATGTGTGATACTTATGATATTAATGATGTTATAATATCTCCTGTTATGACTTTATATCACATCACCCCCATCACTTTCACCCTACTTACATCATTTACCTAACTTTGTTTGGGATACTTGTCTATTTCAAAATCAGCCAGATTTAAGTCATGATATTATTGGTGTAATCATCAAAAAGTCACAATACAGTGGTAAATAAAATAGCCAACTCTAAGCTAAGACGAGGAAACTCCATCAGCTGTCCCAACAAAGGCAAACCTCTATTAGAAGAGAATAACAAAGCAAAATAGAATATAATAATGCTGAAGGCAAATTAAATATGCGACCCCTGCTTTGTAATAGCATGCTGTTTCACAATATACCCCCGCGTAAGGCCAAAAGACGCAACTTCCCACTGGTACCAAGGTTACCACGATAAAAACGTTTTACGACGCAAAATCACATTCCGCGACGCATAAAAAGTAAATTAATAACTCCCCCGTCCATGTATAACGCGCAAAAGGCAACGCGCCTTAAATTTGTGTATGATAAAAATAGATGATCATAGTCAGATTTGTAATGACATTAGCAGAAATTGAGGAGCCTTTTGTACATGATATTTTATATGAAAGATTATACTCACGGTGTTCAATATATCGTCTATTTCGTCTGTGTTTTTCTCGTACAACAAAGCGTACAGGGTGAGGGACATTCCATCCCTGGCGGCGAAAAACACCCTTTCCCTGAGTGAGCTGCTCACATCGTCTAACATCAATTTATCCTCCATTATTTAACCACTATCCAAAGGGATACACGATTTTATTTCAACACAACACGTTCACGATAAACAGGTATTTGAAAAATGATTATTTTTAGCAGTAATTCAGGAGCAAAATCAAATCAACTTTTTCCACAAATGAAAAACTAGAGAAGTGCCAGCCAGCCAGGTGGAATGGACGTGTTGTTGTTGGTTTGTGATTGGATTTTTTGACAGTTTTGATCGATTTATTTGACATTAGTGGCATGAAATCGACTAATTTGGTAAAGAATATTCACTGCACTAATTCTATCACAGATTATAAAAACCGTATTAGTTTTGTTTAGTTTAGTTTCTAATTTTAATACCTATGGGGCGCCAAAGCCTCTTTGTACCTTTAAAATAAATACCCGTAGTATTACCATACACTGGGGCACTAAATCATAAAATTTCAATAATAATGGTAAGCTAGACGTTCTGAAAAAAAAAGTTCAAAAAATTCTTGCCACGTCTGGCCAAAGTGGAATGTATCAACCAATGAGAAACGGTTTGGTTTTTTTAAAACGTTTCTGTACTTTTAGCTTATATTTTGAGCATACATTTTCTCTAACCGAGCTATTTTGTTATACCATAATGTATTATTTATCCTTGTCTTATGCTAAAATACACAAATGCGGATGTTAACATTTTGACATTTTTTTGGTGAAGTTGTTTGGTTTTGACGTGTAACCTATTGCTTTGATGCTTTCCCTTTATTTACAAAGATTTATGTAAAAATCTGTCTGAAATAACTACAATAATGTCGAGCGGTCAATGGGAAGTTGTTGGGAAGAGCAAGAAGTCGCAGAATGGAAAGATAAAAACCAAAGAAGATGAGAAGAAGGCTGTTAAAAATGGGCCGAAACTTGAGGATGTCCGTGAGTATTATTTAGTTTTAATTTAATTTACACCCTTCATTCGCTAATAAACTCTATTTAATTAGTGAAACTTGTACAACTCAAACTCGTAAAATCGTGGTAGCTGACGGTATACATTGTAATTAGAATCCTGTTGGACGATATTTTGTTTGGTTAGGTTTCGGTAGTATTTCGTTTAGATTTTATTCCCTTATGTCCATGAATAATACAATAAATTCCTTCACAAAAGGCTCTGAAACTTCCAGTGGCAATATACTTTTATACTGTGTACATATAACAAAAAAATAGATTCTAAGCTTTGCAAATTCATTAATCCTTTGAAAAATTTAGTGCCCCATTCGCAAATAAAGTCGTTCTACTCTGGCATGGAGATTGACGATGATACGAAGCCGGCGAAAGAGAAGAAGAAGGAAGGAGACAAGAAAAAAAAGCAGGAGAAGAAATCCGAGCCACCTAAACCCAAGCCTCCAAAAACCATAGAAGGAGCTCTTGAGGCTGTAAGTAGTCTCTGATGTCTGTTTAACGCAGTGATTCAAGCACAGTCCGCCCAGGTGACTGCATCGTGTGGTTACGGGTTCAATTCCTGCCAACAAATTTCGGAAACTGCCTTTTTGTAATTTGCCCTGGTCGGCGGGGCTATTACATGTCAGTTGACAACTGGCTTCGGTTGTTCACCGAAATTTGATGGTAAATTAGAATGACATAACATTGGTATTACGTATTTCCATGGTACCTTGATATCCATTCACCGAAATACGTAATACCAATGTTATATCATTCTAATTTACTATCAAAGTTTGGTGTACAACCAACACCAGTTGTCAACTGAGATACGTAATAGCTCTGCTGGGTGTTACTGGGATCACCCCCAGTCCATTGTATGGTGGTCATAGTACAAGCCTTGCTTATTATGGGATCATACAGTTGGTGTGTAAGTCTGGGGATATTTGTTTATTTAACTCATCACTATCATAGGTAATAAACGAAAAAAGAACTTGCTAGCCTGTCTCTTGTTCGTGAAAATTGGAAAGGGTTTAGGCCCAAACTCAGTAGTTCCTAAACCGTTAATCAGAATCTGTTTCATTTGTCATGGATGTGTAAATACACTTAAATCAATATTAATTCGTTGAATCTCATTATTGAAGTGTGTTGTATGCGAACATTTGGACTGAGATCAGACTATTAAATAATATAACAAAAATGCAAAAAATCTAGAGAAAGTTAACTTATATAATGTAATTGTTATGTATACTTCCACACTCTACTTGCTACGGTATATTATTAAAATTGCAAAACGTCTTGTGTAAACAATAAGTTTTAAAGTGGATGACGTAAGTTGCATATTTATGTTTTATTTTAAATGCACAAAAAAATGAGGTCAGTGCAATACCTAAAGTGTATACAGGGACACGCTGTATTGAGTGTATTGAATCGTTTCACATTGAAAATTAATAATTGCTATTCATTCCTTGCAACCTTAGCCTACCATTAATTACGTGAGGCGTTCAGTGGGGGGGGGGGGGTTCGAGCTGAATCTCACGTGGAGGAGAGAGGGGAGGTCTCTGCAAATATCATGTAACATATTTACACATAAAGTATGCATTTTGAAAAATGTCACGTAAGATTAGGGGGGAGGGGCCGAGACAAATCTCACGAAATCTCACCATGGGGCTAGGTGTTGAAAATCAGTATGATAAGTCATATCCAAAGGTTTAATACATCTTCGGTTTTAAGTGAAACAATTTATTTCAGATCGACCCTGCAGAGCTAGCGAATATAATAACAACAAACAAGATTCGCTTCTTGAACGCTCCTCTCGTGTGGCTGAAAGACGTGACAGCGTTCCTCAACACCAAGATACAGATAGAAGTAGAAGACCCTACGTTCTCTAGTCACCCACCTCTCTACCCACTCTCCACGATCCCCGGAGAGATCAAGAATCTGTTGAAGAGCGTGCTGCAAGACGCAGGAAAGGCCAATGCTCAGTTGTTCTATGAGTTGACGTTGACGGCACTGGCTAATGATATGAGCAGAGGTATGTGATATTCTGGCAATTTTTTCAATGTTATTAAGGTGGCAAGCAAGTGAACAGCTCGGCTAATTCTTGCAATACCAAAGCCGTCGCTCGTACGTTGCCGCAGCTGATATAGCTGATATATGCCGATCTTCTGTGAGAAGGTGGTACCTCCTACCCTGATCGAGCCAGCCCATATATGAGCTGCAGTCAATTGGCTAAATCTTGGCAAAATATACGCAAATACCCTCACTCTATTAAGCACAGAATATTCTATCCCGTTTGTCTATATCACATCCCGTTTGTCTATATCCTATCCCGTTTGTCTATATCCTATCCCGTTTGTCTATATCCCATCCCGTTTGTCTATATCCTATCCCATTTATCTACAACCCATCCCGTTTGTCTATATCCCATCCCGTTTGTCTATATCCCATCCCGTTTGTCCATACGCTATCCCGTTTGTCTATATCCTATCCCGTTTGTCTATATCCCATCCCGTTTGTCTATATCCCATCCCGTTTGTCTATATCCTATCCCATTTGTCTATAACCCATCCCGTTTGTCTATATCCCATCCGGTTTCTCGATATTCCATCCCGTTTGTCTATACGCTATCCCGTTTGTCTATATCCTATTCCGTTTGTCTATATCCCATCCCGTTTGTCTATATCCCATCGAGTTTGTCTATATGTCATTCCATTTTCCAGGTCAATTGGTGAACGGTCACAGGCTACTCCTGCAGATGCTGGCGCACGACAACCCTGACTTCTGTGTCGCGTCCATCCAGAAGAGTGCCAGCCTCCGCAACTCCTACCAGAACCGCCCGCCCATCGGCCTCTCCCTACTGTGGGCGTTCGGCCAGGGCGGGATTAATGATTTCGCTGTTGGATTGAAAGGTATTTTTTTTATAGGACTGCGGTGCCAGAAAAACGTACGGCCCGCCTGATGTTAAGCAGTTACCGTAGCCTATAGATGCTTACAAAATCTGACGAACTCGAGTTTTTTTTTTTAATTTATCATGTTGGAGCATGAAAAGTATCAATAAATGACACGCTTGAGTATTTCCGTGTCATTACTTTTTTTTTTTTTAATTATCATGTAGACGCTTCCCCTACCGCTGAAAGTGGAAACATCTAGAACAATGTATTCTTCCTATCATCTAATCTACCGAATCTAATAGGTTTGGGCGACGCCGGAGTAAATCCACAATGAGCACGATGGGCTCCCGGTCCATAAGTCCAATGTGCTAAAAACTGGCATGTATTTTTTTAAACTACATCTTTTGGGTACATAGATAAGTATCTGATACTAGGTCAAAACCTTCTCGACAATGATAACGCTTATCACGCTATCGGTCGTCATTTTGACACTTTTCAAGCTAAATAGATAACCCGGTAACTATCTCTCAGTTACCTCTCAGTGCTTTTACCGGGGAAGAAACTCTGTAACATTTGTTAAATTATAAAATATTGTGTAATAAATAAAAAGGTATGTGATTAAAAATATCGTCTGACAAACACCATAGGCATATCACAGCACGATAATAAGTCGTGACAACTCAATGGGATTGGGGAACATGCCTAAATTATTATTTTTTGCAAAATTAAACCTGTAAAGTAAAAATAATAGCTAATTTACAGTTCGCTGACGGTGAGGGAAAACATCGTGAGGAAACCTACTTATCCCTCGGGATTAGGTAATGGTTATTTCCTGTATACACGGCGACAAGGTTCACCACCTGTCACGTTGGGTTCTGACTATCTGGTGAAACGTGGGCTTTGAGTTGGTTAATACCTCCACAATGTGGTGGTGTATGGCCACTCAAGTCTCTGACTACCCCCGAATGGGGATAAAAAAAGTCGTGACGTTATATGTATATATCTAAATATATAAGAATCAAAGTCCTGATTGACTGACTGACTGACTGACTGACTGACTGACTGACTGACTGACTGACTGACAGACAACGCACAGCCTAAACCGCTGATCGTAGAGACTTGAAATTTGGAGGGTGGGTTTGTCTTGATGTGTAGGGGTGTACTAAGAAAGGGTTTTTTGAAATTCAACCCCTAAGGGGGTAAAATAGGGGATGAAAGTTTGTATGGAAGTTCGTCATTTTTGAAGTTAGGTATTATGAAAATTGCTGATTAGGTGTCTTTTGAAAAATAAAAAATATGGATTTCAGGGTTTTTGAAAATTCAACCCCTAAGGGGGTAAATAGGGGATAAAAGTTTGTATGGAAGTTCCGTCATTTTTGAAGTTAGAATTATTTAAATTGGTGATTAGGTGTCTTTTCAAAAATAAAAAAGAGTAATTTCAGGGTTTTTGATAATTCAACCCCTAAGGGGGTAAAATAGGGGAATGAAAGTTTGTATGGAAGTTCGTCATTTTTAAAGTTAGAATTATGAAAATTGCTGACTAGGTGTGTTTTAATAATGAAAATGATTAATGTTATGGTTTTTGAAAATTCTACCCCAAAGGGGGTGAAATAGGGATGAAACTTTGTATTGAAATTCGTCATTTTTAAAGTTACAATGATGAAAATTGTTGTTTAGGTTTCTTTTTACAAATAAAAAAGATTAATTTTAGCGTTTTGGAAAATTCATCCCCTGAGGATGTAAAATAGGGAATGAAAGTTTGTATGGCAGTACCGATTCGGGCTAATCTCTGAAACGGCTGGACCGATTTTGACGGGACTTTTACGGGCTAATGCGATACGGGATCCGGGATATCCGAGATACGGGATCCGATATCCGGGATACGGGATCTGGGATCCAGGAAACGGGATAAGGCTCCGGCAAACGGAAGCTGGGATCTGGAAAACGGGATCCAGGATTCAGAAAATGAGATCAGGGATACGGGACCCGGGAAACGAGATCCGGGTATAAAATCCGGGATGTGGAATACGGAACCCGTGATATCCGGGATACGGGATCCGGGATCCGGAACACGGAATTTGCGATGCGGGGAACAAGATCCGGGATACGGGACCCGGGAAACAAGATCCGGGATATGAAATTCAGGATATTTGATACGGGATTCACGATATCCGGGATACGGAATCCGGGATTTAGCAAACGGAATCTGAGAGACGCGATACGGGGTCCGGGATATACGAGATCCTGAAAACGGGATCTGGGATACGGGATCCGGAAAACGGTATCCAGGATCCAGGCAACGAGATCCAGGATACGGGACCCGGGAAACGAGATCCGGGATACGAAATCCGGGAAACGAGATCCGGGGTATGAAATCAGGGATATGGAATACGGAACCCGTGATATCCGAGATACGGGATCCAGGATCCGGAACACGGAATCTGGGATACGGGGAACAAGATCCGGGATACGGGACCCGGGAAACAAGATCCGGGATATGAAATTCAGGATATTTGATAAGGCTTCACGATATCCGGGATACGGGATCCGGAAAACGGTATCCAGGATCCGGGCAACAAGATCCAGGATACGGGACCCGGGAATCGAGATTTGGGATATGGGATACGAGATACGGGATTCGTGATATCCGGGATACGGGATTTAGCAAACAGAGTCTGGGAACGGGATCCGGGGTACGGGGTCCGGCATACGGGATCCAGGATCCGGAAAACGGGATCCAGGATCCGGGATCCGGAAAACGGGATCCAAGATCCGGGCAACGAGATCCAGGATCCAGGCAACGAGATCCAGGATACGGGACCCGGGAAACGAGATCCGGGAATCGAAATCCGGGATATGGGATACGGGATCCGTGATATACGGGATCTGGATAACGGGATCCAGGATACGGGATCCGGAAAACGGGATCCAGGATCCGGGCAACGAGATCCAGGATACGGGATCCGGGAAACGAGATCCGGGATACAAAATCTGGGATATGGGATACGGGATCCGGGAAATGGTATCCGGGATGCGTTTTTTTTTTATTTAAATTCTGCGCGGACGAAGTCGCGGGCAAAAGCTAGTATATATATAAAGTAAAAATGTCTTACGATTACAAACAATATTTTTTTTATCGCCATAAATACAGCCCTTTAAAGTTCCGAAAAAAGTAACTACTTGTGAAGCAAACTTCAGTAACTATCTTAATAATCATAGTATTTTTATCACAATATGTTAAACAATCATTTGTAATCCTCTCTCTGACATCCTTTCGGGGAACACAAGCTTGATGAAAATCTATAAAATATAGGATGATTTTAAACATCATCGCTCTTCCAGCCTGGCAAGAACTGTTTCTTCCGATCATTGAACTGAAGAACTACTCCAAGTACGTGGTCAGCTACCTATCGCAGCTGCTGGACAGACACATGGCGGGCAACGCGAGCGTCACCCAGGACCAGCTGGTCGCCATGATAGACATGGTCAACAACAAGAGGAATACCCTATCGAAGGACTTGTCAAGTGACCTTATCAAGCAATTAAGTAAATATAAGGTGAGTGCCCACCATTTCATTCCCCCTCCCCCTCTCCCCTCCCCTCCCCTTCCCCCCCCCCCCCCACTGTGTTGTGATGCTTCGCTTTTCTCACTAACAAAAATAGTGTGTGGCTCATATGTTTGGTATGAAATATGCCAACGAAAAAATTAATTATAATTTGGCTGAAAACTTCAGGGAACATTAAGCCAGCATAAGCAGACCTCCCTTTATTATGTGTGTCGATCACAGACATAGATCTACGTCTGTGGTGTCAATAGTCATCAGGGCTCAGCTTATGTTGGCAATGTTCCCCGGGATGTGCAGCCGATTCATTGGTGAAATTCCTGTGTCTTGATAATTAAGATGAATCAATGTTTCAGTATAATAATGTTTTAATCCATTTATTTCATAATGTTTTCCTGTGCTATTCATTAACTCATTCAAACTACGCGATTCGTGAGGTATTCTTACCAGAGTTGCAAAAAAACAGGAAATCTAAAATGAAAACTGTTTAAAACGTATTTAAATCATTGATTTAAAACAGGAGGACAAAAAATCATTGATTTTAAATGTTTAAAACATGTTTTAAACACGGTGTTTAAAACAAGAAGATTTTTTCGTAACAACCCTGATTCTTACACTACCCGTGATTCCAGGATATATATTTCAATAGAAGTAACAATAAGTTGCAAGTAACCTTCAACCAGCTGATGAAGAAGCTCCCTAACCAGTACCTCACTGGGCCCACCCTGGACCCATACCATGCGGTACTGGTGGATTGCCTCGTGGACTGCCTCGCCAGGGACGACTCCTGCAACGCCACGTGGAGGCAGCTCTTCCATAAGTGCAGCAAACAGTCGGCTACGTTACTGGATTACATAGGTATGTAACGTTTATTTAAAACTAGCTTTTGCTCGCGACTTCGTCCGCGCATAATTTGTCTTACGGGAACATACTATCGTGGTAAAAAGTATCCTATGTGTTAATCCAGATTATAAACTATCTGCGTTCCAAATTTCATCAAAATCTGTTCAGTAGTTTTTGCGTGAAAGAGTAACAAACATCCATCCATCCAAACTTTCACATTTATAATATTAGTGGGATTACTTATAATGATCGTGTAATATCCCTCATAAACCTATGCCATACCTGCCGATTATTCATGTTCCCCAAATTTGTAGAGTTTTTAGCCAGTTTAAAATGGTTTTAGAAAGCATTTCTAGGAACAAAAGTGATTTGTAAGTCCATCATAACTTTCTATGAATTTAGGGGATAATCTATACCTCTATACTATTATTATAAATGCGAAAGTAACTCTCTGTCTGTAACGCTTTCACGACTAAACCGGTAAACCCATTTTGATGAATTTTGGTATGGAGATAGACAGGATCTTGGAGCAGAACATAGGCTACTTTTTATCCCGGAAAATTTTCAGGTTCCTGTAGGATTTTAAAGTTAACGCGGATGAAGTCGCGGGTAGAAGCTATTAACGTAATAAATAAATAACGTAGAGAACGGTAGATCTTGTCCGACGAGTACCCGACAGGCATACCTGTACTGTATTCCTAGCGCTACATTCCAAACACGTAAAACTGGGATTTAGTAAAACCATTGTTTGTAGACACAAACTGGGCTGAAGTTAGTACGAAATTGAGGCAAAAATCGCTGAAAATGTCGGTGTTACAATATCAGGAGGTTTGCGGCGAAGCTCTAAAAGGAAAGAAGAAGGATGAAACTGTCGTGAAAACGAACAAAATATGCCAGGTTAGTAGATATTTATTTACTTATCGCCATCGACCATGTAACTAAAAGGCTTTTAATATCTTTAATATGAGGCCAATCCATGGGGGCCAACCTACAATACTTCCCTACTTTTTACAATACTGCCCTAAAAGTGTATATGTTTTTATTATCATAAAAATTAAAATAAGGTAGGCAAAGGAGGAGGTCGTGTAATTTTTTTCAGCAAGACTTTCTAATATTTTTCTTTTATTACGCTAGTGTTGTTTACGATTTTAATCGACTAAAAAAAGAGCTTTGAAAATTAAATCGACATTGGGGTCTTTTTTTTTCTCCTGGTGTTACCATAATATTCTGTATACTCTGAATAAAATCAAAATAGTTAACACCAATGTTATTCTAAATCTAATCAAAAACTAAAAACTGTCGTCTTCCCGTGGGTATTGGAAATACAATATTGTAATAAAGTTGTTCTTGCACCTGGTTATGTAAAATTATTTTCATAGTAGCTTCCATTATTTCTTGCACTGGTCACCCTAAATTCTTCAGTAAAAAAAAAACGAGTGTGAGGGGTCGACATTTTTTCCATCAAATTAAAAATTACATTTTTCGGAGATATTCCTCAAGCTTTAAAGGTAAATAAAACGGTATACACGCCAGTTAAATATATTTAGATATTTCTATCAAATTATGGTGCAAATTATATGAATGTCTCGTTAAAATTACGCCCATGGACTAATGTGCGCAAATCGTTGGAATAAATTCAAAGAATCGCGCAGTTTGCCGATGAATGGAAGTTGAAAAACTGCTTTAGGCGTTGGGTGGTTAGCGGGCGTCGTGATAACAGTAAATGTTGATGTGTTACATCCGTTAGATACTCCGCGGGAGGTACGTAGCGCGTTACACATAAAACAAATTTGTCGTATCGAATTCCAGGTATTGTACACGTATTTCGCATAAAATCTGTAGCATTCCTCATATTGACCCTATTTATTCATTAATTTGAGTGTATATTCGTTAGATTCTCTTATTTCTGTACACTTTCTATATTTAGATATCTACTGATCAGCCTACATAAATCCAAAATATTCAAATTCAATTCAAATATAAAAAAATACTATGATTTTCCGCACTAACCAGAATGGGTACCCTAAATATTGTTTTCTTTATCTAGTTCATTACTTTTGTAACCTATTTTTGAGGTTAAAAAAATAATAAATTGTTGTTGGTGACAGGATATTCTAGACAGAATGACGAGTACTAGAAGGTTCCCTTGGATCTGGGCTAGCTTCTTCCTGCTGGTCGGCATCGCTGGGCTGGTCACATACGATGTATCCAGAGTTGGTGGCAATTTCCCGAGTAAGTGCAATCTTATTTTTCTAATAAAACTGATATTTTACTTATTAAAAAGATTACACACTCTCATATGCCTATGTTTTGTCAAAGTGTTCTATGAAATATCTGGCAATTCACAATGGTGTATTAGTTCAGTACATTCTCTTATTGGAGTGAATGTTGAGTGTGTCAAAAGAAGCATGAAATAGATTTAGTGCAGTAGAAATGTGCTCATTACAAAATATGTGTGGTGTCACTCTTGCTGTCTCGTTGAAGAAATAGGAATCAGTGGTCTCTGGCTATCACTTATGTATGTAGGTATGTTACCATTCCATTTCTGCATTTTGCTATAGGATAATAAGTTAAAGTAGTAAATAGTGAGTGCACTGATGACCATTGTATGGTAGCCAAACCACAAGTGTTGCTTAGTTTGGAAGTTGGAACCATACAGTTGGTGAGTAAGTCGGGCCATATTTATTTATAAAGTTAAATTTTCTTGAGTTGTTATGCATCTCAAACAAATAGAAACTAGTAATATTATGTAGATATGGTCACAGAGGATATGACCCGACAATGAATAGCAATTCAGTTTAATGTTTTGAAGATAAGTGAGTGCTAGAAAAGTCACACATGGACATGCTCTGATAAGATTGCACATTGTAATGACACCTTTTAACCCATGTTGCATAAACACCTTATCTCAAAGGATTCATGTATAGAATAGAATAACAAGTATACTGGTCAAACACCTACCACTTGTGGCCTTGTGTAACGATAATAGCATAAAAAAAGTTGATGTTTCCAGTTTATATTTATACCAAAAACAAAGTCAGTTTTGAGCCATAAGCTATCGAAAAAGGTTAATTACTGGTTTAGGTAGTAATGTTTTATTATTCTTGACTATTTTTTTATAACAAAAGTAGTGATTATCATATCGAATATGTTAAACATTCGTCTTGGCAACTGAGCTGCTCTATCAGTCAGTTTTGCTTGTAAATGGAAAATACCTATATTGAGATGTATGACGTCATACATAGTTGCCACGCGCCAACTCGTTAGCAGATGTGTTTGTAGGCTGACAGGTGTAGTGTGTGATTCAATAGGTATTGAGTAGATACCTATTGTTTGTACATACTTACTAGGCGATACCTAGTTCTTTATTATATTGTATAAAGCTCATAAATAATATCTTATCTTGAGACCTTATACCATCTGGTATAACGTGGCTGCATAACAGTTAATTGCTTTATCCCTAGAAATTATGCATATGCTAGCATAGGTAGGGCGCTCAGCTCACCGCATCGAATCAAAGTCAAAGTAATTTTCCATGGTGTTACTAAGTTAGGGACCATAGGCCCGTATTAATAAACGTATCTCAAAATTGAGATCTTTAGATGCCGTTTTCAACGTTTAATGTATGGAATGTCAAAAACAGCATCTCAAATTCTATATCAATCTTGAGATCGATTTATTAATGCCATAGTGTCTATGTCCAGAGATATTGATTTAAATCCCGCGTTACCCACAGAGAGTACAACGGGCCGTTTCCTCAACGACATAGGCGTGTTAGAACACAGCCAGCACGCTTGGCGGAAGACTTTATCGACGTCCGCACGCGGCTACCTCTGGCTGGAAACTAACGCTCCAGTCTACTACACCCAAACCGTTGAAGTCTGTAAACCATACACGCAGCTCAGCAAAGACTTCTTCATAGTGGCCGTGAAGAAGGCAGGCCTCTTGTACGCGAACACTAAGGAGTACGTCGCAGATAAGGCCCCAGTTGTGGTGGCCACCATCGAACAGTACGCGCCCGGATTGGTGGATAATGTTCAGAGTTATGCGGCGACCGGCGTCGGATTGGTTAAAAAATATTCCAATGATTATTATCAGTGGACGGCGGAATACTTGAAGACTAAAGTTTTTGTGTGAGTACAAAGTTTTATCTAGATTTTTTTGTTATTTTACAGGCAGTCTGACACCAAAAAAATGTATTGGGTACACTTTTTTTAGCTGTCTTGTATTGTTCTAGGATTGACTCGGGACTAATTCGAGATATCCTTTATAATATATTGAGGTCTAAATTAGAGCAAATATTTTTTGTATATCCTTCCTTATAATTTTTATTAATATTATTTATCAAGCAGGCAGTTTATTCAACTTATAGGTGCCTGCATCTGGTTGCTCTCTTCTAGTTTTTATCTTTGAGGTCTTTGTCAAGTCCCTTCTTAATCTGGTCCATATTTTGGGCTAATTTCTTCAGGGACTTATAAATAATAATAATTAAATTACTTTATATTTTTATTTGACGTTGTCGCTCTCTCTATTCCAGAGGCGAGTGGGCGCCAGAGATCCTCCAGAGCAAGACTCAAATAGCGCTGAACGTGACGCGCACGCACGTGTCATCATACTTCCACTGGTTCAGGGAGCAGGTTCACATCTACTCCAAGATACCTTGAAGTGTGCGTCTCATGCACACCTAGTGATAATGCCGTCACTTCGGGCCGGGGACTGTGTTCCGTTTAGTTTCTTTGATTTATTGTGAATGTGGTGTACAAAGGAACATTTTGAATTAAGTTCTTTTTTTATAAAGGGATAACTGATGTACTGTTGGCCATTAAGACTTCTGCCTGTCAGTAAACCTAGTGATAGTAAGCACAAAAAAAATTAAAAGTCGAACTAACTGAAGTCACAAAAGACTAATTATAATTATCAATGTTTACATTACTTTCTTGGCGTCATTTGGTTATTGTTTTATAAATAAAACTTGTCAGTCATATAATCATTTGTGTGTATACATAAATCGTTTATTCAAACTTCCTTATCACCACAAACGCTTCTTATTAAAGCTGGACTTTGCACAAATCGAACACAGTCCTCTGCCCGTATGATTTTCGTTCAATCTCTAATTTTTATTTATATGTTTATTTCCTATAAAAAATCGAGTACAATACACACAATGACACATTTTACAACCATTTTTTGGCACTTTGTGAAACACTACCCAAATCATTTGGCCCCATACCACGTTAGATAGGCCTAAATATTTACCTACTACCATTTTATAAAAACTGCCAACTAATAATGCCGTGCCAAAAATTGGATCGTTTACCCTATTTGGATGCTTTGTTACATTCATGTTATTAGTCAATGCAATAATATAAATCATATCATTGATACATTAGACTTATAAAATATGTAATTTAATACCATGACAATCATTAAATCTTAGTATTAATTTAAAATCGAATATCTAGTGTTTGAATACATTCCGCTGATGCATTTAAATACCAAACAGACTGGTATCATCTCCGTAATTATAATTTTCACTAAGTTACCTCGATTGTCATCCAAATAATGAAATTTCATTTGATTATATCATTTTATTGAAGTGTTTTAACGGTTGAGATGTAGGGTTATAAGTTTTTTTTCTAGTATATTTATTATGTGTTGAGAGATCGTGTATTTTAAAATATGTTTTAATGAAATGTGTAAGAAATTGGATTGTAAGTACTAAGCAAATAACACTACTGCCATAGTTAAACATCAATGTGGAAGATGCTCTACAGGATCTTAAAACTACTCCTGTGGTTCAGTTAATTTTAGGAACATTGCTAAGTCACCGAATTAGAATTATACAGGCTGTCTGGTTGAACAATTTACATATTGATATAGAGTGCTCAGTACTCGATTCTCATTCTAATTATGTAAAAAAAATAGGTGCCTAATATTTGCCTAATTTATCTTAAATTATCCACTCAAAACAATAAGCGTGGTCAGGATCGTATCTCCTTGATTTGACGTACCTATCAAGTGTCATTAGCACTAGCGTTCTACGCGAGCCACTGCGGTGTCCACAATTTCGGAGTTTTAGCACATTAATGAAAGTTTTCTCTGTACTTCATTGGTATTTTTAATGTTTCATGTTACCATAAATTTTCATGTCCTTCAATATGTAAAGTGATTAACCAGTCAGTCTGTATAATTTTAAATAAACCTGAATATAGCACGGAGTTTGGTAATTCTGCATTATCTTCAGGGTTATTTATTTATTATGTTTATCTATCGATTTGTTGATGAATGTTCCTAAAATAATCTGAATTATAATAGACTCCCAAGTCATCTATATTGCGAGCGTGAGAGCACCCCTCATCGATCTGGGAGTGCCGACTTCTCGGTACTTCGCGACACGTGATCTCAGCGAAGCTGTTACAACGTTCATTTCACAAACACGAAATGTTGATAAAACCAGCATTTTGTTTGGACTAGCAAGAATGTCTCATTTGGAACTTCTGGGCACTGTATTGACAAACTTATTACATTTTTATACATTTACCATCAAACTCATGGTTTTAATCCATTTATAGTGGCATTAAGTTCACTAACTGAAAAGTGCTTGATGCCATTGTAAACGGATTCAAATTTCTATACAATGAATGAAACCTATAAATTGCAAGTTTGTCAACTGTTCCTCAGGATGATTTGATTAATGTTGTGTTGTACGAAAGTAATTTGTAAGATCACGAATAAATACTGTTAGTGATTGAAGTGTTTGTTTAATTTTAATAATTTACAAATCATGGAATAGAAAAATACATACCGTACCTGCTGTGGTTTGAAGACAAAATCAAACACTAAAATTTCATTTCAAAATATAATTCTATTTACATTTTTAATAATAAACATAACTAGTTACTAAAGAATAATTTACTAGTATTATCATAAATAGCCGCTGCTAACTCGTCTGTATTGTCCTTACGTATAGCTGCTAAGATTTCTAAAACTTGCCTGCAAAAAAGTAAACCTAGATTAGTGGCCATTTCTATTCACGACTTCCGACAATTCTCAGTAGTCTTACCAGTTTTACTAGTGGAAATTTTCCCTTATTAGTTAAGGCAGGCTTATCACATACTAGCTGTGCCCGCGGCTTCGCCCGCGTGTAAATTGATGTGTAAGATTAGCCTATGTCTCATTCCAGAATCTACACTATCTACGTTTCAAATTTCATTAAATTCAGGTTAGTAGTTATGGAGATGCATGGTAACAAACATTCAGGCCCACACTTTCGCATTTATAATAGTAGGATGGTACTAGGGGTAGCTAGGTTAACAATATTATAGCAAAAAATCTCCACTCACACAATATTAACAGGCTCGTTCCTCCCTTTCACCTGGTTCTCAGATCCCACAGAATACTTCTCTTTCTTCACCGTAGGGAACTTGGTGACCACATGCCCGTACCCAGGGTGCGTTGGCTTCACCTCGCACCAAGGACAGTCCGTTTCTATCATGAGCCTATCACGAGGTATTTTTGATGCCACTTCTAGGTTTTCTTTTGTTCTCAAAGAGCTATAAAATTGGATGAGACAAATTAGAATGTAATCTTCGAAAATTTTCGCTAAATTGTATGTTGGTCTGACGTTATTTGGTTCAAGTGTGAAGGCAAATTATCTTTTCGGAGGAAATAACCCCTGGTCTAGATGTTACTGAGATTGCAACGTCATAAGAATCAACTTTAGAGCTTCGTGGATACCTACTGTGCTACATTTTGTTAATTCAATCTCATGTACCAACAAATCTACTAAGAACTAACCATCCATTAATACCTATATACATTCCGAGGGCTAGTATCTTCTGAAGCGCGTCCTCGGTTCCGTCGAATGAGTGCACGACCCCGCCGGTGACCTGGTCGCGGTTCCTTCCCAAAACGTCTACCAGGTCGTCAGCAGCCGCGCGGCAGTGCAGGAACAGCGGTAGGGAGAACTCGCGACTAAGTTGCAACTGGTATTCAAAGTACCTGGATTAAAAGTTAACAATTACACACACAACATAACTTCCAATTTCCATGGCATAGATGCAGTTCAAATTTGTCACACCAGGCACTCTCAGTACAATCGATTTGGGACATAGTCCCATAATATGGGGCCATCCATTAATTACATCACACGTAAAGGGGGAGGGAGGGGGTCGACGAAATGTGACATTGTGTGACAAGGGGGTGGGAGGGGTCCTAAGTTTTGTGACGTCACATTTAAAAATCTAATATATCTAAGTATTAAAACCGAAATTTGAATTTTTAAAGAAAAATTTTGAAAATTTATGAAAATTATAAAAAATATGTAACGTCACACAGGGAGGGGGGGGGGGGGGTCTCGCAAATGTGACCAGCTGTGACAGGGGGGAGGGGTCTAAAAATTATGAAATTCGTGTGACGTCTTACGTTTCTGACATTCCTTAACATGACATGCTTTAACCTTGAAACTAAAAAAGATTACATAGTAGTAATGTCATAGCATATATTATCTAAGTATTGCTTCTGTTAGACTCTCCAACTAAACTAAATGCCTGGGCTAGGTGTCGACAAAAGGTAGACTAAAAATTTTTTACTAAGTATATTTTTTTAGTAAAAATTAAACTTACTTCAACTGAACATCCTTTTCACAAAAGTTCAATCTTTCATAGTCCAGCCCACATTCACCAATAGCCACCACTTTGTCTCTATTTTCTCTGATCAGGTCTCTAAGGCCTTGTAGGTATGTGACGGGGTCAGCAACAAACTCATTGCATCTCGTCGGATGGCAGCCTACTGTTGCGAACAATCTGGCTGAAAATAATAATGGGATTTAATGTTTCAGCTTTTGGACATACTATGAAACGATATAGCAAATATTAACGATAGCGTAATAATCGTAGGGATGTCCCCAAAACTATGGATAATAGGTACCAGAAAATTACTAGTGTTTTTATGTATGGCTGCTATTAGTTTTAGGTTGCATAGATGTTAAAGAATTTCCTAAGGTCTAATTGTTCGGACGGCAAGATGCAAAATTTAGGTTTTGATACAGTTACACACAGCGTGGGTAGGCCCCCACAAGGTGGACCGACGACCTAGTAAAGGTCGCAGGAAACCGCTGGATGCAAGCAGCACAGGACTGGTTGTCGTGAAAAACCTTGGGGGAGGCATATGTTGATAGCCAAGCGTTTCTTAGTTTGGGACCATACAAAAATAACTTGTGTGGTTTGGGGGTTTAAACAAATTTAATTTAAGAACTAGGAGAACACAATTCTGAAGACTATAGAACCTTGTACCTACTTACAATCGCAACGGGACAGTTCTAACGCCTTCTTGCTCTCCGTCAAGCTGCCACCAGTTATTATCATTTTATCCAAGCCGCCGGTCCAGCTCCGCTTCAAAACCACTTCCAGATCAGTCTCGTGCTTCTTCGAACCATGGTACACACCCTGATACATATCATCAGTGAGGTTTGCTCCGATATCTTGAAAATAAACAAGGAGCTAAGGGGCAGGCCGGGAGGTATTGATTTGGTTTGATATTTTTTTGTGTCACTGAAGTCTGAACTTACCAATATATTTTCTTAGCGACGCCATTCTCCTCATTAAATATTTGATCCGGAAAATCCTTTTCGGTATCGAATTTATTCACAAGTTTGTTTTGGTTGTTTCGTGTCAAAGACGTCAACTTGAATGTTTAGAGGTTATTTTTTTATTTTATTTTTTATAAGATTAGTTTTACGGCCCTGGGAACTAGCCCTTTGGAGCCTAACATCAGTATACTTTTATTACATTTTTTCTTAATTCTACCTTATAACTACCTTAAATCTACCTTATAACTACCTTATTTCTACCCCCCCAAACCCTATCAGTAAAGTGGCGGATACTTTACTGACAAATTACTAGACTTCTTGGGAGAAGCCGAAAATCATGTTTCATCACTTTTGTTCCAATTGCCCACACTCACGCACATTTATGACCATATAATGGTTAATATTCCACGAATATTACACATTATATTACACGAAAACACAAGTTTTGGAAATTAAAACAAAAATCACAACATGACTTTTCCACTTCCCGCCAAAAAAAAACTTTTGAGGTTATTTTTTTTTTTTTTTTTTTATAAGATTAGTTTTACGGCCCCTGGGAACTAGCCCTTTGGAGCCTAACATCAGTATACATTTATTTCATTTTTTTTCTTAATTCTACCTTATAACTACCTAAAATCTACCTTATAACTACCTTATTTCTACCCCCCCAAACCCTATCAGTAAAGTCGCGGATACTTTACTGACAAATTACTAGACTTCTTGGGAGAAGCCGAAAATCATGTTTCATCACTTTTGTTCCAATTGCCCACACTCACGCACATTTATGACCATATAATGGTTAATATTCCACCAATATTACACACTATAATACACGAAAACACAAGTTTTGGAAATTAAAACAAAAATGACAACATGACTTTTCCACTTCCCGCCAAAAAGCCCCTTTTGAGGTTATATTCATACAGTGTTGCCAGATGACCATGTGAATATCCCCCATTTTTTTTCGTAATCCCCCCGAAAATTACCCTTTAGAAAATCCCCCCAAAACAGTTTTTCTCATCTGAAATTTAAATTTGTATTTTTTTTTAATTTAAATTTTCATACATAAACAAAAATAGGCACTCTTTCCTAATAACTTCGTCACAAAACGATAACGAACTAATTGAATTAATAGATTGAATTTATTTCTGAAAAATGAAAATAAGTAGGTATTGATCCCCCGTGTTTATTTTCCCACCCTGAATATCCCCCCAAAGAATCCGTCCCCCCGAATCTCCCCCCAAAGGCGAAAAATAAACCCGCATTTGCAGGGAATCCTCCCCATCTGGCAACACTGTATTCATAGAATCATAGATACTTGGTGCGTTCCATTCACTGTTATTTTTGTTATTTTCGTCCACAAAAAGTGTTAAAAACGATAATAATGATCACTTTCAGTACAAGTTGGTGCGAGTGGAACGAGATTTGTGATCGAAAATAACGAAATTAACAAAATTAACAGTGAATGGAACGCACCAAAGATAGCATTAGATTTTTTTTTTTTATAAGATTAGTTTTACGGCCCCTGGGAACTAGCCCTTTGGAGCCTAACATCAGTATACAATTACATTTTTTCTTAATTCTACCTTATAACTACCTTAAATCTACCTTATAACTACCTTATTTCTACCCCCCAAACCCTATCAGTAAAGTGGCGGATACTTTACTGACAAATTACTAGACTGCTTGGGAGAAGCCGAAAATCATGTTTCATCACTTTTGTTCCAATTGCCCACACTCACGCACATTTATGACCATATAATGGTTAATATTCCACCAATATTACACATTATAATACACGAAAACACAAGTTTTGGAAATTAAAACAAAAATGACAACATGACTTTTCCACTTCCCGCCAAAAAGCCCGATAGCATTAGATTTTTTTTTTTTTTTATAAGATTAGTTTTACGGCCCCTGGGAACTAGCCCTTTGGAGCCTAACATCAGTATACATATTACATTTTTTCTTAATTCTACTTTATAACTACCTTAAATCTACCTTATAACTACCTTATTTCTACCCCCCCAAACCCTATCAGTAAAGTGGCGGATACTTTACTGACAAATTACTAGACTGCTTGGGAGAAGCCGAAAATCATGTTTCATCACTTTTGTTCCAATTGCCCACACTCACGCACATTTATGACCATATAATGGTTAATATTCCACCAATATTACACATTATAATACACGAAAACACAAGTTTTGGAAATTAAAACAAAAATGACAACATGACTTTTCCACTTCCCGCCAAAAAGCCCGATAGCATTAGATAAGGTAACTGTGTTGCCACGTCCGATTTAAAAAATCAGTAAACGTGAAAATAAAGGAATAATATAATTTCTATAAAATTAAACACGAGAGTAAAAACACTTTCCTCTTTTTATCCAGAGAGACGAGTGAAAATGAGACAAACAATACAACTAAAATCCTAAAATCAAAGTGAATGCAAACTATTTTTATTCTGTGAAGTAAACTAAAATTTCCAATCACGTCCGTTCGCCCGTTATTGTGTTAGTGATGTGCATCGGTTTCTTAAAACCGGTACAATATCCGGTTTACTTCAAAACCGATACAAACCAGTTTGTATCTAAAGACCGACTATTTTATTTATTTATTTTACTTTAAATATTGAAATAAAATGTACCAGTAAATCAATTTTTTGTTTTACTTACTACTTCGACTATGGATTTTAATGGGAACCACTCACTCATTATAGGCACAAGAACTATTAGAAACGCGCCCGCTGTTGGCATAATAGGTATACAAAACATTGAGATATGCTTTGAAATCCAGATAGGTTCATAATTCACATTGTTACGTAATATGAAAAAACAACATTGTTTTTTTTTAAATAAAAACCGGTTTGTATGGGATTTAAAAAAAACCGTTTATTCATCGGATTTGTGGAACTAGTTCACATCACTAGAAACAGTAAACAAAACAGTAAATAAATAAACAAAGTTCTTTCAAACGTGGTTCAATCGAGGTAAAAAGTACCTATACTCTTTGCAATCAGACATTATCGGTACTATTATTTTACAGATAATTACAAGAAAATCTAATAGGACAAAAAGATACAGGTAGATACAAATTGGAGTAAGAAGAACTGGATCCCAACGCTGTAGTGCGGAGATGCTAATGTAAGTCCTTGAATTTCTTTGTGTTCTGAAAGTAAAACAAAGCTTGAACAAAGCCGTTAAAATAATTCCGAATTTCTGATACTTGGTAGCTACTATCACGTAAACTATTGCTATTTTTGTTCTACTTAGGTACTTTCCATCTGAACTATTTGATTCCTAAATTATAACATAGGTACTTTTAAACAGTCTACTAAGGCCTAGGCCGCACAGCGGTTATATCCGCGCTGTTAAAACCGCGTTAAATCTGTGTCCTATGGAATCATATGAACCTATCCGCACTTGCGGTTACTGTTTTAAAAGCGCGGATATTACCGCGGTGCGGCCTAGGCCTTATAGCCAGTTTATTTGCAAGTAACAGCCAAAGTAATGACTTAAAGTAAAACGAACCAGTGATTCACGAACAAGTGCTTTGTTGGCATACCCAGGTACAATTATGATTTAAATAGTTTTGAGTCGAGTAACAAAATAATGAATCCCCCTCGAATTGAGGGGAGGCCTGTGCCCAGGAGTGGGGCGTTAAAAGAGCTAATATTATTAACTAAAGATTAATTTTAGCTTACTGATTTGTAGTTTATTAGACTGAAAGTTTTATATTAGTCATAGATTTCAAATTCTGTCACTCCGGTACTAATAATTTGCCTTTGGAGCAAACAGATGAGTGAATATTGCTGCATGTAGTTGTGCACTGAGCACAAGTCTAGTGATTTCAATGTAAGGAGTTACCATATCTGCTAAAATTATACATCAATGCTTGGGAGGTTCAAAATAACAGTCTTGGTAGTCTTGTTTTCAAGGTACCTAATAGAGATCCGAATTTAGAGAATAAAAATAAATGTGACGTCACAACTTTTATCCCCATTCGGGAGTAGTCAGAGGCTTGGGTGGCCATACACCACCACATTGTGCAGGTATTAACCAACTCAAAGCCCACAGGCTCAGGCTCAGGCTCTTTTTAGAGAATAAAAATTCGAATTTATTGAATTTAACTTTTTTCACATAGGTAAGAACATAAAGGAGTTCCCAGGTAAATAGAATGAATGTGTAAGTAATAGTTACATTTTCAATATTGTATTTTAATTAGTAGGTAGTGTGTTAACATAATAATGTAAGTAGAAGATAGCTTGTAAATGACTTATTTTTTTCTAATGGGCGTTACTAACTTAGTAATGAAGCTGGACTCTGTTGGCAAATAAAGAAAATATGATAAGTACTAGGTACTTATGGGACTGGGAAAACTGGCATGGGGCTCATAGGTAGCATAAGGAAGTAAAATGTTAACCAAAGATGTAATAAACCTTTAGGTGCGACTAACTGCGTTTATTTCGGCAACAATACAAGGTAACTACCCGACATCCCCTTAGTCACGTGCCACCCAGCGTCGCGACTGCACGACAGCCCGCGCGCTCGCACCCATGATTATGTAGCTAATAACGCTATAATATTCATTTCTTTGTAACAACAGGTCTGGCGTGTGTGTACCTATGGCTTATATTCGTTTAATATTCGTGTTTGTCAAGTCTATAATATAAAACGTCTTTGATGTTACCAAAATAATCGCAACAGTAGGGAAAAGTACTGAGACAGAGTATGTCCTTGAATGTGAATAGATTTTTTGCTGGTAACTTTAATAAGAGCGAACTCGAGTTTTCCTCACTGTTATAGTAGGTACTTTTACACGCCATTGTGCTCACTGCTATATTAATAAAAAAAAGTGAATAAAAATAATTTTACCGAATAACTTGTTGAATAAAATAAATGTAATCATGAAGGCCGAATACTGCCCCGTATAATACTTGCGTTGACCTCTTTCTAAAAGGTCAATGTGCGTAGCGTAGGTAAATTATTATTGTGCCAAAGTTATATAAAACTTTATTTGGTAGGTACATCCAATTACCTCGCATGCCTCACCCGAGCACTCATGTTATGACATTACTTCTAAACATTCCGACGTAAAAGCTGAATGCTCGGGCGCGGCATGCGCCTGATGTAGACGCAGCCATTTACTTCTAAAGATACCACCTACTTTCTTACGTGTTTTTTTAGAAAATTGCTTAGTGTAGGAGGGTATTAATTTTATTTTAACTGACATTACGCGGCAGTCAGTCAACATTCTGCCTCAAAATTAAGCTCTTGACTCAAGAGCTTAATTTTGAGGCAGATCTCGGATTTAAAGGACAGCCTGAAATGTGTTGTTTCATGATCTCTTTAGGTAGGTACAGTAAGATTATTTACTGCTGTACCACTTATACATACTATGGCCTTTGGTACTAGGTACCTATATTAGTAATTAGACGCCTTTGTAGTTAGTAATAGCAATTAATGGTGGGACGCTGCTATTGGATGTACTAACTCAATAGGCATGCGGTAGCGACTAGCGTGTTCTGGACACCTCATAAAATCGTGGTAGTGCTAATGTTGTATAGACTAGTAGATTGTAGACTAATTTTGTCAGTAGTTTTTTTCCATGAAGTTCTCAACCTTGCTTTTCTTCCATTCAAACGCGGAAGACTCGAGATTATCAACCTCACGTTTCACTTTTTTCACAGAATGGAAGCAAAAAGCCTGGTACAAAGGGGCAACACATTGCAAGTGAAGCTCGGCGTCACCAACTACAACACTCCGTTCGCGACCAAGAGCAGCCCCGAATACGTCATCAGCGGTTCAGCCGTGTTCCAAGCGAGAGTGGTCGCTGCCCAAGTCAATAACGGGCATACGAACGTGTACAATAACCTGGTTTTCATCCGGTTTGTCAAGCTCCGTCCGGACGACGATCTGACGTACAATATCAAGTTCACAAGCTCCGAATTCGGCATCACAAATAAGTGTCTCACCAGCGATGACGGCACCTGGCATCTAGTGCACGAGAACAAAAAGCAGCAGTACACCTTCGACGTTACGGTCCAAATGGATGTGGTCCCCAGCGCGAGCTCATTCTCCACCCTTCACGAGGATACGGAACTCACGGACTTTGAGCTCCGAGGCGAGGACGGCTCCGTGCACATTCATAAAGTGGTCCTAGCCGCCTCCAGTCCAGTATTGAGAAGAATGCTCGGCGGGACTTGGCGGGAGACGACCGAGGGTCATGTGGATGTGCCAGGGACTTCGAAAAAGACTCTGCAACATTTAAAAAACTATGTTTATCTACACACTTTACCTGATGAAGACCTGGAACAGCTTCTGCTGCTCTCGTCATACTACATGATGCCGGATCTGGAACAGAGGTGTGTGGACAGGCTGGTGAACAGTTTGACGGCTCAAAACGCGTGCGATCTTTTAGAGTTCGCCGCGAAACACAAAGTGACGAGGTTGTTGCTGGCCATTCTGGAGTGCGTGCAGAATCGCGCTGTTGATGTGAACGAGATGCGAAATCATTTCATGCGTGGAGAGTGACTCGGACGAGTGGAATCCCGGACTTAGCGCCCTATCGCACGGGGACACCAGTGGTAGCGCAACCAGTCGCTCCACCACCAATATGTACAAAGCTGTATGGAGGGTATCGCACCTGGTGTACGCTTGGTAGCGCAACCAATTCGGTGTCGGCTATGGAATCACCCGCTGGTGGCGCAACCATGGTTTCCTTGTGCGATAGGGCGCTTAGGTGCATCTAAAGTTGAGATCGATCTTAAGATGCTGTTTTTGACTGATGTTCCATACATTAAACGTCAAAACTGCATCTTAAGATCGATCTCAACTTTGAGATGCATTTATTAATAGACAACACTGCCAATGGACTACTTATGGAAAGTGATTTGAGAATTCCAAGTTTATTCCAATTAATAATTTAATGTGACTGATGTGTAGTTTTATATTTTATGTTATTTTTTAATATTGTTTGTTATTTTTGTAAAGACTGAAAGGATTACTGAATCTTATAGGACATTAATATATCTATTTTCATTTACACTCTGACAGTGGACTTGAGTACGCTCTTGAGATTAGAATCACGTTTCAAAGTTTACTCCTAGAGTTGAGATGGATTTATTGATAGGTACCGAACTTAATAGCTCGAAATTATATAGTAGAGCATAGTCAATTGCCTTCACGGCCCGGCCACGACTCGCGCTTCAGCGACGGGCTGTCGCGCGGGGGCACCAAAATGTTGCATCACGCCACGAGCTGCCGCTCTCGGCGGCAACGCGCGCGATGCAACATTTTAGCACCCCCGCGCTGTCGCCCGTCGCTGAAGCGCGAAGGCGTGGCCGGGCCGTTATAGAAAACTTATATACCATAGGCACAGTTTATTTTATATTGTAAAATAATGGTGTGTCCTGATTATAAATGGTGATTATGTTATCAAAAGCATATTTATCGTTCCTTGCCATTTATTTCATACATATGACAAATTGTTTGGCAAGCAGTAGGTATGCATTTTACTTGGCTCTCTGGATTTAAGTTTGTTTTTATTTTTATAAAATAGTCATGGGTAACCACCAAAGTAGGTAAGTGGGTACTTACTATTGGTGCCTATCAAATTTTTTTATGCTACCTATAACATGTATGTAGCTACTGTAAGTACTTTACAATTATTATTACTGCACATGTATTAAATATTGATTAGAATTCTCATAGCAGTTTGATTTGAAGACCCTACACACGTTCTGACGGGGTCTGGC
Source organism: Drymonia ruficornis (assembly GCA_947859195.1). Taxonomy (NCBI): domain Eukaryota; kingdom Metazoa; phylum Arthropoda; class Insecta; order Lepidoptera; family Notodontidae; genus Drymonia; species Drymonia ruficornis. The sequence goes on from OX401922.1 coordinate 2,375,646, forward strand.
CTGCGGCCTCAATAAGCCGGCATCAACGAAGCTAGATCTAACATCTGGAATGCTTACTTGCCAGCAAAAGTGAAGCCGACAGCTGTGAGCCCCCCCCCCCCCGGCTGAGGTATCGTGCGCCGGCCATAAGATGGCCGGGTCTGGGGTGGACTGATGAAAGGGTAAAGGAAAGGGGCCCTGAGAATTGCATTACCTAGGGGCCCTGAAAGGGTTAATCTAGCCCTGGGCGTGCGCGTTCCTGGAGCGTGTGACCGACGCGAACGCCGCGTGCGAGCCCGGCGAGCAACGTGACAACGCGGCGAGAGCGTCGGGTTTTACCAGCGCGCGGCGTGTGTACAGCGTCATCGTCAATGCCAGTGTTGTTTGTGTTAGCGCAGGCTTGTGCGCCCGGCGTTCACGTCGTTCACACGCTCGAGGAACGCGCAAGCTCGGTGTGGGGTCAACCTAATTCGCTTCTGTCGCGCGATGCAAATGCAACCGACTTCGAAAAGTAGCGATGGAGTCGTGCGTCAACGAAAAGCGCGACTTTATCGCTGCAAACAGTTGCCGTGTTCAGTTCAGTTCTAAGCACATAATAAGATTTATATTATAGTCCTGTTTACTGCCGAAATTTATGTCACCTGAACTTCTAAAATGTACTAAACGTAGAAAACATAGTTAAAGACTTACCTATGGTAAGATAATCCGGATTGCGGATTATCTTATATAATTATATTCGCTTTTACACCCTTCCGCTACGCATATTCTACCCATTTTGATGAGAATGATGAGAAAATCCAGCACAATCCTTATAGATTTAAAATTCGCAGAAAATGTCGTGTGTCACGCAAATTGACTTTCTGTGTTTCAAGTTTTTAATTTTATTTCTGCTACGATTCTTATAGGCACATGAAACTAGTACTAAAGGACTGAGCTTTACAAACTTTATTTTCCATTTATTCAATCAACAGTAATCCTTATATTACTGGCTTAAGGCCCACGATGCACGCTTTATAAAAGCCGGTCCCAGCCAGATACCTATACCTATCGATGCACCCTCTTTCCCTTTCTAACAGTACCTTTTTTTTTTTTTTTTTTATAAGATTAGTTTTACGGCCCCTGGGAACTAGCCCTTTGGAGCCTAACATCAGTATACTTTTATTACATTTTTTTCTTAATTCTACCTTATAACTACCTTAAATCTACCTTATAACTACCTTATTTCTACCCCCCCAAACCCTATCAGTAAAGTGGCGGATACTTTACTGACAAATTACTACACTTCTTGTGAGAAGCCGAAAATCATGTTTCATCACTTTTGTTCCAATTGCCCACACTCACGCACATTTATGACCATATAATGGTTAATATTCCACCAATATTACACACTATAACACACGAAAAACACAAGTTTTGGAAATTAAAACAAAAATGACAACATGACTTTTCAACTTCCCGCCAAAAAGCCCAGTACCAGTACAACCTTTTTTTTTTTTTTTTTATAAGATTAGTTTTACGGCCCCTGGGAACTAGCCCTTTGGAGCCTAACATCAGTATACTTTTATTACATTTTTTTCTTAATTCTACCTTATAACTACCTTAAATCTACCTTATAACTACCTTATTTCTACCCCCCCAAACCCTATCAGTAAAGTGGCGGATACTTTACTGACAAATTACTAGACTTCTTGTGGGAAGCCGAAAATCATGTTTCATCACTTTTGTTCCAATTGCCCACACTCACGCACATTTATGACCATATAATGGTTAATATTCCACCAATATTACACACTATAATACACGAAAACACAAGTTTTGGAAATTAAAACAAAAATGACAACATGACTTTTCCACTTCCCGCCAAAAAGCCCAGTACAACCTTTCAAACCCTTGTGTTGCCAGTTCATATTTATTGGATCACTTTAAACTTGGTAAATTGGTACCTATTATGTTCATGGCCAGCATTCATTCGATGGCAGGCCGCCTCCTCCGGCCGGACTTTCTGTCCGGGATTTCCCCGCTATACACTAATCAAATATTTGATTTTTGCATAGTGACTCCGGTGTGGTCTCGAACCTACCGATTTTCAGTATTTCTACAGATTTTGGTGCTGTTCTACCGATATATCGAAACCGAGTGATTTTTCTACGATTTCTGAGAATAGAGCTAAATTCTACCTTTTTAACTTTGTCAAGTGCTGACAGTTTTGTAGTTTGTTTGTGTTATATATTGTGTGGGAATATCTCAATAATGCTTGTTTTGCGGACTTCTCAATTCAGTTTACCTTTCAGAAAATTATTTTTCGTACTTCAATTCATATAGTCTGATTTTTAATTAAACGAAGTAAACTGACAGCTAAAAATGTCACTGTTATATGAATTTGAACCTTATTTGTTCTATAATATATCGAAAAGTGACATTAGCACCTGTCAGTTCACTTCGTCTAATAAAAAATCGGACTATAGTTGGAATTCAAATTTTACTTTGTTTGTAAGATTTTAGTTCAAGTACCTTAATTCTATGTTTAGTTAACTGAAGACTTGAGTCGGTGCAAGCGCGGTTGCAAAAAGAAGAAAGTAACCCGCCATACACCAATTTTAATGAAATGATTAAGTTGTAAATAAAGGCGGGAACTATGCTTAATGTAAAAGTTCTGGTAAAGATAGGTTTTAATTGCTTGAGAAAAAGACACACACCCACAAAAAATAAATTTTCACACACTATCTTCAAAGAATATAAAAATATTGGTTTTTTTTCTACCGATTTTGAGTCCAATCTACCAATTTTTTAGGACTTTTCTACCGATTTTGAGTCCAATCTAACCTTTATTAGGTCTTTGAATCTACCGATTTTTTTAGGAAAATTCTACCGATTTCTCGTTTTGACTTTCGAGACCACTGTGACGCAGATGAGTCATTCAGTCACTGACAGATGGGGGGGATTCCCTGCAAATTCGGGGGCTTTTTTCGCCTTTGGGAGGAGATTCGGGGGACGGATTCTTTGGGGGGATTTTCGGGGGGAAAAATAAACACGGAGGATCATCAATGCCTAGGTACTTATTTTCAGTAATAAAGTCTATATACCTATTAATTCAATTAGTTCGATATCGTTTTGTGACGAAGTTATTGAAAGAGTACCAGTTTGTTTTTATATTAAAAAAAATACAAATTGAAATTACAAATGAGTAAAACCTGCGGGGATTTTTTCTCAAAAAGCTAATTTTCGAGGGGATTTTGAAGAAATTAGGGGAAATCTCACATGGTCATCCACCTGGCAAACCTGTCAGAGAGACAGACTAGTGACAGTGAGCTATCCGTATATTATATTCCTCTATGCAGTGAGCGCTTGCGGGAGTTTACAAAATTAAATATTGTTTTGTTAGTTAGTTATAAAGTAAATAAAAATAAAAGTGAATAGTTCTCAAAACCAAAATTACTTTTGATCAAAACAAAGTAAGTGGGCAAATCTTATCTCTATATTCTTTCATTCTAAGGTTACTTAGGTTTTTAGTTATTTTAATTCCCAATTTTTTGTAAGTATCTACCTACATATTTTTTACTTTATGCAATAATATTCTGATAAACTTACTCCAAGATACAGACTCACTGTCTAGTCTGTCACTGTCTGTCTGTCTAGTTTGTTGTTCTCAGAAATGGCTTACTCATGTCATAGTTTATTTTGCTATAAAATTATTATATTATAACTCAGTTAAATAACTATGTATCTACTACTCCACCAAGCCGACTAGGAACCTGGCAAATGTGACGTCACCTGCACTAAAAGGAGGTGGCGGGCGGGAAGCCGCAGGTGGTGGCGGGTGTGCGGGCGGGGAAGCCGCATTCCATCCAAGTGTCTAGTTGGCTTGGTGGAGTAGTAGTGTGACAGGATACTGTTATATTATGGCTCATTGTCAGTCTGACCATTTTAAGTGGACCTTCGGTGTCAACCTTTTTTTATTGACACCGAAGGTCAGCATAAAACTGTTCGACTGAGAATGAGCCTTATACATTATATTAGTGGTCTTTCTTATGTAATAATAATAATAATCCTGGGACATTTTTGTACACACGGTTACCTGATCCCAAACTAAGCAGAGCTTGTACTATGGAAACCAGATAACTGATATTACTACATATACTACTTTTTTATTTGTAAATACATACTTAATATACATAAACACCCAGACTCCGGACATACAGACATGTTCATGCACACAAATGCATGTCCCGGGTAGGAATCGAACCTACGACCTGCAGCGTGAAAGGGGCCTCCGCGCCAACCACGCTAACGTGCCTGTCATGTCAATGTGTTGTCTCTATTTAATGATATATTATCATCATCATCATCATCTCAGCCGAAAGACGTCCACTGCTGGACATAGGCCTCCCTCCCCCAAGGCTCGCCACAATGACCGGTCTTGCGCTGCCCACATCCAGCGGATTCCCGCAACAAAATTCTTTGATTAGGTACCTATTTAGGCTGCAGAGAAAACCAAAGAAAGATACAACCTTACAAATATAGATAGGTACTCTAAAAAGTCAACCCTTGTTTTGTGTAATTGGGTAAGCATGCAGAAGTCGGTTGAAACGGTGCGGGACGATTGAAACGTTTCAAACGTCCAGGGACAAGTTGTTTCAGACCTCCCGATCTCATATATTCTACTTCAACATTCAATAGGTACATACCTTACTAGGTACATACCTATTTTGTTTAATATTTATAGACGTTAATAATAATCAACAGTTATCAAAACAATCTACAGTTAGGGACCATCCATTAATTACGTCACACGAATTTCATGATTTTTAGACCCCTCCCCCTTGTCACAGTTGGTCACATTCGCGAGACTCCCCCCCTCCCTGTGTGACGACACATATTTTTTATAATTTTCAGAAATTTAAAAAAAAAATCGTAAAAAATTCAAATTTCGGTTTTAATACTTAGATATATTAGATTTTTTAATGTGACGTCACTAAACCTAGGACCCCTCCCACCCCTTGTCACACAATGTCACATTTCGTCGACCTCCTCCCCCCCCTTTACGTGTGACGTAAAACACGATTTTCAAAAGGCCATAACAAAAAATGAAAAATTGTAAATTCTTAGTTGTCGGTGCGAAATTATTTAAGGCGTCTTGTACCTACATATCTGCGTCGCTCGCTGGCTCAAGCGCTTTTTAGGGTTCTGTACCCAAAGGGTGCCAACGGAACCCTATTACTGAGACTTCGCTGTCCGTCCGTCCGTCCGTCCGCGGGCTGTGTCTCACGAACCGTAATAGGTAGAGAGTTGAAATTTTCACAGCATGTGTATTTCTGTTGCCGCTACAAAAACAAATAATAAAAATAAAATAAAAATTAAAGGGTTCCCCATACAAGAAACTTAATATTTTTGTCATTTTTATTCTACGGTGGTACGGAACCCTTATGTGCGAGTCTGACACGCACTTGGCCGGTTTTATCCAAATAACCGAACATAGCATACGAAGCTACGAACAATGTGTCACACACGTATAATAGGTACCTATCATAGTATTCGAGATATTGATGTTGTTTGAATTGTCCCCGGTCTACCCTACCGGCCGAGGCATACCGAGGGCGGCGCGGGTGTCGCGTCGGCCGAAGCTTTCTCGCTCGCACAAGTATCCCGGTGCATCTTTGTACCCTTATCCATCGGCAATTGTCAAATTGCGAGTGCGATGAGTGCGTTATGCGCTTGCGCAGTTCGGTGCATGCAGTGGTGCGCGAAGCACAAATTTAGTGTTCCTTTTATTCAACGTCACGTATTATCCCCCTTTCGTACATTAAGGAGACAACAATATGTTTTCTTTGAATGTATCATCCAGTGCGAACGCAGGGTAAGTAAGATCAGCGTAAGAGCGTGTCTTGACGCGTTTTGTTGCCATAATAATAGGTATGTACAGATTTGTTTGTCTCGGGTACGGCATTTCAAGGACAGCAGAGACGTATCTTTTTACCCGACTACGGCGGAGGGTTATGATTTTGACCGGTATGGTATGTATGTATTTATGTATGTATGTGTGTAGTGATGGGATGTTCTCGAGAACATTCTCACCCTCAGAAACTTCTCGGAAACTTACTCGTGAGAATTTTTGAGAATCTTATTATTTTGGGTGATGTTATCCTAACTTTCTCTTAAAAACAATTAAAACCACCATACTCACGACACAGTGTATCTCAGTCTAGCGACACCGCTACTACAACTGTAACAAGGTGTCGCGGTGGTGTACACACGCAGACACTCGATGTACACTGAGTGTAGGTATTAGTGTAAAGTGTCGTCGTGTATCCCGAGCTTTAAAGTGTTGGGTATCAAATTGTTACAAAATGAAATAGGTTAATTAGGTAACGTATTTCAAAAATATATCTATTGTTATCTATAGCCCCCCAAAAAAAAGTAATTTCCATAACCAAACCCGACTACTGAAAAGCACGCTCTATAAAGTATGAAACAAGAAAATATTATCATCGTGGAATTGACCCTCCACAGAGGGGAGTTTACGCAGAAGTTATCTCCGTACAATTCCTGCCCCCCTAGACAAGTGGCATGAACGCTAATCGAATAGAATAGAATAGACTACACAATGTATCATCACGTGACTTGATGTCATTTCCATACATGAAGCGTAGCGATTTGAACGAACGCTTGTAGACGTCAGCCAACTGGTCTCATGGAATTCTTATAAGTACCTACTTTATTTACAGGATGGAATCAAGAGACCTGGTGAAAAAAGGTAACACTCTGAAAGTGCAGCTGGACGTCACAAACTCACGTGATATTAGCAAAGTAACGACCACACTGAGTCCAACGTACATTATATCTGGTACCACTCAGTTCCAATTGAGAGTGACGGCAGTGCTCTTCAGGGATGGGTATAATAATAGAGGGCAGTTAAACAACATTGTGTTCATCAGATTCACTAACTACCTGCATGAAAATTTAACTTATAGTATGAAGTTGACAAGCAAAAAATTGGGCTTAATGAACAGACGTTTCACCAGTAACGACAGTACCTGGCGGCTGGTGAGCGAGAACGACTACCAAGACAAGTACACAATTGATGTGTCACTCCTAGTAGATATTACCCTCAGTGCGAACACCTTCGAACCCCTTTATAACGATATGAAGCTAGCAGACTTTGAACTGCGAGGCAAAGACGGCTCTGTGCGCTTTCATAAAGCAGTTCTAGCCGCCTCCAGCCCAGTATTAATGACAATGCTCGCAGGAAGTTGGCGCGAGACAACAGATGGTCACGTAGACGTACCGGGGACTTCGAAAAAGACTCTTCAACACTTGAAAAACTATATGTACTTACATACTTTACCTGATGAAGACCTGGAACAGCTCCTGCTGCTCTCATCATACTACATGATGCCGGAATTGGAACAGACGTGTGTCGACAGGCTGGTGAGCAGATTGACGACAAAAAACACGTGCGATCTCTTAGAGTTCGCCGGGAAACACAAAGTGACGAAGTTGCTGGTGGCTATATTGGAGTGCGCGCAGAACCGAGCCGTCGATGTGAATGAAATACGTGAGCATATCATGCTGAAAGAGTTGGAAACGGAGACAAAACATGATCATGATATAGATACTGAAGAAGAATAGAGAATACTGCCCGTGTCTTATAGAGAGCGAGTTATTTGAGTACTCCCACATCTGAAATGTTTATTGGTAGCTAGTACCAACTACCGGTTGTTTTAAAAGTGCAACAATTCAGGCGCACTAACTTAATTTTTTGTTGTTTTTGTATTGATTGAAAGATAGACGAGATTGTAGCTACCTAACTATCGGATCCACGCAAAATGAACCGAGTTGTAGTGTGGTGTGGTCCGCAGTCGGCTCGGTCGTGGTCGTTCGTTCATATTAGTAGGTGGTTATGTTATTCACGGTTCGAAATTATCAATATACAGGGTTATTGGTAAAACACTAACAACCTTGCAGGGGCGTATTACTGACATCAAAAACAACAACTTTTGTTCTATGACTTTTTACAAAACAAAAAAAAACTCACTAAAATGTAAGAAACAAGAAAATATGCTCATCTATAGAATAGCCGTGGTACGTTTAGGTAAGTTAGGGCAAAGTGGAATACAACCACGTACCATGACTTTCCTCTAGATGAGAATATATTTTTTATACATTTTAGAAAGTGATTTTTTGTTAATTTTTTGTTGTTTTGTAAAAAGTCATAGAACAAAAGTTGTTGTTTTTGATGTCAGTAATACGCCCCTGCAAGGTTGTTAGTGTTTTACTAATAACCCTGTATAAGTATACGTATCGTGATTTTTGTTCTTATTATCATGATATTTACCTGATCAAAAAATTAATATTTATCCGCACTAATCAGTTTTATGTTGCCATAATAGGTGAGATCATTCTCCATAATTTATCACTTCGAAACCTGATGTTATTATACATAGGTAATCATTGTTAGTCAGGGATAAAAGTGGCCCAGATTATTTTAAGCAGAATAAAGCGCCGTGTTCATGGTAATCTTTTGTTTATAAACAATGTTGAATCAACATGTTGCTAAGTTGCTGGCAGCACTGGGTGTTACAGAGTTGCCAGCAACAAGTTGAAATGTTCGCGCTCGAATAGTAAAAACATTAGTTTGACAACTACTGTTGCCGTGTGTGGACGTGTTTGCAATCTGTTTATAAACACGGCACTAGTGTGGAGTAATGATAAATAATGCAGTTAATAGAGCTCTTACAAGCAAAATCAACATTATTTTATCAATTTTATAAGCTAGATACAGAAAACAGTACAACACTACCTCCTCGGGTTATATTTTGACGCAGACTGGCATATGGACACGAAACAATTATTTAAACAAAGTTTCCAGCAACTTTGTGGCGGTTCACCAACTGTTTTTCAACAAAATTTTACCATGAATACGAAGCTTTAGTAAGTATTTACCTAGAATTATTATTTAGTTAGGAATGTTTCATACTCGGCTCCTCGGAGCAAAATTCTAAAATAGTTATACCTCAAGTGTTATTTTTGTATGGGACGAATAATTAAACGATTTTTTACTTTTGCAGTTTGGAATCTGAATGATGTTACCTACCTAACCTGCCTTCTTAGAACGCATTTCAGCTATGACCTACATTACCTACATTATTTCAGTTTGTGATAGAATATGTAGGTAGGTAAGTACTTTATTTATAGAGATAGATTAGCGCCCAGTGTATTACGGTCGCCTGCACGTTGCAGGTAAAATTTACAACATAAGCTGACTGAGCTCTCTTTATTATTGACACCCGTAATTAAGAGAGCTCAACTTAATTTGGAAATGGTGCCATAGACATAGGTACCAATTACGTGGTGTATATCCATCCATGTTTCAAATATAATCTTGTACGTATTAGATACCTATTTACAAATGATTTACAATTATTTATCCACAGAGTAGATAAATTCAATAAAATAAATAATAATTACAAACAAATAATTATAATTATTAACAGCAGTGGTAGCAGATTGGTTAAGCACGCATCTTGCGGGTCCTGGGTTCAAACCCTGGCTCACACCTCTGGATTTTTCGAAATCTATGTGTGAAATTATAACTTTAATATGATTATCACTTGCTTACGGTGAAGGAAAACATCGTGAGGAAACCTGCATGTCTTTAGACATGTGAAATCCACCAACCCGCACTGGGCCAGCGTGGTGGATTATGGCCTGAATCCCCCTCGCATTGAGGGGAGGCCCGTGCCCAGCAGTGGGACGTTAAAAGGGCTAATTTATTATTAAGGGTTATTATTATTATTAAATAATAATTAATCTGGTGTAACTATAATAGTTTCCAAGTTACAGGCCTTCGAACATTTGTGACAACATCCTTAGAACATATCAAATGGAGTATACTTAGTAGTTTTTCAAATATTTGAAAAGTGTATGAATTTAAATAAAACTATTATACTACCACGAACGTAAATACATACTGGACTGTTCATTACTGCACAAAAAACGAGCCGAGCGAGGTGCCCTAGTTGGGACAGTGTCCCTCTCATTTCGAGTTGCCATGCCAAAATAATATTATCGTTGGGTAGTGATTGTTAGTTTTTAAATCAAGCAAATAAATTAACAATAGTCACGATAAATACTAAATTAATTTATTTGCTTGATTTAAAAACTAACAATCACTACCCAACGATAATATTATTTTGGCATGGCAACTCGAAATGAGAGGGACACGGTCCCAACTAGGGCCTCTCGCTCGGCTCGTTTTTTCTGTCTAAGAATTGTCAAGGTATAATAGACCTTAAGGCAGCAGAATAAAGTTGAATTTCTTCTTAACCAAAAACTCAACTTGTTTATCCTCTATTAAAAGATTCTTGTATACTACCTATCCAATTCTATTCTGGATACTCCTCCAAACCCCCCAATATTATTTCTTACTTTTCAGACACCTTGTAGTAGTAGAGTAGAGAACGAACATGATTATTTTATACTTACATCCACGCGGGCGAAGCCGCGGGCATCAGCTAGTCTAAATATATAAGAATCAAAGTACTGACTCATTCATTCACTGACTGACTGACAGACAACGCACAGCCTAAACCACTGGTCGTAGGGACTTAAAATTTGGAGGGTGTGTTTGTCTTGACGGGTAGAGGTGTACTAAGAAAGGATTTTTTGAAATTCAACCCCTAAGGGCGTTAAATAGGGGGTGAAAGTTTGTATGGAAGTTCGTTATTTTTGAAGTTAGGATCAGAATTGGTGTATAGGTTTCTTTTTATAAACCGGGATCCGGGATCCGAGATACGGGATCCAGGTTCGTTGCATCGTTATTTTATTTAAATTAAATTTATTTTATTTTAAAACGTTTTTATATCTTTTTAATATAAATTCTGCGCGGACGAAGTCGCGAGCAAAAGCTAGTCATTAATAAATAATAAATATCGCCAGACTAACACACCAACTGTATGGTCCCATACTAAGCAACTCTTGTACTATCAGTGGCTTAGCATGCCTTAGAGACGGGCCAGCTGTATCAAAATTTGTTTAGGGGCCCAAATGGAGGGTAAAGATTTTTCACAAATTAAGCGCAAAGAATTTTCACACACGTTAGGGGCCCTTCTACTCCGGGGGCCCCGTATCATTGATACAGCTGATACGGCGGTAGCTACGTCCCTGTGTACTATGGCTACCGAACAATAGACTGGGGGCGATCTCACTGACACCCAAACTAGGGAAAATTACGAAAAGGCCGTTTCCAAAATTTGCCTCCGGCGGGAGTCGAACCCGCAATCACCCAGTGCAGTGTACCGAGCGGCCTACACTCGAACCTTTGCGCCAAGCGGTCTACAAATCATGATCAAAACTATAGTAGGTATTAGGTAGTTTGTTAAATCCGGGGCTTTTTGAGAGGGCTATCGTTCTTTTGTTTACCTAATTAGGTACCTAATTGTGGGTTAGGTAAACAAGTTAGGATTACGTTGGGAAGAAGGCAGCAGCCGCACAAAGTGAAGAGGCGTAGCTAGGTAACGTGGGTAAGAAAAGTATTAAATTAAAAACATTGTTAATACGGAAAATTTAAAACCTGTTTATTTTTACTTGGTGTATGTACCGACGAATAGTATTTTGTCGTTATGCAGTATAGCGTAGAGAAAGGGGTGGTCAACCTTCACCACCAGCGGCGCTGGCCCCTTCGAGAACATCGACAACGGTACCCCGACTTGTCCTGTTACATAATAAATAAAATTAATAAAGGTAGGCTATTCGGTTTCTGCATCTTCCACCTCCTTCTATTAGGTACTCCACCAAGCCAACAAGGCAAAATTGAAAAAAAAAAAAAACACGACTTTTATCCCCATTCGGGGGTAGTCAGAGGCTTGAGTGGCCATACACCACCACATTGTGGAGGTATTAAGCCAACTCAAAGCCCACGTTTCACCAGATAGTCAGAACCCAACGTGACAGGTAGTGAACCTTGTCGCCATGTATACAGGAACTGACTATTACCTAATCCCGAGGGATAGGTAGGTTTCCTCACGATGTTTTTCCTTCACCGTAAGCGAATTGTAAATTATGCATGCGCGGTCGGTCTACAACGTAGTCAGCCTGGGCCAATACCTGGGCACTCCTGTGGCAGTAGCTCCCACTAGGTACGTGGTGGAAGGACCGCGGAATCATTGTCTTATTAATTTATCATTTGATATTTATACGCGTGGGCCTAGTTGGCTTGGTGGTGTAGTATTATTTCTAACTATATGTGTGCCCGCGACTTCGTCCGCGTCCAGTCGGTGGAGCCCATAAATATAATTATGTATTATGGTCTAATCTGTCTGTAAGTCCTATCTGTCTGTACCAGTAAGGTGGTAGAGCCAGATGTAGCTCATATTCGGGCTAGCCCATCCGGGGTAGTGCCACCTTATCACAGAAGATCGGCGTAAAGAAGCTAATATAGCTCGTTTTGTATGATGAGTGAGAGAGCAATTGACCTTTCTCTGGGACTCGTCGAAGGTCAAATCACGGTGCCTTCGTTTGACACCATTAGATAATAATTATTATGATAGGTAAGTAGCTACTTAGGGGGCGTCCATAAATTACGCGAGGCTTGTTAGGGGGGGAGGTCAAATCTCACCTAATCTCACGTGGGGAGGGGAGGCGGTCTCGCTCGACAAATATCTCGTAATTTTTTTTCGCATGAAATCACCAAAATCACCCCCTTACACGCTTATACAGAAACACAAATTTATAAAATGGCAGCAAGATGAAATGAAATAGCCAAAAGCTCAGCGATAGCGTATAGAGTTAAGAAGCATAAGTTAGGTTAGAACTAATTATAACTACAGAAACAGATTACACCCTTATCACCACGGAAGTAGGGTATCTATTGACATCACCTTAATGGGAGTAGGTGCCAGTGAAAAGTATTTTATCTTGAAACAGTATCAGGTATAGAAAAGGATGGTCCACAGTGAACTTGATCGGGGTTGGCGGTCTGCTATCCAAAGAATCTAGCACAATAACTACTCCTGTAAAATAATACACAGAAAAAGATTGTTACAATACTTTAGATTAGACGGATTAGACCAACTATTAGTACGAGATAGGTACGCTTAGGGACGACCTTCTCCCATCGACTTACCGGAGCAACCCTAGATTTTATCAAATAAAATATATGTTTCTGAAATATACCAATAGGGTTGCCGTAAAAAATATGGTCATGGCTATGATTAATTAAAATTATATATTTTATTTTTTAATTTTCTTCTACTTGCTTGCCAAATGAAAATTATATCAAAATGAAGGCAATTTTATTGCGAATACAGTGTATAGTGTTGCTTGCAAAAATCTAGTCAAGAATAACGGTAGTCGGGCATTGAAATTAAAAAAATATTGATAGAGAAGCATTGCGCATCCGAGTACTATTTTATGCGATAGAGGAGGATGCAGTACAACAGCTGCGCGCGACGAAGTCGTGCATGCTTTTAGCTTTTAGTTTTTTTTCTTCTTTTTTTATCCTGGACCATATTATTCTTTATGGCAACCCTATTGGTATATGTTCAGACACATATTTTATTTGATAAAATCCTGGGTTGATCCGGTAAGTCGATCGGTGAAGGTCGCTCTTTAGTGTATCTTAGACCATATTATTGTAAGGCTTAATATGATTTTCATTTTCATTTGAATTCACTTCATGGGTGTTCCAAACTTTTATGAGACTTGGGTTTGTGGTGCCTTTATCGGACAAGTGCTATTTAGCCACAACAGTGGCCGATGGGACGAAAAACGTTAATATTAATTCAGGTTGGTACTAAGCATTGTTAAAACGCCTTATGACTAAAACCCTTTAAGGCGTAGAGCGTTTAAATTTAAATTCACTATTATTTTCCAACTGCTAGCGTGTATAGTAATGTGTACTGTAGTGTGATAATAAGTGGGGCCAAATGGGAAAATGGGATTTCTATCTATTTAAAAATAAAAGAAATATGAAAATAAAGCTTAGCGATGAGATACTAGGGCCGCATAAGAAGAAGGAAAAGCATAATAACTACAGCATTATTTGACATCACCTTAATGGGAGTAGGTGCCAGCGAAAAGGATTTTGTCTTGAAACAGTATCAGGTATAGAAAAGGACGGTCCACAGTGAACTTCATTGGAGGTGGCGGTCTGCTATGCGACGAAAAATTCACGGCTATAGCTCCTGTGAATTAATTAATATAAAGGTGGTTGGCAAGTAGAATAATGCAAAACTTCGAGTCTCGAACCACAACACTGGTGGATGAATGGACGAAAAAACGTAGATTTTGCTGTAACTGTCACCATTGGTGATTGAAAGTGGGGCCAGATGGGAAAATAACATTCCTATCAAAATGAAAACATATAACCATGTGAAAATTTAATACTCAATATATACGCGGGGTGGTGTGCGTCATTTGTTAACAGTCTCAATGTTTATATGCAGTACCTAGGTAAGCTACAAAGTGGAACGTACTACGTGCCTTCGTGTGTCATCTACGTCATTTTATTGTTGTCGTGAATAGTATTTTACGTAGATACCAGCGAGTTAACGAGGATCGTAGCATTCATGGTAGATTTACTGAACATATCGTTAGTTCCAGCCCTGTGGATTAAAGTGCAATGTTGCTTTATCAATTGAAATTTATTGAAATCGGGAAGAGTGAACTCCTGACTCATCCGGATTTCAATTAATTTCAACTGAAATGCGATACGGGATGAACGAAATCAATTGAAACATTGACGAAAAAGTTACGCAATCGTCCCGCAGAGTAAATTACGAAAAGGCCGTTTCCGAAATTTGCGGGTTCGATTCTCGCCGGAGGTTTGCCTCCGCCGGGAATTGAACCCGCAATCACCCAGTACAGTGAGCTGAGCGGCCTACACTCGAACCACTACGCCAAGCGGTCGTCAAAACTGTAGTAGGTATTAATTTGTCAATCCGGAAGATTTCAGAGGGCACTCGTTCTATTGTTTACCTAATTGTTGGTTAGCTAAAAAGGCATAGGTAAACAAGTTAGGATTCCGTTGGGAAGAAGAGGGTAAGAAAAGTGTAAATCCGGCACTGGGTCAGTATTAAAAAACATTGTTAATGCGGCAAATTCAAAATCAGTTTATTTTTACTTGGTGTATGTACCGACGAATAGTATTTTGTCATTATGCAGTATAGCGTATAGGAAGGGGTGGTCAACCTTCACCACCAGCGGCGCTGGCGGCTCCGAGAACGACGACATCGGTACCGCGACTAGTCCTATAACATAACAAATAAAATTCATGGATCACCCCACCAAGCCAACTAGAAGCCTGTCAAATGTGACGTCACCCGAAAAAAAAGGCAGTGGCGGTGTGCGGGAGTGTGGGTGTTCCAAACTTTTATGAGACTTGTACTTGGTGGTGCCTATTGTCTATACCGGACAAGTGCTATTTAGCCACAACAGTGGCCGATGGGACGAAAAACGTTAATATTAATTCAAGTTGGTAAGCATTATTAAAACGCCTTTTGTCTAAAATACTTTAAGGCGTAGAGCGTTTAAATTAAAATTCACTATTATTTTCCAACTGCTAGCGTGTATAGTAATGTGTACTGTAGTGTGATAATAAGTGGGGCCAAATGGGAAAATGGGATTTCTATCTATTTAAAAATGAAAGAAATATGAAAACAAAGCTTAGCGATGAGATACTAGGGCCGCATAAGAAGAAGGAAAAGCATAATTATAACTACAGCATTATTTGACATCACCTTAATGTGAGTAGGTGCGAGCGAAAAGGATTTTGTCTTGAAACAGTATCAGGTATAGGAAAGGATGGTCCACAGTGAACTTCATTGGGGTGGAGGTCTGCTATCGAATGAATTAGACATGATTGTAAATCCTGTAAATTAGTATAAATGTTGGTAAGCATTGTTATGCCGTTTGACCAAAATATTTTAAAGGCGTAGAGCGTTTAAATTAAAATTCACTATTATAGGGTGTTTAAATAGTATGTACCTATACTACTGGCAGCCGTTAGGAAGAAAAATCTCTTATGTACAAACTGCCACCACCGGTGATAATAAGTGGGGCCGGACGGGAATATGCCATCTATCTATTTAAAATGAAAGAAATATGAAACATAAAGCTTAGCGATGAGTTACTAGGGCCACATAAGAAGAAGGAAAAGCATAATAACTGCAGCATTATTTGACATCACCTTAATGGGAGTAGGTGCCAGCGAAAAGGATTTTGTCTTGAAACAGTATCAGGTATAGAAAAGGACGGTCCACAGAGAACTTCATTGGAGGTGGCGGTCTGCTATGCGACGAAAAATTCACGGCTATAGCTCCTGTGAATTAATTAATATAAAGGTGGTTGGCAAGTAGAATAATGCAAAACTTATGACTGCTGTTGCATTGCTTGGTAATCAAGCTATCGAATCACGAGCCACAACACTAGCAGATGATGGGACGAATAAACGACTGCTGTTGTTGTAACTGCCACCATTGGTGATTAACAGTGGGGCCAGATGGGAAAATAGCATTCCTGTCTATTAAAATGAAAACATATAGCCATGTGAAAATTAAATACTCAATACATACGCGGGGTGGTGTGCGTCATTTGTTACCAGTCTCAGTGTTTAAATGCAGTTGGTAAGCTACAAAGTGGAACCCACTAGGTGCCTTTGTGTGTCATCTACATAATTTTATTGTCATCTTGAATAGTATTTTACGTAGATACCAGCGAGTTAACGAGGATCGTAGCAACTAACGATATGTTCAGTAACTCTACCAGTTACTGAACATATCGTTAGTTACAGCGCTGTGGATTAACGTGACGACGCGCACATTTATTCGAAAATACAGTGGGTAACACTAGCACCTAAGTAATAGTGTTAATATATCGCAAAACGATTGAATAAAAAATAATTGACATCCATCGCAAAAGGATTCGGGGCGATTGCGTAACTTTTTCGTCAATGTTTCAATTGGTTTCGTACATCCCGTGTTGCTTTATCAATTGAAATTTATTGAAATCGGGAAGAGTGAACTCCAGACTCATCCGGATTTCAATTAATTTCAACTGAAAATGCGATACGGGATGAACGAAACCAATTGAAATAATGACGAAAAAGTTACGCAATCGCTCCGCAGCGTAAATTACGAAAAGGCCGTTTCCGAAATTTGCGGGTTCGATTCCCGGCGGAGGCAAACCTCCGGCGAGATTCGAACCCGCAATCACCCAGTGCAGTGAGCCGAGCGGCCTACACTCGAACCACTGCGCCAAGCGGTCGTCAAACTGTAGTAAGTATTAATTTGTCAATCCGGCAGATTTCAGAGGGCACTCGTTCTATTGTTTACCTAATTGTTGGTTACCTAAAAACGCATAGGTAAACAAGTTAGGATTCCGTTGGGAAGAAGAGGCTAAGAAAAGTGTAAATCCGGCACTGGGTCAGTATTAAAAAACATTGTTAATGCGGCAAATTCAAAATCAGTTTATTTTTACTTGGTGTATGTACCGACGAATAGAATTTTGTCATTATGCAGTATAGCGTATAGGAAGGGGTGGTCAACCTTCACCACCAGCGGCGCTGGCGGCTCTGAGAACGACGATATCGGTACCAGGACTAGACCTATAACATAACAAATAAAATTCATGGATCACTCCACCAAGCCAACAAGGAACCTGTCAAATGTGACGTCACCCGTACAAAAAGGCGGTGGCGGTGTGCGGGAGTGTGGGTGTTCCAAACTTTTATGAGACTTGTGCTTGGTGGTGCCTATTGTCTATACCGGACAAGTGCTATTTAGCCACAACAGTGGCCGATGGGACGAAAAACTATAATATTAATTCATGTTGGTAAGCATTATTAAAACGCCTTTTGTCGAAAATAGTTTAAGGCGTAGAGCGTTTAAATTAAAATTCACTATTATTTTCCAACTGCTAGTGTGTATAGTAATGTGTACTGTAGTGTGATAATAAGTGGGGCCAAATGGGAAAAAATGGGATTCCTATCTATTTAACTATGAAAGAAATATGAAAACAAAGCTTAGCGATGAGATACTAGGGCCACATAGAAATAATGAAAAGCATAATTGTAACTACAGCATTATTTGACATCACCTTAATGGGAAGTAGGTGCCAGCGAAAATACAGTGGGTAACATTAACACCTACTCGAGACTAGATTTCCCAATGACCATCCATACACACCTATGCCAGAAACTCAAGAGTATGGCAAGGCGTGGCAAAGGCAATAAGTACGACCTACCCACATTGCACTAAGTAATAGTGTTAATATATCGCAACAGGATTAAAGAAGTAGTAGTCGGTAGGTATTTAGAAAAACCCAAAGCCACCACCACAGAGAGACACCAAGCTAGCATAAGACTTGACGAAAGAAAAGCATAGCTTTGAAACAACAGTATTACCGACATCACCTTAATGGGCGTAGGTGCCAGCAAAAAGGATCTTGTCCTCGAACAGTATCAGGTATAGAAAAGGATGGTCCACAGTGAACTTCATTTCCCAGCTATACCCAGAAACGAGCCTCGCTATTTCTCCTGAGAATGAATACACAGGAGGTTGTTAAGTTGATTGTTACAGAATCTTTTGATCCTATCTTATAAGGCCTTATCGTTTGTGTTTTTCTTTTCCATGTTAATTCATTTAATCAACATTTAGCCACAAAAGTGTGGGCTAATGGGAATAAATAATAGATTTTGTTCTAACTGCCACCTTCCGTGACGATAAATGGGGCCATAAGGGAAAATAACATTCCTTTCTATAAAAAAAATGAACAAATAGATAGAACTAGTAATAGTAATAGTTCAGCAGATAGAACGGAAACCAAAGCTCAGAGATCAAAGATAGAGGAGGAGAAAACTAAAGTTCTGCGAGAGAAATACCGGAAAACATAATACTCTAGAAGAAAATGCATATTGAAACTACATCATTACTAGACATCACCTTAATTCGAGTAGGTGCCAGCAAAAACTATTTTGTCTTCAAACAGTATCACGTATAGAAAAGGATGGTCCACAGTGAACTTCTCCACGGGCGGTTGCCAGCCCCCTGTAAGCCTTTCTAAATCTCCTGTGAATTAATACACAGAAGAAGATTATTACAATACTTTTGACCATATTGTTTGGCCTAATCGCTTGTAATTTTCATTTGAATTCACTTCATGGGGTGTTCCAACACCTACTTAATGGAGGCTGACTTGTGCTTGCTGGTGCTTATATCGGACAAGTGCTATTTAGCCACAGTAGCAGCAGATGCGGCGAAAAAATAGATATTATTATAACTGCCACCACTAGTGACGATAAATGAGGGCCAGATGGGAAATAAGCATTCCTGTCTATAAAAATGAAGTAAATAGACAATGTTTAGTAGCCCTGTGGTTCAATGAGGCCAAAAATACAACTATAAGTTCAATAACTCAGAAGGTCCCAGGTTCGATCCCCGGTGGGGCATGCACCAATGGATGAATTTTCATCTATGTGCATAATTTACAGTTCGCTGACGGTGAGGGAAAACATCGTGAGGAAACCTACCTATCCCTCGGGATTAGGTAATAGTCAGTTCCTGTTTACACGGCGACAAGGTTCACCACCTGTCACGTTGGGTTCTGACTATCTGGTGAAACGTGGGCTTTGAGTTGGTTAATACCTCCACAATGTGGTGGTGTATGGCCACTCAAGCCTCTGACTACCCCCGAACGGGGATAAAAGTCGTGACGTTACATTTTTTTTTTTTTTTTTTTCAATAACTTATAGCTTAACTTATAGTTATAACTATAAATTCGTGAGATGTCACTTTTGACAGCTCTCTAGTTGTTTTCAAGGGTGGTGTCTAGGTTAAACATCCATGACTTTCTCCAAAAAATTTGAGAATGATACCCCAGATAGGTATCTACTACGCAGGAAAAGCCAAAGCTTGCCGGCCACAAGCAAGTCAAGTCAAGTCGACAATTCTAGACTTGCACAAGTACACTTGAGCGTGTGTGGGAAGAGACTTGCGCCAATTTCTGGCCACTTCCGAAAATGCGCGTATTGTGCAAGTCTACACTTGCACAAAGTATACTTGAAGGTGTGTGGCCGGCGGCATTAGCGAGAGAGATACTAGAAAAGCATAAAACGGAAGAAGAAAATGAATATTATATATGAATATTTACTCTTTTCATTAGGTACTAGAAGTCACCTTTAATGGGAGTAGGTGCCAGCGAATAGTATTTTGTCTTCGAACATTATCAAGTAAAGAAAAGGACGGTCCACAGACAACTTCAGCTTAGGCGGTCTCGCAGAATACGCGCCGATTGAGTTTCCTGTTAATTAATATACAGAGGGTCGCTAAATAGATTGTTATAAATACTTTTGACCAACTATACCGAGCGTTTCAAATGTACGAAATTATAATTAAACTTTTAGTGTTTAGGGCACCGGCTAGGTTTGGTTCAGTGGGTTTGGCGCTCGTGGCCCGAAGAGTTTATTGAAACAAAGCGTTATCACTCACAGTTTAATCACTAAACGTAAAACAATTACGATAGGAGAACAGAACTTATTAAAATAATACCGAAACAAACAAGAGAGAAACAAAACAAGAGCGTAGATATTAGCGCGATCACACGCGGGCTAGTTGTATATTGCGCGTCATAATTTTGTAAAAAAACCTATTGGTCCCGGTAACGGACCGGCAACCTAATCTGCCGTTTCTGCGGGCTGCGCTCACCCAATCGCAACGCGTTTTCGGGTGGCGAAATATCGCGGTTGGCAAGATGGTAGCGCTGACTATCGACTCTACACGGCGATTGTGATGCGGGCGGGAGATTCGAAGGTAATTCGCCCGCTTCTGGCTCAGTAGGTGTTATAGACTCCCCCTCCAAGGTGATGACACGCCCCGGGATCACCTTGGGATCAGCAAAATTTGTCGTGGGACGTTGTTGTGGCCGACCCCTACGTCGACGAGGCATAACCGGTACCTCCTTGCCTACTGATGTGCTCTCGGTTAGGTCCGAGGAATGATACTTACCAAGAATATTATCATCTAAGTCGGCTATTATATACGTGGTGGGAGAAACGACTCTTTCAATTCGGTACGGACTATCCCGTTTAGGGATGAATTTCTTAGTAACCCCTTTCGTCGCATTACTGAGAAACTTGGTGTTCAAAAAAACCATGTCTCCGACCTTATAATTTGGGGCCGGACGACGACTGTTGTCAGCACATTCCTTGCGTTGGTCCTGTCTACGCTCGACACGCTCACGAAGGTCCTGTAAGGATATGATGAAAGAGCGTAAGTAAGGCGTTACTTGTGGAATGAAATTATCCTTGTCAAGGATCCCACGTAGATCACGGTGAACGTCAAACGGGGTACGTAACTCCCGTGCGAAGGTCAAGTAAGCTGGAGTCTTACCGGTGGAAGAGCATTGCGCAGTGTTCATGGAAAACCGGACGTGAGGAAGATGTTGAGGCCAAGACTTATGTTCTGTCTTTACTAGAATGGCCAGCTGAGTCTTCAAGTCACGATTTTTACGCTCTGCGGGGTTAGCTTCCGGATGATAAAGCGGTATTAGTTCTTGCTTGACTCCCAACAAATACATACACTGCTGCATAACAGCAGATATAAATTGTGTGCCATTATCTGAGATCACTCTACGTGGCAAACCATATCGGAGAAAATATTCTTCAATTAAAACTCGAGAACAGGTCTCAGCCGTAGCAACCTTAAGTGCGAAGAGTTCGACCCACCTAGTAGCAACGTCTTCTATAAGGAATATCCAACGCTCCCCCTGGTCTCCTTCTGGTAAAGGCCCAAACAAATCAATGGCCAGTACCTCTCCTCTCTGCTGTAGTACTGGGGTTTGTAGCAAGCCAGTAGGCTTTTGATTACTAGGTTTGTAACGAAGGCAGTCCACACAGTTCTTTAGGTATTCAGTGACGTAACGACGCATCCCTGGAAAGTAGAAGCGTTCACGAAGACTATGCAGGGTTCGCTCAATCCCCTGATGACCAGCGGTGCTGGAATCATGGTAATCCTTCAGTATCTGCTCTCTCATAGAACACGGTACAACCAACTGCGCGTCCTCGGACTCTATGTCAGGATCATAGCGATAAAGTACGCCAAGCGACATAATATACCCTCGTTCGATCCATCTACTGAATGTGAGTGTATCAGAGTCTTCTAGATCACAAATAATTTTCTTTATCTCGGGATCATTCAACTGTGCCGCTCTTAAATCGGTGGGGTCAACTTTAGGTAGATCAACATGTACAGAACAAACATTACAATCTGCACTATCGCCACAAGCTGGTCTGCTCAACATGTCAGCTAGAACATTAACTTTACCAGGGGCGTATTCGAATCGAAGATCAAAGGACTGTAGTTTAAGAGCCCACCTAACGAGTCTGCCGCTAGGCGTTTTTAGAGTAAGTAACCAGCGCAACGGCTGATGATCACTTTTTACCACACACGGATGGCCATCAATATACCCTCTAAACTTCTCGACTGCCCATATGACGGCTAGCGCTTCGCGTTCCGTTGTCGAGTAGTTCTTCTCTGCAGGAGTGAGCAGCCTACTAGCATATTCGATCGGCCTCTCGTCGTTGCCTTCACCTTGCAAGAGGGCGGCACCGAGGGCATAACTGCTGGCATCAGTTCGCAGTAAGAAGGGTTGACTGTAATCTGCTTGTATCAATATCGGCGCACTACTGAGCTTACCTTTTAATACGTCGAAGGCAACCTGTTGGTCTTCATTCCAACACCAGGGCTCCTTTTTCCGCGTAAGCCTCGTGAGTGGTTCAGCAATCCGTGAAAATTCTGGTATAAATTTTCTGAACCAGGAACAGGTTTGTATGAATGATTTTAAATGTTTAATATTGTTTGGCTCTTTCAGTTCCAAAACGGCATCGACTTTAGTCTGGTCAGGGCGGATTCCGTGGGGCGTAATAACATGGCCGAGGTAAGTAACTTCTTGACGGGCAAAGTGGCATTTGGCGCGATTTGCTCGAAGTTTGAAATGACGTAAACGGTCAAATACCTTCTGGATTCCTTGAAGGTGATCCTGAAAAGATCCCTGTGTGATCAGCATTATATCATCGATGTATCCTAGTAAGGTGATGTCCTGGAAAACTGAACCTGAGCGAAATTTATCAATTAATCTTTGAAAGGTGGCCGGCGCGTTTTTCAAACCGAACGGCATGCGAGTGAAACGGTATGTTCCGAAAGGTGTAACGAAGGCTGACTTGTCTCTGTCCTCTAGAGCTAGATTCACCTGCCAGTAGCCGGCGCGCAGGTCAAAAGTAGACATATAGCAATCTCTCTTCGTTGACTGCAACAGGTCATCGATGAGTGGGATAGGATAATTATCACTTTTAGTGATAGCGTTGAGACGTCTATAGTCGACGCAGAACCTAACCCCACCATCCTTCTTGGGTACCATGACTGCGGGTGAAGTCCATGCTGACTCACACTCTTCAATGATGCCGTCAGTTAACATCTTCTCCAACTCCGCTTTCATAACTTCCTTCTTTGCAGGCGTGAGTCTATACGGAGGGACAGATATTGGATGATGATTGCCTGTATCAATCCGGTGTTCGGCAAACGGGGTAGGGTCTCCCCCGGGTTCAAAGATGTCTGCGTTCCGCTGCAAGATGTCCGACAGCTGTTGCCTTTCCTCGGAATCGAGCATAACTCCTTCGTCTTCGCGTATAAAGTTAGCAGATCCAACAGGCATACCTACCTGCAAACTTTCGAACTCAAGTGGGTAGGTGTGCCCTTCACCGGAAAAATGCCACGAAGAGGTCGCAAAGTGGAGAACTATACCTGACGCTGACATAAAATCCATCCCCAATAAAGTTTCATAATAAGGGGAATCTGGGAATATAATAAATTCCAAGGTTATTGGTGTTCGTTGTTTAACAGAAACTTCTAATCGAGTAGTCAACACTTTACGTAGTTTAACCGACCCATCTGCTAGGCGTACACGTCTTGTCGTCGCGTTGCAAGGATGACCGCGGTCAACTAGGGCCTTGTACAACAAAGACCCCGCCACACTGCCTTTAGCGCCCGTGTCTATCAGTGCAGAACCACGGATACCTAAAATCTCAATTCCCAAGATAGGTCGTGGTTTCAAGTCACAGAGCGCATAATCGTTCGAGCACAGAGACATGGTTTCTTTGAAGTCGTAACAAGTAGCGAAGAAAGTATTCGGCAAACACTTAATAAAATCCGTAATAAAATACTGAGTACGCTTGGCCTTAAATGAAATAGCCGGTAACTCCCCCTTAACAGAAACACTCAACTGATTACGATTATTTTCGGAAAATGTGTACGGTAAAATATCGATAAAATCGGTCGGCATGTATTCCAAATTTGTGTCACTACGACTACGGAACAAACAGGGTATAGCAGCTTTAAAATCAGTAGGCAAGTAAGTACGAGTTAAATCATTATTGATAAGCGATAACGATTGTTGTTTTTCGTTAATAGGCAATATTTGCTGTTCAGTAACCACAACGTTATTATTACGACAGTCAGTACTGATGCCAGAAACGAGCGAAATAAGTTTACAACTCACCTGAGAATCTCCCTTACCGATGTACCGGGCAGTAGACTGGACGGCGGCGTTATCAGTCTTCTTATCACTGCGCGTAGAGTCGGTAGAGGCGGCGGCGGCAGCGAATTCGACAGCGGAAAACACGGCGTTACACTTGGTACACTGTGATCGCGTTACACCAACCGTATTACATCCGTAGCAAGTAGGAACAACATTCTCGTTATCAGCATACTTATTACTACCACCGGGGTTTACTTTAGAGGCTAGCTTTGGGCATTCTTCGCGGGTATGTCCACGTTGTTTACAATATACACAATAAGGGCCCTTCGATGGACCGGCCGTGACATTCGTTTGTCGAGTACGATCGAAATCACGTGGCGGCGCGGGCGGAGTCGGCGCGGCGCGGTTGTCCACGGGCTGCTTCGGCTTCGGTGGCGGCGCGGGCGGCGACGCGCGCGACGGCGTGGAACGGTTAGCCGGCGGGAGCGGAGGCGCTCGGACCGCTGGCGGTGGTACTCGGGAACGTATTGGTGTGCTCGACGAAATGAGATTACCGTCAGTGGCGTCCTCTATATCTCTTACTTTACGAAGTAGTATCGAGAATGATGATACTTCCTCGCGGCGAAGTCGTTCTCTGATCTTCGCATGCAGTAGGCCGTAAATCATATCGATTTGCACTTTTTCCGTAAGGTCCTCTGGTGGTAATCGTGCTAACAGGGCACGTGATCTAGCTATAAAAATATCCGTTCGTTCGTTTCCTTGTGGTGCGGCGAATAATTCCTTATAAATACGATGCGGTTGGCGGCGGTCTCCAAATGCACACCTCAAACTGTTGAGGGCATCTTCCCAGTCAAGTGTGGTGGCCTTAACACCTTGCCACCATATACCGGCGTCTCCTATGAGTGACATTGAAAATCCTCTCAAAGCGTTGGCGTCGGTAACCCCCACGCAATCCTTAAAGGCTTCAACAGCGTCGATAAACGCGTCGAGGGATTCGCCTAGCGCTCCGCTGTAACGAGCCGTACACTTTGAAAAGTTTCCGGTATGAGCGAGCACTGATGCTGGAGAGGAAGTCCACGCAGGCGGCGAGGTAGATGGGCGGTGTTCAAGGACTCGATCGAGGAGCCTCTCGAAAGCTTCGGTTTGCGACCTCTGCATTGATGCCATCAAATCCGCCATGTCTTTGGCGGAAAAATTCGTCGGCGCGTCGGCGGCATCGTCGGGCGGAGAATCGTCCACAGCGTCGATGTAGTCTGATTGACGACGTGATTGACGACGAGTGCGCGGCATATTCAATGTCTCTTCAGGCCCCCAAGTTGGGCAGCCACTTTAGTGTTTAGGGCACCGGCTAGGTTTGGTTCAGTGGGTTTGGCGCTCGTGGCCCGAAGAGTTTATTGAAACAAAGCGTTATCACTCACAGTTTAATCACTAAACGTAAAACAATTACGATAGGAGAACAGAACTTATTAAAATAATACCGAAACAAACAAGAGAGAAACAAAACAAGAGCGTAGATATTAGCGCGATCACACGCGGGCTAGTTGTATATTGCGCGTCATAATTTTGTAAAAAAACCTATTGGTCCCGGTAACGGACCGGCAACCTAATCTGCCGTTTCTGCGGGCTGCGCTCACCCAATCGCAACGCGTTTTCGGGTGGCGAAATATCGCGGTTGGCAAGATGGTAGCGCTGACTATCGACTCTACACGGCGATTGTGATGCGGGCGGGAGATTCGAAGGTAATTCGCCCGCTTCTGGCTCAGTAGGTGTTATAAACTACATACTTAAGGTTGGCACTCATCCATCAACTCGGCACCCGATCAGCACCGCCTCCTCGTTCGGCATCCACTAACTGAACCGAAAATAAGTGGACCACGCGGCGTTCACTCGTTGACCACGTGACGTTTATGGTGTAAAAGCAGCGTCCGCCCGCGGACCACCTGTCGAAAACGAGTGGACGCCGAGCTACGCCTTATCTATTCTGTGGCCGAGCGGCGAGGCGGTGCCGGTCGGGTACCGAGTTGATAGATGAGTGCCAACTTTTATACAGTAGTTGATGTAGATACCTAGTGATGACAGACTATGTGTAACTATAATAACTTCTGAGTTATAGGCCTTCGAATATTAGTTACAACTTCCGTGTAGTGGCTATATAACACATTATTGGCCTAGAATCCATTATAAACTGCATTTAGGAGTAGCAATCAGTTATATTCGAGAAACAGTTTGTGAACATTTTGACATAGTTTTTGAGATATTACAGATTTTCAAAATTGGTGAGAAAAAAAAAATGAAAAAAAATGTTCGAAATATTAATAAAAAAAATACCATTTAATTCTATTCCCGATGCTCATCCAAACCCCCAAGTATTATTTCGAATTTTTGAAACATAGTAAGGTATTTGCGTTTTTTTATGCACTTTTATGGGGTGGTCCAATACTCAATGGGGTAAATGATCAGACTGTGCTTGGTGGTCATAGACGACGTCCATGTTGGTAATTTAGGGTAATTAATTAAGGCATAGATCGTCGAGTCTCTGGCGGTCGATGGGAAAAAGATATTGTTCCAATTGTCACCTTTGGCGTCGATAAATAGGGCCAGACGGGAAAATGTCACTTCTGTCTATTTAAAATACATGAAGGTAGGTAAGCGGAAAGAACCCAAAGGTTAGCGAGCAATGAACAGCATTAATAATTTTAATTAAATTCTATATATTAGTAGACTGACGATGGAAAGCATAAGTAATTGAAACTACTGCTGGTATTACTAGACATCACCTTAATGGGAGTAGGTGCCAGCGAAAAGGATTTTGTCTTGAAACAGTATCAGGTATAGGAAAGGATGATCCACAGTGAACTTCATTGGAGGTGGCGGTCTGCTAATCGAAGAAACCGCCACTGCGATTGCTCCTGCGAATTAATTTATACGTTGGTAGTTAAGTAAGGTTACTAAATATGATATAAAACCTTTCAACTATAAATAAATATTATATTAAAATCATGCCTACAAAGACAGCCAAACGTTTCATAGAGAAATGGTTAAAGACTTTAGACTATCTGCAAACAGAAAATATTCTAGAAACCTGTCGCTAAGGGACTCAACACACACACACACACACACACACACACACACACACACACACACATACACTCACACACACACACACACACACACACACACACACACACACACACACACACACACACACACACACACACACACACACACACACACAACACACACACATACACACGCACACAAACAAAACACTAATTATCTTATTATTAATTATTCTTCAAATTATTCATAATATTTACATAATAATGTAAACTTATCATTAGATGTGTCAAACCTGTCGCAAAATATGTTTCCTATTAATTTGTTTCTGGTCTTTACGATACAGGCCCCGAGCCTAGTGTAAAGGCCGCTGCTTAAAAAATTGTGAACTTTATTTTGAAAATAAATGATTATTATTAAAACAAAACCTTTCAACTATGGCGCTAAAGCACAGAATAGATAAGGAGTACAGAAGTTGCACTCCTTTGATCTTGAAGAAAGCCGACATTTTAAATTATTATTATTACCTAAACTTGCCGCGCCCGACCGCGCGCAATCTAAATTGTGCCTTGACGCAACGCGTTAGCGTATGTAATTCGCCGTCCCGCTGCCGCACGCTGCTGCACGCTACTTAACCTTCAATCGGTAGGGTTGTCACAATTAATAAAAATAAAATAGTACCAACATTTTTGTTTTTAAATGTTAATTAAAACTATACATTTTAAAAAATTACAGTTTTTGCACTTTAATGTAATGCCTTCGATATTTTTTGTCTTTAAAATAGCGGTTATTAAATTTAATGGCAGCATAAATGCGAAATCTAACATTAATTTAAAAATGAAGTCTGAAGGGAAGCATGGACATGGAGTGGTGAAATTAATATGTTTTAGTAAATTAATTAGCGCATATAACAGCACGCAATAGCATGGGAACAATACGCAATAGCATAGCATGGATGCATAGTAGAATATCAAGCAACAGCAAGTGCAAGTCGCTCATTGAGTTATGACCGTTAACCTTGAATTTATAGTTCTCTCACTCGCTTTTTCCGCCGGTGGCCGAGTGCTCATAAAACGCTACGGCAACTAGTATCTACTTATATCGACTTAGGTAAGTGTCTAATACGAATATAGGTAAGTAGAAAAACTGGCAACACGATGGATCTCGTCAACTATGAAAGGAATTAAGGTAGGTAGGTATTCCGTAATCGATGCTAGTAGGTATAACGTGGTATAACCGTAAAAAACTGTCATTTCATTCTGTTCCAAATTACATATTTTCGCTTCAATTCCACTATTCGATCCTACCTCTTGTAATTAACGTCTACTGCACTGAACTATGAGCTTCTTTTTATATCTAAATAACAAAATAAAACTTCAATTAGCTTCAATTACCTTTCACAATCAGCTGGCAAAGAAAAAAAAGTCAATTTGCAGTTTCTATAACTATTTAGACAGCCATATACGCCACAGTTCGTCTTGCTCGTCATTTTTAATTTTAAAATAATAATTCCAACGCGAGCGACCAACCAAAAGCGCGCGAAACGTTATAGCGCGTGTTCACGCCAGGAGCGCGGCGGCCATATTGAATTGCGTACAGACTTTGTACGCGAACCGATCGGAGCTAGTTCGACCGAAACCACAGAGTGACTGAGGCCTGGCTAAAGGGAAGATTTTCCACCCAAGCGAGCTGTATGCCTAGCGGGGCCGGCCGCTAAGCCCCGATGGTTATTGTCGGGGTCTTCTATATATACTTAGTGCCTCGCGAATTTTGCTAGCGCGATTCAGGACTTCATTTTATACTGTAGCGTGCGTGCACTCAGCGCCATCTATTGGGGCGTCGTGAATTTTTTGTCGCTACACAACCTAGGGTTCTTGTGACCGAACTTAGTCTTGACTTATTGTTTATTCATGTACATTATGTGGTTTCTCAGTAGGTATTCTATGGAGACCTACTTGGTGATCAAGTGCCATCGAACCTCACTGGTGGCCAATGGGAAACGAAAAACTACATATTTCGTCCCATCTGGTGAGATTTGTGAGAGGCGGCAGTTAGGACAACATTCTATCCATTTCTTCCCATTTCCATTGCACATTACTACCAGGGTTGTTACGAAAAAATCACCTTGTTTTAAACACCGTGTTTAAAACATGTTTTAAACACGGTGATGGCGTGGTGGTGACGGTGACATGATTTATTCGTTCTGTTTTAAATCAATGTTTTAAACAATGATTTAAACACGTATTAAACTGTTTTCATTTAAAATTTCCTGTTTTTTTTTATAGCAATGATATAATTAGTCCCATCTGGCCCCACTTACAACCATAGCAAGCATAAAGGTATGCTGACCAAAGAAAAAAACATCGTAATAAAACCTGCATGTCCAAAACTTATTTGCAGTTCTAGGATTTTATGCAGAGAAATTGAACTATGCCGTTATAATATAAATAATATCCTAGGACATTTTTACACACGGCTACCTGATCCCAAACTAAGCAGAGCTTGTGCTATGGAAACCAGATAACTGATATTACCACATATACCTACCTACTACTTTTTTATTTGTAAATACATACTTAATATACATATATACACCCAGACTCGGGACATACAGACATGTTCATGCACACGAATGCATGTCCCGGGTAGGAATCGAACCTACGACCTGCAGCGTGAAAGGCACCATCACGCCAACCACGCTAACGGGCCCGTCATGGATGCTAAGGATGTCTGTTTATGTCCAGTGGGTGTACTGACCAGTGAACGCGCCGGCCGTGGCGCCCTCCTCGTCGACCTTGATGAAGGCTTCCTGGAATGCCTTGGACACCTTGACTGGGTGCCCTTGCACGATACCTGTCGCCGCCTCATTGAATAATTTTGAAACTCCAACCTGCAGAAATTAGTTCTATAGTAACGTAGGTGGTAGAGCCAAGCTGTAGCCAATTGACTGCAGCTCATAAACGGGCTGGCTCGACCGGGGTAGTACCACCCTCTCACTGAAGATCGGCGTAAAGCAGCTATTACAGCTGCGTTTCGTACGATGAGTGAGAGAGCCGTAACGCCGTAAGCCCACCCCCCCTCCCCCTCCCTCCATCCCACTCCCCTTCAGGTCGGCAATGTGCGAGCAATACCTTTGGTATTGTAAGCATCTATAGGCTACGGTAACTGCTTAACATCAGGCGGGCCGTACGCTTTTTTGCCACCGCAGTCCTATAAAAAAAAAAAAAAAAAAACTTTATCCGTCACTCCCACCAATCATCGAACCTCTAGAGATCGTTGACATCAAATAAGTGGTTAGATCATCGGGTTGGTCTGTGTTGCTCCCAGGGTGGTCCGATTTCTACATCAATGGTGAGTTGTTCGCCATTATTATGCTGAATCAATATCGCCAAACAAACACACATCCCTCCTCTCCATAAATCCCATTCCTCTTCCGGTTGGCAACGTGCGGGCGATGTCCTTTGGCATTGCAAGCATCTATAGACTACTGGGGGCTTACCACGAACTCTTATTGCGATTCAATTACAGGAACGTTTTACGTTTCAGCGACTTTTTGTGCAATGACGTACCTTATTGTCATGACAATAAGAAACGTCATTAATACGTCGTTAAAACGTTCCTATAATTGAATCGCGACAAGAGGTCGTGGTAAGGCCCCTGTACTGCTTTACGTCAAGCTGACCGCGTGCTTCTTTGTCTCCTTAGTAGTATAGAAAAACATACCTTCGGCAGGATGTCGTTAAAGTCCAGTTTGCTCCTGGTTTCGAACTTGGGCATGTCGAGGTCGATATCCCGGCCGGCTGGGGCTAGCTTGAACACGTCAGTGAGGAGGCCCCTCTCCGCCGCCTTCTGAAGCACCGCGGGCAGGCCCTCCGCCTCGTCCGGCAGCACCACCACCATACGGAAGCCCTTCTCTTTGTAGGGTAGCTCTATCATCTAAGGAAATAAATAAATAAATATATAAATATAACGTCACGACTTTTATCCCCATTCGGGGGTAGTCAGAGGCTTGAGTGGCCATACACCACCACATTGTGGAGGTATTAAGTCAACTCAAAGCCCACGTTTCACCAGATAGTCAGAACCCAACGTGACAGGTGGTGAACCTTGCCGCCGTGTATTCAGGAACTGACTATTACCTAATCCCGAGGGATAGGTAGGTTTCCTCACGATGTTTTCCCTCACCGTAAGCGAACTGTAAATTATGCACATAGATGAAAATTCATCCATTGGTGCATGCTTCACCGGGGAACGAACCTGGGACCTTCTGATTGCTAGCCCAACGTGTTCGCCCCTAGGCTACAGTCGCTGGATGGATGGATCCATCTAAGGATTGGATGCCCATTATTTAAGCGGGTGAATGCCGTATAACGTAAATATCGCCATACGCACCAACTGTATGGTTCCAAACTAAGCAACGCTTGTATTATGGCTACCATACAGTGGACTGGCGATCCCAGTGACACCCAGACCCTGGTCTGGGTGACTGGTACTTTGCCCGTACTACTGGACTCATTACTGGATTGACCAATTACTGGACTCGTAATTTGCCCTGGCAAATTACGAAAAGGCTATTTAAAAAAATAGCATCTGGTGGGAATCGAACCAGCAATAAATAAATTACCCGTCAACGTTTGCATACTTGGGGCCCTGAATAGTTAGAAATTGTATTTTTTTACTTTGGCTCCGATTGCCTTGCTCCCCGTGTAGTATAATGACTTTTTTGGGACTAGGCTTGCCACACTCCCACCACTGTTACTCCTGTAAGCTAGAAAGCTAGCCAAAAAGGTTTGAACCTCGAAAAGTCCCGGGGAGAACGTAAGTTATCTTGGGACCCGCACGAATTTAATGAAAAGAAAGGATAGGAGGAGTTGGAAGAAGATTATCCTCTGTTAAAGAGGTTTTTCAATGTTATCATACTTGGGACCCTGAATAGTTAGAATTTGGATCTTCTTACTTTGGCTCCGAGCTCCTTGCTCTCGGTGTAGTACAATGACTGCAGTAGGTGCATAGTGGGCTTCTTCACCGTGGTCTTCGCGTCCACGTGGAAGTCCTTGTCTGTCGTCTCAGCCGCTTTGAAGGGCACGTGCCAATGGCCCTGCAAACAGTGTGTTAGTTTGAAGATAAAATAATAAGTAAATGTGCGTCCATATGACTCGCATTACTCGCCCGTGCACCTATGTTGTACCGTGTACTTATGCGTTCCGACGTCTAATGTAGACCCCAGACAAACACACTCCCCCTTATTCATAGAGATTTTAGCCAGTTTACAATGGGTTTGAAAAGCGTTTTTAGGAACAAATGTGTTCTGTAATTCCACTGCAGGTCGATCATAACTTTCTATGAATAAGGGGACTAACTATATGGTCCCGAACTAAGCAACGCTTGTACTATGGCTACTGTACAATGTACTGGAGGCGATCCGAGTGACATGTGGGGGGAGGGAAAAAATGAACCTTATTATAACGGAATAAGAATGACAGTTTTAAAATTTAGGAATGTCAAAAAATGAATGCTAAAAGGAATCTTATTCTGTTGCAATAAGGTTCATCCTCTTCCCCCCTCTACATGTCAAAACGGCCATCATAACGTGCCGCTACTGTAGGCCAAATTACGGAAAGGTCGTTTCCGAAATTTGTTTTGAATCAAATCCGCAACCACTCGATGTAATGATTCGAGCAGCCTACGTTAGAACTAGGCGTGAGCGTTATTTCACGTCACCGGTTACATTAACTGGTTACGAGCTAATTCACCGAATCACTGTTTACGCGACGAACGAGTAACCGGTGATTTTTGTAACAGGTTATTTAGCTGTAGCCCGAACTACATCATAGGTATTATGTCACCGGTCACCCACAGACATCTAAAAGTAACAAATAACAATGTCTGTATTTTTGTATACAAGAAGCTAGTAGTGACGGAAACCATAGGGTTACAAAAATAACCAGTTACAAAAATCACCTATTAAATAACCGGTGGCGCCCTCGACGTAACCGGTTACGTTACGTTTCGTGAAAATAATGTAACGACACACGTCTATAGTACGTTTTTTTATACTTGTCCTATTTGGTAAGCAAAGATGGCGTCCAGAGGGGCGATTGCGTGACTTTTTGTCAATGTTTCAATTGGTTTCGTATATAATTGACACAGGATGAACGAAACTAATTGAAACATCGACAAAAAAGTTACGCAATCGCCCCGCTGGACGCCATCTTTGCTTACCAAATAGGACAAGTATAAAAAAAACGTACTATAGTTAGAACCACTTCGCCAAGCATTCGTCAAGATATTTATTTATGCTTAGCGAGGAATGAGGTACCCAAGCCAACTCACCTTGAAGAATATGACGTTGAAGAGAGCAGCGGCGGTGTCGGCCTGCAGTATGTCCTTGCTGACTGGCTCGTTGATGTTGCCCCTCGTTTTCTCAGAAGCCTGTCAACAGCATTGATGTTTAAGTATATCATCATCACCATTTCAGCCAAAAGACGTCCACTGTTCGACATAGGCTACCCTCAATTTTTTTGCATCCTGCGGTTTCCCGCGACCTTCACCAGGTCGTCGGTCCACCTTGTGTGCCTACCCACGCTGCGTCTTCCGGTACGTGGTCGCCACGCAAGAACCTTTCTGCCCCATCGGCCATCAATGTACCATCTTACCCATTGGTTGATGACTCTAGCGGCTTCCTCCGGCTTGGTGAAGTCGAGGGAGTCGACCTCGCTGCGGTAAGCGCGCGCGGCGGACGCGAACTGCTCGGTGGGCGTGTACTGCGAGCCCACGTACACCTTGTTGGCCAACGTCAAGTACTCGGGGTCCATCTCGGCGAACTCTCGGCTTAAGCTCGTGTAGGATTCGGAAAGCTGAAAAGATGAAGTTTTACAAGAAACAGAATATTACTTATTTTCTTCCTTCACGGAAGCGTGCGAGCGATGCCTTTGGTATTACAAGAGGAGGAGATTACAGGAGATTTAAAAAAAATGTTTATTACTTATACATATATGAAAAAGGTATGATTCCTTTGAGTAAAATCCGCTATCTTAAGTATTTAAGGTTCCTCTCCATGACTCATTAGTTTTTTTCCATTCTGTATAAAAAAATAACATGGCAGAGCAAGATATCGATCTCGGTCTCGGCCGAGATAAAAGAAACCAGATGGCCTACTCTATTTCAAACGAAAACGAAATTTCGGACGAAATACGCGTATTTCCTACTACGTTTCTCATTGATTCCGATTTTTCTTACGAACGAAAATTGTTTGACGTTTAGATTCGACGACGACGAAGACGTCAAACAATTTTCGTTCGTAAGAAATATCGGAATCAATGAGAAACGTAGTAGGAAATACGCGTATTTCGTCCGAAATTTCGTTTTCGTTTGAAACAGAGTAGGCCCTCAGTCTCGGTCGAACCTCTGGCAGAGGTATCCAACTTTTGGACCGGAACCAGCTAGGCTATTCTGTAACGACAAACTCACTTCGCACGCGTGAATTTGCAGGTGATATGTAAAATTTTCTATTGTTTGTTCATTTCACTAGAAAATTCACGCGTGCGTAGCGAGTATGACGTTACAGAATAGCCTAGCAGGTAGGAGCAGAAAAGTTGGATACCTCTGCCAGTGAGATACCAGCAGGAGACTCCTGCTGGTACCTACCCGGTTGACTGGTATTTACCTGCTTATAGTCGGAGCCTCCCAGGAGCTTGTTGATCTCGTCCCTGGCGCCCGCGCCGGCGCCGGAGTTGTACAGCGAGAGCACCAGCATCAGGCCCAGCGGGGACGACACCACGTTCTTGTCAGCCGCCACATCGTACGCCGTCTGGAAATGATGGGGCTTCTAACATGGACGGAACAACTGCCCGAAGGAGATGAAATGAAATGATAAATGTTTATTCAACACAGCACAAAAAAAAAAGGAACATCACATAGACAATTAGATTAGATAGGCATATAGATAGAAGGTATACAACGAGCAACATTACTTTCAGTGTGAGCTGTGCCGAAAAGCATTTGGCTTAGTATATGCTGGAGAGGAGCGGAGTCTCCTCCAGCGCTGATTTTCAGCCAAAGCCTCCTCATACTCTGTTTAAATATTTGCTGGCTACCCAAAAAAACTAAATAAAACAATAAACCAACCAGCAAGTACACAACACTGAGGTATCGTACGAATAGACATAATAATAAATGTACTTGTTTATACTAAAATAAAATAGAAATAAAATAGATGAATGGATTTTTGGGGCTGGTCTTGGGTGATATGTCGGTATTTTAAATCCTTGTCATACTGAAGTTATACCCCCAAATTTACAGAAAGTTATGATGGACTTACACAGGCATTACAAATCACCTTTGTTCCTAGAAATGCTTGCTTACCCTTCCACCACGTAGTGAGCCTGGGCCAATGCCTGGGCACTCCTGTGGCAATCGCTCCCACTACGTGGTGGAAGGGCCGCGGAAACATTGTCTTATTATCATTTGATATTTATACCGAGTGTCTAGTTGGCTTGGTGGAGTAGGTAGTAAGTAGTCAGGACCTTACCTTTAACAGTTTCATGGAAGACTTATCGATAGAGTCACCTAGCGGAGTCCGCTCGTAGTTTGGAATGTCGAAGAACTGCGCGCGCGCCGCCATAATGACGCACGCCGTAACTGGAAAAAATAACTAAGTAAATAATCTACAATGTAATGTACCCTATTCTTAAGGTTGCCAGTGTTGGCACTCATCTATCAACTCGGCACCCGACCAGCACCGCCTCGCCGCTCGGCGTCCACTCGTTGTCGACAGGTGGTCCGCGGGCGGACGCTGCTTTTACACCATAAACGTCACGTGATCAACCAGTGGACCGCGCGTGGTCAACGAGTGATGCCGACCGACGAGGCGGTGCTGGTCGGGTGCCGAGTTGATAGATGAGTGCCAACCTTTATTCTTATCTTTTTCTTTTGAATAGAATAACCATTGAGTTTCTTGCCGGCTCTTCTCAATGAAAGCAACATTACGAATTGGTGGTAAAGCTAAAATATTGTTTGTTTTGACGATTTATAAATGCTACATAGATATACCTAGCTTACATGAATAAAGAATTTTTGTTTTCAAATCTAATTAAATAATTTATTGTCAGGCAACCTTGGCCCATAGATAAATACCTTACAAACTAACATAAATACAAAAATACAAAACATGTTAGTATATAAAATTTATAACTATATTAGTGTTACATTATGTGCACACTGTCACTGATTTGATTTGATTTGATAATATCTCTTGCGCAGATGGCTATATACCTAGGTACCTAGTCTCTGTTGGGATTGGCCGCCGTAGCCGAAATGCAGTCAGGCAGGTCGAGTTTCTTATCAATTGTCCATTACGAAACCACCGGTCTCTATATCATCATGCTGCTAACAGACGGCCGATAACATGTTGACGGCCAAGAATTTACGATTTATAATGAATAATAACGAAGATACCTAATTTTAGAGACCTGGCGCCGAGTCGCTTAGCCATTGAAGTGCCACTGTAGCGTATTGCAAAACGCTAGTGGCAGTTCAATGGCTACGCGACTCGGCGCCCAGTGGTTTCGCAATGGACATTTATTTTTAGACTCAACTTATTGATATACTTATTAACTTATACATTATTGTCTACTAGCTTTTGCCCGCGACTTCGTCCACGCATTTGTCCCACGGGAACATACTATCGGGATAATAAGTAGCCTATGTGCTATTCCAGATTATAATCTATCTCTGTGCCAAATTTCATCCAGATCCGTTCAGTCGTTCTGGCGTGATTGAATAACAAACATCCATCCATTCATATATCTATCCAAACTTTTACATCACTATCATTACATCACTATCACTACATATTATAAAACAAAGTCCTCCGCCGCGTCTGTCTATCTGTCTGATCGCGATAAACTCAAAAACGACTGCACCTATTTTCATGCTGTTTTCACCAATGGATAGAGTTGTTCTCGAGGAAGATTTTAATATATAATTTGTCAAGTCTTTGTAAACATTGGCTAAAATAGAATGATATTTGTTGGAGGTGTCGGAAAAAATAAGCCGTCTGGGAGCTTTCAACGAAAACGCTGCCTAAACCCTTTGAGATATAACAAAATGATGCATGGTGGAATTGTGTATCTTATATAGGTGTACAGAAAAGTCCGCGATGGCATATGTCGATCTCTTAAGGATAACATACTATATCCATTTTAATGCTTAAAAAAATGGGCGATTATAACGCGGTAATTGGAAAGATATACGACATCCACGCGGGCGGAGCCGCGGGCATCAGTTTATAATATTAGTGGGGTGGGATGCGATGGGATTAACTTATACATTATTGTCTATAATTAGGCACATATAATGTCCGGGTGCAAATACGCCGAGTACCATCCAATTCCGAATAGGTCACCTTGTTGTTTTGCACGACAATGTTATCCTTATCACATTACAAAACGGGTATTTCCAGAGATTCGTCGTGATTCGCTCAGTAGGTAGGTACAAGTTTGCTTAATTTTATATCTTAGGCACCTACTTCAGTGTTTTTTACCGAACACAAACTTTAATAAGTAGGCAGGTTTTCCTCATCTTATTTTATTATTATTAGAACAGAAATTACAATAACAAGAGTACCTATGCATACTATATTTTTTCCTCGTACGTGCGTGACCTTAAGATGACTAGGTATAGTACGTTTTTTTATACTTGTCCTACAAGTATAAAAAACGTACTATACCTACTATGTACCTAAGTACACAGAGTTTAAATAACCTTTTCCTTCATACTACATTCAATTCATTATTTTTTTATCAATTCGAATTTTGGTGTTGGTTGTTTTCCATAAAAGGCGCTCTAGGCGGCGGAATTTACAAGGCGAATTTACAATTCTGTCAGTGTTTGTCATTGAGTCATTCACCATCATTTTTTTTTTCATTAATTTTTGTTGTCAGCTTAAAATGTGTGATACGATGTTATTATAAATAAAACATAGTATAAAAAGTACTTTTATTTTGGTTATCGAAGTATTTAGCATTGTTTTATGTGAAAACAATTTTTAATGTAACCACTCTAAATAAAAGTTGTTTTGACTTTGAAATAAAATGTTTTGGATCCCTGCTTCTACGAGCCTCTTATTTCTAATGTTATAATAAATGGGGTATAGTTCCGTCCGACAAACTAAATGCCGGCAAGAGATGCTAGGGAACTAATGCTCGGGATACACGGCGACACTCGTCACTCAGTGTAGCGACACCGCCACTACAACTGTAACAAGGTGTCGCGGTTGTGCACACACGCAGACACTCGATGTATACCTACACTGAGTGTATTAGTGTCAAGTGTCGTCGTGTAACCCGAGCTTAATAACGACTCAATGCAACATTACCAATGCAATTAATTTTTCTGATTTTCTAGCAGAATCCTTAGCAATTCCACAAAATGTCTGTAAAAAAAAGTCACACATTTTACGCCATTCGTGATCGTTTCACAGAAATCTAGCGGATTCTGCTCGAGGGTTTGAAAAATAAATAGCTTTTGCAAAATTGCTGCAATGTTGCATAGTGTCGCTATTAGCTCCGTAGGGTAGTAACATTATCTAATCTGTTCCGCAGTTAAGATACCTACGATGAGTTAAAACCACGAAGGTTAAATCTGTTTCAACAGTTTAATCAATATTGATGTGGTTATCGACTTTGTTTGTAGGCACTAATGGTAGGTGTTATTAATCCAAGCTCATTCGTCTCAAATCTCATTACCATAAATACTGGTGCCACCAGCCACCGGTATTATGCTAATGAGCAGTTTGATAAACAAAAAATATAGGTACCGGCTTCGCGTTCTAAGATCACGCCGGAGAATCGATAATAAACATAAGTATAAATATTTTGAACAGGCCAATAGATGTCTATATTACTTAGAATTAATCAGGTACCTACTGACTTAGGTCGTAAACACACGAGCAGACTTTGTAGTCGACAGAGCCAACTACAGCGGTCGACATGTCGACGGCTAGCGCCGACCAGCAGGGCTATTACGTATGTCAGTTGACAACTAGCTTTGGTTGTTCACCGAACTTTGATGGTAAATTATAATGACATAACATTGGTATTACGTATTTCTTGCAGGGCTAACCTAACCTAAACTCACTGTACCTTGATATCCATTCATCGAAATACGTAATACCAATGTTATGTCATTCTAATTTATCATCAAAGTTCGGTGTACAACCGACGCCAGTTGTCAACTCAGATACGTTATAGCCCTGCAGCAGTGCCGGCATGCGGCACTTGCAGTGTCGACGGTAAAGTGCCGCTCGTGTGTTTGCGGCCTTACTATAACGACATGTCTCACGAATGTCGGAGGACAGTGACAAAGCGCACCTTTTACTCCGAACTGCAGGTGGGGAAGCGGAATCAAGGTTGACAATTCCTCCTAAAGAGGCACATGCAACGGTGTAATATGGAGTCCTCTAACGGCTGAATACTCGTACGCAACTTAAATTTGGGAGCTACTTAACTTTGACGCGTCATACAAAAAATGACAGTTAACGACGTCTCAAACTGCTAAGTGGGACTTAAATATTTAAGTAGACTTTGAGTATTCGGCCGTAAGTGGGAAGCACCCAGAGTGGAGCCGTGGAGTGGTGAACTTTCAAAATCATAAGGAGGCTGACCTTGACAACAATCGAGATGATGTTAAGGCTAGACCATCGGCGGCCGTAGACTATAATTTTGTAAATGTTGTCTTTACTTGCAATCGGTGTGTTGTGCACGTAACTTTATTGCAGTCACATAAGAACACACGTCAGAGCGCACGACAGCTCTAGTGGTACATTCAGCAACAACGAGTATTATTGATTTGAAAAATTAAATGATCAACTACTGTTGCTGACTGTACGATCTAGCAGTCGCCCTGTCGTTGCCGCAATCGGCGTGGATGGATGGATGGCTGGAACCGACATAATATTTTTATTACGTAATAAATACCTAGGTAATTTTTTATTATTTTGTATATTCTTTGTTTAAGGTCAATACGTTATCATCACGCTATGATAATTTTAGGTTCAGCTGCATTATCAATCAGGTAGGTTTTAATGGGTGGACCTGCGATTACAAGGTCGGAGTTCACCAACATTTTACCCAACTGATTAAGCAGTAACCGGCTCTTTAAAAACATTTTGCTGTTCACCAACGCTAATCGGGTCCTTACAGCCGTAACCGGGCGATTTTAGGCCAGTAATCTTATTTTATAAATATATTTATGGGGCAGAATATTTACAGACCGGACGTCAAGTTCTTAGCAAAGCCATATTACGTTGAATGTCATATTTTGGTGTGTTTGCATGAGCCAAGTGGCGCGCGCAATCAGTTTTGCATCTGACATAGTGATGTGCCGAGTACGCTATTTTTGGTACTCGAGTATTCTGGTACTCGTTAAAAAAAGAATCGAGTAAGTACTCGAGTCAGAGGACTCGGACAGGTACTCGAATACTTGTAATGAGTACTCGAGTACTTAATAGGACTCGAGTACTTTTGTATTATGTATTTTTAACCACTCAAACGTCCGAGCTTCACATTTAATTACTGCGTTGTACTTGCACTCGTGAAAATTGGAGAAAAAGGCGAAAATTTTGGCGAAAGCCCCGATTTATAACGTATTTTCTAAAAAACTACAACTGTTACAGCAAGTACTCGGAACCCGTATTCGAGTACCGGGTACTCGAGTTCTATAATCTGAGTACTCGAGTACCCGAGTACTTACTAAGTATTCGAGTCAGGCTGTACTCGGCACATCTCTAATCTGACAACGTAGTTATAAATATTTTTTAGGGCGCGGCTGCTCGGGGCTTGTAGACGCAGCCATTGCTTCTTAGTAAGTAGGTACAGTTGCTTTATGAGTGTGTGTGGAAAATTTTATTGACCTCTTACCATTACCTCTTATTGCGACACAGTTCCAGAAATAAAATGAATCGTTACCATAATATATTTATGGCAGCATTTATCCATATTGTATATTATTGACGACCGCTTGGGACAGTGGTTTGAGCGTTGGCCGCTCGGCTCAATGCATCGGGTGGTTGCGGGTTCGATTCCCGCCAGACGCAAATTTCGGAAACGGCCTTTTCGCAATTTGCCCTGGTCTGGGTGTCACTGGGATCGCCTCCAGTCCACTGTATGGTAGCCATAGCCATAGTACAAGCGTTGTTTAGTTTGGGACCATAGGTACAGTTGGTGTGTAAATCTAGCGATATTTTTTAAAATTATATTAGTATATGACTATTCATTTTAGGTCTGCTACTATGAGTCGTAGAGGTGTTGGTGTTGGCTGTACCTGAGACTCTAGACAAGTGGCTAACGTCTACAAGCGTTCCTTCAAATCGCTACGCTTCATGTATGGAAATGACATAAGTCACGTGATCTGCATAGCGACTTGTAATGTCGTTTCCATAGATTGTGAAGTCTATTGTATTCTATTCAATTAGCGTTCATGCCACTTGTCTAGGAGGTCTGGGCTATGCCTAACTGCGGGGCGCACTGGTCACCGGTAAGGCGGTTGCTGTGCGAAGTGGATTTATAAACAAAAAATCGCTTATGTCATGCGACACCGCCATTATGTCATCTTTGTTTGTAGGTAGATACCCACTGTGTATTTATACTATGTACTTACTGCAAGCTACATTACCTAAAGACCTGACTGACTGCCTAATTACAAACGTGCTTATTCTGATATCATCATAATTAGGTAGTTAGCTTACATTAATTAATGTATTTTTATATTTTTTATATATTAGCCTGAACGGCCACAGGCCAAAATCTAGCCGTGTAATTACAAAAATAATAAAGGTCGACAACGTGGAAGGGATGCCTTTGGTATTGCTAGCATCTATAGGCTACGGTAACTAACCATTAGGCGGGTCGTACGCGGGTTTGCCACCAGTCACATAAAAAATACCAGTCGTGGATTTTTGTCGCTTAATTTCAAAGATCTACTATTAATAGGTAGCTTTAGATTAATGATTGGTCTCCGCGAGAGCGCCGATAATAAATCTATGTTAATAGGTAAATAAAAAACAAAGCAGTTGGGTACTTACCTAATAACACAAGTATTCTGGCCATGCTGTCTGTCCTCAGTCTCGAACAGAACTGGACTAACCTCACCGTGCGGTGAGGGTCATGTTTTGATACGTCTGGGGCAGGGGTCACGCACGTTTATATTTTCTTGTGATTTATGAACAAATTTAATTTGTTCATAAATCATCTATGTGCATTATTTACAGTTCGCTGACGGTGAGGGAAACATCGTGAGGAAACCTACCTATCCCTCGGGATTAGGTAATAGTCAGTTCCTATATACACGGCGACACGGTTCACCACCTGTCACGTTGGGTTCTGACTATCTAGTGAAACGTGGGCTTTGAGTTGGTTAATACCTCCACAATGTGGTGGTGTATGGCCACTCAAGCCTCTGACTACCCCCGAACGGGGATAAAAGTCGTGACGTTACATTACATTACATTTAATTTGGAAGTTAATGGAAATTATTTTAGAATGGCTTCCACGAGACAGGTTTAACTTAGTACTTATACCTAGGACATTTCTAAAATAACTCGTGTAGGTTGGATAGGTACCTATCGGCCTTATAAGAACCTAGGTAATTTATCGTTTAGTACTTATTTCCTACTAATATTATAAATGTGAAAATTAGTGTGTGTGTGTGTGTGAATGTTTGTTACCACGTATCTCCATAAGTACTAAACCGATTTTAATGAAATTTGAAACGTAAATAGTGTAGGCTCTGGAATAAGACATAGGTAGGCTAATCTTACACATCAATTTCCACGCGGGCGAAGCCGCGCGGCACAGCTATTAAGTATAAGTACATACTAGGTGTATGTGGTGTAAAAGGTGTGTGAAGTACCTACCTACAGAGACAAAAATGCTGAGAAGATGCTAATCAATATACCTATCTACCGTTGTTAAAATCTGTACCTACTTTAAAAATGTTTGTTACCCCTGCAAATCACATCCAATCATCACATGTTAAAGTAACCGACTGGTTTCTCGTTAAGTATTTAGTTATATAGGTACCGAATATAAAATAATAAACAGCTTAAAAATCTATTAATAATGATTGAAGCTATTAAATTTTAATGTTCTAGTATTTAATCAAAGTTAGTTGTATCTAGGCGAGATCTTTGATGCGCTCGTAGAATGTTTCATTAGCGTCCACATGTATCGAGCAGCGCGCCTAAGCATTCAGTTCTGATGCCAGACCACGTTGACATAGCTAACTGATTGATATATGTGAACGCGCCTATTATAGCGGTTCGGGTTCTCGCGTATGCCGCTCGGCTCCCTGCACCGGGTGGTCGAGGATTCGATTCCCGCCGGGGCAATTATTGAATATAGCTGTCGTAACTACATCAGCCCCAGTTCCACAAAACACAGATTACACGCTGCAGGTCGTAGGTTCGATTCCGACCCGGGACATACATTTGTGTGCATCAACATGGCTGTATGTCCCGAGTCTGGGTGTATATGTATATTAAGTATGTATTTACAAACAATAAAAAGTAGTAATATCAGTTATGTGGTTTCCATAGTACAAGCTCTGCTTAGTTTGGGATCAGGTAGCCGTGTGTAAAGTATGTCCCAGGATATTTATTTAAGCTGTGCATAGTTTTAGCCCATACAGGTTTTTAGTCTGCAATTTTTTACCGCTTAATATGCACTGGATATTACCTTGCCAACAGCCGACCGTCAAGAATTTACGAGGAAAAATTCACGATGATAATATCAGTGATCAGCTAATTGACGCCCACGTATAATGAGCTGGCTCGACCGGGGTAGTACCACCCTCTCACAGAAGATTAGCGTAAATTCGGAAGCCCAACTCCCTTTCCCTGTCCCATTTCACTTCAGGTGGGTGAAGCCGAGCCTTTGGTATTGACATAGCATCTATAGGCTACGGTAACTGCTTAAGCTATAAGTCTTAATAATTATTCTTATATCCATGATATGCAGTTAAATAAAACAAGTTTTAAGCTTATATATTTAATGCACAGCAATATTTCGTCATAACAAAAAGGGCAGGGTTCCATAATCCAAATATTCGTGTCTTTTTAAAATGTATTGTAAATATAAGGCGAGAGATTTATAATTTGCACAAATTACAGGCACATAGTGTAAACAAGATTCACATGTATACGGAATA
Source organism: Drymonia ruficornis (assembly GCA_947859195.1). Taxonomy (NCBI): domain Eukaryota; kingdom Metazoa; phylum Arthropoda; class Insecta; order Lepidoptera; family Notodontidae; genus Drymonia; species Drymonia ruficornis. The sequence continues at coordinate 2,420,409 of OX401922.1, forward strand.
AGGAACCCACAGGGTCAGCAGGTCATTTTAGATGATACTCAATAAATAACTTTATAACAAATATATTACAGTACAAAAAGTAAGTTTAAAAACTAAAACCCGACTACTGAAAAATCGCGCTCTAAAAAGTATGAAACAAGAAAATATTCTCATCTAGAGGATAGCCGTGGTCCGTGTAGGTCCTTTAGGGCCAAATGGCATATGAACACGGACCACGGCTATCCTCTAGATGAGAATATTTTCTTGTTTCATACTTTTTAGAGCGCGATTTTTCAGTAGTCGGGTTTTAGTTTTTAAACTTACTTTTTATTTAAATATTTTGGAGTTATAGGTAACAATATATATATTTTTAAGATGTGCTCATCAAGCTCTTTCATTTGATACCCCACACGGTTTCATTAAAAAATGTTTTTTTTTTAGTTCATGACATTATGTCCTCTAGAGGGCGCCATATGCAATTTTATGTAAGGTCACATAGCCTATAACCAGCGCGCCATTAAGCCGCTTCTTAAGATACCTCATTTGTCAAATTACGACAAGTCGTTTGGAAGTTAGGTGGGAACAGATGCACATACATACATACATACATACATACATACATACATACATACATACATACATACATACCGGTCAAAATCATAACCCTCCGCCGTAGTCGGGTAAAAATAGCATGAACGGGCTTAAATAAAAAATGCCGTTATCGAAACTGCGTTCATTCTATGTTGTTCTGTAAAACAATTGCCATAAAGTTAATTATTACAAGTAGCTAAAAGTGTAATGTGTGTGTTTTACGGCCGAATACTCAAAGGCTACTTAAATATTTTAGTCCCACTTAGCAGTTTGAGACGTCGTTAACTGTCATTTTTTGTATGACGCGTCATAGTTAAGCAGCTCTCAAATTTAAGTTGTGTACGAGTATTCGGCCGTTAGGCTCGTATTAATACATGCACCTCAAAGTTGTCATCGATCTTAAGATGCCGTTTTTGAGAGATGTTCCATACATTAAACGTCAAAACTGCATAGATCGATCTCAACTCATGCTTTCTTCCAAAAACAATCCTAATGTCTATGGTCTATGGTCTATGACTCAAGCGAGTCACGATCATGATTTTTTGAATATTAAAATATTAAAATATAAAATTATTTTAAACAGAACTTTATAACTACGTAATACAAAATAAATAAAAGATTCAAAACTTTAGCTAAAGCAACATTTTATTTTTATAAATGATTGAATCGATCAATTTGAAAATAACCAAATAGCCACGTCCAGATGTTGCACATGCCGCGCGAGGCAAATTGCCTCACAAAGTTTGACTTGCCTCGCGCGAGGCCAATGTGCGTCCTGCTTCACCTGAGCGCTGTCATTTGCCTCGCCTAGTTTGGGATAGTCATGAGGCTGAACGATGTCAAACTGATTACTCGGGTATACCCTTCTCTGTCTAGCTAGAGTGTCAGTTGCCTCGCCCGGCAGGCGACTGAGGCAAACGTCGTGCTTCGCGAGGCATGTGGGTGAGGAGCCTCGCGCGGCATGTGCATGTTGTAGACACGCCTAATGAATATAAACAAAAGTACGTAGTTTAAATTTAACGTTTCTTCATGTTTCCTGTAAAATTTCTAAATTACTTCTTTGGTCGTTTTCATAAATATCTATTCAATGACCGACTATACCCTACACCAAACCGAATCAATAGCTGAAGCGCAAATTTCTTAACAATTTTATTGTATTAAAGATATTTTTATTATTATTTAATTTTTTAACATGGCACGTTACATTTGCTTAAAAGCTTATAGGCTTTTTGGCGGGAAGTGGAAAAGTCATGTTGTCATTTTTGTTTTAATTTCCAAAACTTGTGTTTTCTTGTATTATAATGTGTAATGTTGGTGGAATATTAACCATTATATGTTCATAAATGTGCGTGAGTGTGGGTAATTGGAACAAAGTGGTGAAACATGATTTTCGAGTTCCCCCAAGAAGTCTAGTAATTTGTCAGTAAAGTATCCACCACTTTACTGATGGGGTTTGGGGGGTTAGAAATAAGGTAGATTTAAGGTAGTTATAAGGTAGAATTAATAAAAAAATGTAATAAAAGTATACTGATGTTAGGCTCCAAAGGGCTAGTTCCAAGGGGCCGTAAAACTAATCTTTAAAAAAAAAAAAAAAAAAATAGCTTATAAATATTGGAATGCAACATCGGCCTTATAGACCGATGATGTGTCTTAGTTTTAATAGTATTGCAGGATTTCAACTATATAGCTATATATAGAAAAAAAAAATTCTATCTTTTAACACACTCACACCCTTAATTGTTAGGGTAGGAGATCGTTGCAAGCGTTAGACAGCAGACGTCAATCGGTCTTAAGGTAGGAGTTCGATGGACGCGGCAGAGGGCAGACGTCAGTCGGTCTTAAGGTAGGAGTTCGATGGACGCGGCAGACGGCAGACGTCAGTCGGTCTTAAGGTAGGAGTTTGATGCAAGCGGCAGACGGCAGACGTCAGTCGATCTCATACAAATTGTGGCGATGACATGTGCCGCGACGGCAGACGGCATTACAATTTATATGGGACCGACTGACGTTTACCGTCTGCCGCTTGCATCGAACTCCTACCTTTAGAAATTGAATGCCGTCTGCCGTCGCGGCACATGTCGTCGCCACAATTTGTATGAGACCGACTGACGTCTGCTGTCTACCGCTTGCAACGAACTCCTACCTTTAAGAAACGGTGTACTGGGGGTCTAATGGCCCCACTATGCAACATTGCCAACGCAATTCATTATTCAGAATTTCCGTGAAACGGTCACACATTTAAAATGTGTGACTATTTTACAGAAATTCTGCGGAACTGCTAAGGATTCTGCTAGAAAACCAGAAAAAATCATTGTATTGGCAATGTTGCTATGTGATGTTATTAACCCCTCAGGCGTTTAGCCAGTGCCATTGAGCTGCTATAGTGATCAACCTGATAGGTCGGTCGGAATCAACCGACCAATCAGAGTCGATCACTATGCCAAATCGCTACAGTGGCGCTACAATGGCTAAGCGACTTAGGGCTCTGGTGTGTGGTTTTGTGTGTGTGTTTGTTGTTTGTGTGTGTGTGTGTGTGTGTGTGTGTTCAGTGTGTGTGTATGTGTGTGTGTTCAGTGTGTGTGTATGTGTGTGTGTTCAGTATGTGTGTGTGTGTGTTCAGTATGTGTGTGTGTGTGTGTGTGTGTGTGTGTTCAGTGTGTGTATGTGTGTTCAGTGTGTGTGTATGTGTGTTCAGTGTGTGTGTATGTGTGTGTGTTCAGTGTGTGTGTATGTGTGTGTGTTCAGTGTGTGTGTATGTGCGTGTGTTCAGTGTGTGTGTGTGTGTGTGTGTCTGTTCAGTGTGTTTGTGTGACGGTGGCGGTGACGTGCAGCGCGGCGGCAGCAGCCCGCAGCGGCTGCCGGAACAGCTGCGCGTGCTGCCACGCGACGTCGCCCGCGCCGCCAGACAACACCGCACTCATCACCACCGACCGGCACTCACGCTCGAACACCGTTGGGCTCTCTGTCACACATATACACACCAACGATACAATAAGGGTGCGTTTCCACTGACGCGGAACTGGGTGGAGTGGAGCGGAACGGACCATGAATTGGCAAATCACAGTGCTCGAAATCTCCAGTCCGCTCTTGGCCCATCGCAGTTGGCAAATCACAGTCCGCCGATCCGCTCCACTCCGCCCAGCTCCGCGTCAGTGGAAACGCACCCTAATGCTATTGATCCACGGCGCTACACAGAACAAACTGGTTCCTAACTTAAATTACTAATAATTTGCTAGAATGTACTACGTCAGGTACACTCTGTTTTTCCATAAATGTCTTAAATGGTAAACAAAGATGGCGTCCTGGTAACCAAAGACAATTGATAGTGTTGGGACATTATCGAATGAACGAGTGAACAAATATACTCAGGAAGCTTGTAACTGAATGATTTTCATGATGTGAGATTTCCTGACTTCCTGACTATGGGAATTAATAGCGTTGAGAGTATTATTTTTTGTAGTAAGCTGCCAGAATATCCTTCATTAACATGATCAAAGAAATAATTTCTCAAAACCATCTTTGCCTTACATAAAGAAATAAAACGACAAGATATTTTTATCTTTTTTATTAATTTGATTCACTACAAGTTACTTCACTCGAGTCTTCTGTTTCGGATACGTGAACAATAAAACTGGGGGTCGGCGCGTCTGATGCAGCATCTATTATTCTATTCACACTGGTCGAATCATTAATCCGCTTATCGCATCACTACAATCCAAAGACAAACTCGCATTTAGAAATGTCAAGTTGTGATGATCATTTTTAATCTGTTGAAATGTAATCTGATATTTTTTTGATTTAATGAAAATTAATGTGTTTGAATAGTTAATTTGAAGCAGTTTTTGGTGTAATTCATACCATATGTGTTTCTTCTAATAATCAAGACGTTCATAACTTAGGTAAAGGTTGTGATTGATGCCAAAACTCATGATTTTCGTAACCAGTACAGTTTGTTATGGGTTTAAGACATTTATAGAAAAACAGACTGTATTTGAGTTTTGTTTTTCTTGCATGGAGCTTGGAGAGTTACTAACTGGTTGCGTTTTGAATAGAGCCATGGACGAACTACGCGCAACTCTAGTGTCCCAATGTTATTTTGTCATTGACCATACGTTGTTAGCCAAAGTGGCTTTTACAACTTCACCGGACAGATCTAAATCATCCTATATTTTGTACTAAGTGGTAAAATGCTATCGGTGTTTATACATAAAAGTTAAACTCGTTTTGAATTGATCGTGTCTAGTCAGGATTTACAAGGGAAACTCGGTTAGATACGCGTTGAAAACTAGTTTAATATATATGTATGTAACGTCACGACTTTTATCCCCATTCGGGGGTAGTCATAGGCTTGAGTGGCCATACTCCACCACATTGTGGAGGTATTAAGCCAACTCAAAGCCCACGTTTCACCAGATAGTCAGAACCCAACGTGACAGGTGGTGAACCTCGTCGCCGTGTATACAGGAACTGACTATTACCTAATCCCGAGGGATAGGTAGGTTTCCTCACGATGTTTTCCCTCACCGTAAATAGTTTAACTTTGTTGTAATAAGACCCTATATGTCGGGCTCGTGTCTCACCTCCGAGTGTAACAGGCGCCGGGTCCCCGTCGTCGTATGCGAGGGTCCAGGCGACGCTGCCGGTGTCGTACACCGCGCTGGTGAGCTGGATGCTCAGCCGCGTCAACTGCAGCTCGCCCGCCGTCGCGAACCGCCACGATATCGTGCCGATGGTATCACCCTCTAGTAACATACGTATAGTACGTTTTTTTATACTTGTCCTATTTGGTAAGCAAAGATGGCGTCCAGCGGGGCGATTGCGTAACGTTTTTGTCAATGTTTCAATTGGTTTCGTTCATCCTGTGTCAAGTATATACGAAACCAATTGAAACATTGACAAAACGTTACGCAATCGCTCCGCTGGACGCCATCTTTGCTTACCAAATAGGACAAGTATAAAAAAACGTACTATAGCAGATACATTTTGGGGGTGGGATGGGGGGGGGGGCTACCCTTTGTGTACCTATATTCTAGAAAGGGTTTTTAAAAAGTGCCAAATAATACTTGGGGGTTTGGATGAGTATCGGGAATAGAATTAAATGGCATAAAAATAAATAAATAATGTTGCCATCCTCAAAACACAATAAAGGTTGGCACTCGTTTATCAACTCGGCACCCGACCAGCACCGCCTCGTCGGTCGGCATCCACTAACTGAACCGGAAATAAGTGGACCACGCGCTGACCACGCGGCGTTTACTCGTTGACCACGCGCGGTCCACTGGTTGATCACGTGACGTTTATAGTGTAAAAGCAGCGTCCGCCCGCGGACCACCTGTTGACAACGAGTGGACGCCGAGCGGCGAGGCGGTGCTGGTCGCGTGCCGGGTTGATAGATGAGTGCCAACCTTAAGGCCTGTCATAAATATCAGTGTTGCAGCGTAAACACTATGCTTGTTAATACCTCCACGCGTTAAACACTGACCTTCTCTAGCCAGGTAGACCTGTTCCCAATCCGTTTCCACCTTCCGGAACATGTTCTTGAACCCGTAGACTCCAGCCGCCCACGTGTTGATGGGCGCGCGCTCCGTGCCGCCGCACACGAGCCGGTACTGGTCCGTACTAGCGTGGTACTGGACGCTGTACTCGCCCGGCTCCGAGTACTCGAAAGTATGGCTGTGTACAGATGTACCGAGCTCCCCGCGCTCCATCCGCCATTGTTTCGACCCAGATATGCGCCCGTGGGATTCGTAGTCACTTGGTTTCCTATAACAATTTGTTTCGTATTAGCACTGGCTAAATACAATAAACAAAAAAGTAATACAATGAACAAAAAACAAAAAAAAATACAATAAACAAAAACCAACGTTTTTGTTTATTGTTTTTTTATGATTCAAATTTGGAATCGATCTCCGCGACCCGCAAGCATCTCACGCTTTATTTTTCGCTCTCTCGTTTTGAAAAATATTGAATTTAAGATAGATTTCTCATCCCAGGGGGCTTACCACAAGCTCTTATTGCGATTCAATTATAGGAACGTATTAACGACGTTTTAATGACGTTTCTTATTGTCATGACAATAAGGTACGTCATTGCACAAAAAGTCGCTGAAACGTTAATACGTTCCTGTAATTGAATCGCAATAAGAGCTTGTGGTAAGCCCCCTGGTATCTATTTATTTGTATTTTTTGCGCCCTCTCGTTTTCCTCATATTTGTGTAAGTTTATTGTGTTTTCGCCCCAAAGATTCCCCTTAGCTTCATCCCCCGTTAAGAACGTGTGCTGTAAGTGAAATCTACGAGTGCTGCGACCATCCCGAGTCCGTGAGTACCTTTATTCTCTGAAACCTCCATCCCAATTGATTAAGTTAGAAGGATTGCCGGTGAAACTTCAGAAATAATTACGCCAGCAGCGTTAAGGGTTACTCAAAACCCGACACCAATCGCAGTGCACCCTGTGTTTTTTTTTTTTTTTTTTTTTTTATAGGACTGCGGTGGCAAAAAAGCTTACGGCCCGCCTGATGTTAAGCAGTTACCGTAGCCTATAGATGCTTACAATACCAAAGGCTACTGCGTACTGTACTGTGTACTGCGCACCCTTTCAAACTGTCAGGGTGGACACAGTAACGATAGCTTGCACGATTGTTATTTTTTTATGGAACTGAAGTGGTGAACAAGCGAAATACGACCCGGGGGCAGCTGTCGGGAAGCTTCAATGAAGTATAGTCAAATAATTGCAATAATATAATTATTTCAAGTTCCACAAAGTTACGGAAATTAATAAATGAACTTAATTAATAATAGTAACGGCATAAAAAGTAATTACAAAATACATGACCGTTCCAACCGATTTTAGGAATAAGAAGGCGATCCTAACGTGGCGGCGACGCTTGATGTCGTCACAAAAGCGGTGTCCAATTAATGGTCAGATCCTTAGAATTATGTATTATGTTGACGAGGCAAGTTGCCCTCGTAACAAGCGTATGGCTCAGCTGGGCATTGAGTCGCTTAGCCATTGAACTGTCACCAATAGCGATTTGCTATTCTGACTGACTCTCTGATTGGTCGCTCAGAATCAGCCGCCGGTGTTCGTGTAGCGCCAGCACCGCCACCAGATCCTGGTGCTGGTGCTGGCTTGCAACACTCACCTCTCGACCATGAGCTGCACCAGCTCCTCGAGCGTGCGGCGCGCGAGGTAGCGGCGGCGCGGCTCCGACACCTGCCGCTGCCGGTGCGAGCGCAGCGCCAGCAGCACCGCCACCAGCTCCTGCTCCGAGCACAGCTTCCTTCGCTTCAGAACCTGGTTTACAAATACGAAATCCTTAAACTTAATAGACAACATCTTAAGATTGCACAGGCACCTAACGAGGTATGTTTGGAGGCTATCTCCTCTTAGACCAGTGAAGAAAAAATTTAAAAAAATATCATTGTATTTATAAAACTCTCATCTTTAAATTTTAAGCAGGTAAAATGTGCTATATGCTCATTTACTGTGTGAAAACAAAATACCAAAATGTAGCAGTTTTCAAATTTAAATTTGTATCTTCTTCCAAACGGCTCGGAATATCTAAATATTTTTTTCACCAAAAGTCGGAGAAAGACAATACCTAAAAAAATTAAGTTCGATTTTGGTGATGCAATAGTTTTTCACGTCACAATTAATGATTTTCGATATTTTCGCAAAAAAAAGTGGGCGGGGTTAGTGCGCTCTCAACCAATCCAGACGGCGAAAACGCTCGGCCGAGAAGCGGGGCCTTAAGAAAAATCAGATAGCTATACAATGAAACGGCCAGACCAGCTGTGAAGCCGGATTTTTACTTTCTATAATACAAAACGAAACCCTACAAATAATAAAATGCGTGTGTGTTGAGTGTTCACCTCTGCATGGTCAGTAGTGTACCGCCACGTGACGTCCTGCAGGTCGTCCCGCGACACCGCGAGCACGTACTGCAGCCGCTTGCCCCACCCGTGGCTGTACATTAGCGGCGCGTTCAACTTGGCCTCGCACGGGTCCGCGTGCAACCACGTGTTAGAATCGTAGTCGAACACCTGGGGAAGATACGGTGCTTGAAAAGTCGATTGGTTGTTGGTGTAGGCAGCAGTTGTTACGGCCGAAGGCCTCTGAAATGGCCTTCGAGCGAACAAATTGACAACAGTTTGGCCATTAACCGTACGATGATTTCGGAAAGTTAAATCAAATAAGTGAACCGAAACGGTGCGTTTGTCCTTTGAAATACATAGTTACAATGTTTTAATCAAGATATATTAAGAAATCAAACAGGGAGTGGGTGAGTGAGTGTTTCTTTTTTTATTTGGATGGTGTAACTGACCTCGCAGTCGGTAAGAGATTTAGCATGAGTGATTTAGCAACAGTGAGTCAGTCAGTGAGAGGATAAGTCACTCAGTGAGTGTTTGAGTCAGTCAGTGAGTGTTTGAGTCAGTCAGAGAGTAGGAAAGCGAATGTTTTGCTGTCGGTATGAGAACGGCCATAGTATTCCAAGACGTTTCCTTGACTTTTCCTCAACGCAAATTCCACTGAGGAAGCCTCAAGGAATTGATCAGAGTCCTCGACTGTCATACTCTCATGTGATGATAGTCAGTCAGTGAGTAAAAATATTCAGTTAGCGACCGAGTGAGTCAATCAGTGGGTAAAGATATCCAGTCAGCAAGCGAGCCAGTCAGTGAACTCACTGTAGGTGAGTGATTGTTTCGCTTTTTTAAAATTTATTTGTTGTGTCAATCGGTGAGTAAAGATATCCAGTCAGCGAGCGAGTCAGTCAGTGAACTCAGTGAGTAGGTGAGTGAGTGAGTGTTTCGCTTGTTTAATATGTTTGTCATAACATACCTCGCACCAGACATGGTCGGTGGTGTCGTACACGTATCTGGTGTCGTAGCCGAGCGCGCGGCAGAGCAGCGCGAAGCAGTTGGCCCACTCGCCGCAGCGGCCGCGGCGCGTGCGCAGCAGCGTGCGCGCGTCGTTGTGCCGCGCGAAAGAGCTCCGCCCTCGCGCGCACACTGTGCACTTGTACATCTGTACCAAACAGACACGGCTTCACTACTCTGTGGTGCTACTACGAAACGTTTCGGCTGACGGATGGTAACGTTGTCCTACACTCCGAAAATGTTTTGGATCCGAAGTTCGGATTCGATAGTCGTGATCACGTTTCTTCTTTCGTTGACCAGGGTCGAAAAACTTTCAGAGTAGGAAAATTCTATTAGAATCTAATTAATCTAATGCCGTGTGTCTACTGGCAAGAAAACTTGCATAAGTTTACTTGCGCAAGCGACTTCCAATGTTTAAACACTCACGCAAGTGGACTTCTGCGACTTGCCGAACTTGCTGCAAGTCCCACATGTACACGGTTGTGTAAAATTGCAGTCAGTGGAAACACGTCGGCAAGTGACTTCTGCAAGAAATTGCGGAAGTTACTTGCCAGTGGACACACGGCATTGGAGAGGATTTCTATTATATTTTATTTTATCTTCCAGCAAGTGTATACAGCGAATTATATAACCACTATTAAATAATCAGTGATTATGTGACAACCCTAGAGGGATGAGGAACAGGCCGAATGGACTTTAAAAAAATGGTGGTAAAACCAAAATGTTGCCAATTGACTGCAGCTCGTATACGGGCTGGCTCGACCAGGGTAGGGTACCAACCTCTTACAGAAGATCGGTATAAAGTACATGTGTTTCGTACGATGAGTGAGAGAGTTGGACACCCAATGAATAGCTGTCTCACCTCCATAAGGCAAGTCTCCCTCTCTGTAGTATGTGACACGGTGTGTGTGAACACGGAGGGTCCCCCGCACAGCTCGCACTCGGGCTTGTCCACCCACGAGAAGAACTTGTACTTGAACCAGCCCAGCAGCTCCATCAGGAGGGCCACGTCGAAGGGCAGGTCACGCTCTTGCGTCTCGCCTGCAGAGAAACCCTTCTGAAGACTTTCCTTTGTACTACGACATGGCGTGCAAAGGGCATGTTTACAGGTCCTTAAAAGGTCGGCACCTCGTGTGCTCCGCTTAAGTGACCTATGGATACCATCTCAGTTGTGTTGAATATTTCAATGAGAAAAAATGCATACATATAAATATAATTGGAGTGTCTGTTTGTAATGTCAAAATAACAGCTTTTTACTAAATGCATATGAAAGTATATACAATGCGATTAAAATAAGAATAGGACGGGCGCTCAGCTAACTTCACAAATATAAAGTACTGTACTTATAAGTGAAGTTAGCCGAGAGCCGTAACATTTCCAGTTGTGACGTCACAACATGGCGCTAGGCTGGCCCCATTCTTATTTTAATCGTGTAGTATGGTGCTTATAACAAAAAAAACTGTTTTTTATGTCTGTCTGGATGTTTGTTCCGGCTATTCTCCGAAACAGCTGGACCGATTTTGACGGGACTTTCATTGGCAGATAGGCGCTGTTATAAGGAGTAACTTAGGCTACTTTTATTTTAGCAAACATTAACAAATATTTTTTTTTAATTCTAATGTAATGTAATGTAATGTAACGTCACGACTTTTATCCCCGTTCGGGGGTAGTCAGAGGCTTGAGTGGCCATACACCACCACATTGTGGAGGTATTAACCAACTCAAAGCCCACGTTTCACCAGATAGTCAGAACCCAACGTGACAGGTGGTGAACCGTGTCGCGTGTCAGTCGGTTGCATAGCTAGTATACATATTTATAAACCCGATATGTTTTATATACTCTTTCAGATGTTTTATGGCTATAACTGGCCACATTTTCTTATTGTAGAGAAAGAAGAAGAAAACATTGTATTACCCGTCTTTATCTTCTTCTGCTGCTCTCTGACCCTGTCCAACGCCATCAGCTGCAGCGTGACCAGCGGGATCTGCTCCCTGGCGAGCGCCTGCAGCTCCTCGTCCTCATACACAATCATATTGTTGAACAATGTCTCTATCTTTAACAGCAACGGATTCCTGGTATTCTGCAATTAAACTAATCATGTGAATCAGCCCAAAATATAGCCACAATCGATCTCTATTGTATCTTCGCCACTACGAGTCATTTGTAGAAACACATTGTACCTGACTCAGTGGAAAAATACAGGCACTTCCATTGTGTAATTGACACCAACTCACTACCTATATGCATAACTTAAACTGCACTGATTCAGTACACAATTATTGACCTAGACCTTTTTGTCACGGCGATAAGAACTTACACTTTGTAGGTCAACCCATCTAAATTTGGTCAACGCAATATCGCAAGGCCTACCTTTACTCGGCCGTCGCCGCCGCGGATAATTCCTTATCTCCTTGTCATAAAGGTGGTAGATCCAAGCTGTAGCCAATTGACTGCAGCTCATAAACGGGCTGGCTCGACCGGGTAGTACCGCCCTCTCACAGAAGATCGGCGTAAAGCAGCTATTACAGCTGCGTTTCGTACAATGAGTGAGAGATCCGTAAGCCCACCCCCTCCCCTTCAGGTCGGCAATATGCGAGCAATACGTTTGGTATTGTAAGCATCTATAGGCTACGGTAACTGCTTAACATCAGGCGGGCCGTATGATTTTTTGTCACCGCAGTCCTATAAAAAAAAAAGGATTTTTTGTTGTTCTGCGTAGTATTTGTTACTACATTTTACTAGTGAACTGGCAGTATCTAGTCAGAGGACTTTTTTGGACACTAATCATCATCATCAATCAACATGCTGTATTGATCTTTAATGAGACAACATCGATAAGTGGCCAAAGAGTATAACATACAATACCAGAATGTTAGCTGGCCGGAGCATGCACTTCTTGGGCTGAGTATGATTTAAAGTAACATTCAAGGTCTTGAGGTTCCTGGAGTCACAGCAGAAGCTGATCTTCCTCTCCATCGCCACCTGGGCCATCCTTAGGTTGCTCAGGGTTTGGTCTTTCGGGTATATTATGCCTGTACCTTCCTGTAAAAAATATAAAAGATTTTGTGAAGTGAATTCTGTCATTATTACTGTCTGGTTAAAGATTATTTTATGGTAAGTACCTAATGTGCATGACAAATTCAACATATTTGCATGATGACAGTGAGATAGGTACCAAAATGGAGGAAAAAATATAATATTTTAGTCATAGCAAATTCATCCTAGAAGTACTGAATATTTTAAAGTCTTTTATTAATTGGAAACGATTTTAGGGAATCATACTGTTTCTGATATACCTATAAAGGTTATTAATTTCTGCCAACAGGTTTATATTGGCTGTTTTATGGAATATAATGGAGATTTTATGAGATACCCTAAAATAAAATAGATGTATTCTAAAATATTTACCGGCCTGAATCCAACGTATTTGAGATAGTCACTGAACGCGTCGCACTTCAGCACATCCTTCAGAATATCACTTTTAATCGTTCTCAATTCATAATCGTGAGGATTCTCCAAAATATGGCTGATGTGCTGCAGAAGTTCGAACAGCATTTTACTAAACTTATCACCGTCTCTCACGCTCTGTTCCACCACAGCGAGTCTCGCCATATCCTCCATTTTCGATTAAATATATTTTTAGAACTATTTATTGCGTGAATTATAAGAATTTTAATAATAACGATTGCTACATGAACACAACTGATTACAATACACTTGTCAATTTTTGATTTGTCATTTTCGTTCGGGAACGTTGACTTTTGACACATCAGCTGGTCAATCAATAATATAAAATAACGTTTAGAAACAAATTGCAAAGAATAGAGGTCATGGTAATGATTTTGGACTTGGTAGATAATCATCAAAATCACGCAAAGTAGGCAATTAATTTACCAATTTAGTACTTACTTAAATAAATCTACAAGTACCTAATACATTATTTAACTGCCTAACTAAGTACCTACAGAAACACCATGTTGCCATAACAATAGTAACGTAAACAAATAAGATGGAGAAACAATCTTCATCAGATCCTTATGGTGAAAATGGTGAGATTCCAAGGTTTAATACATGATACGTCCATAGCCAGAATTTAGAATAGCCAGGTGGGCGATTGCAGGACTATCCAGTATAAACAGGCTCTAAGAATTTCTACCTGTTTTTTTTTTAAGTCCACCAAGTAGTTTAACACCTCTGCCTATCCAGAGTTCGGGCGCGGTTCTCTCAACTGGCTGCTTCACGCGCGGTACGTGCGCGGAGAACACGCCTCGTGCCTCGACCTCGCCGACCAACTTCAGAAGCAGTTCGACAATAAACACAGATACGCACATTACATAAAGGTATCTCACCATGATCACCCAATTTGCGATCTTGTCACTTAAAAAAAAGTGCCCATTGGAAAGGTTCCTCTTGCTCCGCAGGGTTCAGTGTTGGCTGACGCTGGTAGGCTGCAAGAGGCACTGGAGAGGTACCATAGCTGCATCAGACTACAACCCCATGATCCAGAGCCATTGAAACAAGTCGCGAAGTGTTTGTATGTACTGAACTTATATAAGAACCCTGTAAGCGAGCTTTTTTACTGGAAAATAAATTTTATCTTATCTTAAGTACAGCTATTTGAGCGATTTCTATTGCAAGTATTATAAATCCAAGCTATAGTAGCGCCATCTATTTCGTTTTATTTTGCAGATCGCGACAGGGACGATTTCAGCTGTCGCTCGAGGCTTATTTGGAAGCTGATAAGTTGACAAAACATCCTGATCCGGAAATTTATTGTGCTTTAGGTAAGACATATATTTAAACCTCCAAATTTAGGCAATTTAGTGCATCGGTTCCTACCTAGGTATATTTGCGAGCTATAAATGTTGCGATGGCACAGATAGACAAAGAGGTGGAACTGTTGCGTCAGGCGGGAGATAAATCGGCTAAAGCTTCTAGTCTCTGAAAACATACCTACATAAAGCTAGCTCTACATCAACACTCGTGCTACAAACTCTGTGTTCATGCCGCGTAGCACTGGATTCGCGGCGCCAAAGTAGAGTCGGAATGCATCACACAAGTGGTGCGTTCCATTCACTGTTAACTTTGTTAATTTCGTTATTTTCGATCACAAATCTCGTTCCACTCGCACCAACTTGTACTGAAAGTGATCATTATTAACGTTTTTAACAGTTTTTGTGGACGAAAATAACAAAATTAACAGTGAATGGAACGCACCAAAGTTGGGCGATATAAGATTCTGTTTTTAGCAGATGTTCAGATACATCAAACGTCAAAACTGCATCTTAAGATCGATGTCAACTTTGAGATGCATTTATTAATACGTTATACATTGTCACTTAGCGGAATGCGCATGGAACCTGGGCGACGTGGAACGTGGGGTGGAGTGGGCGCGGTCGGGGGTGCAGGCGGGGGGCGGGGAGCGCGCGGGGGCGCTGCTGGCGCGGCTGCTGCTCGCGCGCGATGACGTGCACGGCGCTCTGGCAGCTTATGATCAAGCCTTGTCGTGAGTATCATCTTTTGATACTCATGGAGAATGCTTTAAGGAACTACCTAAACGCTTTAAAAGTTAGTTGAAGATTACTTATAATGTCATAACTGAGTGCTCGGGCGAGGCATGCGAGGCATCTGGACGCACCAATTAGCCTACGTAGGTAACTGAAAGGTCCGGGTTTGATCCCCATCTTGGTTCACTCCCACAAGCATTTCAGTTTTTTCGAATAGCTATGGAACTACAGTAACCTAATGTGTTTTTTTTAGCAGGCACTAGGTAGTAGGAAGTAGGGTGCCTTCAGGAATCTTTAAGAAACTCCCTGTCATTTCACTTCACTGTCGGGCTGGCTTCACTTCAATAGTAAAAAAAACTGATACCATAATTTAAAATTGTTCATTTGTTGCGATGAGTTTACTACCTTTCTCGTCATTCTCCTAATAATTATCTCATATTATTACTTAAAAAAAAATTATTGATCAAACTTTTGGGAGAGTGACGTCATTTTACTAACCCATACCATAGTAGAAAAATGGGTAGTAAGTTATCTTCATAGAAACGAACCGCGCGCGGCTTGTATGTGTGCGCCATGCGTATCTATGCGTCGCGCACGCACACTCAAACCAAAACTAAACCCGGTTATCAGTGCGAAACAATGCATGTGATGTTTGAGTGTGCGTGCGCGACGCATAAATACGCATGGCGCACACATACAAGCCGCGCGCGGTTCGTTTCTATGAAGATAACCTACTAACTATCTTTCTACTATGCCCATACCTTCCTTAGCGCGAATGCGTGCGGCGCCGACACCTTAGCCGCGGCGGGGGCCCTTCGGCTCCGCGCCGGCGACCCCCGCCGGGCCTTCCAACTGCTCGGCGCAGCGCTAGCCCAGCAGCCCACCCAGCACGCCGCAGCCCTAGCACTCGCGGCCATGATGCTGCAGCACAAAGACATCGACGCGGCACTGGCGAGGCTCAAGGCAGCACTGACCGCTCATCCGACGTGTGTGGCCGCTCACGCCAATTTGGGGATGGCGTTATTGGCGAAGAAGAAATATATTGCTGTTAGTTTTACTATTATAAGGAACTTTAACTGACTGGTTGTTTATACACCCGAGTGTATATCGAACAATAGTATTATGTTGGCTATTGGGCTATTTAGGTTAACCATCGCAATGTAATTGACAGTAGAGTCCACGAAATAAGTAACTTTGATTTCTTATTGTACTCCACTCCAAAGCATATGCTAGTCGTTCAGTCCTACCGTAAGTAGGTACTACACATAAGTAACAGCAGGGTTTGCTTATCAAATTATTTTCTTCACGGTTCGGTCATTAAAGAGTCACACACCTTTAATCCTGGGATCTATTAATTAGGACTTAACACTTAAAGAACCCCATGCTGCAGTCTCTTGGGCTCAACTTGACTAAGAAGTAATTGGTGAAATTCGTTCAGGCGCTAACATGCCTCCAACGGGCGGTGTGGGCGGCGCCGCTGAGCGCGCGCGCGGCGCACGACCTGGGCATGGCGCTGCTCGTGTGCAGGCGGCCCGCGTCCGCCTTCTGCCGGCTCGCCACCGCCGCTGCCTTGCAGCCCTTCCAGCCTTACACGGTGATCACCCTTAGATCTTAAATCTTGCTTACCCTGCCCGACAAAGTCGTTTAAACTGTGCAGATGGGCAGTGCCTATTTTCTTCTCGTCTTTTCACAGCCTGTATGCAGCCTGTATACCCACAGCTGGGTATAGGACTCTCTTTTTTCACGCCATTCGTTCCGGTCCTGTGCTAGTCTTGTCCAGCATGTGCCTATTTTACAAATTGATCCGCATGGTATTATGCTAAGCCCGAAGTTTCAATTGACTTTAATTTGTAGCAAAAAATAATAATGGATGTGTCTCATCTGAATCAGTGTTCTAGCTGTATAAAAACATCTACGATTCTCAGGTGCTCCTAATAGGCATAGCTCTAGAACGGCTAGAGGACAGCCGGGCGGACGCAGCGTACGCGCGCGCCGCTGCGCTAGCGCACGACGACCCGCTCATCAGGCTGAATCTGGCGGGCAGGCACGCGCGGGTGGGGCGCTTGGAGGACGCGGCGCGGGAGGCGGCGGCCGCGGGGCAGCTCTTGGAGAGGGAGGAGAAACCTGATGCACAGGTTAGTTTAACGAGCATATTCCGGATATCCGCACAAAACGCTACAAAACCTCTTTCCTAATGCGCACAGCCAAGGAGTGGAACCCTGCCTGCGTCTGTTTTTCCGAGTGCGTACAATCCAAATCTCTTTAAAAGTAGGGTGAAGAGGTTTGTCTAGCCCAAATCCTATGGATGCATGGCATGTAAAACAAGTTAATAAATCATCCCTTAAACAACGATCCAGTATAGATGGGCGCCTAATCGCTTAGCCATTGAACTGCCACCGTTTAGCTATTCTGACGGACCCTTTGATTGGTCGGTTGATTCTGACCAACCAATCCACCAGGTCCAGGTCCACCAGGTCCACCAGGTCAACCAGGTCGGTCAGAATAGCAAAACACTACAGTGGCAGTTCAATGGCTAAGCGACTCGGCACCCTAAATTTTTGAACATATATTTTTAAAAGTCCTTATTTTCCAGCTGGCCAGTTCATTGGCGGCTCTGCTGGCGTTGCTGCGAGACGCTGGAGTGGAGTCCCAGCTGCCAGCACTGCCAGCAACTGATAATCCTCTACCAACTGCCGGCGAGACAACCCCTGAAGAACATTTAGCAGCGGATGAAGTTTAAGGTCTGTTTTAAATTAGGTTGGTATCACAGATACGAATATTTATTCTTTAGGTTGGTATCAGATAGTGGTTGAAAACGTAGTGATTATCTCTTGAAGTGGTTAGTTGGTTCATTTCAGCCAAAAGACGTCCACTGTTGGGCATAGGGCTCCCCCAAGGTTGTTTGTTGGTTAAGGTTTTTATAGGTATCCTAGGAAGGCACATGGACAGACTGTCTAACTGATGGTAAGTGGTAACCGTCGCCCAGGCTATCGTTTCAGGGGCCTGTAAACATGCCCTTTGAAGAGCCCCATGTTGTAGTGGAAAGGAAATACTTCAGGGCCTTGAGACTCTTAACAATTGTCCATTGGAAAATCACTGGTCTCTAATATTATCTTCTCCAATTCTTCATAGTAAATCGCAAATTCTCGGCGGTCGACCATCTATTAGCAGTCCTCTGACCGACATCATGCCGACCGCAATACTAGATAGATTTGGCCGTGGCGTTAGTTGGTTGATGATCGATCAGCTTACGGAACATGAAACCTGATTGAAATGGTCTCTTTCTAATATTCCGTGAACCCGCCATATTTTTACACGACTGCCCAAAAAAAAAGAGTGTATATGTGTTTAGGGTTCATGTATGTATGTATGTTTGTATGTTTGTATGTGAGATTCTTTATTCCACCATAACTTATAAATGCCTGAACGGATTTTGATGTATGGGGTATCGTTAGAATCCTTACATCATTCCGGGTAACACTGGGTATAATATTTTTGAAAAAAAAACAATATGGCGGCATTATGGCTCAACTTTAATATGTGAAAAAAAAATTTTTTTCTTCCATTATTACAATATGGGTATCAAATTGAAGGCCTTGATGAGCACAATCCAAAACTGTAGAATTTATAGGCATAATTTAACATAGGCAGGGTGTACATGCAAAACAAATATATCATTTTTGGCTGCTGTCACTAAAATGCATAAAATAAAAATAAATAATTTAAAAAATTAAAAACACGACTGCCCTGCCAAAAAACCAACTAAAAAGTATAAAACAAGTGCAGTGTCATTGCAGTCGGGGGCCCTCTTAGATTATATATGTTCCACAGAACGGTCCCCCGACTGCAATGACACTGCACTTGTTTTATACTTTTTAGTTCGTTTTTTATCGATTCAATTAAAATACCTACCTTGTACTAAAATTAAAGTTCATAGTACTACAACTGTATAACTTCACGTGTATGAGAAATAATTTTATTTTACGATGTGTAGGCAATAACATGGGAACCATATACATACGTATTAGGTATTTATTTACCTGTTGATGTTATTTCCAAACAATGTTTTCATCGCTTCTTGTGGTTGCAAATGCGCTATGTGTAACTTTGGTAAGCAAGGAGTAAGATTTTACATATTTTTTCTATCAAACGAAATTACACCACTTACACGATATCGTAGAAGAATCTAGGCAGAAATATACCATTGATGTAGGTATTATTTTAGCAGATATGGTACCGTGCACCGAAATTCACACATCTATTATCGCACTCGCCATTTGAAAATCAACTTAAAGGCATTTGGATGCGTATTATTCACCAGACGATGAATTGTATTGACAATCCGACATGTTTTCAACATTATTTTCCCTGAACGACTGAGTCTTACTGTGTCCATGGACTCGGTTAAGTAGCGCAAACTATTTTGGACGGTCTAATGTCTCCCTCTTAGGGCCGGGCCCCATTAGCGCGTTGCGTTGCGTCGTCGCAAGATTTTGTACTGGCGCATCACCCCCCGCTTCGTCTCTCACCCGTCGATCCTTTGATCCGTTGCGACGACGCAGCGCAGCGCGTTAGTGGGGCCCGGCTCTTACTTGGTGTCCCAATGTTCTAGGCTCAGAACCTGTTGCTAATATACCGGGTAGACCCTCAATGCGAGGTATTTCGGAAAATAGATGCATCTAATCTGTTCAAATGTTGAGCATGTCACTAACCAACCAACATTATTTAACCTGTTGCAAATATTTGCCACCAACCCTTGGTGTTACAGATTGAAGCAAAGGAACGCAGAGCCAGCCTAGTGGTGCTCCCACCACTGGTGATAGGCTACGACGAGCTGTACCACGACGAGCCCGACGAACCCAGCAGCGAAACAGAACAATTGAAGAATATCAAAAAAGCAGAAATGATTGATCTTGTCAAACAGAGCAAGAAAGAGGTCGGAACACAAGCAAAGGAAGTAAAGAATATCAAGAAAGCAGAAATAATTGATCACGTGAAACAGAGCAACAAAGCGGTCGAAAAACAAGCAGAGGAAATAGTTAAGAATATTAAAAAAACAGAAATAATGGATCACGTGAAACAGAGCAACAAAGCGGTCGAAAAACAAGCAGAGGAAGAAGTTAAGAATATCAAAAAAGCAGAAATAATTGATCAAGTGAAAAAAAGCAATAAAGAGGTCGAAAAACAAGCAAAAGAAGTAGTTAAGAATAACAAGGGAGCAGCAAATATTATTAAACCCGTTAAAAAGTCGCGAAGGGACGATGACTTTTTTTTATTCTAAGTGTTTTGTTTTTAATTTATTTGGCTTGTCCATATGCTGCGCATGCCTCGCCTGAGCACTCATATTATGAAATTTGTCTATGCATTTCAACGTCAAAACTGAGTGCTCGGGCGCGTATGCGCCTGATGTAGACACAGCTACACAAATAGCGTTGATTTTCTAATTACATATTTTACGATTCCTATGTGAGTAATTAACTTAATAAATAGTATATAAAAAGGCATTATTCACCAGAAGATGAGACTATATTGGCAATACCGACAAGTTTTTAACATTATTTTCCGCGAGCGACTAAGATTTTGTACTGGCGCATCACCCTCCCCCGCTTCGTCTCTCGCCCGTCGACCTTTTCATCCGTTGCGACGACGCAGCGCAACGCGCTAGTGGGGCCTCGCCCTAAGTCGTACTATGTCCGTGGACTCCGTTTAGTGAGGTAAAATATTTTGGACAGTCAAGACAGTTGGTAATGTCTTTGTTCCTAATATTTACAAAAATATCATCACTCTGTATTTTCTTAAACTAATTTAAAATAAAAAAAAAATGTTTCCTTGGCATAATATATTACTGTAATAAAAATAAAAATATGTTAGTCTTAATTTTATATATTTGCGTATTGTCCAGTGAATATCGGCGTGTAGTTAAATACGAGAGCAAAGAAAAATGGAGCATCACTGTTTTTATCTTCAATCACTGCAGCTGTTGTGTCAGTGACAGGGGAATATAGACCTTAAACAAAAGAAAAGTGGTTGTATATCAAATGAGAAAACGTTGCAGTGAGTCTCTTTAAATTGTTAAAGAGATCTCATTGGTAGTTTCAACCTCACTCACTGCAACGTTTTCAATAAGATATCCCATTGGTGAATTTGAATTCCGCGAGGACGCTCCAACTAGATGGATCATTCGACTAATAAATGTAGCAACTGATACTACGTCGAAGTCGGCGTACCTCAGTTCGTCTGGCAGCAACCAATGTATGAAACTGACGTGGCGCGACGGTAAAAATTGGCCGCATTCATTGGAATGATTTTTCATAGGGCAGTATGTAGTTAAATCGCGCGCGATAGTATTATAAATCTATGATACTCACATGTTAATACTTCCAATTGTGTACCATTTTCGTTTATATTCACACTGCCATATTGCATTGCACCTAAGTCGATATTTGATATTGTACCAATTATGTCCTGAAAAAAATAAAAAATATAACGTCACGACTTTTATCCCCATTCGGGGGTAGTCAGAGGCTTGAGTGGCCATACACCACCACATTGTGGAGGTATTAACCAACTCAAAGCCCACGAAAAAATGATAGTAAATAAATAAGTAGTTAATTCCCATATTAGGGGGAAATTTGGGAAATGGTCGTTTGGGAATTTGCCCAGTTCTGGGTGTAACTGGGATCGCCCACAATCCATTGTGCACAGACTACAATCTTTCCTAAGCTATATCGTTTGACAATATTTTTAAAAATATGACCTTTGACGTGCTATTGGTACTCAAGACTTGTTTGTTTAGTTGAGCTGTTGCTCACACAACATTTTAAGCCAACATTTTTATAATTAGGCCGGCCAAACATCATCAGAAACTTTCTGACAGAAATTTTATGGACAACCGAATGCAGTCCGGTCCGGCAAATTTCTTATATTAAGTGTGCGGGGCCCAGTACAAATACAGTATGCACGGAGCGACTTTCGGCGTTTCTCTGAGTGCTTATTTCAAGCGTCCGATTTAAGGCCCCACTTCCCGGCCGAGTGTTTTGGCCATCTTGATTGGTCGAGAGCGCACAAACCGCGCCCACTTTTGTTGCGAAAATATCGAAAATCATTAATAAAAATTTTTTTAGGTAAGTATTATCTTTCTCCATATTTTGGTGAAAAAAATAATTCAAAATTCCAAGCCGTTTAGAAGGAGATAGAAATTTTAAGACGAAAACAGCTTCACTTTGATATTTTTTTTCACATAGTAAAAGAGCATGTAGCACTTTTTTCCTGCTTATTTTTTAAAGATGAGGCTTCAATAAATACGGTGATACTTTTTTAAAAAAATTTACTCCACTCGTCTAAGAGGAGATAGCATTCAAACAGGCCTCGTTAGGTGCCGATCCAGTCTGAAGTTTCAGCCACTGTAATTAATTTCACCATTAGTTACCTTATCAACCTTGATTTTTGAGCTGAATTCAATGAGCGGTGCTCTCATTATCGAGTTGGCGGTGAACGCCGGCTGCATGCTGTTAACTGCCGCCTGCAAGCCCTCATCGTTCAGTCTAGCGAACAGACTGTGCAGGACATCAGTCTCGTTGGGCACTATTATCACTAACTTGAAGATTGTGTCGAGTAATGGAAGTTCTAGTAGCTGGAATTAGAACATAAATAAATAAATATCGCCAGACAATCATAACAACTGTATGGTTCCAAAGTAAGCAACGCTTGTACTATGGCTACCATACAATGGACTGGGGGCGATCCCAGTGACACCCAGACCAGGGCAAATTACGAAAAGGTCGTTGCCGAAATTTACCTCTGGCGGGAATCGAACCCGCAACCACCCGATGCAGTGAACCGAGCGGCCAACGGCAACGCTCAAACCACAGCGCCAAGCGGTCGTTAGCAAAGATGTCGGATTCACTTGACTTAGAAAAAACTACAAAGGAGGCATGTCTAGTATTTTCAGATTTTGGCACCTCGAAACCTGCATGCCTGAGAGCAGGGGCGGATTTCTCTATAGACCGTATAGGCCTGGGCCTAGGGCAGTAAAATTACGGGGACGGCAGATCTTGGCGAAATTCACAAATAAAAACAATAAAAAGTATCTAAAGACACTGATTGAGATAATTTTATCATTTACAGACGTTATGTTTTAATTTTTAATCCTTATACATTATTATTCTATTTTTCGTGCTTTACAGGGCGGGCAAGTAGGGGGGCGGCAATCTTTCAAAGGCCTAGGGCAGCCAGCGTATCAAATCCGCCACTGCCTAATTTAATCTAAACAGTTGGGTGAAGTTCGCTAATTTTTAATGGATGGGACTATAGGATTGCATAACTTAAGTGGCAGTGGGCAGGGCACATTGCTCGTAGAACGGATGGCCGATGGGGCCGAAAAGTTCTCGAGTGGCGGCCGCGCACCGGAAAGCGTAGCGTGGGTAGGCCTCCCACAAGGTGGACCGACGACCTGGTGAAGGTCGCGGGAATCCGCTGGATGCGGGCAGCGCAAGACCGGTCATTGTGGCGAACCTTGGGGGAGGCCTATGTCCAGCAGTGGACGTCTTTCGGCTGAGATGATGATGATGATAGACAATAGAAACGAAACATAATCTGGGATACCTATTGAGGAGAGTGTATAAAGAGAAATGAATTACCCTAGCTTCGTACTGAACATCTTGTGTGTAATTGAACGAATTGTATACTGTCATAACAGGCCCAGCTATGTCGCACGACCTCCAGCCACACTAGAACAAAACAATTATAAAAAAAAAACCGGCCAAGTGCGTGTCGGACTCGCACATTAAGGGTTCCGTACCACCGTAGAACAAAAACGTCAAAATTTTCAAGTTTCGTGTATAGGCACCCCCTTTATTTTGAAATTTTATTTTATTTTTTGTTGTAGCGGCAACAGAAATACACATTCTGTGAAAATTTCAAGTCTCTAGCTATAACGGTTCGTAAGATACAGCCCGCTGACAGACAGACGGACGGACAGCGTAGGCTTAGTAATAGGGTTCCGTTGGCACCCTTTGGGCACGGAACCCTAAAAAGGAGGAATGAACACAGGGCGTCGAGTCGCTGACGACCGAATACTCAAAGGCTACTTAAATATTTAAGTCCCTCTTAGCAGTTTGAGACATCGTTAACTGTTATTTTTTTGTATGGCGCGTCAAAGTTAAGCAGCTCTCAAACGCCGCGCCGCCGTTAGCCATTTAACTGTCACTGTAGGATTGCTATTGTGACCGACCCTTTGATGGTCGGCCAGAATCAACCGACCAATCACAGCGTCGGTCACAATACCAAACTCTTACAGTCGCAGGTCAATGGCTAACCGACTTGAGGGCGGTGGGTTGTTATCCTAATAAAAAATAGTGTATTTTCGGGTGTCCAAAATTGAAACTAATATTATCACTGTGAAATAAACAAACTGTTTTCTAATGTAGCTACAAAGCTTAGGTACTGGCTAGATAAGTTGGTGCGACTGTAGCAAGCGAAAATAGTACTACTCCACCAAGCCAACTAGGAACCTGTCAAATGTGACGTCACCCGCACAAAAAGGTGGTGGCGGTATGCGGGCGGGGAAGCCGCATTCCATCCGAGTTCCTAGTTGGCTTGGTGGAGTAGTAGCTACCTATATGTGGCGTAGTAGGACAGAGTTGGGCAAAATTTAATTGCAATTAATTAATAGAAAATTGCATGTGATGTCACAATTAACAATTAATTTTGATTTGTTTATCAATCGCGAACAAATCACAATTAATTGTAACATCACCTGCAATTTTAAATTAATTGCAATTAAATTTTGCCCATATCTGTAGTAGGAATATAATAAGGGTCCTCACCTTAAATGAACTAATATTTGTCAGAACAAAATCTGTATTTGTTGGGAGATCCTTTTCTAAATTATTCTTAATTTGTACATGCTCATTTGCCTGCAAAATGTTGAGTAAGTGGAATTAAATAATCAATTTTTGTAAACTGGATACAACCTACAAATTTCTGCAAACCAAAACTAACTCTAATGTCACTAGTGTAGGTTGGTTCCAGTTTGCTTATATTCAAATGAGTAAATACAATTAAAAAAGCAAGTGCGCTCACTGCAACGGTTGTTGCGGGTTCAATTCCCTCCAGAGGCAAATTTCGGAAACGGTCTTTTCATAATTTGCCCTGGTCTAGGGTGTCACTTTGATCGCCCCCAGTCCATTATTATACTAAACCTACCGATAGTAAGAGCGCTGTTTATTTTGGGACCATACCAACAGTTAAAACGTTAAGTCTGGCAATATTTAAATTTACTGCTCCACCAAGCCAACTAGGCACTCGGGCGTAGGCGGCTTCCTCGACAGGTGTCTAGGTGGCTTGGTGGAGTAGTATTGATCACTCACCCATTGACTGACACAATGTGTTATTTCATTTGTCTCAACAACGTCAACATTGTTAATATTTTTTATTTCAGTTTTGTGTCCACTTGACAATGGAACAAATAGCTTGTTTCTTAGTTTACATGTGGCATTGCTTTTTGCAAAATTATTTACCTGAAAATTTCAATAGGTAACCTGTGGTCTTAGATTAATAAATTAGTCTTCAAGGTCTTTGCAACTAGATATCACCATTCTGAGAATAAAAGGCTTTTAAAAAGCATTTCGTTACTGTCACCGTCATTGTTATCGTCATTTCACTACAATTTCATACATCAGTTGCTGTCAGAAGTACACCGATTTAGGCGTACTATTAAGTATTTTACATATTGCAACATAATACCTGCAGCTCTCTATACCACTTCTGTGAACATAGATGTCAGATAGGTATTTTTTAAAATCTATTCAATAGTTATAATAATACCTATGTGGTAGTGACATACAGACCTGTTCAAATCTCCCAAAAATAGCGTGGTTGTGTTTGAGCAGTGCCAGCAGTGTGTTCAGGCCGAGGGGGTGCCCAACCATCTGCCCTGCGCCTGTCATTGTCACACTTGAAATCAACATAGTTTTATACTAAATAAACTATAATACCTACATAGGTATCTAAGCAAGTACAAAAAGAAGTAGGTACCGACCTATAGAAGCCATGGGACTTCACTACATAGGACTTCTTCTTACAGTGCGAAGTCTTTTCCAATAAGAAATATTGCTATTAACTTGTAAATTGGGTTTCCAAAAGGTGAATGTAAAAATTGCAAAAGTATTCAAACCTGCAATAGCATGTCAGTGAACCTCTTGATAGGATTTATGTTGATATGGGTAGCTACTAATTTATTTATAATTGAACAAAGGACAAGTCATTCCATTTATAGTTTAGATTTTCTGGTTTTCTTACACTTTTATTTTCTCATAAATCCAAGTAAACAAAAAAACCAAACAAACGAGTGACATTGACAGTCATAATATGATTTTGACATCTTGTTTTATAATCATTTTTCTTTTCGCACAGCTTTTGTATTAAGCCAGCGTGTTAGCCGAATTATGATTCGCTTCGTGAAACGAGATCACTGTGTAGCACAATGAAGCCGAAACTACAGTTAATAAGTAGAAGACCTTCGAGCAAGTTGGTATACCTATTTAAGGAAATCTTTTTGGAAGTTATGCAGTGGAACCGTGAAAAGCCATTAGCCAAGATGAAGTCTCTTTTGGGCAGATACTGCGGGCTAGCTTTGAAATCAAACGAAGAAGTATACTTTCCAATTATTTATATTGAAATTATCACCTTCTCAATACCAGCACTGAAGGGTGTCCACGTTATACGTACAACACAATTACAATTAACCGATGACAGAGTATCAAATAAAATATAAACGTAAAGTTAACAAATCAAAGCCGGCCTGCGCCATTTTGGACTCGCCTGAAGGCACTTGAGGTCAAATATTTGCTTGTAGTTACAATTTGGCAAGTCTTTTGTTTTGTGGATTAATAAGTCAAATGGAGCGTTACAATTAAAAAATGTGCCAGAAGAGTTAAATAAAGTCAACTCCTTAGATAAATCTAGAGATAAGTACATTATGATTATCAAGCAGACAACCCAATATACATTACAACACACAGAATTACAACTTACAACAGACCGGCTGAAGGCTACGAAATTATTGCTCAACATTCAGAAAGTTATTTGCTACGTAATTTTATACAGGTATAAAACAACTGCATTGACTGTACAC